>OY660876.1:10211785-11448571 GCA_962446985.1 Xyrichtys novacula | reverse complement strand
GTGACATTTCTCAGGTCTCTTCCAAGCTTTCGCGTCGCCTTACCGCCGTCGTCTAATGAGAGAAGTCAAATATAACTCACCTGGAATTTGAAGAACTTGCGGAAATAGAGCTTTTCCCCGTATTGAGTGGTGTAACTGACTGCACAGACTAAGCTGCAAAACGGAGAGAGAGGACAAGAGAGAGAGACAGATCGGTCACATGATTTGGTCGCAGGGCTGAGCCATTTAGGGGTTTTAAAAACCAGGTAGTGTACACCTCATGCTCTGTTGTCTAGGTCCAAACTGGGATGCAGGTTTTAAGAAAAGGTTTCATGCATTAAGGGTGTGCATGATCAAGATACTGTCCCCTTTGAGGCTGTGAGGAGAGTCGGTTTTTGATTCTTATGAAATACGGTTAATTTTGCAGAGAACTTGTGAAGTATTACAGTAGTTTGCACTTAAATTCAGGGTGAGGAATTCACGTTACTATAAAAAACAAACTATAAATAACCACTGACAGCAACACAGAATATGAACAGAGCGGTGAGGAAATAATCTATCAGGGTTTCCAGGAGCAGAAAGGGAATAATTCCTGTAATATTGAACTGTGAAGGGCCGTCAGGATATCAGATTTTCACCTGGCAATAAAAAAAATAGTTAAAGTTGTTCCTATTTTTATGGAAAACTTGAAACTAAAAGAGTCAAATTAAAGAAAAGCAAGATAACAGTGAAACACTTAACTACTTAAATCAATGAACTTTGATGTCTCTCAAAGTAAAAATGTATTAACATAATCAGCTTTGTGTTACTAAAGCTTGCTTGGAGAAGACATAACCTCCTAAAACAACTTTTTTCATGCTTTTATTTTCTCAATTGTTTCTGTCCTGCTGACAGGTTGCTTTATTTCCTATGCTTTTATTTTGAAGAGTACTACTCCTGATCAAATAGAAGTCACAAAACTGAATGAAAACAGTTAAAAGGAAAGTGAGAAAGTCAAAATGGTAACAAAAAGATGCAGGAGCTCTGATGGTGTTTTAGGATTCATGATTAATCTTGAATATCAGTTTCAAAAGTAACAATTTTTTTTCTTTGACAAGAAGTGTGGCAAACAGCGAAACGGACCACTACTGTAAACTCAGAGTATGACTGAATCCTCATTTATTTAAATCAACATTTCACCTTTTATGAAGAGAGTTATTGTCTTTAACGCTGCATAGATCTAAACAGATCTGAGGTGGATCGGCATCATTGTGGTGGACGCATCCTGCTCAGGCTCTAAAGAGTGAAGAGACTCTAACTGGAATAAACTGGTTTGATTTTCTGTTTAACCACATGTTAAAAATCTGCATTTGCATTCCAATCAGCAGTCGAGGACGCTCCTCATTCGGCCCTTTTGAATGTGACTAGAAACTGAAGTACTGAACCTTTGAATCTTCTCAAAGTGGTGAACTAAATTAAAGAAATCTTTGAGTCCTGCACGTCTGACCATCTCCAAGTATGACGGTACATTTTGCGGGAAAAATACTCACATGTGTGTTCCTATTTCTTTGACTTCGTGGTGAATAACGTCATCGATGCAGCATTCGGGTTTGAGTTCTCCTACAGCCGAGTTTGACGCCGAGAGGTTGAGTCTCTGTGAGCTGGTCTGTAGATCCGCCTGTGCAGAGTCAAACCATGAAAAGGTCAGTTTACACCAAAAACCAGGAAAACAGAGTGTCATAGGAAGAGTCTGACATCCAGAGCACTTTTTGAGGCTGATTTTTTTTTTAATTTAGTGATTATTTTGATTTCATGAATAAAAACAGACTTGTTATAAGTAGATTTCTGCACAAATATGGAAAGTTGCACCAAAAACAGCTGCTTCCTCACACTCAAATATATATAAAAGTACATTTTTCACAGTTCAACACTCTTAATTAATTGCTGTGTGTGACTGTGTGCTTTGAGCTCACTCTGCTGGACAAACTACAGGATGACAGATTTTCACAAAAAGTGTCTTATCTCCCACTTTTGTTTCATGTATTCCTTTAAGAAGATCTAGCTGTAACAAATATCTAACGTCTGATCATGTCTGTGAGCGGGTGTATCAGTTTTCTTTGTATTTACCTTGACTAGAATGTCCTTCACCACTTGATTGCTGTCGTTGTGCACGCTGATGTAACTGGAGAAGGTCTCACCCAGGAAAATGTTTCTAAGAAAAGTTCAGTTACATTTTCAAACAAACACTCTCCTTACAGGCCCGTTAATCTGACATGTTATTGAGCGTTAATTACCCAAAGTTCTGTGGTAACGTGAGCATCTCCCCCAGCATTAGAGTCTCCGCTTCCTTAATGGTGGACGGGTCCTCTCTCATGAGCTGATCGAACAAATCCCCTTTAAAAAATCACAGGAGGGCATACGTGTTATTTATACGTTTCAGGTTTCACTCGGAGCTGCAGCACATGTCATGTGAACACACATAAAGCAGCTGCAGCAAAACGAACATAAACAACAACGGAGGGAGGAGAGAGATGCGTGTTCTCAAGATGGAAATACAGCCACTATTTTAAAGACTGTCTTTATTTTATATTTTATGAAGAAAATAGTTCATGTTTTGTCAGTCAAGAAAGACCATCACTCCATGATGCACCACGGAGCGCCACAGGAAATCTGTCCTGCTGGTGGTCATCAGACATTTTAACTCCTCCCTCAGAGACTCTGACAACCTCAGTCAGTAGTCTTTACCTGGACTCTGCTCATTGTTTTACATGCATACAATGTCACTTTTTGTGTTGTTTATAGTGTAAATACTTGTATATGATCTCTATATTTTTACTTATTTTATCTATTTATCTCTATATTTTTACTCATTTTTTTAATCTTCTATTTTATTTATTATTCATCTCCTCTTTTACTGTATTTGCAGTGGAGAACTGTAATTATTTCTGATTCTTATTTTTTTAATAAACATGATTTTTTTTTTACATTCCTGTTAAAATTACTCTTTCGATAAAGTCAGTGTTGAAAGAAATGGTTGTCATTTATATGTTGAGGCTGCTGAATGTAACTTGAAAAGTAACTTGTAATCTGAGTTAGTTACTTTTAAAATCAAGTCATCAGTAAAGTTACTAAGTTACTTTTTAAAAGGAGTAATCCCTAATCAGTCATCAAATGACTTTTTTAAAAGTAACTGTGGCAACACTGGACATAACACACCAGTGAACACAATGTCTGTCTGTGCAGGGAGACATAAACACCTTTAATGATGATTTCAGTCATCTGTGTGAAAAGAGATGCAAAGTTATTTACTGTAAATCATATGTTTTGAAACTTTATAAATATCAGTTAATCTGCTTGTCTTTGTCCATTTTGGAAAGCAAAAGCTTTTATAATAGTCTCTGAGTATTTGAGTCCTGCTGGGAGGATCAGAGGGAAACCTGAGGCCTTTGAAGATCCGGTTTCAAAGCTCAAACTCTGACCCAAAAAGGATTTCAATGGGATCAAATTTCTGTCCTTTTGTTCACTAACAGGTCGCCCACATCTTTATCCAGATTACCAATAATATGACTCATAGCACTGCTCTGTGTGCTCCTCAGATATCTCCTCCTGTTATTCAGTATAACTGTAAGAATATCAAGTAGCAGTTTGTTCAGATAGTAGAGGAAGAACACGAGAGCAGAAATACAAACGCTCTTCAGATTCAACCGATTCATCATCTTTGTGCACTTTCTCGTTTACCGCCATCGCTCGCTGCTCCTCTTTTATAAATAGCGAAGCTCCCCGAAAAGTGTCAGTGTGATTTATGGATTATAGGGATTCAGTTACCCGCACAGTCTACACATTTTCTGTTCTGTGTTGCACTGGAAGGGAAACAAACACAGACTCGCAGCAGGGCAGCCGACTAAATGTAGGAGCAGCATCTGAGATGGATGATAGAAAATCCAGATGTGTGGAGGATGAGAGATAATTCTGAATCCAGACTGAGCTAAACATGAAGAACGCTGATTTTTATATTTCTTCTTTTATGGTTTTTACAGTAAATTTCATATTGCGTGATATTTTTTGTGTTAATTTTTCTGTTATGTGTTCGTAAACAAGTTAGGAGATTTACAAGTGGCGCTACAGGCTACATCCTCAATACTTCAGTATAAAATCTACATACAACTCCTTCTTCCTCTGTTAAATTTTAACAAGTTTTAATAGTATCACAAGACACTTCCCTTTGCGTCTTCAAATAAGTGTTTAAATATTAACTCAGAAGCAGAAGCCATGCTTTCTAAAATGTGGAACTAAGACGCCTCATAACTGCAAGCTTGCTGTCAGAGTTCATGCTGCTTCTTTTTTTGGAAAGTTCTTGAGAAAATAAAGTTTCACAAACTTCTTAAAACTCTGCATTTCTAATGCAGCCTCATTTGGTAATGCCTATTTCAATGACATGCTGTAAAAATGGTGCTTCGGACACTGATTTTGTATACTTGTGTTTTTTTCTTTTGTAATATTAAACACGATAAGGGGCCCAGTCATGTGACATTATTGGCAAACAGCGGCTCAGTCGAAGGAAAAGTTGAACTCTCCAGGAGTTTGGATCCTCTCCATGTGTCTGCCTTGGTTTCTCACAAGTACTCTGGTTTCCTTCCACTGTCTCAACACATGCCTCTTACATAATCTCACAATCCATCAGAAAATGACTTTTCACCAGCTGTAGGAAAAACTTACAGACCTACTGTCACAGCTCCCTGGGTGTCCCAGAAATTGATATTTATACAGTGACATATTTGACAGAATCAGACTCCCCTGACAAGATCAGACTGTCAAGTTTGGGCTAAAACTGAAATTACAATTCCCACTGCAATATGAACTCAGTATCAAGTTTATACATGATAGTAATAAATCTCCAAAGGATGAGATTAAATTCAGACTCCATTCATGAGACTCACCTGGCAGATCTCTGTCTTCACATGTCACAGGCAGGTTTGTGAAGAGGGTTGGTTTTGTTAAGCGCATCACTGCAAAGAGAAGAGATCATGGACAGAGACGTTACATACAAGCTTAGAAATGATTACAAAAACATGTGGAATTTGGATCTGTAATAAATGCAAAAACAAAAACAGATTGTTTGATTTGCAGATCATTAAAATCTCATTATGAAAAGAGAAAAATTAATTATTGAATGTTGACACTGAGAAATTTGATTGACCCGTGAAAAAATAACATTTTTAATTTGTTGGGAAAGTAGAGAGAATGATTCACAACTTCAATACCATCTGAGGTGTATGAAGAAGGAAGAAAGGTCTATAAAAGGTCAAAACTCCAGCGACACTTTTTTATAAAAGAAAATCTTTTTTTTTTTTAAATTTAACCTTCATTTAAGCAGGTAGGAACCCATTGAGACCGAGATCTCATTTACAAGGGTGACCTTGCCAAGAGGTCGGCAGAACACATCACAATAATAAATAATAATAATGATAATAAAAAAGAAGAAAAGGACCTCCAGAAACATAATTAAAAACACAGGCACTGTTTCATGGTCTCCCAAAGTCTGTCATGTAAGATTGAACGAAATGCTTCCAGCGAAATAAATTCCGACAATTTCAGGTCAGTCTGGAGAGAATTCTATGCTGAAGTGGCAGCAAAACTCAACATTTTTTTGCCCAGTTCAGTTCTGATTCGCAGAACAATCAAATGGACAGTGTTTACTTTACTGAATAAGAAAAAGTTGCTCTGTTACTACCAGTGTTGCTAGAATTTTGATTTTATTGACGTCAACAACAAAACACTTTAAAGTAGTCTCGTGCTAAAAAAAAAAAAAAAACACACCTGACGGAACATTTCTCAAATAATTAAGTGATTTGAAACTATTAACATTAGTAGTAACTGGTTTAAAATGGACACTCCAAAAGGCAGAGAACACGAAAATATGTTTAGCACTTCATAAGAAATAGTTCAACAGTTTCAGAGTGAATTCAAGGATTTCATCAACCTCAGTGTATAATATCACTGAAAGAGTCTGTGCTGAGGGGACAAGGACGCAAACCCAAGAGTGGATAGCTGTGATTTTTGAGCCCTCAAGTGGCACTACATCAAAAACAGACATGGCTCTGGAGTGGAAATCACCACATGGGCTCTGAATCACCTCCAAAACTATTTTCTGTGAGAAGAATTTTTAAAACGGTGCCTACAAAACAACATTCTGTCATTTTTGACCTTAGAGTTGATGTGAGGTTTTTATGTGCTAATGACCCATTCATACAGTGGCCAAGAACCACCACTGCTGCAAATAGAAAAAAGAATGCAAAAAGAAAAAAAAAAAGTCACAACGTAAGTTACCAATGCAAAAAAAAAGAAACCGAAGCCCGCAGCAAATAAAAAAGAAACAGTGCAGATAAAAAAGCCACAATGGAAGTTAACGATGCAAAAAAAAAAAAAAAAAAGTTACTTACTACAAAAATAAAAAGGTGCAATCAAAAAGTCTTCTGTGCCTAGATCGTAAATCACTGGTGCATCATCATTATTGCTCCCCGGCAGCTCACTTCCGTTGTGGCTTTTTCTATTTTCATCCTTTTATTTTCGCAGTCAGTAACTTTTGTTATTTTTTATCACCATTGTTTTTGCGTCATTAGCTTCCCTTGTGTTTTTTTTTCTTTTTTATCTGCAACGTGTCTTTTTTTATTCGCAGCGAGCTTCAGTTTCTTTTCTTTTTTTTTTTCCCCGTCGGTAACTTCCGTTGTTGTTTCTTTTTTTTTTTTTGCATTCTATTTTGTTTCCAGCAGTGGCGGTTCTTGGCCACCGTACAATCAGACATATTTTAATAAGGACACATGATCGTAGCAACATGAACCTAGAAAGCGAAGTAGCTGCACAACACACAATCTAAAAGTCTGTACATGCGCACAGATACACAGTAATAAAAATATTATTTACAGTCTTTAAAAGCTAGTATATTTTCAGCATTAATAACGCTGTTCTTCAGAGGTAAATAAGAGTAAACTCTTATTATGATCAACTTTAGTGACAGGCTCTTTCTGCTGAGCTGTATTATCACTATTGTCTTGTTATTTAAAACCGCAGCTTTGACATTTAAAGTTATCTTAAAGTTCACACCTGTCATTGAATGTCTAATTTTCACATAAACATGATAAAGGTTTGGTTCTGTGTTAGCAATATTAGCAACAACAACAACAACTGACAGCAGCTTCTGCAAATTTAACCCTTCTGTTCTTAAATGTGACAACAACGTCCGCTGTCATCGCCACGGGGGACATTAAATACCTTTCAATGCGAGTAGGTGCTCCTGTTTCGCCTGATTCACCTCCATTTTAACGTTGATTTTAGTGTTTCGGTCAGCTAATATGTTAGCTGATTTTTTTAAAGGCAAGCGAGCAGGTCAACTTCGACCTCGGCGTGATTCTTCTTCGTGTTTCTATTAAAGGACGCTCCCATCTGATATTTGAAACACCGCCCCACATAGGCCGGGAATGGCTACTACAACAACAAAGCCGTACCACTCCTTATTTTTCACCTTACCTTTTTTTCCCCTTCTTTTTTAATCACTTTAATTTCTCACAATAAATCATTCTTTCTCTTGAGGGGGAGAAATAATTTTACTTTTTTTTTTGCACAAAAAAAAAAGTTTTACCTTTACCTTGATTGTTTTTTGTCAACATTGGTTATATAAAACAAAATAATACATAAATAACAATTACATAAATTTTAAAAAGTAAACACACACACAAAAAATGAAATTTTAAGCAGTACATTTACACAGGCAACTTAATGCGCTTTACACAGATAAAAGAAACATCTCAAAAGATGTTTCATTGCTTATCAACATTGCTTATAAAAAATAAAAATAAATAAAAATAAAATAATACATTTTTACATAAATTTTAAAAAGTGTAAATAGTAAAAACAAAGACATTTTAAGCAGCACATTTATACACAGGCAACTTAATGTGTTTTAAACACATAAAAGAAACATCTAAAAGAGGTTTCGTTGCTGATCAACATTGCTTATATAAAATAAAAATAATAAATAAAAATATATTAATCACATAAATTTAAAAAAATAAACAAAAAAACAGACATTTCAAGCAGTACATTTATACACAAGCAACTTAATGTTCAACTTAAATAACTTAAACAACTTAAATAAAAGAAAAATCTAAGGGCAGATAAAAAGGAAATATTTATGAGAATGAAGGCTTAAAATGTTAAAATATGGATTAAAAACGGAATACATTGAATCAATGCTGGAAATATGTTACATTAAAAGAAACATTAAAGCAGTTAAGAGAGTTAAGAATTGATAGAGAATTATTTATTTTTAATTTGATCATAGCTCTACAGTATACTGACATGTAGAAAACTATCTTGAAGTCTTTATTCCATTCGCACTCCATCAAATTCTACATGGCACTCTCTGCTGTGTTGTTACTGCACCACACTGACCTCCAATGGTCAAAGCCTGTAATAACATTTCCCACAGAAACCTTGCACTATATCCGAAACAGATATAACATTACGGCCCCCTGCCAAGCAAAGTGTTGCCCCCTCCTCTGGTCAGGACTAAAACAGCTCTGACCTGATAGAACACGGACCCCACTAGACCTCTGCTGTGGTATCTGGTGGCAAGACAGATCCATGGCAGTAAGACCTGCAAAGTCATCTTTTTCCACAGTTCTGATACTTCTGAGCCCGTTGTTCACTCTGACATCCTGACTGGTCTGCAGCTGCTCAGCTCAAACAGAGTGAGCTGACACTTTTCTTACTGGAGCTAACATTAATTTTTCAGCAAGTGGAGTCCTAGTGGCCCTTTTGTTAGATCACCCCTGGCCAACCCCTGCTCTTTATGCACATTAATGAGTCTTGGCTGTTCATGAGCATGGCACCGGATCACTGGTTTCCTTTCTTTATACCACTTTTGGTTGGTAATGACTGCTACAGACCAGGAATATCTCCACAGGAGCTGCAACCTTGGATAAACTCTGACCAGGCTGTCTCACCATCATAGTTTGGCGCTCGTTAAAGCAGGGGTGTGTCCAGAGTGGTAGCAAAGGGTGCCACTGCCCCGCCCCCCAACTCTAAAACCCATTGTTATGATTTTTTTTTTTTGTCTTGTCAGAGGCAGGAATTAGAATAGTTTTGGTTGTCTTTGTATTAATTGAGTAAGCTCATTGGTAAACATGCATCTTCTTAGAACTTTAAGACTCAAGCTGATGAATTTATGTTTTCCCTCTCTTCTGTAGTTCCCTTCAAAGTTCCCATGAGGGTTTTTTTATGTTAATGAAATGGACTGAAATTCACATTAATACCCTTAATTGATATATAAAAGCAAACGAGACCATCAGTGACAAGACTGATGCCCTTATTTTATGAAATCCACTTAAATCACAATAAATGACACATTTAGGTGTCAAAGACTGGCAGGATGATTTTTTTAAATCAAAGGTTACTACATAAGTCAAAAGATAAGCCCGCTTTGTCCACTAGGGGAGCCAAAATCAGCACAGACCAAACGTTCCTCATAGGAGCTTTAATTTAAAGAATTTTTATACACAGAAATAACAGATGAATGATACTTTAATGATAGTAATTACAGCAGAAAGCGGAGATAGAAAGGGCATATGCTATTAATTTCAATGTGAGCAGATTTCCTGGCCACCCCAGTCAAAAATTCTGGGTACACCTCTGTGTCAAAGTCACTCATGGTCTTTTTTATTTTCCTGCTTTTGAAAAAATAACTTGAAAGGAAAAAAAGTTCACTTGCTTCCTAATATAGCCACTCAGTGAAAGGAGAAACTTTAAGAAATTATCAAAGGTTTTCACCTGTCAGTGATTAAAATGACATGGCTGATCAGTGCAGTTTATCAGTGTACAAACAAATCAGTGTGAACAATATCTATTTACAGCCAATAGAAATTCATACCAATGCAACCCATCACATAAAACAAAGTCTGAAATATCTCACTGTCAGAAAACAGTAAACATACTCTGATTTTTAACCCTGCCATTGCTGCATTTAACACTGAGGGTTTTTTTTTTTTAATGAAGCCTTGAACCTCGTCCAAAAATAATTCAATCTTGATCCAGAACGCTCAGCAGGAGGTAATTTAACATTTCAGAGCTGCCAGAAAGATCCGAGTGTGTCCCTTTGAATTTCTGGGTGGCTTTTATAATTTAATTACTGTTTAGTTTATGCTC
Source organism: Xyrichtys novacula (assembly GCA_962446985.1). Classification (NCBI taxonomy): domain Eukaryota; kingdom Metazoa; phylum Chordata; class Actinopteri; order Labriformes; family Labridae; genus Xyrichtys; species Xyrichtys novacula. The sequence continues at coordinate 11,438,413 of OY660876.1, read as the reverse complement.
ACATCATGTCATGCTTATGACCCAGTTTGAGAAATCTGCTAAACAAGATTATGGAGTGGAGGATAAAGATAATGAAGGAGAAGATTTGATAAAAGTACACAATTGATTTCTTTACAAATTTGTTTTGGGTTAAAACTCAATTTTGACTTTTAAATCTTTAAACAAATTAACAAGGTGTATTTCACCTTAGAAATACTGTATATTCATTATCAATGTGCTTAATTATATACTGAACATTGATTTTCTGTCATTTACGCTGTAAAAAGTCGTTTCTACAAACAGCAAGTCATTGTAAACAAATAAAAAGAGACTTTTAAAAACTTCTGTCTGCAGTAAATATCTATACTGTGTATGAGATTTTTATTCAATCATTTCATCCTGCTTTAATCAATGGAAGTATGAAAGAAGCAAAAATATCAGTGGTACCACCTTGTCCACAGGGGGCGCCAAATGCTACACAGTCAAAAAAAATCGTCACACAAGCGTTAAAAGAAGAAAACATTATAGAAATAAAAAAAGTCTGTCTGGCTTTAAACTACACACTACAAGAGTTCTAATACTGATGGTATTTTTAAAAATACTTAAACTATATGATAAAACATGTTAAACACCAACAAAGAAAAAATACTTTTTGTTATATCTGATAAACACGGACGTCTCCTTGCAGTATGTTTGACGTTCTCATGGGCTGTTTTCATGAGGCAGAAGCTGCAAATAAATCAAAATCTAAGTTAGTACTTTATCATTACTGACTGGTCACAGTGGCTTAGCTAACATGCTAGCCACTAGCTTAAAGGAATTAACAATATAAAATTTCAGTTGGCATGATCCCTGTCATGTTGTCAACACTCACATGAACGCTCTCTGTCTCTATTTCTGGTCGCTTCCACTTCTTTTTGGACAGGATGCCAAACACCACCAACCCAAAGACCAGGATGAGGACGCCCAGAGAGTTAGCAAACTTTGCCTCTGCAGGCAGGGAGCTGTAAGGCTCACTACTGTTCCCATTTCTGCAGGAATCAAGTCACAAGTCTTTCACTGTCCAACAGTTTACAGTTCAAAAGTTCTTGCATGAGTCAAACTGTAGAAATAAGCAGGATACTGTTCATTGTTGAATTTCTGGGCACTTACAGAGTGAAGAACAGCTTCTCGTTGATTCCACTGATGCAGGAGGCCACACTGAGGATCAAGATTGCTTTTCCCATCCAGATGTGGACCGGTTTCAGAGCACCAGGGAACCACAGCGGAGAGCAAGGGAACAAGAAGCCCCACAGACCCAGAGTCCACTACCAGCAGCAAGAAAACAGACAAGCAGGTGTTTCAGCAGGTCAAGTGTTCATAGGTTTGATTATGGTGCACCACAAATATCTGTTTTCTTTACCTGGAGTGAAAACACTATGACTGTGCAGATGCCCACCCAGCTGTGCAGGGAGTACAGGTCAGGGATGTGGGACTGTCTGTGGAAGTCAAACACTGCACACAGGCCGAGGATGGACAGAATCAGAGCCAGCAGCATCAGAGCGGCGTGCACCAGCTTCCAGGTGAGCTTCTTCTGCTGCCAGGTAAACGGCACACGGTAAACAACAGCCGCTGCAGACACACAGGTGAAAAATAAATGTTAAAAACTGTGGATTTGTCCGGAGGAGATCTCCGCAAACATAGACCAGTTACCTACCATATCCATAGAGAACCAGTAGTCCGGACACCATGAGCACAGGATGCCAGTTAAACTGCAGAGCTGAACCGTCCCAGGAGAAACCTCCTCTCCAGCATGAGCTCCAGACGCTCACAAACAGCAGGCAGAGCAGACCCGAACACAGACACAGAGCGTAGGAGACGTAGAACAACACAGACGACCTCATGACTGTCTGTGAGGCCGAGCGAGAAGAAACATAAAGTACAGTGTCAGGAGTGGAGCACGGCGAATTTGAGTGAAGGGAAAGCAGAAAAAACTGAGCATTTCTGAGGCTAACAACAAGCAATCATTTCATCTGTTATATGCGCACATCTTTACTTTCCATCAGAATATTTACACAATCTACACTAGGGCTGGGACAATACGCTTTTCTCCCGATTGAATTCTTCTACGATTTTTTGGATGCCAATTCGATTTAAATTGCTACGATATTGTCAATTTTCTTGATATTTAGTCTGGATTTTTAACACCAGTGAAACAGTTGATTATGATAGTCTCCTGACTATTCCAGGAACCATATTTCCCCCAAAAATAAATATCACACATAATCAGATTTATTCTTAAATTTGAAAACAAAAAATCGATTTTTGAACATAAAAATTGCGATACTTATGTGAATCGATTTTTTTCTCCAACCCCTAATCTACACCCGATCTTAAACATTTATCAAACAGATCTAAATGCAAATATATATTACGGAAAACTAAGTTACAGTATGCATAAAAATAAAAGCTAGCAGTTGGAAGGAGTTTGGTGACCTGAAAGTACCTCAGTACAATCACAGCGTTTATGATATTTGTCTGCAGTAAAAGCACACAGAAGGATTATACGGATGTTTTTTGCTATATTTCAGGGCTCTCCACACACAAAAAGAAAAGTCTTTAAAAAGTTCCTCCTTAAAGACTCAATAAAGTGCTCAAATATGATTTATACTCACAAGATGAGAGCTTTTGTCCCTCCAGTGAATCGGTCCTCTTCACTCACGAACTCCAAACTTCCTCTCACTTTGTCCTTTTGTTTTCAGGAAGAGTCGTTCACACAGTCGCTCTGTCTGCTTTTACGGCAGGAATAAATCATCCCACATGCTGAAAGAGTCTGTGTATTCCTTCTTTATCTTCATCGGAGTCTCGTATCAGTCACAGCTTTTTTGACATTATAAAATCAAAATATCTCAAGGCTTTTGTAAGAGCTTAGTGTTTGTGCTTGGTCATGTTGGTTCAGCAGATCAGGACTGAAGCATATGATCAGATTCATGAAATGAGTATGAACCAGATCGATGCGTGATTGTAACAGAGGAAGTTCAGACGATTATTTAATCGCAGGCTCCGGGAAGATTTTATCTGACAGTGACAAATATCAGAAGTGGCCTCGCTGTAGGCCGGTTCATCTGAGGTGTTTGCCTCAAGTTTAGCTGCCTGCACCAGTGTGGCTGCATTAATCACATTAAACTCATAAAAGTTGCTGTTATTAGCACCATTGTCAAAGTGGCTTTTTTATGGTGCAGGAGTCTGCTTTGACTTTGAATTGTGCCTCTAGGGTGTGGCTGCTTCAAAGTTTGGTTTGGCATGTTATGCAATTAATTGTTTTCATCACCAAAAGTTGAAAAAGGCACCTGAGTAGTACTGTTTTAGTTCTTTAATAACCTTCTGCTGACCCTAGCTGTTGTGATTGAGGAGGAGGAGGGGAAGGAGAGAGTTAAATCTCTCCTACCCCTAAGTTTTGTTGTTCTTTTTAAATCACTGCATCAGGATTTCTTTTCATGTAGGTTTTTATTCAGATCAGGAAACGTATGAGTGGTATAGAGCTGTCAGAGATTCACAAGTGGGTTCTTGATTCATCAGCTGAAGGGTAAGAGGGGAAGCAGAGAGGGCTGCAAAGGGAGTGGGAGATTTCCAAAGTCAAAAAGAGCAACGCAGTTTACTTTTATCAAATAAATGTCCTTCAGAATAAAAGTGAGTCTTTAATAAGTTATATAAAAACAGATAAAACTTTTTTACACACTGTCATGAATTGATTCCAAGCTCCAGGGTCTAAAACTTTGTTATGTTTAGTTCTAAATATTTTAAAGTTTGGCATTTTAATGCAGGACCTGAAGGAGGTCGACTTGCTTTAAGAGCCAGTCCCAAGTGGCTGTTTGTGGAACTGCAACTTTAGCCACCACTGCGTTTACCTCTAGCCGCTTCTATCATTCATATAATGGCTGTGTCTCAATTCAGAGACTGCTTACGGCTGAGCGAGCTCAAGAGTGCACTGCTGTTACATGGACTTGAGTACCCTGTGTGAGATGGTCCGGTTTTTGTAAATTGGGACGGTCTACCCTTCGGATGACTTCCTGGTTGAGTCACCAAATGTCCCCGCCCTCAGGCTCGCATCACGACTGACTTGAAGAAAAGCCACGGAGACCACATTTGAAGCACGCTCAGAATCACGAGCCAAATTGGACACCGTTAGCACCGCATGATGACGTCATGCACACTTGAAATGCGCCCTTAAATGGTGCAGTCTCTGAATTGAGACACAGCCAATTTCTCAAGAACAATGGATCCTACAGTTCCCATAATGCAACACAACAACATTATGAGCCTGTCAAACACTATTGGGTACAATATAAATGCAAATGCATGACCGTGTTGGTAAATGCAAAGCAGGATGAGCTTCATTGACACACAATAAAAGTTTGTTCATATTAGAAGTGTTGAATGTGGTTATCATAGATGTTTATTTGGATTTGCACTCATCAGAAACATGATGCATCTTTGACTGCACAGGGTTTTCATCTACACATCATACAGCAGCACAGTGACTGGAGCACTCAGCGCCATGTTGAGTATAATCTTCTTGGCACAAACTTTCTCATCGTCTTCATCCTCCACAAACACAGACAGGAAGTTCTGAGCACCCAGGGGTATGTCCTGGGTCTGCGATGCCAGCACGCGGATACAGGCCTCGTCTTTCTTAAACGGGAACTTTTTGTCAGCAGGAGACGCGGACAAACTTTTTTCTTCGTCGGCTCCAGACTCGGAGGTGATGAAGGCGTCCATCGCAAGAGCTTTCTCTCTGATGTACACACGGATGTTTCTTTTGCTGTAGTTGCTCATCTGGCAGGTGGTGTTGGTGTTTCCCATCGTGTTACAGCAGGTTTGAGTCAGGTGGGCTGAGATCGGAAAAAGGAAATCAAAGTTTATATTTCTCTGAGCTGGAAATAAAATGAGATGCATCCCAGACAAACTCGCCTTCAACTTTCAATACTATTTTATCTACCAGAAAGGCATCAATCAATCAATTAATCAATCTTTATTTATAAAGTGCCAATTCACAACAAGTGCTATCTAACAAGAGCCACGATGAACCAAGACTGACTCCCATCTTGTAAGACCAGACTTACTCTAATCCCATATTCAACCACATGCACTTTGCATTATTTGGCAAGTTACAGCGCAGAGCAAGAACTTCTTTAACAGGCAGAAACCTCAAGCAGAACCAGACTAAAGTTAGACAGTCACCTGCTAAGACTAAACTTAAGGAGACGAGATTGAATAAAAGAAAGAATTCATTCTTACCTGCTGCTCCAGTGTCGGTGAGGTGAAATGATGACTATCTTGTCCTGACCTCTACACGGTGTGAGTGTGTGGACAAAGTCAGATTATATGCAAAAACTTTAAACAGAGTTCGACCTGCTGATATCTTACACATGTGAGTTCAGCTCCTCCTTTAGCCGACCTGCAACACAGCTTTGCACTTTGAAACATTACCAAAAAATAAAAAAATAATATTCATCAATCATTAAAAATTTTTTTGAATCAGTCGCAAAAATCATCACTGCAGCCTCTCAGTTTCTAACCTCATTATCTATGCAGAGATCTGAGAGGGTGGGGCGCTTTGATAATAAGGCACTACCCTGATTGGCTGCCTGAATGTTGTCAAGGAGACAAGGATGCAGAGGCGGAAAAACACTGAAACAAAGATGGTGAGTACTCCAGAAGAACCAGGACCAGAACCGAGCCAAGATTTTTTAGTAAAACACTTTAAATTTCATCACAAAGTGGCGACACTCCATGCGTTTACATGCACAGCTTAATTGGACTAAGCTTAATTGGTTTTTTTTTTCACTGAATCAGACTTCTCTCCTTGTCCATGTTTACATGCAGCTGAGAAAATTGAATTATTGATGTGAACATGTCCTCCTCCCCAAAACTAGGGGGCGATATGGGTCTTTTCAGTGGCGCTGTTTCCGACCCCATACAACCATCAACAATGACAGCAGGTCCGTGCCAGACGTCAGAAGTAGGGCTGCAACGATTAGTCGACGTAATGGATTACGTCGATCGATTGTTCGATCATACTCCGACTTTGCCGGTTACATTGTAGAGAAAAACGAATTCCAATCGCGTTATCTGGATGTCTTAATTGGACTTCTCCGACTATAATCGGAGTTCTCAAACTCCGATTATAGTCGGACTAAGGTGTTTACATCCACTTCAGTTGTCCGATCTTAATTGGAGTAAGGCAATAATTTGGTTTTCTCAAGTGTCATGTAAACATAATGCTTGGCTGTTGTTTCTGAGTGTTAAACTGATGTCAGAGACCCATATATGAGAGCCAGTGCCCAGTTTTGTACTGCCCCTCATTGGTGGAGCTGTCCCACGTGAAGCGATCAGCACAAAACAACAAATTACCATAAAGTGTAGGACGCAAACTGTTCCTAGAAAATAAAAATCATCTTCTGATTTCTCTCCTCCTGTGCTGAGACAGAATGAAGACATCTGAGTCAGTTTTTTCTTGGCATGTCTGGCTTTAACCTTTGACCCTTAGGAGCTGTGTTTTCCCTGAAGGTGGACTACTGAAACAAAAGAGAGGCTCTTACTTTCACATTATCAAGGTTGCTTGGCAGGGGGAAGACTGGGGTGTACGGACAAAGCATGTAAACTAATACAGAGGAACCTTGACTGAGACTTCATAGATTCTGAGCTCTATTTGAGAAAACACATAGTTCCAGCTTTAAGACAGTAAAATGATTCATAACAGTTGGTGAAAACTCTCATAAACAACAAGATTAAAGCCTCCCTATCAAACTCTCTACAGTAACACTGTTAAAAAGTTCTCTTTGTCAGATCGAACCAAGCCTTTATTTGCTGTCTTTTGCATATTCAAAGCACCATGAGAAAAATGCTGTAAAGATAAGAGAGCGGTGCTGTCGGTTTTGTGCCACTCTTTCTCAGCAGCACAATTAGGCCGTGGTTGTTACTGCTGCTGTCCCTGCTCGTCTCTGACCTGAGCCCCCTCAGAGACGGGGACAGGGTCATGGAAAACTGGAGTTTCTGCAGAAAAGCGCTCCACAATGAACAGACGAGTCCCAGAGGACCAGAGATACTTCAGATCCAAACTGGACTCTGCTGCATGTGCGTCCGGAGAAACAGTGTGCACAAATTGAAGACCTCCCCCTTTAACCGGACAGTCTGTAATGATCATGGCGGCAGTTTGTCTGACCGAGAATTCATGGGAACGAGAACCAGGGATCAAACTCCAGCACTGGTATGATTAATTTAAAACTTTTAAGGCATGAACTCAATACTTTTAAACATTATTCCTGGATAAAATTACCATTTTCTTGTGTTAAATGTATGACTGACAAGTTAATAACCTTGATTTCACGAGTTTAGTGTTTGTAAAGCTAGACCTGCAAAGTTTCAAAAAGCTGCAGCCATCTAGGTTTTCTGTCAAGAACTAAAAACGGACCATAAAAAGTTAAAAATGTCACTTTTTGTCCTAAAAGACAAAAGTTCAACTAGGTATGATTTGAATGTTGTATGGCAGAAAATCCTGAAATGTTCACCTAGGGCTAGGCGATAAACCGAAAATTTACCGATACCGAAATTTACAACAATAACAGATGTCATTTTGTCCATATTGGTTTATTCGGTGTCAAAAAAATAAATAAAAAGTTGGTTTTGGATGTGTGTAGGTAGGCTCTCAAGTCCCTTTAAGACGCTGGTCTATGTCAGAGATGTGATTCCACCCCATCCAGACCGTAACAAAGAGGGAAAGACAGGTGAGGAGATGGCGGCTGAAGTGGAAGCTTAAGTAGACGAAGTTAATGTGGGAGGGGGTGAGCAGCTTGTGAAGTAGTTATCGTACATTTATCTTCATCCAGGTGAACTGCTTAATATATCGTGATATTGATTTGAGCCATATCGCCCAGCCCTATCTTTGCCACACACTCAAGAAAACTGAATTATTGCCTTACTCCGATTGAGACCGGACAACTGAAGTGCATGTAAACACCTTAGTCTGACAATAATTTGAGTTTGACAGCTCTGATTGGAGTTGGTGAACTCCGATTTAGACACCCAGATAATGCGATTGGAATTCGGTTTTCTCTACCATGCAACCAGCGTAGTTGGAGTATGATAGGCCAATGCATGAACGCGTGCGCTACGCCCCCGGAACAAAAACACCAGAGAAGAGGAGTAGCGTGCATATCATCTGCAGAAAAAGTAGCGCGAACATCATGTTCAACAAAAACAACGCTGTATGATGCTCAATCTTCTTGCTCGAAAATGCCCAGCAGCAGTTGTAGCCATGTCTGACATCTGGCACGGATCTGCTGTTGTTGTTGGGTCAACTGGAAACAGCACCGCTAAAAAGACCCGTATCGCCCCCTAGTTTTGGGCAGGAGGACACGCTCACATCAATAATTCGATTTTCTCTGCTGCATGTTTATGCGGACAAGGAGAGAAGTCTGATTTGACGAAAAAAACAAATTATGAGTGTAGTTCGATTAAGCTGTGCATGTAAACGCACTGAATGAAAAACCTACAATGACTGTTACCGTGGAGATTCAGCGCAGATATATAAACCAGGTTAAAGACAAGCGCATTCATTTGAGTGACTTCGAGCCTGCCTGATGTGATCTCAAGGAAATCATCTGATAGTTTGGTGGAAATTTGATGGGTAGTCTGAGCTGTTTGGCCGACCGGATGACTTCTCGCTCCCTGCAGCGACGCCAGGAGCAGGGCTAATAACTTTCACATGAATGGAGCGTCATGCTTTCAATGGTTGTTGTCAAATTATGACTCATGAACTTTTCTGGAGGCAGTTTAAAAACTTCCTCTATCTTTCTCTCCAGGTTGTTTGTCTCGTGTGCGCAAAGGGGGAAAGTAAAACAGCAATGAAAGAGCGGCACGTTATGGATGAGGCCGGTCATATTCCAATGAGGATGATAAAGGATCTCACATATTCAGGGTCTGCATGGTTTCTGCATCATCACTCAGCTGCCTGGGGCTGCAATTTTAAGGCCCTCTTGCTGGAGAAACCCAAGAATTGGGACCCTGCCATGAGTGTTTGGCTGCAGAAAATGCTGACAAAGAGATACAGCGCTGCAGAAACTTGGGTTATTTCCTGCTGCTTTAAGGGGAGTGAAGTGCAAGGAGCGGCGTCCATCAAGAGAAGTCCAAAAAATCCGAGTGTTAAAGGACAAATAAGACAAGAAGAGAGTGAAAAGCGGCCGATGGGGTTTAAAGCTTTTACAGAGCGTGATGGACAGCTGAATTCAAAAGGTTTCGCCAATCGATATGACACTTTTAAAGCTGCTTCTCTGCACCCTTCAGAAGAAAAAACTCTTTTCCAGACAGAGAGAAATGTGGCCGGAGTTATAAAGAAAAACGACCATTTGAGCTTCTTGGTTCAGAGGACTGTTCAGAGGCAACAATCTTTAAAAGCGTCCAGAGTATATGATGATGAGGATGGATTTTATGTTCGCAGGAAACTCTCGCTGATACCGAGGGAGAAGCCAGAATCCATAAATAAACCACAGTATAAACTAAGGGCCACTCCTGATGATAATAAAGAGGATCTGAGCAGGAGGATAATCACAAAACAAGTCGAGCTGCAGCACCCAGAGGGAGAAAGTGCAACCGAGCGATCACATAAAAATATTGAAAATGGAGAGCGGGAAAGATTAACATACCGGCTACAAGCAGGATTTACACATAAAACAGATAATAATGATGACAAAGAAATGCTTAGTGAGGTGGGAGATGATATTTTAATCATGTTTTTCCTTCCAGACGCCGAGAGTGAGACACAAACGCAGGGAAAACTTATTTTAGATGCAGACATTAAGCGGAAAACAGTAAATATACCCATAAAAGAGCTGGATGACCCTCCACCTGTACCTGAAGTTATGGAGGAAAACTTTATTACTGAGGCGCATAACTCCAGATGTAAATGCCTGAAAGAAATCCTGACTTTATTAGAAATTTATGCAGCAAGAGAAGACATAAAACCAACAAAAGTTACTACAAAGTCTGCGAAAACTGAGAAACAGGTCAAAGCAACAACAGAGAAAGTAGAGCTGACCGAGACAAACAATGCGGCGAGTGAAAATACGAGCATAAATCCGACAAAACAAGATGCATCATCAGAGGAATCAGTCATCCCCTCACCTCCCTCAATCAAAACCATCGAGCTAGAGCCTGCAGAAACAGAGCACACGGTGCAGACGAGTACGGTAAACAAGGAGATAAAAGAGGCAACATCAAGCCCAAAAAGCTTCAATCAAAGCGGCACAGGAAGAGGAGACAGACCGCCGAGGACGACCACAACAAGTCCAAGATATAGAGGTAATAATAATGCACAAAAAACTACAACTAAGGAGTCATTCTCAGGCCTCAGGATGAGGGAGGACTTCACCATCAAACTTTGCAGAAGCAGAAAGAAGGAAGGAGGTGTAACGAGGAGGCCGGAAAGACCAAAGGAGAGCGTGTTTACATCTGCAAGACCAGCAAAAACAGCAAAAACAGCTGAGACAGGAGCTGCAGAAACAACCCTGCAAGTAAGTGAAGAAACAGAGACAGGGGCTGTTTTGGAATTGGCCTACTGCATACTCCTGCCGAGCGCAGTATGCAGTACATACTGCAGTACATACTGCAGTACATACTGCATACTGCATACTAAGTACCGTGCTTGATAGTAGTATGCAGTATGACTGGAAGTCAGCCGTTAGTATGTAGTATGCTTGGCCCGGTTTAGCTGGTTTCCGGTATGGAAAAGTCCATCGTAACCTGGTAAATTGCAACAGCACTACAGTGTTGCCCATTCATGTATGCACTGAAAAAAACTTTATGTTTTAATTTGAATTTTTTCAGGATTTTTTAGCCCAATACCAGCCATCAAAACCTGTTTAGTTAACCCTAATCCTAACCCTAACCTTTACCTGACAGACGATGACGGTTCACAGCTATTAGGAATAACCAATTGGAGCCCAGCACTTCTAGCCAATCAGAGGTGAAGAAGAGCGTGACATTTCCCTACTATCCTATAAAAAAAATTTCGTCTGCCATCTGCCAGGGCGTTTTGCATTGTGGGTAACAGTAGGCAAAGCAGACTGGTCTGATGCATACTGTGAAATTTTCCTGAATCAGTACGTCATCCGGGTATTTTTACCGCTGACAGTGCGTACTGCGAATAGCCTTTCCACTTTTCAAACACTCGTGAAGACGCACCTGTTCACTTTAGCTTTTGGGGAAGTATAGCTACTTTTATTGGGTCTCTAATTTATTTGTCATGTTTATCCATATCGTTTTTTAAATGTTTTTATATGTTTTATGCTTTTATTGTTTTTATAGTTTTTTTATTGTTTCTGGCTGTTTTACTGCGAGGCACTTTGGTAGACCACTGACTGTTTTTAAACGCGCTATATAAATAAAACTGACACTGACATACTGCAAATTTTGCTTTTGTTCGCATACTGCATACTAAATTTTGTGCAAATCAGTACCATAGACTTTATAAAGAATGGACAGTGTCTGCTTCCTCGCTGGGTGAAGCCACTCCGAGAACAGCACCCTCTGGTGACGGACTGCAGTATAGGTCATAAATCCTGTCCCGCCAGCAAAGTTTACGAGGCTGTGGACAAACAGAAATTTATTACACGGAACATAATTTTTTTCCCTCCTGCTTGCAATGTTGACATGTAGTTACAGTAAGACTGGTTTGTGCTCAAGTCCTCTTTTTTTCTGTACAGCTCCATTTCTAAAAGTTATTAGGGGGTTCATGTTTTCTATGATTGACCCCTGATACAGCCTATGGGCGTACGAAGATTGTGTAGCTCACCCGGGGATACGCTGTTTGAGCCGAGCGTCATCACAGCGACTCTCTGCGACTCTCCCGCCAAATGCGTACAATGCTACTGCGCAATGTTGGTTTCAGGAAGTAGAGAAAAAACGCAGAATTCCTGAGAGCTTTTTGGCTTCAAATCCGTGTACTGGTGGAAGGCAGAACCAAGTTGTCCATAGTATACACAGTCTATGATCAGTACGTACTGTTAGTATAGCAGGGGAATTTAAAAACGGCTAAAGAGAGGGTTTACTGTCCTGGTTAAAGTCAGAGAGAAATGAAATTAAGAAGAGCACAGCATGGCGTCCACTCATATTATAGCATAGGAGTCTTAAAGGCATAGACAGTAGGATGTAAAAAACTGTAGTGCATGAGTGAAAATGGAAGTCTGGATGATAATTAGTCGGCTTAAAGTCATGGTGACCATATTTTTCTAACCTCCAAAAACAGGGACACTTTAATTCAACCGCAGACCCACATGTCTGAATGAGCTCATGGGTACAGTTGGATTTGTCATCAGTTCACCTCTCAGCACTCAGCAGATGAAAAATCACGTCTCCTGCTGTACCCACTGTTTTCATATGGCTCTGTGTCGCAGGATTTTCACTGCGGACACTTGCAGCTGTATGTTCGTTCGTTGCCAGGTACTTTTCAGAGGAGGCTGTGACTCTCCTGGAAAACGCTGACTCTCTTGTACGCCTGGCGGCCAGCCTAGACGATTCCGTTAGTATGAGAAGCTTAGCGAAGAGCATTTTTGTGTTAAAAATTAGTGTTTTAAATCTATAATAAGACAAAAATGGTTTTTACTAAAGTTTAGATGGACTAGGAGGCAGAACTTCATGCTTATTCAGAGAAATAATCCTCCTCTCCTCTGGCGCTTATACAGACTTTTATACATTTCTCAGCACACACTGATGAAACTTCTCCTCTACAGAAACATGACAACACGCCATCCTGCAGAGGATTAATACATCGCACTGAGGCCGGCTGGAAACACTGCATGAGGAGACATTCAGGAGCTGGGTTGAATATATTTCCCTCTGGGGGTCCCACCGGTGTATCTGAGGTTACAGGAGAGGAGCAGAAAGAAGCTACAACCATCACAGACCGCAGGGGCGCTGATGACAACGGCAATGATGAATACGACCACTTTTACTATTTTGACGGAGTGCTGAAGAGGGTTCGAAATAATTTTTACCCCCATTACGAGAGACAAAGACTGAGGAGGAGGAGGAGGAGGAGACATGATAACACATAGATGAATGTTTCACAGGGGAGAGAGGAGACACTCAGGGAAACCTCATCAGTCAGATCCCACTTCTGTCCTTGAGGAATAAACCCGGTCGGCAGACATGATCAGGAGCTGAGAGACTGACTTTTACACAAGGACCTGATCAGTAACATGAAAAACACTGACAGCATGGAGAGTCATGCATGAAATGCTAAATGTGAAAGATATATAAATGCACAAATGGTTTAATAAACGGGTTTAATATTCAGGTCAGATGTATCTGTATATTTTTGTGACTCATTCAAGACCATATTTGGTGGCAGTGAGTCAAACATACAGACTGAGAATGGAGTATTTTTGTTTTTATTTTTGTCTGTCTCATTAAATTTTCCTTAAACATAATCTCAACACTGAAAATAATAAATAATACTTTGACCTCTGACTGCAGTTTAAAACAGCTTTTGTAAGTTTGCTTCATGTATCATAAACTTGACTTTTTCTTATAAAATGAGTGTACTGTGTGTTTTATTTCAAAAAGGGGATATTAAGCAGGTGGAGAACAAAGTCAGTCAAATTAGATTGAAGTAAACCGGCCAATAATCTTGTATTAAAAAACATTGTACAGGTGCAGCTCAAAAATGTCCAAAGTCCTGAAAAAGTTCAGTTTTTCCCCCATAACTTCATTCAAAAAGTGACATTTTCACACATTCTAGATTCATCGACCTTCAGGAAAATTATATAAATTCATGCTCTCAGTACCTGGTTAGGGCTCCTCCTTTTGTGTGAAGTTCTGCATCAATGTGACGTAGCATGGAGGCCATCAATCTGTCGATCTTGCTGGGGTGTAAAGTCCTGATTGATCTTGTAGCTCCTTCAGTTCGTCTGTATCGATGGTTATCTGTTTCTCAAGTCAGGAGAGTTAGCTGATCTATCAAGCAAACCAGTTTCTGGTCACTTTGGCGCTGTGGGCAGGTACCAGGTCCTGCTTGACAAAGAAATCTGGATCTCCATGAAGCATGAAAGTCTCTGAAATCTCCCGGTGGACTTTAGGCTGACTCTGGACTTGTAAACACAGTTGACAATGACGATGTCTCTTAGCAGCAGGAACACACTTGTAGTCCAGTTCTTGGACTCATCTATGTGTAGAGGCTCTTGATGCTCAGACTCCAGCCTTAGTCCATTTTTAAGTTCTGGAATCTACTTTGTTTGATAGTTCTCCTCAGGCCCGATAAACCTCTGTTGTTCGGTATCACATCTGCTTCCTAACAGACTCCGTGAACAGCAAAATAATCCTTTTAGAGGGGGTCAATAATCGTCTTCTAGACAACTGTCAGGTTTGCAGTCTTCCTTGTGATTGTGCTCGAGTGAGCTAAACCAGAGTGAGAGGATAAAGGCTGCAGGTGTTGAGAGTTAATCGGCTGATCAGACCTGAAAAGACCTGACAAGGATCTGGACTTTTCGGCCTTGTCCACAAGGAGTCGGGTATTTGCTTAAACGAATATGTTTTTATACGTTTTCACCTGCCATCCAAACAAAACCGCAGGATAATGGCATTAATAACAATGCTTTTGGAAAACTCCGGTTTTGCTTTGGGTTTGGACACAGATATACATATACTGTATACACATATACTATGTGCCTTTGTTTATGTCAGACAGTGGACGGCACAGATAAATACAGAATATTATGGTAGCCAAGGACCACCACTGCTGCAAATAAATTTTAAAAAAAAAACGCAAAAAAGAAAAAAGTCACAATGGAAGTTGCCGATGCAAAAAAAGAAACCGAAGCCCGCTGCAAATAAAAATAGAGGCAGTGCAGATAAAAAAAAAAAAGCCACAATGGAAGTTAAAAAATTCAAAAAAGAAAAAAATGGTGATGGAAAAAAAAAAAGTTACTTACTGCGAAAATAAAAGGATGCAAATCAAAAAAGCCACAACAGAAGTGAGCTGCCAGGGACCAAACATATTGATACACCGGTGTTTTACGATCTAGGCACAGCAGATGATGGCAAAGGGACGAGCAATAAGTTAGTGGAAAGGTTATTGTTTAATTTCTCTTTGTGCGCTTTTTACTGTGCCGTTTGGTTAGGCCATGTAGCGCCTGAGTCGATATGAGGCTAAAACGATGCTTACAAGCAATTCTACTTCTTAGTTGGTGGTCCACATGACCAAACTAGATGGCTCTATGTTTCATGTTTCCTCTGATTGGATAAGATGGGTCTAACTTTTTGCAAATACCGCGGTCAATAGCACATTCATGTGGTTTTGTGTGGATGGGATTTTTATTGAAAACGTCTCTAGTGTACAAGGCCTGGTAAGTTAAAATGATTAGAGATAAACTGTAATCATAAAGTCTTGAAATATCTCTCTTACCATTTATCTTTTTGTGACACTCAAAGAAAACTCCTTCAGACAGCATGATCTGTACAAAACATTTATTTGAACTTAACATAAAAACAGCTTTGACATATTTGCATAATTTATATCTGAATTCCATGACAAGCAAACGATAACTACGGAGGGAAAATGACTTAACATTGAACAGAAAGTTTGTATAAGAGCGAAAACAGGGAGTTAATTGAAGGACTGGGGACTTTGCCATGAAATATGTAAAAGTGAAAAACAGAGAAAGTAAAAAAAAAAGAGTGAACAAAACATGCAGGAGAAAAAAAGTCCAACAGTTGAGAAAAGTTCAGTGAGGGTTGTGCAGCACCCCGAGAAATTGATGCAGGCTGTAGTTTCATTGTCTGTCAGTAGATGGCAGTGCCGGCACTGTTGCATCACTCTTCAGCATTAATATATAACTCTGTAACTCTTACCTTTATATACAGGAGACTGCAGGGAAATGGGCAACAACTCGCTTTAAAATGGCACAACCTGAATGTTTAACAACTCTGTGCTTCTGTTTCCACTCTGACTGTGTTAATAGAGCTGCATATATACACGACACTTTATAAGGCTTGTATAGACATTCATATGTACAGAGAGGGGGGAGATTACAGGAGGATTAATCTGAGCTTTTTTTTCTTCTTTTTAAATCCAGAAAAATTGTTTCCTTCATCTTGTCTGCGTCTAACTGAGACAAAACAATCTGTACCTGCTCCCTCAGGACGGTTCGGCCACAGAGCGGCGGGTGAATCCTCTTTTTTTTTTTTATGGATCGACATCACCTCAACTTCAATTTGAAGCGACAAAGTCTGCATTTAGCATCACACGTAACATGGACAGTGTGGAACAGAGCGCTCCACTATAGATAAGAGTTCATTCATTACAAGTTTCAACCACACCTTGAAAGTTTGGATGTCAGTCATGGCGCCCTGAGGTTTCACACACTTGTTTTCCTCATAGGGTTGTTTGTTCTTGTTGTTTTTTTTCTTTTTGGCAACGCTATAAATAATGAAAGTTAATTATTATTCATTATAATAAATATGACAATAAATAAAAATGACCTGCTAAAGTACTAACAGTTACTCCGACAGAAACAGCTTGTGTAATTCCTTCTATAACGTTGCTTGTTGAACTGTGACAGAGTGAAAACATCCTTCCCTCCCTCCCTCCTGTTATGACGTTTTTTTGAACACTACGCTCTACGAACATTATCAAATCATCACAAGAAAGTTAAGATGGCACAGACAAGGTCAAGTTTACGATTAGTAAGGTGAGACTTGACCAAAAAATTTCCTCTTGAAATTCAGGAAAAACGCTCATGAACTCTTCGAAACATACAAACGACAGCTAAAGCATGATTGTAGTTTTACATCCTACATGTGCCAGAGGTCAGTGCACCAGTATCAGCGACATCTTTAATGCCACTCCTACAAACCAGTGTATATTTGTGTCTCCAGGTTAGTGTTTGAAGATCTGGGAGGAAAACCAGACGGGCGAACACGACTGGAGACGTCGAAGCTTTCAGTATTTGGCTAAGTGTCGCTTCGTTAGCTTAAACTCATTAGCCCTTACTGCATTTTGACACCTTCATGATATTGTGCTCTTCTTTTTTTCTTTTTCTTTTGGAGACATTTTCATCATCGTCTTTGTTGTTCAATCAGACAAAAATAACAAAAACAAATGCTTCATTCTCGTTTCGGCAAGTAGTCGACATCCAAGGAGTGCCAATCAATCCGGTCTGACTTTCCCCTTTTTTGTGTTTTTCTTTTTAAACTACTGGCTTCTGAAAACATGGCTGCTGAGCCACAAAGAGGTAAGCCTGTTCGTCAGACACAACGTCCACCTTTAGTGTCTATGTGCTTTGAGTTTTCTCCGCTCCGCTCGCGCCTCCTCAGGGTGTGCCTTCGTGCTTGTAGAAGCCTTTCTGCAGGGCGGCGGAGGCGATGCTCTCAGCCGAGCGCCGCTGGTCCATACTGAGCAGAGCGTCCAGCAGGTCGTTGATGTCAGCTTTGAGTCCCCGCCTCTGCATCCAGTTCTTCAGCAGTTCGTACACTTTGTCCCCGGCGGCGCCGTTCTCCGCGATCCGGATGTGGTTGTCGCTGACCCCGATCGATCTGAAGAACTTGTTGTGGATCCGGACGTCCAGGTACTCGTCGAAGAGATCGAAGCTCTTCTTGAGGGACTTCTCTGACCCTGAGAAAACAAAGAGATGAAATTGTGAAACATGAGCTTAACGGCGGCTGCTGAATCTGCATGAAACATTGATTTTTACTTTTTCAATCCATCCTGCTCTCTTTAGTTTCACATTGAATGATCTGGTGTTGTTGGTCCCTGTCTGCCTGCTGCAGCAGACGTGGAAAGAATTGGTTTTGGACTTTTACACTAAAGAGCAGAGTTTATAGGGGAGTAAATATTGGTGTTTCTCGAGAGGTGGAAGAAAAAATCGACTCACATGAATTCACATTCACATCCTTCCAACCACCAGCTTTTATTTTTATGCATATTGCGACTTAGTTTTTCCGTAATATATATTTGCATTTAGATCTGTTTGGTAAAAGTTGAAGATCAGGTGTAGATTAGGGGTGGGAGAAAAAAACGATTTTTTGTTTTACAATTTTTCAATCGATTTTTATGTTCAAAATTGTTTTTTTTTTTTTTTTCAAAATTAGGAATAAATCTTAAAAACTGACTCACATGTGATGTGTATTTTTTGGGGAAATATGGTTCCTGGAATAGTCAGTAGACAATAATAATCAAAAACTGTTTCACTGGTGTTAAAAATGCAAACTAAATATAGAGAATAATATCGTATAATTGCAATTTAAATCGAATTGGCAAAAATCGTAGAAAATCGAATCAGGAGAAAAGCATATCGTCCCAGCCCTATGTTTCACTGCAATATAAAAAGTCTTCAGACTGAGTTTAAAATCAGTTCCAGGACTTTTTAAAAACTTTTGAAGATCAAAACTTGAGTACAGGATAATTCTTAGCTAGCCGGTGATCATACAAAAAGTATCGTTGCGCTTTCCATTCAGTATCAACAGCCACTGTAATAAATAAGTACTAAGCTTGTAATAATAAAAGATAACACTTGTCATGAAGCTAATCGTCAACACAGATTTAACCTGTTTTTCAGATTTACAAAAGGGAGTGAGTTATCAAAAGTTTATAAGATGTTACTTGACAAAAAGAACTCCCCAAAAGTGACCAGAGGGGTTTCTATGTGAAACATCAAACTTTGAATGTTTCTGTTACAGTAAATATAAATGTGTAAAAGTCTGTATGCTGCACTCGTGTCAATAGATCCATCTGTTGATCTGTGATGGGTCCAGAAAATCAACTTTTTGGGGTTTCTTTGCATTTCAATTTGCCACGTTTCCTTTTCTCTGTACTTCTAATGATAATTTTAGACAAGAGTCTTTTTTAATGTCCTTGTTAGGATCATTTTAAGTAAAACTTTGACCTGCTGACTCACAATTTAAAGGAAAACATTTCACATAAATACGTGAATAAGGCCTAGGATGAATACGTCAACACACTCAGAGGTGTGTACATCTATCTATCTTATCTGTCGGAACAACACGCCTTATCTCTGTAGAATCAAACTACAAACACACACATTTACATGCATGCGCACAACCTGCTGTTGTTTGTGTTGTTTTGTTTTCGTCCTCACTTGCTTGTGCCTAAACAGAACTTAAAAACCTGTTTTTGGCTCATCCAGACTTTTTTATGCAACATGTGTCACACAAATCCACCAAAAACGAGCATCAATATAGCAAACCAGATACCGGACATGTCCAAGTCAGATTTCATGTGGCCTTTTTTGCAGTGATAAAATAAATACTCGGTGACTGTTTCGGTATCAGAAGCGTTTCACTGCATCTTCCTTCGGGGGATGTTTTTATCAAACAGGAATTCCATTAGAAGATCAAACAAACGGGTTCAAATAGATTTTCTTAACTTTATCATGGGAAAAAAAAAACAGCAACTGCAAATTGGAAACCATGTTCCAGCCCTGCGCCCCCCTGAAGGCTTCTGGCCTGACTGTCATGAGATTATTAATCTATCAAGCGACTAATGTGAGATCTGGATGGATGCTGTTGATTTGATTTCCCCGTGGACTGACATGAACTGTGGTAAACGGTGCAGCTTTTCATGTCAGCTGCCTTTCAGCGCGAATCAAGCTGCATGAAAAATTCATGAAATTAGCGAACGAGTGTCTCGTAGATGGGGGAAATCTCCCACTCCCACTCCCACTGCAGGAATCTCACCTTGAAGTGGCAGCAATCGATGTCGCAGAGGATCATCCTGCAACATGAGAGAAATACAAACATGAGGGTGTTGAAATTTGATTAATTAAAGCACATATAGAAGGAGAGTTTGAAGTCTCTGAGCGGTTTTTCCCTCACCATGTCTGCAGGGGGCGGCCTGGCAGCAGTGGGGCTCTGGTGGGGGGTGTTTCCAGAGGAAGCAGCTGTGGGCAGGGCTGACAGGCTGGTTTGAGAGGAACTGGTGGTGTTGGGCAAACTGTCTCCAAGTCCTCGATCCTCGTCTTCCAGAGGAGGGGAGGCTTTGGTCATCCCGGGCTGGGTTTCTTGCAGCAGAGGCCGTGACTCTGGGCGGGGCTCCTCTCCCTCCAGGCCGGCGTTCTGATCGTTCTGCCTCTCCTCGGCTGTGGATCCGCTCTCGTCCTGACGCACAAAGAGAGGAGTGAGACGCAGCACAACAGATTCTCTGCAGCTGACTGCTAACAGCCGAGACGAATGGATTATAGAGAGTCTCTAACAGGCTGCACAACATCAACATAAAAAAAAAAAACAACGTAAAACTCACAATGGGAATCTTCACGATTTCACTGGGATCACAGCTACTCTTTAAACCTGCGAGCAAAATAACAACAACAACAACAACAATAACAACAGCATTAGAGGCACATCTTAAATAAGCAGAGGAGCATTGCAAATGTACAGTACACAACTCACATGGCGTCTCACATGACCGCCGCTTGATTAGGAACCACCACGCCACCACGCCCAGAACGAGGCAGGCTAAGATAAGCAAGGAGATCCATATAGGAAGAGCTGGAGGGGAAAACAAAAACAAAACAAGGAGTTAAGGGTCAAATACTCAAAGATTTTAACCAAAGAAAGCTTAGAGATGAATACAGCAAAGAAGTTACCGATGTCTTGAGAAGTTGGGGCTATCGTGGGGAGAGCTGGGGAGCTCTTGGTGGGGGACAGATTCAGCTTGCGGCACTCGGTGTTGGAGAACGGAGTGCACTTCCTCACCTCCTCCTCCCCTGCTTTACACCTGGGAGGAGAAAGAATTTTTAGTACAAGTGCATCGAAAGAAAAACAGCCGACAAACCGACTGTAGCCGTCAAAGAGCAGGAGTTTAGACTAGCTCAGGAAAGATGGAGGTGAAACTTACTTGGCGCAGCGTTTGCAGACCTCACAGGCCTGATCGGGGACACAGAAGGTTCCCGGTTTGCACTGGCACTTGGTGTCTGTAGTCTTAGTGCAGGTCGCAGTTTCAATCTGATCTGTGGAAGGGACATGAAGACAACAAGAGAATGATTCGCATGTGTCTGATATTTCAAGCCTGAAGCTGCATTTAAATGATAGACTTTTTAGCTAATTTGAAGATCAAAGTGATGATCTGTTTCATTTAATCCTCTTTTCCTCCTTCCCTGTAAAATCTGGCATGAGTTATGAGTCGAATAACCTTGGAGGAAATTTACTGTCCATGAGAAACAGTGATTGTTTCAATGGTTGCCAGAGTACAGCTCATTAGCTCGGACATCATCAAAGGTTGTTTTTGTACAGCGGCTCTTACTCCACCCTCTTAAATGAGGTCGGACATGAAGTCATTTCTTCCACAGGTGAGATTAACACCTGTCTGAATACAAAGTCCCTGATTACTCATCTCCTCGTGAAGACTCCGTCACCTTTATTGGGACAGCTTTATTACACTGATAAGATTTTGTCGGGATAAATTCTATTTTTAACTGTGTCATATGAAGTCATCAACTCAGATAAAGTTTATTGATCCCCACCAGCAAAAGACAAGATGTCGGTCTTTGTTTTCCTCTAGACCAGGTAGAAGCTTAAAGCTCCTATGAGGAGTTTTTTGACCATCAGTGGTGCGGGGGTAGGTGTCAGCTGAGCGGCTGAGTAACACATAAAAAGACAGTTTTCCATTTTCTCCAGGCCAAAAGAAGTCGCCAACATTTCTGTTTCAACTTTGTTTCCTCTTTGCATGGTAAAGTTAAGACCTGTGTTTGTGAATGTAAGGACAAACAAGTCTGCAAGTCTATGCGACCACTTTCACAACGGAATTTTCTAATACAGGGCCACCCGAGGATCTGGAAATCAGAGAAATTTATAATAATAATAATAAATGGGGCGATAAGATGTTAATAATAAATATAAAATATATAATAATACTAAAAAAGAATTAAAAAACATATAATAATAATAGTAATAATAAACAATTAAAAAAAAAATAATAAAAATAACAATGTAAAAAAATAAAGTAAAATAATTTTAAAAATAATAAGAAGAACAACAATAACTACAACAATAATAATAATAATAATGATTAAAATTAAAATCAATAATAAAAAAATAACAATCTCTGCTTCAGACATAAAAACAAGAAATTTAAAAGTTCATACAGATACTCTAGCTAAAAACTAATCTAGCTTAAAGTTGGTGATGAAATCCTATTTTTTGAGCAACTTAAAGGTTGTTAGTCTTAAATTGTTGAACTATTTGCTCTCACAGAGTGAATCTCTTCCCATCTTTCTGCCCTTTTTATACTAATCTGTTGTTAACTATTTCATCAGTTCCTCCTTGTGGCATTACATAACGTTTTCTGTGTTTTGATGTCTTTTCACTTTTTAAATACAAGGTTTAAATAAATGCAAATCATCCACATCTGTTTTTTGTCAACAAGTTACAGCAGCATGTGGCTGCTATAACTTAAATTAATTACTGATTTCTTTTAACTCTTCTGCTTTAAGCGTTGTGGTAACTCTCACATGAAGACCACTGAGTTTTGCACTTCACTTCGAAACTGCTACTGCTATTTAAGACGATTTGTTTGACTTTCCTGTAAATGAAAATCTAATTTTTTAAAGCTAATTTTTAATGTAAAGGCTGTTTTTTTCCTCCCTTGTATCTCTGAAGATAAAGACTCTCATAAAATCTGATTAATTGCACTGTTATCAAAGACTCCACAGCCCAGCAGCGCACTGTCCTCTGTGGAGGCTGCACACATGTATCTGAGAGTAACAAATAAAGTAATTAATTGTGATAACATCACATAAAAAATCCTTAAGATGTTCATGGGTTGGAGTTCAACACAATGATCCCTTTACAAGTTAAAAAGGCTTGAGAGAAAAATATGTATGAAGAGTTAAATTACAGCCGCAGTGAAACAAAGCAGACTTTGTTCAAATCAGAACATGCTGATGACACTGAGCGAGTACAAATGTTCCCTTTTTCCTCTTTTTACTTAATCAAATCAAGATTGAAATCATCTTTTGTCGTCCGCTGTTCCTTAAGAGACATTTTACACGCTGTTGACGACTCTGCGCTCCCCCCATACCGTGTCCTGTTGGGCCCATTGTGCTCCAAAGCAGCTTGAGAGTGGAGCCGTAGCTCAGTAAGCAAACACATGATGGTTTTCAGTGTTGTTACATAATTGTACAAAGTGTAATTGGAGTGTAACATGATCAGAGGATGGCAACACAGTTTTAAATAGGAGGTGAGTCAGGGTAAACCCTAAACCCCTATTAAGAAAACATTCACAAGTGTGAGAGTGGAGACAAGTCAACACTCAGCCATCAGGCAAGCAGCCGGCACGCTGTTATTTCTTCATTATGTTATTCTTCGTTAAATTGGCAGGTGCTGGGTGTAAATCTGCACACTGGGGAGGGGAGGGCGGGGCATCCGAGGCACAAAATTATAGGGAAGAGTCTGTTTAGCCTGATCTGAGCCTGAGAAGCTTTTTTCTGTGCATTTCCTATCTAATCCTAAACCTGTTTTCATACTGTCATTACTCGAAAACAGAGTGAGGAGGCCAGAGATCAGTTCAGTTTGACGGTTCGACTTCTGGTAGCAGCAGATATCAGCCAATCAAGGATGCTTGTTGCACTCCAATATAGGTCTTAAGTTACGAAAGAGGATGAGAGTCATTTAAGGCATAAACAGACCCTGAGAAGAAAATCAGGGCAAGTTTGCGAGAAAAAAACTGAGAAAAGTGCAAATTTTTGCAAAAAAGTTCATAATTTTTGGGGAGAAAAAGCTGCTGTTTTGTAAGATCAGGACACATACAAATTTGTAGGAGTTGTTCTTTAGATGCACATATACATGTATATATTATATGGACTTATAACTGTGTTTTTTTGAGCTTCGATGTTGGAGTTCCTTGCACTCTGTTTTTGCTTGTCCTTTCATGGATTTTTACGCCAAAAATGAACCAAGGGTGATTTAAAAAGGTCTTGTTTTATAGTATGTCCTGCTGCAGCTGTGATTTCTTAGTTTGTAGCACAGTCTGCACTGCTGCACATGCACAAATCACAGCTGTAGACCCACACCAGAGTCTGACAACAATATACAACTCTGTTTCATATCATTTCATCGAACAGCTTTTGCTTATATACCAAGTTTGGGGCAGCATTCACATAAAAATAAACTTCTTTAGTCAGATTCAAAAATTTACTTCACCAGCTGCACTAAAATATTCATGAAATCAGTCTGTAAATCCCCATTATGCTGTGCCATTGTGCCAGATTTGCTTTTATACTCTGAGTTTAACAATATTTGGATTATTGCTTCCCTGTTTTCAGATGCAAGCTGGTGTTAATGGAGCAAAATCAAGCCTTTTAGGATCATAATCAACAGAGCAACCACATCTTACTTAGAAAGCCGATAAGCTCAGATAACTTTCCTGTTAAGAGAAAGCTATTTTAAGCAGTTATGGATGAGTTTAGATCGTAAAGTTCATAAAATTATCAAAACTTGAGCCAGAGGCTCATCAGGTGCTCGGTGACCTTGTGGTTCCACTTACAGTATCAGGCTCTGCAGCACGAGGAGCGTCTAATGGAGACGGTGAGGTGCTTTTTTTGAAAATCATCACTCTGACATGCAGATTTTTCTGTGTTTGAGGGATCAGAACATGGGCTGCAGTCATTTAATATTTCAGTAATCGAGTATTCTTACCCAATATTCCAACGATTACTGAAGTAATCAGACCCAAATGGCAGACCCGCCATAAAGGCCAGACTCAGAGGACGATCGTGGAACAAGTGTGTGCGTTAGCAGATTGCAAAGCTTGTAAGAAAGCTAATTATGATACTAAACTTTTATCATGTCCCCAAAAGACATTAGTGTTTAAGAGCTGAATAGCTTCTATGTTACCTGCTTCTGCTACTACACCAGCAATTTTAGGCTACAAGCTAGCGTGAACAGGAGTGCGCAGAGCAGCGCTGTCTCCGCCAACGACTCAGAGGCGAAGTGCTAATGATCTAGTGGAGCTCTGCAGAAGAAACATCCCTCCCATCGCACATTTTTTCCGCTCTGCAAAACTGCACCTACCCCTTCTGCTATCGCGGTGACCTTTAAAATAATCTGTGCAAAACTGCGATGAAAAATTGCTCAATCGTTATTTGCAATCAAGGTACTCGAGGAATCGTTTCAACCCTAATCAGAACGGGAATGCGGTGATTTCCACTACAGAGTCATCTCTCTCAATGTAGTTTTTCAGGCTTGTTCTTATGTGCAGAGATTCTCTTCTTCTCTTTCTTCTCTTTACCGGCAGAGCTTAAAATGGGAGTTTATTATGTTCCCTCTCTTGTTGATTATTAGTACTGTTTATAACTGAGTATGAATGCTGTATCACACTTGTTCCTGTAATGATAAAATCTAATAAAAAGGCGCGATATTTATTAAAATGTGCTGTAAGTTTGCATGTGAAGCCTTTTCATTAGCTCAGGTGAAAACTCATCAGCCAAAAGTGTTGCCAAAAGACTCTCAGCTTGTTCCGGGCGTTCATTATGTGCTTATAAATAAGTCAAAACCAGAGTACAAAAACACTCTCTCCGTTCTACCTTTAACCTGCTACCAAAAAAGCACAAAACACATCCCATGTAACTGAAGTCTCTTTTCTGTGGCTCCAGCCTTTCATTGGACACAAAGACAGCCCAGTGTGGGAGACAATGAGACACAGCCACACCCAGTTCAGCCAGGTAGGACAGACACACAAGCAAATCTCAGGAGACAGCTAACACGCTCACATTCAGCCCCCCGAAACAAAACAACAAAGACACACCCTGCTGCTCCGTGTAACATCATAAGATCACATTTTCATGAGTGGATCTGAAAGGACGGGGGGCGCAGACAAAGAGGGATTAACTTTCCCAAACAATCAATCTTAGACAGACTGGATTACTGTAGACTTTACTCTGGGATTAAAGGCCAGTCTGCGGAGTTATTATTTTATTTCTCTTCTTTATTAGAGACCTTTTCAGCATTCAGGAGACAAAGCTGTTTACTGCTGTTCACTAAACCCACACCTGTTTTACTAAGATATTTTTATAAATGACTTTAAATGGTGCGATTTAAATAAAGTTAATCATCTTAACCATCCATTTCTCAGTCACAGGGGACTGGAGCAGCTCCAGACATTAGGTACTAGACACTGATAGACAGTGATCAATCAGTTGGCCGATTAAACGGACCGATTAATGGGACTTTGAAGTAACTGGCGTCAGCTGATTGCCCAGGATCATGAGGCTGATTAAGAAAATAAACAAATCAAGTCTGCAGACGCTCCAAAGTGAGCCTGCTGCTGTGCAGAGCCTTTACCGTAACTCTGAGGCACCCTGCTGTAAATGTTAGCGATTGTCCTTTCTTAATGATGACACAGAGGTACTAATTAACCTGCAGAGCCTGTTCATGGACTGTGGGTGGAGTGTCTTGTACTTTGAGGTGACAGGAGAGCATGCAAACTCTATTCAGAAAGAACCGTCTTGCTGCGAGGGGACACTGAACGGATGTGCAACCAATTAAGTTACCGGGAACTTTGTAAAGTCTTGAAATTATTGCTCTCAACGTGCAAAATCAAGACCCAGGTTGAGCAAAAGAAACTTGAATTATTTAATGTTTTACTGATTATTCCTTTAGTTACCTAAGCGGCAGTGTGTGCAGGGCAGACAGCGGTTCATCCCGTTGGAGTGCTCCGTGTACGTCTGTCCGTGCTCACAGGCATGACATGTCCCCTGTTCCTGGTCTCTCTCACATCCTTTGTACACAAAGGTTCCTGTAAATAAAATTAGAAAAACAATCAAACAAGTTCAGTTATAAATATAAACACAGAATACTGCCAACTAAAGTCCTGCAAGTCTTTATTAATGTGACGTGCTTCCTGTTGATGTAGGATGTTTGGACAGGACATACCAAAGCAGGAGATAACAACGCTGATTTGCTTTCAACCGTGAAACAAGACGACGTCAGCCGCGAGAGGACGAGGACATTTTAAAACCATCTCCTTAAAGTGAGCATGATCGACCATTTTTCATGAGATTTCTAGGGAAGATAAAATCCACGTTTCATGGAGACTTGAGGAAACGGAGGAACCACCGTGAAGTTAACTGAGCTCGAATGTCATGCTGAGGATTTTTTATAGGCGTTTCACACGTGAATAAAACCACTTGATTCTCATGTGTCGTCAGGGTTTTAGGAAAAAAGGGCCGAGACATTTTTCATGATCTTGCTGAGCACTCTAACCAAAGCATTTTTTAATGTGCTGGAAACTGGTGGCTGTGACTTTTATTGTGCATACTGCAAAAACAGAGTGTCAGACTTGTTGCATAAATTCTCATACAGACTAAAAGGAAGCAACAAGCTAACATTTTATACAATTAAGTGGTCACTGTGGCTTTTTGGACTGTGGCAGCAACAAACCAGCTGGCAAGAGCACAAGAAAACAAACTCACTGGAGTGGGAAACAGATTTTTTTTACTAGCACGTGTCGTTAACAGGGAATAAATCCACTAAATGTCCATCTCCTGTAAACTTCTGTATCTGTCTGCAAGTTTTCACCGTTCCTGGAAATCATGCAGAAGTTTTCAGTCTGCACTTTTAAAAATTAAAGCATACGCTCAAACATGCTGTGAATTATTTTAGTAAATGTGGCACACGCACACACCAAACCAATAATGATCAAATAAAACATTTCTTAGAATTGAGAACAGCTAATGAAATCATTTAATCAGCCGGCAGCAGAATGGAGTAATTACATTTCAGCTAAATATGTCCCGAGCTAAAAATAACCACAACTTTACAGCCGCCCTCACTCCGAATCAATTACAAACACTGCTACCTTTAATTTCTCGGGTTTTTCCGCCACATTGGACTCTTCTCTGTTCACTCCTAAGACTTCATGCTTTTACTTTCCAGCCAGACAGACTCATTTGGGAAACAGTTCAGGGTTCTGGGTTTGACATTTGACTCAAGTTTTTCACACAGAAAATGCCATTTTAAATGTTGGCTCAGAGGAAATAGGTCAATGCTTCAGGGCAGCGGCTCTCAAAGTGAAGTTCTCCTAGAGGCTCTTAGGAGAACCACAGGGGGGATATTCTTAACTGTGTAACTGTGTGAGGAACTTTTTGTTTGTGAGGATTTTGGCGCCCCCTGTGGACAAAGTAGTACCTCTATATCTGTAACTGGAGGTGGGAGATATGGACTCAAATCTACATGATGGAATTTTCTGCCCTTTTTTTGTACACCAGAATTTTGGCACCTCTTCGGCCCCCTCATTTGAATCTGCTGCGTTCAGGTACCCTCAGAATTCAGAAATCCGAGCTGGAAATGACATTACACCCGAGTTACCAGGGCTTCAGTTACCAAGACGGAAAAAAAGCAAAATCGGAGGCGGAAACAAAATGGCTACATCTATGATCGTGCTTGCCTTGTCCGAATATAAGCAAAGACAAGGCAAGCGCTAAAATAACTTTTGTAGATGTAGCCATTTTTTCCAACTTGGTAACTGAAATGCTGGTAACTCTGGTGTGACGTCATTCCCAACTCGGACTTCTGACTTCCAAGTAACTCGAACGCAGCATAACTCTGGCACTGTTACCATGGTAGCAAAATATCTTTGTGCAGTTTTGTTGTTATTTGTCTCTCTCCATCTCCCTCTATCCCCTCCATAAACCCAACACAGTCCAGGCAGATGGCTGTCTGGTTCTGCTCAGGGTTTCTACCTGTTGGCTACTCCTCCTGTCTTATCCTATATTTACAGTAGGTCTTTGTTAAGTGCCTTGAGATAATTGGAACCGTATAAATAAAGATTGATTGATTAACATGTGCTGCTTGACTGCTCAAGTTGTGTTAAGGTTAAACTACCAAAAACGTCACATTTCTTGACATGTCTGTTTCAGAGTAAAGTTAATTGAACACTAACAACAACTGTGGCGTTTATTGCATAAGATTAGTCAGAAATAAAATATGTAATTATAGAATTAATCGAGCTTTAGCAGAGCTGCAATTAGCAGCTATTGTCCGGAGTAATAGCTTTTACAGTTGACTTTTTGACCACGCCTCAACAGCTCACTTCTTTTACTCATTAAACTAGTTACCCTGATGTGTTTGTCTGTTTTTAGTCTTTCTACATTAAAATGCATCTTTTAGTACAATTCAGATTCAGCTGGATCCCATCAGCTTTTATAGACACTAAGAATTTAGAGGAAAAAAGTTTTAATGCTGATGGTCTTGTCTACTTTGCGGGTCAAACAGAGGGCATTCATATTGAGCTAAAAACTCCTCAAGTCCTGCCAAACGCTTAAATACTTCTTGTTTAAGGAACATTCAAAATAAATGTGATCTGGTTAAGATATATTTTGTAACCCATACCCTGAATTCCAGTGCAACCTATTGCTAAAATATACATTTTTCTTTCTTGGCGTCTAAATTTTGATGCTGAGTGACGAGGGGGAAGTCGAGACTGTTGATTTGTGGTTGAAATGGAGAAAGAAGTAAAACAGAAAGCAAAAGCGGATCTTACAAATCGCCGTGAGTATGAGGAATATAATATTTTAGTGCTTGTTGTAAATCTGTTTCTCTGCTGGAAATGTTGTTTGAAGACATGGAAGTTTGGAAGAGTTGAAAGAGTGTTATTCGAGATGTAAGACTGCAAATCTCTGCACAGAGCCAATGCCAACAAGAAGACGCCGTTTTATACATTGCACTGGTCAGGAGATATAAAATGAGGAGCAACGATTGAATAAGAATCAAGGGTCAAAGATCGAGAATTCAGGGTAGGGCTGGGCGATATGGCCTCAAATCAATATCATGATATATACAAAGATACAAATCCAAAAACAACTTTTATTTTTTTGACACTGGATATCTTGACATGGGCAAAATGACGCTGGTTATTGTTGTAAATTTTCGGTTTATCGCCAAGCCCTAGTTCAGGGTCATGTGATTGGCTATAATTGATGATAGTGTGTATTAAACTTCCTTACCAGCCTGACAATTGAGGCAGCAGAGCCCCTGATGGAGGTACTGCTCATTCTCCACGCACGTCCTGTGCCGCCGTAGGGTGATGTTTTTGTATTCATCGCCGGACCACTGAGCCGCTGGAGGCTCTGCTGCGTGACAAACCAGCCCGACGAGGAGCGCAGCCGCCACCAACACCTGAGTCATGAAGGTCTGTGTGAGAAAGACGGAGAAAGGAGATGGGTTAGAGCTATTTATGAGTCCACTGTACACAGAGCCACCCACTCGAAGTCGTCGCATGAAAAGAGACAGTAAAGAGGAGAGTCTATCTTCATAGGAAACCTTGTGTGAGCAATCTGCGACATAATTCGAACCATCTGATCCGAACATCTGCCGTGGGAGAGCAATTAAGAGCGCCATCCAGCCGAGTAGGACCACAGGAAAACAGCTCTGTGTGCAGGGTGCAGAGCTATACATGCGGCATGACTACATGCTGCAAACTTAATTACTGCATGATCCTGTTTTCATCTGGAGGAGTGAGTAGAAAAGGTTTGATAAAAGGTATCTTAGGGAACAACGGCCCCGTACCCGTATCAGATGTGATTCCAGAAATCTATTCATGTGCAGGATAATAACAGGCTTGTATAGGTGGGGTACCAGGAAGAATACAGCTGAACACTTTAGTGTGGCCCCCAGGCGCTGGTGTTTATTCACACGCTTTTCACCATGTCAATGTGAGAAGGCTCCATTCATTGGCAAACAACACACTTTAGTGCCTCTACTTCAAATGACCCACATTCTTAAACCCCGGCTCTTTGAATGCCCCGCCATGTGACACCGCCACGGAGCGCCTCAAACGCAACGCGACACCCTTATGGGTAAATGAGAGGCCTAGATTTTGTGGTTTTGTCTCCCCCCTCCACCTCTGCAAACCGGAGCGGAGGAGAAAAGGGAGCAGGTTAGGGTGGAGAGGGCCGGGGTTGGGAGAGAGTAAGAGGAGGAGGAGGGTCGATTCAAAGTGAGAAATTGAAGCCAGGGAGTTGAAGATGGGACGTTCAGCAAGGGAATAGGTCGTCCAAAAAAGACAGTGTGGGAGAATTAGAGGAATAAAGAGTGAAAGAGCACACAGACAGGGGTAGAGGAAAAAAAAGGGACAGGCTAGAGCTGACTCTTGACGCTAGACTTGGCTCTCTGGAGGGCCGCCATGCCTTGTTGTTCAAAAGAACTTTCCCCTCTCTCTCTCTCTCTCTCAGCCTTTTCCCTTCTTCCTCTGCCTCTGCTCGCGTCAGACTTTCCAAAGACGCCGAGAGGCAGACGTGGAAGGGCAGACGGCCGGCAGAGCAGTCACAATCACACCATTTAGATCTATCCAAACATTCTGGGGAGGGAGGGGAAGGCAGAGCAGAGAGAGAGAAGAGAGAGAGAGGGAAAAGGGAGAGGGGGGCTAACAGCTTGCATGACACAGGCTAAGTATTTAGACTTGAATACACTATGTGTATGACTGCAGGCAGAGTGGGGGGTGGAGGGGTTGCAGAGAAATGTGGAATTGGGAAAAGAGCAAGTGAAAGGCCGTGTGAAAAGGCGAAAGAGAGGAAAAATGTGCACAGAGAAACAGTGGAAAGCAAAGATGAGGAGAAAAAAGAGACAACTAGGAAAGAGTGACCTGCTGCGGCAGAGGTAACCAAACACCCTGTCGCATGAATCCCACATTATTTATTCAGGTGGAGGCACATTCAGAAAATCACTTTCAGCCAATCAAAAGTCTAAAAACTCAAGTGGAGATGATGCAGAAACGGCGTCGAGGTGACATCATTTCCGCTCTTTGTTCATTTCACAGTCTGTGAGCCAAAAACACTCCAGGTGCAGCCGCCCTCAAAAAGCTCACCTGCCCTGCTTTACAGTGGAAGACTGCTACTGTGCAAAGATACACACACACACCTCAGAGGGAGAAATAAGGCTGGTTTATGCATGAGAGATATTTCAACATGCAAGTTAAAAATGACAGAAAAATGTAAAAAGAAATCTAAAATGTTCATTTTACTGATGCTGCTAAAGAGTAAATGAGTCAAAAGGTCCAAAGGTGACTCACATTTGTCAGTCTTCCCCTTCAGGAGTAATTTCTGCAACTATTTACTGTGATGTAACTTTTTTTCCCATTTCTCTATAACATGTTTGCTCACACAGCAACCTGCATTTTTCTGCATTTGTAATTGGACGCCTTTAAAATGAGATGCTGCATGTTAAAGCTCCTGTGAGGAGACCAGAATTCATATTGATGCTTTTTTCTGACATCTTAAAGCAACAAACCTAGAAGTTTTTGAATTTGTGATTTTTTAATACCTGAAATTAGTCCAAAGGGGGGTAGGTGTCAGCTGAGCAACAAAGAAAAAGTCCTGTTTCTGCATTGAATATTTATAATAAATGATAAATTTGACCATCAGGACACAACTCAAGTATATAAAGGACAAAATAAGCAAACCCTGGTTTGTCCACAGGAGGCGCCAAAATGGAAATAAACCAAAAATTCCTCACAGGAGCTTTAAATTAGTTTGATTTGATTCAGTTGGATCCACAGCTTGACTCTTAATGCTGATTTTAGACTGGGTAACATCAGCCTTAAATCACTACTTTTCACTGTGTGTGCTGTCATGCAGCAGCTGATTAGCACAAAATCAGGAGAGCAGAAAAGAGAAGATAAAGAGGACTGAGGGAGTTCTTTTGCAGGCCGCCTCTCGTTACGGAAAATCTAATTTCTGAAGTTGGCGATGGCGTGATCATGTGGTGAATTTGGGCTCAGAGTTTTTGGAGAGAGGCTTAAAGACTCTGAATGGCCTGGTAATGAAAATGCACCAAAGCTACACAGCAAACACCACTGTGATGATCATTTAAAAAGGGCTGTTACTGAAAGGTTTTTATCAATAGTTAGTAAGACTCAAAGTTGATGTACATGTGGCGTAGCTGACTGTGAACTTTACATTAGCAGGTATCATCATGACCTGAATGTATCCGGATAGTTAAAAAACTATTTAATCAAACTAAATGTTAATTTTAAGCAAAAACAACCCAGACGTGACTTGAAAGATCCAAGTTGACTGGAAATGTTTAAATGTCACAGTCAAACATTGAAATTCAAAATCATAGAGACAGATTTAAAAGTTTGGTACAGAGCTACACTGTGGTAAAACAGATAAAAGTAGGAAACCCTTTCTTTTAAACCCTCGTAAATCAAATGACTAATAATTTCAGCTTCATAAAACAGGAAAAGCAAAGAAGGACAAACAGCACACTGCGTCTGAGAAAAGCTGGACGGGTTGTTTTCACAGAGACATACGAGCGTCTAATGGCTTCTCCATGTGCTCCTGTGGGAATCTTTTATTTTGTAATAAACACAGTCCAGTTCGTCTGAGGGAATCCCACTTTGCGGTATTTTAAACACAGGCTGCTGACAGACGGGGAAAACAAACAACGCCACTGACATGTGTCTGCCACACTGGTGTCCTACAGGCCGCTGAACTACACCAGCATAAATGTTCAGGAGACAGCCACAATGCGGCTTAGTTTTACCTCTATAACCAAGTGAGGAGGAAAAACTGGAGTGACCGTAACCTCAGTGTAGAAAGCCCTCCAAACCCACAATCCCTGGAAACTCTCCAATTGGTTTAGTCCACTTCACATCCTTTCCTATCCTCTGTGCAACCAGGGGGGCTCAGGGGGAGATTATTCAGTAAAACAGCGTCCTATTGTCATGCTTTCAGTATGTATGTATGCCGAGGTTAGGATGCTAAGTTAAACTAATAAAAAAATACAATAAAATAATGAGGGAGCTACTGTTTATTCGAGAACAGTAGCCCCCCTCCACTTCCTCTTAAAACGCCGGTTTCTTCCAAATTGCCTTGGCACAAACTCCGCACATGCCATGTACACTGAGCGCACATTTATGACTAAACGACAGGACATCCTTTCAGTTGACCTGGGTTATCAATGGGCCATTTAGAGGGCTGTGATCACTCCTTCAGCCTGAGGGGGATACAGTGAACTCTATTATAAAACACATGGGCAGAAACGGAAATCAGAAAACGCAACGCACGCACACACACACACACAGCAGGCGGATAAACCTCAGGAGGTTCTTCATTTCATACCGGACAGATGATTTCAATCATGGCACGCTGATAAGTGACGACATGATGCACCTCGTTATACTCCTGTTTTACCGTATCATACTTTTCTGATTAGCTGGTCGTCTTCTTTAATCAAATGTGACGGCTGTGATGGGTGTAATTTTGTGGGTCTACGCTCTCAGCGTCGTTTAAAAAGAAAGCAGAGCTCATGAAGTTTTAACTTGATATATTTTTCCAGGTGGGAAACATGACCAATTTGTGGTGTTTTATAGTGAAATTTTGTCCTATTCTTGCCTGATAGAGTATTCGGGGCGACTCCTTTGTCACAATTTTTAGATGCAATGACAAATTGCGTGTGGGAAATCAGGTGGGAAATCAAAAGATTGTCTCTTTCTCTAATTTGTGGTGTTTTAAAAGTGAGATTTTGTCCTATTCTAGCCTGATAAAGGACTCAGGAGTTGTCACATTTTTGGATGAAATTACAAACTGCACAGGAAATGGTTTTTGGAGGTGATTTTTAAGCCCATGCAGGGACTTCCACTACAGAGTAATGTCTGTTTTTTACTGCAGAGCTCCAGAAGTCTAAACTTTTTTTATTTTTCAGGTGGGAAATTTAAAGATTGTCTCTTTCTCTAATTTAAGGTGTTTTAAATGTGAGATTTTGTCCTATTCTTGCCTTATAAAGGATTCTGGGGGTCTCCTTTGTCACAATTTTTGGATGCTATGGTTTTTGAAGGTGATTTTAAGCCCATGCGGTGACTTCCACTACAGAGTCATGTCTGTTTTTAGTGCAGTTTCCCTTTAGGGGTGCAAAGAAAATCATTCAGTATCAGTTATTGGCTTTGGCCTCTTTTTTCTGTAGTTTCCTCCATAATATTTGATAATACTGATTATCTGAAAGTAAGTAGGATAGCATATTTTTATAATATTATGCAACATTTCATTATTAAAATGCAGAAATGGATACACCTTTCCTTGTTTGTTTACTTGAATTTTCAATTTTAATGCTAACTAATTACTTAAAGCAATCGTCTCAATCTACAATCAACTCTTTTGGTAGTTGTGTTATATTTTATGCCCGCGAAGCCATCCAAATTTTGAGTTTCATCTGTCTTCTCGGATTAAACATGATCAGCAGCTTCTGGAAAGTCTGACTAACAACCCTCCACATATGTCCCCATTTTTATTCTCACGGTGTCTCATAGACATTGGGGCAACTGGAGGAAGAAAGCAGTGAACATGTCGTACTACAGCTGCTGGTTTCAGTGCATCATAAATGACATAAATCTGAAAAGTTACATCACTTTAAATGTCAACGACGTGTGTTTCTCCCACAGATCTTACAACCACTCAATCTCTCTCGTTTGTCACTGCCTCCCACAACCACATGTGGGTTACAGCTGTCAATGTTACAGCCACAGCGCACTGTATGTTAGAGTTTAAACACCGCACTTCGCACATCCCGACTGATCCTGTCTCTTTTTCTTGGACATAAACAAAACACTAGCTGTCGCAAAGTTTGCCAAAACTGCCTTATGTAACTTTAACTGTCTCCTTGTGCTGTCTAAATGAATAAACTGTTTCTTGTTACAACGATATTTTCTTCATTATTTTTGGATTACAAAGCTTTAGAGTTTCATTTTCTCTGAACTTTACTCTAAAACCTCTAAAGTAGACAGTTTGCAATGATATCTGACAAAGAAATGCAGCTTAAAAGGCTGAAACTGGGGACCGTAGATCAGTCCAGGTCAATAAAAAGACCTTAAATCTGGATTAGCATTAAAAAATATGGCAAACAGTACTAGCTTAGGATTTCCTTTCTGGACTCATGGTAGATCTGACAGCCTGTAACAGAAATAAATGCAGCAATCCAACAAGGTTACTGCACTCTTTTAAAAGTCAGTTTTAAGACTTTTTTAAAGAGCTTTATAAAACCCACACATACTAACTATTACTGCTTTTTGACCTTGCATTTTAATCATAATCATTGTTTGCTGCTTCAGGGAACATCTGGTTCCCTGTAACTTTTTATGTATCTCGAAGCAAAGTTAACTTGAACTTGCATTTTTCTTCCTCTGTCCTCTATTTTGTGAATCTATGCTACCGTAAAAGCCGCTGTTAACAGTCCTTCAACCAAACAACTCACTGTTAAACTGACCACACAGCATGGATCTGACAGAGTTTCAGGCATGTCTAATCATCTAAAGACATCTTCAGATGATTATCATAGACAGCTGAAGCTCCGACAAGGAAAAACCTGGTTTTGTTTTAGAGATTTTATTACGTGAACCCTTAAAAAAGCAAGTTTTTAGAATTTTTGAGACATTTCAAAGAGCCTGTACGGTGGCCCTGGGCAAAATTTTTCATGAAACACAAGAAACTTTTTCACAAAACATAAATGAACACATTCAACATGATGCAAAGTGTTTTATGGAAGAAACGTTTTCCTAAATGAAAAAACATTTTCTGAACATTCAAAAATATTTATGTAATAAATAAAAATTCTGCATTCTAAAAATTATGTAGGTGTTCTATTTAATTTTCTTGGGCTTCATGAAGTTTCATGAAACTTTTTTGCCCTTAGAGAAATAGTTCCATGTATAATTAATACATTTGTTCAATGCTTTTTCTTTTTTTACATTTCATAAATTGTTTTTGTGTTTCATTCAATATTTTTTGATTTTCTGAAAAAAAATTTTTGGCACATATCAAACACATTTTACAAAAAGTAGATGAAATGCAAAAAAAATAAAAAAAAATAGGGAAAATATTTCACAAATTGAAAAAAATGTAACCTTGTGAAATAGCTTTGTGTGTCACTAAAACTTCATTTTATGATTTTCAAGTTTCCAGTTATTATGATTTCCATCTAATGAAACATTTCTGTGCTTTGTGAAACATCGGTGGCATTTAGTGAAAAGTCTTTTTGTTGTCTTGAATGTTGACCTTCAGGGCCACCGTACCTATTGTAACTCTGACTAAAGCTTTACCACATCACTTTAATTATGAAATTTCACGATGACTACTTGAAAACAGCTGAAGTAATCCTCCCACACATTACCAGTTGATCTGCCCTTTGTTAAATTGACTAATAGTGTCCGCCCTCTCCTTGACTGCACGGTTACCTAACCATAACTGCT
Source organism: Xyrichtys novacula (assembly GCA_962446985.1). Lineage (NCBI taxonomy): Eukaryota > Metazoa > Chordata > Actinopteri > Labriformes > Labridae > Xyrichtys > Xyrichtys novacula. Next base: position 11,401,209 of record OY660876.1, on the reverse strand, counting down.
CTATTGTCTCGTCTAATTGTGTGACAGCAAAAGACCAAAACACAGGAACACTGTCCTGGAGCGGATGTCTCTTATAATATCATTACTCTATCAGTCAAACTCATTTCCAGTACCAGTAGGAATCAGCTTTTAAACCCACTTCTAATTGAACCGACAAACCTTGGTTTATCATCATTGAAGATGAGTTAACTTTGACCCAAATGAAACTAATCTAATATGACATACAGTCCGCTGTTTCCAGCCCTGTTTGGGTTATCTTCCTGAAACTGTTGTGTATTGTACGATTGAAATTCCTCAAGGCTGACCTTGACAGGACAGTAAATGTTCTCTGGCTCGCAGATAAAGCTTCCCTGGAGTTGGAGGGTGATCATGCATAACTTTCCGTGAGTGATAAATTACACTGACATTCTGAGTTAGATGATGAAGACAAGTACAACCCAGCTCATGTCGAGAGAGGAGATCCTGACAGTCTGAATAAATCAGCCGCGCTGGGAGACATTCATCTTTATAAAGCAGAGCGATACAAAGTGAAGAGAATGGCTCCTGTGTCATTCTGAAGCTCTTTGACAGGAAAGTGTGAAAACCACATTGTTGCGCCGCAAAAACTTGCAGACACGCAGTGAAGAAGACACACATACAATAGAGTACACAAGCGCATTTACACTGTATGTGTGGGAGCGTGTGAAAAGCAGCTGCCCCCTCCTCTCAGGGAGCACAGGAAGCTCGAGACAATACAGAGGCTTCATGCAGGGTTCAGCTCCAAACTGTTCCCTCCAACAGCAGCGTGCCTCCGAGCAGGCCCAGCACCCGATCAGACCCACAACATATCCGCTAGGCTGGATATTTATAACTCAGGGAAGCTGCAGCTCCCCGACACCAATTCTTGAGTTTCCTCAGGAGGTGTGCTTCACTGATAAGATGAACGCGGCTGTGTGTCACAAGCAGGTTAGGTGACATTCACCTTCGCCGCATTGTGGAAAAAAAAAACAAAAGCAGAAAAAGGCGATGATGAAAGTTTACATGACTTTCCTGACAGTCAGCTGTCAACCACAAGCTGCAGGGTGATGTTGACGCAGACGAGGGTTGTGATATTTGAAACTGATGTGCGAATTACTGCAGAATAGAAAAAGAGTAAGTTTTGGGAACCTGTCAGGAAACAGGTAGTTGGGTTCTGCTTTTTGGTTTCTAACACAAACCTTTTATACTCAAACTTGGGGCTTTACATCATTAAAAATGAGCATTGTGTCATTTATTATCCGTTTGTACACACACAAGCTCCCATGCATGCTTTAAATCACGGTGTAATCATCTTGCAATTTAATTTAGTAGTGTTTTTTTTTTTTTCCCAAAGTGACATTTATCTAAAAGTAAGTAGGATCCAGACAGGAGGAAACACATGTTAAGTGTCACTAACTGCTCTGAGTTCAGTCAGACACACAGGTGCTGACAGGCAGAGCTGGAGGCGATACACAGAGTCTGCAGAAGCGCTTAAAACTTTTACCCATCATCCTGGTTTCTAAATCAGACAACAGTTACATTACATTCAATGAAATTCATCCAACACAGGATCAGAGTTTGCACACAAACGGGTTTGTGGGATGTGGCTAACACTAGAAGAGCTAGCACCACCTGTCTTTAGCTCTTACCTGCAGATTAACATTTCAGTATTTCTCCTACCTTCCCCTACTCCGACACTGCTGAATTACGTGCGCCGCTACTGGAATTTCACAGAATCATTGATATCAGTGCGCCGCTAATGATTTCTACTCGCACTGTGTGAGCACAACAACACACAATGTTATTTTAGACTTGTTTTGAATCATCAACGAATGCACCGAATCCTGTCGGACTCTCTTTCAACAACGTAAAAGGTAACGGTCAAGCTTATACACAGTCTATATAGAGAGTAGCATGGGTAACGTAATGTAACGTCACGTGAACGTAACAGCGTAGCTCCTTGAGCGGCAAGAGAGTGGGGGTAACAGTTAACTCCTTATTTTCACATAAAGTGTTGGTTGAGTAAATCTCAATATATTTACCGACTTATTGCCATCTGTGATTGTGTACATCCCTTACAGCTAGCTACATTACAGCTTAGATACAACATACAACCCCCCATTTTGGCTTATATTAATTTAAAAACATCTTATATGCTAATTTCTAACATTATCAATGAAGTGTGGAGGCGTACAGAGTCAAAATAGTCTGAAAACTTGACTTTTAAGGTCCTGTGAGGAGTTATAAAAAGTTTTTGAAACAAACTAAAGTTCATATTAATGTCTTTCTATGATATATAAAAGCAAATAAGACTATCTCCAGTTTCTGATTCAAGTACACAAGACATAAACATTCATTATAGTCGTCAGAGTTGAAATTACTGTCTGATGAAGCTAAAGAAAAATAGTGTGTGTTTACTTTTACCATTTCTGTCATTTCAACATCAAACTTTGTTTTATTTTACTATTTAGAAACTTTCCCATCCATCTGACGGCCCCGCCGCAGTGTGAACCACATGAAAGAGCTCTTGGTGTTTCGATGACTTAAAAAGAAAGGGCAGCTGAAAGTTTGCCGGGTTTCAAGGTCGTAAGCAGGTGCAGCAGTGTGACACGCGTTTTCCAGTTTGTTTGTGTGGCGGAGGGTTGAGGTGGTCTCCGTGGTTTTCTAAAGGGTAGGCTGCTGCCGAGTGAGTCACACAGCCTGTTATTAAAGGGATAAGCAGGGACTTTGAATTCAAACGTCAATCCTCAAATTGAATTTAGAGATTCGTGTGCTTTTAACTTAGCCATTTCAAATTCTGATTAGGCTCTCCCAAACAGCAGCGACTCACAAGACATCCAGGAGGGAAAAGGCCAAGAAGGGATGACTAATAGATTAAAGTATGTGCAGGAATCCATCACCTCGCTCTGCAGACAATCACATTAGCTCCATTAAAGCCTGTCTTTGTGTAAAAGGAAAAAAAGTCCTTGAAGCTCAGCCCGGTTTATAGCCTTCTCTATAAACACATCACAGCAAAAATGTAGAATATGTGGACGTTAGCAGGTCAACAAGCTGTAAAATGACCATCAATACGTGGAATTTATGTTGGATTTATGTCTTTGTAAACAGAAGTCCATTCTGCGGACAAAGGTTGCGTTTGTTCGGAGACTCAAAACTTTTGTTATAATCTGCCCATTCATCCAGGAAAGCAGGAAGTTAGCGGCTGGAGCACTGATGCAAACCTTATGCTGCTCCGGGGCTCGTGTTGTGACACAAATCTGAGGCCCTGACTAAGGTCTGGAGTTCCTTTACAGACTATCATCTCATCAACTAGCAATAGATTTACCATCCATACTTTATTCAAATAGAGACTTTTGAGTAAGGGTGGAAACTACATTTATTCATACTACTATAATAGAGTAGCTTTTCTGTTCGCAATTTACTTTTTCAGTATTGCAAACACAAGTTTTCCTTCGACTGTGTGACAACCAGCTGATCACATGACCTCCAAACATCAAATCTGGCCAAATTCGAGTCATAATGCCTCATTAGTCTTAATTTGACCAACACTGACCTGACAAGCCCTAATATAAATCTTATTTTAAGATATTTTAAGCCAAAATTGTGTTTACAAGTTCCTCGAAACGAGCGTCAAACCTAGTTTTGAGAAACTTGTCAAGTAAATTTTGCTTGCCTGATTTTGGGGCCTTGTTTACTCGTCACGCTCAATTAAGCCTTTGTAGTAACGAGCCTGTAGTCACAGATGGCTTTAACTTTGTAAAAATATTCAATAACTTAACCCAGTGGTTCTCAATCCAGTCCTCGAGCCCCCCCTGTCCTGCATGTTTTGGATGTTTCCCTGCTCCAACACACCTGATTCAAATGATCAGCTCGTTATCAAGCTGTGTAATGGCCTCATAACGAGCTGATCATTTGAATCAGGTGTGTTGGAGCAGGGAAACATCCAAAACATGCAGGACAGGGGGGACTCGAGGACTGGATTGAGAACCACTGACTTAACCCATTTAATTCCTGCTCAAATGATTATTTTACGAAAACAGGCACCTGACAAATTCAGTTTTTCACTCAGAATGCTCAACGACCAAATCTTGTATTAACTTAAAGGATTGACTCTTCTGCAGCACGACTTACTTCAGCCGTGATGTTATGATTATAGAGCGGACTGACAGTTGTTTTCATAACCGTGTAATCTGTTGATAAAATTTGCCACATTTTTCTCTAAGTACGTTTGAAATTTGGATCAATTCATAAAATTGCTTAAATTCTTGGATCAGCTTTCAGGAACTTAATTCAATAGCCATGTAGATGAGGACGATGTAGAAGCTGCAGCTTGAATTAACCGATTATTTAAACAGCTGATCACTGGGATCGATAGAAGCGTTTCCAATGAGAGCTGCGACTCACAATCCGTTTTATTGAATTTCAGTTTAATCAATCATTCAGATACTAGTTACGAAACATTTAGCAATTTTCCATAGCCTTGGGCGATGTCTGTAAATAGACCTTTTATACATCCAACTGTCAGAAACTCATAGAAGCAAGAAGCAGAGAGTGGTTGGTTTTTCAAAACAATCAACCTATTATTAAAAAAAACGCCAAGAGAAGCGACATAGCGTGAGCAGTACTTCCCCTCTACGTCATATTACACCCAGCACACCTCTGAAAAGTCTCTTTATCATTAAAAAGCAGATCCTCCAGGAAACATGAGTCTTAAAACAGGTAGAATAAACACAGGAAAGAGAAGAAAAGAAGAGGAAGCTGAAAAAAAAAGCGTTCTCCCCTTTGGCTAATAAGAGTCCATCCCTCGTGCTGAGAGCGTAAAGGACAGTTAACTTTTACTCATGTGATCTGACCCATCAGATGACTTGTGTACACATGAGAGAGTTGCGTGCAAGAGAGAGAGAGAGAGAGAAACAGAGAGAGAGAGAGAGAGAGAGACAGAGAGACAGAGAGAGAGAGAACTGAACCTCAATGTAGTTCACATTCCTTCAAATCTGAGCATGGCGTGAAATTTAGTTGCTATTTGGATCTCAAAAACACATTAAAACGAAGCGGGGTGAGGTTAATATGTTTACCTAGAGAAGTTTGACACGCGGTAAATCATCCCCACTTATCTAAAAACCCTCGTCCAGTCAAGTGTGAGCACTGACACAGCTCTGTTGGTATGTATGACGTGAGTTTGCTGCACCTTAACAGGTGGCACTCCCTGAGTGAGTCAGCGTGTCTTTTATACTTCACTTGAATAGCAATGACAACAGCAGCAGAGTCTTCTAGAAACAGAAAAGATGTTGTAAATACAGTCTGAGAGGTTTTTGTCTTTTTTGTGTGTTACTTAATCCTGATCTCTATTACAGTGTGTTAAAATAATTAGAAAGTTATGACCAGAATCGAATAAATCAATACATAATAAGTTGACCATCACTCATTTTAAAGCCTGTATCCTGTTTTAATTTGAGGGAGTAATTTTTGTTTCCTCTGGGACTGGGAGCTGAGCTGCCACTGCTATTGGCTCTGCTGTTTTCCAAGGAGATAAGCTGTTTACATTCCTTCAGAGTTTCATCGCAGTGTCATGTTTTCTCCTCTAAACAAACAGCCCTCCTTATAAAAACCTGCTCAAGACCAAATAGAGAAGTCTCACAGTTGGGGCTGCCAGCTGAGCTGTCACCTTAAATTTTCTTTGAGGTTTCCAACCAGAGCTTTCTTTAAACAGTCTCTTTTAGCTGGTCAATTTCACTGTTAACATCCCAGAATTAAAGCTATATAGGACAACTCTCAGATGTTAGCTCTAAATCACAAAAATTCAAAAATATGAGAACTTTATTTTTCCCCCAAAGGAAATTCATTTGTCTGGAATCTCGTGTCATCTCATGTCTTCTAACAAACTGAGTAAATCCAGTCAGGTGAGAGGAGAGGGTGACATGGTTGAAGTCTCCTGATGTTATTACAAGTGCCTCAGGTTAACGAGTCTGTATCCTAGCAACAGTATCATGAAGAATATCACATGGAACTTCAGCCGCTACCTTGGGTGGGATGTATACATACGCGCAAATATACATATGCCTGATAACTAGCAATAAAAAGGAAGCACTGAGAGGGAGAGAGAGACCTTGTTAACATAATTATTTACCAGTGTTTTTAGATATTTTAGGCTATAGAGCAGTTGAAGTCAAGTCCCATGACAATATCCCTGAAAGGACATTTGTTTTCATCACTGTTTCGATGTTTATTTCCATCTGTAGAGCCAGAAATAGTAGCAGAGTCCTTCTTGTCCATCCTGTACCTCTAATTCGTTAAATATCAGTGAAGTTTTTGTTTGTGTGTAGGTAGGCTAACAAAGAGGGAAAAACAGGTGAGGAGATGGCAGACGGTTCAAAAGTTGTAGTGGCTGGAGTGGCGGCTGAAGTGGACAAAGTTAATGTGGGAGGAGGTGAGCAGCTTGTGGAGTAGTTATCACCCATTTATCTTTATCAAGGTGAAGTGCTCAAGATATCGTGATATTGATTTGAGGCCATACCCCCCAGCCCTATTTGAAACCATCCAAAAGTTAACGTATACTAGCCAATGTAAACCCTGTAATGTTCTGTTCTGCTTGTGTACTCACGTAAGTAAAGTTTCTCCCAAATTCGGCATTGTCTGATCAATCAATATACCAAAATGCTGACTTTAACAATTGTATGTTAATAAACTCATGACTTCCTGTTGTGCTGCCTTCATCGTCCAGGAGCTCTGGACTCCTTCAGAAAAGGTAATTCATCAGGATCAAAGAAAAGAACAAAACCGCACTAAAAATGTGCCCTCTAGACTAAACACTTGACAGCAAACTGTGACAGGCAAACATTAAAAGGTCCAACAACCACCTGGTATCTCACAGTGGGCCAGTTGCACCACGTTGCATCATTCAGTGTCCATGTAACCTCTCTCAGCCACAGGCTCGGTTATAACAGTTCACATGGTCACCATGCAGAGCAGCAGTAAGCAGCAGTTGCAGTATTAAGTAGAAACTCTAGAGCAGCCAATTTGTTGACCACTTCTTGGTCCCCAGTGGCACAGTTTGGCCTCCACTTGTCCCAGATGTCAGTCCTGCCCTTGTCTGTGTTGTCCACAGAGACAGAGAGGGATATTTCCTGTGTGAACCAACACCCAGACGCAAAGTAGAAAAAAATAATCACAGATAAAAATCTAGTGTACATTTGCATAGGCATGACAATTCTCAGAAGTAAATTGATGCCACTAATATCAGCATATCTGTGTACTCTAGACAGGAAGTTTACTGGACAGCCAGGCACGTACACTCCGGCAATTTGAAGGGGTGTGGAGGGGGGTAGGGAGGTGGGGGGGATTAGAGAAGGGGGAGAATGGGGGTGGAAGGATGGGGAGGGGGGTTGAAGTTTCCTCACAGTCCCATAGCAACAGGGCCTGCTGGCGAGGGAGGCCTCCAGAATGCACTGTAGTTTACAGAAGAGATAAACATTGACTTTGCCACCCGGAGAAGTAAATCTGATTTCAGTAATGGCGCACTGCATGACTTAGAGCACAGATCAGACAACGCTGAAAACAAACACCAAAGCCCCGGGCGCACCAGCAGATGTTACATCTACTTTGGCTGCAAAATGAAGAGCGAGAACAGTAGGTATCGGTGATAAAATCGAAGCAGTATTGAGGTTTAATGGCTATCATTGTTGCTTCTCTAGACCACAAAGGAGGCCAATCCTTTATTTGCTCTGTCATCATGAACCCTGATTCACTTTCAGCTACTTTTCTTGTACCTTCACCACCAGTCAATAACGTTTAACGCCACTGGAAAGTCATATAATCTATTTGAAATCACAGTCAATCCAAATAAGACATGCTGCGATTTGAGCGTCTGTAAACTCTGGGGATATTACACTCAAACTTGGCGAGGTTACGGGGGGATAAGCCATCCTCATAATTATAGATTCGAGAACAAATTTGGTGTTTCAGCTGACTATTTGGCCCAGGAGCTTTATAGATATTAGCATTTGACAACAAACATATAAAAGGCCCAGTGCACTGAGTAGTTCTTGATTATATGTTGATCAAAACACGATCTGCCAAGCATGAAGAACGTGTCCTTTTTTTAAGTTATGAACCTTTCTTCTCGCTGAGACCCTCATCTTTGATTTTATGCGTACATTTTTACTGTTTCACGCCAAATTTCCACAGTCTTTGATGGCGTTGTAAGCGCTCTTTTGGTGTCCCACATTAAATTCAATCACATACTTTCCATTAATCCAAAAGAAGGCCTTTCATAAATTGGTTACACTTAAAGGCTTTACAGCGAGTATACATACAGCATTTATGGTGTCAGGCTTTGGTGCCGCACTGCTGGAAAAAACAACAGGCTGAGGAATGAAAAGACGTCTCTGTGAAGGTCTGAGAGTGGAATAAAACTTGACTGGAAAATGCTGCTGCTGCGAGACTTTGCGGCTTTAATTGACTAACTTGCAAAATCAAGTTTTGGCTTTTTTGGGGGCAAAACAGATTAGCGCTTTGGACATGTCGCTAAACTCATGTCTCACTCTAACACTATTTAAGTTGAACACTGAGACGGTCTTTAAAACGGCTGCTTTGTTGAACCCATCTTACCCTGATTTTCCCAGAAGTGCGTATATTTCATCTCGACAAAACACATAATAATTCTGAGTAATTCTAATGCAAATGGCCATAACAGTCACAATGACCTAATGCATTATGGACAGTAAATCATTTGACTTTAGTCTTTTTCCCTGCTCTTGCAGCTGTTGTTGCCCGGCAACAGTGTTTCTTAATTGTTATTTTTATGCAACCACAAAGCTGGAACTCTGCTTTTGTGTGGAGACAACACAAAGACCCCCGAAATAACCCAACCCTCGGTTCAAGTTAGCTCGTTTAAAATAGGAGGACTTCTATTCTAATTCTACTTATGAATAAGGTCATTTTTGAGATGATCTAGCGTCGCAGAAATCACTTAATACCACTTACTTGTGGTGGTCAGAAATACTTCCCATACATGGTGTTTTCCACCACTTAGATCCAAAAATGATATAACTGGTTATTTTATTCTCACAAAATTGGAATATTAGAAAACTGATACGAGGCCGATACTAACAAACTATATGGAGGATTGATATGGATTGACTTTGGATGATTAACTCCACCATAAATCTTTGTTTAAATGCCTTTTACAACTTGTTTAACTCCACATACATGAGTTAACAGTTACAGTACAACCAGTCAGATCGTGTTGTAGGTCCTTAAGTGAGACAAAGTGATGCAAGAAAAAACCGGCACACCAGGAGCTGAGCCAAAGGGACAATTTCATCAGCCAGCTATACAGAAAATTAGCAAAATGCTGAATATTAACCCTGATACTCATCTGCCTTATTAAATATTGTGTTTTGATGCTTTAAAGCCATTCAAATATATACTATAACAACACTCTCTCTTATGTAATATTGCTTCAAAAGTGTATGAGCAACCAACATGGCCAATAGGGGTGAGACAAATCTTAAATATGGCGATATATCACTCTCCTGACTTATGCAATACTGTATGACTGGCACTAGGTATTGATATCTTAATTTTGACAAATACTATCCTCTGGATAAGAGGCGTCAACTTGTCTCACCCTGCCACACAGTCTCTTTGTATTGGAGATAATGACATTGAGTACATGCACAGTTAAATTAGGCAACAATTATAGCGTAATAAGACTACTCTCCATGTCAGAGTATTCAAACACAGGGCGTGGATCCTCCCAGTGTTTGAATAGAGGTGTATAAGTATGTACGCCTCTATTATGCTAAGAGCTGAAATGCTCCTTTTCAGCTTTTGTTAGTCGTAGAGTTCCCGACTGGTGACCTGTTATGTCACATACTAAAACAATTAACAAACTAGTTAGAAAGAGGTGAACTGGTTTCTTGTCACAGAGTGAAAACAAGGACATGTTGTTATGGTGATCATCTCTCACAGACTCTTAGCCTCACTTATGGTACACTTAAGATGCTAACTGTTGAGCTAATGGTGGTTTCTGTGGGTAGGTGACAGCACCTGCTTTCTCGAATGCCGTTGAGCTTCAAGGTCAAAGTCTGGGGTGCGAATTAGGGAGCGTACGCAGAATGGTTAGGCCAGTTTGAGGCTGTTTGGGGTGTGCAAGCCAGTTAACTTCAATCCACAACTGCATTATCAGGGCTCGACAGTGTGACCATTTCACTCACATTTGCCACTAAAAATAGATGTGTGCAAATTGTAAAATGTATTTAGGGGCACATGTGTGATTAAAAAAAGTTAGCAGAGGCAACAAATTATTTTTCATGTTAATACCATGGTGAAGTTAGTTTTAGTTTGGCTATTAGACGGACATTCACTGCGGATCTACCGCTGTCTTCTCACTCTCCATAACCGGGAATAACAACAGCAGCGTGGTTAAATCTACTCAGCACTCTCGCTGTCAACGTCGGGTGTTAAATAAGGGACCATTAATAAATTACCGGTTGATGTTCTCAGAAAAGGCTGTTTTCCTGCAATAGCTTCCATGTCATGTGACCAATTGACCTAAAATTGATTTCAAATAATAGTATTTATGTCGACCAATGAGACAAACATTATTTGATCAATTGTCATTGTGCCCCTCAAGTTCTTTGTGTGCTCCAAACTTTTTCAACTTAGGAGCACATGTGCTCCTTGCAAAAAAGTTAGCCTCAAGCCCTGTAACTGTTGAGCTAATGGTGGTTTCTGTGGGTAGGTGACAGCACCTGCTTTCTTGAATGCCGTTGAGCTTCCAGGTCAAAGTCTAGGGTGCAAATCGGGGAGCATATGCAGAATGATTCGGTCAGTTTGAGGTGTATATGCAAGTTAAAATCAAACCACAACTGTATTATCCATGGTCAGAAATCAAGAGGACACCTCACAGAGATGAGAAATCTAGTTTACAAGAGCGTCCTGAACAAGATTGGCAGCAGTAGCAACACTCAGTAATCACAGAGCCACTGTATCTGATATTGATGAGTCAATTCTAAACCTGTTGTTAGTTACTCTGGCAGTCCAGCTCCTGCCAGAGGAGAAATCTGGTAGTTTGTGTGTTAAATCCAGCCTTGAGTTTAAGTGCACTCCATAGCGGGCCATAACTACTCTGCACTTATTAATAGAGCCTTTAGGGACAGGGCCAGCTCTCTACATCCGCTGTGACAGACCGTACAAGAGCCATCATATGCTGAATGTCTGAACAATATGACCACATGATGTCCAACACAGATGGTGAATGTAATGTTGAGGAGCAGGGGGAGAGGGGGTGGGGGGGATTCAGTGAATGATACAGCACATGTACAGCGAGATACCGAGCAGAAACACAAGTATTCAGACCTCAGAAATGAAGACTTTGAATAAACAGCAAATAAACACAGTGTTGCTTCCTGTGCGCGAGCTCTTCAGAGACAATGAGCGTGCTTGTTTCATCTTTTCCATCCACTTCACAGGCCGGGGCAGTGATTTCTGCTCACATGGTTCACTGCAAACCGTCCTTACAGGGGCAAGAAATGTCAGAGGGGAGGCTAGCACAGGTTTTTCTGTAACTTTAGAGCCTGTTTGAGACTCTCTGTCATTTATATTAACCGGACTGGAGGTTAACTCTCGTGCAGTAGCGTCGCGAGCGCCTTAAGGTGCAATATAAGAAAATATTCCCAGTTAAGAAAGTAGTAAAACACACTTCAGCGCTCATATGAACCTTAAACACAACAATAAACACTCAAACAAATGTGTTTAAAAAGTTTTTGGTTACTTACAGAAAGTTTCCTGACCACCGGACCGAAGTTCATCTTGGGAACTTCGATATGAGAGGAAATCCCTGGGATTTTGGACCTTTCCGTTACAAACCACCAGCTTTAAAGTGTTCAAAAATAAAAATCACTGTGAAGAAAATAGACAGCCACGCGAATCCGACTCGAAAACTTTCCGCCGTTGGGTTTCTTTCATGAGTTTACGCGTATATCACAGAGAAAAGTTCCACACTTTTCTGGGAGCGGAGACGATCTCGGTCTGAGCGGAGCTGTAGACGTTTTTTTTTCCTGCCTCAACGCTGCGTCTGACGTCAACGCCGCACCCACCAGCCAATCAGAGCGCTCGCCTTAGAATACCAGTCAAACAGCGTGTTTGCTACTCAGGGTGCAGAAATCAAGTTTTCAACCAAAACAAACTATTCCTACTGTACTTTATAGCAGAAACAATAATGATTTCAAGACAAATAGAGTTTAAATTGTCAAAAAAACGAGACAAGTTTGTCGTGAAATAAAGTTAGGTGTGTTTTTATCTAACTAACAAAGCTGAATACATAAATATCAATCAATATCACAGTATCAATCAATCAATTAGTCTTTATTAATATAGCATTTTTATACACAACCATGTAGCACAAAGTGCTTTACACAGAAAAAGGAAAAAAAAGAAACAAAGAATAACCAAATCTACCCCAGCCCAACCCCTCATTCCCACCCCATGATCTAAATGCATCAGAAACAGTATTAAAATGCATAAATTTAAAAAGGGCTTGATTTTGTGGAAACAGGAGAGTGCGCACTGAGGAAACATCATTTTAAAACTCAAGATAAGGAAACACTGGAGTTTCAGGTTAAAATCAAAAAACCAAGTAGCATAGAATGAAATTTAAGAAATAATAAATAAAATGAAATAAAAACAACAGTTAAAGATACTAAAATAAGAGCACCAACAAAGCTAAGTGTTTTAGCATTGTAAAGTCCTAAAACAACTTTATAAATGTGCTGCGAGAAATTAACTTGTGCACACAATTAGATTATCTCATGCACACAAATAATGATCCTAAATTATGAAAAGGTTTGGCACAGATTGAAGTGTTTTTTATGGATAAAAGTTGTCAAATGAGCATCACACTAATCATTAATAAGCTTTTTGTCCTTGTAGAACACTGTTGTTTCAACACCAAATATACTCAAATATCCTAATTTATAAAAACACTGTACATCCTGATGGTACAAAAGACTGTTATAGTAAATTAACAATCCATTTATCTAACAAAATTAACTCATTTTTGGAAGTGCAAGTAGATGTTAACCCTGGTGGACTTAAACATGTGAAAAATAACATTTCCAGTTTTTAAATATAATTATTTGTACATATTTTGGAAGATTCTTTTCATGTTATAATGTTCATAAATGTTAAGGTTCAAAATTGACAGGGGTATGTCTAGAAAGGTGGCCAGAGGTGGCTTGGTCTCTCCCTTAAATCTGATTGGCCGCCTAAAAAAATCTAAATCTGGCTATTTGACGTGGTCAGAGGCAGGACTGAAGTCAAAATCAACTAACATAGCTTGGTTTATCAGGTTGCAATGAGCTGTTTTAACCATTTAAGTATATCGCACATATTGAAATTATGGAAAAAAGAATTTTGCTGCTATTATTCGGATACAATAAAGAGGAATCAGTCCAATACTTGCATACTAACTGCTGCATGTTTACTGACAATACTGAATTGCTGAGCGTCAGTAACTTATCTTGTGACGGCTGCTGGGTATTGTTTCACTTGCTGTTAAGATGGGTTGAAAAACAACAAAGGAAAAAAGTCTGATAAACAAGGAAAAGAGAGAGAGAAAAGCATTATTTGCTTAAACAGAAACACAAAAATGAACTCCTCAAGTGTTCAGAAAACCTAATTTTTTAATAACATGCAGTGTGTCAATGCCATTTTGTCCAAAAAGAAATGCACATTTGAGTGTAAGTACAACACAAGCAAAGATCTAGACAGAAGGAAACAAAATGAGTATGCACGGTATCTTAGTGTCTTCATCGCAGGCTCACCGTCTAATCGCACTAAAGATCGCACTTTTGTATTCTATTTATAGTGTCAATTAAGAACAATAATGGCAGTGGTATCGTAGCATTCCTCTGAATAAGACAGGCTAAATTATTCTGGTGGCATGCAAGCATCAGACGTGGCCAATTTTTGGAATGCTATCTTGCAGGTGTGGAAAGAACCTGCAACCTTGTGCAAAAATATCAACACAATAATATCAGAAAAACCACCCTAATATTTTGGGGGCGTGGCCACTTTGATTGACAGGTTGAAACGCTGACTGCCTGATCAACAGAGCCAATCTAGCTGCATTGATGTGAAATTTTTGACAAAAAAAGTCAAAATCGATGCATCCATATGCCTTTCAGCATCATTTGCAACACTAGATGGCTCTCTGAGAAGTCTAAACACTGTTGTTTTTTTTACAGAGTGAAGTTCTTGTATCATTGTGTTTTTATTTTCCACTTGGCAGCAGATACAGCATGAGTGACAGCGGGAAAGAAAAACGGCCACGCCTGCCAGAAATGCAATCAACAAGTACAATTTAGACAGGTAGACAGCATACAGGAGTTTTCTTGCACTTTTTATGCTCTTTAAGACGTGTGCATGTGCATAAGTCAGTGCCCCCTATTCCTATCACCCTTCCCCTGGGTCACCACATTGAAAAAAAGCTTGGACACACCCCTGTACCCCTGCAAATTGAGATCACTGTATTTTCCCACAGACCATCGATCACATGTTCATGCATTTAATTCACATGTTTGCAGCAATTCCTGAAGCGTGAAATATGCAGACGTAGCATCTAAATAATGAACCAAGCACACTTACTTAAAACTGTATAATCTCATCCTTTGATCTACATTTACTCATCAGCAATTCAGTATAGCCATTAACCGGCACTTGCAATGGTTAACTAACTATTAATAACTAACTAATGTGTTTTAAGTTGAAGCACTAGTGAATGAGTGAGCTGAAAGTTTGACCTTTGGCACATATACACACTCCAGACCAGCGGATTCCAAAGTGGAGACACTTGACGGAGTTTCAAACAATGAGGAATAGACTACACTATCTCAGACGAACAGAGTGAGAAGTGGCACAACCTTACACGAGTTTTTACACTTTCAGAACCTCGCATGATACAAAGGAAGTCAACTACTTAATGAAAGCACAACATTATTCCACTTGCTGAAGATCAAATCACAAACATCCTCTCAAAATGTGGTTCCTGCAGACAAAATCTTATCTGGAGCCCGGGCTGGAGTCTGAGGCCTGTCTGTCTAGGGAGGAAAAAGAGGAAGATATTTGGGCGAACCTACAGGAGATCGTGTTTGGGTCATTTACAAACCCAAACAAACAAGCACACAAACAAACCAAGAGTCTAAATAAATCTCTGGCCTGCCTTTTTGGTCAGATGGTTTTGTGGTGGCAGACAGATTGAGCAATTCAAATTGATTGAGTAAATGCTGTCTGGCATATGTGTCACTTCTCGTTCACCATGAGTCTACAGAAAACAGTGTTGTGAAATTTTACAATGCTCTCTTTTATACCTCGTGGTATAAATGGGAGGATGAGGATACTATTTAGTATGTGTGTCTTTCTTAGGATGGCAAAAAGGAAGGGTCAACATCAGGCTGAAAAAAAAAAAAACTGTGATTTGAAAGACGCTTTGTTTCATAAGGTGGCTAAAAATACCAGGCTGAGAAAATCACTGACGCGACAGTTCTCACACCAACACGTTGTTTACTCACACTTCACTGCTGAATGCAACCAATGTGATCAGAAGTACAGCTGCAAAGAGGAGCAGAAAAAGTATCATAGGGTGCATAGGGAGTTGAAAAGCAGCGGTAGATGAGACTATTATTGGAGACAGGGATCTGAATTTACATCCAATGATTTCTGGAACAAACAACATTCCTGCAGTTGCACAGCAGATGCATCCCATCCCCTCCTGCCAAAGTTAAACACGCGTCCTAATTAATACTATCTAGGAAACCCTCTATCTGTATCTTCCACTCGGAGCACATCCTGCGCTCCTCCTCCTGAGGTCACCGACTACGTGCTGGAAAACAGGAAGTGTATGATGGAGTTGTTTGCAGGCTTATCCTGAGCGAGTTAGTATTTATGGCTGCCGGGGTTGATTAGTTCAGAAAGTTAACTTCATTAATGACAAATGCGGCAGAAAATATGCGATCTATCACTCTCAGTTCGGGGGAGAGTGCGTGACTTTATGAAGTTAGCTGCTTAATGCTGTGAAGCTCAAGACTCATTTGCATATCCTGTGTGGGAGTATGGTGTGATGGTCATTGTTTGTGTATACTGGTGTGTGTGCAGAACAGATGGTGGAGAGTCACAGAGTTTTTTTTTTTTTTTTCATAGAAGTGACCTGCGGAGGAAAAGTCAGAAAAAATAAGAGGAAGGGAAACCTTCCTGAGCGTCAGTAACTTATCTTGTGACGGCTGCTGGGTATTGTTTCACTTGCTGTTAAGATGGGTTGAAAAACAACAAAGGAAAAAAGTCTGATAAACAAGGAAAAGAGAGAGAGAAAAGCATTATTTGCTTAAACAAAAACACAAAATGAACTCCTCAAGTGTTCAGAAAATCCAATTTTTTAATAACATGCAGTGTGTCAATGCCATTTTGTCCAAAAAGAGATGCACATTTGAGAGTAAGTACAACACAAGCAAAGATCTAGACAGAAGGAAACAACATGAGTATACACACGGTATCTTAGTGTCTTCATCGCAGGCTCGCCGTCTATATTTGTCTTAATTGACGACAAAAATGCAACAGTCCTTCATGCCAAAACAGCAACACAGTAAGAACACACTGTTGTATTCTATTTATAGTGTCAATTAAGAACAATGATGGCAGTGGTATTGAAACATTCCACTTATGAAGGCAGGCTAAATTATTCTGGTGGCATGCAAGCATCAGACGTGGCCATTTTTTGGAATGCTATCTTGCGGGTGTGGAAAGAACCTGCAACCTTGTGCAAAAATATCAACACAATAATATCAGAAAAGCCACTCTAATATTTTGGGGGCGTGGGCACTTTGATTGACAGGTTGAAACGCTGACTGCCTGATCAACAGAGCCAATCTAGCTGCATTGATGTGAAATTTTGGATAAAAAAAGTCAAAATCGATGCATCCATATGCCTTTCAGCATCAATTGCGACACTAGTTGGCTCTCTGAGAAGTCTAAACACTGTTGTTTTTTTTGCAGAGTGAAGTTCTTGTATCATTGTGTTTTTATTTTCCACTTGGCAGCAGATACTTACAGCATGAGTGACAGTGGGTAAGAAAAACAGCCACGCCTGATGCCGGTGGTTCTGCAGCATGTCTCCAGTCACTAGACCAGTGTGCCAGTCCCCTCTGTGGTATGCTACTACATTTTTTTTTTGCCTCACTGAATGTCTGTGAATCATGAATAAAGAAATATATAAAAGCAGCACCCCATATCAGGTTCCTATGATGTAGAGTCTCATTTAAGGCTTCTTAACACAGTCAGTCAGTAGATAATGCTGTGATTGCAGTGTCCATTACAGCCACCCTACAGTCTGGATAAGCCGCAAACAACTTTCTCGTTTCACACATAACTTTCTGTGTCACTGCTGCCTTAGAGATGAGTGTAAAACAAAATAAACTGTCGTAGAAAGGGTAAATATCTTATGTCTTCTCTCAAAATCAGTCTCGGTGAGAGCTCTCAATAACAACAACAGCCAGAAGGTCATGTCCGCCCTGTTTACAGCTTAAGGTCAAAGGTCACAGTGTGAATGCACTGGGAAGAAGGGCTGTTGCCAGACACATAAGTTGATGATTGTTTATATCTCTGTTTCTGTGTGGGGGATTGGAGCATGAAGTGAGTCCAGTCTGCTCGCCTTACAGACACTGGAGTGAAGGGAAAACACACCAGCGTGTGTGTGACGGTTTAAAATACACATAAACTGATAAATGGACTCAAGTTAAAGTGGCCTTATTCAATAATTCTCTACCAACAGAGGATCAAGAGGACTTTTGTGTGAACAGGGTTTGCCTAGTGATGACTAACCCATTGAAAAATGTTACACAACTCGGCAGTTATAGTCATCCAAATGTGCATTTCAGCCTTCAGTTTAAGTATTTGGTTTTACTATCAAACTGCAGTGTGGTTGACAGAAGACATGAAATATCCTCAACTTTTCACTGTGCAGTGTTTGTCAGGGACGCTGAGAATCAATGAGGATCCAAACCAGAACTGAATTTTATTTATTAAGTACTATTAGTGTCCAAATGTTATCAGATGTTTTAGAAGTTTTCATACGCAACAAACACCATCAAAGCTGGGAGGTTGTTTCCATGTTTTTTTTTCATTATGATGGATCAAATTTTTCAAATCAGTCCTTCTGGTTTGTTGTGAGAAGCACTTATTAAAAATACACTTCCAAGCCTCGCTAGTGCTTCCTAATGTTTAAAAAACACATGATAAATTATGATAAATAAGATATGATGGAAAATAATACAATATGATGTGTAATGATACAAAATGATACCATACCAAATGAAATGATCTAAAGCAAAGGGATGAGTAATAACACAATATGTTCTAATCTGATTGGCTACGCTTTGTTGTGATATGATGTAGCAAATAAACACAGAACATAACACCATACCATCCCGCACCATGTTAGCAATACATAACAATATGATAAAATTTGATATGATAAAAATTGTGATATAATATAATACAATATGCTACAATACGATAAGTTAAAATACAACATGTAGGATATGATACTATATGATATGATACGTGTGATACGATATGAAATGATATGATAGAATACAATATGATTAGTGATGATATGATATCATTTGATATGACACAGTACAGTGCATTACAATGAGTAACAGAACAATATGATACAAAACAAAAAAATACAATAGACGGGTTTCTTGTGTACGAATAATACTAGGTGCACGCTCAACCAGGGGGCAAAAGCATGCTTCGGAGTGAACTGATATTATTGAAGATGCCGAATTGTTTGCCAGTTCTCCCTGACTCAATTGCAATAAAATGTCATTTCATTGAAAAATTGCTTTGTCTTTCATTGCATCAAAATCAGAAAACCACTTGCTGAAATGTCCATGAATTTTACTCAATTTACCAGGTTGTGATGTTGTTTTAGATGTTTCTAATATCAGGAGCAGGGTAGTAATGTTGGCTGATTGTTTGTTTTGCCGATTTGTGCAGTTTACAGCACAACAGCTCATTGTCATTTTCTTTCTCTGTTGACTCCGCTAAACAAGTAAGAAATGTCTCGCTTTCTGCCCCCTGGCTGCACGCATACCTGCGATGACGTTGCACAGAAACCCGTCTATATGATACTTAACAACATGAAATGATATGGTACAATATGATTAGCTACAATACAGTTCTGATACGATATAAGACGAGGCAATACGATAGGAATGATACGATGTGATACAATATGATATGGAACAACATGATATGATACAGTACAATATGATTAGCTACTATAAAGTTCTGATACATCACGATACGATACGAGACGAGACGATATGACACAACAGATATGATATGATGGATACAATATGATACAAAACCATTAGATACAATATGGTAAGAAAAGTTACGATACAATATGATAGAATAAGATACAATGTGATATGATATGATATGGTACAATACAATAGTAAATGACATGATGCAGTATGGCATGGTGCAAAACAATATGACACAAAACAAAGGAGGTCACATGACTTGAAAAAACACATGAAGCGCATAATGAAGTTTTTCTTGTTTTTGTATTTCTTTTTATGTTTTGTAAAATTTCAAATGACCATCAATAATTCTGGAGCTGGAAAGACTTATTTAAAATGGTTTATTTGTCTCCAGGCTATGAGCAATGACACTGTCCTTTTTTCTTGTTTTTGTATCACCCCAATGCCCTCAGGACTCATGCGCTCACACACCACATGTCAACAAAGTTCAGGCTCAGAGCGGACTCTCGGATCAGGCTTATGTAAATGAGAATGTTGGCATGCAGAGTAGCATTAATTCAGACTCAGGGACTGATAGCAATGCGATTACTGGTTTGGTCACTGAATAAAGCATTGGAAAAAAATCAAACTGTGACTCTTGATGCAAGCTTGAATTTGACGTACAGCGTTTGTAACCGCTCATATAATTACATTTTTTCTTCGAGAATTGGATTTGCCAAGCTTAAGAAAGAAGTCTTTCAATCGAATGAGAAAATTACGTTTCTAAGCAAAGAGTGAATATTGTAACTTAATAAAGGGACACAGTTCCATGAAATCCTTGAAATTAGTTGATTTTTTTTATAAAATTAAAAGTGAAGGACGGAAAACTTTGGAATAAAACCTACAATGACCTCTGAGGACCAACGGAAAATCAGAGTCATCTCATGTGAAGTGTCTAAATGGCAGAAGACAAATGGTGTGGGAGTTCCTGGCAGAGATCGCTGGAAATATTTTGTCAAGTGTCTTATTGTTAATAAGCTTAATCAGTTTGGGTGGATCCTTCAAGGCCCTGAAGGTGTTTGCTTGTGAGTCAGGAAAAAAAAGGGTTAAAAAAGTGCTGCTAAGGAGGAAAGAGCGAGCAGCGTCTTGACTGGTTTTGTCTGGTTTAAGTCGGGCTGTATATTAACAGAGCGGATTACGATTGACGGAGGAATGTCGTCTTTGTTGGGACCTTTTGTGGTGATGTCATCAGTACTTTCCCTGGCACCACCTGGGCAGGAGGCGCAGGAGGGGCCGGCCTGTTGAAGGCAGCGCTATAGCTGTCGTAATGTGGCCTGATTAGTCACCTGACTGTGTTTTTTCAAAGCCATCCTCGACAAAAGACAGGCTTCAGTCAGCAGTGCCATAAAGATTAGCTGCCGGGTGAACTGTGTAAACACACAGACGAGTGTGTGTGTGTATGTGTTTTCACAGGAATGTGTGTGGGTGTCGGTGCCTGTTTGCTCATGTATACACAGTGTGTGATTGAGGGGAGAAAATGGCATGAATAAATAAAAAGACAGATACAAGCGAGCGGAGATGATTCGAAGAAGAGACAGAGTGTTTGAAAGTGTGTGTGTGATGGATAGAAAGTGGTGGGAAAAGTGTGTGTTTGGAAAAAAGTCGGTGAGTGGGAATTAAAGACGGGCTCGTGGCAGAACCCACAGTGCTGATGTTAGCTGTCTGATCCACTGAGAAGCAGTTGGCAGCAGACTGTCTACCAGCCACAAATGTACAGTAATTTAAAGCATGCGACGTGACGCCGTTCCCTGGGAGCTGGGGCTGCAGTCACTCACTCACCCACCCACGCACACACACACACATGCAGAGAAGAAAACACACACACACACACACTGTAGAAGTCTGAATCCACTGAGTGCTCAATTCCACGTGATACAATTATTCACAGTTCCATAGCAAATTTTGGCTGACGCTAATCTCTGAGCTAAATGGCGTGGCGCCTGTTGCAAAAACCAGATCTTCTAAACAACTGAGAGGAATTCAGCCTTTTTTTTTTCAGTGTCACCAGCTCTGCTTTACTGCAATCAGAGTTCACCAGAAAAAAAAGTGTCATGAATTAGCTTACTGTACAGCTACAGTGGCCCTGAAGAGCAAAATAAAACAACAAATCACCAGCAAACACAACAACATGTAAAAAGAACACAAAGTAGTTATAGGAAAACACAATGACAAATCACAAAAGCACAAAAACAAGTTTAAAAGCAGAATAACAAAAAAGTGTAACCCAGCAAATCATCAAACACAACAGTGCAACAATGAAAAATAGGAAGAAAAAAAAAACAAGAAACAAGAAATCACAAAATACAAAACACCTACAAAGTACCACAATGAGTCAGAATAACTAAAAAAGATCGGAAAACACAAAAATGACAAATCACAACAAAAAACAATTCCCCATCACAAATACACAACGATAAATCCCAAAGACACAAAAGCAAATCACAAAAACAAAACTTGAATACACAAAAATTAAACTTAACAATCACAAGGTACTGCAAACAAACATAAACAATTACTGACAATACAATGAACAAAAAAAAAAATATATATATATATATAAGAAAACATCAACACACCACAAACACCAAAATACAAAACAATGACAAACCACAACAATACGAGAAATTCATAAACTAGACAGATTTACAAAACACAGCTACAAATCAGTGAAACACAAAGACACAAAAATGAAACCAATAAATCACAAAGTACAGCGAACAACCTAAAACAGTTACAGAGAGGACAATAAACAAGAAACAAAAAAAAACACAGAAAAACCATGAGAAAACAGCAACGCATCACAAACACACAAAAAAACAAAACAATGACAAATCAACAACACACAATGTCACTGAATGTGATCAGAAATCAATAAAAACACAACTACAAAAAGCTGACTGTAACTTCAGACTAAAAGAAAGGTATCTTGTTTGTTGTGTTGTTACGATTTGTGAATATGTTTGGGATTTGATCATGTATTTTGTGTACTGTTTTGTGTATTGTTTTTGTGTTGTATTCCTGTTTTATTTTATAATTTTTTAAAATCTTTTATGATTTGTTGTCAGGTTTTTGTTGTTGTTATGTTCAACTTTGATTCATCTTTGCGTCTTCTACCAGTTTTAATTGCTGCTGTTTTGTGATGTTTTTGTTTGGTTCTGTGATTTGCTGTTGTGCTATCTTTTTTCATATCCTTGTATTTTGCACCTCAGGGCCACCGTACTGACACTTACAGTAAAAAGTGCATAAACTGGATTTTATTGCCTTGACAAACGAACATATGGCGGCTGAAAATCCAGCCTTCTCCTGCTGCAGCAGATAAACTGCACAGTGCAGTATTTTGTTCTTGGAGATGTTGCTGGTCAGAGAATGAATATTAATAGATCCAGAAATGAGACAAAAGCATGAGCTTGTGATAGAAAAACAAGATTGCAACTTTTGTAGGTTAGTTCTCATGAGCTTCACATGACTTGCATTTAGCCCCCCTCCCCTCTTAATTCCCTCCCCCCTCCCCTCTTTTCCTCCTCCCCCCCTCCTCTCTGTGCAGCACATAGACTTCCTGTGTGTCCTGGCCTGAATGGTATGTGCATGGAGTGGGTGTCTGGGAGGCCTTTCATCCGGCATGGAAAGGGAAAAAAAAAAAAGAAGTCAAGTGAGAGAGAGAGAGAGAGCGAGAGGGTGAAAAAAAGAAAGTGAGAGAAGAGAGTCGTCTTTAATCCGTTTGAGTCAGAGCAGTTGTCCAGAGGCGAGCGGGGTGGGGCGTATTAGACTAGGGGTGAGAGGGTCTCTAGTTGTGCCAGGGATGTGTGTGTGAATGTGTGTGTGTGTGTGTGTGTAATGTCTGGAGGGGAAGAGAGAGGCCTGCTGGGAAAGCCTGCAGCCTGTTTGCCTTCCTGGGACAGATGACATCCGGCTGTGGACATTTTTGCACGGTCCGGTGAGCAAACTAAACTAAATCAGGTATAAAAACTAAAAATTAACCAAAGTTTTCAGGCTCTGCTGTGGGAACGTGCGAATGTAAATCACACAAAAGAAGCCTGCACTCTTCGATAGACGTGAAATCAGACCCCCTGAAGCCCCCTGCAGCCGTGGTGTGCGACTGCTGAGCTGCTGTGGCGTTGTCAGACAGGGTGTAGCTGCTGCAGAGTGCCAAGACCCTGACGAGACCCTGCCCACACTGTGAAGTCTGCAGGATGACCTGGTGTCACGGAAACAACCTACAGGGTTGTATTTGTGTGCATATGTCACGCCTGGACACAGAACGTCAAGACTGGACTGGAAAAGAGAACTTTTAATGCAAAGAAAGCAAACAGCGCCCTCTGCTGTTTGGCTTGGATTGAAGTTTAATTGTATCTTTTAGTTGTGTTACATTGAATACCTCCACAATCTTAACTAATGTCAGATAGATGGTTGTATTGGTGTCTTATTTTTATTAAAGATGCTGTGAGCAGTTATGAAACAGATATTGACACTGATGCCTCCTAAATAGAGCAGCAGCAGATCCCTGATCTCATTGGTTCACCAAAATTAGGGGTCTGGTTTGGTCCATTTAACAAATGATCTGAATGTTTCCTGGCTTAACAAATCCCAAAACCTCTTGATACCGCTCAATAACAGGGCTTTCCACTAACATTATTCTGAGTAAACTTACACAATAAGATTCATTATCAGTAAATTCTCAACATAAATTATAAAGAAACTTAAACTTGACAGATTAGGTGAATCATTTGTCCTTGGTGGATTAAAAGCCTCCTTTTACTGTGAATAATTATTGTTCCTCCTCTAACTGCAAAATATTTTCATGTCAGAAAGAAGCAGAGCGGTCTGTTTCATTTATTTATCAGTAAACACCTGCATAGCTTAGCGATACTATTACCATGACGACCAAGTTTGGGGAACTCAGGTTGGTTATCACGCCTTTATTTTGATAGTCCATCTGGTTAATTTCCAGTATGGTCAAAATATGCTTTTATTTTGAAGTCTGCTTTTTCTGAATGAAAACAATTAAAAGTAAAATTTCATAGAGTATTAATCTCAAAGATGTTGTTTTTTTATGAACGTGAACTCTTAAACATCTTGTCATCTCAGTAGGCTGGTTCAGCTAACTCGCTTGCAGTCCGCTACTTCTTCTTCATCTATCCTCTCTCTGTTTCGCATGTGGTAATCGGCATAAAGGCCCACTACACCAATTGTATACAACTGTACAGGAGTTTTACATTCAACAAGTGTGATGATAGCCTGTTAGCTAATTGCAAACTTTTTACAAACTCTATTCAT
The DNA here is from genome assembly GCA_962446985.1 of Xyrichtys novacula. Classification (NCBI taxonomy): domain Eukaryota; kingdom Metazoa; phylum Chordata; class Actinopteri; order Labriformes; family Labridae; genus Xyrichtys; species Xyrichtys novacula. The sequence continues at coordinate 11,376,571 of OY660876.1, read as the reverse complement.
GTTCATAATAAAGTTAAGACTACAGGTGCTGCGGTTTAAGGAGCAACTCTAATATCTGAAGACTTTCAGGTGGTTGTCATAGTAACAGGCTTAAAGCCATGACACTAGGCCCCTTAGTAAAACATCAAATAACCTGTTGAATCAAAGTTTGCAGTAAATCAACTTTGGGCTTCATTTATGAGGAGCTATAATGCCGTCCATCTTTTTATACAATTTTTTTTTTTCGCAGAGGCAGCACTAACGTTGTAATGCGTTCAAAATTCTGCACAAAGCGCTGTGTTGCATCTCCTCACCCTTTTTGTGGTCTGCTTCTCTTCAACACACAGAACGTGTACTGCTTTAGCGAAGACACCACCCTAAGCTGCTTAGAGCCGGCTGCCTGTGTGTGATATTAACATTAATTAAGGTTGTTTTAATTCAAACAGGTTTATGGGCATTAAATCTTCACACACTAATTAGAACAAGAGGCTAGTTATTAGTAGGGGGCACAAATCTTTGTGCCTTCCCCAATGAGAAACACACAATTCATTATAAACTTCAAGGTGATAAAAAAAGACTCTACAGTATATAGTTTACATATAAATTACTTTTAATTTTGTAGTAATTTTCCACCTTACTATCAGCATACGACTGGTGAAATAATGAAAGGTTTAAAATTACTCTTAATTTCATTAGATAGCAAGTGTATAAAAGAGAGAGTGCTGAACTAAAGTTCATTAACCATATTAAATGGTTTTCAAAAGGCAGCATATATGTTTTCATAATGCACAAGCTCAGCTGAAACGGCTGTTTTTCACTCTACAGTCGCTCCTGGTGTCGCTCACAGCTCCCATTAGTGGGCGGTAACCGTCTTCACTGAAGTAAAACACTTGAAATCCCTCATTAAAATCACTTGGATTAATTAAAGACCTGCAAAGTTGTTCCTGGCTGAATAAAGGACTCTTAAACCGTAAAGTAAGAGTTGGACTGGTCAGCTTGGTCATTATAAAGGGGGATTTTTCTATAATCTGGTACTTTACAGTGCGATTGCCAGTGACATTATACGTACAATACGGTACAACAGACCACAATAAGATATGATATGGTACTACATGACATGATACAACACAATATGATTAGTACAATACGATATCAAATGATACGATACAATATGACACATTACGATACGACACAATAGGATACTATAAAATTTGATACGATACGATGAAATATTACCAACATGACATGACATGATACGGCATGATCCGATTCGATACAATCAGTACATTACAATATAAAACAATACTATACGATACAATACGACATGATACGACACAATATGATCTGTACGATATGATATAAAACGGCAGATACAAATTTAACACGGCATGACACAGCACATTACGATACAACACAACAGGATACGATAGGATATGATATGACATGACACAACATGATACGACACAATACAACATGATACGATATAATTAGTAAAAAACGATGTAAAACAATACGTTACAATACGACACAACAGGACATGATAGGATTTTGTAAAATGTAATAGATACGATCAGTACAATACAGTATAAAACGATAGAATACGATATGATACAACACGACATGACACGGTAGGATACTATAAAATATGATACAATACAATTTTATACGATACAACAAAATATGATAAGACATGACACGTCATGATAAGACACGACTGACACGAAAGGACATGACACAACATGACACAATCCAATACAAAACAATGCAATACAGTCTGATTTGATAAGATACCATATAAAATGATATATGATTCGATGGGCTATGATACGCCACTACACATGGGTTTGGATGTGTCATGAACTAGAGAACAGATAGGAGGACACAACAGTACGGCACCAATTCAGCTTGGGTATAATGAAGATTAGGCAAAAGGTCTGTACACAAAAAGGCAGTCAGGCAAGGCAGGGGTATGAAAAATCATGAGGCAAAAGGCAAGATCCGAAAAGACAGGCAAAGGTAATACGAGGCCTGGCAATAACTATGATAAATGCTTGAACGAGACAAGAAGTGCAACAAACTGGTGACAAGACTGTGAGACACACAGGGTAAAATACAAGAGGTAATGAGGGTGATGAGAAAAAGGTGAGGAGACACAATCAGGCAGCAAATGTGTGACATGATGGGGGCGGGGCAGACAAGACAGGAAAAAATCTAGAGAAAAGAAACAAGGAGTTAGAGAACTACAAAATAAAACGGGAAATGAAACAAAACATGAATGTGCAAAAATAAAAGGAAACTTAACCAACATGACAGGATGACAACTCATAGGATACAATTAGGATAAAGATGCAATATAATTGGACGCAATCATACATTAAATTTTCTAATTAAAAAAGTTAATTGTAAAAACCAATTGTGAGAGGTTTATTTAGATTAAAAAGTGACATTCAAATCAATTTCACAGACAGTTGATCTTTACTGATGGTAAATCCCATTTTAGCAGCAGGAGATTGACTCCGAAGACCAAAAATGATCAAATTTTTTATATCTCGGTTTTAGAAGATTAAATAAGATTCTTCCAGTTCTTTATTGTTAGCAGTTTTACACATTTTATCTTTTAATGCTACTTATAAACCAAAATTAATCGCTTAAAGCCCCTGCAAAAAACTTTTGGTATGTGTCACATTTGGCGCCGCCCTGTGGAGAAAGCAGTTCTAAACATGCTGGAGTAGCTTCTTCTGACAGAAAATCTCATCACTCACTTACTAAATATAGCCAGCTTCTAAAAAGAAGAACATTTGTCACTATATCCTTCACTGAAGGACTGCAAATATCCTTTCGAGTATTGGGCCAGTGCCCTAGCGCCCTCTATTGACTAGCCCTTGCTGCTGTAGGTCAAATGTCATCAACTGCATGTCGTCAGAGCAACAGTTCTTGTTTGTGTGAAGTCAAAGAAGTGAAAAAAACAAGCCTGGCTGCAGCTTCTAAAGCTTCAGAGGAGTCCTTGAAAAAGACCAAAAGCAAACTGAAAGGAAATCAATATGTGAAAAACACAGACCGAACTGTTGTCTTTCAAGCTTTCACTGCATATTTATTTCAACACATTACAGTATATACACTTTCAAATTAAAATGCAAATCTTTTCAAAGGAAGAAGAAAAAAAATACATCCCATCATTAGAGAACATAACCAGTGATAAAGCAGTATGACACTTTTTACCTTCGTAACATAAGCATTCATAATTAAAATGTTGAGTATGCTGTAAGTTTGACTTATTTTAAATCAATAAATACTGAGAAAAACACAGTTTACAGAACCATTAAAAGAAGGAAAAATAAATATAGGTTTCCAGCAGTTTATTTCATATATAGAGTGATATGAAAAAGGCAGTGTATTCTTTGAATGAGGTGCAGAGAAACAGGAACAACAACCAAACTGGAAAAAAAGAGAGTAATAAATATCTGAATGCAACTTTCAGCACGTTCGATGGACGGACAGACTTCCGCCAAAGTTTTCATTGTTTTCTATTTTCTCCGAAGCGATGCAGATCTGTGAGAAAAACACATTACGTCACACGTCTGAATAAGCTAAAGGAGTAGCACTACTGTAGGCTGAATTTTTCCAAGGACATGTAATACAGCTTCATAAAAGTAACACACAACTCTCCCTTACACACACACGCTCACACACGCACTCATAGCTTATGCAAAAGACATTAACAGACACACCCCTCATCCTAAGGTGACCTAAGGTCAAATCAGTCTTAGCTAATCAGAGATAACAGGTTTAAATGCTTCAGTATTGAATGAAACATCACGGTGTGTACATGTTGGGCGCTGTGCATGGCCATGAACATTACAGCTTGCATATAACATATGAGTTGCTTTGAGATTATGTTTACGGATACGGATAAAAAAACATTCTGCTCGGACTCTCTAATGACACCAAACCCACTTGTAGAGGCACAGTTAGTTAGAAAACAGTGATTTCTGTGGTGAAAAGAACCAAAACTGGGAACGGTTGGTGCACAAGGTCAAGACAGAGCCCCTCGAATAATATCACGTAACGCCGAAAAACACATTTTACACACCAGTCCTGTATCATATATGAAAATCAGGTGTTTATCAGCGAGCTGAAGCTGTGGATTGGATTTATTTTTGGACCAGAATAATAGGGTTAGGGTTAGTTTTTTAGCTAATTATGAAACCGACTGAAATTCATATGGATTACTCTTCATGAGCCAGAAAAGCAAATATTTCCACAATATCTAAAAACGCTGCAGCAGGGTACAGTTTGCCACAAAAAACAACCTTTCTAAATTTTAAAGAAGAGCCCAAAAATCCTTGATGGGAATTACAAATTTACTGCAAAACAGCAGCAAGATATAATGTATCCATAAAGAGCACTTCTTTAATATTAGCAAAGATTTAAGAGGCATAGCTGTGTCTACAGGGCCCTAAAATTGGCACAAACCTCTGAATTAACGTCATTGTTGTGGTTTGATGTGAATCCATTTGGGATTTAAAGTTCCCAAGTTTAACACTCGTGTGAGGAACTCTTCTGCTGGTGTTTTCTTTGGCGCCCCCTGTGGACAAAGATATATCTCTTTGTTCTGTGCATGTCTAGATCGTATTTACGGACACATAAAAATCTTATCCTGCTTCCTTGGGAGTTAAAAAGTCACTAAAACTTTATTCATAACAACCACTTCTTTAACATTAGCAGAGCGTTAAGAGGCATAGCTTTGTCTATGGGACGCTAAAATTGGCAAAAAAAAAACTCTTGCTCTTGAATTAATGCAACATCATTGTTGTAGTTTGATGTGTGAGTCTGTTGCAGGCATTTAAAGTACCCACTTTTAATACTTGTGTGAGGAACTCTTCTGCTGGTGTTGCCTTTGGCGCCCCCTATGGACAAAGATATATCTCTTTGTTCTGTGCATGTCTAGGTTGTGTTTATGGACACATAAAAAATTTATCCAGCTATCGAAACTCCTCAATGTTTTTAATCTGAGACATTGAAGTTTGCTGGCAGAGCTAGCAGGACCTCCCTACAGGTTGGCGTCCATTTGGCTGTACTGGTTACACATTTTCTAGATCGAAATACAGCCAAACAGCGCTATCAATCATATATACCTGTTTCTCATCAGACACCTACCCCCATACAGTGGTTGCAGGTATGAAAAATCACTACAAAGAAATAGTCAACCCTGTCCTTGATGGTCTGGTTTGCTTTTGTGGGTCATGAAAAAGTATCACTGCTCATTTCACTCTGTCTCATAACCAGTCAAGATCTCCTCTCAAGTGCTCGAAGAAAAAAACACAGTGTCCAATAAATGCAAGAAAAGCTCCCGAGTTCACAGAAAGTAATTGAAATTTCAAACGGCCACATCAGTAAGAGACAACGTCAAAACCTTGTGGTATAAAAAAAAGTCAATTTGTGTCAAGTTATAAAGCCTCCTGCCAAAAAATAAAATCAAGATTTCCAGAAAGAAAATGTCCAATTTAATCTCCTCTGCAGCAGTGGTTATTAAATCTTTAAAAGGTGGCGGGAAGCCAAATTTTGTGCTGTCACTGTGGGTTATAGATCTGCATAGTGAGGTGTGGTGACTGTCCTGACTGCAAATCATTAAAAATTAGGGAGCGGTGATCATACTCTGACAGGCCTGAAACGAGCATTAACGAAGTGAAACCTTCTCCGGTTCTTTCCACTGTCATGTGTAAATATGGATGTCTGCTTTTCTTTGGCTTTATCCCTCCTCTACATGTCTGTCATGGCTCAGACCACTTCTCTAAATACAGCTCGCTTGCTCAGTAGACCATCAGCTTTCGTCATTTTGCTCAAGCTTCCTGATCCTTGAGTTACTTTAAGATGGTTGTCAAGACCATTTTTCCAAGTTTTCTGTCCGCTGTAGTAATTTCTCTGGGTTGTTGGTGAAGTTTTGATATTTTCCTGGAGAGTAAAGTTGGAGGAAAAGCGCCTGGGCTCAAATATTTTGGCTGTATGTCTCATTAATTCAGGCTAAATGCCAACAAATATCCCTGCTGTCATCTGGTTTGGGCTTTCTGCTGCCTCGGCTCTTTTGTAACTTTTGTACCTGGCCTAAAAGCTCTTTCCTCACAGCTAGTATAGAGTGCTGTTTCTCATTTCCTCTGATCCAATGAGATCTGATCCATCTGTAAATACAATAAAAAAGTTTGTGATGAAAGTTTTACCAGAAGTGATTTACTGCAAAATAGCCCAGTGTGGAGGATTCAGGCCATTTTCTTTGCTTCAGCTGAAAGGTCAACTCTTGATTTCGAAGGAGTCAGCTCTTGAAAGTGATGATACATCAGTGGGATATGTTGTGGGTAATCGCTCAGGAAACTGTCTTTCAACTCGAATGATTCTCTTTTTTAAGAGAAGCAACAGTGATAATCTTTTTCCAAGAAACGCAATGTTTGGTGCCATTAGCCAACGTCACGGCTCTGCTGGAGGTACCAGACCTTGAATAGAGTCCTTGAAAGATTGCTTGTCCAGGTGTCTCTGTGGGAGATATCTATCCACAGGTGTCGGAGTGATACGAGTTACTGGGAATCTTTGTGACGGAAAAAGAAAAGCAACAAGTTTTCTACTAAAGTCTGATGTTGAGAGATCTGGACGAGGTTATCTCTGATTGGGAACTTTAAATGGTTTCAGCTGCTGCATGGAGAGTTCACAGACTGTTTTTAGGGGTTTCCTGGTTGTTTATCATCTCAGTTAGTAATTCAAAGTGAAGTAAAGTCTATTTTGTAGATTCTAGTAGTAGTAACTTAGAGCACCAAAGGCAGTAAACAGGGTCTGCTCTTAAATCTGCCAACTTATGATTAGTTAGTTTTGGCTAATAAAACCATAAAGTTTCTACTTATGACTCAGAATTTGGTCTTTTTTTTGATGTTAGTTAAACTGTTATTTTTTGGTAACAAATGTATATTTATATTCAAAGATTGCTGGCTGAAATTTGCACTCCATGCAGTTTTGGTTGCACCAACTTTAGTAACATGATAGAAATACACAGTGGTCTACATCTCAACGTGCAAACCTCAACAAACAAGCCACTCTGTAGCCACAAATAATGCTCAGAACAGCACCTAACTTCATCAACAGTACGTATAGGGTCCCAGCCATAGTTCGAGCCACCAAACATCCTTTAACTTTGCCGAATTTCTTTAGCAAAGAGACTAAACACAACTCACCCACTTTCCTCCAGCAGCCCTTGTTTTTGGGGGGAGCCCTGACAAATCCATCAGCGAATGCATTACAATCAGACCGAGATGCTAAGGCAGAAGAAGTACCACGTCTGCAGTACACATACAAGATACACAAGAACTCTGATTGCATTTCCATGGTGTAATAAGCATAATTGTTCTTACTTGAGCTGCGGAACTCTGCTGCACTCGGTGACAAGCGGCTGCTGGAAGAGAGTAGGTGAGTTGTGTTTACTCTCTTTGCTAGAGAAATTAGGCAAAGTTAAAAAGATGTTTGGTGGCTGGGACCCTATATGTACTGTTGATGAAGTTAGGTGCTGTTATGAGCATTATTTGTGGCTATATAGTGGTGTTTTGGTTGAGGATTGTGCGTGGAGACGTAGATTGCTGTGTATTGCTATTGTGCGGCGGTCACTTAAGTTGGTATAACTAGAGAAGCAAGCGGTCGGCAACATTCATCTCTGTAGGGGGTGTCTAACTCAGTGTTTCAGTGTTTTTGACCCTGACTTAAATTTACGCTGGAATATCCCTTTAAGGAGCTTACACTCATACAGAATGGTGCTCAACTAAATTTTGATAATTTCTTTTACTATGAAAGATGATCTTTAACACTCTTAGCCTAACACTGGCTTCCGGAAATTGTAGAGCACCAAAAAAAATGTGTATGTAAACTGTATTTTCACTTGTGTGTTTTGTTGTCCCTTAAAGTCAGTGAATGAGGGAAACAACCCCCCACTTAAACCTCTCAGATGTGCTTCACTTATGTTTGACTGAAGTACTTTTTGTGTGGTCACTGTTAGACAAACAAGACTTTGCATCTACCATCTTCTGAAACTGTCGCTGACAGTTAACATAAATGTCACATTTTGACTAAATCAATACAATCATTCAAAACGATATTCTTGGTGGATGAAAGTCAATAAAAGTTATTCCGTTTCACTTTTATGCTGTCTATATTTCTAATGCTGACTTAAGGCTTAGATCCATATAAATTGGTCTCAGTCGGCATATGTCACCTGCAGAGGAGCTGCCGTGAGAGTCGCTGTCTTCCTCGTGTTAATATATTCCAAGCTTTGGCCTTTTACACACTGACCTTTTCAGATGATAGCTGAGGATCAGCCCTGTGTTATTGAGGTTTTTCTTTCTGTGTGGTGTTCTTTGATCCATAGAGATAAAATGACAAGAGCCCGCTGATAAGATGAGCGGGTGGTGTTATTTTCAGGTTGATTGTTGGGCAGCCTCAGCTCACTGAAAATTGGTTAAGAAGGAGCCTGACTTTCCGCTGAAATAAATCTGAGCGCACTTATATCTTATGAAATGTTTTTAAAAAGATTATGAAATGTTCTGAAAGTTGGTTTAAAAATAATATCAGAAATTTGGGGGAAACTAGCAAACCAAAATTAAAAAGAGGGGATAGGTAGCACTTAAAGTTCTGTGCGGCTACAAGATGAGAATAGGCAATTTGATGGTTTGCAAAATCATACAGACCCAGTTTGAAATTGTCCAAAAACAAGATACCAAAAGTTGCAACTGAAATTATATTAGTTTTTTAAGATTTGATGCCAGCAGCAAAATAGTTAGAGACAGGGACAGAACAACACAGAAACAGATGAACCATCGAATAAAAAAACACCTAGAGGCAAGTCTCTCAACTTTTTAAGGTAAATTTGCAACAAATAAGTAACATGACAGGGTGTAAGAAGCAGAGGCTAAAGATGGAAAGAGAGTCAGCGTTTTGTGAGGGACTGAGTGAGAAAATAGTTCAACAATTATTTAATAATAATGTTAAAATTGTTAAGAATTAAAGGATTCGTCATCTACAGTGCAGAGAACCTGTAGAAAAGGCTGTATGGCCAGGATGTAGACACGACTCTGTAGTGGGTGTCACAGCATAGACTTTTAACACATGTTTTTGCGGCAACCTCAAACATAACAAAAGAAATCTTAACTGCTGAGCAGCTGAAGCCTGCATCAGGTAAAAAATAATACTTTTAAAACTGCAGAAACTGGTTACCATGGTTACCAAAAATTTACAGTGTTGTTCAAAGACGAAAGTTAAAAACACCCTAGTCTCAACTTTTTAAAAATGGCATTGAACAAAACTTTGAAGTTTCAATATTTGACAGGACGTCTTTGCACTATTTTTAACTTAATGTAAGCTTTAAAAAAGTTGCAAACCATCAAATTCTGTAAAACTCAGGTTGTGTATCAAACAAATCCACCCAGCAAAAAGTGTTTCAAAAGACGTTGTTTAGACGTCTTCACAATATGTCTAAACAACGTCTAGATTTGGATCGTCTTAATAAAGCCCAGTTTTCAATGTCTTTTTTTGGGCTGAATCAGGACCGACTTGAACCGTCCAAATGTAGCCCAGTTTTTAACATCTTTTTTTGGGCTAAATTACGGCCATGACGGGCCGACACGATTTAGCCTGAAAAAAGACGTCTAAATGATGTTGGGTGTTTGGAGGGAAATGCTTGTTTTAACAACTGTTCAAGCACTGAGAAATGAATTGCTGTCTTAAGAAAGGCTATTTAAGTCCTCTCTATTTCATCCTCCTTACGTTAAATGAAGCTAAGCTGACCTAAGCTAGGCTAAGTGTAGCCTGGAAATGTTAGCCTTGTCCAAATACTTGGTAAAAAGTTCCAAAAGTTTGGATTGAAACTTTTGAGAGATCGCTGAAAGAACGGAAAGTTGCCTAGCTTCATTCAAAGATAATAAAAGGGATCATTATGACTTTTGGTGGGCTGCAGATCAGTAACAATTGAGTCATTATAAAAAGTCTTTAATGAAGAACCAGAGATTTCTTTAAAGCTTAATTCCCCATCTACAGGCTTGTATATATCTCAACTACTTTAAGCTTCTTAATTGGTCATTAATTTAATCATATTTCAGGGTAACCACTGACGAAATGTCAGCCGTGCTGTACAGAAGCTTTATATTCATACTGCTCAATTCCCCTGGGTCTTATCCACAAATAGCAACTCCCTCAACCGTGTCCAGGCTTTTGCTGCAGTTCAAAAGCCACACCATCTAAACTTAAAGAGTGATTTCGAAGTTTTTTTTTCCCCATCTCTCTGAAAATTGGACTTTGTATAGGCCTCTGTTTCATCTCTTTGCTGAAAACACTTTTTGAAGATTTACTGTAGCTGATTTCTCCTGCGTTCAGCATGTGGGCTGTCAGGCCTTTAACAAAAAATGAATTGAATCCATTGAGTGGATGAAAAGAGAGAGCCAACACAGAGTTCAACACAAAGTCACTTTTATTATGTTTAGGGGGGCAGGTGGAGCAACTGAACGGAGGAGTCCTCCTGATCATGAGGGTATCTTTGCTGAAGTGGATGCTGGCTGTCTCTCTGAAGAGATAAGACAGAGGAGTGGGAGCGGGAGTCGGCTAAGTGTCTTCAAATAATGATGTCCGAGTACCCGATGATCCAGAAATAAAAAGGACAGGCAGCTCCAGCAAAGCCACACATCAAAAAGTCAGAATTTAAATTTCAAAATCAAGAAGAAATCAGTCCCAGAGGGTCTTAAAAGTTCACACCACTTAACCAACAGTTTGCAGTGTATATAATGTTCTCACTGTCTGACTGGTTCTAAAGCCACGGATCACACAGCGAGGCAGTAGTTTTCCTCCAAAAGAACCAGAAGTTAATCACTAGACATAAAGGGATGTGGTGCACCTTTAACTGCATTGCCAGGTGCATTGCATTTTACATTGCAGTAACTTCTCTGCTGCAGCCTTTGCTTTACAACTAGATCTGCTAATGGATGTATATATGTGGATGTCTCTCCTAAACAATGGTTAATCCACTTACTCCATATCAAAATAGCTCTCATAAACCTTTGTGAAATCCTCTTAAACTGTGTTCAGACCAAAAGCAAAGCAAAAATCTGCACCAGTCTCTTTTTTTTTTTGTCAATTTGCAAAAACACCGACAGCACGCAGCTCTGTCTTCTTTGGAGCTCTGTCTGGATAAACTTTGCAGACAGAGCTTCTGTTCATTTGTGACAGATTAGTGGCAGTTTCACCGTACGTGACAAGTCACACATTTGCTGCAATCTGGCTAATCACAGAGGTGTGAGCCAAACATTAGCTGATTTTGCACTGATTCATCGCTAGTAGATTGGCTGAAGAGACGCCGAAATGACTCGAACATGATGAATATTTAAAAATGAAAATGAGTGTTGTTCTGTCATGTCTGCCTAATAGACGAAGAGAGATCTTCTTCTAAAATGACTATTTTTACAGTGGAGTTTGGTGCAAAGATACAAACGTAATATCAGGTTGAGGAAACTTGACCTAATAGGGTTTCACAACACTACATTAAGATTATTTGTACCCAGCTTGAAACAAATGGGACTGAATTCATCTAGTGTAGGGTGACCATATTCTGAATCCCCAAAAAGAGGACACTACTACCCGGGGTGGAATCGCGTGCAAAATTTTGAGGGCTTTTCAGGTCGGGTCGAGCGTATTTTTCACGCTTCTAACTCAGTTAGTCCTCGCTACACAAACTCAAAACTTCCATACAAAATCCCGGACATTTGAAGGATTTTATAAACTCCCCCTGGACTGGCTGGACAGTCCCCCAAAAGAGGACATGTCCGGGTAAAAGTGGGTGTATGGTCACCCTAGTCTAGTCTCTTAGGTTGGTTGCTGTATCTTGCAAGTCCTCTCAACCACTATCTACTTACTCCAAAGGTGAATAACAAAAATAAAGCTATCTTGCAGGAAAACAGTAGAAACGTGTTAGGATATAGAGCATAAAAAAGTCCAAAAGATTGAAAAAAAATTGGTTTAAAATGGTTGTTTTTTCAATGGAGTTTGGTGCAACCATCACAATCGCAATATCTGGTTGCAGGGAAGCTCCATTTTGTTGGGGTTCATGCACAAACGGGAAAAAAAAGAAGTAACTGAGATTTTAAGAGTGACAATAATCCATCTATCGGTTTTACGTGGGTCACAGTTTCACTTTATCTTGCGAGTCACCATCAGCTCCCAGTGTAATCTTAACATGAAGTGATTTGTGGATAATATATTGGTTGACAGGATGCAGGTATGGAAATTTTCAGAGTTTGTCAGAATTGGAGCAAGAAATCTACGTTTAAGACGCTTGTTTTTTGGAGGGAGTTTGAATTCAACTGTGTCTGACTTATTCCAGGTTGTGGCCTTTCTCAGCACAGCTTCATGCACATTTGTTCCCTCTTTGAAAAAAAAAAGTGACTCTGAGACTTCACAGTGACAGTAATTAGTCCATCTGTCTCAGGTGGGTTGCAGTTTCGTTGTATTTTGCAAGTCTTACATCAGCAACTGTCTCTCTCACTTCAGAGGTGTGAACCATAAATGAACTTACTTTGCAGTGATTTGGTGGGTTGAAAGGACCCCCGGATGACTTTGACATGATGTCAATACAAAAATAAATGCAATCGTTTGTCAAGTCTGGGCTCATTTTGAAAACGCCTGTGTCTAAATGAAGTTTAGTTTCGATCATCGCTGATAGAAAATCAGGGTGCGGAAAAAACCTCAGCGTGATAGACTTTCACAGCACAGCTCTGTGCATTATTTACCCAGTTTGGAACAAATGAGCTTCTGTGACCGAAGACTTCATGAGAGACAGGAATCTGTCCATCTGTCTCAGGTGGGTTGCAGTTTTGCTGCACCATCTGCTGATTCTGCAGTGTTTTTGGGGTGATACCGCGGGCAGGAGGATGCTGAAATAACTTAGTTTGTGAAAAAGAAATAAATTCAAGCTAAATACAGCATCAACTCTTTCTGTGGCTGATGCAACATTAAAGGGATATTCTGGCGTAAACTTAAGTTAGGGTCAAACACACTGTAACACAGAGTTGGACACCCTCTCGAAAGAAGAATGCTACCAACTACTTGCTTCTCCAGTTATACCAACTTTAGTAACGACTGCAGGATAGCAATACACAGCGGTCTACGTCTCCACCTGCAAACCTCAACCAAAACGTCACTCTATAGCCACAAATAATGCTCAGAACAGCACCTAACTTCATCAACAGTACATATAGGGTCCCAGTCATAGTTCTAGCCACCAAACATCTTTTTAACTTTGCCTGATTTCTTTAGCAAAGAGACCAAACACAACTCACCCACTCTCCTCCAGCAGCTGCTTGTTTGTGGGGGAGCCCTGATGAGTCGATCACCAAGTGCAGCGAAAAATTTATGATCATTACTTCATGGAACTGCAATCAGGCCAATCCACAAAGTAATAATCATAAATGTTCTTCCTTGAGCTGCGAAACTCCACTGCACTCGGTGATTGATTTGTCAGGGCTTGGTTGAGATTTGCGTGTGGAGACGTAGACAGCTGTGTGTTGCTATCGTGCGGTCGTTACTAAAGTTGATATAACTAGAGAAGCAAGCAGTAGGCAACGTTCATCTTTCGAGGGGTGTCTCACTCGGTGTTACGGTGTGTTTGACCATAACTTAAATTTACACCGGGATATCCCTTTAAGTAGTGAGAGAATTAAAACATGAAAGACTTTTGCAACTTTGTGCAAACTTTATTTTGAATTGATAAAACGCCACTAACTCTTTCAAGTGAATTGCAATGTGCACAAGATCTTTCTGCATCTTTGCACCGACTTTGCATGTGCAGAGATTTGCCTCACTTTTGGTCTGATCACACCGTTATACAGCTTTTACAATATTTTAGCATATAGACATCATCAGATACTTTAAATGCTTTTCAGAGCAAACAATCATCGTCACTGATCACACAGTACGGACAAGGAGTTCGGTTTGAAAACTAATATCCAACATTCCTCACTTCCTGGTTTCTCCTTTATCTCCAGCAGCAACATTATAGAGACACAGTGCGGCGAAAAAGGAAAGAGAAGCGTTAGAATGAGCTGGAAAATGAATGACAACATAGTGACGTTACACTAAACATTTTGACAGCCCAGAAGACTGTTTGAGGGCAAGTGCCAGCACATCCGATCCCGGGAAGGTCGCACCAGCAGCTAGATTGGCAGTCTGTCTGAAACACACGCAGAGAGTCCTCTTCACATAGATTTGAGTTAATCCTCGTGTCAGGAGATGACATTTCTCAATCAAAGACGGGTGTGGGATACTCAAACTCCTTTCTTAAATGTTTCTTCTCAATGACACAAACATTTCAGTCTTTCAGCTATTACTCCCCGCTCTTTCTCACCTCTCCCTCGGTTGCTCCTTGGTTCCCATCTGTCTCTATGTGCTGTTTGGCCTAGCAGAGGTGTCTCTTCTTAAGTAACAGTCCAAAATGGAGTCCTCTCCTTCTTCTTCTCCTCCTCTTCTTCTCATGTAGGTTAGCTAGCACACCTGATCGTCAGTGTTCATGCAGTAAAGGTTCATCTTTATCTGATCTGCTGCAGACTTGACCTTACCCAAGTTTAGCGAACTCAGAGTCCCGCTCTTCTCTGCTGCAGCTCAGAGTGGCCGTCCTGGGGGACTGGACCCTGCTGATTTCTTCAAGGGCACTGGCCAGAGAGTCCAGGTCCCCTGAGTCCTGGTGCTGGACTTCCCACAGACTCAGGATCACTGATGATGGGCTCTCCTGACAGGCGAAGTAGCAGAGGTTTCTGCGTGCAGAGGAGAAGGTGATATTGGATTAGAGTGGATCAAGGAAAACAGAAAATGACTGAGAAATCCATTTAGGGGGGGAATAAACAAAACTGACGTGAAGCTGGTCAACAAACTGTGACAGCAGGGAGGCGGGAGGGAAGGACACGAAGACAACAACATCCACTCAAACCACAGTCGAGGTCAACAAACATAACGACTGGAGGTCAACACATGACAACTTAAAGCTCTGGTAAAGAATTTTTAGCTTATTGCGAAACATACTTCAGTTTATGACCTGAAAAACACCCGAGACCATAAACAAAAAGGGTGACTCCTTCTGTTTAGTCATATTTAACATGTGTAGGTAGGCGTCAGACTTAGTGATTCACTGTACGCTGATGATTCAACTTTTAGTCACATTTTCCACGCCAAACATTCTCATTTTGTGTTACACTTGACTGTGAGAGGGGATCAGAATTTTATCCATAAACACAAACTACCAGTGCTTTTAAAAATTTTAATTCATCACATTTTCAACTGCATGTTTAAAATCACATTCTTTTGCATTTCAAAGCAGTTTTATGTCCATTTTTAAAACACAAAGTAACTCTTTGAAATGTCTTTAAGGAAATCAAACATATCCCGTTAAATTTACTTTATGACCTTGACTTTCAAACTCTGGTGAACGCTGCACTGGTGCACCAATGCGATCTGAAACTCACAGTACGCTGATGATTCAACTTTTATTCACATTTTCCACACAAAAGTTCTCATTTTGTGTTATTGTTGACTGTGAGAGGAGATCGGGATGAGGATTTTTATCCAGAAACACAAACTACCAGGGCTTTTAAAAATTAAATTAATCATATTTTAAACTGCTTGTTTAAAATCATATTCTTTTGCATTTCAAAGCAGTTTTAAGTCTGATTTATAACTTAAAATTACTCTGAGCAGTGTCTTTAATTTACTAAATGATCTTGACTTTTAAACTCTAGCTAACGCTGCACTGCTGCACCAATCTGATCTGAAAATCCCCGAAAATTAGGAAACAACTAAAAAGCACTTTTATCGTAAAACAACAACCACAACAACAAAAAAACAACAACAGTATTTTACTTTTATTTTGAATACCGTATTTTTTGGGCGATAAGGCACACTGAACATCCATTGAGCTGAGCGGCTTCGTTGCTAACCGAAGTCATACTTACACATTTTTACCCCATAAAATCAGTCAGTAAGCACAACAAGTAAATATACATAATGCATGCTGGATTATTAGAAAATTCAAGGATTTTAAGTGTGTCTAAGTCTGAAAAATATGGTATCTGGGACAAAATCAGCAAAGATCACTTTTCCTATAGGGGGTGCCAAAACCAACACAGGCCAAAAGTTCGTAATGAGCTGTTGTAAAATCAGCATTTAAACCCCTAAAATAATCTGTTTTGTGTTTCTATTGATGTTTTTTTTTAATCCTTTGTGTTTTATTTGCTGGTTTACTTCCCAAAAAAAGGGAAAAAAACTCAAGGATGATGCTTTTGTAGTTGCTGGAATAAAATAATAGAAAAGGAAAACATAAGGAGTACAGTAAAATAATGACAATAATGAGAAAGCCAAAAGAGACGTTTTAAGGGGGTACAGAAGTGCCTGTTGAAGGTATTTAGTCTCCATGTGGGGGGCCCAGCAGAGGATTAAAAAGATGCGTTTTTATCAAAGAAGCAGAGGCCGAGTTTTTCTTTCTTTTTTAGTCTCTAGTGCGGATCCAACTTTGAAAAACCACTTTATACATCTCACGTCTTGGCTCTTTGTTCAGCCCGAAATATTTCAAAGAGACATCCAACTGTGCCTGTTTTGACTGATGTTGCTATTGTTGATTTTCATGTTATGGGGAAAAGAGACGTTTTGGATTCGTTTCATTGTGATATATCAGAGGGACCGGCGAGTGATTTTGGTGAGGATCTGTGGTGGGCAGAGATGTTTCAGAAGTCGGTTTAGTGTGATGTGTTGACCAAAGCATCTCTGTTGTCTGAGAGAATTCATTTAAAGTGTGTTTTGATTGTTTTCCTCTTACATAGAAATGCAACTTCTGCCATTTAAACACATAAAGAAAACCAAATCTGGCTTTAAAACTAAAACAACCAGTTCTTTGTGTAGCTGTACTCTGTGTTTTTAAGCTATATTCCTTATTTCTACGATGCCTCTCTTCTCAAATAGCGTAATGGCTGCATAACACTCCACCAATCTTTCTTTTTTTGATCGTGTGCGATGTGTCATTCAGCCTGAGAACAAAAATAAATATTCTGCTCAGGGACTGTAAAGTGGTTTTTATTATTCTTCACAATACCATCTCATCGAGTCTTCATCGGACAATCAACTTCCAGATGAATGCTCACTTTCTGAGAGAGTATTAAAAGTACAGAGTGGATATTCAGCTCTCAGATTCCTTGATTGAAACGCTCCCTTGCTCACCCCCCTGATTGGTGAAGTGACGGTGGCCTTGGAGGACAAAAAGCTCTTGTGATGGATAAATTCTTCATTCCTTTTCGTTGTCCAAGTGGCTATTTTTTTCGTTTTGTGTTTACATTAAGATACATTTGATCTTAGAATATCCATATGACACATCACCTTAAAACTAGGAGCAACAACATCTGAACTTTTGACAGCATGATCTTGATTATGAACTGACATCCAGTGATCCCTGGTTAATACCTCAGAATTTGCACTTTTCAGGAGTTTTTTCTTTGTTTCATACTGATCCTGTTTGCATGAAACTACTGCAAACAGCATCCTGTTTGATTAGATTCAATCAAAAATCAATCAATCACATTTTATTTATAAAGCGCCAAATCACAACAGTCGTTATCCCAAGACGCTTCCCCCCAAAAAAAGAGCAGGTCTAGACCACGCTCATTAGATTCAAGCCACAGATCTGTCCACATTCTGTCCACTCCATTCTACCAACTCTGATCCACTTTATTGTGCCGAAATTTCCACACTGCACCTGTAAGTCCATGCCAGGACACATATAATGTCAACACGATATTATAGATCTGTGCTGGTGCTTCGAAAGGAAAAGGACAGGGATGATAAAAACTTCTATGTGTGTGAGTTCTATGGGACCATGCAAAGCCATTTTATGAATGTGTTCACTGCTTTTTATCAGTAATTAGATCTGTATTTGTTTTTTTATATCCCCCCAAAACACAATTGAATTAAATTGACCTTAATTGAAAAATCATTTTTTTGCAGCTATTTCAAGGTTTGTTTTGCCTTTATTAAAAAGGACAGCTAAAGAGACACATGAAATCTGGGTAGTGGGGAGAAGGGGAAGATCTGCAGCTAAGGATAAAGTCCAGGAGTGACACCAGTGACCACTAGACCGGCCTCTGTACATCTGGTTTTAGGCTCTAATCAAAAAGTCAGAAGCTGAGTGATTCAAAGTTTTGCTGAATTGAATTGACTTGATCTGAAATGTACTTTGTAAATAAAGTTGCATTTCCTTGCCAAGTGATCAGCAAAGCTGTCCTAAACTGCTTTTACATTGGGTTTATAATATTGTAGTCATGGTATTAATAAATAACAATGTGAGCGCAGGGTTTACCGGCTAGCAGGAAGCCTCGAGCATGACTTGAGGAGCAGAGATTTTCCTGCACAGCTGTTGTTATAAGACCCATCCAACAGAGTGCACTGTTTCATTACAATGGGACTTCCTTTGTCCCCCTCTCCCCTCTATCCCACTTCCCCTTCCTCAGTATAAACTGCTCCCACACATTCAGAGAAATAATTACAAAAATCAGCTTAACCAGGAAGAGACATTCCCATTACATGCTTTTTGGTGTGTTCGACTTTGCTTAAAAAACCTCTGAAATCCTTTCCCCTTCCCCGGTCACAGATGTTTGTTTTCAGACTCGCTTTAAGTGAAATTCTTTAATCACGTAGTTTCTGCCACAGTTTCTTAGTCAACTTTCCCCTCTCATGTTCCTCCAACTGGCAAAGAAGAAGAGAGGATACTCGCACTTAGCGCTTCTTTTCCTCAAGAGCTCGACTGCACAGATCTGAGAGTCTTCACGGTCATCGGCATTTGATTATTGACTTCTCCTCTGAAGCACAAATAGAGATCAGCTCGTACCGAAACAACGAAAAAAACTCATTCTGCCTACGCAAATACTGACCTGGCACAACCTCTGGAGGGTTTAGCCAGGGTTGAAGCGGGGAACACATGCAGAGATGCTGCTAATGAAGAGTGCTAACACGAACACATTTTCTTGCCAGAGGCTGGCCTGTCAGCGGTCTGAGACCTTCCTTCAGATTTCTGCAAAACACGGCATTTTTCTCTCCAGTTATTCTGACTGTGCTGCAACTCTCTCTCTCTCTCTCCCCTCTCCCTCTCCTCTCTCTCTCTGTGCATGTGTTTCTAGATCTATAATGAAATCAGCAGTGTGGCGTGTTACTGAAGGCTGGTTGGTGATGGAAGATTAGGGCTGACACGGTGCCTAAATTTCAGATTAAAAATAGTATTCAAAGTGGGACAACGTTTACATAGTGGAAGGACCTGAACATGCAGTATTTTCTGCTTTCTAGTCATTATTCTGTGATAACACCAGAACAAAACATACAAACCGGTACATATTTATGAGCTTGTGTGACTCATAGACGACTCAGCAATAAGTAAATGACAACCGGGTGCAATATGTACGGGATAATTTCCAACGAGGTGTCCATTATCAGAGATTTACAGGGCAGTGGAGGCATTGGGCATCCATATCATCTGTTAATCCCTGTTAATGGACATATCCAAAGTTAGAAAAAGAAGAGCATCACTCTGTGGTTTAACGAGCTTTGCAATCAAGAGCTTTTCCGAGCCGTGTCTTGGTTCCCTAATGCTTAAAGGATTAAGTAAACACCTGAGAAACCACCCACCTGGGCGATTAATCGAATTTCAATCACAGCTTCTCAATTACCGTCCCACCTGCCATATCACAGCAGGTGTTCTGACCCTCCTCACTTTCACCCTCTTGTTATCGTTGGCTTACAGTGGATATAAAAAGTCTACACACCCCTGTTCAACTGCCAGGTTTTTGTCAGGTAAAAAAAAATAAATCAAGATAAATATTTTCTTTTCAAGATAAACTTTTTCCACCTTTAATGTGACCTATAACCTGTACAACACAACTGAAAAACAAACTGAAACCTTTAAGGGGAAAAATAAAACAACAAAAAAGTTAAAATAACCTCGTTGCATAAATATGCACACCCTTAAACTAAAACTTTGTTGCAGCACCTTTGGCTTTTATTGCAGCACTTTTTGGGTAGGAGTCTATCAGCGTGGCACATCTTGATGTGGCAATATTTGCCCACTCTTCTTTGCAAAACCGCTCCAAATCTGACAGATTGCGGGGGCACATCCTGTGCACAGCCCTCTTCAGATCACCCCACAAATGTTCGATGGGATTCAGGTCTGGGCTCTGGCTGGGCCATTCCAAAGTCTCAATCTTATTCCAGTGAAGCCATTCTTTTGTTGATTTAGATGTATGCTTTGGGTCATTGTCATGCTGAAAAATGAGGTTCCTCTTCATCTTCAGCTTTCTAGCAGAAGGCAGAAGGTTTTGTGCCAACACTGACTGGTATTTGGAACTGTTCATAATTCCCTCCACCCTGACGAAGGCACCAGTTCCAGCTGAAGAAAAACAGCCCCAAAGCATGATGCTGCCACGACCATGCTTCACTGTGGGTATGGTGTTCTTTTGGTGATGAGCAGTGTTGATTTTGCACCAAATATACCTTTTGCAATGAAGCCAAAAAAGTTCAACTTTGGTTTCATCAGACCAAAACACAGTTTCCCACATGCGTTTGGGAGATTTCAGATGTCTTTTTGCAAAATTAAGCCGGACTTTGATGTTGTTCTTTGTAAGATAAGGCTTCCGTCTTGCCACCCTACCTCATAGCCCAGACATATGAAGAAGACGGGAGATTGTTGTCACATGTTCTGCACAGCCAGTACTCGCCAGAAATTCCTGCAGCTCCTTCAGTGTTGCTGTCGGCCTCTTGGTAGCCTCCCTGACCAGTTTTCTTGGTAATGTCACAGTTGTGCCATATTTTCTCCACTTGATGATGACGGTCTTTACTGTGTTCCATGGTATATTTAATGTACAGGTTATAGGTCACATTAAAGGTGGAAGAAGTGTGAAATTATTTTTCTTGATTTAATTTTTTTACATGACAAAAACCTGGTAGACTTTCTATATCCACTGTATGTGGATGTGTAGCAAAGTTTTGGAGCATGAGGACGTTGTGGCTGCCCCAAATGGAGAGAGGAGAGCAGGGAGAAGAGCAGAGAGAGGCGGGAGTGAGTGCCTGAAAAGCAAAGGGGTGGAATAGAGCATGAAAAAAGAGAGGCTTTAGTGACCCTCCCTCTCTTACTTCACAGTAAGTGCTCTGACCCTCCTCACTTTCAACCTATTGTTACTGTAAGCTTATATGGATGTGTAGCTAAGTTTGGGGGCATGAGGAAATTGTGGCTGCCACAAATGGAGAGAGGAGAGCGGGGAGAGATTGGAAAGAGGCGAGTGACTGTTTCCACACACCAAGTGCGAGTAAAATCTTTTGCGCGACTGAATTACATGTTAAGTCAGTGCAAAGACGTGATTAGACGCTCGTACTATTCCGGCGGTGCGAATGATGCGAATTGGGCAGAAGCTGAAAATGTCTCAACTTGAGCGGATATTCGTGGCGTGTTAACCAATCAGCATGAAGGTTGCCGGGTAACGTATGAAAATGGACAGTTGTTCACTGGTATCTAAAATGGAGGACAAACTGATCGTGTCTGCGTGGGGAGGCCCCGAATTATATGATACCTTTTCTTTCAATTATTAGCAAGTGAGTGAGGAGGTTGGATTACCTGGTAAATTGTAAAAACCTTTGTCTGTCACTTGATCCTGCTGGTTAAATTGGCAGGGATTACCGTTAAGATTAGCATTGACGTTCAAATTAAGCAGGTAAATACTTTTCATTCGCGTGAATTAAGTGAGTAGATGATTTTACTGTGAATGCTTCATGAGCGCCTGAAAAGCAAAGGGACAAAGTAGGGCATGAAAAAAGAGAAGCTTTAGCGATCAAGAGTGTGCATGAGCGCTTATGTGCAGGGTAAAATATCAGGGTTAAAGTCTGGCAGTTTTGAGGATAAAAGCTTCAAAAGGCTGTATATGATGAATGAGCAGTTTGGGTTAAAACGTAGGTATCGGAGCAGCTCATTATCCTTTTGTTTTAAAAAACACAGTTTCCAAATGAGAGTCTGGGTTTTTATTTAAAGAGTATTATCCTTGAAATAAAAAGAGGGGTTGAAACAATTTGTCTAATAACATGAATATTATCCATTTAGACAGACCGGCATGATTTAGTGAATAATAGGGTAAAACATTTTTCTTCTCACTTATTAATGCGTGTGATGCAAGTGTCAAATCATGAGGAATTGTTATAATTAATAACGAGGCAGAAATTAATAAATGTGTCTCGCTGCATTCAGCTGTTGCGAGGCAGCTACTGCTCTGTAGACACAGACGTGGAGGTTGAGAACCTTTAATGGGACTTCACCTCATACTGGGATACAGAGACTGGTAGAAAATCAACATAGAGAGGTCCCCTAGACCGGCAGACCAGCGTGTGGACATGTTATTGTTTCTCAAGAAGAACAAGCATGAAGAAAACTGGACATATTCAGTTCTCTTGCAGAACCAAATCCACAATCACTCTGCAGAGAAGTCAACTTGGTTACTGTCTGGTTTGTAAGGTTTCCTTTGACCCTAGTGGACACTTAAGGAACTGCAGCTTTTTGGACGTAGCTGTTGCTGCTTTTTAAGATAATATCAGTAAATTTAAAGGAACAGTACGCTTTGTATACTGCTACAAAACAACTTTAATCTGTGTTTTATATGACTCATTGCTAATACTGAACCAAACTAGTGAGCAGGCCCAGATCATATAATCTGTAATTACACCTTTAAATTTCTGCTTGGTCATCTATAGCGTGGGCCTGTCACGGATGACTCAGCAATAAGTGAGTGACAACTGTGTATTACAGGGAATGATATGTTGGTTTCAGAGTGCCATAACTCATACCTGTCAATGTGCAGCTTCTGAGCCAAGAGCTGCCAGTCCTTCCCCTTGGCATTAGCGGTGTCAAAGGTGGCGCTGATCCGCTGACGGATGGACAGGGGGATTTTAAAGGCCCTTGACCCTGTCTGAGAGGTGATGGTGCAGTCTGACTGTGTGAAAAAGGGAACCACTCCCTTCTCATTCTGCCAGCAAAAACAGGAAAAAGGTGCAAGAGTGATTTTTTTACACTACAGCTGAAAAATCTCAATATGAAGACAAGGACAAGGACTTATTAGGACTATTTAGCAATCTATACATGAAAAAGCTCCCCGAGAGGCTCATTAAGCAAGCTCTTGAATCAAATCAGGAGTTATTCAGCGTAATAAAAAGAAGCTATTAACGAGCTGCATGGCCGCCCACGCAGCCAGCACACAGAATATCTGCTTTTTCCCTCACCTCCACCACAGACGTGTAGACCTGGAGAATCTGCTCCTCGCCTTTGACCTGCCGGACGCTGATCTTGCAGGAGAGCTGCGACGAGGAGTGGCTGTAGCGCTCCAGAGAGAAGGCACACTGCAGGGGACGCTGGTTACTGGCCCACACCTGAGAAAAGGAGAACTCCTGCAGAGAGCCGGAGAGCGGAGGAGAAGAGAAGAAAGATGGAAGAGAGGGCGGACAGGGAGAGCGATGAAAGGATCAGGCAGGAGAGACATTAAGCCCCCGCTAAAGACGTTTGGTTGCTTCAATCCTGCTTCGCCGCCCACTTTGCTGTTTACATGATTAATTAAGACTGAAGATGGGCCTCTTTAGCCAATCAATGCTATTACCTCATCAAGCAGTTTATCCATTAGAAACAAACATTTAGAGCCCCGTCAACATGTAAAAAAGACAGTCATTTGATTAAAGAGGACAAAATACAACACCAATTTAATCGAAACAGGACCCTGCAAACCCTGTCTATGATTATGCAAAGGCAACATCTCACATATGTGAAAATGAAACATGATTTTGATTCCAGAAACACTTTTTATGGCCAGTTTAATCATGTATCTTACATAATACTAGGGTGACCATATTCTGAATCCCCACAAAGAGGACACGACTACGCAGGGGCAGAATCACAGAGCCCAGAGTCGCATGTAGTTAATTTTGAGAGTTTTTTGGTTCGGATTGAGTGTTTTTTTACATGCTTCTAACTCAGTACGTCCACATGACACAAACTCAAAACTTCCATACAAAACCCTGAACACTTGAAGGATTTTATAAACTCCCAGAACAAGGCTGGACAGGCTGGACAGCCCCCCCAAAAAAGAGGACATGTCTGGGTAAAAGAAGACATGTGGCCACCCTACATAATACAGTCTAAAGATTCAAAGATTTTGCGGAAAACTCTGTATAAAGCGGATGCTGACACTGACTGGCTGTGATCTTGAAGCCCTAAGGCGGCACTGCATTAAAAACAGATATGACTCTATAGTGGAGATCACTGCATGGGCTCAAACTCAAATTTAAGAACCCCTGTCTGTAAAAGTTAGACCACATGTAAGGACTAAATTTAAGGATGGACTGAGACAAAACAGAAAGGATTGCTGCATCTATGATGATATGGGGATGCAGAAGTGTCCATGGCATCAGCAGGACAATGAAGGGCTGGGCGATAAACTTAAAATTTTATGATTCCGAAATTTACGACAATAACCAACGTCATTTTGCCCATGTCAATATATTTGGTGTCAAAAAATAGATAAATAAATAAAAGTTGGTTTTGGATGTGTGTTGGTAGATTATGGTCTCATGTCCCTTTAAGACGCTGTCCTACGTCAGAGACGTGACTCCATCCCATCCAGTCTATAACAAAGAGTGAAAGACAGGTGAGGAGATGGAGGACGGTTCAAAAGTTGTGGAGCGGCTGGAGTGGCGGCTGAAGTAGACAAAGTTAATGTGGGAGGGGGTGAGCAGCTTGTGGAGTAGTTATCATCCATTTAACGTTATCGAGGTGAACTGCTCAATATATCATGATATTGATTTGAGGCCATATCGCCCAGCCCTACAACAACTGCATGGCTCTGTAGTAGAAGAGTCCTGCAGAGCTGAATTGCCATCCATTTAAGACATGGAATCATGATATACACACACACACAATAATTAAAATTCTTTATGTTACGTTAGCCAGACACCCTGCAGCATGGCTATTCTGAAAAGGCCTCATTAGGGCAAAAATATTACAGATTTAAACCAACATTATTAGCAGAAAAAATGTTACGTAATCCAGAGAAATCATCCCCTGAGGACATTTCCAGAGCCCTCAGCATGTATTTTAATATTTCTATGTCATATTGACCACGTCATTGGCTTGTCATTTCCTCTAATTCTGGAAATCTGTTTTATTTACTCCCGTGAATGCTAACCTGCTAGATTAGGAACTCTAATGCGATTATAGAATTAGGATAGCGATGCCTCAATTTACCCAAACTGTGCTATACTTTGTCTAAAAGAGGCAGCAGAGGAATCACAAAAAAGTGACAGAGCTTTGGTTTGAAATGGAAGCTAAAAGGCCAATTTTGTCTCCCATCTCTAACTCCTGTGTGACCCAGACACAGGCGCAGTGAGAACAGGTCAAAATCACTGTTTTACAGATGAATCATCCCCTCTTCAGATCCATCAAAAGGCAGGACAGCTACTTGTAAAAGCCTTTTCAAGGTAAAATCGGTGTCTGACTGGAAGCCTGTAGTCATCCTCCCCTCTGCGGGACCCTCACCTTGCATTTTAGCTCCTCCCACTACCCTAAAAAAAATCCCACAGTGCCATTCTGGAGGCGCTATGGTGGGCTAATTCTGCTAATAGGATGTCTCTGCTGGGCTAAACATCATAGGGCAGAGCTGAACATGCAGCATGCAGACCCCTAGGAAGTTGTGAGTGTCTCTGTGTGTTTCTGCGTGTGTGTGTGTGCCTGGTGGTCATAATTAATATTGTAAGGGTGTGTGTGTGCGTGTGTGTGGGTGTATGTGTGTGTGTGGATGAAATAGCTAGCCTCAGTGATCTCCTGCTGTGCCCTTGCTGCCGTCCTCTGCGGCAGCTTTGATGTGACCATGTAAGTGAAAAGGAGACCGAGAAAGCAGAGAGAGAGGATAGTAATAGAGAAACTATAGACTGTATATACGAAGTCATTGTAGCCATGGTGACGATGTCTGTTGGTTGATGTATTTCTGTTTCGGCGCCTCAAGCTTGGCATTAAAGCAGAGGCCATGCTGGTCTTTTTTGAAGTGAGCAGCAACTAAATTCAGACAAGAGGAAGGCTGTGCATTGTTATATCTCAAGGTAGTGAATTTTAAAGCACATGTTGCCACATGCTAATTTAATTTTATGTGACGTAAAAGCTTAATTTATGAATAACCATTTGGGAAAGACTCGGAGCTAGTCATTACAGCCATAAAATCATTTAATTAATGCTTATGGTAATAACACTGATGAAAAGACGGCTTATTTTCTCATAGACCTCCACATGCAACCAGAAGACACTCCCCCTGGTGGCCATTACAAAAAATGCAGGAAAGCAGTGAATGTAAATTTATTGCACTCTTAAATCAGAGGCTCTCTCTATTTCTGCAAAAAGTCTAATGCTGCGTTCCAGTTGTACTCAGAAGTCGGATGACTGAGCTCTGAGTTGGAAATTCATCTGGAACACCCCCCTGAAATCAGATTTTTGACTCGGAAAGTCGATCCTCACCAACCCTGACTTGACAACAACGTCATTATCCAAGAACAGTGAAAGCTCTCATAATGTATTATTTATTAGCACTTCTGCTTTGTTTTTGTGAAATTAAATAAGTGGCATCTGTTGTACTGCCCAACGTCTAACTGCGAACACGGTGCTATGGTGTTTGTAAGAGTAAAATATTGTGTTATGCGTTGTTTACAGCTGGTAAAGCTAACAACAACTAACAACAGCTGACAACGGCTAACGGCAGCTGACAATTGTAAACAACAGCTAACAATGGCTAACAGTAGGCGTCCATCTTGGTTTCCAAACTTGTTAACTGGAACACCGCCAACTCGGGTGTAGCGTTTTCCCAGCTTTGACATCCAACTTCAAGGTAACTGGAATGCAGCATAACATCCCATATCACAATGAAGCTTCAGCTGTGCTAGAGTCTTGTCAAAAACAGGAAGCCACGCCCCAAATTAAGCCCCGCCTTTTCATGGGACCACAATTTATAATATGAACTGGAACTGGGAGTTGCCCCCTGCTGCTAATAGTCGAGAATGCAGGCTCAATAGACCTTTTCTTTTGAAACAAGGCTACATCTGCTACTGCTGAGGAGATTGGTCACTTTCTCATCTGTTGCTATGAATACATTACTTTTGTATCAAGCTGCCCCCTGGTGGCAGAGAGAAAGAATGCAGATATAAGGCACTTCTGCGTAGTGAGATTCACTCCATTTAAACAGTCTAAGCTTCGACAAAACCAGGCTGACTCCTCCATGCTGAATATATAGAGTCTTCATGCTATGAGCTAACATGGTAACTTCAAATAACTACATTAGTACTATGGTAATATCAGCCTCCCTGCCTTATAAGAAAGAAAATAATATTTCAAAGAGGAGCTGCAAAAGCAAAGCCAGGCTAAAATTAGAGCTGAGCTGCACATATGGTGAACTCTCACTGCTTTGTGTTACTTTACACTTAATGACACACACTCGCAGCTACACACTGCGTACCTGGCAGGTGGTGAAAGGCTTGATGCTCCAGAGTAACTGTGGGACGTCCTGGATGGACACCTGGAGGCTGAAAGTGTTTCCCCGGAACAGCATCATTTTGGGCTCCTCCAGCAGCCGCCCGCCCCTGCTGCGCTCGCCCACTGCAACCTCCTGATAAGATGAAGAGAGGCGAAGGTTGTTTTTTCCAAGAGGTGGGTGGGGGGTAGAGGAGGGGAGATGGAAGGTAGATATTTTTATATGGCTGATAAACTCAGGTAGCTCTTGGTGTAACAATAAAGAAAAGTGCTGTTGATTCATAATTACGCAGGAATAAAACAGTGTCACTGTCAAAAGAAACACAAACACTCGGAGCCTAATTGGGTTTGGTTTCATGTCCCATCCATTTGTGAGATTATTTGCAAAAAAAGAGCCTGAATTAAAAACTGTTTCTGAATGATAAAAAAAGGCTTAAACTAGAAAAGTGGTGAGGCAGTTTGCCGCTCAATCGAGCATCAAATGTCATGTCAACTTCCAAAACATGATATATTTACAACTAATTTGTTGGTTTTAGGCAATTCATTATTCAAAATGTAATTTTTTTAACAATCCTGGAATTGTTTTGTGCCCATTCACGAAACTATGGTTTAAGTTAATTAATTATATGAAGCTTTCACATTGTAGAGGAGCGTCATGTTTGAGAGTCTCAGAATGACAAGAAACTGTCAGTTTTTCAGATTGAATAACATATGGCACCGCGGTTGCGCTCAGTGGGAATCAAGTATATTTAGCAATTGCTTGATTGTCTCTTGAGTCACAGTGTAAGCAGCCTGAACAGATTACTTTTCAAAATAAGAGTGTCTGTTTTAAGACTGGGAGAAGACATCATGAATGGGAATTGAACCAACAACCATTAGAATCTACTTGTGGGGCATTTAGACTCTGAGACCATCAGCAAAAATACTGCCTTTTTAAGCTGTCAAAATAAAAGCTCTGTACTCTGTAAAAGCTCTGTTTTAAATTTTTCAGAATAAAAGACTGCCTGAAAATAAGGTAAAAATAAAAGCCCTTGAATGCATGTTGTTGCCATGATCCTTTTATCCTCTTTTTATCTCAATTTTTTTGACAAAATGAGAAGTGTCAAAATAAAAGCCCTTCACTAAATGGTTTTGCAATTAAACTTTGTTTTGTATCTCAACAGGCTGTCTCAAGACAATGTCAAAATAAAAGCCCTTCAATGTATGTACCTGCCATCAACCTTTTTTATTTTTATTTTTTTCACAATAATAAAGACTGTCTTTAAACTGTCAAAATAAAAGCCTTGTACTGAAGGGTGCTGCCATGACCCTTCAAATTTTTCAAATTATTTTTTCGACTGTCAAAGTAAAAGGTTTGTACTGCTTAGTGTTGACATGAATCAAAATAAAAGCTGACTTTGTTTGTATCTCAACAGGATGTCTCAAGACTGTCAAAATACAAGCCCTTCAATGTATGTAACTGCCATCAACCTTTTTTAATTTTTTTTTTTTTTACAATATTAAAGACTGCCTTTAAGACCGTCAAAATAAAAGCCTTTTACTGGATGGTGCTGCCATGACCTTTCAAAGTTCTCAAATTCTTTCTTTCAAGACTGTCAAAATAAAAGCTTTGGACTGCTTAGTGTTAGTGTGAATCTTTTATTTAAAAAAAAAAAAAATTAAAGTCTGTTTAAAAAGACTATCAAAATAAAAGGTTTGTATAGCAGAGCTTTGTTTTGATTTTGGAACCCTTTAAAAATGAAAGACTGTCAAAATTAAAGCCTTGTACTTTATGGTGTTACTATAAACCTTTTTTTATAATTCTAGAAAAACTGTCAAAATAAAAGACGGCATTTATAACTTTTTTCAGTTTTAAACAATTGAAGTGTTTTTTTTATTAGTTATTATTA
The DNA here is from genome assembly GCA_962446985.1 of Xyrichtys novacula. NCBI lineage: Eukaryota > Metazoa > Chordata > Actinopteri > Labriformes > Labridae > Xyrichtys > Xyrichtys novacula. The sequence continues at coordinate 11,347,084 of OY660876.1, read as the reverse complement.
GTTATTAGTTATATTATTAGTTTTGGGAATGTTCGGGTTAAATTGGTACCTCCAAATACAAATAAATAAATTTCAAGTCGCGCCAACACAACTTCCAAAAACCCATAAAAAGAAACAAAAAAATCAATCAATGAAAAGCACCCTGTAGGAGCTGTTAGTCAGTGTTTTTATTGGTTCCCAGCCATGTGTGCACTGTTTGTCCCCCCGGGGATCCTCGCCTTTTATCTGCCTCTGCTCTTTGCACATATTGAGAGACGCTGTGACCACCAGGAAAAAAACCATCCCCGTACAAACAATGGAAAAACTGTTTGGTGCATTGAGGTTTTTTCTTTTTTTTATTTTAAGCTTCAAAAGTCATCTAGCACGATTGAAACCCCAAAGTTGAAACGCTCGACTGTGGCCTCCCAGGAGCCACCGCTGCTCACGACTCGTGACCAGACACAAAACAGATCAAACCGACAGACTGCAGGAGCGACAAACTGACTCTGCTGGAGCCGAAAAATTGGATAAAGAGAGCAGCCAGGATTGTTCGGCAGACATATTGCTTGTGCACATGAACAGAGGGAAAAATCAAAACAAAAGTCTTCTGTCAATATTTTACTTTAGGCTCCCTGCGTCCTGATATTGTTATATTTCCAGATCTGTGGACAACAATAACATCTGTGAGCATGTGCCGGTGAGAGCGTGTTTACATTTTGGGTCTCTCGGGGACGCAAAGGGGGCTAAAGAGTGAGTCCTTTATGCATGGTGCTTATCCTGTCAGTCTCAGAGCACACAGGGAGTGGAAATGCAAAACATACAAGCTGTCTAGAACCTGATCAATTCTTGCTGCAAGCTCACAGGGGAAATTAATTGTTGTATGAAGCACAAACAACAACAAAAAAGGGGAGCAAGTGCACAAACAACCACATCTGACTGCTGGAGAGGTGGACTGGATTGGCTCACGGAAGCTACATCCACTTTCTCTCGGTCCTAACGAGCCAGAACGGAAGCAGGGTTCGTATCTGCACATGCAGCACACCGACAAAACTGCACCACCACAGCTGAGGGTGTTTACTTACAATATGGAGGAGGTAACAGGGCCAAACTTTTAACAGAGCACAACTGTGATCAACCCACAGTGCGTCTCAGACTAACGTGTTCAAATGCTTGTCATGTGGAATGCAATGTGGAAACACGTTTAATTAACAGACAGCAAATTAAATTACGCAAAGAAAGGGCAGGGAAGCAACCTTGGAGCATCTGTTGTCTTTGTAATTAAAAGTCCCTCTTTGTCTGCTAGTCATCAAGCATCTCCCAGTGGCGATGTTACTGAGCAGGCTGATCTTCAGCGGAGCAAAAAGAATCCTCAGACAGAAATTCTTCCAGGCTAAAATACACCAGACACATCCACCAAACTGCTCTAATTAGAAATTCGTCTATCACATATTTAGATCATAATGTTCAGATTCAGTTAGAGGCCTAGTCAGCCGGCCAATCTGTCCAATGTTTGCCTTAAGACTGAAGTAGCCCTCCAGATGAATGCTGGATTGCCATAAAATTTTCATTTCATTTCATGGACTTCCTCTTGTGACACTATTACGATGACATTCGTGGTTAATTGCGGCACATGACAATTTTAAGATGAGTTGTAAAAGTATAGTCAAACTTTAACCTTAACCTATAATTATGCTTCAGTTAGTATACTAGTCAACAAGTCTAGACCTTACACGAAGTTGCAAAAACACACATTTTGCGGTTAAAGGTTCAGCCTACATGCAAGACCTAAAAATCCTCTGCACCCACACTCTAAACCTAACAGCAAGTCGTCCATTTTCAGTAAACCTCTGGTTGCTAAATATAAAGATTGTGTATTTGAATGAAATCTACCTAAAGTATTGGTTTGATAAAGTTCAATATCACACAGTATCAAATAACCGTTATCAAACGTTGTAGCCATGGCGACTTACCATGTTTTTCCATGAAAAAGGAAGTTAATGTTGCTCCTTTATACAACTTTCAGTCTCTTTTTCATTTTATACACATGATTATGGTCCACCCCTCAACACATCTACATGCTGATTTTCAACTACTGCCACAGCGCCCCCCTGTGGGCACACATGGCTCTATCTTAAATATACAGTATTCTATCTGCTCCAAATTTCACAGGTTTGATGACAGTTCTGGTCTGAACTCATCTACGTTTAAATTACAGTCTTATAAGTGCTGCCACCTATCGGATACACCACAGAATACGTGTTCAAATCCAAACACTTAAATTAATGCACTGTTATGAGTCAAAGTCAAAACCATCGCTAAACTATTATAAGTGTTTAAATTAAACATGCATGCTGGCAGCTGCACCCTGAACAGATTTTAATATATTTTTGGTTCGTTGTGAGAATACTAGCAACACCTTGCTGCACAAGCAGATTTACAAATGCACTTTTGCAAAATAATATACCTAGTCGACAATAAAAGTTGGAAATATGAATGCTTGAACGATAATAAATCTAATCTGTAATATTTCAATATCTCTGAGCAGTTTTCATCCCCTCCTCCCCCACACTTTACCTGAAATGCATGAGGCGTGTCGTCCACACAGTAGACCCTGAGGGTGAAGCCCAGAGAGTTGCTGTTATCTGGACTACCGAACACAGCCAGCCGCAGACGCTTGGCTGCTTCCTGGTTCAGCGGCTCCCCCACCAGGGCGTAGCGACCTGGATGCTCCAGCAGCACGTGGCACCTCTGGGCCTCCAACAGACAGTAGCAGGACGTGCTCTCCTCGTCCACTGACATCACTTCCTTTAGGGGTAAAACACACAAGTAGAGAGCAGATTTAGTCGTGTTGCATCCATACCGATATAAATAGTTCATTTTAGGGTTAATCAGGAGAGAACTGCGGACAGTTTTCTTGCCAGTGGTTTTCGATTTTTTAGTTTGAGCATTCAGCTTCCAGCTATACAGAGAGGAGCTGATTTATGAATGTTAAAAATACTGTCAGAGTTTATCTGCAGAGGGAGAGAGATTTGAACCACAAACTAAAAGCTACAAACTAAACAGCCTGTGTTATGAGAGTCTGCGGTTCAATAATGAAACACTCTCCCAGCCAAGTGCCTCTTCAGCAGCACAAAATATTTCTGATTGTTAAAAAGACAAGTAAAGAGGCCTGAGCACGAGAGCCTGATTCCCTAAACAACAACCATCATTGAAAAATACTCTGTGGTTTTCCATTTGGTTTGGTTAAGGGTACTGTGTACTGTAATTAACAGCATTTAGCAAAATAGATCAGCCTTCAGCTCTGCTGAGGTCGTATTGAAGTCAAAGTGCTTGAACAGAGGCCATCAGCTGGTCGGTATTTCTAGGTAGGGAGTTTCACACCCTTCCCTTGATAAATATTTAAAAGAGTCTCTATGAGGTTAAGTTCAGGTGAGCTAGCTCGCCTATCAAACAGAAATAATGGTAAGGAAACAATTTGGTGGGAGTTTTGGCGCTATATACAGGTGCAAAATACAACTGGAAAAGGATTCACGATCGGCAAACCATATAGCAGGAGTTTTGGCACTGTGCTGGAAAAGGATTTATGGTCAGCAAACCCTTTAGTGGGAGTTTTGGCGCTGTAGGCAGGTGCAAAGTCCAACTGAAGAAGGATTCATGGTCAGCAAACTGTAAGTAGGAATTTTGGCACCGTGGGTAGGTGCAAAGTCCAACAGCCAAAAACGGAAAACCTGCATCTTCATAGCGCTCGTCAGTAGATTGAAGCATAAATTGCACCAAACTCCCCTGGTAGTCTCCTGCATTGACTTCAAACTTGATAAACCTGAGTACACCGATACCAGCAGGTTGTGGGAACTCACTGGACGCCACCATCTGCAAATCTCATGTTACTGGACCAGGTTGACCATAACCAATCGAGCAGAGATGTAACAGCATTGCCTCGGTTTAAATACTGTTACATTTTATGTATGTGTTAGGGTAAGGATCAACATAATAAGTCTCCTATAAATGGTCCAAAATAGCCCTTGAGTTTGATAGTAACTGCTATTTGTTGCATGATGTGTTTTTCTGTCGGCTCTGTGAGAAGACAAGGCAAAAAAGAAAAGAAAAGAAATGCAAAGTAGTTATGTAACAAGCCATGAGGGTCTGTTTCCCTGCATTTTACTGTAAATTTATGAACTGACAAGATTCTATTAAGACACAGACAGTAAACTGGAAACTGTCCCTCATGCACACATTCAGGATGAGGAAATGTGCAAAGCTGAATGTGGGCCAGATGAATAATCGCACATCTCACTAAACAGATGGGGATACAGTAACACTGACAAAACGGATTAGCGGGGTGAAGTCGTATCCGATGGCCAATTGCTCATCATCTCGTGCTCAATCCGCCCTAAATCACCTCTGAGACAGAACTGTGACCCGCGGCTCCCCTCTGCATATGGCCTGACTGAGGCATAAAAAGCAATGTGGGGTAATTTAGTGGCCCACGGATTCCTAAACCTGCCCCATTAGCGCTGCAGCGGACATGAAGGATCTCCATGACATAGCTCATCCCCGCCGGGTGGCTGGGGAGAAATGATGGAGTCAAACTCTGCCGGTACAAAAGTGCAAGCTTTAATGGGGATGAAACTGTGAGGGAGACGGAGCGAGGAAAAGGGGAAGAGACAAAGACAGAAGGGGAGAAAGACCTCCATCTCACATTATATTACTAATTCCAGAGATTAGGTTTTGAGTGAGCATCCTTCCTAAGATAAAGGGCTCATTATTTCACTCTGACAGAGACGGGTCACAGAGTTACATTTTCTTAGAGAACATCTCCTCTCCTTTCTTTCTCGCAGCCCGCCTGTCTTTCTGTCTGTCTGCCTCCTCCTTCTCTTCTTTTCTCTCCTTTCCGTTGGCATATAGCTCCCATCAGTGACAGTCTTTTGATAGCTCCCTTTTGTGCAACACGGCTGCTGGCAAATTACATCTGTGTAAATGTCACACAGAGTGAAGGGACCAGGCTGGGAGGAAGCCACGGGCCCTCCAAGGTCACACAAACTCCACGACTCGGGGGTCACTCTTCCTCGATGAGGTCCCAGAAGCTTCTTGATGAGGTTAGTTAAATATTAAAAGAGCATCTTAGATATGTCGGCTGTGCTGCTGCTGTGCGAGATAATGGATAGAGGGTGTTTGGATTGAAGTCAGATGTCTGAACAAGTCTCGGTGAGACTGGGGAGTAGCTCTGCGGGGCAGGGTTGAAGGACTTTCCAGAGGTGTGATTTTACCAAGAGAGCTATTTGTGAGGGAAAAAAAAAGCTCCCAGCAGCGATCACAAAGATAGCACTACAGTGTATTTATAGATGTGGAGTCTTGAATCTTTTAGAAAGCACGCACTTGGCAGGTTTCGACCTCACACTGAGGTATCACAATGGACCAGGTACATTAACCAGGGAGCAGAACCTTATGAAAAACTCTCTGAAAATTTTGTTTTGAATAAAGTTACATAAGCAGCTCAGGGACATAAAACTCACTGGAAAAACCTGGAACAAAATCAAGAGGAGAAGTTACATTTGTGTGAGATTCAGGCTGTTTTGGGGGAATCCTAAAGGAAAAGACTTTAAATGAAAACTTTAATGTCAAGTTTTCGTGCAGATGTGTAGCTCTTTCTTAAACCATCTGCTATTCACTTACAGCCTATGATAGTACCATCGAATGTATATAGAACGGACGCCGTCTGCCTCCTCGGTGGGTGAAGCCACCGTGACAACAGCACCCTCTGGTGACGGGCTGCAGTATAGGTCATAAATCCCACCTCCTCCATCAATCCTATGGAGCTGTGAACAAACTTTAGAAATTTATTACACGGAATATACATTTTTCTCCCCCTTGGTTGCGATGTTGACGTGTAGTTATTGTAAGACTAGTTTGTGCTCAAGTGCTCTTTTTTTCTGTGCAGCTCCATTTTTATAAGTTATTAGGGGGTTCATGTTTTCTATGATTGACACCTGATACAGCCTATGGGCGTACGGAGATTGCGTAGCTCACCGGGGGGATATGCTGTTTTAGCTGAGCATCAACACAGTGACTCTCCCGCCGAATGCGTACAATGCTACTGCACAAGTGGTGATTCCAGGAAGTGGAGAAAATCTTGGAAATACCAAAAGCAATTCATATAATTACAGAAGGCGGAGCCAAGTTGTCCATAGCATATACACCCTATGGTAATACTGATATTTTTAGGTACTGACGAACATATCACAAACAGTATCCCATCACTCTCTATAAATGCACGATTTAATGCTAGTCAGGTAGATAAAGGTCTGCCTTGATTCATATCCAGGATGCTTTGTGCACTGCAGTGTTCCCTTAAATAGCGCCATCTTCTGGGTAACAAACTGTAATACACTACATGTTTTTAGTGTTAGTAAAGAGTATGTTTTTTTAGTGGGTGGGGCTTGACCTTGGGCTAAAAATCCTAGCACTAGCACAATGATGATAGACTTCAACTTAAAGTTTGCAAAAATCATTCTTATTACTGCTTGATATAACGATTGCTGTTTAGGCTCTTTCAATGGAATTCATGTTGCTTGAATGGACTTACTGTTGTGACTTGTTTTGCAATGCAATCGTGATCTGATTTGAAATTTAATCACAATAATCAACATTGCCTCAGTAATCCTTGTTCTGTAGTATTTTCAAGGAAAACTAACCATGTTTTAATTTGAATATTTGTTTAAAATTAGACCAAAACACCAAAAACAATGACCAGTTCCCAATTGGTTAAAATACATCAAACATTTCTTGTATCTAGAGCAGTGGGTTTTCTTTTTCTTACCTTGGCATGAAGTGCAGTTACGACATTAGTGTGCCAGAAAACACAATTTTGTCTTGCAATTTTGATAAAGTGTTCATTTAAGGCGAGGACGGGAGTGATTATTGTGATTGTACTTCCCTCAAATAGTTTTCCAGCAGTCGCTTTTTCCTACAGAATCATAAATATGGAGATTTATGGGATGTTTAGAGGTTGAAAAACATTGAAAGGAGGGCAGTCTGACATGAGTCGGTACCCTCTGCTGCACAGCTTTGATTATAGAGGTGGAAAGACCCCTGGGTGCCGAGGTGTAGATTGATACCCGACATCCTGCTCCTGGTGTAATGTATACTGTTTGCTTTCCATTAAATATAGCAGCTGTTATTGTTGTTTGACATTTCTTCTATTCTTCATTTATCTATCTACTACCTTAATTTCATTGACATGTCTGAAAAAAAAGTGTAATAAATCGCTAAAATGATCAACCTGATATGTACTTCGATGATCCTGTTTCGACACCCCTTTGCAGAAATTCGGTGATACCATAAAACCCAAACAGTCAATTTTCAAGCCTTCTGATATTTCTCAAGCAGATGCCAATAATAAACGACAAAAAACAAAGAGGGAACAGAAGCAATGAGGGAAATGTTCAAACATATTTGTCTTTTACTCTCATTGTCATGGAAATTGTATTTGTTGTGTTCAGAAATTCATTAACAGCTGCACAGCATTGAATGAATTCACAGATTCTTGAAAGAGGAATGCTTTAAAACACTATTATCATCTTATCAAGTGGAAAAAGAAATGAATGTTTCACTGACTAATAGCAGTCATTTGCATTTGCCCTGACATTTCTTTTGGATGTATGACAGCATGAGGTAGAGCTTGAAAGGCTGAATTTTTATGCAGGATGACGAATCTGAGCTGGCAACCCTGAAATCGGCTCCGTGCTCGCATGACTACACCGCGGGATGAAAATGTTCATCAAAGAAAGTTGTAGCAGTTTTATCGCTGCGTATTGATATTCTGGATGCCCGGTCAAAGCTGTGTGTTTGGGCTTGTTAACATTCAGCATTGATGTCACCGCCGAGGATTCAGAGCTGATAATTACAGCTGCAGGTAAATAGAAACGGCTCACCTCCCACTTGTTATCCTGTATTTGTCTCTTTAGCCGGATGGTCCAGTTGTCAGGGGCAACCTCCGCACAATGGGCGATGGTCATGGCTATAGGACAGGACAGGTCAAGGCTGGGTGGGCCGTACGTGACTGCGGGGCTCAGAAAGATCTCTGGATCGTCCTCAGACACAGCGCTGCACATAAAGAGAGACGAGAAACACACATATTAAAACATCTTATATGAATAACCTGGTTAATTTCACACAGTCTGTTATCTACAGCAGTTGGTGATAAACTGAAGAGGAACTGGTATGAATACGGATGCTAATTAGCCAACATATTCACACAGCAGCCACCGTTTTAAGGCTAAAAGGGACATTTCACCACTTCTTGATTAAAAAGTGACTAAAAAGACAACTTTTTAAAATTCAGGAAAACACTGAGACAAATTTGAAGGTTAAATAAAACATTTTATCACCTGTTATCTCCAATTAGACAAAAACAAATGCACACACACTTCGCTGCTAACATTATGCTGTCTTAGATCAGCCTACAGCATATCTGGGTAAATTTAGATTTTTAGCTTCACTTGGCGCGCACAGTGTTTAAGTTATAATAATTTCCAGATCACGATTTGGAGAAAGTGGACAAAGAACTGACAAGGATGCTAAACTTTACAACCGGTTTCAACAGCTAACGTTTCTGGACATAAAGCTCAGGGTGCGCTCAAACTCTAACGTTGTTTTATTTTTTGTTGTAAATACCTGACAAAAAGAAACTGATGAAAACTTGACTTGTGGTAGAAATGTAGAGGGGCAATAGGATATACTATTTTTAGGTTAGGCAACATATTTGCAATCAGACAACAACTAACACGAGCTAACATTTTGCTTCTTGGATATGGTTAACATAGCTATTCTTTATTTTTTGGCCTTGTTGAGTTACTTATTAATACTAACATCAGTGCCATTGTTAAACTTTTTTTAAGCAATAACAAGTTATTTTAGCAAGTTACTTTTACAGAAATTTAAAAAGTCATGTGACTTAATATAAATAGTCAACAACGGCAAAGAATTAACAATTCAACTCTGGGCGAAGGTTATCAATCCATCAACACAGTAGAAAGAGTATCTAGCGCAGTAATTTTGATGGTAGTGAACCGTAGTTATTGCTAATAATACATTTTAAATAACTAAACCAATTCAAACAAATTAACCTTTTATCTCCAGTCGTTTGATGAAATAAGACATAATTAGTAATAACACAAACACTAAACTGATAAATGCCACACTCATGCAGCAGCTATTCTTTAGCCCCTTAAAGCTCAGTGTGTGCTTAAACGCTGTTTTGATGCTAACTTCTTTTAAAAATTCCAGGTTGTAAGTCAAAAAATGTAGAGTAACTGAGAAGATAATTTCACTGCTTTTCCAAAAGACAAATATAAAGATAACTGGTGGAGAATTCAGAGGACAGTGGGTCATGTTTTAAGATAGAACTAGACCACTGGCTAGCTAATGCTGTTATTAGCTTGACTAGCAGAGTTGCTAAATGTCGCTGTTTAAACTTCAACTGTGGACAAACTCTCCTCCAGATTTTCACTGTTATTTATATTTTAGTTACTCAACAGTTCAGTGAAACTCAAGCCTGCAGAAGCAGTAAAACAAATATGAGCTTATCCAGATGCTTTCTTACCTTTACAGCTAGCTTACCCCATAAATGTGGTGCACAGCGTGGGTAAGAATACAAATGTACAGATATTAAGTGTAAGAAAAATAAAGAAAAAGGCTGTCTGATGACATTTATTCGTTTATCCTTTTAGTTTTATGTGACTATAAGCTGTTGTGTGCGTTTGTGTATGTTATCCTTAGTAATGAACGCAGCTATAATCAAAGAAACAGACTGACTGTTTACAAGAGGAGTAAAAATATAGTGTTTTTTAATCATTATGATAATTTCTAAACCGCCCTGTTGGGGGTCCACTTCACTTGTGCCAACCTGCTGGTTTTAAATTATCTCTCACATAAGTACCTAATTCAACCCCACTTTGAAAATCAAAGCTATCCATTTTCAGATCTTTTATCTGCATTTTGACGCAGCGGAGAAAGAAGAAAGCGGTAAAAGGACAGTATTAAAATGAAGACATAAACACCACCGCTAATGAATCACTGCTTTAAATGGGCGTTCATGTAGCAGAGTGTGACCCTTGCCTTGGAACAAAGTAAACTCAAATCCTCGGACACTCATAATGAATCAATCCCTGACTAGCTGACACACAGACACACAGATAGGGGAAGATTAAAGCACCAAGACTAATGGACAGTGGGGCTGGGGAGGACAGGCTCTAGCACACAGCGTGTAAGCTCGGCGGGTCGATGGAGCTTATGAAGCCTGCTCTGGCCGGCCCGGTGACAGATTAGCTGGGCCAAGCTGCTCTTGGCCGGGGGCCCAATCTTGGCTGGAAGCCCTGAAGACTGAGAGCAATCAATGGGACCACCATCAGTCATGCAGTTGGCCTGGCTGGACACCTCACACACATAGGACACAATATTGGTGGTGTTGTCACCGGAGCAGCGTGGATATTTCTCAGTATCATTAATACAGCTGCAGCGGGGACAAACTGTGACATGATGCATCACAAACGTGCAAAGTGGAGCCGCACGTGTACGCACACAAACGTAGGAGACACCCACAGAGCGAGAGAGCGTGGAAAGTGTGGTTTTTATGGCCTCCACTTCTCATGTTGACACAGAGATACTGCACCAGCCTACTCCATGTATAACTAAGTCAATAGCTGTGTTCAGAATTCCACCCTACACAAATTCTGCAAGGGTTTCTGGGGAATGGTTTGATACAAACAATAAGAAGTGATGAAATTAATGCCCTTATCATGTATGAATATTGACACTGGAGTAGTGAGCTTATAGATACGTTTGACCTTTAGGCATAGTTATGATAGAGCGAAAGATTTTCCTTAAAATAGTACAAACAAAACCTTAAAAAAGGGAATTATCTGCAGATTTCAAAGCTCCTGTGAGTGATTTTAAAAACAAACTGATATCAACAGATCTATGAAAGCAAAAGAAACCACCAGCATAAAGATAGACGATTTCTGCATATTAATCTTAATATTCCGGTGGAGGGTAGGTGTCAGAGTACTAGATTAATGTCACTAAAAACATTTTTTCCAATGTCTCCATGGTGAAATTTCTCAAATAATGATGCGTTTAAGGACTACAATAGAGTAGGATGTAATTTTGTGCTTAAAAACGTCAGTAAGCAATGAGATGCAGGTACCACTTTGTCCACAGGAGGCGCCAAAATTCACAGTAACTGAAAATTCTTAACAGGTGCTTTAAATGCATAGGCAGAAATGACCTGTTTCACAATTTCTTGGAAGTGAAAAAATTTAAATACTCTTCTCTGTTCTAATTGCATAAACTAAAATATCTGTGCCTCAAACACACCCAAATTCATTAAAGCTCCAGCAAATCATTTTTTTTCTGGAAATGACACAGGCTGAAATTAAAACTGACAGTTTTACGCAATAGCAAACAAGACCATCAGAGAGAAGATTAATTATTTTTAATAAGTTATTTTAAATGCTTGTCATCCTTGCTGGAGGATAGGTGCTGTGCAAGGCTAACAACAGCATGCTCATGAAATAGTTGTTCAAATTTTCAGAGATTCATAATGAGTTGCTGTTTGGACATTTAAATGTAGAAGAATAAAATTGTATGCTGGTGAACACGGCCTATATGAAAAGGGGTACCTCACACTGTTTTGTTTATGGGGGTCACCAAAAATCAATTCAGAATAAAAGCCTTTTGAAGAAGCTTAACTTCTTTCCGAACAAAAGGTAACCCCTAATGCTTTAAACAGATTACTAGCAATAAAATAAAGAAAAAACTGACTTATCCAAGCAACAAAATACATAAAAATTAAGACAATTTAAACTTTTTTTGGCTCTTCATCGGGTAGGAATTTGAGCAAAAATAGAAACCACTTCAATATTTATGCTACCAGTCCACAAATAAGCCACTAAAGTCTGTAATGGCAGGTGTGGTTATGCATCCAAGCTGTTTAGGATGGAATATTAATCATAATAAAAACATATATTGTGGGAAATATGCAGAAAACACAGTTAAGACACCAATTTTCATGAGTAATTGATTAAAGCTTCTCTGAGGAGTTTATCAAACAGGTCAGAATGAACAGAGATGCCTCTTTGTGACTTCTAAAAGCAAATATGACCATCATCAATATGGCGAATCAATTCTCTTTTACACTTGTTAATGCCTACAGCCGCTCTGAGGGGGTAGGTGTCAGACCAGGTGATTGACAGCAGGGTTCTTAAATGTTTCCATGGTAATCACTCACAAAGACAACAGGTTGAGTCTTTGCCACTTTCACAGGTGCTGGCCAGAGTATAATAGGTATCACTTTGTCCACAGGGGGGGCGCCAGAACTAACATAAACAAAAAGTTCCTTCAGGAAGAGCTTTAATGGGCTGTCAAAGGCAAAGGTACAAAGAAGCAATATGAGACTTTTTGTTAACAACAAATTTAAAGGTGGTGCTTTGTCGAGCAAGAGCGCGACAAACACAAACAAAAAGTTCCTTTTAGGAGCTTTAAACTGTTTATTGAAATGTAACTGAATGTCCATCCTATCGAAACAAAACTCAAAGTTTGAAGTAAATAGTTCCATGAAACTAGGGGACAATCGAACATCTTAATTAACAACAGAAAAAAAAATGGAACTTATTAATCCATTAAAACTGATTTGAAAGCTTGAGTTATTAATCAGCCTTTTCGTTTTTCTTAAGCAACATTGAAATAATTTACAGCTTCCCTATTTTTTTATCATTCTGTTTGTGTAAAAATAAAATAAAGAAAAAGCAGAATCATTTTTTTTAGTTTAGTAGTTAAAAGGTGGAAATTTCAAGTAAGAAGCTCAACTGCAGAATTTGTGTTTAATTGCTTTTTTTGCATTTGGACCAAAGTGAAAAATGTTGAAAATAAATTGAAAACGTTGAAGAAAGAAGCTGAAATGTCAAAATCACTTCATTCTTTAACCTTGAACGTTTCCTCTTTCATTTCTTTCTCTTTTTTGTGTATGTGTGAGTGTTTTCTTCTGGCATGAATCCTAGAAGTTTGTTTCTCTCCGCAGAATAAATAAGTTTTTGAAAAGCAAAATGAAAAAGCTGTTCAACAATTCTTGAGCTTTTTTGAGTTCTCCGGGCTGAAAACAACACTTGGACGAGAAAAAGAAATTTCCAGCAGTTTCCATTCGTGCAACAATTACCTGTAAAAGCATGAGGGATGTTTGATAAAAAAGGCAGAGGTGTGAAGGTTAGGCGTGAGATGTGTGTGCGCTGAGACTGCGGCGTTCCCCAGCGACACGCCGTGTGGTTGATATTGTTTGGATCGCGCTGCTTTAACAGTTTTTGTTGCTGAGTTCCGTGTGAAACTTGGGTCCTCATTAAGCTGTTACCAATCAACGCTAAAAAATTTAAAGAGGTTATGATCTACTGTCTAAAAATAAAATCACACATCTAGACAGCTCGGCGGCCCTGCAGCTGCACTTTTGTGCTAATCAGCCCCCCGGCTCAGAGGAAACCAAGGTTACCTGCTGCTGATGCTATGCTAATTACCAGATTTCCTGTGAGCAAAGATTAAAGACTGTTATTTGGCATCTCTGATTGTGCTTATGAGAACAAAGAAATATCACTCCTCAATAAAACCTAATGTGTAGACAGGTAATTGGGGTTATTAGTTAAGCCTTGTAATTGTGGTGTACACGGCACACCTCTTTTATTTTTACGCAAAAACAATCAGTGTGACATTCACTTTTTTCATCAGAGAGCAGTTGTAAAGAACATCTTGACTCTGCCTCATTAGTTTTCGACAGTCTGCGTTTCAAGCTCCCCACAAGAGCAGTAATCAGAATTTAAGAAAATAAAAGACAAGAGTGTTTCAGGCCTCAGATATCAGGGTTAGAGATAAGGAAACCACAGTGATATAAATCAGGAAAAAACTATAAAATAATCACTTTTTATTCAGGCAAGGCAGCAACTACAAAGCTATCACAGGAGTGCAAAAGCTGCAGTACCTTGAGTGGCCACTTGAAGCTAGGTTCTTTTAGTGAGAACAATATGACAGTGTTGTTGTTTTAATCAACCAGCTGTATGGAAGTAAATAAATAAAGTAAATAAATAAATGCCATCTGATTTTGAATTTCTAATGCTGATATTGTTTTTTTGCATCAAAATCAGACTTTGAACTTCAAAACCATCGAATTTCACTGTGTAAAAAAATTTTAACATAAAAAAAGATTCAGTGACAAATAATTCAGTCGATTCGATTCGATTCAATCTTCCACTGGGGTCACATGACCAGTCTAGCATTAATTGATTGGCTGGACGATGGATGATTGAGCCAGGAACCGATTGTTTCTCCCTGGTTAGCCAGATGTTGAGTGGGTCTCTTTTACACTGAATTTTTTGACACTGAATTATTCGACACTTACTTTTCTTATGTTGATTATTTTTCAAATTTTAACTTAACAAATATTTTCCAGAGACCTTTTTTTGTTTTTACACCAAATTTATTCTATCATTGTGAAAAAAATTAGTGTCATAAATAAAAATTTCAGCTTTAGAAATTCAAGTTCAAATTCAGATGGCACAGATTTACTTCCATACAGCTGCCACAACTTTGATTGAGGCAGCTGTGAGTGACACCGACCCTCCCTGCAAACCAGAAATGATCCACTTCAGCTTGTGTGAGTGGCGTCATATCAGGGGTACTTCTCCACACATTGTTATTCTGTCATTGGTGCACCTACCTTCCCCCGTTGAGCTGCAGAGGATCACCCTCTTAACTACCTCATAAAGCCTACAGGACGAATCAAACCGCCTGTGAACACCTGAAACTGAACCCGAGCCGATCGATCCCGTTTTCTCCTCAGAGGAAAACGTTGCCTTATGTAGATGGCCGAGGTTTTGAATGGGGAGAAAAAGGATCCAATTTCTCCTGCGGACTCTGCGGCTGTCAGAAGATAGGGCTTTGACTGACAGCTCAGTGGTGCACGGCTCCTGCAGCTTCTTAAACGACAGCCAGAGAAGTAAACAGCATCGGGCTTATCAGAGCAAAGCAGGAGCCTGGAGGGCAGCAGCTTGGCTGGATTGGAGAGGCTTTAGGCAAGGGAGTGTATTACCCTGCCCACTAACCGAGCTATACGCCAAAACCTATAAGTGACCTTTGATCTGTATCTCTACCCAAATGACCCCACCGATACTTTATGGCTCAATACAGGTGAGGCAGAGTGACAGTTAATAGTAATAACAATAGTTCATATGGCCCAGCTCAATGCGCCTAACAATGAGCAAAACCCATGCACATGAAACAGACTGAAAAAACGGAGTAAGAGCCGCATACAGAGTCAAAATATTAACATGGAAAAGTAAAACCTGAATTATAATGATACTTAAACTAAGAGTTAATACAATACAATAATAAAAAATACAGGAGTATACGTCATTCTTAAAGCAAGAAAAATCAAAGAGTCTACACACTAAGTGAAGATTTTAAAAGTTTGGATATTTGCACCCTGTGTTAGCACGTCCCATATTCATGTTTACAGACTTGTTTCACTTATCAAAGCTGCAAATGTCGAGAGTCGTCGTTTAGCTCTCTGATAACTTTGCATGAGCTGATAGAATTACACTGCCCTGAACTTCACATTGTCCTCTTGAAGTATGAGCTAACACAGTTACGGGCTACAGCACCAGTTTACTCTGCACAGCCATCATATATCAAGTACTCGCTAACCTTACGTAGCCATCATTAACCAATAACTAAAGAGTATAGTATTATGATGTGTTTGAGTTACCTCTGTAGTCAGATATCTGAGCTGGGAATGATGTCACACCCAAGTTACCAGCATTTCAGTTACCAAGTCAGAAAAAAGCAAAATCGAAGGCGGAAACAAGATGGCTACATCTATGAAAGGGGATGCTAAAATAACTAAAATAATTTGCGTAGATATAGGCATCTTGTTTCTACCTCTTTTTTTCGATGCTGGTTCTTCTTATTAGTTCAACTAAGCTTCTACCAAAGCAGAACGACCTGCCTCCAGCAGCATGAGAGGTATCACCCACAGTGGAGCAGGGTGCTGCTTCGCTGCTCAACTGACTGATCACAATAGAGGGGGCGGGGCCTCGGCAAAACCTGAGGAGGAGTGGCCAATCAAATGAAAGTAGGCTAGTGATCTGAAAATCATATCAAGCTATGAAAGAGGTATCAGTCAGGAAGTGTAGAGTCTGAAAAAATGAACAATACCCCCTTCTTTAATTTTGAGGCACTAGCTCACCGTCACAAGCTAACTTCTGACCACGACTAAGGATTCAGGACTCAGACATACTTCATCAGGCTGTAAAAGAATGACACACGTGCCTTTGCACTCAGCAGATAAAACTCAGAGAGCTGTTAACCACGCCTCTACAATCCTTGGAGATTATCTGAAGATCAGACCGGGCTGATTTCTCAGTCCAGGTTTTTATAAAAGTTGTTTGTGTTCATTTTCGCTCTGATTTTCGTGGCTGCTTAATGAGACTCTTGACCGTGATTTCATTCATAAATCTTTGACTGTAACAGCTCAGAGGCTCGGTCTAATTTCTGACAGCTGTTAGCACCCCTTTTGATTCTCCCTCTTGGATGTAGAAATTGAATTCCTATGAGGAGCATGGGGCAGCGAACAGTGTTGTTAAGGTGATATCTCGCTCTCTGGGTTTCACACAGACCTGCTGACACATTGGTACTGTCTGCTAGAAATCAAGAACATGTCCAAAAAAAAAAAAAGGCGACTCACGGATGTCAGATAAGTTTGAAGGCTCTGCCGCGAAGAAGTCAAAGGTATTAAGACTTCTTTTCAAATGCTTCTTATCTATCCTGCCATTTCGTCTTTAAGTAATAGCTTTGTGAAAATCTTGACGCTAAGGTTGCAGGAATACACTCTTGCTGGAAATGAAACTTTGCAGCCTATCACGTTCAAACGATCCGAAAAAACAAATCAATACCAGCTAGAATCCCGACTTCACAAAGTTCACAATCTTCCCCACTCCAACCAGTCAAAGCAGGAGGAGATATTGTCACGGTTATGTCTGCAAACACAAAACAGGCTACTAGAGTCATGTAGAGTATCTTTCTCTGCTGAGACAGTAGCTTAAGGCAGTAATGCAATCTGTCTGCAGCTGCCAATGCATTTGTGACACATCATGTCCTCCCCTGTAGTGTCTGTGAGATGAGCATGGACCCCTCGCTGGGTCTGAATATGCCTGCATCTGGATGTGTGTAAATGCAGAGTACATGTGACTGCTTCATGAGAGGATCAGCGTGTGAACCTGGGCATGTTTGGCAAAGAGAGAAGGAGACGTCGGCGTTGGCAGAAAGAGCAGGATGAGAGATGCTGCGCGACGGGGTTGAAAAGATTAAAAGCGAGCAGACTAAGAAGCAGACTGTCTCGCCTCGGTGAGAGTCCCTCACCTGCTGTCCTCCTGGTTGATGATCATGTACATTTCCCAGGTAGTGTCTTCTGCGATCCCCCCGTGAGGCACCAGCAGACTGATACCTGCAGAGAAGGAGGCATGCAAGAGTTGATCAACACATGCACATTCGCACACGCCGCATACACACACCTGCCGCGCTGTCAGGCCTCTTTACTGGAGGTGACAGCCGGGGATGTGACGGCCCCAGAAAAAGGTGACGGAGGCAAGTCCCGAAGGCCTTGTGAATCAATGCTGCCAGCAGTCTCTCTGTCAGCAGCATGCCCGCAGACTTGGATGGAGACACACATACGCACACACAATATTGTACTATATGATAAACAATTACTGCCAATCTACACTGCAGTAGATAAAGGCCCTCCAGGGACAGGATGATGAATGTAGGCCAGGAGAATGAGACGCCTGAATGGTGTGGCAGACGGAGCATCGCAGGTTTGCATCAAAAAATTGTATTAACATCTTCCTCTTGTGGACGGTGTTTATCATAAAACGCTACATCTGGAAACTTTGTGAAAAATATCCTGGAAAAAAAACAAAAGAAAAACCCAAAGCGGTTTTAGCTGCTCTCCACACCTTGAGAAAAGTTAATTTGGTTTATATGGAGGCAGTGCCCAGTGAATAATGTCATAGCTGTCAAACTCCACATTCATACGACTTAATTGTCCATTACATTTACATAAAATGGAAATTCATCTTTGGTGCGTATATCAGAACACATAATTACACATTAAGATAACATAAAAATCATAATTTGACTAAGTGACAGCGGTGGCAATGAAAGTAATGGCTGTATTTTTCATTTAACAGAACTCAATACCCAAAAGGACTTCACCCTCACAGCTCTGACATAGAAACGATCACCAGCGTCCGCATTGCTTAACCAAATTTCCTTCGAGTGTTTTGCAAATACTCCACATGTCTTCTTTTTCAGTCTCGGCAACCTCGGAGTCTTTTCTTGTCTGAATAAAGCTGCGAAATATGTTGTCGGTACATAAGCGATTTGCATCTTAAAAGATGTGTTCAGACCCAACGGGATGATCAAAAGGGTTGCAGAACCCCCCCCTTAAGATATGACAGCAAGACACAGTCATGTCATGTTTAATTCATGATGCATTCCTTGAGGAGGTTTTTCCTGTGCTGATACTGATGGGTGGCGTTTTGTTTCAGCTGCAGATGCTGGTTCATGGGTTCTAGTGAGTCTCAGCTTCACTGTTAAGAAGTAAGTCAAACAAAGGCTGGAGTATAGCTTACAAACAGTTTGGACAAATATGCTATTTTTAAAATGTAAATTACACTAAAAACAATTCTCTATCATCCAATATGTTCTCATCTCTAGGTTACCTTGTCAGGCTTCATTGTCCATGAAAATATTGCTTATTATAGTTTTTGTAGTGGGCCTCTGGGTCTCTCTTTGTCAGTATACCCCTCACACAGACATCCATACTGGCTGAACTGATCTAACATGTCCAGACATGCCGGACGTTGTATTTTGTGCAGGGAAAAACATGGAAAAATTAGAATTTCCTAAATCTCACATGATTGGAAGAGGATCTGACTGTCAGTGTGGTGCCTGACAGTGCAATTATGATTTTAATTTTTGCTCTAATTATTAGATATTAATCTAACTGGGTCAACAGCGACCCTAACACAACAAGTGCCATAATTTTAATAAGAGCATTTTATAATTTAGTCAATTTAATTTTTTGTTTTTATTTTGTTGAAATAGAGGTTCCTGACAAAGTCAAAAAGTCTTGATGCAAAAAAGCTAAATTAAGTGGTCCTTTTAAGCATTTAAAAACAAAAACGGGTCGGTACAACCTGGATGTAAGCAAGATGACAGATGACGTCCTAAAGAGTGAATAAAGGTAAATATTACAAGACAGTCATGCTGATCCTAAACCTGATTCATCATGTCCAACAAAAATCGATTATTGCGCCAGTTTATCAGATTGTTCTTAAGATTATCTCGCCAGATGGTGTGAGGTTTTATCAAAAGCAGGTTAAGGTGACTGAAGCTGGCCCAACTTGAAATTGTCACAGATAAACAAGTTGTATATTTCACAAGTCAGACATCCTTAAGTATTGGGGGACCCCCCCAACACACGCTGTCTATTGTCATGTGGAACCACTTGATAGCCAATCATGAGCTGGCTGATGAAGTTAGCACAACAAACGCAGTATCAGAAAGCTAAGCAGCTAGCCATGTTTGTTTACTCTAAAATTACTTTGTCATCAGGTGTGAGCTCACTGACGTTTTCAGGTTAAGATTTTAAATGTATTTCGGTGTGTGCCACCCTGTAGTTGTGTTTGATTGACTCGACTTGAGTCAACCAGAAAAGGCATGTGGACATACAAAGGGGCGGTGGTGCTAGCTCTGCTAATGGTAACCACACTCAGCAAACTTATTTGACTAAGTTAGCCTGCAGACTCTGTGACTCTGTGTAGTATTAAATGATCTGTGATAAATTTAGACTGTGTCTAAATGTGTTGTCTTATCTGTCAACTATTTGGTTGAGTGGATCTTTCGTTTCTGTTTAAATGACCAGGAAATTAAATGCTTTTGTAAAAACCGTGAGAAGTCGTTCTTGGTCAGCCTTGAGAAAATGGTTTTTAAATACTTGTTTAATACTCGAAGGTTTGATCATAAATTTCTGCTGCGTCCAACATTTTACTTGACTTTATTTGCATATGGTCTGAAAACACTCCCACACTTTAAATTATTGAAACTCTGTTTATCTCCCTATAGCATTGAAGATGCAATAACTGCAAATGTGCTACCACAGTTACACATGCAATACAATTATGAGACCAAAATTGTTTTTTCTAGCTTATGTGGGATATTTTATTTCTTGGAGGAAGTTATGTGCATTAACTGGATTTGGAAATATTTGTAAATAATCCCTTTGTTATTTAAATATTTGGCTGAAATCAGTTTTAAATGTATAATTCAGACAGTTGTCTGCTGTAGCTAGTATGGGGCTGCCACCAGTTGTCACCCTGTGTACACCGACCATGACTGGATGATATGTTATCAACAAAACCAACGCATTGATGTAAGACGGAAAATTCTGAGTTTCTTTCTCCAAAGAAGCGTTTTTGTTTCCTTTTCAGCCAAATTTGAACAAAGTAAGGTTAAAAAAAGTCTCATTGGGCCACCAGTATGATGTGTTTTTCTATACAGACATCTTTTATTGAAAATGGTGATGTTGTTGGTTACAGATTGATCTCTAGACCTTACAGATCAGCTTTAAAACCTTAGTAAATAATACATCCCTGTATATGTAGCTTGAACCTGTGACATTTCAACAGTCTCCCTGCCGACCGGACCATCAAGGTCAAACCAACTTGAAATTGCATCACAGTGCACTTTGTATGAAGCTTTCTGCAGAACGGTAAAGTTATAGCTCCTCTGCGAGTCCCAGTTTTATGTCTGAGATTTTCGGTTTACACACACAGAAGGATGTAACGAATGAAATTTCCCCGCAGTGGACTCACCTGTGTTAGGTACAACGAGCCTCCCTCCAGCATGACCGAACACCGCGGTGGCTTTGTGAAGAGGTCTGCTGTGAGTCAAGGAGACTTGCGGAGTGAAGAGGTTTTTTCCTCGCCTGCCCAGCGTCGTCCCCACAGCCACCCCTTTGTAGTCCGGAGCCAGACCCCTCGGAAACGTCTGAGGGTGGGACATGACATGGTACTCTGCCCTCTCTGACACCCCTGGAGAAACAAGGGAAAAATAACAGCTGCAGTCAAACTCTGCGACTCATGAACAAGGGCAAGAGGAGAGAAGGATGTGTGCGAGACTCTGCAGAGAAAATAAATACACAGAAACGTAGAAATACACAAGATTTTCTCAGCCTCCTCTGTCTCACCTACAAAATTAAAGACGTCATTAAAAGAATAGCACAAGATTAAAGTTCATTTAGTTGTTTTTTTTAACTAACAAGTGGAGAAAATAAAGAGGGGAATAGGAAACTTTCTAACTTCTGTCCTGACTGAAGCCGTAAATCCAAGTGTAGTCTTACTGACCCTGCAAGATCCCCTGTCCTTGATAACTCTTTGACTTAAAACTCTTTGTATAGCGTACACATTATCGTCCGATGTGGAATCAGTTCAATTTAAAGCCTTTTCAGAGTCTAACCCCGAGCAGGAAATGAAGAAAGTCAATGGTAAAGTACGTTTTTAACTGGAAAAATGAATCATTCTAACAGACTGACAGCTCTAAGTTCACTAAATTAGCCTTTTAGCTGAAGTCGATAAACTCTAACGGCAAAAAGTTGTTGAGAGTCAAACTCTGGGAACTGATTTGTTTAGTTTGTCTCTGTAATGAATAAAAAGATGGTTGCTGTGACATCTCTATAAAAAGAAAGCCAAAATATTTAGAGCTCCCCCTGCTGATTGGTGTCAGTAAAGGAATTAAAGCTCCGCCTCCTCCATGTTAACAAATAGAATTTGGGACAAAACACACAGAAATCAAATACATTTTGTCATCACGGTTGGTTAGTCATATATCAGGGTAAACAAAATGGAATTTTGTGTACAGTAATGCAGTGTTAATGACTGGTCAATAGGGGGCGGTAAAGGCTTCATGAAACGAAAGGAAGACAAAGAACAAGCTAGCAAGCTTTTGAAAATTCAGTTCAATGACTTCCAATCTACTGGAAGCACTTTACTTTTTTGTATATATAAAAGCACATTTTTACAGGACAAGGAAAAAACCTTAAGCTGACAGAAAATTCAAAATTAAAGCACCATAAACAATTATTTCATGAAGCAGTCTTACCTTCAGATAAGTTTAATGCAGATAAAAAATAACTTTTAATATAATTAGAAATGGATGATCAGGTGTAATTGAGTCAATTAGGTTTGTTTGTAAACTGAGTGAAGTAACTAGACTGTTATTTTTTTGTAGTTTCCATTCCTGTTGTTTTAATATTGTTGGAGTGGTTTCGGCCATGATGACTATGAGCTGAAAATGTGATATTGTGACAGCTCTTGCCTCTCTGATTAATGCCTTTATATCCAAATATTTATTTATTTAGAATAAGTCTGGTTTTATAAAACTATGTGATGCTGTAAAAAGACAGAGAAGAATGAAATTGAGAGCCTTGTTGACAAATGACGCTCCTGTTTGTGCAACTGATAAGTTGAGTAGAGGAGGACTGGTTTAAAGAAAAGAAAAAAGGATACAAGCAAAGGACGTATTGAATTTTTAAAAAAACGTAAGTGTCAGCTTTGAACGCCGATAAAAATCCCTGCGTCCTCGACTGGAAAAAGTCACTGAAGTAAGGTGTCAGTGCCCATCATGAGGGGTATTCTGGCTTCATGTTTGAACAATTGAAGAGGGTATATATATGTGGTCCACCTCTCTCTTTAGTGGATGGTCTTGAATCAATAGCCTATTGTTTCTTATTTAACCATGAAGCCGGCGTGGTAAATCCATTGTTGATATCACTGTAGACTGCATGTGCGCCATGGAAGAACAGAAAGCTTGACAGGCGCGGCAGGAGTAACTAAAGGGGATGTGGCTTATTGAACGGTCAACCTGTAATGCCCTTCAAGGTGATGCCCATTTTTTCTTTGTATGACAGCTTTCTTATAGATTGCCTCGTGGGAAAAAGAGCTTCAAAACAAGATGGATTATCCCCCCCCCTCGAAACAACAGCAGAACAACTCTGTAATTCTTTGCCTTTCAGAGAGAAGTTGACTTCCACAGCTTTCCAAATCGTTTTCTGACCTTTGACCTGGAGATCAGGCAGCGGGTCAAGGAGCGAGCGCTCGGCCATCAGCTCCTTGTCGATGGAGTCCTGGAAACACATGGGGCTGGTGTAGGTGCGCGACACTGTCAGATCAGGTTGCATGGATGAATTAATGAGCAGCGGGTTCGCTGGAAAACACACAAAGAGATCAAGCAAATTACTGTCAACAATTAGACATCTTTGAGCAACAATTACATTTCTGTTAAGTGACACTTTGGACCGAAATGCCACCATCATCAACCGCAATGATAAAAACCAAACGAGGATGTCATGACAATTAGTTTTTATCCACTTGTGGCTACTGCTGTAATATCATCACCATGGAAACAGGACTTTCCTTCCACTTAGCATACCAATGGCTCAATTAAAAGTGACGAATGGGAAATAACAATAGCTGGGGAGCAGTAATACGCTTTAATTTGATGTCATAGTGGTTTAGAAAGAAAGAAAAAACCTGCAGTGACAACAACGGCAGACTCTGACACTGAATCATGGAGTAAATTTATTTACAGAGTTTGTATGTGAAGATTGAGTTTTCTTCTCATTTTTTACCTTCAAGGGAAGCAGATGGTGTTAGTGTAGCTATAGCAAATGAAGCTCTAAATCAGACCACAGCAGTTTGTATGTAGTAATGCAATTAAAACCCAGAACCACAGGGCCTTATGTATGTAATTAAGAAACAAATATCTGTGTAAAATAGTACGGATAAGAAAAGTGTGTTTGTTTGAATAGAAATAAGAGGCACAACTGTGGTTTCTCCTAATTATCTAGCAATCAATGATTCGCAAAACTACAAAAGCACCTTTTTTTGTTCCCTACCTTAACACAGATCGGGTGTTTTTGAGTTGAAGCCATCAGATTTTTTTTTGTCTCGTGTTTTCTGCGACTTTTTTTTGAAAAGCAACATCAATGATTTTAGACAGTTTCCAGCAAGAACGCTGCCGACTGTGATAAAAGCTACTCACACTGACATTATGGAGAGCTGCAAATATTTGGATGTCATAACAAACTACACTCTGAAATCCTGTCGAGGTCGCCTTAAAAAAAAAAACAGCAAAGACTGATCTTTTAAAGCATGTGAACTGTTTTAACTGAGAATGCAGCTCTCTCTTACAAAAGTTTGACTGGATTTGGTTTAAGCATTTGTTCTATTGCGTGATTTACAATCCTAAACATGACGAATGGGAATAATGGCCAAGTATGGCATAGCTGATTATGACAGAGTGTTAAATGTGTTCTCCAGTGATGAGAATACTCCAGGACACAGCTGCCCACTAGACACCATGTTCAGCCAAAGTTTAAAATTAACACTCGACTCATGCTACATTTTTAGACTTTAGTAAATTAGGGTGACCATATTCTGAATCCCCAAAAAGAGAACACGACAACACAGAGCGGAGACACAGTCTTGCATAGTAAATTTTGAGAGTTTTTCGGGTTGGGTCGAGTGTTTTTTACGTGCTTCTAACTCAGTAAGTCCATGCGACGCTAACTCAAAAGTTCCATACGAAACCCCGGACATTTGATGGATTTTATAAACTTCCCCGGACAAAGGCGGACAAGGCCGGACACCCCCCCAAAAAGAGGACATGTCTGGGTAAAAGAGGGAGTATGGTCACCCTGAGTATAACAAACAAGCCTGTAAATTTCAGCTTGGCTCTTTTTTATGCTGAATGAAGTCTCATTCAGTTTCTTTTCAAGGAGATCCAAGAAAAGTAATAAAACCAAGGCACTCTTCTAGAAATAAGTGAAAAGCTGTGATTTGACTAGGGCTGCCAAGATTATTCGACTAGTCATGGCAACGCCAACTATCCAAATCGTCTGTGACTAATTAAATAATCAACATTAGCATTTTGTTTTTTTTGAAGCTTTGTTTTTGGCACAAAACTGTTGCTATACCTTCTGCTGTATTGTTTCACTTGTCTCTGTCTGTCCTTGATGCACATGTGCAGTATTGTGGTATTTGGAGTCAGCCGTGATGTCACCAGAAAAGTTACACCCAAACAGAATCATGGCAAGACGGCAACCAAGCTCATAAGTTTGGGAGCATTTTTTGGAAGTGATGGCGATGCATGAGCATCTGAAAAGGAAGCACATCGTAGCAGAGTCAGTCTCTGATGAAGAGGGACAGTAGTCTCTGTAAGCTAATTGGCAAGTTGGCTGCTAACATTAATGTCAACAATGAGCTTCTCACGTTAACATTAACAATTTTGATTTCATTACCCCTTGCACATACCTTAAACACTTCAAGCTGTAAGCTAATGATGGTTATAATAGAGCAGCTGCATGTTGGTGCAATAAGCTGCAATTTACGTATGATCCGATTAGTCGACTAATTGCAAAACCAATCGGTGACTGGTCAATTATCAAAATAATTGTTTGTGGCAGCCCTAGATTAGAATGGGTTTTTTTATGATGGAAACTCCACAGCAAATGCAGGTCATGTCATAAAGAAGGGGAACAACCCATGTGTCGCACCCAGAAGAAGACTTTTTTGGGATGTCTGCTTTCCCAACTGAAGAGCACCTTAGCAACACTTTTCTGAACTTTGGAGCTTTCCAGATTTTCTCCTTTTTCAAGGTTCTTAGGGGAGCTTATGCTGTACTGGATTGCAAGAATCATCCTCTTCTGTGTGAGCTTGAGTTTAAGCCCCCAGCACGTGGTTACAGGATGTGGAAGACTAAAAGAGTCTTTGGCTGTGTTTATACCTGGTATTAACATTGGTCCTGGGTGATTGGATTGCAGGTTGACAGCAGGAAACTACAGGTTGGAGCACCTAAATGCATCTCAGGGACAGTTTGAGATTGGACAGCATTTGTCGACAAAGGTCCGTCTTGACACTGAAATCTAAACTGGACAGTTTTGTGTGCAATAATTTAATCTTACAGCACACTGCCTTATACAAACCACTTTCTCCAAGTTCCAATGAGGGTGTCATTTAAACAGTTTTGGTATTTATATACAGTAAATAAAAGTAACATTTTCAGCATTTTTTTCTTATTGGACTCAAATACTTGTACATGTTTACTATTCCGTGAACACTGTTTTTATATTTATTGCTTTTTTTCTTCTATATACTGTCTTATAGCTGTAAATACTGTATATATGACATATTTTATATTTCTTCCTTATACTTTTTATTTTACTCCTCAAAGCTTACACCTTTATTCCCCCAAGAATTTACCAGTTATTCCGAATTATGTTTTCTGCCTTAGGCCACACCCACTCTTTCTGTTTCCATGGCAACAATCATGTGAAAAAGTAGTCATAACAAAACAGCCCAATGAAGATACAGAGCAGTTGAAATGTGGTTCTGTTTTTGTTTTTGACTCTTCGTCCCCCCACTCATTATTGCTGCTTTCCAGTTGTACTCGGAAGTTGGAATTTCCGAGCTCAGAGTCGGCAATCCATCTGGAACGCTCCCCTGAAGTCGCATTTCCAACTTGGAAAGTCAGAGGATCTTCACCGACACTTACTTGATGACAACGTCATAATCCAAGATGGCAGTGCAGTTCATCAACAATAAAGAGTAACAGTGAAAGCTCTCGTAATGTATTATTTATTAGCACTTCTGTTTTGTTTTTGTGAAATTAAATAAGTGGTATATGTTGTACCAATGTCTAACAATGAACATGGTGCTACTGTGTTTGTAAGAGTAAAATACTGTGTTATAAGTTGTTTACAACTGGTAAAGCTAACAACAACTAACAAACAGCCGACAACCATTAACAAAAACTGACAACGGCCAACGGCAGCTTACAATTGTAAACAACAGCTAACAGTAGGCGTCCATCTTGGTTTTCCGACTTGTCTACTGGAATGCCATCAGTTTGGGTGTAGCGTCATTCTCAGCTTCGATTCCCAAGGTAACTGGATCGCAGCATAAGGCATGCTATCAATCTGATCTGCATATCCACGTCCTGCCAACTTGAAAAAAACAGTCATATGGTCTCCTCACGCTTTGCATAAAACAATCTAAGTATTTCCTTATTGTCCTAATAATGCAGATTGTCTTTTTTTATTGCTGCCAACTGAGACTCACGTTTTTTTTCAGTGTACTTATTATATTTCACTGATAACCCACAAAACTTCAGAATAACAGGCCTCAGGATCAGAGTACTTATATCACAGTTGAGTGCAGTTATCACCCTCTATGAGTCTAGAAGTCTAAAACATATGATGTTTTATAAATATGTTTAATGAAGACACAGTTGAAAACCTGTGATAATGTAAAGTGTGAATCTATGTATAGGATTCAAGCTGTTCACTCGGGATTTATGTTAACACCAGGTCTAAGCAATCTTTCTTTGATTAATCCCTAATGCATTTACGTTATTCAAGACAATTAACGCTTGACGAGCTTTTCTTGCACCATTATTGCAGATTTGATCAACTTTATATGTTTTTTCCTCCATATTCCCACTCGGAGATGATTCCCACATCTATATGAGATCTAATTTTAATGACTTCTAACTGCTGATGTTTTCGGATTTGCTCTGTTTGTGTTGTGTGCTGTTTTCAAGCCAGATTTTAATGGAGCCTTTTTCCACTGTTGGTATTGTCTTTGTTGATTGTGCCGTTCTGTGTGCTGCTGAAAAAAAATAAGCTCTTATGGGAATCGGTGTTGAAATGAAAACTGAGAATGGATCTTTCCAAAAGTGGATAATATGTCCAAAAATATGGTAGTGTTTACCTCTTTAACAGTTATGGCACTTTATCAGACTTTTTCAACAGACCCACTTCCAAAGGCTGGATACTGTGGAGTATTTGTGTACACCTGAATATAACAAAATGGTTTGCAATTCACTTAAACCCTGTATTTCATTTAAAACAGTGCAAAAACAACATTTCAAATGCTAAAATAGAGCATGTCTTTGTTTTAGGAACAATAGAAGCTCATTATAAATTTGATTCCATAGACATTTTTTTTTAAAAAGTTGGGACAAAATTTTAAAAAAGTTGCAAAAAAAATCTTGAGGGACTGATAAAGATGATTGGCACCAGATAAGTAACATGACTCAGTGTGTTTACATGCACAGCTTAATCAGACTACGCTCATAATTCATTTTTTTTCACCAAATCGGACTTCTCTCCTTGTCCACGTAAAATTGAATTATTAAAGTGAACGTGTCCTCCTCCCCAAAACGAGGGGGCGAAATAGGTCTTTTCAGCGGTGCTGTTTCTGGTTGATCCAACAACAACAGCAGGTCCGTGCCAGACGTCAGAAGTGGCTACAACTGCGGCTGGGCATTGTCGAGCAAGAAGATGGAGCATCGTACAGCGTTGTTTTTGTCGTACATGATGTACACGCCACTTTTTCTGCAGATGAGACGCATGCTACTCCTCTTCTCTGGTGATTTGGTTCCAGAGTTACGGGGGCGTGGCGCACGTGCACATGCATTGTCCATTCATGCTCTGACTACATTGGTTACATGGTAAAGAAAATTGAATTCCACTCGCAGTATCTGGGTGTCTTAACCAGAGTTCTCCGACTCCAATCGGAGTTCTCAAACTCTGATTATAGTTGGACTAAAGTGTTCACATGCACTTTAGTCGTCCGGTCTCAATTGGAGTCAGGCAATAATTCGGTTTTCGATTTTCGATTGTCATGGTAATGAACTGACTGAGGCTGAAAAAGGTACTCCAGAGAGGCAGAAGTCAAGATCGGGAGAAGTTGACCACTTTGTGAGGGACTGTGTGGGCAAAAACTCTCAAAATATTGAAAATGTCACAGAATTAGGGTACATCACCACCTGCAGTGCGTAAGATCATCAAAAGGTTGATAGAGTCTGGAGAAATCTTTGTACCAAGGGTGTAACTGGTATGATCTCCAGGCCCTCGGGTGGCGCTACCTAAAAAACAGATTTGACTCTGTAGTGTAGATCGCTGCATGATGCACAAATGAAATTCAGGACTGCGGTCTGGGGTTTGACAAATCAAAATGTGACATTCTTACTGGAACTCATGGACCCTGTGTTCTACTCTGAAGGGGCGAGGGACCACCTGGCCGGTTATTAGTCCTCAATTAAAAAGCCATTATAGGTGATGAATCGGGGAATGCTTAAGAGCCCATGGCATGGTTACCTTACACATCTGGGACGGCATCATTAAGGCTGGATATTTGGAGCAACATATGCTGCCGTCCAGACAATACTTATTTTTTTTTTTTAGGTAAGACCGGGAATATTTCAGCAAGACGATGCCAAATCCCATTTTGCACACATTTAGAAAAAGAGACCAGGTGCCAAACTGGCTCACCTGAAGCCCTGACTTGTCTCCGACTAAAATAAATGTGGCACATCAAACTGTTAAACAGCTGACAGTCTCTGTTAAAGCTCAAGAAGCTGGTCCTGAATGATTACAAAGTGTGGTTAAAGGAGGAGGTGATGCAACATGATGGCAAACATGCTCCCTTTCCAAGCTGTTTAGAAATTTAAAATGAACAAATATTGGTCTTAAGACAACACAGTTTTTTAGCTTCAACATTTGATTTGTTGTTTTGTTTCTTTTTTTTCAATAAAATGATTTGCAAACAATCAAATTCTGTTATGACCAATGTGACACCTGCTGATGCGATTAGCGCTCCAGGTAAAAAGTGCAGAGAAATATACTTCTGCCGTGTTTTCGGAGTGTTTTTTTGAGAGTGAGAGAGCAAACAAATGTATAATGAAAGCTAATAAGTGCAAAACAAGGAGCCTGAGCAAATATTTGTTGTTTCGCCGCTGTGTAGCAGGCTGCAACATATAAGGCAAGGAGGACATGTTGGATTTTATGGAGGTTCAGCTGTTTTACCCCCCTCCTATCAAAGGGAACAGGGACCAAGATTAAAGCTCTCCCAGCCTCCTGCTGTGTTATCAAAATGAACTTTATTATACCCTGCTGAGGGCTGCTGCAGCGGCGACCAATAATGCCAGCCTTGTAAAAATATGCCTCAATCTGCAGGGCAGAGAAAGCCCACAGCATTCCTCCAAGCTCTGATGTTTCGGTGTTGGGGGACTCTGGACTGCAAATGCTCCATGCGGGAGCCCGGTCGAAAAAAAAATTAAAACACTTATAAATTATATTTCCAATTTTGCCATCATGAATAATTAATGAAAACATTGTGTGGAATAATAACAGCGTCTCAAACTGAGAGATGTCTTGTTCAACACTGAGTGCTCAAGAAGGTCTGAGTGACATTAAGCGAGAGTTCACTCGGTAAAGGACACAACACGCACTTGCAACGACGAGGTCCTTGTGAGCGTTATTTCGCGGTGCATACTGATGTTTGCAGTCAAGCAATAAATGCAGAGTGTGTTTTATAGATGAAGCTTTGTTCTGAATGTTATTGGACATTTAGCGAGCTAAAGCACAAACAGAAAGAAGCTCAAGAGAACAAACAGAAAAAATAAATACAGCTCTCGAAAGCCTCTTAATAATGGATGTCCTTATATCACAACACAAAGAAATGTATGAATTATTCATACATACGTGCAAACATACAGAAAGACACAGATCTGAGGTGTCTGTTTGTTTGCTTGCATGTATCGTTGTTGAATTAACATGAAAACAGACTGACATTTACTGATTGAAAAATAAAATCAAAAGTACATCTCAGAACTTGTGATCTCCTCAGAAGCCGCTTTGCATCCTCTGACTGTGTGTGTGCGTCTTTAGTACATTTCTATCAGTTATAGAGACAAGCTGAAAAATTAGTCTCTTTTCCCCTCAGCGTCATTTCTTCGTTCGGAGAAAGAATGACACTTCATTTATATCATAATGTCATTGGGATGTTTTGCAAAACTGCCGGCTTAATTTGATTTTCTTTTGTAAAACTGCAGACTTAATTAGATTCTCTGTGAAGTTTTCGCCTCTCTTGAATCATCAAACTGATTAGACGATTATGATTGTAATTGCAGCAGTAAAAACACGATTCATTTTTTGTCTTGAACTCGGATGCCAGATTTCTACACATCCGACACACATGATAAGTAGAATATACACTTAAATGCATGTGTTATTTCTGCACACAGACTCCGCCGGCTTCAACAGTCTGGTCATCTTAAGCATAAAGGTGAACAAACTCTTCCCAAGGTGGCCTCAGGGGTTGTATTTATGCAAATAAGAGGGTAGTGAGTAATTTTTGTACTTGTTTTTAACTGCACCCTCACAACCTCTTATTGCAAAGTCAAGTACAAAGACTGTTGTTTTTATATACCTGTTATCATTGCAGAGAGGCTCTTCAAAACCCCATAAAACCTCTTTCTGAGTACGTTGAGGTTTACCTCTAAGATTTCTTATGAGACCTATTTTTATCCAGCTCAAGCCTGAATAACATCAGTTTGTAAAACTAAACACTGTTCTGAGTATCACCTTGGCAGACTACTGTTAATTCTCTAAGTGTGATTATGAGGCTTTTTAAAGCTCCCGTAAGGAACTTTTAGGTTGTTTTGGAGACCCTGGTACATCTTATTTCTTCCCCTAAATAAATGAAAAAATTTATTTGTGCTGTGTATCAAAAAGGAAGTTTCTAATTTTAAAACACGGACATAACAACATCACCTATTGGCTTCTGAGGCAGAGCTTTTTACATCCACCAATAGGGCTGTTATGGCATCAGTAATAGCAACCATGATATATCAATATAATGGTATAAGTTTGATATTTATGGATAAACTGACAATAAAACAACACAAAAAATGACATAACACTTCATTGAAGTTTGCTTTTATACCCATTTAACGTCACTGACATTGTTAATTTCTAATTATGTCAAAGTGACAAATCAATTGATATAACTATCGACATCACCAGTGACTGGAATTTTAAGTTCCTCCAAAACAAATACACTGAAGGATTCATTAAGTTGTTTTTCTTAATTGATTTATTCATTAACTGTAATTTATCATCTTTTCAAAACAACCAGAAGTTGTCTTTTATCCACCAATAATGATTTTATCTCTGAAACCGTCTGTCTGTGAATTTATGGGAAAATCCACAAAATCTTTATCATGTCTTCATTTGCATTTCCTCAGGTACATCTGTATTTGTTTCTGTCTGAAGGTACAAACAATAAAGCTGGTTTGATTTTTTTCTTTTTTAGTGCCTTTGTTTAAAGCTTTAAACCGTTTTAAAACACAGTTTTATTCACAGTGTTTTTGTATTCTGTTTTGTACTGTTATCACCCCAGGCTACATATTTGTATTACAAGTAGTAGATAAATAACTAGACTGCAGACATACAAATTCAAACATCATGAAAGGAAAGTCTATCCTGCTCTTAACACTGCAAAACCAAACCTGTTGTATGACAGCATATAAAACTTTTGTGTTTAAGTTAATCCAGTCCTTAAAACCATCACACAGCAGCAAACAGAGGTGATAGGTGTGTTAAATTCTGCTTGTTAATTCATGAAGAGAGCAGACTGTACTTACACTTCCCCATATCTTCATTTATAAATCAACTTCATCTTAGTTGTTGCAAAAAAAATGACCCACTGAACATGTTGTATTTTACGAACCAAATTAGGAAAGCCATTTAAAAGCAAGGATTTCATTCTTTATCACAGCAAGTTTAGCAAACTTTTCATTCTTTTCCTAATGACTTGATCTAAAAATGCATTTTCCTACAAAACAATAAACTTTGAGACTATATGATACAACATGACTGTATAACATGGTACGATACAATCTATCCGAGACATAAGGAGACGAGACAAGACAGTACTGTACGATAACACGATACCAAATGATAAGATATGATATAGCGATACAATCTTTAAAAGATGTAAGGAGATTGGATAGTATGGTACGATACAACTTGATACGATGTGTCACGATATGTCACAATAGGCGAAATATGTCACAATATAATAATATATGTTACGATACAACATGATACCGTACGATCAATACCAGATGAGATGTGAGGAGATGCGACACTATGGTACAATACAACATAATACGGTGTGTCATGATAGGTCACAACATGTCACCTTAGGTCACAGTATGTCATGATATGATAATATGTGTAACGATATGATCAATATGAGACGAGACTTGAGGAGAAGAGACAGTACGTAATGATACAACATGACACGATGTGTCAGGATATGTCATGATGGGTCACGATATGTCACGATATGATGTATTATGATACTTTATGATACGGAATGATCAATACCCGATGAGACGAGATGAGATGAGACAGTATTGTATGATGCAACATGATACGATCTGTCACTATATGTCAGGATATGAAAAAATTTGTTACGATACAATATGATAAGGTACGATCAATATGAGAAGTGAGGAGATGAGACAGTATGGTACGATACAAAATGATACGATGTGTCACGATATCTCACAATAGGTTGCAATATGTCACAATGTATACCACCATATGTCACGATAAGATGTGCTATCATACGATGTGTTACAACACGAAATGCAATGTTTTAGTATCATGTTTTTGGTATAATTCAGCACAGTGCAGTACAGAATTATATGATATTATACTATACAATGTGATACGTTATGATATAATATGGTTGGGTTGGATACTATAGAGTATGATCTTCTACACTTTACAAGAAAAATCTGTTTTCATAACTCTGGTAATGCACTTATTTTACTGTCGCCAAAGTACTATTAAAAGAGAAAAGAGGGGGATCATATTGATAACAACAAAGCACAGTAATAATATTCAGTTTACATTGCACATCACCCATAGTAGTGCTTTTCTGCATGAATTAGAGTAAATGCCTTAACTACTAAATGTCTCATTAAACAAGATGAACAGCCTCTTTCCTCTTCACAGCCTATTTCCTTGTCCTAGTTTGGCTCCATTTTAAGAGGTGTCTAAGTTCACAGTGGGATGTGGCTTTTGCCCAGAATCTTGTGTGTAAATTTAAGTTTGATATCCCCTGTCTCACCTTGACGTGAGGTCTTGAAGCTGAAGGACTGGAAGCCCCCGGTGAGGGCAGACGAGTCGATGACATCCACGCCGTACTCGCTCTGGCTCCTTCGGTAAAGAGTGACGGCGACGATCAGAAGCACCACAGTCACCACGCCTGCAGCCAGGCCCGAGTACAAGGCCACATCGCTGCTGCTCTCCACACCTTGGAAAATAAGAAGCGATAAAACAGAGAGACAAAGTGTGAGAAACTGTTTACTCTTCCAAGTCTGCAACGCTTAATTACAGTGTCAGGAGACGGTTTCTCTGAGAACGAACTGAGAAACTGCTGCAGAGGATCATCACCTGTGCAACATTTGTTATCGTCTTCTATTGGAAGTCTATCTCAGTTTCAAACTACTTCAGCACCTTTTTATATTTTCCTTTCCTTTTCCTGATGCACAGCGTCATTGTTCCATCCTGGAGTGTTAAAGCGACTAATGAGGAACCTCAGAAGGAAGGCGATTATAATCAACGCAGCACCTGACTGTCATTTCAAACACTGCTGGGCTCTGCTGTTGGAAGCTCTCTGCGCTCCGCCGGGATAATGTGACAAAACCAATTCATTAAATTAGCTCATCGACAATGATTATGCTCTATCTGGTCCTGCCAGTTTTGCAGCGTCCAAAAGTACTGCGGAAAGAAAAGAACGAACGGGGAAATAAAGGGGCTGCTAGCTTGTTCTTGAGAGATAATGAGATCTTTACTGAAACGGGACATGGGGAGAAATCCTCTAAGTAGCCTGAAGCTCAAATGAGGAGGAATCGACAAAAATATGCAAAGCGGCATTAACATCTACAGTAGCAGGTTAATTGAGGGCTTGGGAAGTTTTGGCAGCTTGATGCTTTCTTTTTATTTCTTTTTCTCCGATTCAGACAAACAAAAATACGTAACTGTTTTAAAGGACGAGAAAGGAGAACATTCGCCTGAGGCACAGTAGGAAGCACATTTGTTTGTCAGCGTGCAAACTATTCAGGAGTAATCAACACATAAATGGTCTTTTACCCAAGGCAGCAATAATGGATAGAGCAATAGATGTACAGTGTTAAAACACAGCTGCAAGGCTTGAAATGCAATACCTGGTGTATAATAATAACATTAGTGGAAACACAATCACAAACTGCTGCCTAAGCATTCGGCTACAGTTACAGAGCAGCTACTTCATGACAAATAAACCCACAAAACAACCTGGAAAATGATCGCTTTTAACCTAAATGTATCCCTATTTTCCACCTCGAACGCAAGCTAGCAATGACCTGAAAAATTACCTGCATTTTCCGCACATTATTATACATACAGTATCTTCATACATATTCATGCTTTGACTCCATTGGAACATCTGTATCTGTAATGCCCCTCACCTCTATTTTAAGTTTCAATGAGTCACGCTGAGTGCGTTGGCTTTCATAACCACACCTGTCACAGTGAGTTATCCTTCGCTACAACAGCGGCTACTTTCAGAAGAAAAGCATTGTTCTCTATTTAGGGGAAATGTGCTCTCTAAGAGGGGAAAATGACTGATCTGCTGGACTGAATCACCCATCAGACGTACAGCATTTCTCCCACTTATTCTGCTGAATTAACCCTAAAAGTACAAAGTATGGTCTCAGAGTTTTTCCTCAACTTTCTATTTTTGTTAAGTTGACATTTCGCAAATAACTTTTTATTGTTATTTCCTGTTGATGTTTTATTTACTGTTTCTTAAAAATACTAAAAATTAGGCTCCTGATGCTCATTCTGCTCCTTTTTGGACATGTTGGGTTCACATAATTATGAGTAGTATTTTTTTATTTTTTTGCTTTGATTAATGTTATTGTTGTTTTGAATATTCTCATTGGTTTTGTTTGTTTGTTTTCAGTTAACTTTCTTGTGTTGCACGCACATGTTCGAAAAAAATACAAATAAATAAAAAGATATTTTAATATAAGTAAATAAATAGCTTCAATAAGTTCATGTCTTTGCTAATGATTTCTAAATTTAAGCATCACATGGGGGACAGGCATCAAAACTGCAAACAAAGTTTTATCTGCGAAAAAGAACTTCAACTCACTGTTTCGCATCTTAAAGAGTTAGAATATGATGAAAAGTAAGTTTTGTGTCATTATTCAAGTCAAAATGACATATTTTATATTGATCACACATGTAAAATATATATCACAAGTGTTTTTTAATGTTTGTCATGTTGATTTGTACTCACAGGTCATATATATCACTAAAACTCATTATCTCCAATCATTGGGGTGTTTCCTGGTATTAAAAAAACACATTTAAAAAGCCGGAATGTTTAATGTCTGACAAGCAGAGTCACGCTTTCCTTAATACTTTGTCTGGGCATCTTTTGATTCCAGGTCCAGGTTGCAGGTCTATGTTTTTGGAGGTTTTTCATCTACCCCTTAACAAATATCCCACAGACGATCTCTGGGGTTCAGGTCAGCTAAGTTTTGCAAACCACTTGGTAGAAGTTTTGGCGTTGTGGGCAAAAGGAAATCGGCACCTTCATAGAGGAAGCATTGAGTCCTCTCGAAATCTCCTGGTAGATGATTTTGTTGACTTAAGACTCAATCAAACACAATGGACCAACACCAGCAGATGACATGACACCCCAGATTATCACTTCACTGTAGACTCTCCAAACTCCTTCAAACTACTGAACAGTCATCCAGGTAAGACTCTCCCACTTCTCTTCCAAGTTCTTGATTCAACTTTTCTTGGTTTCTTTGTTAAAGAGTGATTCACTCAAAGTTTTGATGAAATATTCTGATATTTGGAATTATTTTAATCTGCAGGTCCTTATTATCACATTTTAAGAAGAAAAACACTTGACTCATTTAGTTTTACTTGCAGTGAGTCTAGACTTTATTCTACTTTTTGTTTCTTGAAAATATTCAACCTTAATTAGCTGAAATGCACCTGTTTAGTGGTTAGAGTCAAAGCAAACATTAACTTTTAGTCATGTTGTTATTTTTCAGCAGCAGTCCTCTGCAGTCTTCAGCTCTTGTTTATTTAATATGCTGGTTGGATGAGGCTAAACCAAAAGGCTGCTGCTGATCCCTCTGTAAAAACATTGTGTTGGCACTATCCTCGCTCATCAAACATGGACTTAATGTTACTTTACATCCCAAACAAATAACAGAAGGCGTAGCCTAGCAACAGCAGAGACGAGCCGCGCGAGCCGAGGTAATTTATAACAAGGGATGACTCTTGAAAAGAAAAGTAAGGCCAAGTGGAAACAATAAACGCCCTCCACCCGGCAAGTCAATAAATTTTGAGTAGCGTCTGCTTCTATGAAATGACTGCTCAATTCAAAGTCAGTGATATATTTAAATAATAAAACCGTAAGGAGATGGAAGCTGAGTAGGGAAGAAAGAAACTCACCCTGTGGCTTCGCATCGTGGAGCAGCTTTCGATCTGCAAAAACAGAGATGAGTCAGACTTTTAGGGTTCCTCTTTACGGCTTTGGATCATTTCAAACAGAAAATAAAAGTTTTAAAGTTTTATTAAGGAGACATGCTGCCGTTTTGTGTGCAAAATGTAGTTTAGTTTCTCCGAAACTGCTTTGTCTGGACAACAGACTAATATACTAAAAAACTAATATACATTGTTCACCATTAATGGTGCCAGCCCAAACATGAATGCAACTTTTTGCACCAATAAAAAGCTGAGTTAGTGTCTGACCCACCTTTTTTGGTTTCCTTTTTTGCAGATATACTTTTACTAACAATTTACTCATCACGCTTAATGGTCAAGCTGAAGTACTTTCAAAATAAAAGCATGTTTGTAAAGGCAGATGGGGCAAGACCATAATTCTTCGACCATAACTCCCTCTATTTCCTTTTTGCATGGTCCAGTCGTAACCTAAATTAGTGGATGCAGCAACAAACCAGGTTCAGGAAGTGTGTTTAGAGCCATTTGGTACTGGTTTTGGGACATGCCCATTTTTGTAAAGAGATTTTCTCTGAATGCTTTGACAGTATTCAGTACCGTAAATGATCCTGAATTCCTTAGTAAAATTGCTGATCAGTTTCCTAAATAGTGAATAGTAGGGCTGGGTGATAAACTGAAAATTTACTGATACCGAAGTTTATGTCAATAACCGACGTCATTTTGCCCATGTCAGTATATTCTGTTGGTGTCAAAAAAAAAATGAATTAAAGTTGGTTTTGGATGTGTGTAGGTAGGCTATGGTCTCATTTCCTTTTAAGACGCTGTCCTATGTCAGAGACGTGACTCCACCCCATCCAGTCCGTAACAAAGAGAAAAAGACAGGCGAGGAGATGGAGGACGGTTCAAAAGTTGTAGAGGCTGGAGTGGCAGCTGAAGTAGACGAAGTTAATGTGGGAGGTGAACTGCTCAATATATCGTGATATTGATTTGAGGCCATATCGCCCAGCCCTATTTAGTACTGTAGAAGATCCTTAAATCCTTAGCAAATTGCTGATCTGTTTCCTAAATAGTGAATCCCCTACCTATCTTTACATCTAAGTAACTCAACCTCTCCTAAAAGTCTTTTTTCATACTGGCAGAGTTTTGTTGTGCCTGTCCCAACTTTTTAAAAAACATTTTGTTTTTGTGAAGTCTGGACTTCCTTGCTTAGGCTGCTGCGACCCGACTCCAGGATGGAGTCAAATTGTTATCTTTGCACTATTTTCAATTTAATATATGGTTAAAATCCTGATTTCATTGACATATTGCACAGGATCTCCACTCTTCTGAAACTGTGGTTGTATTTGTATGACTGATTTAACTCTGATTTTAAGAAGCTCCTGTTTCCATTGGAGTAATTAAAGTTGTCCAATAGGCAGTCAGAGTGTCTGATCCCTATTCTGTAATTAAGAGAGCTTCTTTCAGTTGTCTGTAACTTCAAACTGAGCTCAGTCCATAAAGGAGTGGGAGTGAGGAGGGTCCGATTAGCCCTTTATATCGACATCTATGTCTTCAGCTCTTTGTTTACTGTAGTGCACACAAGACCCTTAATGACATATAGAGGAGGTCATGTTTGAAGTAGTTCTCTGTTGGCTACAAGTGTTAGTTTATTTGTTGCATGTTGTGCATGTGGAGCAGGGGGGGGTGAATAATGAAGACGGACGAGGGCGCCGCTAATGAGCGTAATTAGAATGACGATCATGCTGGAGCCCACGCTGCTGAAAATATGAGCAGTAAATCTGTAATGACACAGTCCCCGAACACAACAGGACTGACAGAAATGATGCAGAACTATCTTTTCCCTCATTGGACAGATAGTGATGTTGACCCACTCTGTGTGCAGAGGCCGCCGGTGCAGTTCTCCGTAGCCAACGCCACGCCGTCACACAGCCGACCTCCGTGTTTAGGCTCCGGAGCCGTACACTCTCTGCTGCGCTGCCTCTCGCAGTCTGAGCTGCATACAGACCATTCTGTCCACTCTCCCCATCCGCCATCCACTAAAAGGGAAGAGGAGCACAAAAGTTTGAGAACACAAGGATCCACATAAAACACTTCAACATGCATGAGGAGCAAAACAAGATGAAAAAAATGCAGAAAAAGATGATTCAGAGGTGAAAAAGAGCAATTATTTTACCCGGCGTGACAAAAATACCTACTTTTCTCATGAAAAATTCAAACATAAAGCTTAAGTTGATTTATTTAATAGATCTCTGGGACTCTCTGAGAAAACACTCTCAAGGTAAGAGCTGCACTTCTATCTTTACAAAAACATTCTTCTCCTCGGGGGTGCCAAAATGTTGCGCCGTCGTGCAGACTTCATGAAACACAAAGAGACTCCGCTTATGCCACACTCGATCAAGTCTCCTTTCCACCTCCAAAGTTCCCCCCTTCTTACTTCCTGCTAATCTAAAGGCAAATGCACGCTGTTTATGTTCAAACCCCGATGCGGGAGAAAAGACTCCTTCAGAAGGAGGCAGTTGGCAAAGAGGAGATAATGTTTGCAGGAGTGCACTGGCTTCCCCTGATAACTTTTTTCTTCTTAAACCTGATGAGCGTTTCCCTTTATACCGCTGCTATGGTTCAAATCATAAATTATGGCTTGTCTTGAAAGAAAAAAAAACCTTGAGCAGAGCAGATTACACAGGAGTTTTGATAACTGGAACTGCTGCTCTGAGATTATTTTCTTAACCTAAGCTTCAACTGTTTGTTTCTCTCTCTCAGGTTCTCGTTTTTCTAAATCCATTCCTCATTAGTTTTCTCCACAGTTGCTGTTTGAGGATCTGCAGCATTAGATTCTTAGATACTCACTTTTAACACTGTTCGCTCTGGAGATGTGAAATGTGATCAAGGGAAGCTAGATAAAGCTAACTTTAAGATGTCTTATGAGACAGTTTCAAATCTGTGTCCTCAAGGGGGATGAAAAGTGACGAGTTTTCGATTGAGGATTGTTTCCCGCACATAGACGATACCTTGGTGGCCTGCTGAAGGATATCTACCTTGTCGAAAGCCAAACAAATCAATATACTTTTACTAAAATTTACTCATGAGGCTTGATGGTCCAGCTGAAGTACTTTCAAAATAAAAGTATGCTTGTAAAGGCAAGACCATAATTCTTCAACCATAACTCTGGCTTTGAAATACTGTGTTATTTGTTGCACAAATAAACCTTGAAAATAATCAAGTCAAGCATATGCTCCATGTTCATATCCCTGGAATTGGCCCTGTGCATGGCCATTTAATTTTTGTTTCACAAAACATCTAACAAACACGCAGATGTACCTTTCAAAATTAAAGCATGCAAGTTTTTATTTTAGCAGTTCTTGATAAAGGCCTTAATTCTTCACTTCTACTCCACTAGTGCTACCATTAATTATTGTAGATCATAATGAATTTGCCCAAAAAACTCTTGGAAAAGCACAGAATAAAACAAATTCAACACTCCTGTAACTTCATGTTCTAGCTGAAGGTCTTTAAGAGGACTTTCAAATTAAAAGCATGCAATCACAGTAGGTTGAGAGTAATTTTTTATGAAAACAATAATACTTGTCCCACTGTTACAATTATTAAATTCTGTGTGATGCGTAAACATTAACTATCTATAAAGGTTTCTTGTCTTCTTTGCTAGTTTGAACACATCAATGTTTTTCCAGGAATATTTCTTAATATTCATTACGAAGACTAAAAATTATTCCACTAAATACTCCATGTGTCAATATGAATTTTACGCTTAATTAAGTCTTAAAAATCTAAATCAAAGTCAAGCATATGCTCATTTTCAATACTGCTAGAATTAACACTGCATGGTTAATCAGAATGAACCAGAAGTGCTTACTGGGTCCCTTCAAAATAAAGGTTTGACTGTAACCAGGTGGTGGTGGTTGGGATTCTATAAACACCACAATACTTGAACCAGTATATTCACTATCTCTGCTTTTAAATAATGTGTGTCTTAATTGATCAGTGTGCAAAGAAACAACCTGAAAAAATAACGTTCTGCACATGCTCAGTGTAACTTTCTACTGAAGTGACTCTGTGCATGTTTATTATGTTTATTCTATTCACTAAAACACATGTATTTGACATTTTACTGATATAAATTTACAAATAAGCAGAAGTAACATTTGTGTCCTTTCAAAATAAAAGCCAAAAGAAAAATTATTTTCTAAAAGACCATAATACATGTACACAAACATTTTGTGTCATGTTGAATTACTGTGCCCAGAAAAATTTTGAAAATATCCAGTCAAGGCCATGCTCACTGTAAACAACCCAAGAATTGGCTATGAGGAAGGTCATTTGACTTTTCACTGACTTCATTTCTTGACCGCACTTTGTTAGTCAAATCCACGCGGGTTAGCTGAGTATCAACACACCAGAGCAGGAGGAGGGGGGAACATCTGCCTGGCTCCACCCTGGGGTCAAACCATCCTCTCACCATCACCTCTAAGACTCATTAATTAACACATTTGTCTTGTTTGCAAAATAAGTCCTAACACCAAAACGTCAAGTTAACATTAGGGGATGTTAGGGTTGCGTGTTATGGTGTTTCTAGGTCAAGAGGTCGGGGAATTTGGTGAGAAATAGTTCCTCCTGTCATGTCATAAATAGCATTTTTTATACTTTCAGTTTGCATCAATTAAAGTATTCAAGTTCTGGGCTTTTACAATACAACACTTAGTGCTAAATGACTGTTATAGTAACACGAAGAGGGATGGTGATGTCCGAAGACGGTCCGACATTAACCAGATATCAGAGCAGATTTCACTGATAGAGTGCAGCACTGAGTACAAAATGTGATTTGTAAGCTTTAGTGCTGATACGCAGGTCTCCCCCCCCGCTCCCAGCCTGTGTGCAGAGCTAAGCTAACCGCCTGCTGGCTATGGCTTCATATTTTATAAGACATAATGTGCAATAATGGGACATTACGGCATCTGCAGTATCGCTGATTAAGCCATGAACATGCTGAATTAACCTACACGGCTACTTTGACTTCTACCATTGCACATGCACATGCACGGTGCAGTTTCTCCATCTCATTTTTTCTGTTGTTGGCTATATCTATATTTGCAGGATCTTTTTTCCTCTGTCTGCTGCAAATGGTGCACCACAGTCTCCTGCAGAAGAGATAAAGTTCTTTCTTATCTTGTAATTAGCAGGCGAGTATAAGAGCGGTGCTAATCTTATCATCTAGTTCTTGGCTGGACAACATATGCACACTTTCCCTATAAGGATGCATTTTCTACAAACCAAGCTCAGATATGAAAGTGTCAGATTTATATATTTTTTTGCTCTCACAAAGTTAATTTTAAGATTTTCCATATCAAGAACTGAGGAAAGTCTGGGAACTTTCAATTAGTGTGAGCATCAGAAAACTTAAGAATTTGCATCTTAAAGCTCCAGTGAGGAGTTTTTTTTTGACATTTCTGAAATAGACTGAAATTCATATGGATGCCTTTTTATGATATCCAAAAGCAGCTGAGACCATGAACTCAGGACAACTTATACGCAATAAACTTTTCACTCACACACACACACGCACGCACGCACACACACACACCTGTTTCTGACAAGTAAGGAAGATGCTCCAATCCTGGATGACACACACACACACACATTTTTACCGACACGTGTGTGTGCAGGAGTGATTGTAGGTGGATGCTAACACCCCATGCAACACCCACACCCTCTGCTCGGAGAATAAATGTCAAAGTTGAGCTTTTTTTAACTTTCTTCTCGCTTTGGAGTTTACAAAGTTTTCACATTGTGAAAGATGTTTGTGAGGATAAGTAGGCGTCGGTGTAAAGGTCATGCAGTTTAGAGGGTTTAATAACTTTAATAAATGTAGGTTCACAAAAATGTACAAATGAGTGTACAAATATCTGCAGAGACAGAAAATGTACTAAATAATAGAAAATATTAAACTATTTTTTGAACTAGGCCGTAAACACATTTATTTGGGCTCTAAAATTGGGCTTGTTTGAATTCGTGTGTATGTGGTTTCTGGTGCGTCTTCAGCCGGTCTCTAGTGGACACTTTCAGAACTGCAGTTTTTGGCATTTTTGCATCAGCT
This sequence comes from Xyrichtys novacula, assembly GCA_962446985.1. NCBI lineage: Eukaryota > Metazoa > Chordata > Actinopteri > Labriformes > Labridae > Xyrichtys > Xyrichtys novacula. The sequence goes on along the minus strand of OY660876.1, from coordinate 11,303,453 downwards.
TCATTTCTGATTACTAGAGGTTGTTGGTTGATTTTGTGGCCTTTAATTTACAGGATAGGACAACAAATAGAACAAGAAATGGGCTGTGTCGGCTTCCAGACTACTTTAAACAGAGTCTACTCCCAGGAAGTGTCGAGCTGGACATCCAGAAATGACCCTTTGAGCACTTTTCCTGTGCAACCTAGGTTGTTGTATTTCTACGTCTGTTCAGACTGACTGGGAAGCAGGACCTGACTGGGGATTACGGGCTGAAATACCTATCACACTCCAGGATACAGGTCGAGTTGCACCCAACTTTAAGAGTAATTTCTGACAAGAGCTGAAACTCTTAACCTCAAACTTTAAAATGGGGCGCTTGCAGAACATCAGAGTATTATAATAAGACATTTTAAGGTATTATTATATAATAGCTGCTTCGATTGTGTTTGCAGTTTCTTTTCAGTCCACTTTCTCACCAAGATCTTGAGCCAGTTATGTGTCGAACTCGTCTGTCCTTTTGCATATTTACTCTCACTTGTTTTCCTTCGTATCTTTCACACCCAGCGTCCACTTTGCCCTCTGTGACTCCACAGTCACAACCTTGGAGTCCATTGGCTGCTGTCTGACAGTGATATATGCCTCAAGGAGTGATGGCCAACCTCTCAGTATCTCTGTAGTAGCCAGCTGTTGGTGATGAATGACTTCAGCCAGAGACCCCCCTTTCAGTGCGCTGACTTTTTATGTCTAATGAGCAACTTGGGGGGCAATCACGGGTTCGGATCAACCAGATTTGGTGTTAGGATATGTACGCAAAATTACACTGTCAGTTTTTGGTTCGTTAAAATCTGCAGGAAAACCTCCTGATTATCTGTTTTAAATAAGTCTACGAAAGACTAAAAACAAACCAAAGCTTCGTCAGGATTGTCCCCATGGAGACAGGAAAACTACATACCAGCCCATGACGAGATACTCCATCAATCTGTGTTTCACTACTACACTACAAGTGGCGCTGTGATGCACCTTGTGGAGTAGGAGCCCACTTCTGATTCCATAAACAAGCTAAGACGCTTGACCATCGGTTTTTTTATGTCTCTTTTTTTTAATATTTGGAGGAGATATTATGATCAAAAGCTTGATTTAGATCTGCACTTTTGGGGATAAACTCTACAAATATTTTTTTAAATGTAGTTTTACTTTTATCTGAACTATGCCTGCAGCATGCAAAAAGAAGTTTCTGGGATTCTTGGACACTTGGATTCACAAAGTTCCTAGAAATATAAACATTCAGGGACACAGGGGAAAAATTCAAGATCTTTCCAACCCGCCAGATATGCCAAATGTTAGGGCGACCACACATCCACTTTTACCAGGACATGTCCTCTTATCTGGGGGCTGTCTAGCCTGTCTGGCCTTGAGTTTATAAAATCCTTCAAATGTCTGGGGTTTTGTACGGAAGTTTTGAGTTTGAGTCGCATAAACTTACTGAGTTAGAAGCACGTAAAAAAACACTCGACCCAACCCGAAAAAAACCTCTCAAAATCTCCTACATGCGACTCTGTGACTCTGCCCCCGCGTAGTCGTGTCCTCTTTCTGGGATTTAGAATGTGGTCACCCTACCAAATATATGAAATAGATATGTATTTATATCCATGGAAGTTAATTTGGTCTGATAGTGATCACATCTAGCAAAAACAGCACTGATGAGCAACATACCGATATTGACGAAAAATTTATCCACTTCTGTGATTTCATCACGACTGCACCTTGTTGGTATTTGTGCATTTATTAAGTGAAACATAGAAAAAGATAAGAGGAAGAGCTGAGCTGGACACTAAGCACGGGTATAAAGAGGCTTTAAATTCCCTTAACTAGAATAGAACTAACAAAAGACGACTCTTTTACAGAAGTTTACAAAAGTCATTAGAACTTACAGCATAAAATAACAGTCGGCCTGGAGCTTATTTATTGTCACGACGGTGTAGATGCAGGTGCAGGTGCATCTGACGTGTCTGATACCAACCATAAAAATACAGAAATAGATTTTTTAATCTTTCGGTCAATGTTACCATATGAAAAGAGGGACAAAACCATGTAAGAAGCCGATCAATGCTCAGCTTTTTCAAACAAACATTTTTCTTCTTTTAAAAATAGTGATTTTCTCTTTTTTTTTGACTGAAATGTTGTAATTTGGATGAAAATGACCAACTTTCAAAATACTGAATAGGCCAAGTCAGAATAAAACCTGTTTTTATTTATGAAACTGGAGCTTTGCACTTTCCTTTGAAGCCTTTATTAGTTACATATTCAGAATTTAGGGGGCCTGAAATTTGGTCATCTTTTTCATTTGACGCCTGTGAGGAAAGAGTAAAGTTTGTCGTAACAGATCTGTAAAAAAACTCATTTGAAAGCTTTGTGGAGATTGTCGTCAAGAGCAGGAGAAAAAGAAAAAACAACTTTTAGAGCGCTTTTGTTAAATGAGAGTTTAATCGAACTCTTCTAATGAATTTCAGGAAGTATCTGAAGGCTGATTGACTCGAGCTATTTAGAGTTGAGGAGATTTGTCACTCGGGTTGACGTGAATCGTCCTGAGATAACCTCTGATAGGCACGGCAATGTCGCTCAAATGGATTGTGTTTCTTCTGCTTTGGCCCTCACACACAAGACGGATGCCAAAGCCTGCTAAAATGTGATTGGTCGATACCACTCTGATTTGAATCTGAAAATAGAGGCGCCCTCTGTTGTGAGAAAATCTAGCTTTTGAATAGTGAGTGCTGCTTTAAGTATGTGCACACATTCACACACACTCACTCTGGGGGAACAGGGATTATGTCCTTGTGCTCACCTGGACACAGCGTGTTGCAGGTGCTCTTCTGCACTGACATGCCCTCACAGAAGGCTCCCCCGTTGAGAGGAGCTGGATTTGTGCATGTGCGGGAACGTTTCTGCACGCCCCGACCGCAGCGAACGTTACAAGGAGACCAGTCGGTCCAGGATGACCAGCCTCCATTCACTGCACGCCAAAAAGAAGAAAAGAGAAAGAATGAACAGAATGAAATCCGGCCTACATTTTTTGTGCCTGACAATATATCCTCTGCCAAGAAAAGCAGCTTCACAGGCTTCGAATTGAAGGTGAGGGAGAATATCTTATGAAGGAAAAAAAGGATGAGGTGTCTTTGCAAAGATGATCAATGGCGTCTTCCCTTCTGTCATCTTAGATTTTTCCTTCTGATTTGCCGACTGAAATATTTTGGTATGATTGACTAATCAGCTCATTTGCTGTCAAAGCACTAAAAAGAAATACAACATCGCTCCATTGTGCATCTGTCTGCAGCAATCGGGGAGCAGTAAGCCTGTCAGAGACTTCATTAGCATTAAGAAAATTAATGATTGATGTGCCTCAGCAGTGGGGTGTCAGAAAGAATTAGACAAATTCCCACAGCTGCTAAAGATCCCCACTGAAAAAATAAAAATAGCAGGATGAAAGGTCAGTGAAAACGAGCGCAGAAACTCTTCAATTAACAAGGTTTTCCTCTGGTGTGGAAGGAGCTGGTGCAAGTATGACATTTTAATTTCCCTTATTCTCCTCTGTGGCTGCAAAGCTCTCTGCAGGGGCTGTAAAATACACTGGAAACGGTGTCTGCCGGCCTGCAGCTCCACCAAATGCTCCACACGGTTGGTCTGCGGTGTTTAGCGCTGGCAGATAAAAAGAGGAGGGGAGGGGGGGTTTGTCACAGTCCTTGTCACTGCCTTTCCTCCCATTAATAATTGAGTTCTTGTAAATATTGAGCCCGTGTCTTCTTGTTTTCACACATGAGGGATCACTTGCCCATTACCTGCTCATTAGACTCTTGTGTGCAAAAGGACCACACGCTGCGGTTGAGCAGGGCTTTTTATATTAATGACTTTGGGGAATTTGCTTATGGGGCCAATTTGACAGCCGCCTTCTGTAGTGAAAATTGATATTTTGATGCAGACAAGAAAGCACTTTGACACTGTTTTGATCATCTGTGCGGCAGAAACTCAAAAATTCTACCATCACGCCACAGAATCTAACTTTCTGACACCTCCCCAACTTAAAGTGACACAGAATCTCTCACCGTAGACGACAACAGTGGCGGTTGCACTGCGCCTCTTGGCCACGATGTTGCTGGCGACGCAGGTGTAATTCCCAGAGTCAGAGAGGCGGGCTTCTGAGATGATGAGGTTGTGGTCACCTCTCGTGTCAATGGCGCCGTCTGAGCTTAGAGTCTCCTCGTTTTTCAGCCATTCCACCTGCAGAGAAGCAGAAACGAGGGGATCATATGAAATAAAAATACGCTTGTGTGAAGATTTGAAAACAAGCTGCCTTTATTCATTTATTTATCTGTTGGATTAAAGCGTGAACTGCATCAAGACCTCTTTCTTTAATACATTACAGTTTGCTTTTGAATTACCATGCAATAACGCTGTTGTTTATATCGAAGCCCCTCCACCTTTAGTTGTCTGATGTTGCTCCACATCCTGATCAAACAACGCTTTTATCTGCATCAAATGGAAAACTCTAAAGTAGAAATTGTTGAATCCTTATCATAACAACCATGAAAGGAATGATTTTTTACCTTAAGATTGTTAATTTGATCGTTTTTCCTCAGCTGTATGTATATATGTGTATATGTACAGCCTACATGTGCTTAAACCTCTCCTTCACTTTGAACAGTTACATATTTTAACATTTAGCTTATTAGCATAGCGAGGCTAAATACTACATCAGTTGATTTTCTACTGAAGCAGTTTCTGTTATTAAAAACACACTTTTTGGTGCCAATTTTCAGCTATTTTAACTGTATATTCTTCATATAAGGTCACTGAAACATTTCCATTATTATTTCATACATTTAAGCTAACTCTCATTTGTAGCGGTTAGCTATTTAAACTGTTCGTTGGTTAAGTAAGCTATTTAAACTGTTCATTAACTAAGTAAGCTACTAGAACTGTTCGTTGGTTCAGTAAGCTATTCAAACTGTTCATTAACTAAGTAAGCTGTTTTAACTGTTCATTGGTTAAATTAGCTACTTAAACTGTTCGTTGGTTAAATTAGCTATTTAAACTGTTCGTCGGTTAAGCTAGCTATTTAGACTGTTTGTTGGTTAAGTTAGCTATATAAACTGTTTGTTAATTAAGTTAGCATACATTCAACCATTCTAACTGTTAGCTCTTAGCGTTTTATCCTTTACATTTGGTAACTGTAACTGTTTCAACCATTCAAACCCTAACTTGTTAAATTAGCTGTTGGCTACTTCAAGATATTAAAACTTTCGCTGATTATTATAAATCCAAGCTATTCTAATTGAAAATGTATATTTAGTTAACTTTACAGTTCGGTTTTCACACTTGCGTTACCAGGTCAAATATGCTTTAAATTTATATTATTATTATTATTATTCTAATTTTGCCATTTATTTTATCCTTATATTGTAGCTGTTAGTTATTAAAACTCTCTGCCCTCAAGTTTTCTAATTCTAAAAAAACTTAAATGTTTCTTAAGGCATTAAGATTTAACAATGAAGTTTTATTTAGCAAACTTAGTCAAAATTATCTCATATTACTTTACCTGTTTCAACTAAATTCAGCCGTTTACAAGTAACTGTGCTATCTCAAGCTAATTATAACACTTTTATCTATTTTAGCTGTTAAAGGAAAAGTAAAAAAAAAGTATAATACTTATGATATTTCAACCGTTATTCACCATTTAAGAAAACTTTTTCAGGGATTTTTACTTCACTATTTCAACCCGTCTTGCACATATTTTTCATGCTCTCAGCTGTTAACTATAATGTTTAACTAACGCCTGTTTGACTGCCAGAAATTAGAAGTCAGGCCACTTTTCTGAGAGCATGACACTATTTGGAGCATTTAATTATATTCCGATTTACTTTATTTAGACATTTCAGTTGAGCTAATTACTGCATCTTTCCATGTAGCATATCCTGCATGCTGTGCCAACACAAGAGTTTGAATGGCTAACTGGACTATCGTAGTTTAGAAGCAGGTATAAAACAGATAGTTTTTTGATACTGCAATGAGGTGATTTTATGTAAGAGATCGTGTCTTTCATTTACAGCAGGGTTCATCCCAAAAGTTTCTCTAAAATAAAAAAAAAAAAACCTGTGAAACCTTCAGCTCACCTTTAACGCAGCAGAAGTCTGAGACAAAATGAATACATCACATTAATTCCCAGGACTCTTCCCCGGCCTCTAACATGTCAGAGGGTAGAGTTTAAACTGCTCTGCTGCATGTCTGTGGATCGCTGGCTGGCTTACAGCTCAGACTGTCCTTTTACCTCCTGAACCCTCAACCTCTCAGGTCAACTGTTCCCAGTGCGCAGACTTAACAGCATTTCAATACTGTGCACCAAAGAGCTGGAACAAACTTCTGGAAAATAACAGACTTGGACCAACCTTTTACTAGTTTTCAGTCTGAGCTAAAGCATTTTAATTTCCTGCGATTATCCTTCCTTTCTTTTAATGCTTATAATATCCTTTTTTTTTTCAGGTTAAACATCCTCTGAATGTGTTGAATGTGTACTGTTAAGTGTGTGGGTTTCTTTTATGTATAAAATCGCAGTAAAAGTAAACTAGCCCTGTTATGGCCTTGTAATAACGGCACTTACAACGAGGTGGAATCGTATGCATATGCAGCAATGGTAAAAACAGATAATTGTCCTGTTGTTTTGATATGCATTGCCATTGCAGCTCTTAAGTGCTATTGACCAAGCTTCCTCTCTTTGTACTGGAGGTTTTACTGCAAGGAAATGAGAGGGTGTGCTGTTGTTCCTTAAAGCTAAATACTTTCCTCCTTGGAGTTATCCTAAAGACTGTGCCACAGAGTCTCTGCTTGGAAATATTATCTTTAAAGCAGGAAATGGGCATTTCTCTGTCGCCGTACTATATGTATTAAGATAAGTGAGGGGTTGCAAGATAAGGGGGTTTGTGGGCGAGTATGACATGAGCGACATCCTCTCTGAGGGAGGGATGCAGAAGGTATGGCACATCTTCTATCGTTACAAATTCAGTGGCCGTGTAGTGACTGAAAGTAATAAGGAACTACAAAATAAAGGGCGCTCTGTTGATGCTCCTCTCCTCGCATGACTGCCCCTGTAAATTGCTATTAATGTGCCACTGGCTTGGGCTTTTCATTGAGAGAGACGAGCCGGGGCATGAGGGACCAGGGTTTGATTTATGGCAGTGTATTTGAGGATTAAAAACTCCGCCCCACTGGGAGCTCCATGTGTTTGTGCATGGCGTGTTTGTGTGTGTGTGTGTGTGTGTGTGTGTGTGTGCGCAGTGTCCATTTGCCAAGGGACTATAACAACAGCCAACAAACTCAGAGATTGCTTTGGCTCTTTCCAAGCGCCCTGGATGAAAAAATTGAGCCGGGAAATCAATAAATCAGGAGTCATGTTGTCACAAACAGTTTTTTTTCTCCTTTTGATGGCCAAGAAGCCTTTCATCATGTGCTTTTAATTTGACTTATTTTTTTCATCATTTGGCGCCACGGCTTTCAGGATAAACCGTCAAAACCGCAGAGGGTGGCCCGCATCAGCCGTTCTCTCAATCTTTGTCTCCATATTTTTGTCTTTCACTATTTCACACCTTCGGAGTCTAATCAACCCCCGTGTCGACGACCACACCGCTCTACACTCTCCACAGCTGCAACAATCAGTCGACTCAATTATGGAGGCAGTCAGTTTTCACCTTCCACAGAGAGAGAGAGAAGGAGAGAGAGAGAGAGAGAAAGAGAGAGAGAGAGAGAGAGGGAAAGAATTTGAATCTGAAAATTTCAACCTTCCTGTGGATTCATCCGAGTCATTATTATTTTGGTTTTATGCATCTAAAAGGATTATTTATGGACTCAGACTCTGCTGTGGGGCTTAACTTTCAGCACTGACACAATATCTATCTATCTATCTATCTATCTATCTATCTATCTAATTGCCATTTATCAATCCATTCATTATCCATCTGTCCTCCACCCATCTTATATCTTCTGTCCATCACTCATTCATCCATTCATCATCAATTCAATTATTCATCAGTCTCTCCTAACTGCTGTTCCATCTGCCTACCCATCCACACAGTCATTTATCTGTCCATTCAATCATCTATACATCCATCTGTTCATTCAGTCATCTATCACAACATCCATCCATCCATGCATCATTCATCTGTTCATTGAATCTTCCATCCATCCATCCATCCATCCATCCATCTATATGTTCATTGAATCTTCCATCCATCCATCCATCCATCCATCCATCCATCCATCCATATGTTCATTGAATCATCCATCCATCCACCCATCCATCCATTTGTTCATCCATCCATCCATCCATCCATCCATGTTTCCATCCATCCATCCATCCATGTTTCCATCCACCCATCCATCCATTTGTTCATCCATCCATCCATCCATCCATGTTTCCATCCATATGTTCATTCAATCATCCATCCATCCATGTTTCCATCCATTTGTTCATCCATTCATCCATCCATCCATCCATCCATCCATCCGTCATTATATTTTATCCATCAGCTCATCATCCCTCCAACTCCTTATTTATCTTTTATTCATCAATTCATCACCAAATCCTCTCTATCTTTTAAATTTTTCAGTGTATTCATCCATCCATCAAACCATCATTATCCATCCATCCATTTATATATCATAGAGTAAAATTCTTCTTCTCTTCATTCATTTCTCTTTTCATTTGTTCACCTGAGCATCAACTATCTTCCCAACACTCTTTTCATTTGTTGGTCAATCTGTCCATCCATGCATCAATACATCCACCCATCTATCCATAAAGCCATCCATCTATCCCACAGTCCATCTACCTGTTCATCCACCTATCTTCTTTTACGATCTATTGATCCCTCGCTTCTGTCCAGAGAGGTGTAGTAGCCCTATAGAGAGTACCTTCATACAGACTGAGGTGGAGTTCAGTGTGGTACACAGTTGTTCCTCCTCTGATTGTACAGCTTTTAGCCTCTCTCTCTCAGACTTTGTCCCCGTCTACTATCTGGGAAGTGGGGAATTAACCTTGACAAGTAGGAGGCTTGTGCTTTATCACCTTCACTGCAACTACCGCAGCCTCTCTTACAAAAGGATGAGAGGGTTGAACTCGGTTGTTTTTACAAGTGTTACATTATACATAGGCTGTGTATTGTCTGAAAAGATTCTCCCCCAAAGGCATCTCTAATGTCACCCAGAGACAATTTAAAGGCTCAGTTAAAAAAAAAAAGGTTTGAACCCAAAAGTACAACTCTGAGGCCAGTAAAACAAAAGTTCACTTGAGGTCGAAAACAAGTGAGAGTTGAAGCCATGGCATTAGGGTAGATAAGGCGAGCGTATCCAACAGGGGACTCATGCTGGAGAGCAGGTGTCCACGAGGCGAGCAGGAGGTCATAACAAGCAAAACTGAGGCACAGAAAGTGGCTGCAGAGAACACAATAGATGATCTGGCAGGGAATGGATGAAAGTGGGACGTTGTATGTGTTCCAGGGCTCACTGGGTAGAAGGAGCAGGTGTGCAGGGGGGACACGGGGTGACTGTAGGCCAGCTGGGAGTGACAGGTCTGACATGACTGGAAAGAGAAAGAGACGAGGAAAGTGTGACACCCAGAAAAGGCTGACACTGTGTTAGACAAAGCCTTGAGCTGATAATGAAGCAACAGCTGACTCTTCCAGCAGGTTATCTCTCGTCGTACAAGTAACATACTGACTTTTAAAGCAACATTTATGGGGCAACAGCAGGCCAGTAATGCTTTCTTTTTTAATCGCTGGCTATTTTTCTAAACTGCATGTGCTGTTAAGACAAGAGAAAAGGTCACATGAATCAAACCGGGATGACACCAACTATTAGATAAGAGATACTTACGTAATAACACATTTTGACTAGTATAAGGTCAGTTTTGGAGATACAAACACCGGGCACTTACTCAAATTGCTTCATGGTGCATTGTCTTTTCTTTTATCAAATTACTTAAAAATATGCGTCCATATAATTCAAGAAAACAATCTGAAAAGGTTTTTCTTTTTTTTTTCCTGCAGGCATCTGGCGGCTGCAAACAAGCGTGGTTGAGGAATTCATTGAATTAAACATTAACCCCTAACCTTTTGTTCTTTTCCAATCTGTATTCAGAAGGGATGTGTGCTTAAGGAGAAGAGCCAAAATTGCACTTGACACACACCGAGATTTAATGATGGTGTTTTTGTAAATTTAATATGTTCCCATGTTCAGGGGATAATGTGTCATCTCAGTTCAGAGAACATTTTCTCGCTCTGCCGAAAGGCTAAAAATTCCAGACACTCTATCACATTATCATTACTTTTTTTTTAACGACAAATCAAATTTCCATCAAGCTGCAAGAAAGTAAATTAAGGTGTAACAATCATCCATTTTAATCAGTTAATTAAGCAATGCAGAGAGGTGTTTTTCACCACACAGAACAAGCTGCTAAAATAAGAGTGAAGTTATTCAAGTACACTGAATTAAGCAAATCTATATGTGCAATCACAAAGTGTGTTTCAGGATGTAGAAATGAAAGCATTTCTTTCCCCTGCCAAAGATCTCCTACCTGAAAGCTAAAAATTTGCTCTGTTGTGACATCATTTTGCTGTATGTCTGATTTTTACCTTTTCTTAAAAATAAGAAACATGAAAATCTTTTAAAATGTCAAAATATCTCAGTTAATGAACAACCAAAGGGAAAAAAATCAAATATTTCCTGTTAAAACAGCATATTTGACAACTTAGATACTGACAGCTACACCATCAAAGCTACATCCAATTAGTTGCGAGCTAACATTACTTCTGTCTAGTTGACATTTCTACCACAACAGCTTACACAAGCACATCCTATCATAATGTAAAGTTATCTAGCTTACAGTTTTTCTGGCCTATAGTAACTACCAAAAAGATAGCTCATATGATTGCTAATTAGTTTTAATTACAGTTAGCTTTTCTTTCGTACAGGATGCTAACTCTGACTCTTGTCTAACATGAATTCCTAGCTAACACTGCCATTGGCTTACCAGTGTAATTAGTAATGCATCAGATTTCATATAGCGCTTTATCAGAGACCCTCAAAGCGCTTTACATTGGATACATCATTCATTCGCTCACACAGTCACACTTTGGTGGTGGTGGAAACGTGGCTGCCATTCTGCGCCTACGGCCTCTCCGACCACCACCACACAACACTCACAATCATACACCAGTGGAGGACACACACTGGGAGCAAGGTGGGTTAAGTGTCTTGCCCAAGGACACAACGGACAGACTTGGATTAGGGGGGAATCGAACCGCCAACCTTCCGGTTATTGGACGACCGCTCTACCTCCTGAGCTACTGCCGCTCCAATTAGTCTAATTAACTCTTTTATGTGCCTAAATTTGAATTTCTAGCTAAAATTAAAGCTACACAGCTCACACTGTCAGGAGTCAGCTAACATTGCCAGAAGATAATGGTTAGATTACCTGCATTACTGCTAGCAAGGTTTATCTTTCTTTCCTTAAATTAGGCCTGTCCAGTTAGCAAAATGTAAGATCAGGATGCTAACTTTGACTTTTGTCTAACCTGAATCCCTAGCTAACACTACCATTAGCTTACCAATGTAATTGTTATCTAATCAACACTTTTCTAGCTTAAATTAAAGCTACACAGCTTACACTGTCAGGAGTCAGCTAACATCACCAGAAGATAACAGTTAGATTACGTGCGTTACTGCTAGCTAGGTTCATCTTTCCTTTCCTTAAGGGAGGCCTGTCTAGTTAGTAAAATATAAGTGAGGGATGCTAACTTAAAAGAGGGGATATTATGAATCTTACTTTGGAAAATTAATATCCATAAATGTAAAATGAAAAAATGCACTTCTGTCTTAAAACAATACTTAGTGTTCTCAATCCATTTTAGTACAGGATTTTTTTTTTTGAAAATGTGTTTTCCCACTGAGCAACAGATGGCTTTTCGACGTCTAGTTTTTTGTAGACCAAATTTGAACCATCTAGATTCTGTATACGTTATTCGATAACTATTTATTTCAAAAAGCAACTGTGAGTTGCATAACTGATCTCCAAGTACCAAAATAATTATGATAGCCATTGAGCAAAAAATGCTCAGTGGGCTGTTTGACCTCTGTTAGCCGGCTAGTCTAAACTTGGTCTAAATGTAGACATCAAAAAAACTTTCATTTTTAGATCTGTGGTAGCCTGACTTTAGACCAGTCGTCTAGGCTACATTTAGACGTCTATTAGACCTCTTTAGGACCAAAAAATGCTCAGTGGGCTGTTTGACCTCTGTTAGCCGGCTAGTCTAAACTTGGTCTAAATGTAGACATCAAAAAAACTTTCATTTTTAGATCTGTGGTAGCCTGACTTTAGACCAGTCGTCTAGGCTACATTTAGACGTCTATTAGACCTCTTTAGGACCAAAAAATGCTCAGTGGGTTGTTTGATTTTTGAAAAATTTTCTATCCCGATATCCACATGTCTTGGGTTAATAAAACAACTTTATAGATATTGCGGCGTTTGATTTACATCACCTCACTCTAAACCCTCACCAGGTGCTTTGCATTGTGGGTAGCAGTAGGCAAAGCAGATTTGTGCATACAGTGACATTTTCCCGAATCAGTGCAAACTTCCATTTTTGCATTTGTTTGCATACTGTACACTACATACTACATTTTGGGCAATCAGTACGCACTTCTGGTATAGTAAGTGAATTAGAAAACAGCCTGTCTTTCAGGTAAACACCCTGAAATTGCTGTGTGAATATGAAGTATTTCAGACAGCACTTTATTTTCAGGTATATGCAGCATTTACTATATATAAGCTGCAAGTGAGTATACATAATGGAGCACATTCACACTTCATGAGTCTTTCTCAAACCTTTTCTTTAAATCTTTATTCTGCTTTCTTCTCCAGCTATAAAACATTAAGTATGTATTGTATAACTCCCACCTTCGAGAAACCATACTTAGATTATTTCTCAGTACACTGAGATCTTGTGTCATGTTCTTCAACAATCAGCAATACTGTATGAATTATCCGCTGAAGGTTATTCAAAGAGAGCTTGTAGCAGCTTCATAATGTCTAACACAGAAACACCATGCTACAAATGTGAATATAGGTAGATAGAATATGTGCACCTTAATGTAGAGAACTTCCCAATTTAAACAGTACTACAGGTGAAGGGTTGTCTACCCCCTGTAAGGTTACATGAATTATAAATCACAGTTAAGCAACACTCTGAGAAAGATACAGCTTCAGTGAAATGGAATAAGATTTCCAACATTTGAATTCAGGGTCAGAGAAAGGCTATCGCTTGAATCTTTTTTTTTTTTTTACAAGGAGAGTGAGTTATCAAACTTTAATAACTTTTTATAACTGTAACGGGGAAAGTGAAGGTGAAAGGAGCGCAGAGTAAGTGGACAAGGTGCCTGAAGGTGAGATCTGATCCTTGACGGGGAGGACGCACGTGTGACTCCACTGCCGCACACCTGACCGTTCAATCAGCTCCGGGCACGGCATTCTTTTTATTTTTGCACATTAGAGTCTTACATAATTCATTAGACTTAACAGGACCTGACCAAACTGAGTAATGGCCGACCAAAAAAGAGGCTTTATGTTTTAATTCTGCATTCCCCCTGCAGGTACAGTGTAAATAGCAGACATGTTCCGGCATGTGGTAGGAGGCTGAGGTGTACTTTTTGCTTCAATACCTTCTCTCTGACACTCATCTCATCACATTTGCTGGTTTGTAGCTCAGTGTAAAACTTGGCTAAAGCCCTGGTACTTTATTGACAGTCCCCACCGGCGGGATCTGATGCAGCCAAGCTCGTGGCTGGTGATTAAAAACTTTTTAATTATATTTGCTCGCTAACGGACAACAAATACTCTAGTTTGCTGGGGGTAACATGAGAGCAGTGATTTATTTTGGCAAAGGAGTCTTTGGCATTTGCTTCGGCATTAATAAACGGATGTAACAGATTACTGTAATACCCTTTTTTTTCAGTGACAAAGACGTTTAAACTGTCAGGCTGTGACTTTATTTTTAGACTGAACTGGAATCTCTAACAGTGTGGATCTGTTTATTTGATGGAAAATGAACATATGAAGCATTTTTTGTTATTTTAAAGCATAAAATTAGTATGTTATGGCTCGATGTTAACCTAGCTATGGGATTTAATAACAATAATAATAATAATAAAAACAATAATAATAATAATAATTCCTGCAATTTCAATAGGGCTCTTGCCCGCTGCTTGCAGCATTGGCTCGGGCCCTAATAATAATAATACTATGGGTGGAAGGGATTAGGTAGGTTTGGTGGACAGGTAGAGCTGGGTGTCATCTGCATAGTAATGAAAATGAATGTTATATATATTTATATATAGAAGACAAAAGGCTAACTCATACAGGACACGTATCATCTCCGTTGCAGTATTGTGTGGAGAGCAGCACTGCGAAAGATACGCAGTAGGTCTATTTTAGCTGCTCTATGCTTCCAGTGCGCGTCAGTCCACACAGAGAAGATCGTCCTAGACAGGAAGCATGAATACCGTGCATGTCATTTGGTATTTCAAAATAAAACACCATGGATTTATCAGTAACATAGAACAATCTGATGGTCATTTCCTGATCCATGTGGGGCCCAACAGGACTTTTAACAGGCACCTCTATCTGAAGGTAACAGCGCAGCATAAAAAAACATAGCTTACTCTATTAGACACGAGTAAACCTGTATAAACCAAAAGTGTAAAATCATGTTCCTTTCTCACATGTAGAGAGGCTCAATGGTCACTGAATTATATCCAAATTAGCAGGAAATAGACCACAAGGCAAAACAACCTGTTGTGAGCATGTTGTTTCCTATACTGAGCCCAGCTGACCAGTGCTGTGATGCTCCAAATATGCATCCTGTATGTGAAACCCAATGCTGCTCTACGGAGCAAATATGGAATGCGCTTGATACTAATACTAATGTATTAATACTGATACATAATAGTGTATGTTTTCGGCTAAACAGAAGAAGCCCCAGGACAGAACCCTGTGGGACACCGGTACAGACAGGAACTGCTCGGATTTGGAGGTTTTGAGTTGAATAAACTGGTTGCAGCCTGAGAAATGTAAGTTCTGATTCAATTCAAGGGTATGTGAGTAACCTCAATGGAGGCTTGTGCGTACAACAGGATGTTATGAGAGAGGATAAAGCACGCTTTTGAAAAGTCGAGTGATTTATTTCGAGGTCGTAAATTCATATTAGGCCCAAACTATTTTTCATTAAAAGGCTTTTGATGCTTTGATGACTAATAGTTGTATATGGAGAACAACGCCTGGGAAGTGACTGGTAAACAAATGATGCATCACCGTCACTTCCTCTCTCTACAGGCTGCAAAGGAAAGGAAAGTGCCTGCAAGAGTTATGCAGCAACGACCTGGTCCAAGCTCCAGCCACCCTATGTGATTTTTCTCTTATTTACATTTCCAGTTTCTTCTCTTGAAATCTTTCCCCGAGAACAATGGTTTCCAAAGAGGGGAGGTAGGGCCCCCCTGGGAGGTCATCAGTCATTAGCCTCTCGCAACCCCACCACCTCTACGTCTTTGTATTTGCACATTGGAAGGTGTAATACTGGTGTCTCACTGTGTGATTGCACATTACATCGTTCGGAAAGCACAAGAGGCACAGCTTGGTGTCTCACAGCAGGAGCTCCACATACACGTACAGTTGGACACACATGTAAAGCCAATGCTGTTCTGTGTTTTTGGCTCTGACAGCACAGGTGTGTGAATATCAAACTGGGCTATTTTGAAGCTCTTTTAAACTGCTTCAATCTGTCTACACTCGATGATTATGTATATACACAGATTACTGCTCTGGTCTGGACCCTGAGGTCTTTGCTGCTGCTCCCCCTGCTTTGTCCTCACGTGTTCAAACAGGCAGATTATTTAAATTCCTTTTCCAGCCTTTTAAAAACTACTGCAAAGTAAGATTTCAGTTGTTGTGCTCTTTTGTCTTCTTTCGGGTTGCTCTGATGTCCATTTTTGGACTGGCCTTTAGTGCTTGTAGCAGCTGTGAGCAACATTTAACAGCCTTGAGGGACAGTCGGGGTCACCAGTCTCTGGCACCATTATTTGGGGGTCGCAGGCTGGACAGTTTGAGGAAGTTTGCCCTAGAAAACTTTGTCTTTTCCTGTCCTTCTTATCACTTTTGATTCCTCTTCTCCTCGTACTTAACAGTGGAGCAAACGCTTTACTGCTTTTGTACCCATGTTACACAAATCAACAGTCTAAAAAGACACGTGGCTTCACAATTTCAGGGGCATGTGTGATGTTTAAAAGCCTGATGCCAGATATAAATGTCAATATCTGAATTAACTGTGCCATTTGTCATCTGTTTTATTGATGCATTGTTCAACCGCTGATGACTAATCGACTATAAAAAGAGTCCTTTTTAAAGCTGTTAGAGTTTAAAAAGCCGACTAAAGCACGACAGCTGGGGTGAAGACTTCCTGGACTCCCTGTTCATCCCAGTCTGAGTTGCAAACCTGCACTATTTAGGGACATTTTATACCTGCCAAAACCTCTCAGCTCTCCTCAAATCAAACACAACAGCTCTCTAATCAATCCTTTTTAGCCGGTATTGATACGAAGTGAGCTGTGTTTGAGTGTCGAAATATTGACCGCTGCAGCATTGATCTGCCCTTCACTAAAGATCAGTCACACCTCAATCACAATACTGTTGGATTGTTAGGCTTCCAGGTGTTTGTTAAACTCTCTATTGATGTTGTGTTGTGCTGTGACTGTTCTGCATACTCTTGTTTTTTTCACCATCTCTCTCTAACTCCATCAAAATAAGTTGAACGTTTTTGACATTTAAATCTCCTCTGTGGAGTTTTTGATTGATATTGAAACACTCTGATATGAATAGTAATGTGTCGGTATGATGTACAAAGGCAAATGAGACCAAGAGGGGGTTGTTGTGTTGAGTTATCCCACCATCACAAGGTTATCCATTTGTCCACAAGGGTTGTCTCAATCAACACAGATCAAAAGTTGCTAAGAGAAGCTTTAATTAACCCTCCTATATGTCATATTTTCTAAAAGTGTTAGATACAAAAAAAAAAAACACCTCTGCTCCTCCTAATGTGAATTGACTTATATAACCCAGATATCTCATTCTCGTATTACTTTTATTATCATTATTATTATTACTATTTTTGCATTTGACAAAGTAAAAGGGTTTAATTATGCTTACACAGAAAAAAATGTTGGTGAACTTGAAAGAACTTTTTATTGAATTGAAACAGGCAAAAAAAAGGAAAAAAGAATATAAGTTTTGCTCTGTAAACTACTGCCATAAAGGAAATCTGAGATGTCTATCCACCTGAGTGGAATTATATAGAAAAATTAAAATATGAGAAAAATATTTTGGTTAAAATGTACCAATCTGATGTCAGATGCACATTTAAATCTACTATACATGATTTTTTCTGCCAGAACATGTTTTGAATCAATTTGTAATATGTTAAAAACAACACTTGGTTATGTTATTGATTTTAGAACATTGATGATAGTTTCCTATCACATTTATTATCACATCATTTTAGAATTTACACCAAATACTCGACAGTAACTGTTTTAAATTTGATATGATGTTATTGGAGATGGGACAAATGTGTTTTTTATTTAGATGGATAACTGTGATGTGGGCATTTTTAGGGCTGATGCCGATAGAATGCAGATTATTTCAACAAGCTACTTATCTGCCTAATTAAACAGATTATTGTTTTATAGCATTAGATCATTCATGAGAATTCAAAAATACAAACAAATAAAGGCCTTGACTGAAAATTATCTCCAAAAATGTTTGGAGAAGAAAATTTGGCTCAGTCATCTGTTATTTTTAAAACAGAGAAAAATACAGGGTAAAAGTTTGGGTTTAAAACACAAAAGCAGAAACCAAAAGAAAGTCACACATAACTGCATTAATCCGTCCTTGTTAAAATCTAACAAAAAAGATTTTAAATGAGTTATTGGAATAAAAAATACATCTGGTAAAGTTTTAGGTTTCAGAATATGACTGATATTTATGTCAGAATCAATACTAGAAATATATTTATTTGAAAATACTAAATATCAGACTGATTAATCAATCTTTTCACGTCTAGTTCTTAGACCATCAGATAATACCAGATAAGTTTAGTTAACAGGATTTCAACAAACATTCACCACTTTGTACCAATTAGAAATGATAGTAAGTAATGAACAAATCAATTAAGGATCATAATAAGTCTGGACTTGAATGGACTTAATAAAACATAGACCAAAACCAGCAATGGTCCCAAGGGTGTAGGCAGACCAGACGTCTCCAGTAGAAAGTTCTTGCCATCATTACGTCTTAGAAAAGAACAAGCAACATTTAAATGATAAGTCAAAGCAGACGATCGAAGTAGAGCGGTATAATTTCATTAAACCATTTCAGAGCCTCAGCTGATTTCTGCTTCAGTGTAACTGACCACGTAATTGTCCCTCTAGTGCCGTTCTGATCTCACAAGTACAATATGCAAATTGTCTTTGGTGGTGAGTGTTCATTTTTAGACCCTTATCTCTGGGAATTCTTTCACAAAACTAAATTAAAATAACTGTCTTGTACTTTGGTTCATTTTTGGCGTTTTATGTTTTGGCTTTGATTTATCTCTTTCACTCAGCTCCTCCTTTACGCTTTCCCAGTGTTCGCTGCAGGAAGTATAAAAAACCCGGAGTGTGATTTGCATTCTGTGTTGGTCCTCGAGTCTCCCCTTCAGGGGGAAGCGATAGAGAGATGCACATGCTGATGAGGAGGCAGGGACAGGACGGACTCAAATGAGCCTGATAAGCCTGCGCCTGGAGAGGACAGGAAACGGATTTGCTTAATTGGCAAATTTGTTCTACTTAGATAGCAGCGACCAGTGTTGAACTACACCGCACCTAACCCGGCCAAACAGACCTCACAGCCTGTGGTGGGGTTGTGAGTGGTCAAGGTCGCCATGTTGGCCACTGAACAGCGCTGAACCTCGCTCAAAAGTAAAAGTGGGTGGAAATAAAAATAAGGTGAAAGGAGGAGGTTTCTCTCCATCTGTGGTCGAATTTATTTCAAAAACACCCAGTAAAAAAGTCTCACTCTATCTCATGACTCTTGTTACGAAATTAGTTTTTCTAGTTCACTTCAACGGCAAACAAAATAGTAAGAAACATACAACTTTAATATGAAATGCAGCTGCACAACTATTTCAAATTACCTTTCTACTCTTTGCAAAACCCAAATCTGTTTACAGAAATGTTTTCTAAACTTTCTCAAATCGAGGCTGCATGGAGACTTCCACAGCCTTCCTACAAAGTCAACAATGTGCACTTTCTGTGCGACTGTGAAGCTCTCCGTCTGATTTTGCTATCCTGCTAACTACAGGAATGGTGGCTGAGTTGAGTTGTAGCGTTGTGTTGTATAGGTGGACCATGCAAGTTTGTTAGCTAAGGCTTGTGCAAGCTCGCTATGAGACTGACCTGCTACATGCAAACCTGCACTCTACACATTTACCAAACAGTTCACCAGGTTTCTTTAAACATACGATATCCAGCTACTGAGCAAGAAAAGCTGTTCACTTTCATGGACAGATTCTGTATGTTGTTCTTCTGTCTGCAAAAGTGCTTTTATTGTTTTTGCTGCCTCAACCTGGTCTGAACTACAAAATCACCCAAGACTGCATGATTTCATCAGTTTGGAGGATTTAAAAACCAGGATTAAAATATTATCTGACCAGCCGATGCTGCAGGGCAGATAATTTACTGATCTAAGTTTTTGGTTGCTTGTTATTGCCTGATATTTGTCTTGTTCCTTGTGGGAAACTCTCTGTCTTGGCCAGGACTCCCTTACATAAGACTTCATTCCTCGATGGGAATATTCTGGTAAGATAATTCCTCATTGGCAATAAGAGAGTCACTTGCCTCTTGGGTGCCATCTTCAGGGTAAAGCACTGTAATGCAACAAAACACCTCTTTTTCATTCTCCTGGTGTGTTGGACACAGCTTACTTTTTAGATAACAAAAAGATCTTAAAAGTGTGTCACATATGTTGGATTTTATGGGAATTGACTGATTCCTAACCCAACAAAAATGTTATCTTGTTCACTAACACCAAAAAGGTCCAACTGGAGTTACAACAACCAGAACAAAAGTAATTTTAAACTCGCTTACAGTTACAAAAACATATTAAAATACCCTAAAATATATTGAACATCCTACAAAGACAACACATTTGAGAGCACTAAATGGGTTTCCTCTGGGATCAGACAGGGACTCCACTTGCACACATCACATCTCAGACAAATTTCCTTATCTTTAACTTTTACTTCTCCAAATTGTTACCTTAGCTTTTTGATTATTAGATGGGTGTTAGTTTGTTTCTTTTGGTGAAACAAAAACATGTTTTAAAAGAATAAAAAAAGGGGGAAACTTTTTGCGAGAGTAGACTTGAGTCAGTTCCTCAGCAGTTTTGATAAAAAGGCAGGTGCACTTTGACCTTTCTGGCATATTGTAAAAACTTTATTTAAAAAATTTGAAACTTTAATTGATCACCATGATTTAATATTTCTTTATAACCCGTTTTGAGCATATAAGTCGAGTCCAACTTTTAACCTGATCAAAACTGATTGAACTTTTTCTTACATCCCTTTAAAGTTTTCCTCCAACTTTTGCCTTGTTAGCTAATGTCTTCATTTCTAACCAGAGGAGAGAGTAAGTCATATCAACTCATGATTTACTGAGTTCAGCATCAAATGGTCAGCAGGGGGTCTGTGAACCCTGTGGCTGGAGTTCGTTTTTCTGATAGCTCTGAGCTGTTTGAAGAGCTCCAGATGAGAGTGCCAACCCGCCCGGAGCGATCTGTGTTCATGTGCGGAGAGATATCAACTTCAACCTTAAAAAGAAAGAAAAAAAGTTTGAAGCCGATCCAATCCCTCCTGCACTCCATTAATCTGAAAGCAAATGTAACAACCTGCATTTACAATCATTTAAATGGGAAGTGAAGGCGACACGAAGATGATTACAGCGCACTGCACTACGTTTTGTTCCATCCGATTCAATTAAAGTTGATTTTCATTAACAGGCGCCATCCTCCTCCTCTCACTTCCCTCTTCTTTCAGTCATGTGTGGCCTTTCCTTTTTGCAACAACGGCTCTCATGAAATCATATTACACAAATGAGCCCTCTAAATCTGACAGCGGCACATTCTGGCAGGCGGGGGTGGCTAAACCTCTTGTTTGTGTCCTTGGTTTTATCTCCGCACCATCTCTGGAAATGTTATGTTCATTGCTGAATAATTACATTTTAAGTACTTCAAATGACTTTGGATGAGCGGCTTGATGATTAATTACGCTTGGTGGAGAATACTTGGGCGCTTAATGTGGGGATAATGATTGTAAAAGTGTTTTTTTTCCCTCAAGTTGGAAACCTTTTTTTTCCTTCCATCACTGGACTTTCAACCTTGCGAAGCCAGTCACAGTTTTTACTCCACATTTTTAAAGCCGGAAACACTCAATAACCATTTGTTCAGGTGTCGATTCACCTAAAACTAACATTTACAACACATATTAAATGTGTTTTTATTCAGATTGGAGTCCTGAAACTGTCTCTGTCCTAATTGGTTGGGCTGCAGCTACAGCGCTTAATTAGTCATTAGTAGATATTTTCCAAAATAATATCTCACAATGACAGCTGAGCTTTGTAAGGCTGCAAAATCCAGTCCAGGAAATTGAAAGTGTAATTTTCACAGCCAGTTTAGTCACAGTAAGGGTAGTCCCCTGATGATTCAGGAAAGCGTTGACTGTTTAGTAATACTGTATTCACTCAGCAGTCATTATCATATCCATCGTCGTTACTGTTGTTTGAATTTGATTTTGATTTAACCTCTGTTCTTTTCAAGTCGAACTGAAATATGACTTACTGAGGGCCTGTGTTCACTAAGGGCAGCAACATCCCTTAAGTGTTGACCATTCAGTCATATCCAAGTGTTAACAGCAGCTCCAGACATATAACACGTCACCCTAAAAACCCTGTTTATCGTCAGTTTCTTCCCTGTACGGGCCTCAGCCATTGTTGTTGACAAATTCTGTGTTTTCAGTTCTGCACGTTTCTTGATTTCAAAAGCTCTGTGATGGAAAAGTGACGATGACGAGTGTCACTTTTCCATCACAGAGCAAAGTTTAATGTTATTCGGCAGAAAGCGCAACATCTCAGAAGGGTTTTTGCACTTACATCTTTAAGAACTCAAAATGATTTGACTGATTTATTTTTGTTTAGAATAAAGAGGAAAAGAGGAGAAAACAGTTGATAGACATAGGCCCTTAAAGTATCCTTAAAGCCTAAGAATTTCCACACAACTGCATTACTTTATCAATCTCATCTGTCTTATCCTTTTTTATATAACTGTCACCCTATTGAAATAAGGGCCTAAGTCATTTTTTGACAAAAATGATTTTTTGGCTTAAATCATCTAATGATTTGAGTTTTTGGCCGAAACAACCTTATGATTTTGGCCAAAAACTCATTTTCGTCAAAAAATGACTTAGGCCATTTTTTCAATAGGCTAATGTAATGTTACTTTGTTTCATTTTATAAAATTCTACTCTTTTCCATTCTGTCATCATTCTATGCTATTTAATCCTACTTTATACTATTCTATTCTATCTATTTGGATTCTAAACGATCTTATAATGTTCTGTTATGTTCTATTCTATCTCATAATATTCTATTCTGTCTAATATAATTGAATTCTATTCCGTTCCATTATATAATGTTATGTTCTATTCTAATCTATACTACTCTCTTAAAGTATTTTGCTGTGTTATATTCTATTCTACTTTATTCGATCTCATAACATTCTATTATATTCTGGCTCATAATTTTCTATCACATATTGTATTCTATGTAATAATATTCCATCACTCTTTATTTTATTCAACCTCTTTCTGATCTATTCCTTTTTATTCTTTTTAATTTTAATATTTTTTTTCAATTCGAATAAATTCTACTTTAATTCATAATCAGCTTGATTCTTATACATTTTATTGCAAGTTATTCTATTAAATAATATTCTTTTCAATCTAGTTCTCTCTTTTATTCTTATTATACACATTTGTCCATTTTTTCAAATGAATTTTTTTTTTTAGACATTTGAATTAAGATCAGAAACAAAGAAAACCTAATTGAACATTTACATGTTCGTCTAATAAAACTACAAAAGCAAATGTGCTTCCTGACAGTGAAGTTGAGTGTTCCAGACTGTTCAGATTGGGCTTACATGTTCACTGAGAATAGTGCTTTGATAGGAGTTTATTAAAATAGCATCATTATCTGGTATAGTCGACCCCGTCTGCAACTGTAGATGGCCTAGTTTTTATCTCTGTTTCTACATCAGAGCCTAAAAGCTTTGGATGTTTCCTATGATTCAGATAACCAAGTGGAGTAATGGATGGAGTCACGGTGTAGAACATGTGAGTACTTCAATTATAGTTTGAACCAGATGGTTGCTTATGATGTGAAATATCTACCAAAATTTGCAGGTTTGTTCCTTCTCTTTTGATTGGGTTGGCCCAGTCCAGCTGATCGGACTTGTCAAGGGTGGCATGAAGTATTTCATTCATGTATTCAGGAATGATAGTCTGACAGTGATTAATTCAGTGTATATGACTCACATGTTAATTTTCAGTTTGACCCACTCAATACATCTATTTTTAACAACATGTAAAGGTACTGTCAGTGAAGGACTTTGTGGGGTGGCCAATCAGAGTTTACTGGGCCCATACCACCATCTGGGAACACCCCTGGTAATGTGACCAAATACTGAAATAGGCAAAAGTAGATTTACACATCACTTTGGCTCAGGGGAAATCGAACATGATGTGGTTTTCATGCTCCAATACGGGTCAATAATTTGATAACTTAAATCCAATCTGCTCTCTAAAGTGTCTATAAAAAATGGAGCCAAGAATAAAGATTGGCCATCTTGACTCTTGTCACCAATAAACCATAAGCTGTTTTACTATGATACCCCCACTGTGGAGGGTCTTACAGCGTGCACAGATTATTGCCTCTATCACTGCTGGGACAGATAATACGGCATTCTCCCACTTTCATTAACATCCCACACAGCAGCCGAGTAAACTCCCGGGTGGCTTAGTCACAGCGAGATGCGGATAAAGTTCTTCCCTCTCTCACAGTTAGTGTTGCCTCTGAGAACACGAAGAGAGCGGCGACATGAGGGGATTTCGAGCTGTAAAGTCGGCCGTACGACGTTTACGTCTTAAAACAGCGTGCGAAGTTGGAAGCTGTTTCATTTGCATCTTGTCAAACGCAATTCTTCAACACCACCGCTGTTAATTTCCATCAGGACCCGTTGCAAATTGCAGGAATACGGAAAGATTCAAGCTGATGTCATGACCAAAATAAATATGCGTCAGAATACGAATAGAGTTCAACAGATCACACTGAATGGTGACCCCAATTCCTTCAACTCAAACTGCAGCTGAGCTCCTGCTCCCCTCTGAGCCAGATTTCACAGTGCTGGTTTCAAAATAAAGGCTTTAACCTCTTAGCAATGACACGAGTACAAAAAGAGGGAAAGTAGAGCCTGATTCCAAACTCTGGATCTGAGCCTCTCTCTGATGAAAGTCATCCTAGAGGGAGCTGGATTTGTCCCTGCATTATTTACCATTACCATTCTCTTTGTTAGCCAGAGTCCCATTAATGAATGCATGAAGAGTTGCCTATTTGATGACCACAATGCATGTGGGAGCCTGGTGGTACACCGATGCTCCATTTGTGTGAGCTGAATCATTCATCACACACATACACACACATAAACACTCACAGAAAATGGACAAAGTTGTCTTACTTTGCTGTGCTGTGGATCAAGTGTCTGCTGGAGTCCTGGAGTCCCAGTTTTTTGTGATTTGTGATAAATGTATTAAACTAACCACTCGTCCAGCTGAAGATAAGTGACAGTATGAATATCTGGTACGTTTCACAGGGTTGTTGACTTAAAAACATACTGAACACTATTCTCTCCAGGTACATAAAAGACTAATGAGCTCAATTATGTAATTTTGTTCTGTATTTGCTGATATATATTTCAACATTACACCATGTTAAGTCTGTAGGAGTCAGCAGAAGTTATCAATATTCATGTGGCCTTTACATTTAGACGTTTTCATGCTTGTTCTCACTTTCAAGAAACTTTTGTGTATATTTTTCAATGCAAACTAAACTTATCAGAAAATTCAAAACTTTCAACTAGAACCAGCTCTAAAGGTAGCTGAGTAGCATCTCATCTCTGTTGTAACCCTTATAACAATCGCGATCGCAAGCTTCACATGTGAATAATGGCTGAATTTCTATCAGTTCACAACGAGCAGACGCCTCTGTACAATTATAATAGATCAGATTTAATGTCAACTACATTTCAGGTCATTTTCACACAGTTTGCAGTGCCACAGTGTCTTTTTTATTCCAGAGTAACATGAAGATGGTCCTTAAAAATCCCTGTGAATGCGAACTGTTAAAAGCTAAAAATGGATTTTGCATGCATATCAATGCACTGACTTTGGCTAACAGCAGCCCTGATATTTTTAGCCATAACAAATAAACACACTCTAAAAGAAAACAGGCATTAAAATATGAACAACTCCAGTAGTTTGAACTCATCTTCAACAGTGCAGGATTCAAAGTATTCAAAGTTTTTCTAAGTTTAGCTGTGAAATAACAACAGGTCCAAGTTTTATCAATTTACACTGAATCACTTATTTCCAACCTATCAGCACATCACAGTCCTTCAAATGCCACAAAGGAAATGAGTCGTTAGAGAGGTGTTAAAGGTGCTAATTAAAGTCAGGAGTCAATTTAAAGAAGGGCCTTATGTTAACTCAGATTAATGTGTTTTTTATAATCTATAACTTTTTTAACAGGGAACAGGAGTAGATCGAAGTTTCTCAGAGGTAGAGTGTGTAGAATAATGCGTGAAGTTCTGTGGTTTCCACAAATATAACTATCTAATCGAGGTGTTACAGGGATACTCTGCGAGATCAAATCAGACATTTACCAAAAAGTTTTACTTAAAGGGATATTCCGGCGTAAAATTAAGTTTGGGTCAAGCACACCATAACACAGAGTTAGACACCCCCTTAAGAGATGAATGTTGCCAACTGCTTGCTTCTCTAGTTATACCAACTTTAATAACATTCGCAGTATAGCAATACACAGCGGTCTCAGGAGCCATAAACAAAACTCAACCAAAAAGCCACTCTACAGCCACAAATAATGCTCAGAACAGCACCTAACTTCATCAACAGTACATAGAGGGTCGTAGCCATAGTACTAGACACCAAACATCTTTTTAGCTTTGCCTGATTTTTTTAGCCAAGAGACTGAACACAACTCACCTACTCTCTTCCAGCAGCCGCTTGTTTGTAGCCAGACCTCAGGCCAGTCCATTACGGACTGCTGCGGGGTGAAGCAGCTCAAGGAAGAACATTTATGATCATCTCTTTATCATTTCCTTGAAGTAATAATCACCATATTAATCATTTTGCACTGCAGACGCGGTAGTTCTTCTGCCTTAGTGTCTTGGTCTGATTGCATTTCCATGAAGAAATTATCGTAAAGGTTCTTCCTTGAATATCCCTTTTCGTAACACTTTGAAATGTCTTGTTATTTCAGTGAGTTTTTTCATTTATGTTACTGAAAAACAGACCAAAACTCTCAAAGGACACTGTGCTGTATTAAGGAAGACCGGAAACTAACCATCCAGACCATGAACTCATCAGGAAATATTAAGTAAAATCATGTCCTCATTTACCTCTATATCACCAGGCTGTTTAATGCAGCCAGTGGAAACAGGTCCTAATGGCTGATGGAATAACCTTATGTTTCAGATAATCTCACCCTGACTTCACCTTTCAGACCTGCAGCCAACCTCCTTTTTCATGTACAGTCTGCTGTTTCTGCAGAGACAGCATTTCCGATCAGGGCCTTTGACATTAATAGCTTATTAGTCACTGAATGCAAAGACCTGTCTGTCATTTTTGGAGTAATAGCAGGGTTCCAGTCCCGCGCTTTGAAATCTGCCGGTAAGGCTGTCACTTTGTTTACGCTCGGTTCGCGGACCGCGTCTTTAAGTAAATGCAAAGCTTCAGATGCTTGGGCACACCGGCTTTGATATTGACGTTTCTGCCCACTGAGCCTTCACATGAAGGCGCACAACATCAGAGCGCGGCAGCAGCAGCAACAGCAACAACACACACACACCACTCACAGGGACTGTCCGTGAGAGCCTCATTTTATATTCATAGTAAAAATTAAAATGGCCATGACAGGCCCTCTCTTTCAGACACACACGCACATAAACACTCTGAGGAGGGAGAGAGGGAATGATGGTGAGAGTGAAATGAATACATGACATCTAAATAAGTCATAGCAGTATAGCCTTTTACCAGCAAACAGAGAACAAGAGCGATGCACATGGATGGATATTACCCCAGGTATATGGAGGCCCGCTCTAACGTGAATGGAAGGAGCCAGGGAAGCAAAACAAATGGCATATTTTGCTCAGCAACTGCAGCTCTGGCTTCATAATACCCTATATGAAGGCTTTTTTTCTGAACAACATGTACAGGGAACTCGAAAAAATTGGTTTTTATGATTGAGGCCGGTCTTCTCTGGAGGGAAAGCCAACAACAGAACTGACTCACAAGGAACGGCTGCCACAAATAAATCATTTCATGAGAGCCAGTGAATAAGCTAACAAGCTAGGGATGGAAGACGAGGACACAGAGACCTGCTAGTTAGCGCTAACACATAAACAGTATGAAACTATTCCTGCTTTCACTGGAAAACTTGGAACTAATACTTTTTTTAATGGCCAGCTGGGAGAGCAAACGGCACATGTAACAGTCTGTTGGATTTTTGACACAACTTCAGTGTCTAATTAGCTGAGAAAAAACCTATTATGCATAATGTTAACCTTATTATACTTCTATGGTTGTCATGAAAGCTGCAGGGCTGTCAGACAGTCTTTCTCTATGCTGAAACTAACTGCAGGATTTCAAATATTAATCTCAACTAATCAGATTGTGAATTGTGTTTTTAGGGTTTGACTATTTTGCATCTAAAACTGAGTTTATCTTCTTGTCTTTTAAAGGAACAACACTTTTAAAAGTGCACACACTTCCTGGTTAATGCAACAGCAGTGGCTGCATGCATGCTTAGCTTGAAGGCGATAGTGCAAACAGTTTCAATTCCATTTTATACAAAGTGCAGATTATTTTTGACTTACCAACCAAGCCATATGAGAATTATTTTAAAGGGATGTTCCGGTGTAAATTTAAGTTAGGGTCAAACACACCGTATCATCGAGTTAGACAACCCCTCGAGAGATGAATGTTGCCAACCGCTTGCTTCTCTAGTTATACCAACTTCAGCAACGAGTGCTGTGGAAAATGTATGATCATTACTTCATGGAAATGCAATCAGACCGAGATGCTAAGGCAGAAGAACTACCGCGTCTACAGTGCACATACAAGATCCACAAGAACTCTTATTGCATTTCCATTAAGTAATAATCATAAATGTTCTTCCTTGAGCTGCAAAACTCTGCTGTACTCGGTGATCGACTCGTCAGGGCTCCCCACAAACAAACAACTGCGAGAGGAGAGTAGATGAGTGTTCTTTAGTCTCTTTGCTAAAGAAAGCAGGCAAAGCTAAAAAGATGTTTGGTGGCTAGTTTTATGGCTATGACTCTATATGTACTGTTGATGAAGTTAGGTGCTGTTCTGAACATTATTTTTGGCTATAGAGTTGCTTTTTGGTTGAGGTTTGTTTATGGCTCCTCAGACCGCTGTGTATTGCTATCCTGCGGTTGTTACTAAAGTTGGTAAAACTACAGAAGCAAGTGGTTGGCAACATTCATCTCTCAAAGGGGTGTCTAACCCGGTGTTATGGTGTGTTTGACCATGACTTAAATTTAGGCCATAATATCCCTTTAATTCTGCATCGTATTTGCACTAGGATTAACTTAACAATGATGAACAAAGACTTGTGAAATGACCAGTTCAGAAAAAAAAAAAAACAACAACAAACAAACATGTGTTGTACCTTTATTTATTTATCATTTGATCTGCTGTAGAGTTAGATATTTTAACATATGGCTCAATGAGGGTTGAATAATTTTTTTAGGCTAGACTCTAGTGGCGACTTGAAGAACTGCACTTTTGAGTTGACTTCATTTCTCAGCCCTTGAGGTTGCAACTTATTAACACCAGACCACAAGTGTTAAACCTGATCACTTAAATGAGTATTCATACTTCAATATGTGTACTTTGTTAAAGACCCGTGTTTTTCTTGTTGTCTATATGTTCATATCCCATTTTTCTGACGCTACAGGACCTATCATGAGAAAAATGAGTGCGAAATTGCATTTGTGAGTATTTCTGCATTCAAATTTCTGTGAATCTCTGGTAGACCCAAATGACAACCTCAGAAACAGTGAGATTTCCTATGTAGCAAGTCCAAGCTCCGCCCCCAGGCCCTGCTATGCAGGCCACACTTGGAAAAGTAGTGAGGACGATCGTGGAACAAGCATGTGCGTTAGCAGATTGCAATGCTCATAAGAAAGCTAATTACGATATTGTCCTGAAAGACATTGGTGTCGGAGAGCTAAATAGCTCCTATGTTACCTGCCACATCTACTGCACCGGCAATGTAAGGCTTCAAGCTAACGTAAAGATGAGTGTGCAGAGCAGCTCTGTCTCTGCGAACGACTCAGAGGCGAATTGCTAATGATCTACTGGAGCTCTGCAGAAGAAAAGCCCTTGAAAATGACACAGGTAATGTGATATTGGAAAAAACTTCATAATCAAAACTTAAAGACCACTGAGAACACTTTAAGTGGTAAAAAAAAAAAGATCGGAGTGGGACTTTAAAGTATTTTCTTTCAAATGAGTGTGTAATAGTAGATTTGTTTGTGGTAAAACTGACATTGTTGTTTCAGTGACAATGAAGCAGACACATGGCTGTCCTCTGCAGGCAGCATAGGGGGGAAATGTTGGATGTTTGAAGTGCAAGAAGCCCTCACCTCAGCCACAGGCACTCCCTCTGGGGGACGACAGTGCAACACAATCATGCCATTCAGAGGCACCTCGGTGCCTTGGGGATCCTGCTCAAAGTTCTTCCTCAGGTCTGGGGGAAAAAAAAAAAAGTAAACAAGTCTGCATTAAAGAACAACCACAACAGCATGAAGGAACACCAAAAAGTAAAGACTCTTTGTGTTTCATGCCTGACCTTCTCCCCCACATTCATACGTACTGTACATGAAGAGAAATGACACCTCCTCTGAAACCATGCTTTGAAGAGGAATAACCTTTTCAGGTACAATCAGGTCAGTCAGGTATCAAAGTGATATTGAGGTGCTTACAGGCGATGCGGACGGTTGCCTTGCGGCTCTTGGAGGTTCCCAGGTGGCTCCAGGCGACACACAGGCACCAGTAATCCTCAGGGCCGTGAAAGTCCTCGACCTGCTGACGGGAGACGTTGATCATCACCTCACGGATCTTCAGCCCTGCAGACAAGATGGGAGATTGCTGGGATTAGCTTTCATTACATCACAGAGGTGATTAATCAAAGAGATGAAGATTTGTGGGGGCAGAATGATGAGTGAAACTTGAATCTGATAAGATTATCAGCAGTAAACAGATCTGCCGTTCGCCAGGAGGAGAGGGAGGAGAGGAGGCTGGTCAAGTCAAATTAATTTCAGGGGGATTTTGTTTGGAAAATAGAAAGTGTACAGTAGAGAGGAGAGTCTCTTTAGATATGACATGTTACAGTTTTAAATGTCACCATGATCTCATCACTGCGGCTTGTGGCCGCTGCTGTAGTAAACATCTCTGAGGTATTTCAGCATGATTTGTCCACTCTGCAGGGAATTCAACATATTTCAAAAGCAGCTCTTTTCCTCTGATGTCGGGCTCAGAGTAGGCGGCTCAGCGCTGATAAATGTTGTCCTGCTTTGTTCCATGTTAGAGTTTAACAGATGAATGAAGTCTGACAGGATCGTATCATCCCTCTGTGTCTCTTTAGACGATATGAAGGACCTTACTTTAGGCCACATTCAGGCTTATGTAAACCAGTTTTTGCACAGCCAGTATGAGTAATGCACACATCTAGACACAAAATAGCATCAGCAAGATCCTGCATTTTGTGATGATATGAGGTAACATTTAGCGTACAATGTTAGCTAGAAGTGTTAGCTGCTAGCTGTCTTGTTTTAATAGTCATCTATGAGATTCTCAAATATGTTGTTTTGTGTTAAAATTAGGCAAAAAAAATAAAATAAATTAAAAGAAATATTTTTGCTTTTCTGTCATCGAACTGCTGATAAATCAAATATCTATAAAAGGAGTGTCCACTTTAATAAAACTTTCCACCTGAAGAACCGCAGTACAACTTATGCAAGAGGCAACCATGTCCAGGACTCCCACTGTGAGCCATTTAACGTGAGAATGAAAGTTGTTGGAGTCCGATTACTCGGCAAGCCAAGGACACAAATGATGGAAAAATGAGAGGGGCTTTGAAACTGTAATTACCTTTTAACAATAAATCATGTGACATTAATAATGCCAACTATTTCTGGTGTGGCTGTAACGTTTCTAGGCAACTAAAATGGGGGTCAGTAACAAGATCGGTTATCATATTATCATTATACTGGGCCAAGAATGTATTACAGGATAATAAAAATAACAGAAATATTATTATTGTTATTATGATTATTATTGTTGTTCTTGTTGTTGTTGTTGTTACTACTATTATTTTAATGACTTTATGATGATGATAATAATAATAATAATAATAATAATGATAAAAGTCTTGCACAACAGGGAGAAGCAAAGACGGCTGAAAAGAAAATGCTTCACCAAAAGTCAACAAGAAAAAATGCAAATTAACTGATTAGATAAGTAGAGCCATTTATAATAAATCACAGTCATAACGATCTAAAAAAGCATAAAAACATTAAGGGAAAAGGAAAAAGAATCCCATCACATTAGAGAAAAACAAGAAAAAAATATTTAAAAAAATGCAGAACAGTGAGAAGTTCACAAACAATACACAAATAAAAGAATTGAAAAAACAAACAAACTTATTTTGGACTGTGAAAAGGGGGATAAGAAGAAGCCTTTGGAAGCAAATGAATTCATTAGCGCATTAAATTAATTTCTAAAAGAAATTTGAAAATAAGACACTTTTAAAGTTAAACTAAAAAGAAAAAATTACACAAACTTAGGTCTGTTACAAAGACGCCCTTTCAAAGGTCCAGAGGCCTTGATGGAAAAACTATGATCTGCTTTTAGATTTGAGTCTCAACTTTGGAAGGACCAGAAGAGCCTGACAGATACTTCATGTAATCAGAGGCAGGAGAATGATTCATGGCGGATTCAACAGAGGAGGTAGTAAAAACTCAAAATAGGTTTAGTGCATGAGAATCTTTTTCCAGGTTTGCTTGAGACTGAATTGATTTTATTTAGAGGATAAAACTGAATAAAACAGGACTGGACTGCTCTCTTAATGTGATAAAGAATTACTGTCCAGTGACGAAGGACAGGACAAATACTCCAACTTGTCAAAACTTTTTGTGGGAAATAAACTTTGAAAGATGGAAAAGTTGATTTGAAGTGAAAAAAAAACAAACAAACAGTAAAATGCTGGTTTTTTTTTAGGTGTGTTACAAACCTAGCTCACAATGCAGAGAATTAACCTCAAGTGGAAAGAGCAAAATATTAGTTTCTGACACCTCCATTAATATTCTCTGCCTCAAACTCACAGAGCTGCCAACCTTATTGTAAATACTGATATCTGTAATTACTGTTCTTGTTTAAACGTCACTTTTGGCGGCTGAAAGGCCAGCGTTGTAAAATACAGGGTGTGCTAGAAATGCACAAAAGTGAGCCCTCTTTCAGTGTCTGTAAAACATAATCCATTTATACACAAGTGACACTAAATGCCTTCCAGTGGAGGCATTAACAGAGAAGAGGGACACATCAGCCGGCTGTCTTTAAAGGGAGAAAGTGAGGACTCATTTTTACCCTTTGAAACATTTGAAGGGGGCTATAATTTACGAAATAATAAAGGACGGCAAACAATGCAATCAAATGATGCATGTGAACACGGACTCTTTCGAATGACAATAAAATCATCTTTTTCCACAGCCCGACTTTAACTGAGTGCCACCCGGGTCATTTGTTAATATCTCTATATTGTCCGTGATAATGAGCGAGGCGTGAGAGCGACACTTTCTGAGACAACCGACGGGACATTTAAAAGCCTGGTGTTTCAATTATGCCTTACTTCTATGCACAAAAGATGACAGGCCTGGGCCATTACTGTATGATAGGTTGCTTTGGTAGGGAACGTAGGA
The DNA here is from genome assembly GCA_962446985.1 of Xyrichtys novacula. Lineage (NCBI taxonomy): Eukaryota > Metazoa > Chordata > Actinopteri > Labriformes > Labridae > Xyrichtys > Xyrichtys novacula. The sequence goes on along the minus strand of OY660876.1, from coordinate 11,269,945 downwards.
AATTGCCGCTTTCAACCAATATATGTTTATCTGTCTGAAACCTGAATTCAGTCTGCAAACTTAAATGGATTTATTAAAATATGAATGCAAAGTTATTAACTGCACATTTTGGGTGTCAGGTTTCAACTCGTCTCTCCCTGCAGCGTGCAATTAAGAAATACACTGAGGGATAATGGGCAGGGGCAATAACAAATACCCACCCTTCAAAGGAACGTGGTATTACTGGGGCCGGTGGGTACATTTAGAAATGGAGGTAGAGCTTTTTTAAATGGCAAACATACCGGCGATTGAGTTTGAAGTGAGCTACAGCAGAATAGGAAACCCAGAACAGGCGTACAGAGCATTAAATTACCAGAGCACATAACTTTATTTTGCTTAGAAGAAGGAGCAGTACCCTAACTTACAGCCATCTAAAGAGGTTATATTTTGGGGACCAGTGTATCCATTAGTGTCAACTTTTTTTTGATTTGCTCACACGGCCTCTCGTAACCCAAAGAGTCTTGTGAAGGTTATCAGTTCACAGCAAAAACTCAAATAATGCTCCCCATGCCAGTCATATGCTCCAGGGAGTAGAAGTCAAGCTTCCAGGCTTCACTCCGCTCACTGCTGACTAAAGCCACTTTTTATTCTTTCCCTTTTTGAACAAGAGACCTGGTGAAACTTGCAGAACTTGTCCTCCCGTCTGCAAAGTTATCGGTGCAAAAGCTGGTGGTATGAACAAGAGATGTCACAGCTAAGAACTGATCAAATCTGTGTGCAAAGCTGCAGACCAAACTCAGATTTTCGGAGTAAAAAGTCAGTAAATAATTGGTCTTTTCCTCTGCATGACACTAAACTTACTGGGACGAGAACTTAAGGCAACATTTAAAATGGATCAGCTTTCAAAATACAACATCAGTCAGAGTTAACCTTACTGACATTTTCCTTCTGTGACAGTTTCACAATAAGTCTTTGTGTTTGCCAGATTTTGACTCCCAGCGGGAAGCTCAGAGTTTGAGTTTCATTTGTCAGATACCAAAGATATCTCTGCAGCATGCAGGGAAATGCTCCGTCGCCTCCTCCTACTGTGTTTGACAGTTGTCAACAAATATTCAGAGATTCATGACTGCAACCAAGAAATATTTGATTTAAAAAAACAACCCATGAGCTAAAGAATTGGTAAAAAGGTTTAGTTTATAACAGCTTACAGAAGCATCGATGGTTATAACAGACTCCACCATTCCTTGTTCGCAGGTAAATTGTTGCCCCAAAATTCAATCAAACCAGATCTCCACAAGGTGCCTTCACTCGTTTACCACTTTTTTCCTTACATGCATGATCATGCACCCAGCAAGTTTTGCACATATTTATCATCCCTGTCTTCTTGGGGCGCCATCTTCTGGATAAAATACTGCAACCCTTTAGAAAACCTGCCTTTGCATTGCGATGATTGGACTGTGCTCCTTCTAGGATAGCAAAAACATAGACAGTGTTTCTTTAATGCCAAGTTTTGCAGTACACAGGGTCTAGACTTGTATTTACAACCTTTTAAGAGTCCTCTAAAAGTCGACCAAAATGTGCCTGTCCTGGCATACCCACAGTACATTGTATGCTGTGTGTGCACCCTTTGGAGAAGCAGAAATAGGGTCACTTTTGAAAGGTGACACTCTGTTTTCTTCCAGAGCCACTGCAGCTGCGACTGACATTGAAAAATAAATGCTTGAATTTTCACTTCTGTCTGAAAATTTTCTTGAAGAGGAGGCCTGTAAATGCTACAGCTGGGAGTTAATCGCTGAAAAACTTGATGGGAGCCTTTCTTTTTTTTGGATGACAAAAGCACGGACATTTTACTCCTGGGTGTTTCTTGTTAGTATACCGATTATCCACAAATGGGACATCTGGGACCCTCAGTACCCATGGAAACTTGGTTACTGAAAAAGCCAGCACTCCTGCTCTTACACTTACTAACCTCAGGACATTCAAATCCTCAAAATTTGTCCCCGTTTACATGAGAATTTCCTGCCTCTATTGTGAAATACGATAAACTGTGTTTAAACTGTAAACCATGTTTGTATAAGACCACTTGAAACAGGATATCCCTGTTTCCAGAGTTTTATTGGTCAGTCATCAGGACAATAGCTTCAAATGGCTGGATCAGGAAAGGAGGAAGACTCTGATTGGCTAACGAAGCCTTGGTAGGCTGGGAATAGTAACCAAAGAGTTTGGATATTATGATTGCAGGAGAGTTATTTGTTTTTGTGAGTTCAGACAGATGCTTAAAGACTCACTCCAATGAAATCATGTTTTTCTTGTTGTCTACATGTTCATATGCCATTTTGCTGTGAATCGCTGACAGACCTAAACGGCAGGTTCAGACACAGTGCGATTTCCTACGTAAGTAAACAAAGGTCGACCTTTGCACTGATCCTCAGTCAAGCGAACAGGTGGTGCCTAATGACACATCTCACGGCGGCTGTTCACAAATCAGTGTAAAACTCGTCCTCTCGTGGCTCACCGCTTAATTACGCAGCCCTACACTTGTAGACGAGTCGTCTCTCTGCAGGCTTTCACCATCCTGCCGAACTGCAGACAGCAGCTTAGACACGGGCCGGATTAAATGAAAACTAATAATGTGAAATGAAAGGTTATCAAAGAGAGCCTAATGAAGTAATGTAAAACAGAAATGTTCTCTGAAGACACTGTAATCCTCCGCAATGACTGACTGATATTATGTTCAACACACACACACACACGCGTGCGTGCACACAAACAACACTACAAATACTCCTCCTTTCCAACGCGGCAAATTAAGGACTTAATCAACACGCCTGATTAAGTGAGGCTGAGGCAGATTTAACTACAGGAAAATAAAAACAAGGGATGATACTCGAGTGGGGATGCAAAAGTTGTCAACACACCAAGGCGAAATATGCAGAGTTATTAAAGTTCACGTCTTTGTGTTTCGACGCTGCTGAGCTGCAAACAACAAGGAAACGCTTTATTTTAAACAGATATGAAAAGCATCAGACTTTTCCAGTTATATTTCTGCAGAGGATTTGTCACAAACATCACACCATTTCCTCTCAGAGTCATAACTCAGTCAAGTCAAAAACACACAGACATAATACACGCACAGCTGCAGTCAGCAGAATTCACTCTTTACTGTTGTGTCAAATAAACAACTATAAATCTCTGCAGAAGTCTTATAAAAAGAACTCATTTATTTCCCCATAACCTCAGATATTGACTCGCCATCATCATTACGTTTTTCCAACTAGAATAAATTCAGGTTATGTGTGCTTCAGTAGTAAACACAGCAATGAGACTGTGTGCATGATGCAGATTTGCTAGATGTACATCCAAAGAGTTCACAAAGTCCCTCAGGATTCAAGATCCTTCTTGAAAAGTACCTGGATACCTCTGCAGAGTTTCAAAAACAGTAAAGTAGAACATGTAGACTAAAAAAAGAAAGAAACATCAGTGTAGTAATACTGGAAATCCAGTTCAAGGTAAGTCCTGTCTTCAGCAAGTACAGTTTTACTTATGGATAAGGACTTAGAGGTGCAAATAGCTAAAGTGAAGTTAATCACCTGAGTCGATAAACTTGATTCTGATTGGTCAAAACACTGTCTCAAGCTTGTTGACATTAAGGCAATAATGTTAGCTAGTTTTAGCACCCTCACAGCTGCATAATCTTTTGTTTCTGTTAAAGGCAGGTCTTTAAAGATGGTACAGTAAGTAATGATGCTAATGTGAGAGCAGCTTGAGAGACTTCTGGACCCAGTTAATCGGGTTAATCAGTTAAATCTGCATCCTGCAAGTAGGCTGACAAGAATCTGTTAAGTGTTGAAGTGTTGTTGAATGAGAAGGACCTGTTATTAGCAGTATTAACAAATCACCTTCAAATCAACAAATCGATCTGAAGGGGGATCTGTGCTTTAGTTGATCACTGGCTAATCAGCAGGATAATGCAAAGAGAGTAAGTGGTTATGCAAATTAGAATCTCTTGGATAATGCAGCTCACTCTGTCACGATCTTGATTTGCATGATCACCCACTCACTATAAATCATCCCTCATCCTGTACAGTTAATACAGAGCATACAATGCACAGTGAATGAACCTTGATGCAAAGTAGAGCAGTCTTGCTCACCCTGTTGAGATTTTAATTTGCATAACCTCCCACTTACCTCCCCATTTATAGTGATGGATTGGTTATGCTAAGTAGAATCCCTCAGATTACAGTCCTGAAGCCTGCTGCAAATGAAATCCACACTTAACCACATGTTGAAACTCGTTTAATTGTGACTTTGTTTGGTTGCACCACAATGACTTCAGGTTCATCTTGATTAGTAGATCATAACGTCCAAAAGAACCACAATATTGCTATAGCCAATCAGAGCCATTCTCTTCATAGTGTTAGATTAATGCTAACTCTTATAAACCTGACAAAATACAACAAAGCTTTATAATAAGTTTATAATTAATCCAACAGGTCCCTGCTCACCTTATCAAGGTTCTACTTCTTGTAAAGCCACCTGCTCACCATAAAACATCCATAGAAATGCAGGCTATACTTGAACACATGTTCCTCAGATGATATTTACTCCAAAGGTAAACAAATAACTCATCCAGGACAGGACTTTGAGGTGGATAAGCTTCAGTTTAAACCTGTGAAAGTTGCATGCAAATTACCAAAAGAACTTGAAAGACTTTTGTTCAAAGTTATCTCATTTTCACTCCAAAGAAACTTGAAGCCACTATAATACTTATCTCGACTGCCTTCAATTATGTACACAAAGAATCAGACAAAACGGCTCAATGCAATTATAGTTTGTGCTGCTCTTCCACTGCAGATCTCCTTGTCTGTTTCAAGTGTTCCTTTTAACTCCCAACACTGACAGCTTTACAGCTTTTTATTCTGACTCATCTTTGGAAGGATTGCTCAACTTCAGGCCGCGTTTTAATCCTAAATTAATTCTGAAACATGCGGGAATATGATGCTATCTCGTGAAGCTTGTTTGCAGGCATACAAACACTAAGTTGTACAGAAAATAAAGCAATAAAAACACATATAATGCAGATATAGTGATACTTTTGCAACATGAACACCTCTGCACTGCAGTCTGTATCTGGTGCGTCACTGATTGTTGAATTTCCTCCTTTACAGATGGGTGGCATTATTTGAGCAGACGTAATGGTTGCATCATCTTACTCTATTTCTATTAACTACGGCGAGCGAATTACATCTCAGAGCGATGGATAAATAAACGGAAAACTTGTTCGTTCCATAGAGGCTCGATGAGAAGAGAGTTAAAAGTGAAGAATTTAATACTCTTGTACACAACTGTTAAAAATATCTCCCTTCACACCTTCATGTCTGTCTTTGATGTAACCTCTAAACTCCACTAAGTGCGCCTTGATGAGTTTTGCTCTACTGGATTGTGACAATCGCCTGAAGCACCACGCAGACTGGGGAATGGGTTTAGGCATGTTGTCTCCTAATGCACAAAGTATTTTTCACAATCAGACCTCCTCATCTTTATTAATGAAGGAGAAAACAGAAGAAACAACAATGAATAAACAACAGTCTACTGTTCCTGATGCAATGTTTTATGCTGAAAGCAGACAAACTCAGTCACAGAGGGTGGAGGAAGATTCATCTCTTGCAGATTCACTCCAAAAATCTCACTCCAAGACTGGGGATAAAAAAAAACAGATTGAAATTGTTACCAGAAAACTAAAAACTGCGCTTTTGTAATCATCTCATGTCACGCTAGAATGCAGCATTGAAATAAGTGAAGATAATTTCACTTCGCTGGAACGTCTGAGCTAGAAAGGCCCGACAAACAAGAGAACAGATTTATTCCTTTTTTTTTTTTTAAACGGAAAAATCAAATTCGAAATTGTCAAGAATAAAAACAATTTTCAGAAGTTATTGTTTCAACTTTTTATTGCTTTATTGGGAGAGTGGAGTGAGAAGCCGGGGAAGGAAAGCGCAGTGAGGGGCTGACGATTGGATTTGAACCTTTCCAGCTTTTGGGACAATAACCACTGATTTCACTGCTGAGCCAAACCAGCAGCAAGAGAGTACAGACAAAGGGACTAAAGGTGGGACAAAAACTCACTGACTTCATCTGCAAAACAAAATTATAAATAAAAGTAACACCTCAAACAAAAGAAGGAAACAGAACTAAACCTGGTAGCATTGCTTTAAGTTGACCTTTAATATTTAAAGTACTATGAGTTTATACTTTATAATCATGATTAGTCGCATGATCTCAATAGTCAATCACGATTAATAGCATGTTTCAATAGCATGTTTTAAATTATGTTATTTTTGAGTTTCATGGAAGTTTTTGTTTGTACTAACAAGATAAAGCAATTCTTAGCAGTGTCTTCATTTGGGAATCATATAAATACAATAAGATGTGTTTTGTGATCTTGACTTTAAAGGCATATCCCGGCGTAAAATTAATTTAGGGTCAAACACATCATAACAATGAGTAAGACACCCCCTTGAGAGATGAATGTTGCCGACTGCTTGCTTCTCTAGTTACACCAACTTTAGTAACGACCGCACGATAGCAATACACAGCGGTCTGAGTAGCCATTAACAAACCTCAACCAAAACGCCACTCTATAGCCACAAATAATGCTCAGAACAGCACCTAACTTCATCAACAGGACATATAGGGTCCCAGCCATAGTACTAGACACCAAACATCTTTTTAACTTTGCCTAATTTCTTTAGCAAAGAGTCCTAACACAACTCATCCACTTGCTTTCAAAAGTCGCTTGTTTGTAGTGAGACCCTGGGCCAGTTCATTCGGACTGCAGCGGGGTGACGCAGTTTAAGGAAGAATATCTATGATCATTATTTTATCATTTCCTTGAAATAATAATCACCATATTAATCATTTTGCACTGCAGATGCGGTAGTTCTTCTGCCTTAGCGTCTCAGTTTGATTGCATTTCCATATGTACTGTTGATGAAGTTAGGTGCTATTCTGAGCATTATTTGTGGCTATAGAGTGGCGTTCTGGTTGAGGTTTGTGTGTGGCTCCTTAGACCACTGTGTACTGCTATCTGCGGTCATCACCAAAGTTGGTATAACTAGAGAAGCAAGCAGTCTGCAACATTTATCTATCGAGAGGGTGTCTAACTCGGTGTTACGGTGTGTTTGACCCTAAATTAATTTTACGCCAGAATATCCCTTTAAGAATCACTATTCAAATAAATGCTACATTGCTACACCAGTCTGGCCTTAAACTTTGACTTTGAAGTAGAAGACAGCTTTAAAGTTTTCATTCTAACAAAATACAGCATCAGTTTTGCTCTTCTTTTAAAGGATAACGTTATTAATATTAAGGGATGTGCAAGAGTGACATGAACAAAGTGTCATCATAGTGTGCAGTTACTCTGAGACACCTTTGATCACGAACTGGCTCCCAGTGATCCCTAGTTTATGCGACTCCACCAAACATTTCTATCACTGAGCTGCAAAATAAAGGAAATTCTTCATGTTTGTTTATCTTTATTGCACCTGCTAAAATGTCTAATATAGGATTTATAAACATCACAGTTGCAAAAGCACAAAACAAACATAGCAGGGGGCTTAACTTCTCGTGGGTGGTAAGCCACGGGCTGTCTTGGCCTGGCCTATCAAAGTGACCAAAGCATTGTTGGTGTTTTCTGTAGATCACTAGAAAAAGGTCCTGCCAACACAGGAAAAGCAATGTTATTTCGAGAAATACATCAAGATCTTGAGAAAGCAGCCAGAAATTACTCATTGTCCCTGAGACATGGAGTAAATAAAATGTTTGGATGCATATTTGCTCAGGGCTTCCATGATAATTGGCAGATATAAAAAGATGTTTATATTTTCCTCTTGACTGTTTTTAGTTTTTAGCACTCAGATAGTTTATTTCTTCCAATGCCAGACGAAATAACTTGTCTTGTGTTTTTCTCTTCTCATCTTTTGCAGGCTCTCTCATACATCCAATGATGAAATGAACTCACCGTTCCTGCAAACATGTTAAAAATGAAGTCCTCATACACTGCAGACCCTCTACTTGCACATATTAAAAGGAAGTAATTGTTGATCAGACAGATAAGCGGCACTTCCTCTGAAAGTGAGATAAACAAAGGAGAGGGATGAGGAAGACACTCCCACTCGCAGGATGCCTCACATTTGGCGAGGAATCGAAGAGCTTAGCCTCCCCTCCAAGTGGCCTGGAATGACTCTGTGTTGCAGGAATCATCCAATCACGTCTCGGTCATGTCGATGATATGCGGTCACTTCTCTGCATTCACGAATACAAACAGCCGTTCAGCTCCTGTCCCTAGATGCCTGTTCCCTTGTTTGCTTCCCTTTGCCTCCCTACCCTCCAGGCTGATGCCAGTGGCTGCTGACAGAGCGCCATAGAGCCTTGACAACAGACAGCCTTCACTTACCCCTTCAATCATGTCCTTTAATAAGTCTCTAAAGCAGCTTCTATAAAGGAGTCTGGAAGAGATACACTGATGCTGATGCTAACGTATCATCCCACGTACTCGTTTTCTTTCTCCTGCTCTCTTTTGATCTGTCTGGCGTGAGGCCTGTGGTGTGATTTCTCCCAGCTTTGGCTCATTGTTTCGCCTTGGCTGAATCTATGAAAAGGCCCTGAGGGAAACAGACAGTGCCAGCTACAAGTGGCTCAGGATCCAAGCAGCTAAAACCAACTGGTCCAGCTCAGTCAAACCAAGTCCATGATGTCTCTATCTGTCATATTTAAAGCCTCCGAAGTGTGGCTTATTATAGTAGAAATGCATCGATATCAGAGCTGAGTCTAGTTAAGTATACACTAAAATCTGTAGGGGGTAGTTAATACTTACTTCATTCAAAACAAGCATCAATTTTGGCTTCACAAACAGCTAATTTTGACCCGTTCTCAAAATGGTGCTGGAGTGGTAAACAGAGATAGTTCGGATGCTCCTAAATCATGCCAGAGACAGCAATGCAGCTCTGAAAGAAAGCCACACAGAGTTAACTAGCTGGAACTTAGAGGAGATAATCAGACACACAGATGTTGGTGTAATCCCCAGACTTATTATCTGGATTCCCTGAACGGCCCATTTCAATAACTTCCTGAGATTTATGCGAAACCTGAAATCAGGCTCTGGACAAAGTTGAGTGTAATGTCCAGCCTGTGACCCCAAAGAACAAGCTAACCCGAAAACTTGTTTAAGCATTTCACAGTGAATCTGACCGCACATCTTTTCCTCTACTCTGCACTTTGTTGAGTCAGTAAGTTACGTCTTACGGCTGAAAAAAACACACAGGATCCGGAATGGCTCCACTATGCAAGCACTATAATCAATGTGTGTCATTTCACACAATCTGCCTGCCGTCCGGCTCCGCTGCGGATGGGCTCTGGCGGCTGGACCAGATACGCAAGGCTTCTATTTTTGCCGGATGCCGCAGCACAACGCATCAATTCAGGGCAGCGCAGCACGAGCAGCAGCAGAAGTTGTATGCGGCTATAGAGTAAAATATCCAGTTAATTTTCAAAATAAAATAAAGTCAATACTTTGAATATCGGTAATATTGCGCGCGCTTCTCCTTGGAGGGCGGTGGTGGATCGTATCCAGTGGGCGCTGTATGCTTGCATATTTGATCCACCTGCCGGTCCAGAGGGGAGCGGAGCCGTTCTGGATTCAGTGGAATCCCCGGGTTAGTGTCCTTTTGGTCGTGAAGGAAAGGCACAACTATTTTTCCTCCCCAAAGACAAAGCACCCAGAAAACGGTGGGACATTTTGTGTTTAAGCTGTCTGTGCTCGCCACTTCACTTTAAACTCCTTTGGAAACAAAGGCAACCAAGTAATGAATCATGTTTGAAAGACATCAAAAGTAGTCCAAACTGCTGTAGTTTACAACATAAAAGTTTAATATCTACAATATCATCTTAAAAACAGACAGTAAGATGTGCTAAATCAGAGTAAAATCCACTCATTTTGTGAGGCCGGCATTTCTGGAGATCATTGCTTTTACCGAGACTGTCCACTTCCAATATCGTGAAAACAATAACAATAAGTTTTCTTTCATTATTCATGTATTTTTAGCTAAATCGGTTATTGGCTGACGGTGCTAAACAGAGACTGTTATCCAATTAGAGGCTGTATCTGCTGTGATTAGACCTGCAAAGGTCCAATCAGAAGACTTGCATCAGCGTCACAGCAGAGCAGTGAAGGTCAGAGAACTAATGATACAGTGGGTGGTGGTCAGCTTGTCACTCGACTGTGACAAACAACCAATAGATAACAGAAATCTTTGGTTTATACCATAGAATGAATTTGGAAACCAATTGGCCGCGGACGCCATATTGGAAATACTGACCCAGCTAGACTTTTGGTCAACCCAATAAGAGGTAGAGAGATGGAGTTAAGCCTCCAAACAACTACAGTGAGGCTACCTGTCAGTCAAGTTGGTTTTGCTTTAAATTACTGGTGACCTGAACATGTGTGTTATAGAAAGTTTCCCACTCGGTACAGTTTGTGCACCATTCAGACCAAAGTCACTTTTTAAAATGGGTTTGAAAGCGGTCTCTGGTGCTTTTGCAGCCAGCCAGGAACTGCAGCTTTTAGCACTTATACATCAGTTACATCTCTCAAGACTGGAGGTTGCCTCTTGGTTTTAAACAAAGATGTAGCTGCTGTGTGACAAGTTGTTCAAAGTTGTTCTGGGAAGTTAACTTAAACAACAAAAATATTTAAGCTATCAAAGCAACGCCAAATGACAGCTTTGTCGCATTAGCTGGTGCAAATTTTCACACCATCCGGGCTGCACAACACCTACTCTGTAAAAATCAGGAAGTCGATTTTAACAACCATAATAAGACACTGATCAACTGTGACAGTTAATCATCAGCTGTGACTGTAGATGCATGCTTGCAGACTGGGCTAACACTTGGTTTGTACCATCAGGTAGCTATAGTTAGTTAAATTTGCGTGTAGTAATTCTCAGAAGTCCAAAATGAATATGCATCTACATGACGGTTATTTAAGTTGTGACGCAAACTGATTTTGACACTTTCTGAAACTCACTATTATGCAAATGAGACCCATGTTTACGCAGTTAAAAGGCCATTGAGAGTTCGGGTTTCCAGTGGCTTTAACGCTGTTCCAGATGGGGATATTTCCAAATTCGCTTAGTCTGAGGGATCCTCGTGAGGCAGCTGTGTACATGGTGTGTGACACGGCGTGGGCCGCAGGTCTGATGTGCACTCGGCTTTGGGGAAATGTTTGTGCGATGTGACATTGCGGCATGCAGCTCAGCATGTGGGGGCTGCGAGGGTTGGCTGAAGGCCAGACTCAGATGAACCCTGCTAGACAAGCGGAACATGCTCCCAGCAACATCTTCAGTCTGGTCCCAGCTGTGTGTGTCATACTTAATCCTGGAACCAAAGGGACGCATTACTCCGTGCATAAAAAAAAATCATGATAATTCAGCCATTAAAATGCTGCAAGTCCTTATTTGTGTCATTCCCCCCCACTTCGCCTTGTTTATGTTTATCCAAAAACCGCGTGTCTGCTTATTAGGAGCAAGTTTTGCATACTAAGTGGATTTCACTCTGTGGGCCACTTTATTTGTTTCACTTCAATTTCTTTATCTAATATTCTCTGACACTGAGAGACTCCAGGGCTTCTCGCTTTTCCCCCCACCAGTCCCCACCTTTCTTTCTTCATCCTGACTCCATGATGATATCTCTCAGCTGGCTGGGATCAGAATACACAACACTGGAGTCAGTCTTTGACAGTGCATCAACAGGAACAGATATCCATACTTCCCCCTTCTATACACCCTGCATACAAACGCTCTCCCCCCACCGCTATCTCGCCATCGCTGAATCTGCAGGAGCCGCTATCCTCTCCTTCAACGGGGTATCTCTTTTCAGCCTCTCTTTCACTCTCCCATCGCTCCCTCTCCGTTTTCCAATGTCCTCCTTTCCCCCGTCTTTCTCTTATCTCTCCATCGGGGTATCATCCTTTCAGCTGAACTCTATAAGCACAGATATCCCCTCTGTTCCACCCTACTCTCCTTTCACTCTGTCCTTCAATAATCGCCCGACTTCTATCACTCATATTCATCTCTCGCAGCATTTCAACTGAGACAAAAATAAAGTTGTGATAGGTCAGAACGTCAACTCCGCTGCAGAAGAATTTCTGTTTGTTTTTTCCCGGAGTTTTAAGGCGAGTCTCCTCCCCTGTAGGCAACAAAAAGAGGCTGATTTACCGACTGTAAAGACTGATACAGCGTTCTCAAAATCGTTCCAAGGAGTTTATCGGTGGGAGCCAATCTCCTGAAGGGAGGTTAAAATCTGGGTAGCGATGATTACATGGAATATCCAGCTGAGCCTTGTCTGCCAGTGGTTTATCAGAAGGCTTAGCAACCACAAAGGGATAACACTGTTGCTCTCAATTTGGAGATGCACTGTAGTGTGCAGCGAAAAACCAGCTCGTCCAGAATGCTGATCAAGGTACACTTTTCTTTGACAAATTCCAAACCAAGCTGAGTTTGGGAAGATTAGCCTGCACTGAATTTAAATTCATGCAAAATCGTTGATTTTAAAGGCCTGTGCACTGAAGCAGGATTAGGAGTGAGAAAGTTAGCTCGAGATTGACCCTGGCTTTCCAGAGCTTTGACAGTAGGTGGGTGCACATGACCTCTTTTAGCTATTCCAATTAAAGCTGTAGCTTCTGTTTACATGGAGTCTGATCTATTCCAGTCTGGTGTTTACATGCTGGAGGCGCCGATCAGACCCGTGGTAGTAAGATCATAGCAGTGTGATACAAAAGGAGACAGAGCGTGTGGATTTTGTTGTTGTCTTCTTTTAAATGAAAGGACGATTGTTTCATCCCCCGACCAGTTTCACCACACCACATTTCTTCAAAATGTTCGGTACATGAAACATGAATGCTTACAATGTCTGCCAAGAGAATACAATCGGAACAAGTGTTTACACGGCTGTTTAAATGGAAAACTAAAGGAATATACCACCATTTTTTTGTATCAGCAGTTTTCGTTTGATCAGAGTGTTTTTTTTTATTCCAATTGGATTTTTTTTCTGTTTGAATCCAAGCAGAAGTGATCATAATCATTTGGCAACAAGGCAAATCAAAGCAAACAAACAAATTACACCCCAAATGATTGACCCCATTTTTATCGTTGAAATGAAAAAGCGTGATGGACACGTCGCAAAGACTGCCTGAGGAACGATAAATGAATTATGAAAAACAAACTTGACATTTGCACAGCATCAGACAAAGCTCTGGATGTATCAGCCAATCAGCTTCAGCCAGCTATCATTCCACCAGCTGATTAGAAATGACTCAAAAGCACTGGGACAACTATTCTGGAAATATCGCATTCAGGAGGGGGGGGATGCATCCCAAACTGTGGTACACAACAAACCTCTATCACCTGAACAACTAAAAACTGGCAAAACAGAGGCTGCAAAAAGGCCAAAACACTGCAGCAGAAGCTGATTTATCAGAGTTTAAGAAGACATCATTACGCCACAGAGAAATAACAGAGGCTATAACTCATTATTTGGCGAGAGGTAGTGAGTGCAGGAAAATTCACGTTGATATTTCTGTCCTTTTTCAGCTTTCCTTCCTCTCAGTTTTGCAGTTTATGCACCTTTAAACAGCTCTGAGATAACAGCCATAGCTTGGCTAACTGTCATTATTTCATCTGAACGAGCGTTTTGCCACAGGGTCAACAGGCAGAGGTGAAATGTACCAAATTGCTGTCCACAGATTGATTTGTATTTGTGTGATCAGACTGTGTGATAATTAATCACCATTATTTTGAGGATTCGACCAATCAGAATCAAGCATTTGAAACAGCCCATGACAAAGGATCTTCCTCTTTGGACTCTTATTGGGATGTTTTTGGATTTTGTCTTTTATTGGCCCCCAATTCTCTTTGACCATCCTGTATTAACCGTTCATAAAATATGGCTAAAATTGAGATAAACATCATAAAAATGAAACCAAGGCCAGGCTCAGACTACAGAGCCAATTTATACCCGATTCACCCCCAGAAACTCAGAGGACAAATCTGATCTGAGACTGTGGTCGATACCAATGTTTGGCCAACATTATCTGGTAATCTGGGGGGTCTCAAGACTCCAAACAGCTCAGAGACTTATTAAAGGCCACCCCAGTAGTACTGAGCATTTTGGAAATCCAGGTTCTTGTAGTGTCTGCAAAAAAAAAAAAGTAGAAAAGAGGCTGAAGACAGACAACAGAGGAGTGGTCATTCTCTGTTTATTACACATCAGTAGTCACGAACTAGGCTGATTGCACACAGTTGTCTTGTGTCTGTCTCCAAACCATAGTCACAAAACTTAGACTGACACCTGAAAATTGTACATCACTCCGTCTTTGATACATTTCCTCCTGTGACTAGACGTCAACAAAATAGATCTGTCCACCCTGTCTGTGGAAGAAAATAAGGCATGTCTGGATTCAAGTAGCCTTCAAGAACGGACAAACTCACTGCTTAGCTGTTTTGTGCGCTGCAGGATATTACTCCATTACAGATTTAAAAACCTAGAGCACCGTGTTAGTAATTCAGCCAACGAGGAATGGAGGGGAGGAAATGAAAAAAAGCAACAGTTGACAGATAGTAAAACTGCTGATGTGCAGCTATAGGCTCAGATTGTCAGGGGATCCAGCACACTAAGCTCTTCTCTCTCCCTCTATCTCTCTCTGTCTGTATGCATTCATGTCATATTAATGCACATAACTAACTTAAATATTTATGTCCCATTAACGCTACTAACCGTACAGTTTATATCTTCCAGGGAGCTTTTGAGCTCGTCTCCTATCCGCCTCTGGATCCTTGCAACTATAAATATCTATCCGACTTATGTTATCATTTATATTCAACTAAGAGCTTCTATTCTAATTTCATCATTATAATTATTACTGCTGATATTAATACTGTTGTCTTTGATAGTTATAATTACGATCAGCCAAACATTATTATTCCCAATTATTATTGCCACTGATAGCTGATAGATGCTGCCAAGTGTTTGCTTCATGGTGGATTATTATAGAGTCTCTGTGGGAAAATAGAACAAACACTGTCTTTTTAGAAATACATTGAGCACTTTCCAGGATTTCAGTGTAGAAATGTGGTTGAAAAAAGGTTCCAACTAATGTCAGACCATAAGTCGACCAGTTTAAAACCAGCTATGATAGAGTTATGACATCAGCTTAGCACCACTGGTCCGGCAATCCCAGCATGCATCAATAAGCATGCATAAAGGTTAACCCTGCAAAAGTTCAATCCTGCAGCTCCTCGCAGGCATGCTCTTCCTATTTCTTGATTTATCCTTATTCATCACTTGGGTTCGTGTAAACCCTTGTATGCACTATTCAGCCTCTTCCCGAAACTCTTCATTTTGACTACTACACAAGTGATTTTAAGTTGGACACAACTTGGGGGAGTTACTTTCAACACAGCTTTGTAGTCACAAAACAACCTGAAAGTTATACCTTAATCTATAATGACTGATGATGACTGTTAGCATCCCGTTAAGCCCTGTTAGCATGTGGTGGCATTGTTCGACAGTCAACTTCAAGTTTGTGGTCCTGAGCTTGAGTGGAAAGTCTTTTTTTTTCATGCAAAGCATCAACTTTCAGTAAAAGTCAAACTTTTAATGGCCTTTGTTGACAAAGGGGTCATCAGTGAAGAGTTGAGCATAAACAACTATGATGTGGTGGCTTTCCACAAATATAAAAACTTCCATCTTTTGACTGGGGTCTTCATCTTTGGGAAAGAAAACAGCCATGACTTTCCTCCCCCACAAAAACACTCAGAAGCAACTTTCCAACACATATTGAAACACGGCCTGTACTGACCTTTGTTGACAAAGGAGTCATCAGCAAAGAGTTTGACATAGACAGCTATAATGTGGCTGCTTTCCAGAAGTATAAAACGGTCTCACTGCTTTCAGTTGTCTTTGTTTTTAGGTACAGAAAATAGTCATGACTTTCCTTCAATACCAAAAGCACTCATCAGGCTTGTACTGGCCTCTGTTGACAAAAAAGTCATCAGTAAAGAGGTGAGCATAATTAGCTATGATGTGGCTGCTTTCCTCAAACATAAAACCTGGAAGGGAAAACAGCTGCTGAATTTCTCCAAGACTTAAAAAGTAACTTCCCTGCACATACTGAAATCAAGCTTGTACTGGCCTTTGTTGACAAGAGACCCATCAGTGAAGAGTTGAGTAAAAACAGCCATGATGTGGTTGTTTTTGTTAGTATCTTCAACCTCCCTCTACAACCACAAAAACACTTACGAGCATAATGAATCATATTCAGAATTCAAAATCATGTTTACAGTGAGGAATGTGTCAGCTTGATAAGGAAACCCCCGGAGTGATTGACTGATTTGACAACCACAGTCAGCAGTAGTTAGGTGTGATCGTTTTTAATCAGCGCAGAGAAACCAGAGAAACTTGTTTCAAAGTGAGCGCATGGAATCAGGGATACAAAAATGTGGTTAAAGAAACATCTTCTGTGCTGTGTATCTGATCATGTTGGATTTTCTCTCTCTCTTCTTTTACTCAGTCTGAGAAAACAGTCCCAGGTGTTGTCTTGCATTAGTCTGGACATCCTCTCACAGCCACAGGGACGGTTTAACAATATCAGAGAATGGACTTGAATAAACTCTCTCCAGACAACGCTCTACATTTGTGCTTATGTGCAGAGGCCATTACTGTCAGCCCTCATCAGCCTCTTGTTTCACCGTACCTTTAGTGCCAAAACCGGGGCAGACAAACACTAATGACACGTTCTGATGCTTGTAAAGCCAGGAAATGTTTGTTCAACATCATAACATCCACTCAGGATGGGTAAAACACTCTCTGATGTGCATGAAATACAGATTTACACTTCCTCTCCAACACTTACGCAAACCCGCAGGGAAATTTACAGCCACAACAAAGTAATACTCAGAAGTGCTGCGAAAATGAGTGGAAAACTATCTTTATACATCCAAACTGATAAGATCCCAGAAATTCAATCGCATTTACTTACTCAAATTCCCTCTCTGACACAACAGATGTGGGCTGCAGCAGAAATCCTCCCCCTGGCCTGCTATTACCATCTCCCTCTGCTTTCTCTCTCTCTCTCTCTTCTGGTATCTGTCAGAGTTTTGCCACGTAAGGAACAATGACAAGCAGCTGATCTGGATTACAACACCCTGAAGTTTGAAAATGTAACAAAAAACTGCAAAAGTTGGGGGAAAGGAGCGGGAAAATGTACCTGAATAAAACTCTGGAGTCTTTACAAGGATCACTGACTTCACTCATGATTGAACTTTTGTACTTTGCAGTAAAGACACTCATCATAGATTTTCCTTTTTACAGCTTTGTCCATAAAAAATGCCCAGGCAGTGAACTCTGAGTGACCATTTTTACTCACTGGAAGTATGGTTGGAAGTTAAAACCCACAAAAAATGGTTTTAATATAACATAAAAAATAATCACAGTCCAACCCAGAATGCCTCCTTTCCTGTTGTTTTACACCCAGAATCATTTTTTGTGGTTTTCTCACAGCTTCACAATCATCTAAAAAGCCAAGACTCCTTTTTCCATTTTTCACTTATGACCACTGCTGCTTGGAAAGTTATAAATGATGCTCTTGAAGCCCATGACGGTCAGTGATGATCTCTGACTTTGCTGTCGGATTTCCTGAAGATACAGTTGGATGGTTTTCCAATAATCTCACTGGCAGAGTCAGAGCTGTAAAATTAAAAATTACTACCTCTACTAATCCACAAAAGGGTACCACAAGGATCAGTTCTGGGCCCACTACGGTTTACTATCATGTCATTTATTGCTGTGCACTTAAAACTGCCCAAGCTTTCTCCATTCATCAGATACTACAACTACATTTGATTTAGTTCAAGATCAGCTTTGTCAACTTCTTCCCAATGCAGACAAAACAAACTTGTGTTTTTGACACCCTCAAGAGCAGTGCAAACAGTCTCATTCAGGAAAATTGTAACTAAAGACAGATGTGAAACTGAGCGGGTATGATGACAGCTGGTCTTTTAAGGAGCAAATTCAGTGTGTTCATAAAAAGCTGAGGGTTTTACTACAGAAACAAAACCTGCTTTTCCTCTCATGTAAAACAGAAACTGGTGGAATTTACCTCTTCACCTATCCTTAATTATGTTGCACATCAATACCTCTGCTCTAAGTCTTCTCAACCTGGACAGTGTGCATCATGCTGCCCTGAGATTTACTACTAACTGTTGCTTTCTCACTCACTATTGTACTTTATATTCCAAAGTCAATTGGACCACTTTGAGTACTCCCTAGCTTGGTCAATGGTATATATCTAGTAAAAAATCCATTCTGGGCAAATTACAGGACTACCTTGTGTGGACTCTACTACCTTTGCTCATCGGACATTGTGCAATTTATTGTTGTGAGTAGGGAAAGAAAGCTTTAGATATTTTGCACCTTTGGCCAAGAACCAGATACAGACAGATTTTAAACAGCAAAACTCAGCTAGCCTGAAAGTATTAAAATTCCTGGTTAGAATCCCTAGGCTAGCTAAATAAAGGTTAAACTAGTAAAATTACTAGTTAAGTCTAGTTTTAATCATTCAAGAGTCATCACATTTTAGTCATTACAAAAAGTTTCCAATTTTCTGACCAATTTAGTTAGTCAATCAGACATTGATATCACAGATGTTTTTCCAGTTTTAGCAATTAAGCGACTGTACTTTTTAGATTTATTACCTTATTTAGATTATTCTGTTTTACTCTCCCATGATGCAATGCTGCTGTGCTGTGCAGCCTACATTTACTGTCTTTGATTTTGTCTTTTGTGGGGTTGGGGTCTTGTGCTCAGCCCCCAAACCTCTTAAGTTTAAGACATGGCCCTGTTGATACTCAGCTCACGGCGCCCTCAGCCACTTCCTCTATCTTAGAAAATCTTAGGCATAAAAAAACACTTGAAGGTTGCCTGTAAATGCGGCATCATGGAGTTAAAACACAGTTATTCTTGGTCAATAAAAACTTCATCTTCTTGGCTTAGAGCTGGTAAGAAAGAAGACACTAAGAAGCATGTGAATGTGCTTTAAAAGGGTTTTTATGGAAGACAGATTCACTTTTTATGTCTTGAGCTTAATATCCCATGACCATGAGAATTAACTGTCAAACCTATCTTTACGTTTATACCTTACTTTGTATTTTCATTTCTCAGCTTGTGATGCACCAGTTTAGTGTCCCGATTTGTTGAGACTTTTGAGGCACACGCGAGCCTGCCCACTCTTTCACCTCTGCAGATCGACTTTCATTAAAATAAAGTCCCAAAAGATTTTACTTTTCTGGCCAAAAAGATTAAGAAACAACTCTTTGGATTTAGAGACGAGTGCTGTAATACTTGAGTCTGCTCTGAAGAAGTTTTCTTCTTCTGTTGTTTTGGACTTCTCTCTGTCTTGTGAGCTGTTATCTTGGACTTGGCCAATGCAGTTTTCATTTCAGCATAATGTCTTGGCTAGGACAAGTTATAGAGGATACCAAGCCAAGAAGAAAAACTAGAAAATACACTGCTCAACTTTTTTTGTGTCTTTATTAGCATACCTAGCTGTTTTCTGGGTTGTGTCTATAATAGGAAACGATATTTGGCAAAGCATGCTTCTTTTGCTCGGCCCCCCAACTGTCTGACTTTCTGTGGCAGTGCAAACACAACCGCATGCAGCACTCTGACAGTTTGTTTTTCTGTTGTGTATTGTCATACCAAACGTGCTTGCCACAAAGCTGTGAGCAGAGGCACAAACAGACAGCAGTTCTATTCAAATGAGGCTGCACAAAGCAAAGTGTTTGGTGAAAACGCGAGCCTTGATGTGGCAAGAATAGAAATCCCGAGGAAAGGGGTTGTTTTTGGTGCCACCTCGCTCAGCTGATTATTTTGTCAATTTGACAGTAAATTCATACTTAACACCTTTTTATACATTTTTTTTGCTTAACCTTTAATCAACTGGCGGTCCCACTGAGCTTTAACATCTCGAGGTAGCAGCCGTGCCGAGTCAGAAACAGATAAAAACTGTCACAACACAGTCAACAGCTCTAAAACAGACATTCAAAGACACATCTGGCTTTTAAGAAAAACAACCGTATGACTCTGTCACCACATTGTAGTTTCTAAAATTTGCCAAGAGAAAACAGTTGAAAAATATCCCATGATGGATTAAGGAGCGTTAAAGTAAAAGGCTGTTTTCCCCAAGTCTGTCAGAACCAACAGTGGTATGATGGAGGTTTTCCCAGAACTACTTAATGAATAAAAATATACCAATGTCATTTTCTGTAGATTGCTGATGATGTCCTACCCAGGAAATCATAAAGAATGTAGTGTTGAGTGAGGGATTTTGTGTTGGTACTAAAGAGAGGAGGTGCATTATACACTGAGTCATGGGTATGCAGAGTGGATGAACATGCATGCACATGCAATATATCACCAGAATCAATCACATACAGAAATGAAGCATCCACGAGTTCTTTCTTGGCACTGAAAGTAAGGCAGGATTTATTTCTACAATTAAAACTTGGCTGCACTGAGCTTTTTAACTTGGTAAAGTGCATCAAAGGAGAGATTGTATTCATCCATATGCCTGAATACTTCACATTTTCAGTGGATTTACCTTCAAAAGTAAATGTCTTCGATTCATCTGGTTGTTGCAGATGAGCTTTTGTGAAATCCATGAACTTTTTTAATATTTAAAGCTAGAGGTGTAGGAGACTTGTCATGACAGGAAGATTTAAATCTAGTAGATATCTTTGCAAAAACAAGAACTCCTCCGAGATCTTTCACAGTGCTCTGGTAGCCAAGGGAGCGTGGGTATAGATTAATATATCATCCGCACAGATGTGTATTTTTGCTTTGATTTGCTAAACCAGGTCCTGTCTGAAAATAGAGAACAGAATGGGCCCCAGAATAGAACCCTGGAGGACACCTTTAGAGATGTTATAAAAACCAAATATGTGGTTTTATCCACTGTGCACATTAGCATAAATGACAGAATCATCAGCATAGAGGTGTATTATTGCTATGGTGTTTGTATTTGGGGAAAAAAAAGTGCATACAATTTTTACTGATCTTAAGAAAAACAGTTTTGTAGCCCTATGCTATGGACTTCTAAGAACATTACAGAATCATCATCATGGAGGTGATGTCTTTGCCTGTGACTTTTGTATAAAAGAGAACACAAAGGGTCCAAAAACAAAACCCTGGGGGACACCTTAAGTAATGTTATAAAATCCAGATTTGTGGCCATCTGAAATGGGCACAAGTGTAGGTGACAGTATCATCAACATAGATGCGTATTTTTGCTTTCATGTCCATGCATAGGTTATTTAAAAAAAGAAAAGAAAAGGTCCCAAAATAGAACCCTGGGGGACACCTTCAGTGATGTTATGAAAACCCAATATGTGGTCATCCACTGTGGGCATGAGGGTATCATCAACATAGAGGTGTAAATTTGCTTTAATGTCGATGCACAGGTCATTTATAAAAGTAAAGAACAGAATAGGTCCTGAAAAAGAGCCCTGGGGGACACCGTTAGTGATGCTATGAAAATCAGATTTGTGGCATCCTGCATAGTTGCGCTGGGTTTGATTGGTCAAATAATTTCAAAAACAGTTTTCAGCCTTAAAACCAGTTTATTGCAATAGTTCATAATCCATTAAGTCAAATGTATCGGATAGATCTACTAATAAGCAGCAGAATATTATTTTCCAGTTTATGGGTAATGTGCAACAACTCCAGGAGTAATGTTAATAATGCAGATAAACCGTTTTTAATTAGATACTAGCAAGAAAGAGGATGTGGTTTCAGAACAACACTCTGCAGGAATAAAATTTAATTGGGAAGTGTTACTTGTGCCTGTCATCTACAGGTGCTTTCTCATGAAAACATAAATGCTTTCTTCTTCAGTTCCTGTAGTTTAATCTCTAAAAACATCCAAAAGCTGCAGGACATGAAAGTAAAAAAAAAATCTGCAGGCTCCAATTTGGAAAGAGGAACACATTGATCTGCTGTTTTTTGTACGGAGAAAATCACATGCATAAAACAGACTTCACTGACTCGTGCACACGTCAAGCGGGTTACATGATGTTATGTTTCTTTATTTGACATCTCTGGATGCTTTGGACTCAGACAGCTCAAAGTAGAGAGAGACAATTAAAAGTTCACTCTGTTCTCATTATCACTTCTCCCTACTCTCTCTGTCTGTCTCTTCCTCTCTCTCTCGAATAATAATTTTGAAAAAAACACTCTGGATTACCAGAAGGAAATATTCCCACACGTCACGTCCTCCTTTTTTTTCATCTGCCAAAAGTGGCATCTCATTTTAATTCTTGAAATGCTTTTTTTTCAAGCTGTGTTATGGGGTGATACAGCAGAACGAGGAGTGCAGTTTTCTTCGGATGCAATCATTTGAATGGCTGAAACAAAACTGTGTGCCTTTTTTCACTTATTGTACAAATTCAGTGAAAGCTAACAACAGTGCAGCAAGTTTAAGTACATGAGCATTGCTGGGAAATATTACAGGGAGTATCACAGGAAACATAACTCTCACTCTGCCCTTTAAAAAGCTCCACTCTTCCTCTGTTAAATCTGCACCATCTGGCCTAGGCAGCAGATTTGTTGTCCTTTTATTATATTCACGACTCCAAACTCTGCATCATCCAAACATTATTATCTTACTTGCAGAAACTCTCCTCGCCTTTTAGTGAGCTATTTTCAAAATGCCACTCTGATTGCCACAGCTGTTCAAGAGGTATGAGACCTGTAATGAGACTGGCTGAGAGGTTTAATGCCTCTGTCTCTTAGTCTACTTCAGCTCTGCGTCCTCTGTTTCTAAGTTTTTATTAACTCGTCCAAAGCTTTTCCCAGAACTCAAAAGAGCCTTTTCTTTGTTATAATGGCCACATTATCTGTGTGTTTAAAGTCTGAGTTTGGGGAACAGGTTTATTTGCCTTCCTGAAGGTAGTCATCAGAATAGATCAGCACTCTTGTACGTCTGTATGAGAAATCTCTAGCTACCATTAGCCTAGATCAGCACAGAGTCTAAAACACTTACAAATATAGACTGAACTCTCTTTTAAAGTTTCTTATTATGTTTGTGTTGTTTTTATTTTGTAGGTAAAGAAACAAGACAAAAATAAACTAACATAAACTAGGTTAGACTAAATTTACTGGACTAGGATACATTAAACTGAACAAAACTTTACTTTACTAAATCAAAATAAACTATTCTAATCAACAGAAGTAAAAACAATATACTGAAATTGAACAAACTAAAGCAGACTGGACTAGACAAAAAGGATTTTGTATAGACTGGATTACAAATAACAAAACTAGAGTTAAATAAACAAGACTACACCTAACTACACCAGACTAAAGTAGTCCAACATCATTATAATAACCCAGATTAAACTAGATTAAAATAAATTTGAAAAACCGAAATTTAATCCAACTTAAATCCAATTAACTCTACTGGAGTAATCAAAACTGAATTAGACAAAACTAAAACTAGACTAGATTAAAATACACAAAACAAGACTTCAAGACTATACAGACTGTAACTGAATTGAACTTTATTGGACTCAACTAAACCTAACTAGAATAAACTACAGGAGTAACCTAAATCAAACTTAACAAAACTAAATTACACTGAACGAAATTTAACTCAACCGCACAAATCTAGACTAATCTGAACTAAACTAGACTGAAATTTGGGAAAAATATTCTCAAATAAACAGGAATAAACTTTATTTTGCCTGACCAAACTCGCTCTTTAATGCCCGACACCACAAATTATGGCCAGAAAATCGAACTTTTTTTGGGAGATGAAATGTTTATTTCACTTACTACTTAAAAACCAAAAAAAAAAAAAAAAAAAAAAAAGTGTCCTTAAAATTTAACATATATATATACATTGATCTCGCTTGATACATGAGATGTTTTTGGAAACTAATAAACTACAAGAGGAAACTTTTTATCATTTATTGGACTGTATTTAGGTGGGTTTTTTTGTAATTTTCTGATCATATTAATTTGATAAAGGTATATAAAAATATGTATCAAATATGATACAAAAGGCATTAAAGGGTTAAGTAATCGTATCAAACTTAACCAGACTAAACTAGACCAAAATCAACTGATCTAAACCAAACCCAAATAAGTTACACTAAACTCAACTGATTTAAACTCTACTTGAATCAACTAAACTAGACTACAATTAACTGTTGGAGTAAACTTAACTTTGGCAAACTAAATTAGGCTAGACAAGACTAAACTAGATCACATAATTAAGACTGATCTGAACTAGAGTAGAAGCAGACTTAAATAGACATAGATAAACTGAACTCTTGAAGGTTTATATTCTCAGTGTGGTGTGACCTAATTTTATTAAACTCTGCTTCAAGACTTTCTGCTTGTCTGCTTTATACTAGAAAGGACAGGAGACTTCTGCGGGTGCTCGATAATCAATCATGTTCACTTTTTCATTTAACCCAAATCAGGTCTCTCTCCGGAATGTAACCAGGCTCTTAATGCTTGAGCAGCGTGGCAAAGGATCAGCAGGCTTTGGATTAGTGCTGGACGATAATTCGATAACAATATATATCAATCGATAGACGTGTGGTGCGATAGAAAAAAAACGGGTCGATAAAAAGTTCGATAGAAAAACACAGTTTCCCTTTCTTTTTCATCATAGCCTATCATGTAGCTTTTACTACAGTCATTACCTCCTCCCAACCAATCACAAACGCAGACCCAGGTACGCTACGGTACCAAGCCCAGCCCCTATCAAACCACAACAGACAGCACGTGTATTAGAAAAAATGATACAGCAAGGAGAAGCGGAGGACATTGTCCCGAAAAAAGGTTTCAGTAGTTCACCAGCATGACAATGTTTTGGTTTTTAGAAGTCTGACAAAAAGCGAACAGCGGTCGTTTGCAAAATTTGCAGAGAATTAGTAAAAACCAAGTCTGGTAACACAACCAACTTGTTTTACCATCTAAACCGGTCGCACCCGCAGGAGTACGAGCTGTGTCGGCCGCGCCGCGGCTCCACGTCATCGTCGGAGGAATCCTCTGGAACCGCTGCCCGCACCAGCACAAAGCATGAGAAGCCGACCAAACTGGACTTCGTTTCTTGCCAAAAATAAGACAAAGCGTCCAAGCGGCATAAGGACATCACCCATGCAGTAACATGCTCCATAGCGAGGGACATACTGCCAATAACTACCGCTGAAAAGCCTGGCTTCGACCAGCTTCTAGCCACTCTCGACCCGCGATATGAAGTGCCCGGCCGCAAGTATTTCTCAAACACAGCGCTTCAGGCATGAAAATGGGTCAGGGGTTGAAAAGGTGAGAAGGGTGCGGAGGAAATACGTTCAAATGAGCTCATATTTTACAAAGACGCGAGTATTTGGATCATGGCTACTAGCAGGGGGTGCATTCGGCAGGGGTGCATTCTACGACACAACACCGGCGTGGATAAGTCCTGCTTCTCGTGCTTAGTTTGTGTATTAAGTCAATCACATGATAATTAAAAAAATAAATCTCCCGACCCCGGGAGAAATATTTCAGTGTTCAGACACCAGGCTGTGGGCAGTTTCCCACACAGTTAAAACTGGTAGTATGCTATTCCCACCTAAAGCTATTCTGTTTATTTATATATTTGTTTGTTTTGTTTATTTTCATCAAAAGACTATGTAAATACTTATTTATCAGATTTTCTGGTCACTTTAGTCTTTATGTTTGTCAGTATTTACAAACGTCACTCAGGCCACTTAAGTTGATTTCTTTTTTTTTTTGGTTCTTTTTTAAAAAAACTTTCAGTTGTGGTAAAATAAAAAAGGTGGTTGAATAAAGGTTTGAATTTGAATTCAGTGCTTGTGTGTACTTTATTAAAAGTAGGTCATTAAGCAATAGCATAAAACATCCAGGGCTGCAATTAAAATATATGTTAAATAATTATAATAATTATATCGATAATTATCGATATCGATCAATATGATTTATTTTTTATCGATATGCTTTTTTTCTATATCGTCCAGGCCTACTTTGGATGCAAACATGCAAGCTCATCAGACCACCAGTTGGTATCAAACAATATTTACAGTCATAAAATAAATAAATATTCCTCAGTGCAGGATGAGTCATTGAAATTTTAAGTCTAAAATATTATTATGAGCACCCAGGAAAGGATGGAGAACGAATTCTGATGTGACAAAGAATGCAAAACCTAAACAGCAACATTTTCTGTCAGTACTGGCAATTTGAGTTGGCAATGACGTCTCACATATCCCGTGACAAATACAGCTCTAGTCAAATCTAGTTCTAACCACTCTAATTCAATCAAAACCAACACAATCCAAATCAAAATTTAAGGCCTATTTAAAGCTACAAAACGTGACTAAAACGGCATATAATCAGAGCCGAAAAATAGGATTTCAGTGCCAGCTGGGACACGATGAAGGTCTCTTTTTTCTTTTATTTTCTATACCTGTCCCACTTTACAACCACATCACAAAAGACATGAAGTGGGCACTATTTGAGCAAAAATCACCGCAGTCACCCCTGTGGTAGCAGTGAGGTTGACTCTGTCCAGTGAAAACAAAAGAGCAAGAGGTTTGGTTTCAGAAGAAAATAGGTGATTCAGACTACTCATTATGATGAAATGAATAAATGCTGTTCGCTGGTAGTGGAGCAGAAGTTAAATTTTGTACTTGATGACACTGAAAAAACAAATGAACCTAGCAGAGGATCCTTCCTCTGACTTTGGTCGGGGTCATCTTTACACTTCGGCCCTTCTTCCTGTGACGACAAGTCTCCCACACCTCTAATGCCAGCTCATTAACACTTTACATCTTCCTTTTTAAATCTGCTCCGACAAAGTGTCAGAACTGTCACTTTGTTTGGATCCCTGCCCTCCTCAGTAGTTGCTTGTTGCCTGGCAACCGGTCCAGCCCAAGGAATATTCTGTCTGTTTGCTAAGCTAAATTAGCCAGCAGCTGCTGACTGTGCTGCAGCTTCATATTTAGCACACAGAGATGAGACTGTTAGTGATCTTCTCGTCTAACTTTCAGCCAGACAGCAAATAACTGGATTTCCCAAAATGTCAAACTTTTTTTTTCTTTGAATGCTCTGGAAAAAAAGAGAAAGAAAAAACAACTCCTGCTTCCTCCAGAGCTCATAACTGATTCATGCTTCTCGTAAAATTCGATATCAAGCCTTCACCGGACAGGCTGCTCACTACAAATCACCAGTGTGCTGTAAATGTAGACAGTGAGTTTCTGTGGAGGAAACATCTTTCAAAGCCTTTTACACTTGTGTAAGAACAACTAAAACAGACAACGCATTGACTAAACTCCAACTGACAGAAGACACAAAGTGAGAGAAACTCTGACGCAGTCCTCCATCAGCGTCCTCTTTCTCCAGCTAAACATGACTTTACCGAGAGATGCATATATCAAGCTAATAGCAGACATTAAAATGAGTTAATGATGTGAATGATGGTTGGAAAAGCACAACAGTTTTATAATATATGGTGCTATCACTGGATAATGATAATAAATGAGCTCTAATAAGATATTCTTCGACCTACACTTTATCCTGCGGAAATACACGACGAAAACAGAGTCTGCTTTAAATCTCACAAGACAAGACGTTTTATTGCCATTGAACTCATGGTCTTTGCAGAATGTAAATTGAATAACTGACAGTAAAATTAGCTCAGACAGAGGGAGAATTAGCCCTGTTTTCTAACAGCTGACAGCTCTTTTC
Organism: Xyrichtys novacula; assembly: GCA_962446985.1. Lineage (NCBI taxonomy): Eukaryota > Metazoa > Chordata > Actinopteri > Labriformes > Labridae > Xyrichtys > Xyrichtys novacula. The sequence goes on along the minus strand of OY660876.1, from coordinate 11,242,102 downwards.
TGTACCAATAACCTTCACTATAGCAGTCTGTCTGTTCCAGTAGGATTCGCATAAATCACAAGTCAAGAAAAGAGTTGCTCCGACAACTGACGCTCCTGAGTTTATTCTCATCAGCAAGAGAAACGGTGAGCAGTTTAGTCAACAAACCAATAAAAACATCATCCAAATTGCACGCCTGCACCTGTGGAAGGATGCAACCTTCTGTAAAACCCAAGGTCAGTCGGGACCATAGACTGTATACAGAATGGACACCGTCTGCCTTCTTGCTGGGTGAAGCCCCGCAAGAACAGCACCCTCTGGTGACGGGCTGCAGTAAAGGTCATAAATCCCGCTTCCTCCAGCAATCCCTATGGAGCTGTGGTCAAACTTTGGAAATTTATTACACAGAATATACATTTTTCTCCCCTCTGCTTGTGATGTTGACTTGTAGTTACTCTAAGACTGATTTGTGCTCAAGTCCTCTTTTTTCTGTACAGCTCCATTTTTAAAAGTTATTAGGGGGTTCATTTTTTCTATGATTGACACTTGATGCAGCCTATGGATGTACGAAGATTGCGTAGATCACCCAGGGGATATGCTGTTTGATCTGAGTGTCATCACAGCGACTCTCGTGCCGAATGCGTACAATGCTACTGTGCAAGCGGTGGATCCAGGAAATGGAGAAATTCCTGGAAATACCGAGAGCAATTCGGCTTTAAATTCATGAATTCAAAATTCAAAGACCTATTAGATTACATCACACTACAAATCATGTACAAAAACCTATCCTTACTGGAACATGTCCAGAACCTGTTTAAAATGAGGAACTCTTATTACAACCTAAGCGGCTGTGTATTATTTGAGAAACCGAAAGCGCAGACAAATGTCAAAAATGTTTGTGTGTCTGTAAAAGGAGTGAAAATACGGAACGACTGTTCAGTAGAAATTAGAAAATGTAGTACTCTGGTAGTCTTTAAGAGACTTGACAAGAAGAATAAAATAAGAAGAATAATTTTATTTGTCAATATTGTAGAGAAAATGATGTCTGTTAAATTATTTTTAATTATCAATGTGAAGTGTAAAGCATGTTCATTACTCTAGCTGATTTAAGAGGGGGTATATATTGAAGAGTTGATATTTGTATGAAGAGTGTATCTGTATAATGCACTTGATGTATGGGCATTGTTTCTGCCTACATCCTTTCGGTCATACTGTACCGAAATAAGATCCTAAATCCAATCCAACTCCAAAATCCACCTCCTCTCTGTTTTTTGGTGCAAGCATGAAAAGCCAAGGCAGGGAGAGCAGCAGCAAAGCCCCCTTAAGTAAAGAAGGTTATACACAAGAAGATGTTTATTAGAAGCTACAGGAAATCCCCAGACCTAATGCCACAGGGATTTTATTGCAGTCATTTGCTGCTGGCTGATATGTCCAGTCTGATCATTTACAAAACATGCAAACAAACTGCAGCAGGTTCATGAACACCTGCACGCTTCAAGTTCATCTCTCAGCTCTGATTTTGAGCCGCTGTTCAACAAAGTTCCTGAAAAATAAGCAAGGAACTAAATCTGTGTCCCTGTTTGTATGAAGAACTCCTGTTTCCTGCGGTGCTAAATTTGACAGAGTTGCCTAACAAACCCCAGCTCACACTTGCTCATTGTCATGGCTGGTTGAGCAGTCAGGATTAGCTCACAGAGGAGATGAGTTGCAGGTATAAAATATTTACCTGTGACACGGTGTTAAAAATACATTTTCACTCTGCCTCACATCTCGCAGATTGAGAAACACAACATGCCTCATGACTAGAAAGGTTTACTCCTGCTGTTGGAGCTATTCACAGACACTGTAATGGATATTTTCTCGTCTCCTGCTCTGTCTGGGAGGCACATATGGGCAAAGACTGTGTCTTAGAAAAACAACACAACACAAAAGAGAGAAAATATCTCTCTCTGGCTGAGTCGGCTGCCTCTGGACAGACACGGTCTCTGTCCGCTGCCTCAAAGCCGCTGGTCAAACAATGTGCGGGCATGTGTTGTTGAGTCTGTCTGCATTTAATTCACAGCTTACTGCTTTAATAGCTACAGCCCCCTGCTCGCTGCTGAACCCAGGGGCCATTCTACCACCTGAGTCACACTATAATAGCTTGTACTGAGATACAGCTGTTCAGCCGCCTCCTACAGATGAAGCTGGATGAGCCGCCAGAAGTGTCTCGACCGAGGCGAGATTGTTCATTTTGTCAAACACGGAGCATGTTTGCACACCTCTGCCAGCGTATAAAGCCTAAACACGGACGCTCGGTCAACAACAGATACTCACTAACAGTTGCTAAAACTCTGGTCAGGACCCAGGGAAATCGTCTTGGCACACTTGAGAATACTGAAGCATGTCCAAGCTGCAGAGACACATCATCACACGGAGCAGCCTTGAAGGAGTTCAAAACAGGACACACAGGATCACCATACAAGCAGATGCATTAAATCTCAGACGCTGGATTTGAGTTTGAAGGCTAAGAGGAAAGAGAGACAAACAGTCTGCTATTTCTCCCATAAAGTGGCCTGTCATGTAAAATCAATACAAATATTCAAGTGCCTACAGTCAAGTTAGGAGCTCTGTGCGCCTGTCCTTAAGTACAGCAGAGCTCCAGCTAAATGTTAATGTCAGCAGGCTGCATATGCCAGCAGCCTACTGATAATGTTTACATGCTTTAAAAAGGCTGATAGACTTTGTGCACGCAGGGAGGTGTCAAAAGGGGGCCCAGCAGGGGGGGCTATGCAAAAGAGCTTAAGGTCAGAGATGAAAATTAGAAACAAGAGAAGAGAAAAACTTTTGTTTCATTGAGTCTCAAGTTATAGAGGAGAGGAAAAACTTCATTTAAAAGGCAGAAACCTCAGACAGAACCAGAAACACCCCCAGTTTCCACTGCATCTGGAACGGCAGCGATTTTTGCTGTCCACCAGTTCCTACCGGATGTGTTTGTTAGGCGAATTCCGTGGCAGGGAATTGCAAGAACCCACAAGAACCCGCGGATTCACATGCAATTGTGCAATAACGAGTTGTCTCTATGAAGACAGACACATAACCATATAAGCAGTAGATTGTGTCCTTCCAGAGGAGGAAATCCACTTCTAGACTTCTAGAATCAGCATCTCCTCATCCATGCTGTCATCAGGGTAAAATGATGTCTGAAAATCTTTTACTTGTTCGTCCCCGCCCACGTTTGCATGGTCTGAAAAACATTGTGTTTTATTTCGAAAAAAAGGTGGATGTTTTATTTTGTGTCTTTGCCCGACTTCCTTTCCAGCATGGGTTAAGCTGTGCTGAATTTATGCGGCATGCTGCAGCATCCGCGAAAAATAGAACCCTGGCGATTGGCTGCAAATCCCGCTGAACTGCAGGGGGCAGGAAAAAAGCCTGGTGGAAATTGACACATTACCTTGAATGTATACAAACAGTGGCGATTGGCACTAACAGCATTTTTGCTGCCGTTCTGGATGCGGTAGAAATTGGGGGTCATGTTAGACAGTCATCTACCGAGACTGTGCTGGGTTTAGAGAGGAGATAGAGGGAGATGCAGAAAGTGATAAAAAGTAAAAGCAGGCGAGTCCACGGCAGCAAAACATCTGCAGCAGCGAGCCAGAGGAAACTACAGCATGATGGATCTCAGGGACTTACAGGAAAGACTTCAAGAGTATTTAGTTTTAGTGCATTAGCTTTTCCCGGGCTTAAAACATGGTGCATTCTGTGTGTGCTCTCGAGTTTGCATGTGAGGCTTTTGCTGCTTTTCAGTTGTACTCGATTTGTATGAATCTGACTTGGAAAGTCAGATGATCCTTGTCAACCCCTGACTTGATGACAACATCATAATCCAAGATGGCAGCAAAGTGCATTAACAGTAAAGAGTAACAGTGAAATCGCTCATAATGTATTATCATTTATTAGCACTTCTGTTTGGTTTTTGTGAAATTAGATAAGTGGTATATGTTGTGCTGCCCAAAGTCTAACTGTGAACACAGTGCTATGGTGTTTGTAGAGTAAAATACTGTGTTGTGCGTTGTTTACAACTGGTACAGCTAACAACAACTAACAACAGCTGACAACAGCTAACGACAGCTGACAGTTGTAAACAACAGCTAACAACGGCAAACTGTAGGCATCTATCTTGGTTTTCCGACTTTACTGGAATGCCGTCAACTCGGGTGTAACATCATTCCCAGCTCCAACTTCCGAGGTAACGGGAACGCAGCATCTATATGCAAGGCTCTGATCTGGAAGTTAACAATGTAATTTGTTGCTAGGAAACCAGGAAGTAAACAAAACCTTGACAGAAGAGGAAGAGAGACGTAACAGTTGTATGTACTAAAGCTGTGAAAGTGACAGTGATATACAAACAGTTAGCCACCTGTTAACAGGTTTGTCAATTGTTTTGGTACATGATGGTGGATCAGACCCCACCTACTGTAGCGGAGGTGAACATGCTTGTAAACTGGAACAAGGACTGTGGTCAAATTTTGAAATGCCTGAATTTATTTTCATCTGACATTTGAGACATTTTCTGTAACTACCAACACAGTCAAGCAAAGAAAAAATAATTTATTTAGGAGCAGTGTGAAAAGTCAGCCGGTTTCTTACTGAAGGAGAAAAATGAAACAAAAAGAATCTGAAAATATTTTTGAAAAACAAGGTTATCGAGTTCATTCTTGGGTTTTCATAAAAGCAGCATTTCAAGGTGTAGTTTGTTCGTTAAAGCTGGACATCTGCGAGGCTTCATGTCAGCTGTATGTCCACGAGTGAATACTGAATAGTTATATGTGCTTAATAGTGCGATGGTGTCTGAGAAATGAAGGTGTTTTTAAAAGGCTGCCAACACTGTTGTTTACCTGCTTGATGAAGCTGCTGTTTCATTTCTGTCAAACCTGTTGCCATAATGAGCAGAATTTCAGTCCTCTGTTTACCAAACATGCAAACAGAATAAATATCAGGTTATTATTTGTGCATGTTGGTAAAACTTTCACACAATTTAACCAAGAAGCATTGGAGGGTTTTGCATTATTCTTCTTTCAAAAGACCATAAAAGGATGGCCAGGACCGCTGCCGGCTATTATGATTTCCATTTCAGTTTCAAAACCCATCACAGTTCACCTGAACTAAACAAATAAAAACATGGAATGGAGAAACGCCTGAAAGCAAAAACACTCGACATTAAAGGGGAATCATTTCACACTCCTGCTCATTTAATGTTCGATTGAAAGGAGGGAAGCGCAATCTTTTATTTGGCCCTTAAAAATTACGCCACCGTGCTTGAAAGGATGTCTCCCTCCTGTGCGCGAATGTTGCACAAAGCGACGGTTATGTTAGCAGAGGAAGCTCATAGAGGGAGGCTGTTGGAGTGTGCAGTCACATCCAAGTGTGGGCTGTTAAAGATGGCCAGGTCTAGTGTTCTTAGAAATCATCTGATACTGGCATTCATTAAGGGACATTTTGTTTTTCTCTCTTTTCTCCTTCAGAGGCTTCATCGAATGAAGTAGCTGCAACGGTTCAGAGTTTTTTTGTAAATCACGCCAAAGGGCCACTACTACACGGTAACTGTTGTATTCATTTCCAATTTGCAACATCCTGTGCCTGATTACAAGTCTGTGCACTCCAATGATTAGTGATAAAATATACTCTTAATGAATATTTAACCCTGGTGAGGAGTTTAGATAACTAACTGGCAGAGGAAATAATGCCCTTTGGATAGTTAAGATAGAGGCACTAATTGAAAACCTTCGCTGTGAACTGTGGTCTAAATGTTACTGCTCTCTTGGCGGTGTTCCATTAGCTTTTGTTAAGTATGAACCAGCGGCTGTATGCAACACATACTGTAGCTGCTTTAACTCTGAACAAGCCCTTAAACTTAAAAGAGAAAAAAACATATCTCTGGCACAAAAAGAAAGCAGCTATGTGAGGATGTGACTGCACCAACACCACTATAAATACAGATGAAAAACCAAAAAACTGGGTGATTTTGGTCTTTGTTTACACTGTTAGTCCTCTAACACTTATATAAACATGGATTAGCTCTATTCTAAACCTCCTCCCAGTTCTGAAGATGCATTTTCTAAAAAGAGTGTGAATACCACGACTAAACCTAATGAAACATTCACCAGATTACCTGTATTGGCTTAAATTAAAGCTCCAGTAAGGAATTTTTGGCTCAAACTGATACGGATGCCTCTATGTGACACGTGGAAGCAGAAAATATTAAAGTCGATGAAGCAGTTTTTGTCTTTTTAGTTATTTTCGGTGCTTGGAGTTGCTACGGTGGGGTAGGAATCAGATACTGCTAGTTACAGCAGGCATTTCCTCAACGGCCCTACTTTTATTTAACTTTTATTTAACCAGGTAAAAACCCATTACGATCATGATCTCATTTACAAGGGTGACCCGGCCAAGATGTCAGCAGCACACGTCATAATAAATACAAATTCAAGAAAAAATCTAGAGCAATAGATAACAAGCCGTAGATATAGTACATGAACCAGCTATTTTAATTTTGGGACAAATACAATTTAAAAACACAGGCATTGTTTACAGGATTATCGCTACTTCATGAGTAAAACAGATTGAAAAACTGATGGCAGGCAGCATATTAGCACCTGAACAAAACTTCAAAAAAAGTGATTCTGAAATGTTGTGAAACACTCCCTGGGTAACTTATTTTTTGGGTTGAACTTAAAGCTCCTGTGACGAGATTTTAGCCAATTATGAAACTGTTAAAATTATTAAAGCAGAAAAAATGTCTTTGGTATGACTGATTATGTCCTTATAGTTATTTTCATTGCGATTAACTTATACAGTCAGATGGTGCTAGTTACAGCAGGCATTTACAGTTTAATCCATAATATTTGATTTAAACAAGTTAAATTTTAAGACGAAACTCACATATTCATGATAAAAAATTATAACTGTACTCTACAGTGAGGCTGTTTGTTATTTTTATAAGGTTATTTTGGAGTATTTGGCATGACCTCAGATGAGGAACGTCAAGCTCCTAGTGAAGTTTTACTTTTGTACGGCTCCATGAAGAACTGAATATTCAGTCTTTCAGCTCCTCAGCGCCGCATTGTCCCCAGTATGAGGACTCTGAATAGAGCCTGTGAGAAAATGACTCTATTCTGAAGAAAGCAGGGCTAATATGCAGCCTGTGTCTGCTTCTGTGACCGCTGTTAGACCTGCTGAGTTTCACTTCACAAGATGAGCCATGTTTCTCATTTTAATGCCGGCTGCTCCTGTAATATTCACAGTCTTTGACTATTTTCCCATCAAATTATATTTTAGTTCTCATAACAGTACAGCAGTTATGTCTTAAGACTTGTTAATTCATAAGTAACATTGTGAATGTACGACTTTTTCTCAGATATTTATGATTTTAATCGAATTAAATAAGAAGTCACTCTTTGCAAATTTAGGATTTCATTCTTGTGAATGTATGACTATAAAAATTTATTCACAAGTTTTTATTCCCCACAAATTTATGACTTTGAACTTTTAACTCATCAAATTTATGACTATTTTCATTTAAAAAAATCTTTTTATCCTCATAAACCTCAAATTTTGGGCTTGAAATTAAAAAAATTCTTATAATAAATTTACAATAAAACTCATATTACAGTACAAGTCTATTCTTGCAACTTGATCACATTATTCTTGGTAAATAATAAGTTAACTGAATAATTTGTCTTTTATTAAATCAGGGAATTTGTCCCATGAGTTTATAGTTTTAATCTGATGAAATATCAGGTTCTTTCTTGAAAATTTATGGTCTGTGCACATTTTTTACCTCCAGTATTAACTCTCAAACTTGTTTGTCATGTTTTTTTTCTCATTGATTTAAAAATTTTCAATAATTTTATTTAAAGTTTTTTTGTAAATTTTTGACTAAGTTCTTTTTAAGTTTGAACTTAAAGGCTGTTTTATTGAGAATTTAAAACAAAAATAGCTGTTTTATTGTATTTTTTTCCAGTAAAATTATGTGGTTTTATGAAGATAAAATTTTAATCTGGTTCAATTTAGTCTTCTCTTGTGATTTTTTATCACTTCAGCTTTGAAAATTTTTTAAGTTAACTTAAAATTTACTTATTGTTCATGAAAAACTTTTCCTTTGATGCCTTTGTTTCCACAATGCAACCACATTATTAGAAAACTCTCAGTTACCATCATCCTTAATGTGACCCTCATTACTTGCCATATAATAATCTTTATTGAATTCTTCCCTGTCAAGCTTTGCAAACCTTTGCTGACACATCCAGTAGATCAAGAGCAACATTCGCTTTAATTTAACATCCTGACTCTCAGAATCTAAAATTTTGTTGTCCTTGTTTTTAAGATTGGCTTTTCATCTTTGAATGTCTTTATGGTTTGAAAAAGGGTGGAGTAGAGAGGAGGAAGCTACGACAAAGTGCCCCAGGTCTGGACGCCTGCTTTAGCCTCTGCACACAAGCCTCTAGTTTTGGTCTCCACCACTCCCAGAGGAAAGCTTCCTCATAATCTGTAAATCTGGTGTTTTGTGTTCTCTTACTGTCTTTGTTTGCAGCTTATTGCTTTAGAGGGATTGTTGCTAAAGCAGCAGTTTACTGTTGCAAAAAGCCAAGCTAACCAGTGACAGTGAGCCAAAAAAAAGAAAGATACAGATGCTTTAAGCGGCTGAAAGTACTCCTCTGTGGTTCGGGGGAAAAACGCTACCATGGTTGATGCAGAGAGATGGGATAATGCACAGAGTTTAGCTGTAAAACGAACATACATTATATGATCCCAGAGGAGGAAAATGAAGCTGAAAGTTGTGCAGAGTTTGTTCCAGCCTCTCCACAAACAGCATGACTTCTTTCTGCCTTCATTAAATTTCAACTTTGTAAGAGTTGCCTGTAACTCTGTCACCTCGGCTTTGAGCGCGGTGCTATAGCAACAGACTGAAGTGTTGATGGAGGGGAAGCAGCCTTCAGAATAACACAGTGGAAATTTCGTAAGGACTTTTACAGTCCAGTAATTCAGCTAATGATGGCTTGCATTCATGTATGGGTAAATTGGCCCCCGCCTCTTTCTGCAGATATTCGACTTCATAAAATTCCTCCGCTGAGATTTTTTGCCTATTCTGGGGAGTCGTGTTTAAGGTATTTCTGCAGTTTTTGAAAAGGTCAAGGTTATTAAAAAGATAACCAACTCTGATTCCACCTTTTTTTATGGCATCTTCCAGCAGCTTGTGCTTGGCTGGACACATGCTGACACAGTCCAGACCTCGACAGATCTTTCTACTTTATGAGAAAACTAGCACAGCTGGATTTTTAAGATACCTTCTTCCTCGGCTTTTATCCTCTCTCTCTTTGAGTCCTCTCTCTCTCTTCTATATTTCTCCTCCCTCACGTTGGTCCCAGAGGAAACTGATATGAATGGTGATAAGGAGCCAGATGGGAGCAGAGCTGTGAATCCACACCAGAGGCAGTAAAAATTTAGAGCTCTGTTGTTAACTCTGGAGGGAGATATTGATTGGAGCTGTGTGTTAACTGCAGCATCAACACTGTCGCACTAATAGCAGCCCAGGCAGGCTCGTAAATACTTAGCGTAATGCTAACCTCGATCGGAGAGTTATGCTCTGAATAGATAACAGTCATGTGATTTAAAGTATAGAAGACGAGCTTGATAATTAGTCAAAATATCACTTAAATTTTTTCCTTATGTGGAAAAAAAATGTTGACGACAAAATCAAAATGAAAAAAATGAAAAAAATTTCCTCGGTATAGAACTCTGTTGATTTCAAGACACTATTCTGGACTTCAGATAAGAAATAACCGAATACTTAGGATTGAAATAAATAGTTTTAAAATTAAGCTAGTGGGTTTTATATTGATCCATCATGGCCATTAGGATCTTTTATTCTGTCCCATTTGGAACACTGTACGTTAGCTGCCGCAGTGTCTTCCTGCTTCCATCATGGCCACTTTCAAACACATTAAAAACCAGTGTAAAATGAACAATACTGGCATACACCAATATTTATGCATTAATCTCAATGATCCCAAACAATGCTGTCTTTAATTATCAGTTGCATGTTTTTTATACTATTTGGAACACCGTAGTTAAGCTGCTGAAGTGTCTCCCTGCTTCCCTCTGCCACTATGATCAGGGTTCCCATGCAAGTATGGAAAGTATGTAAAAGTATGAAAGTAGTTTGATCAATTTCCAGGTCTTTAAAAGTATGGTAAGTGAAAAAAATAAAGCATGGACAAACATTTATGTTAACAGACTGTATTACCACCGTTATAAAATACCGTTTTCTAAAATAGAAAAGCAGGTATTTCTTAAAATAATTCTAGTAAGTAGGGTATGGAAAAATATGGAAATTCAAACTGTTGAGGAACCCTGTATGATGGAAAATAACTGTGCTGTTAAATGGTACATTTCAATTTAAAAGGTTCCAAAAAGTTGAAAAAGAAAGTCATAACCACTTTGTTTCTTTAGAAAATGAAAAAAAGCTGGTCTCCTTTGCCTCCATAAACCCTTTTTTTCCATTTATTTTTCCCCTCTCAGGACTAAACAGCAACAGATATGTCAGAATTGAACCTTTACATGGAATATATCCAGACAGGCAGCCTTGTAGATTCGTCAGAAAGTCTACATATTATTAAAACTACTGTAAGGAATATTTTGCTTGTCTTGATTTTGGCGCCCCCTGTGGTCAAACAAATACCTCTCCTGTCTTGTTCTGTAGTGATCTCAGACAACAGCTTCATCCTGTTGTCTTTTTAAAGTGAAATGTTTCACTCAGTGTGGGCAGTTGCCAAGAGAAACAGTAAAAAAAAAACTGCTGACAGTGTGCTGTCAGTCATCTGCCCTGACACCCACCCTCTCACTGCAATTTCAGGCAATAAAAATTTTGACAGGGCGTCTGTCAGCCTCGTTGCTGATGGTCTGGTTTGCTTCAAAAGGTCATAAAGAGGCGTCAGGATCCATTTCAGTCTGTTTCTCAACTATTCAAAAACTCCTCATAGTGCCTTTAACTATCCAGCTGCACAAATGGTGACTTTTCAGACTGCATATTTGTCGTCTTGTTGCATATAAGACATATTTCTTTCACATTAATTCGTCTGGGTTTGGTCCATATATATAAGGTATCTATTTATGGTAGACTTGTTTTGACACTCAGCTAAGGAACAAGCTGTACAAAGAAGTATGCATTTTGCTCTCTCCCTCAGTGTTCAAACATCCAGCTCCGTCTGGCCAGTGCTGACTCATACAGTGGTAAACATTACAGTATATTGTGCCGGCTGCAGAGGCCATGAGAAACACTCTGCTTGTATGATCTATCAATATTTGAAAATTCAGAATTTCTAAGGAACAGAGCAGTGGGGCAAAGGTTTGGAAACTTCATTTTTTTTCTCCAGACTTTTCCATGCAAGAATCCTGAATATTTCAGCCTCTCCTACTGTCAATTTGGGGTAAAAATACATGTGAAGTTTCAAGATATGCAATACCCATAGTGAGATGATGCAACAAAAACATACTTGGACTTTATCAGAAAAAAATGGGAAATGTTCTTTGTGAATTGAACGGCTTCATTCTGGAGTTAAAACAACAACAACTGCATTTCAGCAAGTTGCATCAGTAAAAGACATGATTCACAGTACAAAGTCAAGCCCTGAAATTGTAGTAGTAGGTGCCTTTCATGGTCTAACAGTTGTCATTTCAGTTTAGATCAAATATGACACAGTGTGCAGTATGAAGAGGTGAGGCAAATATATTTGCAGGGTTGAACATGGCTGCAGGCTTTGTCATAAAGCCCCATTTGGAAAGTTCATTTTTGGGACTTTGGTCCCTGCTATCAGAAATATGAATGCTGTCTCCATAACAGGAAGTGACAGGAAGCGGTCTTGGTATCAGGAGAGATGGAAAAATGGCAGATTATATGTATCTCCCTTGAACAGCACCTTTGTCGGACATAAATAAAGTTTTCAAACCTGTCCCGAGGTCGGTGTGCTCCTGAGACATGTGCTGGCTCTGGTGGACCCATTCCCCGTTACACTTGAAGAAGATCTGAAGAGCAGGCCGAGCTTGACACCGGAGCTTGATGGGGTTACTCTTGACGATGTAAGCATCGACGGGCTCTTCCAGGAAGTGAGGCAGTGTTCCAGACTGGCCATGCTGCAGGGCTTCACCCCGTGGACCTGGAGAAGAAAATACATTTAATCCAATGAGACTCAAACCAGGGGAGCGCACAGATGGGCTTTACAGAGTTGACTGGGAGCGGACTTCTGCAGAAATGTTAACCAATATTCACCATCTCTGTCTCCATTAGTCGAAGCTGTTTCAGCTTACAGGATTATGGGTTTTACACTCAGTGAACTCCCATGTTCAGCATTTTAAATCTAAAACACGAAAGAGTGGGACAAAGGATGTTCCAAGGTTATCAATTTTGTAGCCACCAGCCTTTGGTCCTCCATGGAGGTTAATGTGGTCACTAATTGCATGCAAGTTTGACCAGATGTAGCCTTTAAGTTCTTTCAAAGTATGCCTCATTACGAGATACCATCTGTGCTTATTTACACACTTGCAGTAGAGGGTGATAGGGCCACACACCTTTGAGGTCCTGCAATTAATTTTTGGTTCCTGTCATTTTTGGCGCCCCCTGTTGATAAAACTACAGGTGGTGTTTTCTGCCAAGGAAATAAAAACCTATTCTAGCCTCATTTTAACAGTCAAAATGATCACCCATGGAGAATCTTTGCTGATGAAAACGTAAAAAAAGAAAAAGCTTTTTTTTCCTTCAGTCTGCTGTTTATTAATTCCCATGACACCCACCCTCTGTTTGCTGTTACAGACAACAAATATAATCAAGTAGAAATAATCAATCCCCCTCCTGGTGGTGTCTTTTGCTTTTGTGGATGCAAAAAATCAATTTTAATTTCAGTTTGTTTCAAAATCTGCTTAAAACTCTTCACACAGGCTTTATGGTTCAAATAAAGAGGTGAATATTCTTTTATTTTTCTTTGCAGGATAAAGCACTGAAAATATCAAATGTGTCAGACTGTTGAGTCACCATGCTGCAACACAATCCAACCTGTTCATTAAACCAGGCAAATTAGAAATGAGTTCAACTGTCAGCTGAAAGACAACCATCTAAACCTGGAGGAGATAGCAGAGGATCATCAGCGTAGAGGAATAACTTTTGTCATTAAATCGTGATAAATGTGTTTCAACTCCTTTCACCAAGTGTTCTGGGAAGACAGAAATATCTGTATGGTTCACACACAGCTAATTACAGTGGAAGTACGTCTTGAAGGTAGTAGCAACTCTTGGTGGCCTATCAGAATTGAGCCCATGCCACCAAAAGGAAAAGCTCCTGGCACAGAGAGAAAGACTGACCAAAACCGACTGCTACAACTTTCAAACCATGTCACATCTCTCCCCCACAGTAAAAAAAAAAAAAAAAAAAAAGAACTTCAGCAAACACAAAACGCCTCAAAACAAGCTCACTTCTGTCTTCCCTGAGCTCCCACAATCCCTCACTCTCCTCCCTTCCCCCCCTGCAACCATGCCCAACTAGTAGCCATAACTCCTCACAGCGACGGCTCCCTCAGACAAATCGTTTTGAGGCACAACGTGACAAATAACACAAGAAAAGAACACCACACCATCCCCGACAGTCCATTCTCCGCCTCAGCTTTAGAAACAATAACTCACAGAAAGTCCACAGTAGATCCTCCAAAGTGCCACACTGACATACAGACAATGCTACGGGGTGTTTTTCAGCAAGCTAAAGCTTCAATTTATTTGGAAAAAAATTGAAAATATTTATAAGAAAAAGTCCCATCCTTGTTTACCTGTTAATAATTAATGTCCGCTGTGTTATTTTTGTGAACTTTTTATTTTAAATGCCTTTTTTAATTTTTTTGAAAGGTTGAGGGCTCCCTTGGGAAATATGAGACATTGTTTTGGGGTTACACCAGCTGCAGTGTTACTTCAATATATGATATGTTTTATTCTCAGTAAAGATAACAAATAGCAACACCCTCACATACAGAAAACATCCTCAGGATAAGTCTGAGCTGAGGAACAAGACCTTAAATATGAAGAATTTTGGTGCAACAGAAACAAATAAAAAGTATGGAAGAAGAAGATAGCAGAGTTGTGCTGAAGTTTCATACGCTGATAATGATTACCTACTTTTCAAGGGTGATTGCCAATGTGTGCAATTTTGCCAAACTGAGTGCAACAAACATAAGTTTCCTATACGGTCTAGAGAGTGTATTTTAATGTCTGTTTTTATTGTGAATTCCACACTTAAACATTAAAATGCCTTTTAAAACAATATAAACATTAGAGATGTCAGTTTTTATTTGAATTCTAAATCTGAGCTTTAAATTAAAAACCCTCATTTAAAGTATAATGCAGGTTTAAACTAAGCAACATCACATTAGAGGGTGATACTCTGAATATCAGTGCTGCTGTGGTGTGACCATGAGGACATATACAGCTGTACTTTTCAATCTCTCATTTAATATTCGATTTATACATCTACACTCCTGTAAACAGCATTACTTATTGGAAAAATGAGGCGGCAGATAGTAGTTTCTGTTGATTTAGGGCCTGTGTCCACTAATGCTGTTTTTGCACCAGCTGTTTTCTATCCACGCCAAATGCAATCCTGCAAAATCTGGGTAAATTGTTAAATTCCTTCATTGTTAAATTCCTTTGAATGAAAGAAACTTGGAGGTTAAAAAAACTACTAAGGCAAGCCGAGGTACCTCAGGACAACTTGACAAGCAACAGTTCCTGACATGTACCCTAGCAATAGTAGAGGCTGGTCATATGCGCTCTGAAGTGACATAAGGAGTGCTGACAGTGCCAAAAAGTAGGTAAAGTAATATAAATTTTAAAAAAGTGCAAGTGGGCACAGGCCCTTAATCATTCATTTCAGGAATCAGTCCTTAAACTTGATTCAAACTGGACTTACTGCACACTGTGACTGAGTATTTCAACAGCTTCTATTCTTATGAAATCAACTGATATTGGTTTTCAGGACCAATACTGATACTGATACTAATAATTCAGTAAAAATGAGAAACTCCATCCCAAAATTTAGAAAACCACAAATCAAAACACAGCTGCCATAATAAGGCACTTTTTATTTCATTATTTTATCAGATATCAATAAAATTAAAGGTTGCTACCGATAATTGTCGAAATAACAGATATTTCCCCAACAATTTGCCAAGTCTGATAATCAATCTACCCTTACTTTCTGTAATCCTGATTCATTGGTGTGTTTGCATTCACCTTAAAACAGTAAACAAGACTCCAAATTACTGTAGAGCATTTTCACAGTATGCATGACTGTTTTGTACCTTGCCAAGGCCTAATTGTTCCCCCCCTCTGCTCCCCCCTGCTGTTCTGTTTTCACACTAGTCAATTGAGCATGGTTGCACACAGTCTGATTATAAGTGGTAGTATGCAGAAGAAAAAGCAGTCATGGCAACCACTTGGGTCATCCGTTGGGTAACATTTGCCCATGTTTAGTGCAAATTGCGGTCCCATCCTGCTTATTTCAAATCACCAAAAATGACCCCATTAGCCGTCTTACATCAACATCTACCATGCAGCTCTGAGGATAAAATAGGTCCATAGATACAACAATTTCAGTTGTATAGTTTTGGTTGATACTTATTGCGCAGCCTTTACCACCTATGCAGATGACAAACTGATGTTTAACAACCACTTTATTTCAGCTGTGAAAAAAAGAGCTTTCTCTACAGGTGTTCCTTATCCTAAAACAAGTAAAGCTGGAAAAACTGGGACAAGCATCTCATCAAGATGATGTTGTCTTTGAAAGACTCAGACAGCGATGATCCGTCAGATCTACAGTCATGTCATAAAGTCTTCTCTGATCTCTGGATGTTAAGTGTTCATTAAAGACAGTTAACTCAGTGGAAGAATCTGCACTTGCAGCACATTAACAGGCATTACCCCCTGTTCCCCCTATCGTCTGAGGTGTGCTCAGTCAGTACACGTTTTGCTACTTCTGAGGCCCCGCAAGTGTAATTACACTCTGACTAATCCCCTAGTTTGCTGGAACCTCTTTCATGCAAGTGTGAAGGGTTTAGAGCAACGCACCATCCCGCACCCCGCCTCTCCCGATCCCAGCTCCCCACACCGCTCACTGCCTGTTTCTCCACAGTGATGGGTGTACCTCTGAAAACCCCATCAGGATTAGAGAACCCACTCTCTCTTTCTCTCTCTCTAGCTAATCTAATCCTCCTACCTTTCCTGCCGGATGTCTCCTGATTGAGGGGAATAGATAAAAGACTCGGTGTGATTCCCTGGCTGTGAAAATCACAGTGTTTGCTCCATCTTTCCCCCACCCCCCCATGCGACACGTTCGCATTCACATCCCTCGTTCCTGGAACTGAGACTGAACAAAGAGACATGCTTTTAATTTCAAAATGACTAGCCCCAGGCAAGCTTTTCTTGTACAGAGCGCTCCAATTTGTTTTGCGCACAGAGCATTGACACGGCGTGTTTTTGTTTGGATAGATGCAAAACATAGACGTGAGGACGCATCCAGAAGATGATGGATGGGAACATGAATACACAAACAGACAATTGTCAAACAAAGCCAGAGGCCTTGGAGTAATAACTTATTTGTTAATTGATCAGGTATTATACTAATGCTTGCCAACATGACAGCTTAATACCTCCAACTAACACCTCCAATAAACAGCAGCAGTAAGGTTTAGTAAGGACTTAGAGGCTTTATTTCAGAAGAAGTTGCCGTTGACTTTTGCCATTCTTTATTTAGCAGGCGGGAAGTTTTGCAGTAGATGTATGAGCTGAGACGCAGAAAGAGACACTGGGGTGTGATTTCCTGCTGAGACTGGTGGTGGGACATGTTACTCTGGAGGGGGAAACACAAGCACTGAGGTTGTCTCTGCTCTTTAAAATGCTGAATATGGATCATGCAGTGCAATGCTGAGCAGGGCCTATAAGGTGTCCCTCTGGCACTGCACCTTGTAGTGGGTAAAAGCATAGCAATGAGGTGATAACTCAGAGTGCTGGTGGGTGAAATGGGGCTAAAAAATACTGGCTGCAGTATAGAGTTGGGGTATATAGTCGAATTGATTATTTATAAAATAAGTTAGACAGTACTGTGATTAGTTAAAGTTTAAATCATAGTTCATTATTGCACTTTCATTGGCCGTCACAGAACACATGTAGATGTAAAATGATAACTTGGGCTGTCAGTGTAAAGAGTAAAAATGAGTTCCTAACTGCATGCCGTTGTTGGCCCTTTTGGCACACCATACTTCTGTTGCTGCTTCTGCTGCCAGTATAATACAACACATCAACATCACCAGGCTTTTGAATGCCACTTTTCACCTTTAAAACTCCCAAACTGAACAGTTAAACAGAATTAAAATATCCCCAAGTATGTCTAAAATGAGCTACTTCCAATGAACGAAGCATGCAGGCGCAGATATGATCATACTGATGTCACTATAGCTGGCAGAGCACTATTTTGAGGTGTGTGAGTTGCCTCAGGCCTACAGCTTGAATTCAAAGAAGTACCCTTAGGTTGCCATGTTGTGACCAGTCATTTGTTTTACTGTCAGGGAGTAACAACAGCTCCACAAATACAGAACCTGGACGAAACAGAAAAACTCAACTCTGTTATTTCTCTGACTAAAAGCATTTTGAAGCTGCCCTCTATCTTTAAGTCGTGGTTTCAGATCACTCTGGTGTAGCAGGGCAGTGTTTTTATTTGGATAATGAATTGAAGGGAAAGATCAGGAAGTCATTTTAATGGGGAAGAATTGCTAAAAATGAATACAGACTTGAGAGCTGTTTTTAAATACAGCTAAATACTGTTAAAATGTGATCAGTTATGACAACCTGTTTAAACTCTACAATGAGATGGAGGGGAGCTTAAAGCTGAGCTGCCACAAATATAAAATTAATACCGAATGAGAGCTGTTTTTAAATAATATTAATAATAATTCATTTTATTTGTACAGTGCTTTTAAAACACTCAAAGACTCTTTACATAGTACATAAAACCCGAGGTAATAAAACAAAGAAATAAAAACAGTAGAAATAAAATGAATAAACAGTTAAATATTTAAAGCAATTTAAAATAAGTGAGTTTAATAAAAGGGGGCAATGTTTTTGAGGTGAAAAAAGGCTGATTTAGTGACCTGTTTGATGTGTTGTTCAAAGGTGAGGTGAGTATCAAAGATGAGTCCAAGGCTGCGGGTGGAGGAGGAAGGAGACAGGGATGAATTATCAGCTGTGATGGAGAAGGGGGGGATGGATTGGGTGATGGATTTGGGGCCGATGATTATCATGTCAGATTTGTCACAGTTTAGTTGAAGGTAGTTGTTGGTCATTCAGGTCTTTATCTCGGAGAGGCAGTTGGAGAGGGTGGAGAGGGTGGGTGGGGTGATGGATTCAGTGAAAATGTAAAGTTGGACATCGTCAGTGTAACAGTGAAATCGGAGACC
Source organism: Xyrichtys novacula (assembly GCA_962446985.1). Taxonomy (NCBI): domain Eukaryota; kingdom Metazoa; phylum Chordata; class Actinopteri; order Labriformes; family Labridae; genus Xyrichtys; species Xyrichtys novacula. The sequence continues at coordinate 11,223,599 of OY660876.1, read as the reverse complement.
GTGACGACGGATGATATTTCCAAGAGGGAGGATGTGAATAATGAACAGGAGGGGGCCAAGCACCGAACCATGGGGGACACCTTGGGTCTTGGGTCTTGGGTAAATATGGTTAAATACTGTTAAAATTACTGATCAGTTGTGACAAACTGTTAAAATTCTATAATGAGATCATAAGGGGCTGATAGCTGAGCTGCCACAAACGGCTGGCTGGCTATTTGCCAGTCTAAGCTTGATTTTAGGATTCTTTTGGTGATTAGTGTTCCCAACTTTTACTATGATGGTTTCTCCCAGTCTCTCTGATCAAACATGGACCAAAGAGACCAGAAGGGTCTGTTAGCTGAGCTACTGCTAACATTAGCCTAAACTTATCTGTTGCTTAATATTGCTGAGCTTTATCACTCTCCAAAACATAAAAACACATGAACTAAAAGCTGTTAAACGACAGAATTAAGCTATTTTAAATCAACACAGTGTGGTGAGGGGGGCTGCTAGCTGAGCTGCCATACTTGATGCTGTTTTACCCTTCTTTTGTAACTTTTTCAAAACTTCTTGGTTCCACTTATCTTCAACTTTTTTATAACTTTGTTGATGTTTCTGCTGTTTGGTTGTACAATCATAAATATTCATTAAAAAAATCAAAAATTCATCATTGTTATTAAATTTATTTGAACCTCCAATGAGGAGAGGTTTTATTCTTCGGTCTCGCTGCAGAAAATGACGGTACTGAGGGTTTTTATGTTTGCGCTCCACAAATTCTCCATCTATTTGCATAATCTTCGGCCGGTGCAGGACTTTTATTAGTTCATCTGCATGTTTCCAGAACAGACTGAAGACCAATACTGCACCTCAATATGCTTCTCAGCTGTCACTCAGGAGACCGCCGTGCCCCGCGCTTCACAGTTTTCACAGTGATCTACAACCAGCGCTTCAGCCCAGCAATAACATATAAGAGGCACAGATACATCTCGCAGTCTGAGAGGAAAACAAGATATCACTGCCAAAGGGCTGAGTGATGGCTCTATCAGAAACCCTCTCTCTTCCTTCCTTGCTTTTTATTTCTGCCTCTCACACACAAACACACTTTTGTCCTGGAAACAGAGACACACTAAAGCATCAAGGTGAGGTGTAACCTTTCAGTGAACTTCCAAATATTCAAATTTCCTCAAGAACAGCAACTACCCTTCACATGCAAAATTAAAACCCCAGAGTTAGTGTGGTCTCTTATGTTCAATGTATTCATAGCTTTTAGAGGAAAATCTAAAAGAAATGAGGGGGAAAGAGCCCCTTGCTGCTCGGACTAATTTGGTAAAGCCTTGGGGTGCCAGCCCTGGCTGCTTCACACTGAGCAAGACAACTTGTAGTGATTTGGAGAGACTGAAAGCAGAATCCAAGGTGATGTTTGCCAAATTCTCTTTCAGCAAGCTGCAACCTCGTATCCTGGCAGACAAAGCGCTCTCCTGCCTCCATCTCAAACACCAGCTGTTCCTGCGGGTACCTGACTTCTTGACAGGAAAGATCGCAGGGTCAACAGTAGGTACTTTAATCGCCTCTCTGCACAAACTCTGCACCCCAACAGGCCTGATGTTTTTTTCTGTTTTGTGTGTAGGCAGCCAAGGGGAGTGTGTTCAGCAGCTCTCATGTCATCAAATATGCAGATAATACTCTCCACCTTCCTGCTGAGAGTCAAAATCAGGGCAAAATACTGAAAGAGTTCATTCAGTGATGCAACACCCCCTGCCTGGATCATGATATTACAAAGACAAGAAAAATACCAGCTGATCTCGCTATAAAAAAAACATCCGCAACATGTGGAGAAGAAGAAGCAGAGAGCAGCTTTGATAACAAACTTTGTCTGACGAAAAATCCAGTGATAAATCCATCTGACCTTTTCACTGAAGTCTTAAAATTTGTATCTTTGAGAGTGACAGTAACTGTATCAGAGCTTATATCAAATTTTCTCTCTGTGAGTTTGCTCCAGTTTGCTGTAATTCTAGAACTAAACATTGTTTCTAAGCATTTAAAATACACTATATTTATGTTTTTTCTTTATCACTGCTTTGCTGCTTTGGATTTTCTTCAACAATAGTTTCCATAAGCTAAAATATCCACAAAAAAGCAGATGAATTTATAATAATGTGCCATGTTATTTGCAAACGAATACATCTGCGCAACTTCACTTTCATTTTCCAGGCAACATTACTTCATATTTATCTGTTTTTTCGACTTACTAAATCAAAATCCAGCAGAAACCTCGGGGCAGGATAACACCTGTTCATCCAGGAACAGACCACCAACAGAGGAGCTTCACCAGGATGCATAAATGACAGACGGTCCCCAAAGTCTCTGCCGACCTGAACAACATCTTTCACGAAAACTTTGAAGGGCGCCTGAACACAGTCCCCTTAAACAGCTCCGGTTGCTGTGATGCAGAACTGATTACAGGGTGGGTCCTCCTTAAGGAGTCTTAAAGAGGCTGTTGACTTCTGAACCTGAACCTTTTTCCTCTGCTGCGTTTTACAGGAGGCAATTGTCACACATCTTTAACATGCAATCCAGTTCAATCTGTTTGACAGTTTGTACAAAACAATTAGTTCGGGGTTAATGCGGGTCACTGTTGTTCATGCAAGACGAGGTTCACTACTCCAGTCAGCGTTTTTATGTTTTAACGTCATTAAAATCTGCTGCTAAAGTGGTGGATATAACAACATTTAAGGACTCGAGTACTTGAAACTGCCTGAATGTACACAAACATACAGTAGGAGGGATACCTGTGGTTACAATAGCAATCCAATTCACTCCTCTGCTCTGTTGAGTGTGTGGGCAGATCCAGGTAAACAGACTCCACCATTCTGTCCAGATAAACTCTCACAAAACACATTTTGTTCTTTCTCATATTCGGTTTGAAAGAATAAAAATGGGTTTAAATGACCTTGCACATCAAGCTTCAGTCCCCACAACACAACCAAAATCCTCTCTCCACACTTGGCTTGTTGTTTTCGATGGAAGTTTACTTGTTTGTGTCCCTTTTGTGCACACCTCTTCAGCTGCTCTTCATGAATGCGGTTCATTGAACCAGGATGAATGCAAACACCCACTGTCGCAGCGGCATAAGTGTGATCTCTGATTTCAAACCTCCAGCAGGTGCAAACCACAACCAAAACAAAAAATCATAAAATAACCAAACTTGTATGACTGAACGAGATTTTCCAACATGAACAGAGAGCAGAGCTCGAGTCTGCAGGTTTTATTTCATACAAGCACAGAGAGAAAGAGAATAAAATTCTTCAAGAAAGTGCAGCAATAGTAGGTGGCTTGGAGCTTTAAACGTTTTACACAGCATCTTATATTGGGGAATTTTTCTTACATTTGATTTCCTAACTTTCACCTAAATGACTGAATCTCAACTTTGGGGGTTGCAAGAAAATATTAAAGCTCCTGTGAGAAGTTTTTAGACATTTATAAAAAAAGTCTGAAATTCTTTTTTCTGATAAACAAAAACAAACAAGCTTGACAGCAACAAGACTGAGCAATTTTAGACATAATTTTTAATGTCTGAAGCTTGTGTGAGGAGGTAGGTGAAACCTGAGAAGCAATGATTTTACAGTTTCCACAAAAATTTGAACAATAAATGATAAACTTGGCTGTTAAAAGTCAGCAAGATGAGAGTTTTTGTTAAACGATGTGATTTAAGCATGTAGAGGACAAGATAAGCTAAGACTGCTTTGACTACAGGGGGCGCCAAAACTAACACAAACTGAAAGAGCTTAAAAGACAGTAAAAAAGAAACTGGGGAGTATATTATAACAACACAGTGAGTGTGCAAGTAATGTTATTTTTCTTGTGTGTGTTGGCCCCACATCGGCCTCTTGAGCTGTTACTGTCGGCCATCTTTCTTTGTAAATTTCCATACTATTTCATACTACTCCTATTGATTACTAAAATTTACTGGTGTTATAGACTTAATTACAGGACAGGGCATGTTGTGAATTATTAACAACGTAAAAATAATAACTGTGTCTCAGTTCAACAGTGTGGCGTGATGTCTGTGCTAGTTCTGTCTTTGCTGATGCTCTCCCTGCCTTTGCTCTCCACATTTGCATTGAAACCAAGCTTGGAAAAGTCCATATTCAAGCTCTACTGAGCCGTTTAAACTCATAATTATACAGTATACCATGTGCATCAGCAGAGGGCGCTCTCATGGTAACATATTCGTGCACTCTTGACCATAGTAGACTAATGCAGTGGTGTTATTCTGCAAAAATGGAGGACATGGTCAATCAAAGCAGCACTGATTGGACGATCAGAACATCTCAGAAGTATGGTGTGCAAGTATTTTTGGATCTTTCATCCAAGTGCTTTTCAAAATAAAAGACAAAGATAGACTTTCATGTCAACTTTGTAACTTAATTGTTTATTAGGTCCAAAAGTTGCATTTACAAGCAATACAAGCAAGGACGAGACACTATCCAGTTAAGTAACTTGCTCTGTTGGCCTGTCAATCAACCTCCTCTCCACTTCAGCGCCACATCCACTGGTGGTATTATACCTTTGGGTCTTGAGTTGACAAGACTGAGGACCACTGCTTTAAGATATCTGATTTTGAATTATAGCGACCAGCAGATAACTTTTGATTCATTAAGGAAAATGTAAAAACACAAAAAGGACAGAAAAACTCACAGGTTGTCAGTTTCTTGGCCGTATTAAAGGACATCCTATCTGAGTTAGCAATCAGATCCACCAGTCCAGTCTTAGTTTTGTGGTTAACAGTCAAAATAAGTTGCACATTTCTTCAGCTCATTGACACTACGATTGCAGAACTCCGTCTCCAACTTCAAATTGACCTTTTTTCTTCTTTGTGCTGAGTTTCGTTTGCTGTTAAGCGCCGCTGCCTTTGAGTAAACACCGACTCTCAGGCTAATGTGTCTGAGTAAATACATGAGCAAATACAGCTGGGCGATGGTCAAAGCCGCATTAATTATATATGCCCAGTGTGAGGTGTCTTCATAGGCAGCACTGACGCAGTTCCGCGCGGCAGATGGATGGTCTAGATTGAGGATCAGAGGTGAAGATAGCAGAGGAGATGGGGGTGGAGGGAGATTGGTGAAGCAGATGATAGGTGGGTGTTGGAAGATAGTGAGAAGCACTGGGGGAGCATCTGTTCAGATCAGCCGAGTGCACGGCGAGGAAAGCAAAAGAAAAAAATGGAAACACTCAAAAAACCAGCAGGCACTTCTTCCTTTTTTTGTTTCTTGGTTCTTTGCCAACTTTGGCCCACTGAAGGAGCACAACCTCGCAATGTACAGCGCCAACACCCACTTCTTCTCTGTCTGCGGGGATTTCTGAATGACAGCTCTGCCACAGGGAATGACAGACAGGCATAGATGGGATTTTTGTGAACTCTCAGCACAACAGCAAATGAAGCGAGGAAGGCGGTAACACGTGAACGCCTGATGTGTTCGGTGTGTTGCAGACACTCCTGAAGTACTGTTCGAGCACATAAAAACACATCAACCTCCCGCGTAAGGTGCTCTCCTGACAAGCTGACAGGTAATGAACTGCTTAGCAACCAAGCAGTACGCACAACAGCTGGAAGATTTTCCTCAAAATCTGTGCTGCTGATCGCCCTGTTCACACGGTGGCTACCCTCACCTAACGTAGAAATCTAAATCTTTTGTTTTATTTAATTAATGCCGTTATTCGTACAAAGACTTGGGTGATATTTAAACATCTGGCAACATCATTTAACATAACTTGCCCTCCCTGTTATATATTGTTGCAACTTCCTCGTAAGTGATCGGACGCTGATGTTAGCTGTCGTCTCATGATAGTTTATACCAAGATAATCAACGAGCTTGTGCAAGTTAACGCAAGTATTCATTCAGTCCATAGCAATACTGTTAACAAGCTTATTTTATTTAGCTAGTTTAATTAGCTTACATAGTTTCTTAACGGCATTGTTAGCTATGAACTGCAATAATGCTCTTGTCGAAAGTAATTTTTTTAATGATGCAAGAAGTGGTTGAACATGAACATCAGACGATAACATGTTAGCTTAGTAAGCTAGCTACAATGGTAGCTTTAGAATACTTAAATATGACGCTTTAACATCACATAATAGCCTTTTATTTTTATATTTTGTCTTTTTCGAAAAAACTAGATGAATTAAGTTTATTATTATTTTTATTAATTTCACTATATTCACCATATTCACGCCGTAGACTTTATCTTTCGTTTTTTTTGTTTTGTTTGTTTGTTAGTTTTTTTTATTTTTTATTTGTTTCGCTCATGGCTATTTTTAAGTATTTCCAAAAATACAAAAGGCATTCAACAAATGTAGCAGAGCACATGATCGGAAGGGAGCAGGTAGAAGACAAAGCTCATTTTTGTTTTCACTCAAAACAGAATTACGTAAGATGGTTTGTCCACTTCAGGTTATTTTCCTATAACTTAACAAACAATATTATGACCACATAAAAGGAAACAAACAAACAAAAGCAAAGTCAGCGTCCCTGTCTAAACATCTGCATATCACAAAACTCTACTCATCAGCTTCATATTTTGTTACTACACTTTCTTTGTACTTTGTATTAAACTGAAATATGTTTGTGCAGCCCTTTAAATTATTCTGTAGGGAGTTCCACATTTTAACCTCTACCACAGAAATATACATCTGTCTTAACTTTGTCTGAGCAAACTGGTGCTTAAAATTAAATCTGTGCTCTTCATCCTCTGAACTGAAAATAAACAGGTTTTGCAGGTTTTTTGGTAACATTTTGTATCTTGCCCTGAATATTATTGTGACTGTCTGTAATTTAATGAGATCGTTAATTTAAATAGCCATGATTTGACGAACAGTCTGTTGGTGTGCTCTCTGAAGTTAACATTATGAATAATTCGTAAAGCTCTTTTCTAATATTGGTATCAAGTTGCTGATATATGTGTCAAATATAGCAAAATTAAAGAACAATATAAGATCTTCAGATGTTAATTCCTATTGTTTAATTTCTTAACTTTCTTAACTTCCCCATTAATCCAGAACTAGTTGATATCTAAAATTAGCTTTCAAACAATAGTGTCACGTTAGCATTTAGCCTCCTATTTATAAAAAAGCGTTATCATTGACTGCCTATGTCTTGTGCTACATTTTCATTGGATAGATTTTGTAAAAACTGTTTTAGCAAAGTAATGCCAGGGACAAACTGATCCCATGCATCAAATCTGCGAAGGAGTCTAGCATGTTCGACCTCTGCCTGTTGACACTGGCAAAAATGTTGGTTTCTGTTGGCAATTTATTTAATCTTATTGATTTAATTTTTTTATTTCCCCTTAATAGTAGCCAGATAAGATCATGTGTAGTGAGCAGGCGGTTACGGCAGATTAGAATCTCAAAAAGGTGAGCAAGACAAATGTGCAAAAAGAGATTTACTAATTTAGTAGATTAAAAAATGATAATCAACAAGGTTTATGTTTCTAGTCAACAGTCCAACAAATGAGCAGGACTTAAAAACAGCGGTCAGGAGCCCCAACCTGATTGTGTCGTGAATGAAATGAAGTCAAAAGCCTCAGAAAAACAACAGGTTTAAATTCAGCGTGATAACCAGGCGAAAGTGAGATTACATATTATTATTTCAAATCACATCCTCGCTTTCCCCATGGGCCCACTCCCCTCCTGTCCTCAGGCAAGTCTCACAGTGACTTCAGTCAGACTGCAGAAATGTCAGAAGCTCTAAATCTGCTCTTCTAACTTGTAATTTTCTTTTGCTAGAGGAGTCACACAAGCAATGCATTTCTTCTCTGCCTCTCAGACTCTTAAAAACAGTGTGGCCTCAACAGAAAAGGGATGCCAGAGCGCTTTGTTCAAATATTGATGCAGACCTCTCTTATCTGTCATCTCAGGACACAACAGACAGGCACGCGCACACACACGAGCGAGGAGACACACACTCATGCACTTAGATGATGTGTGTGCACCAGTAAAGAACTCCCTGGCAAAGACAGTCTTCTTCACACACATGTCCAAATCCAAAGACGAGGAGACTCTCTGCTCTGATCCACTTCTTCACACTCACATAACCACATCTTTGAGACTTTTAGTTAGACTTTTCCTTCATATGATTCAGGAAAAACGTCTTAAAAATCTTACTGCTTCTCTTTATCTGCAAAGCCGGGCTTCACGCTCAGAACTGCACTCACATGTGAGCGGCTCAGTAAGACCAAACTCTTATCTGCTGGACAGCAGCCTCGCTGCAGCAGCAGGGGGTTAGGAGCCTTACTTAAGGACACCTGGATGGGGAAAATAAAGGATGGGTAAGCACTTCTCATGCACCCGACCGTCAAGCAGTATCCTGGATGGTATTTTTGAGGAGGGGTACAGTTCTGTGGGTGTTTGTGAGAGGAATAACAACATGATTCTGTTGCTTTAGCTCTGCTAAAGTGGAGATTACAACAGAGATTTTCAAGCACAGACAAAGAGAGAGAGAGTCCCTCCCTTCTGAAATGTATAGGAGCAGCTGTAAGAGAGAAGCATGCACAGAGGAGTGGAGGCAACAGGCATTAAACATAAAGAGACATCAGCGATTCGGGGGCGTTTTTTTAAAGCGACATAAGTTACAGAAGATACGTAACACAGATGCAACATCTGTTCCTTCTGCGGTTTTCCACAGTGAGCATTTACCTCTGACACGACGCCCAGGGTAGGAGGAACATATGCTGCAAGGGAGTCATTCTGCTGTGCTGCAGATTTGCATTGCATATAAATGTAAGGGATCTAACAGCCAGGCTCATGATACTGCTGCTCAGTGGAGGAGCGGCTGAAAAGATAATAAACAATAAAAACATCTGCTTGTATGTTCAGTTACATGATACCCCAATTTAAACCAGGAGGTTAAGTTCTGATAAACCAGCAAAGATCAATGTTAATCTTTATTCTAAATGAGTAAGAAGGTAAAAGCTAAAACTAGCATTAAACCATCATCTTGGTAGTTTAATACCAGCTAGGAAGAGAGGTCGCTGCATATTACTACTACCTACCTTACATCATATTGTCCAGACAGTATGTTTCTTAAGGTAAAGGTTCATTTAATGTCCTTTTATTCATCAATTTTTTTAGCTTTTATATTATACAGAAGGTGGACTTCTCGAGACAGGCTTATGCTAGTGTTCAACTACCTTTCAGCTAACTCATAACAAGTTCAAAAGTAACGTCTTTTAAAGTTTATATGATATTAAATCACTTTTTCGCTAATATTATATTGTACAGAAAGTAAAGAGCAGACAATGCTAGCGTCAACTGTCCTGCTTTGCTAAAGCTCGGAATAGCATTGAAGCTCCTCTGAGGAGTTTTTTCATGGTTACGAAGCACACTGAAAGGATCGTAAATGCTTCTAAATGACTGAAGAGACCCTCAAAAACAAGTAATTGCTGTATGTTCTAATTGTTTTAATGTTTGAACCTGCTGTGAGGGAGAAGACAGCGCCCCCACTGCAAAAAAAAAAAGATTTCTAAACGTTTTTAGCGGCCAATACTCGCAGTGTTGACACATATGACTTCTAAAAGAAATAGGGCTGAGATATTTCCCCATTAATTATTTGCTATTTCTTTGCCCACAGGGGGGCACCAAATCTACGTCAACTGAAAGTTCCTTACAGAACCTTTAAGGAGCTATTAGCCAAGAAGTTAATTCTGATTGTTACGCTAATACATCAAACTAATTCTTTCCATAAGTTTCAGTTTCCAAATGAAATAATACTGCACCACTCTCGGGCCAACATGATTTCAGCTCAAAAGTAAACAAAGATTAGCTTATAAATCACTTTCTGCTTTTTTCGCTCTTGTCTTGTGCGTCACAGGTGCCAGAACAATAAAGGCTGCACCTTTCTCTCGCCTGTAAAAGCCGACCTCCTCTATTTTTCTCCCTCAAGGTGAATCACAGGAATTAAGACATCCTACAGGATTCCTAGATCACAGGCAGGGAGGTGTAAAACAGGAGAATAAGAAAGGAGTGTGCGGATGCTTTCTGACTGCTCATGCTTTCTTTTTCACCTTTTTCACCTCTGCATTATTCGGCACAACACGACTGCTCTCAAATCTGAATTTCAAAGTGAAATAAGTGACTCAAACAAACGTGTCTCCCTCTAAACTTTCAGACTTTGTGACACAACATACTGGGCGTGTTATTAGTGGAGGTTGTTGGTTGATGGCCATCTGCAGGGAAGGATGAGAGGAGGGATTCAGCACATGGTGTTCTGATAACTACAGAACTTTTAGTACTTTTATTAAAAAAAAACATCCACGTTTTCTTTTTTTTTAATCAAGCGTTAATTAAAGATAAATGATGACGCTCTCTGTTGTAAAAACGCTGCACAGTCCATCATTTAGTATCACTTCTGTATCAAGGAGACATTTATTGGAGGTTTTATTGGGGAGCTGGTGTATATAGAGGGACATAAAACAAGGGCAGACAGCGATGTGACTACAGCAAAGGTCGAATCAGGGACATCCTGGTTCAGTGATACATTTAGTAACCTGTTCGCTCCTAGGATGCACCAGTTAACATGACTTTAAGTGGTGATGGTGCATTAATAATGCAGCAAATGGTGAAGCATCTGCAAATTGTCACTTAGTATCTGTAATAATTTAAAGCATGATACACACCAGCATTAACATGTTGATATTTTATACATGGAAATGTGAAAAGCAGCATGCTCTGCAGATGCATATTCCTTCACTTTATATAAAATCATATTTTAAAGCTGGATGTCTGGGTATGATCACAACCCCTGCATACGTGTGTGTGTGTGTGTGTGTGTGTGTGTGTGTGTGTGTGTGTATACAGTTTGTGTGAATATGTGTCACCTACAAACACCCAGGTGGTGTATGCATCTTCATCGGTGTTGTGACAGCTTGCCAGCCCGGCTTTGGCAGGCGGTAGATAGTGCTTCCCTCAGCTCTCCGATAATCAAAGAGTAAACACGCCGAAGCAAAAGTGGGTTACCTGGATGTCAAACTGACAAACAAAAACTCTCCCATGTAGATCCCGACAAACACGTCGTCATAAAGGTTTAAGTCTTATTCAAATTAGTACAAGGAGGGACGCAAACTCCTCTGAATCAAAGGAACAAACCTTTCTGTATGTCTTTGTATTTTAGAAGTCAAAGAAGACTTCGGCTGCACCTAAGAGACGAGGAGTGGAAAGTGGAAATACAGCGCCTTAACTTCAGTCTGGTGCATATGAGTGCAGAGAGCAGGATAATCCCAGAAAATCCACTCAAACTTATGACTTGACTTTTCATATGTTTATAATGAGCGGGGCTCAGTGATGGACAGTACCAATTTCAACAGAAACATGCTGATGACAAACACCAGTGTTCAGCTCTGTGAGAGCTTCTCTTCAGTGATTAGTTCTCCAAACATATTTTCCTAAAACTCTGTTTGTATCTAACTTTCCACATCATCATTACGAGAGCGTTGGAGGTCACATGACCTCTAAGAGTCGTGTTTGTGTGTGTTTATTTAACGGGTAGGGTTGCTAACTTTTTCAGGACCGAACAAACAAGGGTAAAAGTGTTTTATTTGAAGTTCAGGGCCACAGTGGTGTGGTAATGAGGATTTTTAGTAAATGTTGACTCACATAAATCAATCCATCTTCTACTACACATCCTGAGTTGGGTTACAGGGACAGACTTCCCTCTTCTTAGTCACTTTGTCCAGTTCATCCTGGAGGACCATGAGGGGTTACAAGGCCAGCTAAGAGATATAGTCTCTCCAGTGTGTCCTAAGTCTTCCCGGCGGTCTCCTACACTGAACACCTCACCAGCAAGGCGTTTAGGAGGCATCCTGGTCCTCTCAACACAGAGGAGCAGCAGCTCTTCACTGAGCCCCTCCCAGATGACCAAAATTCTCTTCCTGTCTCTAAGGGAGAGCCAAGCCACCCTGCAAATCATTTCGGCCGCTCATATCCACAATCTTGTTCTTTCGATCATTATCCACAGCTCGTGATCATTGGTGAGAGAAGTATCGCAGATTTATCGGCATATAGAAAGCATTGCATTTCGGTGCAGATCCCTCTTCACCACGATAGAGCAGCTTCTGCATTAGGGATGAGTGATAAATCGTCGTCAGAAAAATCCTCCATGATAAATATTTGCCATCTCATGATAAATACGATAAATGCAAGTTGATGACAGAAGCACGAATGACGGACTCACAGCAGTAGCCCACACAGAGCAGAATAACTAACAAACATGGTTAAGGCTTGTTACTGAATAAGGCTCACATGAGGGATTTCCTTCAAGATTGTGGTTTAGATGAGTGAAACCAGGTGTGCCTGACGTCGGACAGTGGATCTGCTCCCTCTGTACAATAAGAGTTTTCAATAAATGTTGAAAGTGTTTTCACATTTGAGACTTGTTTGATGTCATTAGTTTTCTCCACAACTTACCACTCAAACTTGTGGTTGAGTATCTTATTTGATTACTCCAACTGGTGTTCTCAGACAGAATGAGTCAAAAATATAAGTTGGAGTTATAATATTTTTGACTCAGGACTTTTATCGTTATCGCCAGAATAGCAAATCTTATCATGATAAATTTTTTAGCCCATATCACCCACCCCTAGTCTGCATCACTGTTGACGTTGCACCGATCGGCCTTTCGATCTTCCATTCACTCCATTCTTCCCTCACTTGTCACAATTCTTTATCGCACCTCAGTTTATAATCTCACAGCGATGGTGGAAATGCAGCTACAGGGAGCTGCTGGGTAAAAAGTGTCAAAAAAAAAAAAAAAAAAAAACAGTTTCCAAACTTTTCAGCGAGTGCCTCAGCCTTTTTTTCCCTCTCCTCTGTTAGTGTGTGCTGTACATAACATTAAATAATGCACATACGCTCATGGCGTAATGGAGGGAGGCCAATTATTGACTTATCTATGCACATAAGTTTGTTTGGCTGCCCCCAGAGTTCTTCAGCTCCTAGTTCTGAGCCACCCCTCTTGCTACCACCTGAACAGCAGTGCGCAATCACAACTTTTTCAGCATCACTGTGCAACTACTTCATCCAAAAATAACGCTTCACAGTCATAACGAGGGAAACAGACTCGTACTGTATTTGTGAAATTGCTGCATTTTTTATCCTCACACTTAACCTTTTCTTGAACTCTACAACTCAAGCGGAGCGGGTACAATCTGTCAGCACGGCTCCCTGTCAGAAATCCCTGACTGCGAACGCCTCATGGTACTAGATTTTAGCTTAGTGTGCTCTGTTAAGGCGGGATGGAGACTGCGGAGGACACCGGAGAGAAAAGGAGAAAGTGTTGGTCGAGTACTTTTTGGACTGACTCGAGAGAATTAGATGCAAAAACAAGTTATTCCTACATTATGTAGTCAGAGTTCAGGGCGATGTTAAAAAGTCAGATCGAGCGTCCATGTCTGACTGGAGTGAGAAACTTCATGAGGAGACTTAAATTTGTGAAAATCAGACTTTTCAGAGTGGATGAGGACATGAGGGATTAAGTAAAACATGAACATACAGACATAAGCGGTTCAGCGTTTATGTAACATGACTTCTTTTACGTCTGTTTTAGTCAATTCTGTGAATTTTGATCAAGTGTTTTTTCATTAAATTATCTTCAACACATTAATCCCAAAGATGAAAAAGTTCATTTCCATGTGCACACAGCATGCCTAGGTGTTATTATCTCGATAATAATCTTAACAATCTTGTGCAAATAAGCTTCTAACTGTTAGGAATTTCATATTATCTGGTAACAAAGGTTTATTATCTTGTCCGCACAATATGACTGTCTTGTGATTACAAGTTCATTATCTTGAGTGCAGTACTCTTCATCTTGGTGCAACAATTTTATGATCTTGTGCATTAAATAAAACGTTTCTAAGGGGACATTTTGAGTTAACTGTTTTTAATTAAAGTTTTCTTGTTAAATCGAGTCATTATCTTGTGAAAACAGTAGATTTGTTTTGCGGTAAGAAGTTATCTTGTCTGCACGGTGTTAGTGTTACATTGTGGAAACAGGTCATGAACTTTTAAGCTTTTATCTTATTAGAACAGGTTCATTATTTTGTGAGCACATAATTTTACAATATTGTGCATTAAATGAAACATTTCTAAGGAGACATTTTGAGTTAAATGTGCACATAATATTCTCTTTTTTTTTATTTTACCTTTTTTTCCAAACATGTTCGTGCAACATAAAAAAGTGAACTGAAAACAAAAACATATTAAAGTTTTCTTGTTGAATTGAGTCATTTTCTTGTGAAAACAGTTGTTTTATTTCGCAGTAAGAAGTTATCTTGTCTGCATGGTGATGATACGTGATGGAAACAGGTTATTATCTTGCATGCAAAACACAATTATCCTGTAGAAACAAATCATGAACTTTTAAGCTTTTATCTTGTTGGTACAAGTTCATTATTTTGTGAGCACAACATAGTCATCTTTTTGGAACAATTTAAGTGTCTTGCGCATCATTATTATCTTATGAAAACAAGTTATCTTCTGGGAACAATTAAACTGTCCTGTGGGAGAAGTTATCTTGGTTGCACAAGTTGCTACCTTGCTCACGCAAACTAATTATCTCATATTATTTATGATATTTATTGTGAGCACACAGCATAGTTATCTTACAGAAACCATTGAATATCTCGTTTTATTTACATTTACAGATCATTTTTTTCTTTTTTGGACCTTCTGTACTTTTGCACATTTCTTTTCGTAGGAGCTTTCAATCATAAAGTTGCACAACTATCTGCTGTTGTAAAAAGTTGTAAAATCATGCATACTTATATCACATCTATGAGATATTCAATATGTGGATGATAGATGAAGATAGAGTAAATATATGCTATTGATTTATACAGTACATAGGCACCCCTGCATGGGCCCCCCAGCAGACAAAGTCTGGATCCGCCCCTGTTGGAGACAGTTGATAGGATGGGTGAGTAACATCTGCAGCCTGAAACCATTAAATCTGTGTTTTTATTGCAGCTGTGGAGTAGCTTTATTAATGTGTTCTAAGCAGCTGCATGATTACCTCATCTCCTCATCACCTCCAGTTCATTCTGCTCTTCTTCTCTGGTGTCGTTTAGAAAGCACCCCCCTGTTGACTGACAGAGATCGCAGACAAAAGAAGATAATTGCTTACTTACTCTTTCCCACATCGCCTTTGATCCATTTTGTCTTTTCTGACAGAGAAGAGACGGCGACATAATTAAAGGCATTGTGTGAAGTATACAATCTTAGGCCGCAATCACCCCGGAAACCTGACAGCTCTCTCTCTAATGTGAGGAGTGCGTGGTGGGGGTTGACGATAAATAAGTAAAAACCTCGAAAACTATCTCCTCACACTCTTTTTTTCTCACACTTGTTCGTCCACGTCTCGCTGAGAGCTTTAACACGGACCACAAACGGAGATGGGACTCTATTTTTGAATGAATTTATGAATAAATTACCGCCGTGTGCAGATAGGTGAGAAAAGTTTTAGAGCGGAGGAGGATGCAGTTTTGTCGTCTCATTGTTAAGTGCTTGGCAGGGTAAAAAAAAAAACGAGGTTTGAAAAAGTTAATATCCTGTAAAGACTCGGTGCACAGCCTCTGTAATAATACCATTAATCTCCTGTCATTATGTACAAGGTTGATTATAGAGGGTGATAATCCTTGATGGCTTTTCCCCCCTTTTAGATGCATGTCACTGCTTTTTATGTTGTTTGGTGGAGAAAAGACTAAATGTCCAGGTTGTTTTGTGGGTTTTGGAGCAGGAAAAAAAAAAAAAAAAGACGACATATTTCTTGGGAGACTTATGCCTCAAAGTTTGATGGCGATAACTTTATCGACAGCACAAATGGTTGTTGACACAGAGCGGTGCTATTTGTGCAAGCTGGCAGTAAATAACAAAGAAGGTGCCTGGCTTGGCTCGGCACCAGCAGCACAAGTTATGTTATTCCAGCACGGCAAAGTGTCCCAGCCGCCTCCGAACGAAACCATTTACCTTTTTACTCTGATGCAATGGCTTTAAAATCATCTTACAATGAAAGAAACTGGTCTACTACACCTTTAAATTGGCTCATTAACCGTAATGGGCTCATTTGAAAAATAAATGTCTTTGTGCTTCAGAAGTGGTAATTAAACACAGAATTTGTTATGTGTTATTAAGGCTGCAAGAAATGTGTTCTGGGTGCAGCAGGACTGCATGAAAAATGAAATATTAATCACCATCATTAAGCCATAATAGCCCACTGCATATTATTTGTGTTGCACTATCCATCCAGGATGTAAAGAAGAGACTTTACTGGGTGCACTTGGTCAATTAATTCGTAACCTGTTTCTTTTTTTTAGCTGGCATTTTCAAAGCACTACGTTTATTTATTTATTTTTTTATGTTAAAGCGGCTTTCAACACGATGATGGGTTTAGTCATTATCATGCCTCTGTATTTGGAGACAGGTGTATAATTCCTTCAGTGGCACTGTTTCTTTTTCCAAACAAGATTACAGCCACACCAGCAGCTCTGAGGGGCTTTTATAATACCGACGTGAGCGTGCTTACATGCCTCACACAGATGCATATATTTTAAAGGTGTTTGTTAAAGCGGTATGGTCTCAAGTCTTAAACAGCTCAGCTAAAGGGGGATTGGAAACGTGCGTAGCAGCAAAGGGTTGTCAAACCTGGGACTATGAGGTCCAGGCTTAAACCGTTAGACTAAATCTGTGCACCCTGATATGAAAGTCAAATAACACCAGCATTAAGCAGACATCATTTCTTTTAGTTAAGGATTAAACCGCACAAACCGCACTCTTAAGCCTCAGCTCAACACATGTAGGCTGATAGGACACCACTGATTCAGAGGAATTTGGTCATAAACCACCGTAATGGAAAAGTTCAGTGTTGAACCTATAATGAGAAATTATGAGCTTTAAAATCATTGTAGAAATAACGTAATAGACTCGTTAAAGGTCTTCACTCTTGGGACTATGAATTAGGGCTGGGCGATGAACAGAAAATTTACTGATACCGAAAATTATGGCAATAATCGACGTCATTTTGCCCTTATCAGTACATTCGGTGTCAAAAAAATAAATCAATAAAAGTTGGTTTTGGATGTGTAGGTAGGCTATGGTCACATGTCTCTTTAAGATGCTGTCTTATGTCGGAGACGTGACTCCACCCCATCCAGTCCGCAACAAAGAGGGAAAGACAGGTGAGGAGATGGAGGACGGTTCAAAAACTGTAGCGGCTGGAGTGGCGGCTGAAATAGACAAAGTTAACGTGGGAGAGGGGTGAGCAGCTTGTGGAGTAGTTATCGTCCATTTATTGTTATTAGGT
Source organism: Xyrichtys novacula (assembly GCA_962446985.1). Lineage (NCBI taxonomy): Eukaryota > Metazoa > Chordata > Actinopteri > Labriformes > Labridae > Xyrichtys > Xyrichtys novacula. The sequence continues at coordinate 11,206,269 of OY660876.1, read as the reverse complement.
GAACTGATCAATATATCGTGATATTGATTTGAGGCCGTATCGCCTAGCCCTACGAAACGCAATGTTAAGCCTCAGCTCAAAACATGTAGGCTGATAGGATACTACTGATTCAGAGGAGTTTGGTCATAAACTACCATAATGGGAAAGTTCAGTATTGAGTCCATACCAAGGAATTATGCTTTAATGAATGAGCTTTAAAATTATTGGAGAAAAAATGTTATCGACTCATTAAAGGTTTCCACTCTTGGGACTATGAATATCTTTATCACATCCTGTGGCAATTTTCTGACAAGTTTGGGGGAATAATCAGACAGTGAAAAGCTTCATTTGTACCCTGTCAGGATGCTTATAAAAACTGAACCTGATGAGTTGCAAATAATTTAAAACCTCAAAAAGTTGGGACAGGGACAACAAAACACTGGCAAAGTTACGTAACGCTAAAACAAGAACACTTGGAGGAACAGCTCAGAACAAATGAGGCTCATTTGGAAGAGGATGGAAACATGACAGGGTATTAAAAAGGGCGAATCAGAGCGATGGAGCTAATCTGTGAGAGACTGTGTGAGCAAACAGTTCCACAAATTCCAGGATTTTATCGTTTATTTATGTAAAAAAAAAAATCAAAGAATGTGAAAAAGAATTGGGACAATTACTGGATGACTGTGATTTGGCAGCCTTTAGGTGGTACTGCATCAAAGATAGGCACGACTCTGTAGTGGAAAGCACTGCATAAACTGAAAATAATGACCAAAAAGCATTGTCCATGATCCTGTTTATTGCTGTTCCCACAAAGGAAGGTTGAAACAATACCATGGAGTGTTTTAAAGATTTCTATGGGTTGATAATAATAATAATGTTTTAAATAATCAACAAAACCTTCAGTAAATCACTCATGTAGTCCCTTGGACGACTGTAAGGCACTTTTTAAAGTCAACACAGTGGTCTCAAGTCTGCGTGACGCCTTCCTGAGCTGTGTTTGTAACTGAACTTCAACTCTTATGCTGTTTTGGCCCAAGTCTTATTGAGCAGAGAAAGATACTTCTTAGTTAAATTAAAATGTTAAAATTAAAAAAATGTTATCCATGAATTCATTCAAGAGATTTTAAGATATTTCAATCAAGGGCCGACCCAGTCCTTGGACAAACACTACGAGAAACATCATCAGTTACCTGGCATACTTTAAAACTGACATCTACAAATGTATAATTCAGATTGAAAAAAACTGCAGCCCAACCCCAAAGGGTCAAAGGTCAGAATATCTCTGCACTGGTGTCCTGAATTGAAATTTAAAAACGCATGTCTTCCAACTTTACGAACAAAGTCACTCTGTTTCTTTAGTATCTGTTATCAGCCATCTTTTGTTCGAGCAAGATTCAGAGTCTGTATAGTGAATACCACTAAGCCAATTCACAGACTTCACACTGGGAGCCTTTAAGTCTAACATTATTGAAAACGAATGGTGCAGTAAAAGAATATATCATTGTTCAACCCATGACACCGTGATTGCGGCACATCATATTCCACCGTCTGTCTTCCCAGCTTTACGGAAGAGATTAAGAGCTATCTGAGGTTTGGGGTTCAGCTTTAAGGCTTGGTGAAAGCCTTGAACATTTTCAAAGGCTTATCTATAATTTGAAAACACTCTTTCTACTTTACAGGAAGGTGTTAACTCCTGCCAATATCAGTCTGACTCATTTTGTGCATCGGCTTCACTTTTCATTTTCCCCCTCTGGAGAATTAAGAGAAGATCGACTGCTGAGTAATGCCCTCATCATGATATTTATTCCTCGTATATGGTACAGAGAAAAATACAAGACAGAGGGATCTACAATGGCACTATCGGTTGGCGCGAAAGCTAAAGAAAATGGAGCATCGCCGAAACCCCATCAGGGAAACAGTCAGAGGTCTCTTGACATTTAAAATTCATGACAATCAAACACCTGTGCAGTGCTTTTCCATGTCTGCGAGCATCCTTGCATATATCAAAAGGGAAAGATCTCTAATGGCCCGCTCAAACATGCAAGAAAGTGAGAAACTTTATCCTCTCGCAGAGCACTTTCCTCTCACCTCGTCTCTGATTTTCTTTCATGAGCGAAGGAGGCCGGAGGTTCAAAGAGCCGCCATCAGAGCCCAGCCTGCCCTGCATCCCGTGTCCCAGCGGACCCCTTCAAATGTTACTTTTAACTGCCCCGGTAATGCAACCTGAGCGGCTGGGGCGAGCGTCTGATCTGGCCAAAAACCTCTGCAGTAAATGGCATGTGATTAAGATAACATGAATAATAAACAAGGGAACAAAGTTGAGGCGAAGGTTGCTTTTGAATCAGGTAGTTGGCTGCTAGCTAACAAGCTTATTGAGCGTCAGGATATATATGATTTCTGCCAAGCAAAGCGGAGCGAAGCCTGACTTCATAGAGCGATACATTACTAATGAATATTTCCCGTCTTACTCCTTAATAAGTTAAGAGTGCGGGCGCTCTGAGCCGAGAATTCCCAATGAATGTTTCAAGCGACAGAAAAGAGCAACTAAACAACAAGAATTTGGATCTTTTACGGCTCAATACCCTCATTTGTCAAGCTTAGATGGACACGGTGAAAAGTATGTCAACACAATCTCTTTGCTGTTGTCACACAAATGATGCTTCCCTTCAAATAAGCAGGCAAATAAGCGAGCAAAGGGGAGGGGGCACGCTCAGCACCTTGTGGCACATTCCCTGCACACAGTGTCCCAGATTCCACCTTACATAACCTGATTATTTGTGCACACCACACAAACACACCCCCCTCCCAAAAAAAAAAAAAAAAGGGAGAAGACAGCACATTCATTGCTCACTGTCTCAGGTATACAACAGGACCTTATGCATTGTAAAAGTTTGCAGCCTCAGCACCAACGAGAGAAAGAGAGTGCTGAGTAAAGCTAGCTAAAAGGCTAAAGCTGCCATAAGGAGGGGGTGGGACCATCAGATGTCCATATGGATGTTATGAGGATAGAATCCACTGCTTGGCCTTAACCGGGCGGCCATCTCTTTCCTCATAAGAAATCCTCTTGGACTTTAATTAACAGGTTAAAACCGCCATAAACCTGCTGCTAGCCCACCGTCAGAGGCAATAACGCCTCAATTAGAAAACCCTGACAGCTTGAGCCCAGAAAACGAGCACCTCTCGCTCTTCCTCTCACACATAAACACCTCATTTATGTCTCTGCTCTGTTGCCTTTGGGCGAAGCAAGAAGACTGCAAACACCCCCCACTGGGCTGATATTCTGCTCAATGGACAGCAGTGGAAGTCTGAGGTTGAGCAGAACCGGACAACCCCCTCGTGTATATGAGTGTGTAACTGTGTGAATGTGAAGTAGGACGCCGTTAGAGCAGAGATGGTCAGCTCCTCTCCAGAATAAATCAATGTCAGAGCATAAAAAATGCCATGTAAGCTTGTAAATCCCTGCTGATCACAGATATCGGCTAATGCCAACCCTACTCTTAGAGACTTAAAAGGCTTTAGTCTGTCACTCTCACATCTGAAGACGTTTAAGTCACAGACTTTAAGATTCTGCAAAGACCAAGCATCTTGCGGGGTCAGGATGTTTTGGACTTACACTAGATTGCTGTTGAGCACTATCTGTATTTGGTTTTCATGCAGCATGCCAAAATTTGACTTTTGATCAGGCAACTCGTCTAAAAACTTGGAAAAAGTACATAAATTGTGAAATTAGTTTAACAGGACTGGGTAACAGATCCCAGTCTGTGGTTAAACAGTGTCAGATTGGTCACACTATCTTATCTAGCACCACCAGCATTTGGCCTTCCTTTTCTGTTTACTGTCCACATGCTCGTTCTTGTCACATTTTTCTGGTAAAGTTAATGACACACATACTATGTAATTCTTTTCGTATTTATTCAAGATGAAAATACTGCTGAAATGCACTGCGCTAGATAACCCACTTGCTTACATCTAGCTCGTCGAGTATTTTAGCATAACTGCAGTAGAAATTGGCACAACAGCTTAGCTTGATTTTGGACGTGCAATGATGAAAATATTAACTTGTGTAACTGACTAGCAAGGCTGATGATGTGAAATTATTCAAATGTGCAAATCACTAGTCGAAAGCAACAACTTGTTAAGTGTCAGTGCTTATGTTTTCTTGTTTGCTTCCTTTTGCACCGGATAAGATTGCTAACTTTCATTGGCATCAAAGTTTTCTATTAACCATGTCAAAAACAAAAAGTTCTGATCCCCTTACAGCCCTATGAAGAACAGTTGATTGGTGTTGACATGGCACCCCCTGTGGAAAAAGCAGCCTTTGCTTCTTGCCAAAAAACGTCTTTATGCTGACTTTTAATGGTCAAGTTATCACTTAAAGCAAATTTTTTTCTGGAAATTGTTAAAACTTGACCGTTTTGCTGACACCTATCCCCTTGCAGTGATTTAAGACATTAAAAATTCCATGTCAAAAATTGTAAATCTTCTTTCTGATGTTCTTGTTTGGTTTTGTGTATCATTAAATGGCATCAATATGAATTTCAGTCCATTTCCCTGATGTTAAAAAACTCCTCACATGAGCTTTAATCAGTTTTTGTTTACATGCACAGTCATACCCTGATGGTAGAGGCTGATTTGCTCCTGGTTGAGCCATTAGGTGCAATTTGGAGTTCAGTGTCTTGCTGAAGGACGCTGACATGTGGACTGCAGAAGCCGGAATCGAACTGCTAACCTTCCACACAGGGGACGATCGACTCCACTTCTGATTCACAGATGCCCCAAAACAAACAATCCATACCTGGAGAGCGCCGCAGCTTCTGCAGAAGTCTCCTGACTTTATTCTAACACTGAAAAATTTAGCATAACTGTGAGTATACGTGGAAAGATAACCGACCCCAGGCTGGCAGCATAGAGAAACGAGTAAAGATCCAGGTAAATAAGTTGTGCACAGGAGGCTTTTAAGTGTTTTGGCTCATCATTGTGTGCTAATTAATTTCCAGAAAAGAAAACCACTTTACCTGCCAGTGAATTTCAAATGGTGAGGCAAGCTGAGCACATCTATTACAGACTGTGATCAAAAGTGGCAGCGACTATCTACTCGGGAGCCCGGCCAATTCTGTTGACTTTCATGTTATTGTTTTGATTGTCCCCGACTATTTGCCTAATGATAACCCAGAATGCAACAGCGGCATACAGAATTACAGTGAAGCCGCAGGAGGTCAAGGTGAGGCTGCCGCTCCATCTTAAAAACATGACAGAGATGTCTGCGGCGTGCTTCCTGCTTATGCGGCCCGCGAGGCGTGAACCCGTGTGCCTCTTTGCATGTGCGCGTGCACCGGTGCATAATGCGCGGAGACAAACAGGGAGAGGTGACGAATCACTGTGACCCTGTTTATTGAGTGAGGCCGAGTGTGTCTGCAGGTTCATGTTTGTGCATCTCAAAGTCTGTAAGTCAGCAGAAGTGCGCACACCCTGTCCGACCATGTTTCTCCATTAATGAATGTATTTGCCAAACACCGAGGATTACGGCTAATCCCAGGCATCGACTGATCCCACAATGCGATCGGAGTCAGCTAAATGTCAGGAAATATTTTAGATTGTTAAGTGGACGAATTGAAGGAGCAGTTGTTCCTCAATTAACCGCCTTTTTGTGATTTTGTGCACCTCAAAGCGGACCACAAAAGATGAGCGAGGAAGCGACATGCAACAGAAACCAGCAGAGCCCCCTGGATCAATATCAATTTCTCGCCTCTATACATAAACATCACACCACAGCCTAATCCTCATGCTTTATTTGAATCTATCCCAGCTATTCAAACACACATTCTTCACAGCTAACCGCCCCTGTTTCATATGACAGCAATTAGAATATTCATTAGATAAAAATCTCTTTAGCTCAATCGATGGTCCTTTAGCCAGAGGGATCTCTGCTGATATCTGAGTCAAAATCCATTGGATATAAAGGATCCAATTGCATGAGCTTTGTGACTCCTCCAACCCCGGTAGAAATCAATAGACCAGTCCCTCCAGTGGATTTAGCTTGCTTGTTAGCAGGGCCCAAAACAGCTGTCCTCACCGCGTGTCTTGTGATGTTCAACCTTCTTCTCTGTTTCGTCGAGAGTTTTTCACCCTCGCTTGGTGCTTCATTGTGCAGCGCAGCGTGCTCAGGTGAGTGAACACAGCCCCGCGTCCACTTAGGCTTTTCAATCTCGCCATGACACGGTCAAATCAGGAGAGTGCACAAGATTAAATCGATGGCTGGCCAGTTGACTGCTTGACGCAGCATTCTCTTCCACACCATTGCGCTGGCCGCGGCATCTATCACTCACAGCCAAAATAATCCTCCTCTCTTGTCTCTATACTCCTCTTCTCACTTATTATAGGATCAAACCATCCGGGTCAACGGATCGGGGAGAATGGCAAAATATACGACCATCAAACATGATGCTGACAGTTTGAGAAGTATTTGGATGTTCAGAGGCCCAACTTGATGATATAGCTGTCTGCGAATAATCCTTATTTTTTCCAGTAAATTAGATATTATTTATGAGAGTTTCACGTAAAAAATAAAACATGTTTGGGGGCTGCTAGCTGTGCTGCTTCTTCTCTACTATGTTGGCTCCGCTTGTTTCTTTGGTGAGGATTCCATTCAAGGTCTAAAACAGGCACTAGATCCGGTCTTTAAAACCATGAACACATTGAATGAATTGTTGAAAAGTCAGTGTCACACCAAGGGCCTTTTTTTAGCTATCTGAAATGCATGCAACTCTCCGATGGCGAGCTTGGAGATGGTTTTGACTCTGGTTTTTTACCCATGTGCATGAGGAGAAATCCATAGATCAGCCTCAAACTGAGAGCTAAGGGGAAATGCTAGCACCTCCAAGTGTCTCTGTCCTCATAAAATTCTAAATTTAAAAGTTTTAGCTATACATGAATATTTCTGTAAAAGGGAGTTAAGACCTAAGACCAGGTTTTCGTTGGTTTTTGGCATCGCTGCTGTCTATGTGCACCTGACTGCACTGGGGGTCTCTTTGTTGCTACTTTGGGGGCTGCGAGGTGAGCTGCTAAAACCATAGACTGTATTTAATATGGACAACTTGGTTCCACCTTCCGTCATTATACGAATTTGAAGCTGAATTGCTCTCGGTATTTCCGGGATTTTCTCCACTTCCTGGAACCACCACTTGCGCAGTTGCGTTGTACGCATTCGGCAGGAGTCATTGTAATGACACTCGGCTCAAAGAGCATATCCCCTGGGTGAGCTACGCAATCTTTGTACGCCCATAGGCTGTACCAAGTGTCGATTTAACTTTTAAAAATGGAGCTGCACAGAAAAAAAGAGGACTTGAGCACAAATTAGTCTTACATAACTACATGTCGACATCGCAACCAGGAGGGAGAAAAATGTATGTTCTGTGTAATTAATTTCTAAACTTTGTCCACAGCTACATAGGGATTGCTAGAGGACGCAGGATTTATGACCTATACTGCAGCCCGTCACCAGAGGGTGCTGTTTCGCAGTAGCTTCACCCAGCAAGGAGGCAGACGGCGTCCATTCTATATACAGTCTATGGTTGATACAGTATGCCAAATGAGGGGACTGCTAGCTGAGCTGCCGCTAACATTTTCCTGATCTACTCCTGTCAGGTACTTTTATTAACCCTCACTTTGCTGCCCCTCATTTATTTTATTTTCTAGATGAAATGTATTTTCTTCACCAGCAGCTTGAGGAATGATTTAATCGAGGTTATGCTTCATGTGAAAGCAGAAACTTCCGACTAACAGGCTGTTGTTTGATGAAGCTGTCACATCCACCAATATAAAGTAAAATATGTCCACAGTTTAAATCTTATTGGCTCTCTATCAGGATCAATTTATCGCTCAGTTTGCTTAGCTCTCAGGAGACGTGACACACTTGCCGGCTTCGACTTCATAATTTCAACGTACCGAGCGATCCCTTCGCTGACACTGGTTGTGTTGGGTGGTGGGATGACAAACAGAGGTGACACAGCAACACTGTCTGTGCTGTGGAAAAAAAAAAAAATCTAATTTACAGTTTGCCCCTGAGGTCAGCCTGACGGTCCAGGTCCAAACATCTATCAGATAAATCGGCTTTGGGGCGCCGGCAATCCACTTACCAACTCCACCTTCTGCCTGCTGCCCTGCCAGTTAAGTGACTAAATTGTGCTACGGCGCAAACAGACAGGACGTATGATAGAAGTTCTCTTGCAGCTGCAGCCTTTGAAATATTACAGATGTTGGTGTGTTATATGGATGAATACATACATACATACATAACAGAAGCCTTAGGGGGATTTCACAATGCATGGAAGTTTTGAAAAAGAGGGGCTTGGATGATTGATCGCTCTCCTGCATGCGCACTTTTATCTTGTCTTTGCTCCATCTGCAGTTTTCAACCTACAGGTGTCAGCAACTCACTCCCCCCTAACAAGCATCCTCGGCTCCTTGATGTCCAGGTACGGAGACAAAAAAAAAAAACACAGGAGGTGCAGCTCCTTCTGTGGAGAAAACCCCTTCATACTGCAGTCTGGTTGCGGTGGCAGAGTAATGGTCACGGCTGAGGCTGGATGTTGGAGGAAATAGCTAATGTTTTTGTAGCTGTTGGCTGTTTCTTTTTTAATGGAGAAAAGTACAGCTGCTTAATGGTTTGGTCTTTAAATCCTTATATCAGCAAATGGAGAACGCTGACTTTCTTAAAGGACTACTAACTCAATTTTATAAATGTCTGGGAGAGCTATGGCGGTGTTACAAATCCATGATAGGTGAGCAGGTTTTCAATAGTGTAATGTTCCTGCTCTGAGCACTAAACACATCGTTTTATGTTCTCTCCTTGTCCCGCCTTACACATTATTCTATTGATACTGTTCTAATTAGTGCCAACACACGGGTTATAGAATAATTCAATGCTTGAATTTACCCTGGACATGTGTAACAAAACATGTCGACAAAATTTCAGGATGCAGCAGGCAGCACATCCTGCTTCAGCCTTGATTCTTGGGCTGGACGATTATGGCAAAAATAATGATCACGATTATTTTGACTGATGTTGACATTACGATTAATGAAGACATTCAATTCTGCGTGCACTGATGTACTGTATGTACTGATACATGAGTCTGAGTTAGAGCCTTATAAATTTAAAAAAATAACAACTCGTATTTAAAGGGATATTCCGGCGTAATATAAATTTAGGGTCAAACACACCGTAACACCAAGTAAGACACCCCCTTGAGAGATGAATGTTGCCAACCGCTTGCTTCTCTAGTTATACCAACTTTAGTAACAACCACAGGATAGCAATACACAGCGGTCTTAGGAGCCATAAACAAACCTCAACCAAAAAGCCACTCTATAAAAAAGAACATTTATGATAATTTCTTTATCATTTCCTTGAAGTAATGATCACTATGTTTATCATTTTGCACTGCAGACTCGTTAGTTCTTCTGCCTTAGGGTCTTGATCTACTTGCATTTCCATGAAGAAATGATCATAAATGTTCTTTCTTGAGCTGCGAAACTCTGCAGCAGTCCGTAATGGACTGGCCTGAGGCCCCACTACAAACAAGCGCCTGCTGGAAGAGAGTAGGTGAGTTGTGTTTAGTCTCTTTGCTAAGGAAATAAGGCAAAGCTAAAAAGATGTTTAGTGGCTACTATGGCTGGGACCCTATATGTACTGTTGATGAAGTTAGGTGCTGTTCTGAGCATTATTTGTGGCTATAGAGTGGCGTTTTGACTGAGGTTTGTGTGTGGCTCTTCAGATCACTGTGTATTACTGTCATGCGGTCGTTACTAAAGTTGTTGGTGGTGTGCCATGATCAATTGCATGTAGAGGAAACCCTGAAGTTGGTTGTGTTGCCTTGGGGAGCGGAAATGACAGCGTGACGAACCTTGTAAACAATTTCCTTTTGCTCGATGTCCGTCAAATTAAAGCCAAAATGTTTCTGAAGTTGTCTTACCTCACTCCTCAACCAAAAACGGCCCTTCTGATGATGTTTTTACTCGCTGCTCCTCATATTGTTGATCCACACATGCCACACGCTTGCTGAAGCTGCACGTAACAAGATGTTTTTAACAACACAGAAACTTACATACGCATTGATTGTCTTTCTTTAATTATAATGTTTTTATGATAGTAAAAAGCCATAATCAAAATCATGATTAAAATATGATTAATCGTCCAGCACTACTTGATTCTTCTATTTTTATAACTGAAATTGACATCTGATTAATCACCGAGCTGTGATGCTGGGTATAATTGGATATATTCCCTGTGCCAATGAAAAAGCTGAACAACCTGGAGTGAAGCAGCTACATTATGTGCACACCTGCTGCAAGGTATAAACATCATCACCCTTGCCTTGCGGTGAGTTTCTTCATGTATCTCCTGCTGCCTTCATACATCTGCTTTTCTCTTGCAGTTTTTGCAAAAGGGGACCGACTGGAAAGACTCAAGGTAAAGCCATTTCGGCAACCCAACCTGAAAAATTCTGGTTAACTTTCAGGATTCTGTGCACATGTGCAAAAAGCACTGCTTTGTGATTTTCCCTCTTGGTGTTCTTGTCACTCAAACCAAACCAAGGCCTGTCTGCATCCCTAATCCTTGTTACCTGTAACAGGCCTGGCTGCATGGCAGTATCTGCCTGTAAGCTTTCTCATGTGCTCTGAATTATTGAAATTCACCAGTCCTTGCCCTGCTCCTGAAAAATTCTGCTCTTCTGTGTATTTTTTGACAGAAACCCCTGAATCCAATCTTTGTGACTGCCACTGAAACAGGGATGTGTTTTCTCAACAAATGGTACAAAATAGCCATAACTCTTATCATAATTAAAACTTAGGCTTCAGCTCGGGGATTTTATTTATGAGGCACTTGGAGCTGAATTGAGGAGTATTCTCTCCAGACGTATGGTGAGAGGTAGACTCCACTTCCACAGCTCTCATTAACAAATAACAACATCTGGTAGTGACATGGATCCACAGCAGCACAGGCCTGTCATTAGTGGGGGGCTTTCCACAGAAGCAAACCGAGCGAGAAGCCGTCACATGTCCATGTTTCCCCTCTCTCCTCAAATACAGCAATTAGGAACACTGAGCCGAGTGTCACTTCAGCTGCCTCATTGACCTTTCTCCTGCTCTGCCGGGCCGCCCGCTCGCACCACTCTGCAGGATCTTCATTAGCAAAAAACCTGACCGCAGAGGGTGTTTGAGAAGGAGTGCAACTGAACTGATGCACAGCTGATACCCTCCGTTGCACGCAGGGATGGCTGGGATGCTCAGAAATAATCACCATCTCCAGCGATGTGTTTGTTTGCATGTGTTTTTAAGAACACTTATAAAGAGACAGGGAGAAAATCCGGCTTTTACTTCTTGGCAGAAAAGCTTGTTTAGCTGGAGTCCACACTGATCCTCATCAGCGAGTCTGTGTGGCTCAGAGGCTTCACAGTTTCAGACATAAAGCTTGTTCTTTTTTAGTTGCTGTTTCACACCTGTAGTCGAGTTCATTAGATTCTGCCCAACAAAAAAACAAAAGTTGTTTGTGGTCTAATTTTGGTCATAGTTTTCGCTGCGTGCACTCTGACTTTTCTTTAAAAAAATCAACCAGGAAGAGGATACTAATGTAACCCACTCACCTTGTGCATTTATTCACTCCATGTGACACTCAAGATAGCGCTGAAAAGAATTCTGCGCTCAGAAAAATGATGTTTTTTCAGACCAAGCTAATCAATCCTGCAGCTGCATGCACGCTGCATCATTGTGCCAAAAAAATATATAAATAAATAAATAATGTGGATAGCCTTGTTAACATGAAATCACATGTGTAACTTGGCAAGAGTGAAGCATGTAACAGCTAATGACTACAGCAACTGGCACTGACAATGCGCAGAATATGACAGCAGCAGTCATGCTCTCTCCATACAAACACGTGCTGTGTGTCATGCTCAGATTACAGAGGTCTACAGCGGCATCAGTCCTTTACGAGACAAATGAATCAATTAAAAAAGATTCAGCAGGATGCTAATTCCAGGTTTTTCCAAGATTTAACTTTGATTATTTTAGTCATTGTTACATTTAGTGTAGCTTACTGACTCCCCTTTCACAAAAATTGGCCATGCTTTGCAATTAGTGCAAACTGGGTCAATCCCCTGTCATACCCCTAGGCCCCCTCTAGGGGTCATGCACCCCAGTTTGGGAATCAATACTCCAGTATAGACAAGCAGAAAGTGGACAACAACCTGAGCCTCTAATCCACCAGATTGAGTCTGATCACCTGACTGCAATGAAACAGAAACGCACTCAAAGCTACATTTGATCCCCATCAGCAAAGAGGGGCTGCAGCCATGCTGACCCACGCAGGATTCGATAAAATCAAGACGCTTGAGACAGTCAAGGAGCCCTGTCAGCTACCCCTCAGAATTAAAAAAAAAAAAAACTCCTCACAGGAGCTTTAAAAATATAAACCTCAATATCTATTCTTTAATCATAAGATTTCTTATTCTAATAATTAAGAATTAAAAACATGCTACACTTTTTCAACTACAATCATCCTCCTGTCAGTTTTAAGAATACCTGCAAGTAGGACTGGGCGGTTATATGATCGTGATCAATGATTATGATAAATTCCAGTTCGATCACGGTGATCAGCTGTGAGCATATTTACTCGATCAAAATGTGGCAGAAATGTGCGTCACAACAGCCAATCAGAGTCAAGCTTTTCCTGCTCACGTCTCTAAGTTGCCAGAGAAGTAAACAGAATGACCGAACATGGAGCTAAATGTGGAGCTAAAGGGAAGCAAAATAGATGTCAGCCGTGACTTTGAGTCATCCTCTGAAGATGTTATTGTTGAGAAGTTTTTCAACGTCAGTTGTTTGGCGGTGGTTCGGGTATCTCCAAGGTGACATCGAGCAATTAAGCCAATGTGCAAGGTATGTCAGCAATCGGCGCCCTCAAAAACCAGCAAGACAACAAATCTGTTTAATCATTTGAAGAAGTAATTCCTGAGTGGTTATGTGGAAAGCATGAAAATGTGAGTGGAGTCTGCACAGCCTGTCATTGCTGACGGCACAAGTAGCACTGGCAGTTTAGCCACAGCTAGCAGTGCAGCCACCAGACTTAGGCAGCGATCAATCATATCATCTAATGTTTACATTTAAGGCATCTTCATTATCTCTGAGGGGGTGAATTGTTTATTTTGGGTCTTGCATACCTGCAAAAACACTCAGGACTGCAGACTAATTTACTATATTATTTAGTATTTATCTACATTTATTGTACTGTCGAGTTAAAATAGTTTTTATATTTTTTTAAGTTTATCTTATCCAAATTGCTTTGTTATTTATTTTGTATGTTAATAAAATGTTGAACTATTCTTTGGTTTCTTTCGTTTTTAGTACAGATGCTTTAAAACTGGCAGTTTAAAAGAAAAAAATCGTGATAATAACCGAGATCAGACGATATGACAAAATATATTGTGAGCATTTTTTTTGCCAAATCGTCTAGGCCTTCCTGCAAGCCCCTCCCCCATCCTGACCCCTGTTTCCCCTCTGATGATAAACCTCACACAGCCCTTTATTCCAGTCTGAGGACTGAAACACTGAAACCCTCTGTGGGCGTAAATGTGGTTATTTGGTTTCTGCTCACTCCTGTTGTAACAAAATCATATGCAGGGAACCCGGTGTCACTGTAACACCTCGCAAACCTACATCCAAAACACTGCCAAGTAAACACAAGTGGGATGTTTATGTATCTGTGTGTGTGTTGGTGTGTGTGAGTGTGTTTGGTGTTGGTGTGCGCGTCTCACACCTCTATTTGTGGACTCTGTGCTGTGACAGTAGGCAGAATAAGAGAGTGTTTTATGGCATCTCATTGAGACACCCTTGACGGTGACACCTCCTGTATACTATTCCTGTCGCCGGCTCCTTTAGCTCTCTTCTTCCCCCCTTTCAGCTCTTCCTCTTCCCCCTCACCCTCTCCTGCTGACTCTAAATCACTTCCCCTTTTTCTGTCTCCCATCTTTCCCTATCCATCTTTCCCAATCATCCTCTTCCATATTGCTCTCTGTCCTCACAAATCTTCCTCTCTGCCCATCCCAGCTCTTTCTCTGCTCGCTGTCTGCCTCACTTCACATCTCTCTCTCTCTCTCTCTCTGAAAATAGAGGCTCTGTTTGTATCTAAAATGCTTTCATTTCAGAGCTGCTATTATTTGCAAGAGTTTTTCATCTTTTATTGTGAAGAAATAAAGCTAGGAGAGTAACTCTGTTCATACCTGACCATAAAATCAATCATCAAAATGCCTTTATTTTGGAGGAAACAAAGTCAAATCAAAAGGATCCCATTGTGTTTGAAATTCTAAATAAACTTGGAAGGTGTCGCAATTTAAAGTTTGGCTCTACCTTTATCAAAAGGATAATTAAATGCTTTAATTTTGGAGGATGCACTGTTGAATAAAAGGGGCTGTTGAAAACTAAATTTTAGAAATACTTTTATTGTGAAGGAGTGGTTCAGCTTTCATACAGTATCACCAGAATTTTATTTTATGAAATACTGAGCTAAAAAGAGTAGCTCTGCTTTTATTTTGAAGGAGAGAAGCCAAAATGGGAACACTGGCAACATCTAGGTATCACAACATTGTAAGACTTTTATTTTGAAAGAGATGCAGAAAAAATAATTAACTCTGTTTAAATTTTAATAACATTTTATTTGGTATAACCAGAACATAACTAATATCCTCTTATCAAATATACTTTTATTCTGAACGAGATGCTAAATGCATTGCTAAGCTTTTATTTTGAAAGAGCTGTAGCTAAATAATGGAGAGGGGAAAAAAAACAAAAACTTTAAAAGGCTGTAGCCTCAAAAAATGGCCCTGCTTACATCTAAATACCAGAGTCTTTTATTTTGAAGGGTCTACAAAATAGACTCTGCTCATGCCTAAATATTAGATTTACTTTTATTCTGAAGGAAATTAAAATTAAAAGAATGACTCTGTTTAAATTCCCATTTAAGGGACACTTTGTTGTGAAGGACCAGAAGCTCAAAATTGATTTCCTTTTTTTTTTTTTTTAAATATATTTCTGAATCAATTTTATTTTGAAGGTGGTGTAGCTGTAGCTGTACACTGGAATTGCTTTTTTGTAGGATGTGTAGCAAAAAAAATGGCATTTTTAGCTAGCTATAACGAATATATTAGTTCTGCTTCAGTCAAAATACCAATAAGACTTTTACTTTGAAGGAACAGTACCTAAATAAAACACAATTCACACAAAGTAAGCTGTTTCTTCCCCTGAATATGAGAAATACTTTTATTCTGGAGGGTCTGTAGGATCAACACCTGTCACGAAGGTTGTTGTTTTTTTTTATTTCAACCTGCGTTTAGAAAAAGAGCAGACACACTGACAATAAAACATCTGCTGAGAGTGTAAATGCTCAGGGGGAAACTAAAAGCTAATTTTATGTTAATTTAGTCTAAACACAAGATAACAAAAACACACTGCTCTAATCAGATCCAAACAGGATCAAATTAGTTTTTAAGGTGGTGAAACAAATGAACTAATGAATAAAAGCGAGATTTCAGGGTGAGACAATATTTCCCCTTTCTTTCCACCACCTCATTTCTGCTCGTATTCTCTCCACGCAGCGATGGCTTTGGAGTGGGTCCACTTATTGATCAGCCTGGCGACTGGAGGGGGAGGCTGCCTGCATGGCTTGTCTGACTATAGTGTAATTAAAGCTGAGGCAACGGATGTGTAGCTCTGACAATGCTGGCCACGCTGCTTAGAGGAAGCTGTTTGAGGTAATGCTACAGCTCAGTGAGATCAAACCGGGGCTTTGGCTGCGCAAGTGGAAATTTGAACACAAGCCCTCGGGTTTTAATGCCACAATAATGAGGCTCTGCATCAGAAAGAGGGGGAATCTTATTACAACCAGTTTTAAGTGGGAGTTAATAACACTTTAAATTCTGATTTACTGATCAGAAACAGTGTAAAGTGAGTTATTCCTATCTTTAACTTTTAAACATGCTTTTATTTCACACTCAGCTGGAACATCTGCGCTGGTATTTCCACCTCTGAGCACCTGGTAGATAAAGACGCCATATTATGCTGTTCCATATATTCAAGACAAACCATAAAATTTAGTGTAAACGATGCAGTTTGTACATTTTTTATTCTCCTAAAATTATGGCTGTGTTTCACTTAGCAGAGCAACTAAAAATGCAAAGATGCACTTTATTATTTTACAGTATTTTACCCTAAAGATGGTGCTACATAACTCATTTATTCCATTAATAAGCTTCTCCAACCACTTTTTACACTAAGCGCTACATAAAAATGCCACTTTTTTGTAATTTTAACCTTCATGGGTCTTGCTTTAGTCACTTTTATCCTGTTTTAGCAATACTCTCTACGTTACTTTTCCCCCTTTCAGCTTGTTATGTAAAGCAATGACAACTTTAAGGCTCTGCACCACCTACACATACAATAAAATGACATCCTCTTTTACATTTTTTAACCCCACATTTTCTGTTTGGGCTACCTTCTGTTTGACCTATTATGCACCAAAACAATCAACAAACAAGTAAGCAAGAGTTGAATGTAAAGCAATGACATCTTTACAGCTCTGCACCTCTGATACATAGAATGCAACGACATCTTCTTTTACATTTTTTAACCCTGCATCTTTTGTGTTTGGGCTACCTCCTGGTTGATCTAGTATCTACCAAAACAAATTGACAAACAAGTTAATTAAAGGCTACCGAGTTGAATGTAAAGCAATGACAACTTTACAGCTCTGCACCTCTTATAAATACAACAACATCTTCTTTTACATTTTTTAACCCCTCATCTTCTGTGTTTGGGCTACCTCCTGGTTGCCCTATTATACACCAAAACAATCGACAAACAAGTAAACAACAACTTACAGCTCTGCACCTCTTATACATAACGCAACATCTTCTTTTATATTGTTTAACCCTTTGTCTTCTGTGTTTGGTCTTACTCCTTTTCCATCTAGTATGCACCAAAACAATCGACAAACAAGTAGACAAGAGGCAACTGAGTTGTATATAAAACAATGACAACTTTACAGCTCTGTACCCCTTATACATACAATACAACGGCATCTTCTTTTACATTTTTTAACTTTTTGTCTTCTGTGTTTATGTTGCTCAGCCTGACCTGCAAACTGTGGAGCAAGTGTAGATCACTCAGACCAGTTTGAGCCACATGCATGAAAATCAACTCCCAGCTGTGTTATCAGGATTTGTTAGTCCAACTATGAGAAAGACTGAAAGATGCACAAGCCAGAGCCACCAAAGAGCAAACACGCTGCCAGCCTAAAGCATCAGGATGATAAATTATGTCACTTTTTTAAAAAAAACAGTATATAAAAAGTGTTTTTTTTTTTTTTTAAAAGTCCACCACCATCTGCCAACCCATGACCCCCACTGGGGTTAGGCCTGCAGGATTGGGACTCACTGGTTTGACTCAGAGTAAATGTTGCCCGCCAGCCTTAACATGTTTTTATTGTGGGCTGATTCACAGAGTCTGTGGAGAGGCTGACCTACAATCTCTGCACAGACTCTCATCTGCTGGAGCAGTTTGGACTTTGAAGTGGTACACAGACACGTGTACCATGTGGTGTTGTAGTAGTGAAGGCCATTCAGAATCACAGCGGTAAAAAATAGACAAAACAATCCACCCTAGGCAGTTCAGAGTCATGCATTTAAAGAAAGAGTGCCAGTTTGATTGAAAAGACTGGAGACAAGTGACCAGCAGAAAAAGGCAACTCGACCACCAAGGTTACTGCAGCTCATGTAACTTTCAGGATGAGTCATTTTACTCAAGCTTCTCTTTTTGGATCCACGAGTGACTGTTTCCATCGTGGTATATATGTGTGAGTCCAGTGACTGCTGCTGGTTTTCAAATGTCCTCTTTTCATATATTTCCTCTGCCATTTATCAGGAAGTGTTGATGTCTCATTGAGGAACTCTGAATTGCTTTGTTGCAGGAATGTGCGACAGTAATAAACCTGCCCGGCCTCTTTCATTTCTCATGTGAAATGGTCTACAGTCATGTGACACATGCGGGCCGGCAACAATAAAGAGCCGTACAGTGATGACATGAAATGATGTGAGGGAGATGGAGAAAGTGGAATACTCATCAGAAATACCATTATTTTGAAGGACATGTTGCTTATGCAAGGGGTATGCTTTTATTTTGGAAGAGCAATAGCTTAAAAATAGCTTATACTCATAGAGTAGATGAAATGCTTTTATTTTGGAGGAGCAGTAGCAAAAAAAAAAAGTGGCTTTTTTCATTTCAGTTTTTAATGTTTATCTTACCGTCATCTAACCTGAAATATATATTTTTTTAAGAGTCTTCTGGGCTAAATAGGCATCAGTACAGTTTACACAGTCTCAAACAGACATAGAGAAGCCGTGCCTACAAAAGTAGTAGTAAAGTAAATGCCTGTTACACGATTAAATGCATGCCTTATCAAAATAAAATGGCAAATCCAAATATACCAGAATCATACATGCTGCAGCAGAAACCCACAGCCAGATGTGTCTGACTCCAATTAGTTCAACATTGCCTCCAGTTTACTCACTGAGACCAGTTCATTCGGCTTGTTTTGCATTTCATTGCAAATAAAGGGAGCAGCAAAATGTATGTGCTTTTATCTTGGAAGAGCTATAGCTTTCAAAGGGAGGTTTATACCTTTAAATTAAGTTATAGTTTTACTAAAAAAGGTACAATGGGAGGGGCACTGTTACTGTCATCGTTACAGCCGTTCAAAAAATGTAGAAAAGAATTGTATTTTTATCGGAAAATTGTGCTTTTATTTTGAAGGAGTTGTCGTGCAAACATCATTTCTGTTGCTTTGCGCTAAGACACATGTCGCATTGCTCTAAGATGCACCTCTGCATGAGGCCATCACTAATGCAACCCCTCCAAAAAAGCAAATGAATGTACTGAGACCCGCCATGATGAATGAGCCTCGATCTGGGTATCGGGTGACGGATTAATTATGTGCATGAAAAGACAGTTTACAGGCAACAACAACAAGCCTTAGTACTTGATCTGCATGGAGGAAAATGATGCGTGTGAAACTAGGCGTGCACAATATTATCGGAACAATATCAGATTAGCAAAAAACAGCTTTAAATGCTGATGATCAGTTTTATGTTTATGTTACGTTGTTGATAGTTAATTTCCACTGCCAGAGTGACATTTGTGTGTTTACAATTATCCTTTGTGGCAGCAAAGGTGATGCATGAGTTACGTGCATGCTTAAGTTTTGCAGTGCTGAAATGATCATATTCAGTATAAGTGGGGATTCAATATCATGAATCTTTGGTCAACATCTTGGCTTCACTTTTGCACACCATGAGGGAGTGAAGGAGCACCATCCATCTTCTCTGCTGTTTCAGGCTGATCCCTGTTGATGGTATTCAGGGGTTTGGGTTCAAAGGGACTTATAAAAGTGTATAATATCATGCAGAGGTAACACGTTTAACCAGCAAAACAATACTGTGGGAGCATCTGTGCAGTAAAAATGAGAATGAAGTGATGAAAAAATTAGACTTGATGCCCTCCTAGAGTCTCTTTTTGCTTTCCTAAACTCATGTTAACTTTATAAGACCATCTGTTCCAGGAAAGAGGGAGGGAAACCAGCAGCACAGAGAGTACAGTCAGCGCCACTGGAGTGTGTGTGTGTGTGTGAGTGAGTGTGAGTGTGTGTGTGTGTGTGAGTGTGAGTGTGTGTGTGTGTTTAACGGCTATAACTTCAATTCTCTTTCCTTTTCAAAAGCCTGTGAGGAGAGTCAGAGTGGGGTGGGATGCTGAATGAAATCCCGCTCAGGGATCATGACTATCGTGGAGTCAAGCGTGCAGGGTTTTGATTTTTTTTCTTTCCTTTACTGGCTTTAAAAAAAAAAATGCTGACATCACAGCGTGAGGGATGCAGCTGCTAACACGAGAGCGGGATGCGCAAGTTCTGGAGTAATGACGATGGGAAAATGAGCGGACCGGGGCGACCCTGCCTTCTGTTACACTACATTACCCCTGACTGCATCTGAGGGCCATTCACTCCCAGACTCTGATACTGAACGCACTGTGGTGGGCAGATGTCACACACTGTTAGACGCAGAAATGCACAAAAAGCACACGCACGCACGCAAGACGGCGGCTGCACACAAGCATACGTCGGCTTTTTTCACAGGCCATTTCATTTCACTTGATCTTGCGACACGACGATGATCTCCATTTTGTCATTTTAAATCGTAATTGCCCTGAGTAGCCCTGCAGAGAGTGGGGGAGGGAGGGAGACACTACATTGGAAGAGGAAAAGACCAAAAAAAGAGGAAGAAAGTGACAAAAGAAAAGGAACAAGATAAAAAGAAGTTCTGAGATAGCAGCAGAAGCAGAAGAAGAACTGCCTTGGCCTTTTGTTTCCTTTCATTCTTAATACAAGACGGAAATATAAAAATGTCCCACTTTTCCTCCCTCCACTCTGAGAGGTGGATGATAACTCTGATTTTCATTTTCTCCACCTTCCCCTCTATCACTCAGCGACGGAGCTCACATAATTATTCCCCGGCTGGCTAGTCTGTAATTACAAGCCTGCAGAACAAATACACTTCAAGTCTATCAGTTTCCCCTCATCATAATTCTCCTCCGAGGCCGCCGCTCTCCTCGGGGAGGCTCGCTGTTTGTCCACGCTCCGGGTCGTAAGTGTCACTCCATTTTTCCATTGACACTGTCAATACTTTGTCCATTAAGGGCTTTTTATATACAAATATATATTATGTAGAGTGTGCATTACCTGTCTGCATGCTTTAATTAACACAGCCCAGCTCTGGGAGCCTGAATGTACGAGCGTTTGGGGAGCAGTACTTAACATCCCAGGTCATGCATGTTATTCTAACTGCAGCAGACAGAAATTATCCTTCACTTTGATGGATTGGGTTTGGTCTCAGAGTTGGAGAAAATCCACTCCTCTGACTACAGGCAACGGAAATCAAATAAAAGACGCTGAGAATTTCCATATTACCAGACTTAATATGTGCAACAACTCAGTCAAAGGAAGGTTTGTTTGATGGTGCAACGCTCCTGGAAGAGCTGCCCAAATTTCCAGATAAAAAGGCGACATTTAGGGTTTGATTTACTGGGATGGTGGCACTGGTAAAAAGTTAGATTAGTCAAGCTAAGTAGCTGCATTTGGCCCAAGCATACGAGAGAAATCTTTAGGGTTGTAAACAAATCAAAACTTGTTATCTGGGTTGGATTCAGGAAACAGAAAACTGCTTCTACCTTTAAGAGGTCTGTTTGTCAAAGTCACCTTTAAGTGCAAACTGCTGCCTGGACATTAAACATGTGTTGCAGCTGGTGAGTCTGGGCCACCTCTGCTTGTATACAGCCTCAAAGTACGGTGGCCGACAAGGCTGACCAATCAGGAACAGCCACTGAATAACCTTATGCTGCAAATGCAAAAAAGATGCAAATCCACTAATGCACAAACAAGGAAAAAAACATTGAAAAGAAAATCACTGTGATGGAGGAAGAGCGAGGAGGACCAGGCGGTGAACTGATTTAACAGGCTGTGAGTGTCAGTTAGCTCCAGACCTCAATTAGCCCTGCAGCCTCTGTAGTTTTAATACGAAGCCCCGTTTTTACTCATGGCACAGAGTATTAAACATTGATGCTGTCCGTGTGACGTCAGCCGTTTGCTTCAGCAGAGTTGTTTTGAAGTCCAATAACGGAAGGAGCCGTATTGTGAAAAATGCCGACTCAGGCTTCCTTTTGATCAACTTGGAGTCAAAGAGGTGGAGCTGAAGCTTACTGGCCTCGTGGCAAACACCCACAATGCACCAGTCCATCCTGTCAAATCATTCACTGACCATACTATGCAAGTCTTAGTCCAACTATAATCTTCTTTAGTATCTAAGTGGATGCATTAAAAACTTCTCAACTGCTTCAGAGGGCCCCCTACAGGCCTGGAGCACTATTGTCATCAGTGTTTTTCTTTTGCATGTGTTGGATTTGCAACATTGTTATTGTTTTGAACTTTTGCATGGGTCATTTAAAGGTACAGTGTGTGATATTTGGCAGCATTTAGTAGAACAGACTGGGCAGAATTGGGATACAATAATTATAAGTATTTTTAGTATGGTGCGTTTGGGGCACATTTGTTATAAATTTCATAATTGGGGTGTTGGGCTCAAATCTTTTCAATGCTGGACACTGAAATGCATTTTTAAGATATGTATGTCAAATTAAAGGGATATTCCGGCATAAAATTAATTTAGGGTCAAACACACCATAACATCGAGTTAGACAGCCCCTTGAAAGATAAATGATGCGGACCGCTTGCTTCTCTAGTTATACCAACTTTAGTAATGACCATTACGGACTTCTGCGGAGTGACGCAGCTCAAGGAAGAAAATTTTTCTATCATTTCCTTGAAGTAATAATCACCATAATAATCCTTTTGCACTGCAGACGCGGTAGTTCTTCTGCCTTAGCGTCTCTGTCTGATTGTATTTCCATGAAGAAATGAGGTCTCGCTACAAACAAGCGGCTGCTGGAGGGGAGTAGGTGAGTTGTGTTTCGTCTCTTTGCTAAAGAAATTAGCCCAAGTTAAAAAGATGTTTGATGGCTAGCGCTGTAGGACCCTATATGTACTGTTGATGAAGTTATAGGTATTGCTATTAGCTATTAGCAATATTGTATTGCTATCCTGTGGTCATTACTAAAGTTGGTATAACTAGAGAAAGCAAGCTGTCAGCAACATTCACCTCTCGAAGGGGTATCTAACTTGGTGTTGCGGTGTGTTTGACCCTAAATTAATTTTATGCTGGAATATCCCTTTAAGAGATTGAAATGGTGTTAATGCTGTTGGGTATGAGTGCAGAAATGCTGCAGGTTAAAAACACGGTCGAGGATTTACATTCATAAGATAAATCGGTTCCAGATCTTTTTCCTGTTTCTAATCATATCAATGTCTGGTTCATCAACAATAAATAAGTGAGCTGCAGATCTACATCCAACCACTTTGCACATGAGCTTTTTGTTCAAACAGCCCAACACAGAGAGAGTCTGCATACCTCTTACAAGGCCTGTCACTGTTAGCATCTGGTGATAGCAAGCCATTTTCGCCATGCCAAGATCGAAGAGAGCAGCAGACGCTTCCGTAAAAGGAATAAATGAAGGCTTGCGGGTTTTGAAGAATTGCTTTTTTATTTTTTTTATCGCCTGTTGCAGCAGATGAGTCAGGACGCGAGAGTGCCACGGCCTCACCTACACTCTCAGGTGGGTGAAGAGGAGGCTCTTTAGCCAGCCAGGGACACAAACAGATAACAAAGACGACTGTGCAGAAAGAGAGAGAAAGAGAAAACACTGAATCCAATGATTAGCCTGCAGTCAGTAATAAAGGCATTGCAGTCTTTATTGATGTACATCTGTTGCTTGATTGTATATTGTCCTGTAGCTCAGATACTGCAGTGTTCTTACGATGTGCAACTGTCGGCTAGTACAGAGGGAAGAGTATTGATGGCCATATGGCGTCTTCTTGCTTCTGTTTCACCTGACAGTTGTCAGTCGGAGATTTTTCTGATTTTATCCCAAAAAAGACAGAGAAAGAGGAGTCAATAAGGAGTTGATGGACAGATTAGAAACTAGAAGAGGAACAAGAGAGGTGAAAAAGGGGACGAGACACAGATTTAACTCTGTTTATCTCAGTTCAAAAGCAGCAATCGTCACACAATAGAGGCAGACGATATGAAAACAGGGTCGGCAAATTTCCCCAATTGAGCAAGAAGCATCTAAATTCAGCGGCTCCATCAACATCAAGGACCTGATTTTCTCAGGGTTTTCTCTCGCAGCAGAAAATAAATACGAGGCAGACGTTGAATGAGAACTCAGATTGCGCTCATTTTGGGTGATATGGTTCATGTCGCGAAAGCCGGCCTGACCAGAACCTTGTGTTAGGGCACAGTGTCTCACATTTTACTTCGAAAGAGCCTGAAAATGGGGGCAATTATCTGGTGAAAGTATTAGGACTTTGTGGATGGGGAGAGTCCTTCAAGATCCCACCAAAGCTTGCCCTGCAGCTGGAGAGGACAGAAAGCAGCAGGAGTGAACTTAAACTTGAAAGTACCCCTGCAAAAAAATACTAGATCCTTTTATAATACATGTGCACTGACTTCAGACAACACTCCATCCAACCACCGCTCTGTCATAGTGGACGGCTTCAATGTATATTAGAGAAAATAAAGGGGATTTTAGTATTGAACACATTCAGTGATTAAGATGATACATGTCTATGTTGTTCAGCTCGTTTCTTGGAGATACAAGGTTTTTCCCCGACAGGAAATAAACATAACTTAAAACTGTACAGTGCAGAGAAGAAAACACGTATCGACAGAATCCATTCTGATGGTGGGAAAACTGTCCCATGAAGACTGTTTACACGTGCCCGGCTGTTTTCATGAACAGACATTTCACCCTCTCTGTTTACAAAAAAAACTGTGTGCACACAACTACGTTTTCAGAAAAGTTCTCATTTACACTAACTCGTGTATATATGCCGTCAAGAGCATATCAAACATGTGGGTGGCAGTGTAGCAAGAAGCTCAAGCCCACGCTAGCCAATCAGAATCCCACATAGCAGCAACAGCAACAACGTCCTTTCATTCTTTTCGGCGCACAACTTGCTGTCTGCTACCCAAATCTCAGTTTTCCTCCGTTTTTTTCTGTTTACGTGCAAACAGAGTTTTCTTAAATCACCACTCTGGCCAGAGTTTTCAAAAACATCACTTTCAGGGGCTAATTCTCCATTTGCGTCTAAACGAAGGGTGTATACCATGGTTAAAGTCTCTGTTTTTAAAAATAACTGGGTGCGTATATTCAATGTCAAAACTGAACAAACTATTAAACTGCTGAAATCCTGTATCGGGGAAAATAAAACAACCTTTACAGAATATGTTCAATTCTCCGTGAGCAAAAAGTTCCACAATCTCAGAAATCTCTGGGATTTCATCGTCTACAGTACAAAAAAAATATAAGCACTGATACTGGATGAACAAACTCCAGGCCCTTGGGCATCACTGTAATAAAAACAGATATGGCTTTGTAGTGGAAGTCACCGCATGAGTTAAAAAATAACTTTTAACAAACATGCAGAAATACAAGAAGAGTCAATGCAACATAACGGTAAACATGACCCCGTTTAAACCTTTTTGAAGGCGCTGTTGGCATCAACTTTAAAATGAGCATATGTTGTTTTTTACTATTTCATATCTAATCATAATGTTAAAATATTTAAATAATACACAAAGACTGATAAAAACAATTTTCATCAGCATTTTGCAGAGTCCTAACTTTTTTAGAACTGTGAAGTTTGTTTTTGTCTTTTTTTTTGTCCCAATGTGTTCAAACATCATTATCACCTACTTTTTAAAAGTACAAAAGTTCAATGTTATTGGTCATACTTTGTTCTCAGTGTCAGAAAAAACTAAATGATACCATGCAAACTCTGTCAAACCTTCTGTACAGGCTCTAGATAGAGAAATAAGACACAATAATTATGTTATTTCGTACTCAGATATGGAGAGAATAATTCATTATAATGTTTTTTGTGGCAGAGCTGCCCTCGGCATCAACGCCTTGTAAAGATGACACAAAAGAAACTAATTACTAACATACATGATGAACACAGAAACAACTATACAAGTCTTAACAGATGGAAATAAAGACAGGATGTCTGCTTTTATCTAACAACAGAAACTCTTCTCTCGCTTGATTATCTTTGCATTGAAATTCTCAACAATTTTGATAAGCCATTATTTCAGTGTTATTTTTCCATCTCACCCTCTCGATCGTGGATAATCCCCGGAGGGTGTTGTTGGTAATGAATGAAAAATTGCAGTGAAGCAGCTGAATTGCCTATAGAAGTGAAGAGACTGTGCAGTCTTGAGTGCCTCCCTGATGATCAATTATGTCGGATCCAAATCAATACGAGAGCAAGAAAAATACATTTATGAGTCTTTGGAGAGATGTGATTGAAAGACAGTGAACGACAAGTAATGGTTAAAAATTGAACATGAGTGTGCGGCGGTTTGTCAGTCTGAAATGAATTAATAGTCTTCTCCTGCCTGACTCTGCAGAAACAAGCTGCCACTCATTACACACCGCTCGAAGACACGGCTTGATATTCTCGGCTTATTGACACGTGAATAATCCTGTCAATAAAGTTGAAAGGTAATATGCATAACAGTATTCGACTTACAAATCAGACCTTAACTGAATTAAAGCCTTTCCATTAACATCCAGAGTGAGGTGGCGGCGGCGGCAGGTTCAGATTGCAATCAGGAGTCAGAATATAGGCCATCATTCACTGGAGGGAGCGCGCAAAACACCCGGAATTTAAGGAAACATTTATGCTAATGTATGCACAATTTCTAATTTCACCACAAATGCTCGCCATAACGCGTCGATCCGCTTTGTCAGGAAGATGAGCAACACTTTGATTGCTCGGAAATGTCAAAGAAAATTGCTGCGAGTGTGAAAGTATGTCCCAACTCTTATAAATATCTCTGCAGACAAGGAGGCTCCAACCTCAAACCTTCAATTATATCCGGCATGATGGAGTTATTAACAACATAAGGGATGCACTGATCCTCATGGTAGAGGTTATGATGGAGAAAAAAGTGAGGAATTAAACGCTTTGCATTCATGCTTTTATCCGAATCAAAGAATAACTCCACTCTCATTTAGCGTTTAGCATAAATCATGAATAACATCGAGGAAAAACAGTCATATCGATCTACTCTGCTGCTGCTGCTGCTCTGGTGATCAAAAGTAGCACATTTCTTACATGTAATCAAATCAAATGAACAGCTTGAGGCGCTTCATTATCAGCCAGTGTTAATGCTTTTGTCTGCTGTGACTAATGAGGCTGCAGACAAACAGCTAACAAGGCTAACGTAGCAGAGGAGCTGAGCGGCATCACTCTGCTATGAAAGGCAACTAACAGTGGGCGAAGAGCTAAACAATCCCGCAAAAAAAAAAAAAACAGTCCGGTTTTAAGTGTTTGTCACGTTGCGGTGATTACACATACAGACCCTGACCTGGTTGGCTCCAGCCATTTACAAATTGAATATCAAGTAGCGCACTGCTGTTTTGCGGCTTTGAAATACAACATGAGAGGAGTTTGAACTCGCTCTCAGGAGTCAACAAGTCATGAATTGCAAACACTGATTATTGTTACGGAGAGAAAAGACAAGCAGCAACAAAAAAACACCAGCTAATCAAGAGAGACAGAAAAACTCCTGGTCTGAGCTGGAGCTCACAGGTGTGAGCCGCGGGCTGAACACTCATATGTTATACGATCAAGGAAAACAGCCTGATATTATTATGATTTATCAACGACTACAAAATATGTATGAAGGTGTGGCCAAAGTTTAACAGCTTATTGGTTTTTGTTGACATTCATAATTAGGCCGCCTTGTTTTTTGGAGGGCCAAATTAGTCAAATTGGGAACAAATCCAGTCCTCCAACAAAAGAAGGCTTCCAGGATTATCTTTTAAGATTTCCCCAAGTAAAAGGTATGCCACAAGAAGGGGTGTCCTGATACGATATTGATATCGGATATTGGTTCGATATCAACAAAAACTCAAATATTGGATTATATCGGCCTGCATCTAAAATCTCCAATATCAGCATTCCGATACAAGCAGTCCATTCCAGACTCCGCTCCATCACCTCTATCTAGCAGCGCCCGGATCCAGCATGTAGAGCCAGCGTAATCAAGAGTAGGAGTGATGTCAGCTGTGTGGCAGTATTTTTTCAGTTAAGTCGGAAAAAGACATTGCAGCTGAATGCAAAACTGTTCATGCATGAGTTTGTGCTAATATTGGATCAATATCAGTATTGGTCAATGCTGAAGGCTACAATATCGGTATCATATCGGAGGTAAAAAAAGGTGTATCTGGACACCCCTAGTTACAAGCAGTTTAACAGATGACTTTGCTTGTTTCCAAACTGTGCCTATCTCTTGGGAAGACAAATTTGGGGGTTTAGTCATCAACGGTAGACACTTTTAAAATATCTTTGAACAAAAAGGCCAAAAAATATACAGGGTGGGTGTGATATGGTAAAAACAGACATGACTCTGTAGTGGAAATCATTGCATAGGTTCAAAATCACTCCCAAAAATCATGTCAACAGTTTTTTGTTGCATCCACAAATGCACTTATATGTAAACATCCAGAAATAAACAGCGTCCCTCCTTTTTATGCCATCCTTTCATCTATTTTAAGGTTCATTCATACATATTTGTTCTTTCTTTCTGTCTATATTTGAGTGTTTTGTTGCGCACCTTTTATATCAGCAGCCTGCTTTTTAAAGACACATAAATAACAATACTAACACTCAGAGTCTTTTTCTCGACTCTGAACAGGTGATGCACATGAGAATGAGACTTGTTATTGACGTAGAGTGACGCTGAGTGAGATCTAACGAGCAGGTACACTTCATGAAAGGAGCAGCAGCCTGAGTGGGTCCATATTTAACATGAGACATCACACTTCAATCAGTGCATTAAGAGGAGGGACAAACTGAAGGACCTTTCCGTCTCTGATCAGCTGTAGCAGGGCGTGTGTCAGAGAGTGATTGAGGATCGTTGAGGTCATTGATTGCAGACGGAAAACTTGTAGAGCTAAGAAAATACTTCAAAAAAGGAGGGCGAATACACTTGTAGGAATCATCTATTGTACCTTACTTTGGCTTTTTGAGCTATTTTAAAGCTTCTCTAAGGAACTTTTGGCGCCCCCTGTGGTCAAAGCAGTTGTCGTTTATTTTGTCCTCTTCATGCTACATCAGTGGTTTTTTTAGACATAAACCTCATTTTGCTGACTTTTGACAGTCAAACTTATCATTTATTGTGAATATACTGTGTTTCTTCAGCTGCTCAGCTGACACCTACCCCCTTACACTGGTTTCAGTGTTAAAAATTACAAAATAAAAGTCGTCAACCTTATTGCTGATGGTCTTGTTTGCTTTTGTGTGTCATAAAAACGCAGCAGTATGAATTTCAGTCAATTTCAGGAACGTCAAAACTCTTACTGAAGCTTTAATTTTTACGCTGAAAAACATTCCCTCATTGGTCATACAATTCACCTTTTTTAAATCATCACGTTTCATTGTAGAAGAGTCGCCCCCTGCTGGCCACTAGAAAAGCTGCACCTTTCAGACCAACATTCAGGTATTAAATCCTGCCTTTTGGGTCAGAGTTTCCACCTAAACAACCTCAATCCGTCTAAATACAGCAGGAAGACATCTGGTTTTACAGACCGCACTGTCTATCGCTGCAATAATTTACAAGCTGCAGCAGAATCACCTTCACCTGCACAGACCTCGCTCCAATGTCAGAACAGCACTATATCAGATTGATTTCCCTCCTAAATGTATTTTAGGCAAATAAATGTTCGTCAGGAGCCACACTGAGTCTGTCTGCTCATGGGAACTGGGAGGCCTTACATCATGACTGCAGGAAATTAAAGGCTGTGATTAAATCATGGGAAGTATTTCTGCTGTCGTTATGATGATTAGCTGATAATAAAGTTCGCTTAAAATGAAAGTCAAATTTAAAGTTTGGAAGTGAAACTAAAAGTTTTGAGCTGTTACTTTGAGTGTGTTTGTGTCTGTGTTTGTCAAGGTGGTGTGCATGTGTGTGTGTGTGTGTGTGTGTGTGTGTGTGTGTGTGT
This sequence comes from Xyrichtys novacula, assembly GCA_962446985.1. Classification (NCBI taxonomy): domain Eukaryota; kingdom Metazoa; phylum Chordata; class Actinopteri; order Labriformes; family Labridae; genus Xyrichtys; species Xyrichtys novacula. The sequence continues at coordinate 11,176,512 of OY660876.1, read as the reverse complement.
TTGTGTGGGCGGGGTGCAGCGTTCGTTAATGTTTTTGGTATGTGGGTGGTTTTTCCTTGTTGAATTTCTTACATTTTGTTCTTTCTAGAAACACAACTTGTACATATTTGAATATATAAAGCGGGGAAATGAAGGAAGAAATCGCACTTTTGCTTCAGTTTTGGTTTTTTTTTTTTAAATCAGCTGCATTTTTATAAACACAATGCATACTTAAAAGACGTGATACTTTATTGCAATAACTAACAGTACTTGCTTTTAGTAAAATCTCCATGTTCTTCACTGGTATTAGTTTTTTATTGTTTTTATTTATTCATTTTTATTTACTATGTATTGTAAAGCACTTTGGTTCACCGAAAGGGTTGTTGTAAAGGGCTGTAAAAATAGATTTACATTTACATTCATGTCTACATGTATATTTCTATTTTTATTTCTATTATCACCTTTTAAGTGCGAAAAAAACAACAAATTCTTATTCTCCATTCTGACACAGTAACAAAATATTACTGCAAGTCTCTCACTGTTTCAGATCTTTAACACGATGTTTGATGTAGATTTTTTTTCAATAAGTTGCTCAATTCCAACCAAACAAACAAGATAAAAGTCCACCTGTTAGTTTTGTTTAGTCTGTTGTTCAAGTTATCTAATGCTTCAAATCGCTCCAACGACAAGGATTCACATGCAGAGATTTTAAATAAAGGCGAATAACTAAAATACCACAATGAGCGCATAATTAACACCTCTGCAGAAACAGCAATGCCAAGTTTTTATTCTTAAGCTTGTTAACAGCATTCACATCTCACTTACATCCTCCTCACTGAGAAGAAAATTGAAAAGTGACCCAGAATAGTTAAATTATAGGAGAAAATGTGTGCAGCAGCTTGCTTTGTTATCATACGGTCTAAACTTGGCCCGTCCAACTCCTCTTTCAGCGCGGCGGCTCAGAGGTCCCTGACCAACGCCCGACCGCGGCCAGATTGTCCGAAGTGGCGTATCACGGAGGGGCCGAGCGGCAAACCTCGAAAGCAGCAGAGGTGACATCTGTAAAGTGTCGTAATGAGATCTTTTAGAGCGCCAATGAGGTCCCCGAGATGCTCGATGAGTGATGTCCACAGCTGGTCATTATCTGCTCCAGTCGCCGCCGGATCATAAACACCTCTTCAAAATAAAAGGCCCTCGAAATTCAGTCAGAAACACCACAGCTAAAGGGTTTATGGAAGTCCCATTTGTTCATCTTTAAGGCTATCTCAAGGTCTGTGGCGCGGTCGCTGCTTGGAAGAACATTTGCTTTATTTACAAGGACTTTTATGATGCACTTCATAATGTTACTGCTGATCCAGTCAGTGACCTGACACGGCTGCACCGACACAGCCTTGAGGACCTTTATATAAAAGGCACACAGCATATCTGTATCGTAACAAATCGCAGCTCATCTCTGCATGTGGTCATCCGTCATCTGGAGTGACTTTATCTCTTGGGTGCCAAGGATAACAACGACAGGGAGACATCGGATGGGAACTCACAGGGTGACGGCGGGAGGGCAAAGAGAAAACAAAATGAAGAAGGAAAAGAAAAGGTACAAGAGTGGAAGGAGGGAGGAGAGGAGAGAGTGACAGAGTGATGGAGGAAATACTATTAAAGGTAATGAATGTCACTCTGTCATTCCCGCTGTATGATCCAGGTGCCTTTGCCAATTATCCTGACAGCCAGAGGTCTGCTCCAGCTCTCCTTCCCACTGGGGGGAAAAAAAAAGACTCGGTTCCAGTGCCAAACGCTGGCCTTGTTACAGGACTCACCGGGGATAACGGCTCCAACCAGAGATCATCACTTTTGAGATAAAGAGCTGCAGCTTCTACAGTAAAAGAGCAAAGATCAGGGGAGCTCTTAATGTGGACAGCCAATGTGACGGCCATCCACTTGTGCGGACCCCAGGTGTGCACAGGCTGCAGGAAGGACAAACAAGAGTGTTTTCTTCCTGAATAATGAACCAAAAAAAAGGTCAAAACCCGGAGCGCATTTTTCTTAGCATGGCTGGGATGAATTAAGGCATAATTAAAACATAATCCATCCTCTGTAATTTAGCGAAATGTTTCATCAACGCAGCATGAAGCGCTAATTGCACACAAAATATCCATAAACGTCTGGCCTCCTAACAATTAAAAAGGAGGCGAATTAGTTCACCTATACATCACAGGCCTGATGAATATTCTCAGCCGCAGGCCCTCAAAATAAATAAATGATTAAGTTTTCAAAACACTCTGCAAAATTAATCTCGAGAGTGCTTTCTCACCCCAAAAACATGCAATAAATTGGACTCCTAATGAAGCGCGGAAGAGGTGAGCAGCATATGGCAACTAATATTTAATCATAATACAGAGTTAATCCCTGGGAAAATGGGGGAACATGCTCACTACATGCCCTCCTTACCAACCAAATAGTTTCAGACACTTCAGGAAGTAATCATCGAGATTTTTCAAACAGTTTTCTGCCACAATTAGTCACAGCTACCATTAGAGAGGAACGTCCCAGCTCTCTCGGAGGCTTATTAGATTAAAGAAAACCCAAAATGCTAATTATATTTGCAGCTAAAAGGTTGTCTCTGTCCATATACGTTCTTCTAATTTTAAGCACGGCGTCGAAAAACCTCGAGAAAAACCTGTCAAATGTCTCTTCAAAGTTTTGCCCTAATTTATGTCATAATCAGATTGTTTTCAGAGCGTACGAGGGAGTTGAGCCCGTCCCATCCCACCTATCGTTCCCTTACCTCCAATAAAATGTAAACTACGCACCACTGATTTGTCTGTAAGTGGGTCAATCAATCAATTTGTCATCAAGGCTGTCGCCAGCTCATGAATCACTGGCTATGACGCCTGACGATGAGTCACAGCCTGTGAAAAACCAGTCAGTACGCTAACTGTTGTCTGTCGAAGCGGAGAGAGGAGAGAGTCTAAAGAGAAACCTGGAGACCGTCTCTGGTGACGAGGGAACCACGTCAAAGTCCAAACACCTGCTCTCCTCTGCTCTTAGTGTAGGTTTACTTGTTATTCAGTCAGTCGGGAGTTGGGACCACACGAAATACTCACAAGTATGGAGAAGTTTAGAGAAAACAAAGTCCGACTAACTGGCAAGTCTCAAGACGCTCAGACAATAGTCAAACTTAGAGAGTCAACAGAGAAATCATGTCAAATTAATTTGGCGATTTGGTTTTCAGCACCTTCCGGTTGATGTCCACACACCTGTGAAAGTTATACATCCAGTCCAGTGGCTATAGACCAGAGTGGAGCAGCTACAGAACTCACTCCATGCTACGAACCACCACCTGTCATCTTTATCCGTTTACATGCCGATAGTGGAGCTTCATGACGAAAGGTCATTGCCCCGGCTAGTGACAGGTGGCTGCACTACATCTTTCTGTTTCCACACACCAAGCGCGACTGAAATCATTCGTGTGAATTAATTACATGTTAAGTCAATGCAAAGCCGCAATTAGACGCTCCGACTACTCTTGCGGTGCGAATGATGCGAATTGGGTGGGAGCTGCAAATGTCTGAACTTGTCGTGATAACTAATCAGCACAAAGGTTGACGGGTGACGTATAAAAATGGACGGTTGGTCACTGGTATCTAAGGGGGAGGACAAACTGATGGTGTTGGTGTGTGGGTGCTCCAACTTATATATACTTTTCTTTCAATTACTGAAACCGGAATAAAAAGGAGCTCGTCTGGAGGCAAGTGAGTGAGGAGATCGGATTACCCGGTAAATTGTAAAAAACCTGGAATTACCGTTGAGGCGCAAATGAAGCAAGTTAATACTATTCATACACACGTCTAGATTGGCGAGAATTAAGCGAGTAGATGCCCTGCAGCTCGAGGTGAATGTCAAAGACTGTCGCTTCTGCACATGGTACGCACACTTGATCAGATGGAGCCCTGGGAAAATTATTAGTTTTGTTGACATGCTATTCAACAGTCAATGGTTTCATTTAATTGAAAGATGCAGCACTGGTTTTCAGAAATCCCTTTAAATTCAAGATAACAGCTTCATGGAGTATGACAATAACTGATTAAGATGTCGGCTCTGCGCGTAATCTGTCCAAGTTGATCTTGTTTATGTGATTTTTGCTTATTATTTAAAGTAGAAAATGCCAACCCCTCCAGATAGACAGATAGATATTTGAGGATTAATTAGGAGCTTTTATCGAAGAGCCTGATGTCATATTTAAAGAGATAAATATTCCAGTGTCAAAGTCCAGGCTGAGCCAGGAAAGCACAGAGCGTGTAACAGCGTCTTGGCTCCCTCTGCCCTCTTTCTGGACGCTTTCAACTTAGTTTGGAGATAAAGTCGCAGCTTTGATCTTCAAACAGCCTGTTTGAGATTGGAATTGAATCCCCTTGGTTATTATCACCGCACAAGAGCTGGAAGTTTGAATATATTTTGGACTTTCTCTAATCTTTAATCTTTTTAATTTTGCAGCGCCACTGCAGCGTCACACAAAAGCAAGAGGTCTCAATAATTCACTGCACAAACCTCAGTGGAGGAGAGAAGGGGAATCTTTGTTGTGGACGTACTTTGTAAAATTAATACATCTTCAATAATGTAAACGAGCTCAACAGAAATGTTCGTGTTTACCTCTAGATATATGAGATTGTGATGATATGGATCTTGATTGTGTAGCATTTTGGATCACTGACGTGAAACTCTGAAAACATCACTTATGTCCTCTTCTTCGGGTGAATGGTATCTGAGTAAACCAACGCCGGGTGTTAATTAGACTGAAAAGCACACATCCACAGAAATAGGAGGCCAAGGCTAATTAGCATTTTAATCGCTTTCATTGCTAATGGATAAATCAGAAATCCTCCTGATGTGACTCTGTGATGTGATGCCATTCTGATCAGAGGAGGAAGCTGGAGTGTCAGCCAGCCTGGCTGTGGAGTCCCACTGTGTCCATCTGTGTGTCCGTCCTGCAGGGATCCATATGGGGCCCGATGATAGCAGAGAGAGGACGCCTGCATGTGGCCAAAACATGTGGTGGAAACATAAATGAGGATGCACGGTGCATGAAGGAAAACGATCCACAAATCTCCAGCAGTGCAAACAAACGATGAGATGTTTACTAAAATAATATTTTATTCAAAGAATTTGTCAATAATTCAAAAAATATACAAGAAATCAGTTTGTTTAAAATAAGGGGGTTATCGGTTCGACGTAATTACTAGCAGTCTCACCAGTTCTCTCCTGCTCCTGAGCATTATAATCCACAGATTCGTGTGAAATTACCTAGAATTTTCCATGCTGCAGTACCTGGCGGTGGAACAAAATGTGTCACATTTCCGTGTCGTTACCATGGAAACGATGCAAAAAACCAATTCAAGTTGGTGGTGGACATGAGAGACTCATAAAACAGAGTGATAGACAAAGATTATGAAAAGCAGGGGTGTGTCTAAAAGAGTGGTGGGGGGTGCCCCTGCCCCTCCCGCCTGTTTAAATCTAATCGGCCACCCCATAATTGATCCATTAAACTATGACTTAATGCTTGGCTTATGTTTACGTCATCTAATAGGACTTTAAAAAGTAGAACATCTTGTTTGGTTAGTCCTTAAAGACAGATTTCTCCTTACGCTGGCAAGATTGTGTTGTTTGTGTTTGATTGAGTATATTAAGATGATGTGATGCTAACATATTAATGCTGTGTACCATTTAGATATTGAGTAGATGTATTTCAGGTTAATTTCAGTTTATTTAATTGCTGCCTTGCAGAGTAGTTGTTATATCTTGCGCACCTGAAATGCTACAACCAATCATCCAAGGCGGAGTGATGCTTTTATGTGCAAGTTAAGGCTAGCTGCACAAGAGATGCCATGCTAAATACACATTATTTGCAGCACACAGGATGGCAATTTTAGCTGCTCCCAACTGGTGGGATGAATTTCTGGCATTTTAGAAAATGTGGTTGTCAGATCGTATGTTCACCATGCTAGCAGCACTTTTGGGGGGTAGCTAGAAAGCTATTCAATAGCTAGCGAAACGACTTCAACTTCCCTTTCACTGACCTTAACTCTCATCTTTGGGTGTTTTTTTTATGGAAACCTTTAGAGACAAGTATGATGTACTACTTCAGCAAATAATTGGCAGATATTTTAGAGTTTTTTGTGAGTTCTGTCAATCTTTATCTTACTTCTTTCTTCAGTGTTAATACAGCTGCTCTAAAAAGCAAGATAAGGAGGGATAAACAGTTTTGGAATTGGCATTTGGTGCAGCTGGAGGCCCAAAAAACAAATTTCTAAAGTTTTGGTCCCATGTGAGACCAAAATCCACACTGCCTAGCTAGTTTTGTTTCTAACTTTACCGACGCAAGTGTTTCGTTAATCTAAACCCAATTTTCTGGACAACTAACCAAGTATTTAGTAAGCATTTTGCTGTATTACCACAAACATATGTTTATATAATGTGATGCAATCTTAAGAGGTTGAGTTCTTTTGCTGTATTCCTGCAAGATCGGGATGTTCCCATGTCACCAGCATGATTTCTTCCTCCTTTTATCAGCATGAATTACATAATGTTAGATCCCAAGCTCTTGGATGCACACACACAAAAAAAAGACAGGAACGTGTCACTTCGGGCATTTTTCATGATTCTTCTTCCTCATTTGATCCGAAAAGTAGATTTATCAATTATGAGAGTAATCTCTAGTTTCAGCCCCAAAAATAGACATTTTTGTGACACAAACACCTCCTCAGATAAAAGTTGTTCTGCTTCAGTCTAATCTGTCTTCAGGGCATTTCGTGCTCTCAATAATAACATGACATCCAGATGATACATTTAGCCTCCTTCTGCCATAAATAGGAGTTTTAAAATGCAGGTCACTTGAAACTCTAAAAAATGGATGTCCCAGAGCTTCATAATGTATTCTTGGCTATGCAGTATCACGTTTTTGCCCTTTAATAATGGAAAAGAAGGAATTATAAACCCACTCCTGACTCTCTGAAGCATTGCTGCGTGTGGAAGCTATTCTTCAGGTCCACAGTTATCATTAACTGTGCTTCCATGCATGCCTGGTGACTTCCTTGCGTCTTTAAAGAGCATTTCTAACAAGCGTGGTGATTACAGAGTTCAAAGTATCATGATCTACCCTCATACCTTCAGAAAAGCACAGTTGTGTTTAGCTTATAGACATTTTAAGATGAACTTTACCATCTCAGCCAACTCCATTTCCAATTAATCAGAAGCTGCTTTGAATATATTGAATTATTTAGTCTTCATTTGCAAAAAAACAGCCTCGAGTGATAGTATTATCTTTCTGTGTGACCCTTGTTTTTTTAGGACCGTCTTGGACTTGCTGGTTTTGCTCGTTACGCTGTATGATGCCATATTTGTTCACACCTTAACAGCTATTAAATGACTCCTTCCTGATGTCTTGAAATGTCATCACAACTTTGCCTCAGATCCCAGACTATCACTGTGCCTTTCCATCTTTCATCCACCTGGCACAGTGGTTGTGAGCAATAGCCGTTCTAAGTTATAAAGAGTCCTCTTGCTCTCTGGATCTCTAACATCAGATGTGGTCATGGGATCAGGGGGTCAATGCTTTTTCTTTTCCAGAAGTTCTTTAAAGATTAAAAAATCCTCTTTTATTCAGATCAATACAGTAATTTTGCCGTGTTATAATCAGTGTGGCAATGAAAAGATATAAGTACCTGACTCTTCTCGCACAAGCTGTGCTGTCATGCTTTTTTCACATGTTCTTAATAGCTGATATTACCTTGCTGAAATAACTGAAGTGCATCATGCATATGTAGACAGTGCAAGAAATTAGCATAGCTAGCTTGGCTTGTCATTTATTCATCGTTTGGAGTTAAACATGGCAACTAAAGACTTATATCATTCTTTCTCAGGTAAACAGGGATGTGAAAGGGTTGGGGTTGTCAGGAATGGACATGAGACTCAATAATAGGTGAATATATGCATCTATAGGTCATCTGCAAAGGAAAAAATATACCATATTAAACCAAAACGGTACAATTTGTTGCATTTGAACTCATTTTATCTGCAGTCCCATGGGGGCCCGCAGTTAGTGCAGGTCTAATTCAATCATTTTTACCTTTTTTGGTCTGGATCCATCTACTCGTCTCCATGAACACACCTGGTTCACACTATTTAGTCTCTACATTGTGTACTCAGTTTTGGCTGCAGCTTGTGGGTGTTACTTTTTACACATCTATGTCGTCATGAAACAACCCAAAATGCATGCCTTCATAGAAAACGTTTGAGGCTTACCATCTTAGCTCTCCATCCAGCCAAACATCAGCTATTTCCACTTTAGCTGCTGTTAAACTGCAACATACAGTTTGCAGAAAACATTACAGCTGTAGCGTCATCATGAATGTATCTTATTATGACACTTTGCAAAGGTTTACAATAGTTGTACAACACTGAAGCCTTGTTTTATGTATTTAAACTCAGATTAGCAAAATAGGTCTCCTTTAGACATCACACGAAAATACAAACTTAGCATTTCCTTGACTAAAACTGGGCCAGCAGGTGTAGTAAAGGTCAGTATGGGTGCTTGGCATAAATTCTAGCAGCTTCCATTAAAACAAACTCGGAGTCACAATGAGCATGAATACTTCCTCTTGACAAATTTCATGAATGTTAGAAAGAGAGATGAGAAAAGATGCCCTACTAAGCTGCATCAGAGATCATACGGAAGGAAGTTGATGGTTTACTCAGGTGAATACTTTGGAGAAAACATTTTTATTTGATCAGATTAAACCGATAATACTGAACAAATCCCTCATAAACCTCCTGCTGTCTTCCCTTGTCCATCTGTACCACAACATGAAACACTTCCTGTAGCTGAAGCTCCACCTCACCGAGGAAAAAAAACATGGAAACATACATGTCAGAAGTCTTCTGTCTGCCAGTGAGTGCTCAGTAATAGAATAAAAGCCTTCTGTTATGCAGTGCACAACATCAATAAGACACATGGAGACAGGGTGCTTCACGGGGGTTTTAAGAGAAAATCCTGTTAACGGCTGAAAGCAGTGGTGTGCTTTGAATGTCACTCTTACGCATAAACCAAACAATAAAGAAACACACGTTTCTAGATCTGTCAATACCAAAATAAAAAGAGGATGAAAATCGCAGACACAGATTTCTGCAACAATTACAGCACAAAAACATATTTTATGTTTGATTGCTCCTGTTGCATTCCCTTTCTTCAATTCAACTTGCTCCATTTTCCAGTAATTCAGGCTTTTCCAGTGCTGCGCCCACGCCAGCCTTTAGCTTTTGTGTGCAGAGCTTTCTTCCTAAATTGCAGGCTGGCCTGAATGCAGAGGGGAAATGTTGCTGTTTCAGTGGCCGGGTGGCCTGAGTAGTGAGCACTGTGAGGCAGGTATGAGTTGTGTACACTGGCAGCAGGTTTCTGCACAGCCCTGCCAAGTCCATCTGGATTCAGCCCCACCACTGTCCAGAGTAATTATTTCTCCTGAGAGTCGCCTCTAATGCCTGCCACGCTGCCTGCCATACAAAGCCTGTGATGTGGCCCGTGATGTGTGAGTGTGTGTGCACGGCTTTATGTAGGGCAAAAGACTGTATTCAGAAGGCTGTGTCTGTGTGTGCATGTCAAAGTGTGTGCTTGTGTGTGTGTTTGATTTCAGGTTTCGCTGACTGAACAAAGCTCTTCAACTGTTTGGCCTGCTGTGCCACACTTCATCTCAATTTATAGAAGCAATTAGGACGTTTTTGTTTCCCCCTCTTTTATGTAACCGCCACAGACTGAAGGAGGGAAAACTGTGCCTGGCAAAAATTAATAGCATAAATACTCAAGCGGCTATGATCAAGTGTCTTATTACACCAAACTAAATTAGTTATGTGTGACTTTTTTTTTTTTCTGTCATGCTCAGTTCACTCTTAATGAGCATCTATTCCAATTTAATTTGGCATGGCATGCAATAACAGATATCTTTTAAAAAGAAGACAGCAGCTTCTCTCGGTGGGTGGCTCAATCTCAAGGTACACTGTGCCATACTGCAGTAAAGAGAATTACTTTGAGGGAAAGGGGGGGAAACAAATGGGATGCACAGATAATAACTTCGCCACTTGCAAGGTAAAGATAATGTTGATTAAAATGAGCAAACAGTCTTCACACCCCGCTGCCTAAAACCTTATGTACTGGGGATACACAAAACACTTCAGCTTTGTCACGCCTGTCCCCGCCCCTGTTTTATGAGCGTATGCATTTTATTAGTGTTTTTGTAAACATTAACTTCAAGATCAGCTTCAAAACTCATTAAAACTTTCTATTTTCTGACGAATCTGAAGCACATCTGCAGGGTTTCTAATACATGATAATGCATGCTCAGGGAGTCGACCAAGTACACATTCAAAAAGCACCTCTGCAACAGTGTGGCAGCTCAGCTAGCAGCCCCCACTGACTGTTTTTCCTGTTTTTCACCGCACAACAATATGGTAACATTGGTTTTAAACAAGACATGGCAAAGACTAAAACATACCATTACTCTATATTTCTGAAATGTGAAACAGCTATGGCTCTGTTACTAACCATCTAGCAGCTCAGCTAGCTGTCCCTACTGGCTTTTTTCACAATACACCATTATAGTAACAATGATTTTCAACAGGAGACTGCTGAGAGAGAGCCCAGAACATACCCATAAAATAGCAAGGGCTCTCTTATTGCTCAGCCTGCAGCTTAGCTAGCAGCCCCCATTGACTTTTTTTTTTTTTTTTACAGTACACCATTAGGTTAACGTTTCAACAAGAGCCTGCTGAGAGAGACACTGAAACATTCCAATGCTTTATGAGTATCAAATTTAAAACAACTAGGTCTCTGTTAATAATCAGCCAGCAGCTCAGCTAGCAGCTCCCGTTGATCTTTTACACTGATTTTCAACAAGACTCTGCTGAAAAAGTGACTGTAACACACCCATACTTTATATTTCTATAAACCAGCGAGGAATTTATTGATAATCAGGCGGCAGCTCAGCTAGCAGCTCCTCCTGGTAGTTTTTCACAATACATCATTATAGCATCACTGATTTTCAACAAGACACTGCTGAGAAAGAGACTAACGCATCCATACTTTATATTTATCGAATATAAACCAGCTAGGCCCTATTATTAAACAGCTGGCAGCTCAGTTAGCAGTCCCTTTGGAAATTTGTCAAGAAGCCTTTCAGGATTATGGGACACTGCTTTCTTCACCATGTTCACAAATGTTTAATCAAGAGTCTAATGCTTGTAAGGGAGAAAACTTGAGAGATTCTGACCTAAAAGACAAGCTGAGTGGGAAAGGGTAAGCGAAGGCTCAGCATGCAGCCTCTTCTGACTTCTTTTGTTGAATACCATTAGGAAAACATCAAATTTTAAAAAGACACAGCTAGGAAAGAGACCCATGCTGGTTTACTCAACCACAGTAAAACAATGAAGATTTCTCTTAGGAAAACCAGCTTGGGATTGATCAATAAACTATTGGCAGCTCAGCTGGCAGTCCCTTTGGAAATTTGCCTAAAAAGATTGATGAAATATGAATAATTTTGCGGGAAAGCTTTTTGCAGGAGATTCATATACTTTTGAATACAATGTCTGTTTGTTTTTAGGGATACAAAACTTGAAGATCCTAACAAGCCAAGTGGAAGCTCAGCAAGCAGCCCCTTCTGACTTCTTCTGTTGAATACCATTTGGAAAACACTGACACCCCCGCTGCTTATTTCACCCCAAGTGAAATAGTGAAGAAGAAAGTCAAAGAATTCAGATTTTCAACATAAAACTGACAGATTCAGTATTTTACAATGTGAAACACAGGAGTTGTTTGTTATTGACAGGGTGGAGATTTATGCAAATAATCCTGCGCTCTGCAAAGAACCTCCTGAACGATGAACACTGACTACAGCCTCACTCCCTCCCGATTCCTTGTTTCTGCTTTGGAGCTTTGCAATGCAACTGGTTATGATGTAAAAACCACTTTATTCTGTGTTTTTATTGGTTTTGAAAACAAGGTTTGTTTTGGAGAGGGGAAGACCTCTGTGGAAAGCTCATCCCTGACCTAAAACCTCATGAAGGCTGAACACTAAAAGGTCTTGTTTCATTCGGCAGCCTATCACGCCACTGCTGCTGAAGCTAAAACAGATTTGTGCAGACGTTTGACTGATACGTGTGCGAGGGGTTCATGGTTAAGATATTCAGCTGGAGAATGCAAATCTATTTGAAGGAAGGAGGATGGTGTGAAAGATAGAGGATGTGTGCGCACATGGACAAATAGGTCATCCAAGGAGTTAAAAATGCAAAAAGAAGTCTGTGCCACTGACCCTGCAGAGCACACACTGTGAACATACTGTCAGTCATCCTCGCTCTACAGTCAGCCTCTCTCTCCACCTTCTCTCCACCCCTGAGGCTATTCCCTATTACAGCAGGAAACAGGGAGTTCCTCTATGCAAATGACTGTAGCGGGGAAATGTAGCTGCCGCTCTTCACAGGCTCACTCTCATTACCTCATACATCATTGAAGAGACGGGATACGTCGACAAAAAAAAAGAAAGAAAAAAAAGGAGAGGAGTCAAAGAGCAAGTCACTACTGAGTACCTCCTGTTGTCTGTAATGTTTTTGCCAAACTTGACAGAGCGCTGGGTGGGTAGGGTTGGGTGCTGGCAGGGTTTCTCTTTATCTTTTTCTCTTTCTCTCCCTCACTCTTCTCTCTCTCTCCCTCTGAACTGAGGCCAGGGTCCTCTTGGGCCTGCTCTATTGTGCCGGAGGAAAATTGCCAATTCGGGGCTACTCTGATTGAACACTGAAAGCAGGAGTTTTATAAAGAAGCTGATTTGCTATTCATTACCTCTCACTCACTCCTTTTCTTTCTCTCGCACTCTTCCGTTTTCCACTGGCTCACGTTGCCACACTCCAACTTCCTTTCTTGGCCTTCTCTCCGGCTCTCTTTATTCCTCGTTCAACCCTTCCTTCACTACTGATCCCCGCCTCGCTCCCTTGGAGACCCCCATGGTTATTCTGGGATATAATGTGGCTTTCTCCGTTTTTCCAGTTCTGCGCGTGTGTGAAATCACTGTCAAGTTAGTCTGTTGATACGGCAAATAGTATAATTACCTCCTGGTTTACTGAAGGATCAGCACACACCTGCCTAGATTATCTAGTGAAGGCTGTGTTTGGAATATGCAAGCCCTTAAACAGATCTGGCCTGACAAAGGAAGTAATGCAGCAATGGCATGGATAAATAAACACATCTATCCACGAGAGTGTGTTCAGCTTAAAAACAAACACGGCTCCCATAGCTGTTTTGGTTGACTGATATCAGCTCAAATAGAGGTGAATTTTTATGACATATCAAGGCCATATCTCTGCCAAGATGAGATTCGGCTCCACTGATCGCCGAGCCAACCGACGGTTGAGGGAAACGTTACAGAACAAGGTTGTTCGAGCAGGTTTTCTCCAGGTGCTCGGCAGGGTGTCCAGCCGTTCATCGACCAGTTGGAGGCGGTTTGGGCTCTCACCGCATCCCCGACAGAGCATGAAAAGGATAAGTGAGAGCAGAAAATCTATGCATGCACAAACAAGATACAGCTCAACCTGTAAAGCACAGATTACTGCGGTATACCGGGCTCTACCTGACAACCGAAAAGCTCCTTTGACCATTAACAGAAAACAACAAAATACAAGTTTCATGTCATGTATTCATTCAAAGTAAGTGTAATAGATGCAGCAGGTAGCAAGAGTAAAGGGTAGCCATTTATGTTAACAGACAGAATCTTATTACTTTCTTGCACGATCACTCGCCAGAAGTCCTGCAGATACTGTTCATTATAAACGCATCAGCTGTTCGCCTCCAAACTACTTCCTGTCAGAACCAGGACTGACTTTTTACATGCGCAAAAAAAAAAAAAAAAGTTTAATTTAAAAGCATTAGATTGTATGTAAATGCACCTACTATATCACATCTACTCTGCTGCAGTAAGGTCAATGATGTATAATTTAAAAATCCCAATTGCACTGTGAACATGTGCAATAGTCGCATTGGGGTATGTGCAGTGTCAGTCACATATAGGGGTGTTCCAACAAGGGTACCTCATGATTCGATTCGATTTAGTTTATAGGAGCTTTGATACTTTGATTATGAGGATTGTAGATGTGATTACTGGTGCCACAGTTCTTCAATTAATATAATTTTACATGCTTTTTTCATACAAGATTGATTTTGTCTTTACCTGTGGCTGCATTTGTAAATAAATAGCCTATCGATTAACACAGTTCCTCTAAAACTACACTCAATAAGTAAATTACAAGTTTTTTTTTAACATCTGACTTGTATTTTTCAAAGACACAAAATATTTTATTTTATGACAGTATGACTGTTAAGAAAACATTTGCACTTTGACCTACTTAACTTAAACTGGGAAGTTTGGAGACAGTCTCCAGGATGATCCTCTATGTGGCGAGCCTCTTGCATATCGCGTAGGTCTTATCAGTCGTCTTGTTTGCTCTCACATAAAAGTCCAGAGTACTTCCACACAGTTGCAGTCAACCCCGGTGGTGAGAGAATTGGCCGCTCTTTGGGGCTGCTGAAGCTGTTGCCATTTTGCAAAGAAACTAGTGATCCGGTTTACTAGACGGTTCGGGTGAAGCGCAAGTTAAGGTTACGGTTACATGTTTTTTGTTTCGAGCCTTGCGGCAAAGTGTCGACATTATTATTTACTTATTTATTTTAAAGCATTGATGTTAATAAATCGATGCTGAATCGTCATGTAAAGCACTGCAATGCTATATTGCACCCACCTGTAGTCACATGGATGTAGCCTTTTATTAAAACCTATAGAGAAGTGAGTGCTGTGCAGGCGGTGTCTGTAGAATGTAAACATGCATGTGAATTGAGGCACCGCTACATTCACAGATACAGAGAAAATGCTCGATTTTAAAATCCGTATTTTTGGACTGCTAAACTAATAGGACCACAGCGTTTAATTTTAGCCTCTATCCCTGAAGTCAATGTGCAGTTTAATGATGTGGAAATGACTCGGTGGAATAAGTTGGAGGGGGCTTTGATTTAAAAGCAGAAAATGGGCTGAAGGGTTCAAATAATGACAAGAATAATGGTGTGACAGAAATGTCTCTTAGCGTTTATGTGGTATACTTTCCTGTATTATTACAGATCCAAATATATATTGAAGATAGGAAAGATCATGCAGCCTTTGCTCTAATAATAAACTCAAAAATACCTCTGGCTTATTATCTGGATTGTAACCAACTTTATTTCTTGGACACAGTTGTTAAACTGCAAACCACAAATCCATGTCCACTCATTTCAGCATCTCACTTACTTTTCTGAGTGCATCCCTGCGTCTGGAAGCTTCTTCAATATTTAAGATGTTGCACTGCTCTTTCCTGCATTTAACCACAAAGTATATGACAACAAGATGCAAAATTGATTGCGCCTCCTCAGGCAGGGACTGTTGTTGTACATGACACACACATGCAGCTGAACACGTGCAAAACTGGATAAATAATTCGGACAAAAAAACAAACAAACACACTCTTTATGGGTGAATGACTCTGAGTCCTCTACATCTTCCAAGTCGTGCTCAAGTGCAAGTCCAAGTCTGAGTCATCGGCACCCAAGTTAAGCTGAGTCACGAGTCTTGAAAAGCAGGGATCGAGTCCTGGACTAGAGAACTACACTGATGGTTGAATGTTTAATGGGTTGTTAGCACCAACTAGTGATGTGCCAGTTGCAAAAGACTTGGCTCTGACAGCTGGCTCCTGAACACGAACTCCCTCTGAGATCTGGTTTCTGTTTTTCCCCCTTTTTTGTTGTTATTTCATACACGACAGGATAAAGGATAAATCACAGCTCAGCCACAGGAACAGCACATTCGATAGAGAGGACTGGGGCTTAGTAGTTTAATGTTTCCTACCAAATATACACATCAATCATTAGTCAAATCACTGCAACAAGTGGCTGATTTAATAGAAGCTGAAATGGTGCTATTGAGGAGCCATTTGGGAGTCGTTTGGGAGTAGTTAGGGGGGGTGGCTCTTCTCGTTGAGCTGAGCCAAACGATTTGGATCACTGGAAAGAGCTGGAATTCCCATCTCTAGCACCAAAGCTGAAAAAGTGAATGGGCGTGTAAAAAAAAGCAGCTACTGTTGATCATAAATTAATGCTTCTGTTGTTTTTAGGCGAGGGTCAGGTCTTCTCTGTCCTTCAAAACAAACCGGTTCAAGATGCTTTAGGAAGGACAGGGTTAGGGTTAGCAAACTGAACATATAAGCTACACACAAAAACCCTTTTTATCATCTGTTATTTTTATTTTGACCTTTTTAATGGTTTATGAGCTGTATTAAAGCTCCTGTAAGGAACATTTGTTAACTTTGCACACCTTGTGGTCAAACTGGTTCCTCTGGTCCTGTACTTTGTATTTTCTATAGTCTTTTAAAGAGGACATAAAACACTGATTTCACAAATCACTGTATTCATGACTCTCAAAATGAAATACAGGAATTGGCGGACGGCAAAAATGACCGCCGTTCTGGATGGGAGCCATTCAGGTTGCAGTGGCGTTACAGTCAGTTTAATGCTTGCTTATCTCTCAAACGACCACACTCTCATTTTCAGATGTACTTTCACCAAAACTCTTACTTGATAGGTTCACTGCATGTAATCAAAAGCTGTATTTTTACCACGTCTTGTCTCATTAATGTCTGAAAACCATTCCTCCTTGTGGTTCAGACTTTGTTAGAGGAGGCTGAATACATTAGAAAAATATCTAATATGCTAAAAAAGCTCCTGCAGTTTCAGACTCTGTGGTTCTTACTCTCGGCTCAGCGGGCTCTTCATTGATTTCGGCTTAAATTTCTAGGTGAAAGTTCATCAAAGGTGAACTTGGAGCAAAAGAAAAATGTGCATAGATTTACTTCATACCCACAAGTGCATTCACTAATTGCTGGGACTCAGTTGGAGAGAATTGATTAAGCCATTTTGAACGCTGGCAGGGGGCCTCCTTGGCAAAATGAAGAGTGCAGTGTAACCAAGAAAAAGGGTTTCTCATAAGGTGTTGTGACAAATCCCTGTTGCAAAGACATCCTTCTGTGTTGAAGTGCTTGGTTGTGCAGTTCTCCCTGGAACTGCCCCAAACCTAATGTTAGAAAAACACTTTTCTGTTTCCATTTTGTCTCACCTGTCCACTCCGAGTGCTAGTGGAGCTTCATTCAAACTGATGGATTGAACTGGATTTCAACTTGCCACCTTAGGTTTGTCATTGCTCTTTGGGAAAGCCTCAGGGTCTGAGTCCCCTTGAGCTCTGTCCTGAGCACTGAGAGCTGCTACACCACGAATCCATACCACCGAAGAGAGAGTAAAGATGAATGCTCTGTCTGTTTTCTCCTCTTTAAACCGAAACAGGGGGCTCGGTTTCGTGTCCCCGGTGGGATGAGAACTGAGCACGGCCGCGACATACATCATCTCTCTGCAGATGAAGTAGCTAAGTTCAGAAAAAGACGCCGGAGTGAATACGAAAACCCCAAAACAACTCTGGGCGACATAATTAGTAAAACAGTCAAAAGAACATCACTTTTAATTAGCACAAGGTTGGGAACACGATGAGTAAGCAGGTTTTATCTTTGGATGCCATCTTTACTCGGGACTTAAGAAGAAGATTGCATATGGTGTTCAGGGAAAATGGCTTAATAAACATTTTGTGCAAGGACCTGCTGTGTGCCGTGTTATTTTTTTGAACTTTTTATTCTATTTTAATGACAGTCATGGTTTAATTCTCTGACTCAGACTTAATCTTCAAAGCAAGGGTCTCAAATATAAACACTATAATTGCATGAAAGGCACAAACTGGGGCTAATGCCCATCCAGCACTCCAGCAGAGCACTCTGAACTGTTTCATGTCAGACTCTCTTCCCCATAAAGAAACTAAACAAACACCTAATTGCCTTGTGTTAATTTCTCAAACGTATGGGAGACCAAGCTCATCAACATTTTTAAGCTGCTAATCTGTTTTTGTGTGATTAACTCTCAGTCAGAAGTCTGGCCAGAACAATTAAAGGCAGGGCGCTATAAAAAGCAAGTGTATGCTAATGAATTTAATGTTTTTCAAAGGTTTAAACAACATGACTGATGAGGCTCTACATCTTGCTAATGCTTGCACTTTTCATGGAAAGTTCAAAGCCAAACAAAGGCTGGTGAATGGATCTTTTCCTGAATGGTTTTAGGTCACGATGCAATATGAGATGCTAAATTTTGCAACACTTGACGTAACAGATATTAATTTTCCTTTTTATGCCTTGTTTGAGGATGACAGGAAAGTGGGAGGAGAGAAGGAGGTGGCATGTAGGAAAATGGATGCAGACTGGAACTGAACCTCGAGGAAGCCTCAGTACTAGGATGTGCATTTGAATGACGGAAAAAGCATTTATTTAATTTTAAAAAATCTTTCTGTGTAAATATTATATTGTAAAATATATATTGTAATTTTTTTTTTTAAGTCTAGTGTTTGTGGCTTATATTTTCATGCGCTCAATAGTCTAGTAATTACGGTATTAGCAGAACTTATTTGGTTTGTTGCTTCTAGTACCATGAATTTATACCCAAGGTTATGAGTGAATTTCCTAATTTAAGTGATATCTATTTATGCATCTCATTATCTGTTATTACTCCCACGTTCAAGTTCTGATTGGTGGACTCAGAGCACTTTTTGTTAAGTTTATTAGTACTTTTTATTCTGATAGTTTTGTGCAGCTTAAGAAAACAGACAAAGTAACCTGAGCCTGAACTCCAGTGATGGGTTCTATCAGCAGTTCCTAAACTCCACCCGTCTTAAATGTGATTTTATGTTAAGGAGAGCGTTTACTCCTGATTAATGCTTTGGAGGTTGTGCTGCCTGAGATCGTTCCAATGTAAGTAATGGTTCTGTCTTACATTTTACACCCGGCTCTGGGTTGGTGTGAGGTCCTCTGTAAATACCGGTTGTCAAAGATTTGACAACCAATTTGAAGGAAGAGGAGAAGCAGAGTTTTACCAGGTGTTAAGTGTCGGCAACATGCTCTTGGCGGTAGATTACATCAGTCAGAAATGGATTCTTGATCAAACAAGCTGAGAAAAAACTGCCCAAACTGCATAATAGCACTGTTAGTACTGTTATATTAACATATGTTGTAGGTAATTGTACCACTAAATGTCACTTTATAATTACCAGTTGATGTCAGTATCTTTTAGCATGGACATTAATAAACGATTATCAAAAACTTTAACTTTTCTATAACGTTGTCATTCTTGTGTTACCTGACTTAACCAAATGAACCCATGAGCCCTGTGGCACCTGACATCTGCACTAAGCTAGGAGTCTGGTAGAGTTTCAGTCACGAAGACCTCAGCTCTTAAAGCAAAGCTCTTGTTTGAAATCGGGACAATAAGGAACCATTAAAGAGCTTAAAAACACAGATCTAACCGAGCAAAATGATCTTGATCACTAAAAGACTCTGAATCACACTCACTCATAACATTAACGCTAAGATCCTGAGACAAAAGAAGAATACAAGACTTGCTCTTGTGTGGGAAGACTGATCAGGGACAACTTGAGCATGATCGTAGATTTGAAGTAATTCCTGGATTTTTACGTATTTGATAAATTTAGAATAATCTTTTAAAACACTTGAATAGTGGCGAGTGAAGAGTACACAAGTTAATTTTCATTCAAGTTGATGGATAAAAAGTTCACGAAAAGGTACAGTACAGCTGGGACTTTGTTGCCATAACTACAAAGGACGAAGCTTAACCAGTCAAATCAGCCAGTCACCTTTAGATGTCATAACTCCTTCACAGAAACCAATGGGTTACATCAATTAGACTGTGTCCAAACACCAAGTGCTCAAGTACAAGTATTGTGCTAAACACCATCCCCTACGACCGACGTTTACCTAGGCTATAAAACGGGGTTTCCATCCAGCTATAAATCCAGTCTTGTCTCACGTTATGCTCTTTCCCAGTTGACCTACAATGTTTTATTTTTAGGTTAGACTTCCTCAGTTTAACCCGCCTTAAATCATCCACCACAGATCTCACAATGGTTTATTTTTTCAGCACTTCAGCCTTTATCTGTCTCTTATTGTGGCAGTGTGATTATGCATCACATTTTCTCTCCAGTCGAGAAGCAACAGGTAAAATAGTGGGTCAAGTTGATAAATTGCACTTCCAGACCACCTTAAGACCTAAATGTATCTCTCATCTCTGCCCTGGATAACATCTGTGCCCGAGAAAGAGCTTTTAAAAGGCTGAGCAGTAATGAAAAATCCTCCTCTCGTAAAACCTCACTGCATCTACAGACTAACTAAAGATGTAATTGCAGGAGTTATGGCTCAAAAAGCCCTCTCTGGCATTATTAACTGAAATGGTCATATTCCTATGGGGTCCTATTTACAGAGGAAACCATAGTTCCTTCCCCAAATGTCAGCACTGATCACTCCCTGGGAAGAATTTTGAGCCTATTTTCTAAATATGGTTTCAGATCGATCCTTTCCTTCCCCAAACAAGACTGTAGCAGACCTTGTAAAAAAAGAAAAAAAAAAACCTGCAGCTCGTTTACTGTTGAAATTTCATCTCCTCAAATCCCATCTGAAAGGTCATTTCTAGGAGGAAAGCTAGCGCCTCCACTCACAACATTTCACCGGGAGCTATTTGATTCAGTCCAAATATCTCGGCCATCTTTAATTTCCCATTAATTAGCAGCTCTGTTAAAGCATAAGTTTACAACCCTATTGATCATAGTCTTGAATTAACTGCTCTCAGCCGCCTGTGGTGATGAAAAGTCCTTGGTTTTTGTTCTCCAACACTTTGGTACCACATTTGATACTGTCACCTGTGTTCAGCTGAAATGTGGTAATTTATGGTAATTCTATCTGTTGGTAATTTAAGTTTCTCCCCTGTGAGTTGGTCCAGTGGGGTAATGAAAGGTTCTCTTCTTACACCTGCTTGCTTTTTCATTTATATGCTGCCCCTGCAGCAAATATATTTGCAGTCATGGCATCAGTTGTCATTGTCATGCAAATGAAACTGAGCTATTTCTCTCTGTTGACACAAAGCAGATTGACTCACCTTTTAAAAACCCCTTTTCAGACTTACAAAGTGCATCAATTGGAATTTCTTTGTGGTAAAATGCTGACAAACCTAAAGTCGTGATCAGAGGTTTGTTTTACTCTCTCCTGTGTAGCCCTTGTTGGTTTCCCCCTGATTGTGTTTGAGTTTCATTCTGGCTCCACCTCTCATTACACAGAAAATGATCACCATCATGTCTGGTCATTAAGGCCCAGGGTCTGCTTCACTATGTGCATCGTGCTACCAAAAGCACTGCAATTTTATTTAGACATGACTGACATAATCAAGGACTGAGTTAAACTTGTCTAAACCAATATTCAACAATCAACTCACCCCGCCAACAAGCATGTTAGCAGACAGGAAATGTAACAACAACTCTTTAAAAGGTGTACAGTCTGGCATGACAACCAGAGAACGGATTCCAAATTTCTGAGATCCGTAGATTCAGTTTTGCTTTTTTGTTCCAATTAGTAACTCAATCCTACAGGATTAAACAAGAGCATGAATTTCAGGGTTCAAAGAAGTTTCAGTTTTGTCTAAAAGCTGCGGTCATGAAATGTAACGTAATGTAATGTCGAACACGTCCCTGACAAACCGCAGCAAGAGAGTGATAGTTTGACCTAGCTTCACCGAAAAGGACAATGACATAGTGCGGCACAGTTGGCGAAGTAAGTTACGCTTGGTTGGATGCACATCCAAAATGACAAATCATTTCATGAATATGAAGAACTATTCTTTCCTGTTCGTGAAAACACCTGACAACAAATAGTTTTAGCAGCTTAACGTGTTGTCACGCTCAGCTACAAAACATAACAGAACCAGCTAATCGACCACTTGACTGCTTAAACCACTAGTTGGTGCTGTGGTCAATCGTTAAGCTCTCATTCAGTGAAAAACACAGTGAAGGTGGCTGTCTTTGTCTCTGATTTGTTGCTATCCAACATTTTTTTTGAAAAGCCACACTGATATCCTTTCTTTCTATGCAGATGATGTGATTTTGTTTTGTGTGACATCTCACTGTGGATGCTTGCAGCACAGAATGCAACGTTCATTGTGCACCAGTCCCAGTCTAGTCCCATAATGGATGACTGTTTTGAAAAACGTATCAACTAGACAAATACGTTTTCTGCAAATACATCATGTCTATTTTTCAATTGTGTCATTGTGGATAGCAACATTTTGAAGTTATTCCGTTTGCCACTTAAAAAGGTAGAAAAAACATTCATACAAAAACTGTGTCTCCTTGAAAACAGGTGCTACCTTGAGCATTTGTTTGAAAGTTTTGAAGGTGGCCAAGAAGAAAATGTAGACATCCTGTCACCTGGGAAGAGAATGTGCTGGTTATTCCCCGAAATTCAACTATTCATCTCTATCTTTGTGTGCTCCTTAGTGTCTGCTTTCAGTGCCACAAAATACATTCCCACTGGCCAGCTTCCCAGTCATACCACTGCTATCTCAACTCGCCATTAAGCTACCTGATATTACTCTGCCAGCCTTTACCGCCTCCCCATCCCCCATCCAATCCAACCTTTTTTACCTGCCCTTACACTTTCATCAAAATTCCATCTCTGCGTATATATGCTGCATTTGGGTCCACTAACAGAAGCTCCACAGCCTCGTCCTGATGTTCCTAGAGAGCAGAGTTTCACAGCCCGTTATCTGCTAATGTCACCTTTCATCACGTCTGGGGTTGATGACAAGGTGTGAACTGGTTCGTGACAGCGTGTCGACAGAGGGCGAGCTCTCCGGTTGGCAGCCATGTTGAGTGATCTATATTGGAAAGTAAGAACCTTGCCCTCAAAATCTTATATCTCTTTTCCAAAGGAGTCTTAGCTAGCTTGCTGCTAACCAATTCAATAACGGATATGTCCATATTTATTCATGCTTACTTCTTTTTCAACCTCCTTATTCTAAATGGTAAAATAATGCTTTTAGAAGTCACTCGATGGGGAAGCTCCCTTTCAATTTTCTCTATAATTATTCCACTTAGCATTGCAGAACACTGAGGTGAAGTCAAGGTAGTAGAAGTCAAACATTTAAGCTTAATTAGCCGAACACCTTCCAGCATCCTCGCTGAAATTCTACCTGTCAAATCAATACCCGGTCCACTTATACCAAATACCACATCATGTGTGGGGAGATAATTACGGCGCTCTGTCTGAGAGGCTGCTTTTGAATACCATACCAACGAAAAGGGCAGCTAAACAAATGAACGCTGGCTGACAGGTCAAAGGTCACATACACACTTCTCGACTCTGCACAAGTGCTCTGGAGATGGTCTCTTGAGAGGGGAAAGTAACACAGCTGATATGAGGAATCTGGTGCGTGTGCGTCTGGATGGGTGCGGTGTGTTTCGCACTTGTGGGTGTGTGATAAAATAGCTAAGATGAAATTGATATCACATGAAATCTCTGGGAAAAAAGCGTGGAAAGGTAAATTACGATGCCCAGAGGGGCCTCCTGCTCCCATTCCCCCTGTATCACACGCATCACAGACCCATTGAATTAAAATTCAATAAGATCTAGGCTGTTTCCCAAACCGTTTTGCACCAGTGAGCTGTGATATCACTCCTATTCTCCAATCAAATCCTGGTACTATTCTTTCACTGCTTTCAACCAATCAAAACAGCTAGGAATTAATTTGTTGATTTTCAATATTGGGTACTCAAAGCTGATTAAATACTTGAACTCTGTAGAATATCAAATGAAACCCACAACTGACAGAGCGTACGTTTTTGGGGATTAAGCTGGGAAAGTATTCAAGGAACATTCAACAAACCGCACAGCATCGAGAGGCACGTATGGATACGGTAAAGCCTCCTGATTCCCTGAGCTTCATCTCTTGCTCTTTAGCCCACACTCACATCATTTTAAATGGGATGCAGTGAATGACTTTGTTTCAGGCTCTCATTAATGCAGGCAGCAGAGATATGCTCTCTTTGTCCCATGAAAACTATTAGATTAATTAATGGATGAACATATTTCCCCTCTCCCCCTCCATCCTCGCAATCAGCTTTCTAGGTCCATTCTCTGCTCGCTGAACTGATTCATTCTCTGTATCATGACAGGCCTTTACTCCCCGTTTACGAAATAAGACCTGCAGCTAATTCTGATTGACTTGATAGATCCGTACAATTCAAGTGTTGGCAGTTTAATGAGGGCGAGCTATAATCAGAGAGGGGAACAGGAGAAGAAGAAGAAGAAGAAGAAAAAAAGGCCAACTTCTGCCTCCAGAACATTTCACTCAAGAAGCACTCCTTGTCATTTTTCCTCAGATATCATCCGCTGAGCAATTACAGAGAACGTACGGCGAGCCATGCATCATCCACTCCTGCATGCTGTCGGTTGGTGAAAAACAGGAGTGTTTACTGAGTAGCGGTACCATTTACCATGGTAAATATGTGCGTCCCAGGCCAGTGAAGGGTTGATGGTTTTTGCAGCGGCGTGACATCTGATATACGGCGGTATGCGGGGAGAGGGCTGATCAAGGCCACCTCTATCACTCAACCAGATAATCTCTGCAGCCGGGAAAAACAAATGATGGTCGCGGGCTAGCCTCAATAGCCTGTCTCACATCTTCATCCTGTTCATTTACTCTGGAGCTCTTCTCTCTCTCCGCTCTCTCTCTCAGGGGTTGCTCTCTGCACTGCCATCTTTTACAGTCTTTTACAGTTGGGTCAAATATTTGTTAAAGTCGTTTTGTCTTAAAAATTCATATGGCATCAAAGTCCAGACTCTCTCTCGCCCAAAAAAAAATTCTGGATGTAAATAAACCTTTAGTGTTGGGAAATCTAATTCAAAGAGTGGCTCGTTTTATAGTCATTCTCAGAGGCTTCCTTTTCCCTCAGTTTATGCTTTTTTTTACAGTGTAATAAAATATGTACAAGAGTCTGAAAATGTGTCTTTAAATAGTAAAAGCAAATGTGTGATTTTCAAGTTGAGAGTCTCACTCAGCTTCCACAAATAATCTGTTAAAATAGAGCTTTGTAACTGTTATAAGTCTCACCCAGTCACACCTCATTCTGTTGTTTGGCGACGGGTATCCACCTTCTTCATTAGCATAGCAATGGTGCATGAGACAATTAGCATGGAGCAGCTCTAAACAGTGTCAGGTGAGTCAGACTCAGCAGAGGAACCAATCTGCGTCTTCTGCTCATTGACTGTGTATTAATATGGACAACGCGCCGCCGTCATCATTCACTGTGAGATGTGAGGCCAAAACACCACCTTGATGCACGCTGACATATTGTGCCGTTGATGCATGGGAAGGAGCGATCTTGGCTGGTGGAGCCGCACAACTGGCATCACACCCCCTCGACTAACCCATATGTGCGCTTAACTTGCCAATAAAATGTCGGAATCGCTCAGGTTAATACAGTCCACGGCTGAGAGGTAGATTCTTCTGGTTATGGAAAGTGGAATTAGTCGCTTATTAGTGTTTGTCAGGTTTTCTGATGCTATTACTCCACTTTTCTGATTATGCCTGTAAGCCCGGAGCAAAAACTGCAACACAGCTGCCAATCAGTCGTCACGGAAACTTTCAAAAACTTATTAAGACTCAAACTCTCGGGGGAGCAGGGATCACAACTTTGACCAGAGGTACGATGCAATATGATACTATATGATTTGATATAATACCATACGATATAATACAGTAAGATACTGTGATACCGTACTATATCATCTGATGTGGTACAATAGAATACCGTACCGTACAACACAATATGATACAATGCAGTAAAGTACAATACAATACAGTACGATACTGTAATACTATACAGTATAATCTGATGTGGTACAATAGAAAACCGTACTGTACAGATAAAATACTGTGTTACTGTAATCTATAATCTGATGTGTACAATAGAATACCGTACTGTATGATACTATATGATACAATACAGTAAGATACTGTGAAACTGTACTTAATAATATGATGTGGTACAATAGAATACTGTACTGTACAAAACCATAAGATGCAATACGGTAAGATACTTTGATACTGTATTATGTAATCTGATGTGGTACAGTAGAATTTCGTACTGTACAATGCAATATGGTACAATACGATACAATATGATACGATGCAAGATGATATGATACCAGATTTTACAAGACAAGATGATATGATATGATAGGACATGATACAATACAATACCTTTAGACATGATATGATATATGATATGTGATAAATGCTAGGATATTATTCAATACAAAAATATGCTATTTTAACATGATATAATATGATACTGTACATTAATTTATCATACAATATGAGACAACACATGATGCTATACGATTTTATACAATGAGAGAATCATACAGTAGTACTTAGATTACCCCTCTGATTGACTGAATAATAACCCCTTAAAAAAGTAGAAGCAGTACTAAAGCAGCATTTATGTATCTTTTAACTGCACATTGCTTTTATTTAAATGAAGCAAATCGCATGTTTTGTAGCATGTAAGAATTTCTATTTCTATTCTATAATTTCACGTCTATTTATTATTAGCAGTGATTGTCAGGTAAGGTGACCTGATCTATTTAGAATATTGATTATTATATCAGCTCAGGTCAGGGTGACTGCACATTGATGTCTTATCCCACCCTTAATTAACCTGTTTGGAAAATACATAAATATCAGCATGATACAGAAAGAAGAAATTAAAGGCCTGGATCTAATTTTGTAGTCCGACTCATGGTCCATCGGTTTACATGGAGGAGACAGGCTGTCAGAACCCAAGATATCCTGGCTTCACTAATGAGGACTGGTGTTCAGTCCATGTTTATACCATCTATGCTCCTGCCGTATTAATGCAGAGGCAACCTAGAAACCAGTGTTTAAGACTTTAAGGTGATTACTGTTTTATACCCAAGTCCTTAAATTGCCTGGTAAGAAGGCTTTTGAGGATTTGAGACTTCATCGGCTTCTGTACATTTCATTAATGCAATTGCTGGCTGTCAAACACCAGCAATTATGTTACAACTGCCATCAAGTACAAGGCTGTTGAGGTACAGTGGATACCTGTGTGTGTCTGTGTGTGCGAGAAAGAGAGAGAGAGAGAGAGTGAAGGTTATCAGAGCTGCTTTGTGCTTACGTCTTAGAGGATGTTTAAATTGTGCCACAGAGACATCGGTGTCAAAGAGGGTGAGACAGTGATTTAGAAGGAAGGCGTCTGGAGGAGCAGAAAACATGAGGGGGTCAAGAAGAGTTCCCTGGGGCAATTTATAGGCTTCTGTTATGGTTGGGAAATGAGAATAGAGGAGTAAATTGCCAGCCAGGGCGGCCTGAGGATAAGACAGAGCTCCTCATTCTGTTCATAGTCAGAAGAAACAGGCACATATAACCCCGTCCAAAGCCTGGGTAAACACAGACTGAGAGATTGAGATGGATTGGACGGAGCCAATTGCTGACCAGGGCAGCTGAATGTCCCTTTCACAAATATAGAGCCTGTTGGTGGCTTTGATATTCATAAGGTGGTTTAGAGAGAGGTTGTGGAGGGAGATGGGAATCGTGATATATGACAGAGGTGTGATGTGAGGTTGGCGGACGCTCTGACACTGGCATTTTGTTAACTGCGAAGATGAAAAAGAGAGGAAGGGCGAGGAAAGGAAGGGAAACGGGGGGAGAGGAATCTGTGTTACGTAGTGTTGCAACCCCCATAGAAAACATGCATGCACACTTCCTGACTCACACTTCGCCAAAAGTCAAACTTAGTTTGTGGGGTTCGTGCAAATGTAAAATAACCCCGGAGAGGAAACGGGAGCCTCCTGAATTGAGCCGTCACATGGCATACTCATTACATCCTACACACCGAGCGAACGCGTCTCTGCACCAAGGCTATGTTCATAGGATGTAATGAGTCTGAGATAAAGAAGCAGAAACTGAGAAAAGGGGACAGAGTGTGTTCGAAGAAGAGAGACTCCCGAGTCCCCCGCTGGCTCAAGCTTTTTTCATGTAATCACAGCACCCATGGGGCCGGAAAGAAACTTTGATCACAAATATTTTCTGCAGTCCATTTGGAGCTCAGAGTCTGTGCCCGAGTGTGTGTCACAGTGTGTGTGTGTGTGCATCTCCTTGTAATGTAATGTGGAGGACATAAGCAGGTCACACAGACACATGCCTCATTCCACTTGCAGCAGACCCAAAGGATTAATTTAACGAGCTGTCGGACGCTTGTCCTATGCGGCCCTCGTTAAGACCATCATGCAGAATCTCCATTTGACTGCTGCCTGCCGTGACTAATTGACTTATTTTGCAGGCCTAAGCAGTACTGAAAGCTCTCATATTTCATATTTATCTCCTTTTGGAGCAATGTCAGGAAACTTCAGCGAGGAGCAGGGAGATGCATCCTCTCCTGAATACCAGAGAAGCAAAAAGATGGAAGTACTCTGGCCACACAGAAACACAGGGACACGTACCGGTTTGTCTTCATTTAGCTTTCAATTTGAGGAACAGGGAAAAATGAAGTCGCAAGTCTAGTTGATCATGTACCAATACCAGGATTGGACATGCCTCCAAATTGCTTAAAGGTAAGAACAGGTACCCGTGATACAAAGTCATTATATGTATGTCAGCCTCGAATACAATAAACTGTTTCACCTAAATTCAATTCATCTCTGCCTCTCACATACAGCGGTCTGCACAGCAGCGGGCTGCAGGGCCCCCGATAACTGCAGGTTTGATGCCCAAAAAAAGAAACCAGTAATCCACATTAGTCAGAGGATCACTGAATAAAACAGGTGCATGTTATACTTAGTGTTTTTCTGTTCTTTTAACGCACATTGAGCTGTTTGATGGTGCTGCATGCTTGTGAGTTTGCTCGGTTTAAGGTAAATCCACAATGAGTGAAAAAAAAATGTTTTAGTAAAATGTAGGTGCATGTTTGCTTAAGAGTCAAAATATTGTTTATGAGTGTTAAAGGTTTAACAATGCTGAGCTTGAACTTTTACAAATGCCTCGCCTTGACTTGAGCTTGTGCGTTGAATGTAAAAGAAGGTTTTGTCTGTGTTTTCTATTTCGATGCACTGAGTGTATTTTTTTTTTACAACAAACTGTGAAAAGAAATCATAAAAAATAAATGTATTGTGTGTAGTTCTTTAGGATCTTAACAGGAGCTGCTAAGTCTGATCCTCCTTAAAGCAAAAAGAATCATTTAAACCAACAAAAACACTTAAAAAAGTATATTTATCTATTTATTATATAAATGTTATGTAACCATGGTAACAATAATAGGACAGCATGGGTAGATGATGTAACGACACATAAAATGCAGACTCATTTTTCATTAATAAGTGGTGTGTCTCTGAAGCAACAAGAGCACATATTGAGGGACTGTGAGCTGAGCTGTCGGTAACACCTGTTCATTTTTTGAAGGTAGGATTATTGGACTAAACTTTATTTCCGAGAGTTCGAACTGGAGCCAAGTTAACAGCATCTGTGAAGACCACTCTAAAATAAACTAACAAGGTAGTCAAAGCCTGTAAAGACTCCAAATAAGACAGCCTCAGCTTGTTTTAAATTTTCTAATTCTGAAGAAACAAGTGGGAGAGATTTGACAACTGAACACAAAAGAACCCTGATTGAAAGACGCCCCCTTTCCTAAACTAATTTTTAGAGAGAAAAAAGAGTTATTAGAGATCAAAACTCATTTCACACAGACAGACGTTTTAATTGAAAATGACAATAAAACAGGAAAAAAGGTAAGTCAATATTTTTAACAGCTTTGAAATGAAATGTTTTCACCGTCTTGTCCTGAAGTTGTCACAGTGACATGAGAACAAAAGATCCTGTAGGACAGATCCATCTAAACAGCTCTCTATATGTCATATTTCTAGACCCTTTCCTCTGGACCTTTACAGCTCAGCTCTTTGCAAATACAGCCTCTGATTGGTTGACAAAAACAGAAATGACTGCCTCTATCTAGCATGGTCAGCTAACAATGCAGACAGCAGCATTTCACAAAAAATTACAAATAAATCATGACAGGTTACCGATTTTTATTTTTTATTTTTTTAATGAGACTTTCTCTAGGAGATAGAAAAAAAAGCCCCCAGAAAAATTTAGTGAGTTTATCCCACGACAGCTGCCAGTACCGTTGTATTCTTAAAGCTTATGTTGATGACACAACAATGTTAAGTTGTTAACGCCATCGTAAACCTCAGAAGGTTTAACTACACTCTATGAATTTCACATGATCTTAAATTTCTTCAGATGAGCTCATCTCCTGAAAAGCTGCCAGCCTCACGAAATGAGTGGATTTTACTGTAGGGCTGGGCGATATGGCCTCAAATCAATATCATGATATATTGAGCAGTTCACCTGGATAACGATAAATGAAAAACAACTGCTCCACAAGCTGCTCACCCCCTCCCACATTAACTTCGTCTACTTCAGCCGCCACTCCAGTCGCTACAACTTTTGAACCGTCCTCCATCTCCTCACCTGTCTTTCCCTCTTTGTTATGTACTGGATGGGGTGGAGTCACGTCTCTGAAGTAGGACAGCGTCTTAAAGGGACATGAGACCATAGCCTACCTACACACATCCAAAACAAACTTTTATTGATTTATTTTTTTGACACCAAATATACCCATATGGGCAAAATGATGGCTATTGTCATAAATTTTGGTATCGATACATTTTCGGTTTATTGCCCAGCCTTAGATTTTAGTATTGAACACATTCAGTGATAACAATGATTCGTGTTTATCTTGTAAAGCAAATTGCTTGGAGATACAAGGTTTTTGCCTGACAGTCTGTTATTGTTGAAAATTTCGGAATCGGTTTTTATCACCCAGCCCTATTTTACAGTGAGTCAGCTTGTCAAACTATTCCACTTTTAAGCTGATATTAAAAACACAATAACATCATGTGAGAGCAGGGGATTTAATTAATAGTCCCTGAAAATCCCATGTTTTTTAGATGTATTTCAGAGAGAGTAAACACTGCTGTATATTAGGGTCAACACGGTAAAATTTCCTTCTGTTCATTTCCTGTTAACCAACGTCTGGCAACATTAAAGTGACAGAATCGTCTTTTGTCCTCCTCTACAGCCTTGTTATGTTACTGTATGGCTGCTCAGTAGTGTCTACCAAGAAAATTCAGGTGTTGGAACCAGTATAGGAAAGGAAAAAATTGGTACCTCTACTCACAAGCACATTTTTCAGCATAATACACTCTCTTTGAGGTTATCCTGCGAGTCATAATCCACCCTGACAGATTCGTCTTCATCTCCTCTTTTTATCTCCTTCTAAGTTGTATTTCATCAAGATTAAACAGGTTTGTAGCGTGCTCCTTCCAGCCCGAGAGCAGTAATGACTGCATCAATCAGGCTTTACCCTCTACTGGACTAACACCCAGAACAATTGACTTGTTTGTTTTTTCCCCATGTCATCTCACCTCCAATATCAGCCTCCTCTCATACCACCCCAGCCGAGTATATTCATTCAGGAAGTGTCAAAACGCACCAAGCCTCCCCTGGGCATACAGTCAGGCTTTTAAGAGGTATCTTATTGACTTAAGTTCAGTTTCATTTATCTGCTGCACCGGAGAGAGTTGCTATTAACAAAAGAGAGAAGTGTTGCACTTTCCCATTAAACTTCGTTTGGTTGGGAAACTTTAGCCACTCGTCTTTGTTAGCGGGTGAAAAAGGAGTCAATCAGCGCCTTCGCCTGCACTCACCGCCATGAAAAACACCACCTCCACTGCAACACCATGTCCCTTTTTTCCCCCCTCCCTTTTCTCATATATACAAATGCAAACCCAACGCCCAAGGCTGCCACAGAGCTCTGGAGACGGGGCCAATACATTTGTGTTAGCTTGTGGCAAAGAATGGATCCGGGACTGTCTTTTATTAGATCGGTATTGTGTCTGAGAACATAAAATGTGACAAGTAAATGGAAAAACATGGATCATGTCTGGGGGGGAAAAAAATCAATGATAAAGACAAGGATGTAGCAGCGGATGTTGTGAGGATGCAGTTGGCTTTGTGTCTTGTCTCTGCTGGCAGATTATCACCTCACATTTCTTATTGCTTTAATAGAGCCATGATCCAGTGTGGAGGAAGCACACACACACACACACACATAAACACACACATGCAGAGGAACATAAAAGGTCCCTGGCTCTTTCTCCAACACGCACACGCTCCTCCAACCCGGCCCCTTTATTCTTGTTAGGGATGTGCTGATGGATTGACAGTCTAATTGGATGTAAGCCATACAACGCTCCCCACAGTCCTGACAGATGCAAGGCAATCAAGTAAAAAACAGCGCGAGTGGAGGACAAGAGAGCTCTCCAAACACCCACTCACACTGTGAACTGGTCTTGAGAGAAACAGTCGGAGGAAGAGCATGAGGAAGGAGAGTGGGATGGAAAGGTGATTATGGGGTCCGAGGTGGATGATGAAGGTCGGGGAGAAAAAGAGAAAATGTAGATGAGGAGGAAAGTGGTGAATGACGAGATCGACTGGAGAACAATAGCGATGGAGAAGGAAAAAAATGGGGTTTTGATGGTCGAGGAAGGCGAGTGATAATAGAGGTGAACTCTTTGTTCTGGCTTTAAGAGCTATTTGAATATCCGTATATGTCTACCGAACGGCAAACTGTCCGACTGCACCCTACTTGCTGCAACTCTTCTTACAGTTTTCAGTGTTTATTACAAACATTTGAAAAAACAGTGAAATACCGCTGCAGTCACTCTACTGTACACCCCTTTTGGTTTATCAGTTTCGTATGTGTGCCACGCTTTCTACAAGCCCCTCAGGACTGACTCATCCCGGCAACAGAATTAGACAGAAAGTGAATGGGCTTTGGTTTGTAGTATAACTGCTGGTTGGTCCCAAGGGCAAAAACTACCATCATCACTCTGGTATTTTCTCCGTCTTTTGTTTTATACGAGCTCCTCTCTGGTCTTCTGAGTGAGTCGGACTGCTCCCCCCAGCAAAGCCAAGCGTGCAGCATTCGTCTAGTGCAGTGATGTTGTTGTGGTGCAGCCGGCTGTCGGGAAGTTGCTTCTTATTGCCCCAGCTTCCTGTGCTCAAACCGATGCTAATAAAGAAAGGGAAAAACAGTGTAACTCAGCGCCGAGTTAGGAGCAAAATTGCCGGACCAGCTCAACTCTTACCGACTATTACAACACTTATTTACTCTCTAAGACAGTAGCATCAATTCCCTGGACTGTGGCTAAAACAGAGCACCAGCTTTTTCACATGGGACAGTGTAGAGGAGGGTTTTTTTTTATTCTTAATGTGGACCTTGGTTACAATCTGGGGTTATTTGTGTTTGCTGCAATGGCAATAAAAGCAACATTGTGCGACTTCCTACAATGTTTTGGTCATAAATGTCCACTACAGCCAGTGTTAGTGATGTTTTTTTTAGTTAATGCCCTCTCTCAAACAGATAATTGGGTGCTGGGTAATAATGGGACACAATCTATTCAAATGGCCCCCACAATAGCAGTCAATCTAACATAAATTGGGCTGGAGGATTCCAAAAACGTCCAGTTGGATCTCATGCTGGTTTTGGCTCGCAGCACTTTGAGCTGGTTGCTGACTGATGGCGTGTTTTCATTGTCCCGGTCAGAGCTGCTTCTCTGTGATGTATTTTCAGTGGTCAAACATTATCGTTTGTCCCTATCTGGCCGCGTTCGCTGGGCGGCTGCCAAGAGCCGTTTTGTTGGCGAGATGTGAAACTATAGAGACCCGGCGAGCAGTTTTCCGTGTAAAAGACGTTTAAAAAACAACTAAGGTGGAAATAGGTTGATAAGATGTTTTACAAACATGACACTTGGGCTCAACGCCAATTCACCTTTTGCTCATAGCTCTTAAACCTTCCCTACAGTTCCAGTGTGTCTAGAGGTGTCCAGAGTCCTTTTTGGAAGGGGGTATTAGGGCTACATGGTCCTTTATGAAGAGATAAAAGTGTGTCAACAGAGAGATATGAGAAATCTCCCATCATGCCTTGCAATTAATTGGCAGAATGGCTGCTTAACCAATCAAAGAAACTCATAAATGCCTTTCCCAGATTATACGAATTGAAAATTACAATAATATCATAACATTTGACGGTCATCTTTGTTGGATCAAATGCATGAGATCTGCTAATATATAAATAAAAGTAATCTACTGTTAATACATAGATAACAGTAATGTACTGCTGATCAGCTAACACTACATTAGCATTTTCCATCTTGCATATTGACTAATTTCCAGAGAAAATCTCCAATATCCACGTGTTTGAAGGCACCTTTAATCTCCTGTCAGTAATCATCAGTCTATATTGATTACGGTGCCCCCCTGTTGACAAAGTGCTTTTATCTTATCCTTGTAAAAGTGGTGTTTATGGACAATGAGAGTCTACTTCTCATGTCTTTTTACAACAAGTGTGAATATCCGCTGTGAGGAAAATGTCAAAAGCTGTTTCTTCAGCGTACCTACCCCCTCAGCTCAGTTAAAAACTACAATATAAAAACTGTCAGTCTTGTTGTTGACAGTCTCTTTTGGGATTTGTACATCTTCGAGAAGCATTAGTGTTCGTTTCAGTCAGTTCACCAACCGTAACCAATCAAAAACTCCAGACAGGAGCTTTAAATCTAAAATTTATGAGGTTGTACAAAGTAAATCTGTCTGTTTTAGTATCTTTGCCACTTCCCATTGAAGCTCTGAGCCAGTAACGGCATAAAAATATGGTAAATTCGTCTTATTTAAGTCAAAGTCAAACATTTCCATGTTGATAATGAAGAAGGTGAGAGGCCCTGATTTATAGGGCATCTGTGGTGCTGTGTGAAGTGTTTAAGAGAAACACAGAGGGGAAACTCAACAAACACCAACCCAGGAGGCCCTGAACTTTCCATAACTGCAAGCGTCAGTTTCAAACTGATACGAGTATCGTGTCGGCTGTAAACTGTGCCCACCTGTGGGATTTTTACTGTTTTATTTGTGAGTTAAATACTCAGGCTCCACTGAGGATAGCTGGCTCTATATTCAAAGACAACTCCCACCATTTATACAGTGATTTTTCAGCCTCTCCCATCTGGATGTAGATACATGAGACCAGCAGACATCAGTGTGATCAACAAGTCATGGCAACACAGGGGGAACGTTAAGAGAGCAATTTCTGTGCAAATAAGGTCACCGTTTTTTCTTTCCTAATTAACCCCAACAACAGAAAATCTGGAATATTTTGGCTTCATTTTTTTTGCACAATTAGAGGAAGTGGAAATCTGTCACCCACCTTTACACTGAGTACAGTCAGTGATCTCATTACCTGAATGATATGGTTGAACCAACTGTTTTAATTAATTAACGATGTGTGCATTCAGTCAACTTAAAAATTAAACATGGTCATCGCTGCTCGTCAGCACCTGAATTACTAGGTGGTTGAATGAATTATTGATATCGCCATTACTGCAGGCTTCAAGTGCCAATCATGTCCTTTCTAAACTTTAAAACAGCCTAACCCACCTCTAATGAGGTCTGTAGGTCCGGTTAATTCCTTTACAATCTTGGTGTAGATCAGTACAAAAGACTGATGGTGTCCTGAAGCCCAGTGTGGTTTGGAACTATTTACATATAGAAAATTTACGTCTGGTAAAAGTGGGATTACCGGCACAGAGATGAGGCTGAAGGCTGAAGGAGGCTGGTGGTGCTAGCTCTGCAAGGGTTAGCCAAACCAGTCTAACTTTGTTTTCCCCGCAGACTATGTGTAAGCCACTAGAAGGCCAATCTGGGAGGTCTCAGAGCATGCCCCGATCACTTAGGCCGGTTTCAGCCCAATTGGAGAAAAAATTCAGTCCCCAACCACATAATCAAGGCATGTTGGTCTTACAAGGAGACCTTTGATTTAGTGCAATTTCAGCCAGACTAATGTGTTTATACGTATGACAAAGTCCAGTCTAGTCAAACTAATGTAATAAATTCTCAACTGCATGTTGTCAGCGTTTGGCCATAACAACAGAGTCAATCGTGTCTGAGAAGGCTGACGCCAATATTTGCCAATTTGAAAGTTATTTAGCTTTAAAAGTAAGATGACGTGAGAATCAATAGATATAGATAATACCATGTTCGGTATTAGTTGGGAAGATTGGGTTTATTAGTTAAGCTTATAAAGTAAAATGTCTCTACATTCTGTCACAGTAATATTACTATCCTGAAGCTTTTCGGCCTCAATTATCATGAGCTAAGAATGTGACATTCATTTTGCAGTGTTTGACTAATTAATACTTCCAGGTTTCAGAACTGAAATATTACAAAAATAAAGTGACTTGTGGCTTCAAGGTCGGGTCAATTTAGGGGAAAAAAAATGCTGCTTTCTCTTTTTAAACACTACAGTCACAGTTTGTGAATTCACTCACAGGTTTGCGGACCGCTTAAGAGAAAAAATAAAACAATCTAATCTTCAAAACGGATCCGGAAAAAAAGGAAGACGGGGCTTAAAGGGAGTAAATTCCTAATAAATCTAGAGTACTTTTCTTCACTTGTAATGTTTCAATCCAATTTGCCCCGAGCGTCAACATAATAGTGAACCTTTTTATGATGTAACACCACGCCACACTCCTCTCAGCCCACTTTCATCCATTATTTAAGCTCATGTGTCCAGTTTAGAGCGAGGATTCACTGTGTGCTGATGGTTGTTCGAGCGGTCCCGCAGTAACTGGTCTACAATGTGATTACACATTCATGCCTTAGGTTAGCCACAGGACCTATTTGTGTTGTTTTTATTGCGTTTCCTGTTTCATTTGTATTCCAAAATTGAGATCATCGGGGGTTATTTTCTTTGTTTCCTCGCCGGTGTTTCTTGCCATGCGGACCATTTACTCAGATCTTTTTATCCTCTTTCGCGGTAATAAACTTCCAACCGTTTCAGATGTTACAATCATTCACATTGAGAGCTACCTCATTGGCTGTTTTCTATCACAGCTCTCCAAAACAATGAGGCAGCCGCTGCTCAGGATTGGATCTGTTTGAATAAGTATCTCAGTCTCAATCATTTCTCTGCGCGTCCTTGTCCTGATCTCATCCTGGCCTTGGCTGAATCGCTCTCCTTCACTCTTCCTCCCTTCTAAGTGTTTTTCCCATCTGTTTGTGAGTGCGCCTGTCGCTCTTTGTCGCTTTTACCGCTCTTCCTCTTGCTTTCAGCCCCTCTTTAACGCTCCTCTTCCACTGCCTTTAAGCTGGTGGAGTGTGACTCCTGTGATTGCGCCGTGTGTCCCCTCAGACTGAAGCAGACGCTGCCTCTCTCGCTCCGGGAGGGGAGGCTCATTTAGACTCTTCACTCACGAGGGAACAGTAGTGTGTCCTATTTGTGCGCGTGTGTGTGTGCGCGCTTTTGTCTCTGTGCGTATGATAGATGAGACGTAGTGACTGCTAAAAGCAAGAAACATTAGCGCAGACAGATTAAACGCAGGTGGTACAGCAGTCATTTTCATTCCTGCAGGCATCCTGAGAACATGTCAATTTAAAGACTCGGCGTGTAACGGAGAGACTAGAAAGACGGCGACTAGAAAGAGACTAGCAAACGCTGGTAAAGGATTGCTCTCCCCAGCATGTTGACAGTGAGTCTGACAGTTCATTAATCCAGCCAAATCCCTCCCAAAGTTACTCAAGTGTGGATTCTATTTTCAAATTTCCTATTAGTTCCTCTTTGTGGATTAAGCACTGCAGTTCACGAGCGAGTGCCCAGCCCGGCCCCGGCCCAGGCATCATATAATTGGCTTGTAATGGATTTGGGGGTCGTCTTTGCATCAGTGATATGGATAGATCCAAGGCAAGAGAAAAAAAAAAAGAAACGTCTGCTTTCCAGTCTCTTCTCGCACACAGCCCACGTCGAGGCCTCTGGTCGCGTATAATTCCTTTTCTTTGCTCCACATTGTCATTTCTATTTGGATGTGTAGGCGCGGCGTCCGTGGCTGCGAGGACGAGGCAGAGAGGGAACGTGATACCGCTGGAGATGAAACATGTCAGGTGTCATGCAGCCTTAGGGTCCCTGTCACCGTCAGGACCCCTGATTCACATTCAGAAGCCGTCCCCCTAATCTCTAAACCCCCGAGATTCTCTATTCGCCGTCTTTTTTCTCATTTCTGCTTCCAATTTGATTTTGTCCTTGATCCCCCTTTATTAACTTCTGTAGTTCCCTCACTTCGGAATAATAAGAAACACGCCGCCACGCAAAGACTACAATGCAAACTGCAGCACATGAATATTTAAGCCTCTTCTGCATCAAAAATACATTTTTTACGTCATTGTCATTTTCTGTCCAGGTATTATATAAACCTAATGAAACTGGACCCCCTGCAGAGGATCGTTTACATAATCCGTTATACAATCATCTAAAATAAAAACCATTAAAGTTGGAGTTTTCTCTTATCCTGCAGACAAAGCTGAGACATGAAGCTCCTGCATCATTATATTGTTATTTCTAATAGTTGATGTCATTATATGCCATGGCATGTGTTGAAAAATGCTGTGAATTGTTCTGGCAGTAAAGCAGCAATGATTGATTAGTGTATGTATTATCATTCTTTAATTAATCTATAACTGAAACTTAATTATCCAGGGCCCTTTGTCATTTTACGAGGAAAGAAAAGTTGAAACTTTCCTTATCAAAGGTCAAAGTTTTAGTCATGTGATATTCAAAATATGTTGACAGCTACAGGTGGTTTTAACAGATCATCATTTGATTCTTTTTCAAACTGATCTAGATATTAAACGTAATAACCATTATGGTTATTTATAAAGCATTTATCAAAACAGACGTTACAAATTGCTTCCTAAACATTAAAGCTCACTTTATAGAAATAAACCAGGGAGACAAAAGAGCGAGATATATTAATAAAAGATGACAGAACTAAACAAGGAAATAATAAAGTCATAGAAGAGCATTAAAAAGAAAAGAACAAATACTCTAAATAATTTAATAAATAAAAATTATGAGAAAGGCCATTTGGTAAAGATGTTTCAGAAGTGATTGAAAAGAAGACACTGATCCTGATATAAAACGTAAAAATAAAAATGTAGAATCGGTTGAGTTTGTGCAACACGACAGATTATCTGCATCATACTGGTATCAAAACTCAGAAGTAGGGATGTTCCCAGAGGTTAATTTCACTCACTTCACTCACATGAAAATTAATTAACTCCCAGAAAATAGCCCTAATTGAGCACATGTCGATCATCTGAAATAAATATTAAGAGTACATGAAAGCCATGCTTATAATGTTAAAATATCGAACAGAATCTTATTTTAGCGCTGGAGAATGACATAAAGTACGTGAAAGATCAAAGCAATTAAGCTCCGCCCGCTGCGCTCAAGCCAAGCAGCCTGCTGCGTCATCACAATCTGCATGACACTTGTGTGCCGTCTTTATCGAAATCAAAATACTCCCAAACTTTGCTCTTTTTCTCACCGACATCGCTCTGGCTGATCGCACGTGTTGATTCACTCTGAGGAAGTTAACCCACGATGCCATGCATGCTGCAGGCCAGCGCAGCGAGCCCAGAGCAGCGAGCCAGGCAGAAAGAGTCGCATTAAAAAATAGAATAAACGAGTATTATTTACTTAACGGATAGTAAGGACAGCCCCGTTTACACAAATATCTGAATAACCGCGCACATCCCTATTCAGAAGGCTGATGGAACCATCATTGTTTCCAAGCAATAGCCAAGGGCTGTATATAGAATGAACACCGTCTGCCACCATGAGAACAGCACCCTCTGGTGACGGGCTGCAGTATAGGTCATAAATCCCGAAATTTATTACATTTTATTTAGAAATTTATTACACAGAACATAAATTTTTCTCCCACCTGGTTGCAGTGTTGACATGTAGTTATCGTAAGACTGGTTTGTGCTCAAGTCCTCTTTTTTCTGTGCAGCTCAGTTTTTTAAAGTTACTAAGGTTATTATGATTGACACTTGATAAAGCCTATGGGCGTACGAAGACTGAGTAGCTCACCCGGGGATACGCTGTTTGAGCTGAGTGTCATCACAGCTACTCTCCTGCCGAATGCGTATAATGCTACTGAGCAAGTGGTAGTTCCAGGAAGTGGAGAAAAACCTGGAAATACCGAGAGCAATTCGACTTCAAATTCGTATAATGACAGAAGGCAGAGCCAAGTTGTCCATAGTATATACAGTCTATGGTGATAGCATAATGATAGCACATAAACCTGCCATTTACAATGCACAAAAAGCACATTTATAAAGCCTGATTAATGCATTTAAAGGTGTTACAACACCCTCAAGGGACTCAGGTCTAAAGGGGATTGCTTGACGTTAATTAGCACTTGAGTGTGATTATCTAATGCAAATTAATTAGATTTCTATTCATCAGTCATTTAAACTGATCGTTTGAAAGCTCTAATGTATACCAAGCCAATGTATCATCATCTTACTGTCAATATGTCAGACTATAACCAATGAAAGACAGCTTCCAATAAGGAAACAACAAGCTAGAGGAAAATATGGATTAAATTAAGCTTAAATAAAGTCAGACAATTCAGTTTCTATTTCTGCTCTTTCTTTAAACAATAGCTCTGAAACAGAGCATGATTGATGATTTCTTCAAAGTCAAATACACTCCATTGAACTAATTATTCCAGACAATGCAGTGAGTTTTGAAGACTCTCAGCAATGCTCTGGATTAATTTACTGCATCATTTATTACTGAGAGAGATAATTAAAGGAACGAAAGCGTCCTTAATCCAAACAGATTGATGCACGCCGCATGTAATCGATTCAGGTGAAGGGCATGATGAAGAAAATCGTTGGATCATACAAATGTTACCATATCCATCACAATCACGTCTATTTCTGAGCGACAGGCCAGACAGGGAAGAGTCACATTTAGAGAGCGGCAGTTGTTTGGTGGACTGGTCATCGTGATAGTCACAGCACGGCGCAGATTAGTTCTGCCTCCCTGACTCAATCCTCAGCTGCTGGTCTGCCCAAGGCCTCCTCGCGGCTCCAGCGCATCGGAGTTCAGACGGTGACATCATCATCCTGGGACTGCACACCAGAGCGGATGATACAGAAGGCCACAGGAGAGAGAGAGGGAGGGAACGAGAGCGAGAGAGTCAGCCTCGCCCTGGCAGGGACGGCCGGACAGATTGGGGGGATGCAGTGACTGAAGCATGATTTTGGTATGAAGTCCTGCCAGAGCCGGGATCAAAACATCACTGCCTGCATTTGTTCCAATATATTCACACTGCTAGAACATCCAAGTGGTTTAACAAGGCTAGTCAACCATACAGCTGACCACTGGCTCTTTTCACATCTATCTACATTTGTAGTTTTTAAAGCTACTGTTGGCTGGGCACATTTGTGTGCTTTAAACATCAGAATCTATACCACTGGTTTTTATTTCGAGGGTTTTTACAGAGAAAATTTGGAAGCAAGAAAAAAAGCAGGCCTGCCAATACTCTTGATTTGGGCAGGAGTCGTTCTCATTTTAAACCATTCTTCTCCTGATTATCTCTCCATTTCAATCTGATACCAATCAAACGAGGAGCTCCTCAACCCCGGAGTGAAATATGCGTCATAAGACCTGGAAATACAGCGAGGCAGCAACAGGCCTGTGCAATTCATTCAGACTCACCCTGCTGTTGAAAATGGCATCAGGTCGCCAAGTCTGACTCCCTACCCAGGTTTGGCTGAAAATCTAAAAGACGATGCTGTGACAATTAACACATTTGTATGCGAGAGTCTGCGCTGGGGTTTTCTTGTGAAACAACCACTAAACATAAGATCTGAATAGCCTCACACAACAACTGAACAAAACAACAGCTCAGTAATAAATCTGTATTTTTAAAGTGATTAATTTTATCATGATAATAAGATAGACGAGGAAAACGAGGCCTCTCTATTATATAATCATTTACAAGTGTTTCCAGACATGCAGGGCTTTGAGATCTTGTTAAAATGCTCCCCCAAATATCCATGAGTTACTGTAGGAAAATTTAGTTTCCTTGTTTCTGCATATAAGGCTAGCACGAGCTGCAGACTCCTCATCTCTCAGTGCAGTGAAAACTTCCTTCAAACTCTAACTTAATAAACTTGAGGAAGACTCATGCTGCTCATTTCTGTGAACATGTGGCGTTATGCTCCAACTGATTGTTAATCCATCTGCCAGTTCAGGAGTCACCTTTTTACCGTATTTCTGGTGCAGAAGGTGACGTTTGGCTAAGTTTCCACTTTAAAAGTAAGCAGTGAAGTCTCCTCCTGCAGCTTTCAACAACTCGAAAGCCTGACAGCATTCAGGTCCAACTTTATTCTCTGGTTTGCCACACAGGGGTGTGTCCAGACTATTTGGTTAGAGACATAGATAGGGGTGGCCAGGATATCTGTGCGCACAGTCTGCTCTAGTTTCTTTAACTACATTCTCCAGCTCTCAAAACCAATAACTAAAAAACAGCCCAGACTTATCTCTGAATTTTCTGCGTTTACATTTTATAGCACCAACGTGCCACATCAATCTGAAAGTTTGAGGCCTATCTAACATCTTCTCCGTCTGCAAATAAGTTGTGGAAATGTACGGTAGGCCCATAGGGTGTAATTGAATGTATTACTGCAATAACTTGCATTGTGTAATTGAATTGAATCGTTAAACGTAATGTTCTGCAGGCTTGGTTAGTTTACTTGCTGGAACAGACAAAGGTAATGGCATAAACAGACGAAAACACACACACACACAACTTCGCTTCAGATTCCACTTGCACACACGGGTGTAATGGAGGTGCAATTCAAAATAACAAGGTTGGAGTCTGCCGTCTCACAGTCTGATGCTCCCAAGCCAATTATCACATCATAATGAGCCGGTCAGCTAAGGATGCTTGCTTACATTCATTTACAACGCCCTGCCAAAGTGGCTACGTGCCTTTTGTACTTGACTGTGGTGTGCATATGTAAGTGTGTGTGTGCATGTGCGTGTGTGTGCTTCCTCTGAGTGCAATTTTTCATGCTTATAAACCAGTGATATGGATCCGGGCTGCAGAGAGAAGTAAA
The DNA here is from genome assembly GCA_962446985.1 of Xyrichtys novacula. Lineage (NCBI taxonomy): Eukaryota > Metazoa > Chordata > Actinopteri > Labriformes > Labridae > Xyrichtys > Xyrichtys novacula. The sequence goes on along the minus strand of OY660876.1, from coordinate 11,133,395 downwards.
GTAATAAAGTCAGTGCTGCAGTGTGAAATGTGTTTATGTGAATGTATAAAACAGTGATGGGAGTGTATTTTCTGGAGAGACAGTTTTAGACAACACTCTGCACAGGCTGATATTTGTGATAAAAGCCTGCAAGAAAGCTTTCAAATGACATTTGTAGATGCTTGATATATCAGCGCTCTCTCACTGTGAATCCCGCTGGATTAAAACGCTCCCATCTATGCACATTTAGGTGTAGTATGTAATTACCATTGCTCTGCAATGATCAACAGCCACAGTTAGATTTGTTGCCCCTGGCAACCCTTGTACGAAGACTGTGCTGCTGTTACTGTTGTAAAGTTATTTCCAATTAGACTGAAAGAAAGAGGTTAAATCAAGTTTATCGACACGGGAAAGCAGATGTTTTTTGTTTTGTTTTCTTTCCACAGGAGCTTCATAACAAAATAAAGAGAGCTGAGCTAGCAGCAGTGCTAAATAAAGCTAACCAACACCAGCATGCCAAAAAGTAAACACTTTATGTTGAAAACAGCCTTTGTTTACATCTAAGAATGAAATATTTACAATAAGAGAAGACAAAAATATTCAGATTTTTGAAAACACAACCTGAGGACAAAAGTACCGCCTCCCTACCACAGGGGGCACTGATAGCAACACAAACAAAAAGTTCCCTACTGGGGCTTTAATTTAATTGATGTATTTATATAAAAGTTCCTGTAATTACGGGGTTCTTATCAGGACACATTATCCATGCATTTACAGGACAATTCTTGCTTCGTCCAGAGGGGGCGCCAAAATCAGCATTAACTCAAAGTTTGTCATTTTTTGTATTAAAATAGCGGCTATTTTTGATTTAAAAAAAAAAAAATTAGCCTTGTTGCAGACCAGGTAATGCTAACAGTTAATTAGCTTTAAGGTACAGTGTGTAGTATTTTGTGCCTTTTACAGCAGACAAAAATGGTAGAAATTGAATTTAATATTTCCATATATGTTAAAATGATGAAAATATATATATTAAAAAAAATGTTTTAGTGAACTTTGAATGAGTTTTTATGTCCATACAGGAGTGGATGCATGTCCTCAAAGAACACATTTTTTTCTACCATAGCACAGAATGGACAAACTGGTTACATATGTAATTTGTATTCACTGGGTAGCACCAAAATGCAGATGAAGATGGAGAAGAGAGGACTGATAGATGTTTTTGAAAGTAAAAACTTGACAAAAGGATGGAAGGTTTTTGTCCAGCAAGGCCACCGTCGCTTCACTGAAGGAAGGGGTGAGCAAGGGGGCATTTTGAGATCAAATGTGACTACTATTGCTAAATATTTCCATTTCGATAGATAAGATAGATAAAATGATAAAGGGGTAGAAAGAAAGAAAGAAAGAAAGAAAGAAAGAAAGAAAGAAAGAAAGAAAGGTATAAAGGTAGACAGACAGACAGACAGACAGATAGATAGATAGATATGTTGCTCACTGATCTGGATAGTTTTATATGTCGGCATGACAACTAATGTGCACTGTGGGAAGGTTATGTACCCTAGCTCGTCTCACTCTCCCCCTATCACTCCTATACAGCTGTTACTTAAAGCACTCTTACCTCCGAACTCTGTGCATTTCAGGATGTAAGCAAATTCCCAAAATGTGCCCCTGCTATTGAGGTCTAAAGACGTCATTTTCTGAAGTATTTTTGCCATTCTGCCTCCTGATAACCCATCAAATGCAGCCACTGCACTATATAATGGAAAAGATCTATCCAGCCCAGATTGCTGCAGAGTGCACTTTTAAAGAAATGGGACAAAATGAACATCCCTCATTGAGATGCACACTTCAGATAGAGATCTATGCAAATTAGCTTGTGTCTAACAAAATACAGATAAGCAAATCCCAACCTTCAAAGTCGTGGAAGTCAATGAAAAGCTGTTAACAATCCTTGAGTAAGTACTACAGGGTTCTCTGAAGGAGATCTGTGCTGTACATCAAGTTAGCAATTTGTTTGATTAGGGAACAGATTGATGATTGGTGGCGTGCCAAAGCTTGGCTAAGCATTTTTTACAAAGTGTTCGATACTTGTGAAGATATAGTGGGCGCTGTGCTTCATTATTTTCAACCTTTACGAACACAAAACGTAAATTATTCTTGAGATGCTGGAATGAAATCTGTGAACCTTCAAGCTGCCAGGCGCTACTTTGGGTTTGAAGTTTGAGGAGTATGAAAACGTACAATATACCGCCCAGATTTCGAGCCTTTATATCCTCCACAGCAAACATGCTAACTGGGTCAGGAGACAGTTGGAGCATTTGGTTTGTGTTTGCACTCTGAAACAGCATGTCCCGTCTCCAAAAGCAGCTGGTTCTGTGCTTGTTTTGAGGAGAATCTGTGCCCCCGACAGCTTTTTCTTCCCCTTTTCACTTAATGCTCGCCACCGCCACCTGCTCCCAGCAATCCTTGCTCTGCACCTTGATCACAGCTGCTGGAAAGTCTGGCTGTAGGACTGGGATGACTGGGACTGTGGTTTTAAATGGCACTGCAGTTCTACTATGTCCACAAAAAAAGGGGGGAAAAAAATGAAGTGCAACTAGTTAGAGTTTGAGAAAGAAAGCGCTGGTTTTTCTCATTTTTAATAATCCTGTAAAAAAAAAACATTGATTTTTGCTGCCAGGGAAAGGACAAAGAAAAAAACTGACAGATGAGAAGCCCCGGGGCTTGGCAATATGACAAACAACGGAAAAAAAAAAAAAAAAACAGACTCTGATTTTTTCACACCACATCTGATTCATGAATTTAATTGATTTAGATGCCGCTGATGGTGCCTACCTTTTATCCGGCACGCTTGGGTCGCCATTGTTTCGTGCAACATGCAACGCCACACACTCTGCCTTTTTACCTCTGTTAAAGACACTGAAAAGAGCTGTAATGCTGTACTGGTCTTCTGCATAAGTTCAAAGGCAGTATTGTGCTCATTTTCAAGCTTTGAGTTGTCCTTCTGAAACCTCTACACTCGCTGTACATGATTAATAGCTCAGAAATCTATTCTCAGACTGGAGTCTCTCTTAAAACCCATGTTTAACACTCTTTCAGTCTCTGTCAGTGGATTGGATTTGAAATCTGAAGTCTGAGTTCGGAATGATTTATTTTTCCTGTAATAGGATACAAAAGGATGTTCCAGTCTTAATCTGAGCCAATCTGAGCGTCTTCTACCCGATCCAGGATCGGCGATAATTTACTTGTAACTGAATGCTCCGACTTCGCCCAAGTGTGTACTTTGTTTTTATTCTAAAGGGTTTCTTTCTAAAAAGTGTAAAGGACACAGATTAAAGCAGAAGAGAAAGTGGAAAGTGATGTGCAGTGCAGGAAATCGGTCACAGGGTAGCCTCAAACTCAGGCTGCATGCAGAGGTGAGGTTGGATTAACCCGCTAGGCTGTGAGCAATTTTAAACTCTTAGTAAGGAAATAACAAACAGAGCAAACGTAGAGAACTTTGTTTGTCCTACAAACACACTCACGCACAGTTAGCCACAGATTTAAAGAGCAGAAACATAAACCAAACACGGGATAACCGAAAAACAAGAAAGTGAATAAATGCTCCATCATTGTTACGAGGGATGCACTGATCCGATATTTGGACTGGACATCAGCTCCAATATTGACAAATTAACTGGATTAAATCTCAGAACAAAAACGCAAATTCAGCGTTCTGATCAAGGTCTTGGTTTTCTTTTAATTAATTTTTCTTTTAATACATGGAGGACTTACTTCTTTTTACTGTGTATTAATGTGCAACTTGTTACTTGTTAATGCATGATATTAAGTAAATCTATATCTGTGTTAATTTGGTAATTTTTTTTAACAAGGCTAATGTCAAGCCTGATGCCTTCACTCACAGGGCAAGGTATACAGTTTATTCATCCAACAGTAGCATTAGATCGGTATCGGGTATCGGCCGATACACTCAGCCCAGGTATCAGTATTGGATTGGATCAGAAAAAAAATGGATCGGTGCATCTCTAATTGTTACGCTAAGCAGGACCAGCAGAGCTGCGTTCAATACCACCACTTTGGGGCAACATCTAAAAACTTGACTACTGTACTAAAGCATCAAACTCTGACTTTAAATCGAAGGATGAAAATCCCAGAAAAAGCCAAAAAGGCCAAAAAAAGATTACAGAGAAGGGAGTTGAATTCAACCAGCTCCTGTGGTAGAGGTTGCAGGTTTTTACCGTTTCTCTGTGTTGGCAGATATTAAGAGCTCTCACATTCGTCTCGTGTTGCTGCACTCTGGATAAGTTCCTCCACTTTCCAGTCTGAGAGTGCAGTAATGCATGCTCACCAGTTTCATGGGTCTCATACAGCAGAGCATGTAAAAGGAGCAGCGAGCAGCACTGTTGTCTCCAAGCAAATAAAGCGCATTTCATTTGAGCTCAAAAATCAGATTGCAGTTCGATACGTCTTTGGAAACGCCACCTGAATTCAAAGTTCAACCTCTGAAACTCAGTGCATCAACCATGACATACCTGCACTTTTCACAGCAAATACTAGTAACCCAGTTTTGTACTGTGTAAATATTTGATAAAATACAACATTTTGATAATACTTACAAATGAGACACAAGGATTAAATAAATGTGGATGGAAATTATTTGGCTCGGTAAAATATTGCCACAGGGGACTTTTGGATTTCAGTCCAACCATCTGTAGTTATTAAAAAAAACATGGTGAATATTGTGGTTTAAAGAAAGTCATGTATAAATCCATTAGTCCGCACACACTGAAATCTAATATGCATGTTTATCCAGAGGCTAGAGAAGCTGACTGAGACATCCCAAACAAAGATACTACGATTAAGACAGCAACGTCTAATGAGCTGATGTGTATATATTTATAGATACACACTTTATAGCACAATGATATAATTAGAAATCTGTCATTTTATTGGTATGGTCCATAAGGAGGAGGAGGTTACTGTAATCATTACTGCAGCATGCATGCAGCCTCATTTCCATTCATCCGATTTGACCCTTACACTCTGTTTTGGTCCCCACCAGCGCCCGTAACAAACCTGCATCTTCATAAATCTGGAGTTTCAAGGTTAATTAACAAAAGAGCTCATCCTTATAACCAGTAGTCTAGTCAGGTTGATGAGTGACTAAACCAAAGCCCATAAAACCAAAAACAAAGAGCTGAGGAAGCTGTTTGGATCGGCAGATCTGCAGAGCCAGGCATTATTCCTCTACAGTTCATGAACTATGAGCTACCCTTTCACATTAAGCAGTCATTTTATTCAATGTTATTACCCAACATGTTGATGAATGCAGGTTTGAAAATCTGCACAGCCTAAGGCCAACCACGTGTGATAAGCGAGTCGCAAAATGTGAAGAAAAGGAGAGCGCTTTTTTTTTCTTTTCCCTGGTATAGAGAATGAACGATGCAGCAGCAGTCCAACCCCAAGGGCTCCTCGCTTCTCGCCACTGATGGCAATTGGATCAGATCTGGTCTGAGCCCTGGATTTTAATGATGTGCTGAGTGTCTTTGCCCAGAGACAGTGAGGTAGAAACACACAGGGTTCAAGGTCAGGCGTCTCTGTTAGCAGGTGATAATGCGGACTGCTTATCTCGGAAGAATCGCAGCTGTGTGGCCTGTCAATAATAAATGCTATGCAAGTCAAAACGCTCTGAAAAGACTCTGTTTACTTTCGTCCGGGTCAGATTGGTACATCAGTTTGGAAAAGTTATAACAGCGTTGAACTTTGTGTCTGTCAAAGAGATGAAAATCTTACTCCGGCAGACCTGTTTGGAAAAGAACAACTTCATTTAAAATGACATAATATTAACCTTTTCAGACAGACAAAACAGATCAATACGGACTTTAAACAATGCTGCTCGCACTATTAATATTTGATTTTGTTTTGTTTTGTCTGAAAAGGTAAAAATCATTTAATTGCTAGAAAGAGCCGGTCAAGAAAACCTCAATGATGGCCAGAAGCAGAGAGGGGTACATCGGAGAACTGTGATTATAAATTGACTACATTGATTGTGTTAGTGTGGAGCGTTAGAAAGCAGGGAGAGCTGATGGAAACGCTGAGTTTCATATACACAAGCCGACAAAAATGTTCATATTTCCTCCAGTTTGGGTTCATTCATTCATATCAATATTGATTCAAGGTCCGGGTTAAGCAGAGTGTTATTGTTTCTCCTCTATTACATTTGGGCTCTTTAATTAAGAGAAGGTCAACAGTAGGATTAAGTAGGATCGGTGAGTGTTTCTTATTCTTCAAGGTTTTTAATTGCAATACTCGACAGCAGCCAACACACTTTTATAAAGAGGAATTAATAAGCTGGTGAAATTTATGTCAGGAAAGTTATTTTCATTTCTGACAATTTCCTCCATCATCTTCTTTGAATGGCGCAGTTTTAATCTACATTTAAGACCAGTTAGAGCTCGGTTAGGAGATTTAACTGGATGACACCCTTTCTCTAAAAGCACCAGATCAATATGCAATTTACTGACAAGAGTACTGCACTATCGCTACCAGGGCTGCAACGCCTCCGCCGGGGTTAGGACATTCAAACATGCTCCCATACAGTAGCTACGAGTATAGGAGCACTTTAGCCTCGATAAGGCAAAAATGTAAAATTTAAGAAAAAAATATAATTATCCGATTAGTCAACTAATCGTGGTCAGTGGCTAGTCGGCTTTTAAGAGGCTGCTGAGATGCAAGTCGAACAATAAAAACCCCAACAACTTTATTGTCCTTAAAACATTTATGTTGCACAATACTTGACCTGTGACCTTTAATGGTATGTGGACTATGTTTATTTATGGAGCACTTTTAAATCATATTCACGCCGCTGGCTGTAACATATAACACTGAACAGTTTTGACTAATCTCATGGCGGTAAGAAGGGTAAGGTGTCTTTCCCAAGGACACCTCATGTAAGCAGCAGGACCTGGGATTGAACCCCCGACCCTCCGATGAGGACATGACCAATTCTATCGCTGACTATGAAGCATGTGCAGAATACTTTGAACACATGCAGGAGAAAATCAATCCCCATTTAGGTACGATGGTGAAGCTAAGAGGACTTCGATCTGAAGGGATTTCAGTCAGGCTAGTTCGTTTACATGTATTTAAAGAGTCCAGTTTCTGTCAGACTGATGCAATGAATAGATTTTTCAAACGTGTAAATGTAAACGGTTTTGAGATGAGATTTAAAGCCCTTGCGGCGACTCCCACTACAGTCTGTTGGCCATTGCAGACTGGCATTTCTCAGACTTTCTGAACCTTAAACGGTTGTTTTTAGCGAGTCAAATCTAGCATCTTAGCATCGTGTCACAGATGCATATCGACCAAAGCGATGCTAGCCGATAGCATGATAGCATAACATTTGCAATGACTTCCAAACAGCTGGTCACAAACCAACTTCTTCAAATCAGAACAGCTCTGAAAATCGTGACCTATCTATTTCTAAATTTGGCATTATGGAAATACATTTTTTTAAAAGTGCTGCATTTAAAACCTCTGTTAATTTTGGCACCGGTGCTTCAATCATGAGCACAAATGGTGGCAGTTGTCTTCCTCCTGGACTTTCACATGATAATGTAATTATGTAAAAAATCAATTAGAGTACCCGGATTTAAACTGAACGGACTGAAATGATCTGATTTCTATAAAAAGTAGGTAAATGATTGTAGAACATTTGGGTTTTCATTGAGAAGCAGGCTTTGCTGGGCACTGAGCCATTTCTATTTGCTGCTCTCAGCCTCAGCAGCAGCACACCAACAGTCTGTCACAGTCCACTGATCCAGCATTTGTATGTTTATTTGTCCATAACTATGTGTGTGCGTTTGTGTGATTGTGCACTTGTAAGGCCATTGTGACCGATGTCAGCCAGGCCAGGCAGAACTGTGGCCTTTTGTTTATCCCACCTCATCTCCTCTACTCTTATTGACCCGTCACCGCGTCCGCTGAAACCGGCCCCCTCTTCCTGTCACCACACAGATAATGGCTTTTCTGGAACCTCACAACATCAGGCATCTCCTCCGAGCTGTAATTGCACCGCTAATGTGCCAGTTTTCAAAACATTCCTCTGAGAGTTTCAGTTTTTGGCTGATTGTGAGGAGAACTGAGAAGTCTTTGGGAAAATCTGGCTTTTATTTTGGAGGGGATTTTTTTCCCTATTTATCCCTCCTTGTAATTTCAACTCTGGTGATAAAGGGAATAGAAAATTAAAATGTCATGGATGACATCAGAGCGATGCGCCTTCTGTTCAAATAAGTCACATGGCTTATCCTTGTAACCATGGAGATGGAATTATAAAACACCTTGGGAGGGTCCTTGTCCTTGATCGTTTTTAGTCTCAGAAAAATGAGCGATTCTGAGTGTGAGTGGATTTTCATTAACCTGTCAGTGAGGCCAAAGTGATGCAACAATTACAGGATTTTTATCAGCTTTTAATGACGAAACTTTGACTGCAAGCCTTAATGACCAACAGAGACGATTCACTTGTTTTGATACAGTCTATGGTTTAAACCCCAGAACATGAATAACAGTACAAGGACTGGGTCTAAGAAACTTCAACCATATTGGAAATGCTGACTCAACCTCACTTTAGGTTGATCTAGGAGGAGAAAAAGAGGTGGAGTTGAGCCTTACACCAACTCGCTAACAACTACAGTTAGTCAAGTCAGACATGCCCATACTCACAACCCAAATACATTAAAAAGTAGCAAGTTGTAAAAATAACACACCCCTGAATAGTCAGTGCATTTACATGCACAGCTTAATCGGAAAGAGCTCTTTCGTTTTTCGTTTTTTTCGACAAATGGGATTTCTCTCCTTGTCCATGTATACATGCAGCTGAGAAAATTAAACTATTGACGTGAACGTGTCCTCCTCCCCAAAACTAGGGGACAATATGGGTCATTTCAGCGGCGCTGTACAACTGTCAACAACAACAGCAGGTCCATGCCAGATGTCAGAAGTGTCTACAACTGCTGATGTACACGGTACTTTTTTTGCAGATGAAATGAACGCTACTCCTCTGCTCCGCTGTTTTTTTTTCCGGAGTTACGGGGTGTGGCGCACGCGCACATGCATAGTCCAATCATACTCCGACTACATGGTAGAGAAAATCGAATTCCAACCGTGTTACCTGGGTGTCTTAATCTGAGTTCTCTGACTATAATCTGAGTTCTCAAACTCCAATCAAAGACGGACTAAGGTGTTTACATGCACTTCAGTTGTTCCATCTTAATTGAAGTAAGGCATTAATTCGGTTTTCTCAGGTGTCAAGTTAACGTACTGAGTGAGAGTTTACAGAGGAATAGGCTATTAGATTCAGCCTCATGTTGGTACTCAAGGTAACTAGAAGGTAACTGAGCGTAGCACTAGTCCAGGCAGGCCAGGAATGTCAGTCAAACGATCTACGCATCCAATTGGCTAACTGCTTTAGCTGCTTCCTCTGCCTCCATCCCATCTCCACCTTTTTATGCTGTGTCATATGTGTTGTCATTAAGGTTCTGATCATGGAGGTTGATCTCAGAGATGTAAGCCAAACCACCAAACATAACCAAAACATGAAAATATGAATTATTGTCCACAAATTGGTCCTGACAGACTTAACTGTGTTTTTTCAACATGTCGGCATTAGCTTAAGCTGCTATTTGTTTTGAACTTGTGTGCCCCTGAATCATATTGTGCGTGTACACCAATCCGCCATGATATTACGCCCACCCACAGGGGAAGTGACACTGGTAATCTCTTTATAATGGCCTCTTCAAATGGGTGAGAAATGTTGGGCAGCAGGCGAACATAGTCTTCAAGCTCGATGTCTCAGAAGCAGAAAAACGGGGCATGGGAGGATTTGGGTGACTTTGACGGAGGCAAATTACAATGGCAAGACGAGCAGGTCGATGTGTCAACAAAGCTGCAGCTCTTGTGGGGTGTGCCCAGTCTGCAGTGGACAGTGACAACCGACATTGGAAGCGGCAACTGGGTTACGAGTGTTCACAGCTGCACATGGAGAGCTAAGGCCGGTCCAATCCAATAGAAGAGCTGCTGGAGCTCAAACAGCTGGAAGAGTTAATGCTGATTAACATCAGAGCTGAACCATGGACCGGGGATAGAAGAAGGTGGCGTCGGCCAGTTCAAAGTGTGGATTTGGTCTCTATATTCTGCAGATCTAAATCCAATCGAACATTTTCGCAATTTTCCGGACAAACAGGTCTAAATCTACACCACTTTGCCAATTAGACCTTTCTCCGTACTGGGACAGACTTTAGAGGAATAAAGGATCCGCACATGTCTAAACTGGATGTTTTTTTTTGAGCTGCTACAGCAACTGTCCTTACAAAAAAACATTTCTCAAAAACTTCATATCTCTCAGTGAACACGGAATTATTGATATGCGAAACGCCTCTCCGTGTCTCTTGCTGTCCCTAATTATTGCTTGCACACATTGTGATTTTTTGATGGCATCAATTTAGATTCCATTACGATCTCCGGCTTGCCAGTCCCAGTTGTGGCACTAATGCAGTCGTTGCAATCTGCAACAGTTGTAAATGAAGATGCAGCATTATGATGAATGGCCCATTTGTTAGCTACTACATTAAGCCGACATTAGCCAACACTGTCCGCACTCCCTTACCTAAACACAGGCACTCACATATGCACCAACAGCTGAATTAATTGATCACTTATTCATGCTAAAATTTATAGAGATCATTTGTGCTTTTTCATTATTAATCAAAAGCATGGAAGTGCCGACGCTTTGCTCTGAGGATGCTTCTTTTCTTTCATTTCTCCTCTCCTCTTATCGCACTCCACCTCCTTATTTCCCTCCCTATACAACTCCTTTCTTCTCACTTAACTCCTTCATTGTTCATTACGGTCTCCTGCCTTTTAACTTTTATCACCTCCTTTTTTTGCCCATCTTTTCAAGAAGGCAACCACACTTTCAAGAGTAAACGGGTGTAGCTCTAGCCTCATTGCAGTTTTTTTTTTTTTTTTTCTTCCGCAGTGGTTATTACCATATGATTATTAGTGATGGACAATTGGCCTCAAAGATGTTTCATTATGAAAGAGCTCGCTGGGATCTCATTAGCACTCTCAGTCTAAGGGCTGCTGCTCAAGCCTGCTCCGCTCGGGGGAATTACATTTCGATCACCAGGGCCGGAGTTAACAAGGCAACATTAAAGGGATGTGAGGGTGCAACAGCCAAAAAGAGACAAATTAGTAACCTCCAAGAGTGTCAGGGGTGCTCTATTCATTTAATGAAATATGAGAGGTGTGTTGGATCTAAAGGCGGTTACATTACTTTACAGTAGAGCTGAGTTTACCTTCACACAATCATTGTTTGGCCAGGATTGCAGCCCTCCTGACGCTGTAGGCATTTGTTTTTCTTCTGTCTGACAGGAGCATCCATCAAAAAATGTAATTTCATTTCTTTTCAGCTGTTGATAAAGTTGCTGACTTGTGCCAGTCCTCCCCCCCTCCCAGGATCAATAGCTGTTTATACAAATAACATTGGGGAGTACAATACAGCGGTGGCGTTGCTGGAGGTGACTCTCTCTCCAAGGGCAGCGGCGGCCCTGTGGTCGGCTCTTTTCATTCTGCATCTTATATTAAGCACATAAAGCTTGGAGAATTGCGAAAGTGTTTGTTAGGGCCAACAGCTGAGGTTATTACAACAAACACAGGCTCAATAACTGAATGCAGTAATTGCATACATGAAAGCATCATGAAACGAAGCAAAGCAAGGCAAGCTTAATTATACAACACATTTTAGCAACAAGGCAATCTAAGCTCTTCATTCAAGACATAAAGTAGTTCATTGTGAAGGTTAGAAAAACACGCTGAAAGAAGATGTTCAAAAGTCATCAAAACAAGCCATGAGAAATCTAAGCAGGTTCTTTGACAATCAGCGAGCCCGTGTAACAAAACTGAAGTTGCTCTCTGACTTTTATTCTCTCCTCTGCTCCAAAAGACCTTAAATTTAACTAAAGAAAATTTCAGCTCAGGTGCTCACAACCTTTTCTAAGGCACTTATTCAGAACTTATTCACAAGGCCATGGTCCCCAGGTGACATTGTTATACACTGAATAACACTTTGTCATAGTTATGGTAACTTATTTTGCTTGGTTTCTACAATCTGAGCATGATGTGAAATAGAAAAAGACCCCAAGATGGAGCCTTGGGGTACTCCACATGAAATGTTTTGTCTGTGACCTATAAACATAAAGTGGCCGATCAATCAATAAGAGTTTTTCGTTAGTTTGTTTTATGAGTAGTATATTACAGTTGAATGTCATCTGCAAAATTATGGTAACTTAATTGTTATTTTCTATGATCTGGTCCAGAAGAAGTGTGATGGGAAATGGAAAAGGCCCCAAGATGCAGCCTTGGGGAACTCCACATATTACTTTTTTTGTTTGTATAGATGTTAAGTTACCGAAAGACACAAAGTGATCTCTGTTTAATAGGCTGAGTAGTAAATTATGGTTAGGTTTGTCATCTGCACTGTGATGAGAAACAGAATGGCCCCAGGACGGAGCTTTGGGGAACTCTACATGTTTTTGTTTTTGTATTTTGTTGTGTCAATGTGAAGTTGCTGATAGACATTAAGTGTTCCCTCTGCATTAAGTTTTTTTTTTTTTTTGTTAGTTGCTGAGTATATTATGATTCAGTTGGTCACCTGTGTCGTTGCAGTCACTTATTTTGTTTTGTTCTACAATCTGATCCTGTAGAACCACAATGGGAAACAGTAAAGGCCCCAGGATGGAGCCTTGGGGGACTCCACATGTAATAGTTGTCATTTTACACATGAGAAAGTTGTTCATTGTACTTTGACTGTTGTTGGTTGAGCAGTATGTTATGGTTAAGCGTGTCCGTAGCGGTCAAATAATAAAATCTTAAGGTTGTTGAGCATAACTTTCAGACATTTTACACAACACAAAGTGCAGCTAAGTAAAGGAAATGAGATCTGTTAGAAGTTTATTGACCTTAACTCACTTTTTAAAAAAGTACACCCCTCACTACATGCAGCAAATATCAAAGATGGAGTCTAATTACCTCTATTGTGTCAACATTTCAAACTGAAACACTGTAAACTGTAGTTAGTGTAGCTTTTAAGTCAAAACAAAACCTCAGAAACAAAAAGTAAAAGCTTTTTTTCCCTCCCAGACATCCTCCACCCAGGGAAAATAATAATATCTGAAAACTCGTTTTTAAGTGGTTGCCTTATATTTTACTCTGAATGAAGTCACCTTAATCCCTGCTCTTTGGAAGATGCTATAATTACCACCGATATGCTGCATTACCCAAAACAGTTTGTAGCGACAAACCGAACATAAAAGAGCAAATGTTCCCAAAAATGAGAGAGGAACATGAAAGAAATGAAAGAAGCAGGAGAAAAGTGAGACAGCAAGTAAAGCGAAAAGGTGAAAAGAAGGACAACAAATGGAAAACAAGACAACAGAAGCCAGTAGGAGTCATTTAAGGTTGTCTATAAGCTGCTCTATCAAAGCTTCTCTACAACAGAGCAAAAATGTGTGTGTCTGAACAGAGGTGGAGTGTAACACACCTGAGAACAAGTGACGAGAAACCAGCGAAGTGAGACCGCGGCCTTGTCTGAGAGCAGAAAGAGACGATTTTTATTTTGGAGCTGGTTAGCGCCGGATTAAGGCCTAAGTAATGTTATAACTCTTCTGCAGTGTCTACCACTCTGACAGTTGTTTTGTTCTGAGAGTGATCAGTGAATCATGTCCATGTCATGTCCTTTGTGCATCATCCTTCTTGTTTCAGGACAGTTAACGATAAAAGATTCACTCAGGGGTTATAACGTGTGCTGCTGTGTGTGTACCTGCTCTTGAGAGTGGTTGTTCTTACTAAATACTTACTCACAGTATCTCTTTCTTTCACACAAACACTGCATCATGGATGGAAGAAGCTAGTTTCCAGCATCTCATACAGTATTTGCAGAGAGTTGCCACCAAGGAAGCATCAAAACGTCTCATCGTAAGCCATAAAAAACAATAAAAAGTTATTTTAAGGACTATTTTAAGATCATTTTTGCATCTAAAAACTTAAACTTGCAAATTTGATAATCATATATATACTGCTTGAGTTGTAGGCAGTTCCAAATACAGCCATGTTGTATTGTGTATATTAGGCATAGACTGATTATCAGCCTCAGCTGTATTGGTCTTCGGGCTGGGCTATAAACTGAAAATTTACCAATACCAACATTTATGACAATAAGCTACGTTATTTTGCCCATGTCAATATATTGGGTGTCAAATAAATAAATAAAAAATGGTTTTGAATGTGTGTAGGTAGGCTATAGTCTCACATCTCACGGTCTGGAATAGCGGCTGAAATAGACGAAGTTAATGTGGGAGGGGGTGAGCAGCTTGTGGAGTAGTTATCGTCCTTTTATCATTATCGAGGTGAACTGCTCAAGATATCGTGATGCTGATTTTGGGTCATATAGTCCAGCCCTAATTGGTCTTATATTTTACTTTAAAATTATAAGTAATAAAAACGGATGCTCGTCTGGCTCTGCTCCCAGAGTATGCCTCCCTTAGAGGCTGTTCTTGACCCGCCCTCTTTGCCATCTGATTGGTCAAATATTACCTGAACTGTACTGGCAGTGTAACCGGTTAACTGTTAGTACTATATAAGTATATCGATATGATGTTGGATTTTTGCTTGGGGCATTTAAACATGAAAGTTTCTAATTTGTACTGTCAATACATCGGTATCGGTATCAGCCCTGAAAAAACAATACCAGTCGACTCCTTGTGTGTAAACTGAATTTTTGCTCTATCGGTGGGCCAAGATGCATAAAAAGGCTGTTGAGAAACTGTTTCAGGAACCTTTCCAATCATTTATCCAGTCATTTATCTGATGATTACAGTAAACCCGGGTGATTTATTCACTGGTGTTTTCGTGAAGATCTATCAGTGATTCACTTCTTGACAGAGTCTCTTTACTGCTGCATGTTGAAGCTTTACTATTCAACACAGTGGTTTGGCACTCCTCTGAAAACCTCCCACACATCCTCTCTGAAATGTTTTCCAGTTCAGCAGATAGAAAACAATCCCACCTGCGTGAGAACTCCTTTCCCACCTTTACCACACCGCCACCTCCACCTCCTCCCTCTCCTTCAGCCCCCCACCACCACCGCCACCCCCCTCTCCTGTTTTGCTTTCACAGTTCAAGCACATCAGCAGGCTGCCGAGACACAACCCTGGGGTTTGCGGTGCTCCACTCAATATTTCCTCATCAGATAGAAGTGGCAGGAGTGTGGGGAAAGTGCAACAACAACGCAGGCAGACATTAATGACTGCTGGGTTGAGTCACAGCTCTAGCTTTGAGCCTAAGACCTCAGTTAGCTACTTGTTCAGCTAAGAAGTTAAGTGTTTCCACTGCACCTCTGAGGAACTCCTGCAGGAAATGTGATTAATTAATAGCATTGATTGAGTAGTGATTCTCTGCAGCTTCCACAAGGTCACAATGCGAGGCTGATGGATAGGAATTGGCAAGCAATGCACTTCAGAAATACTGGAGATTCTCGGCTGATTCAATCGGCTGTAAGGGTGAAAATAGTAAATGCATGGGAGAGGCGTTGGTGAGAAACTCACGGGGCAAACAGAACAATATCATGATGAGAGACCGTGAGGCACAAAGCCCGTAAACACACCCTGACAGAGCGGGTGAAGATATCCTCAAAAGGGGGAGATCTGCAGAAACAAAAGCAGCATATTAGACGGCTTTAAAGTGTTTTATACTAATAAGTTCACCTGAAAAGTGAGCGTGCATCCTCCAGTTTTAACAACAAGAGCTAAAATGCGCTAAGTCAAAAAGCCGGTACCCCATTCATAAAACATTAAGGCAGCTTTTATTTATTTAATTATTGAACACGCTCCCATTCCACAAGAAAGGAATACGAAGCCTCGAGGAACGCTGGGAAGAGCGGTTTCAAGCTTTGTTGAGGACAATGAAAGGGAACGCTAAGGGAACAGAACAGATGGGAAAGAGGAGATAGCTAAAACTCGAAACGACGTGTCTGGAGAATTCTTGACTTTGCTCCTCCTGCTGCTGTTGAGTTAAAAAAAAAAAAAAAACTGGCTTCCCTCTCTGGTGAGGCTCTTCGGAGCCTTCTCAATATTCCTCTCTGAAACCAAAGAACTGTGGTCTGCAGGGTATTGAATATGCAAAACTAAATTGGGCCTCATTTTAACCCTGATTTGTCATTTAAATTTTATAATAGCCCTGCTACACTCTCTTAAGAAACGTTTTCTCCTGCATGCTGTCGTGTGATACCAAAGCAACGCTCTGAACTATTAGAGTAAAGATTATTTAAGCACACAGGCGTGTTGTTTTAATAACACACTCAAACACACACCCCTGTAGAACCTGATTCATTTAAACCCTATTTTTGATTGCTACATCCCTCATGATGACGCCTTTATGAGCGTGTCACCGACTTTACTTTCCATCTCAAGTAACACAGAGAGCAGACGTGACTAAATGTAATGCTAATGATGATTGTGGGAGCTGCAGTGTGTGTGTGTGTGTGTGTGTGTGTGTGTGCACATGTGTGTGAGTCTGTGCGTGCAAGGTCCAGTCAGGGAGATGGCGGCCCACTTTCAGTAACTGATGAGAGTGGGAAAATAGAACGCTTGATTACCCCTGACACCGCTCACACGCCGCTCCTGCCAATGAAGGTTATTGGGCCTCTATACACCACAGTGGTCAGATATAGAGGGACACTATTATGATCCAGTTTTACAGTCTTTGCTCTACCTAAGAGGGCTGTTAGGAGGTACGGTTGTTGGTTAATTGTACATAAATTCCAACTTATCAAGCTTTTACGAATACTAGATTTTGACTGGTTGATGACAAGATTATACATTTAATTCCTGTTTAAAATACTGGATTCTGGTTCTTGCTCTATAACAGACTGTTGTTATGAAGAACAGACAGTTGCTATGGAGACAGGTCTACATACTAGGGATGGGAGAAGCTAATTTTCATCTAACACAAGCAATCAATGTCATTTACCTTTAAGCTCAACGTTTCCCTTATTGATACCTTCAAGCAAACGTAAACGGCGTGATGCATCCCAGGAGACAGTCAGCAAAAAACGACAAACAGTAAGGGACGTAATTGTTGTGGACAGAAGACAGAAATGCTCCAAACTGCGGTTTATTTAACATCTTATTGATATCAACTGTAAAATCCACTTGCTCCGTGAGGCCGGTAGCTTTCCAGTAATAAACAGTGTACTTCTGCGATATGACTGCCCTGATCCACTACCACAAAAACGGGTGGTTGTCTGTGATGATTTATGCTTTTTTTTTGTTTGAACAGTATCAATTCTGTCGTAAGCTTACTATGCTAGAAAGAAGCTGCCATCAGCTGACCTGTAAAGGTCCAGTTTAAAGCCAAGCTTTCCCATCAGAGCAATGACGTCAATAATTTGTGTAGCTATTACAGGCCTTTGTTTTTCCAAGAGGAATCTTTGGAAATGGTAAAAAGCACAATTGATTA
This sequence comes from Xyrichtys novacula, assembly GCA_962446985.1. Classification (NCBI taxonomy): domain Eukaryota; kingdom Metazoa; phylum Chordata; class Actinopteri; order Labriformes; family Labridae; genus Xyrichtys; species Xyrichtys novacula. The sequence goes on along the minus strand of OY660876.1, from coordinate 11,115,848 downwards.
TGGCATTGGTATCAATAGATATCACTATTCACTTTAAACCCCTACAAACCACAGATTCACAGAAGTGAACTGAAGATAATATGGTATACAGCGGTGTTTATTAAGTGACAAATGGAAAATAAAACACTTCTAAAGCCCAGCTTTGCTTCTGTTTTCTTCACTTTGATAGATGTCCCACAAACTCAGCTCCTGTGGGTTTTGCTTGTTTCAGTTTTCCCCTTCTTGTTTTTTTCTGTGCTGTTAAAATTTTGTGCTCAACAGATAAATTCAGAGTAGTATCAAAACGTCCTCCATGTTGTTGGCGGCACTTTGAGAACCTCGCGTTTTTGTGAACAGGAAGAGGTCCAATCAGAAACTTAATAAATATGCTGGAATACTTTCTGCAGATTTATTTGATTTGACTTGCTGGATCGAGTTGTCCCTGGCATTTCCTTTGCTTTTCTGAATCAATTCCCGTTGTTAAGAGGCTTTTACCAAAATCAAGTTATTAGGTAATAAGACACAATAACAACTTACTCTCTCTAGACATCACCTCTTATATAAAAGATGGCTTGAACAAAAACAGAAAAGTTTTAAGAGGAATGAATCACCAAATTGTGCAGCAAAAAAAAAATTAAAGAAAAATAAAAACAGAGGAGGCAACAGCAGAGGAGGAAAATAATAGAATTTAAGACAAAAAGAGTTTGATAATAGAGAATTGACAAAACTGAAAGGGACACATGAAGGAAAACACTACAGGAAATAGAAAAGAAAAAGTCAAAAGACCTTGATAAGGAGCAGAAAAGCTACATCAAGTGCTGCAGTCATTCATGGGATCCCATTCATCTTGTTCCACTTTACTGTCAATGGAAACATTCAGTTTAATAATAATAATAACAGCTAAGAAGGCTACATCTAAGAAAGCCAAGGATACACGGTCCAGTGTTTATTATTGTCCAGGACAGAGAATCAACCTAAGTATCTAAAAAACATATACATATGTGTACATATGTGTACATTGAAACGCTTCCAAAATAGTGGAATGTGTGTATATATATATATATATATATATATATATAAATATATATATATATATATATATATATATACACACATTCCACTATTTTGGAAGCGTTTCAATTTGTGGCCTTGTTGATACAAGCTAAGCAGAACCAGGTCGCAAGTTTGTTCAAGGTACAAATCAAATTGATTGTTTGGACAATATTACAACATTCATAGAGATCATAATGTGACCCACAATATGAGCTTTACTGGCTCAGACTCGGTTCACCAACCAGCTTTAGTAAGAGATAATAAAGTAGTTTGAGACGACATCTTACATTGACGTCAACTCACCTATAAAAAAAGACTAAAATAGTATTTGACTTCATGCTAAAGCAAACAATAGCCAAGAAGTTTGCAAGCTGGTTGAAGAGGGAAGCCAACAAACAAAAACTGAGATGGAAAACAGACACAGAGATCCAACTTTTTGGTTTATGGTAATAACACAATACGGTAAAACATACCTGAATTTGTGCACACAAAGGCACGAACCGGACAGAAACTGCTACGACAATGAATGTGCAAGCTAGCCAACCATCCCATCATCTGCATACGTGTTTACTCTACAGTCACATTTGATTTTCTGACATTTCTAGTTTTGTTTTTTTTCTAAATCTACTTCTTGTATTATTTTGAAGGTCTAATCTAAGTGCATATTTGAGCTCCTGTGGGAATGTTTTTAACATTTTACTTTGATTCATTAGCTTTTGTTAATGATAATAACCTTGAGTGGGAACTGGTAATGTGTGGGGTGCTGTGTTGTTGCACTTCACACACTTTAAAAAAAAATAAAAAAACTGTTAATCTTGTCAGTATACATCACCGTTACCATGTGTGAAGTCTCACACTTTAATTATCTTCCAGTGTGGGCCAGAAAGTGGATAAAAACAAGATATTTGTTGGCAGATATCTTCACCTTTTCCTTGGTTTCATACCTGGCGCTCATATGGAAATAGTAAAACAGACCTGCCAGTGATATGTATTCAAAGCAGAGCACTGTAATTTACAGTGAGAGGCTGTTATAGCATGTAAATACCCCCAAGGTATGTGGGGTCTCGATGAAGTATAATACAGGTCCGAACATTTGAATGGGTGCCTATATGACTTTCATCACTAGTCCCATCAGCGTCATCATAATCTACATCATCATTTGCATCAGGGTCGTAAACATCCTTAACCATTAGTAGCGATCAGTCATTGATATTGGAACTGTCTACATCATCATCATCATTTTCCCCGGCTATGAATGCCAATTTTTCCATTTGGTATCCACCTCTGCATCAAACCGAATTTGTGCGACAACAATTTCCCTCTCAGTGCTTTACTATTCAAACAAGCGTGCCAGACATACAGCGAAGGCCGTAGCAGCCCTGAACAAAACACTCCCTGGAGTACGCGGTGCTGATGGTTTTTCTACTGTGTAATGAATAAAAAACACAGTGCTACAGCTGTCCCCCAGGCCAGCAAAAACCCTCCAAGAATCCTCACATCCTTTCCTTCCTGTTCTCCCCACGGCTGCAGCTCGGGGGAAAGAGAAAAAAAAAAAGAAAAAGAAAACAGGCGTGGGAGCTACCGTGTACATTTTCTAACTAACAGCACCTGTCTGAGTCTGCAGCCATGACAATGCATCAACTAAATGAAATCCACTGTAATTGGAAGCATTGCCTTTGTTCTCTGAAGTGTAAACGACTCCTGCCAACAAACAATATGCAAACAGCGTAAAGTATACACACAGTGCAGCCACCTGACCCTCTGTAAATACACAAACACACACTAATACACAACCTCCAGCCGGACCAGCGCTCAGAAAATGAAAAGGGACCTGAGCGCCCCTGTCTTCTCAAGTAATGAGGGATTGGCCGGGCTGTATTTTTTGGGGGCCTGAAGCTCCAACTGCTGCCTGCTCTTTGATACGAAATGTAATTACCTTTTGAAGCTCTGCCTCTCTCTTTTCTCTCAAACGTGTGTTTCATGTGTTTCTCTTCCTGTACTGACACTCCAATTACCAAGAAACTTTGTTTAAAACCTCAAACACCTGAGCTCTAATTCCTCTCTTACAGAATCGACTTTCCTCTTCGCTGCTTTCAACCTCCAAACGCTTTGATATCTAACATCTCTCTTAAACTTTAGATGTGACTCAAACTGCATTAATGTGGTAACACTTCGTTCCAGTTAAGCCTGAGAAAAAGTGCCAGGTTCCCTCTTTTTTTCCTCCGTCTGAGGTGCTGCGGTGTAGCTACAGAAGTCGAGTCACAAAGGAGTGCCTACCCTTAAACTCAGAGCTCGCAGAGAGTTGTTTGTTGTCTTTTAACATGCTAATGGTGTTCTTGTGAAAGTTGTGGCAGAAAATAAAACTTTTTTTGTGAATAAACTTCACGGAGAGCGACTCCAATTTACACTGGGCCTGTTGTCAATCATTATTCTTGGTTACTTTGGCTATAATAGAGGTTTTAATTCAACGCCGGTGTCAGTAAGTGCACTCCTATCGCAGCTGTGGGAGGAAAGGATGAAGAGTGTCTGATTCATTTCTCATGCAGCAAGTAGGATGCTCCACTCGCTGAGGTTTTTACAGTAGATCTGTGTGAATAATTTATGCACACTGAGTCTCATCCCCGCTAACAAGACAACAATATTCACATTGCTGTCAAAACATCAAATTTTAACTTATGAGTCAGAGTTTTTACCTCTCTGAGATCAAATAAATAATTCTGCACCAGATCTCCTTAAGGTTATTTCTCCGAATTTAGGCTCTGGTTGTGATTATTTTTCAATCATTGTGAAACGCCTCAACAACTACTTGATTTATGGCCAAGATTTTCGATGTCTTATTACTGGAATAAATCAAAGACTTCTCAGAGAAATATCGGCAGAACTGTGACACTGTCAAACTGGAGCTTACTTCACAGCTCAATCAAATGTCTACAGCTGATTATCATAACTTTATCATGCTAATGTGGTTTTGTGTTTATTCTAAATAAGAGTTTGAACATTTGGAGCTCAGTCTTGCTGCTTAAAGCTCCTGTGAGGAACTTTTTGCTTTGTGTCATTTTTTTTTCCATCCTAAAGGACAGCAGATCAAATATTAATCTATATTTTTACAATTATATATTAAATAATAAAGTTTAATATTACCTCTGACCTAAATGTGTCGTCTTCTGAAGTCTAAGGCACAGACCAATGTATTCCTCTATACCATTTATTGATTCAAAACTCATCGGAACATGTTTCTGACTGACTTAACCATGTATTTTTGTTTAAGAATAATGATTTTGCTGTATTTTATAAAATAGCAAAAAAAAAAAAAAAAAAAAAAAACAGACAACAGACAACCGCAAGATGACACCCTGACCTCCTCTGTAATTATCGGCATCTGTATCGCCCATTAAACACTGGTATTGGTCAACCACTAGCCAGCATTTAGCTTTCTTATTCACAAAATGATCCTTTTGTTTGTATAGTTGTATTTCTAAAATGATCTTTTTTTTTTTTTTCGTTTCTTGTTTTATGTTTTTTGTTTCACAATTTGTGAAGCACTCGTTAGCAAGTTGGCTTATTTAGCTTAGCTTAAAATCTGGGACAGGGACAGCAGAACACTGGAGAAGTTTTAAAATAATAAAAACAGATCGGCTGACTAATTAGGCTGATCTGCAGCTGATATGAACCGTGAATGAGTATAAAAAGGACATTTTAGAGAGGATGATCTTCTCAGAAGTCAAGACAGGAAGTTATCTACCACTTAGTGGGAAAACAGTAATCACAGTATGGGTCAGAAAAACTGTCTGTGAACCCAGTTTTTGACTGTATTCAATAATGTAGACGCTGAAAGCCCACTGAAGATAGACCGAGGGGAAGTTGAGTCTTTGTAGTGCACATCGACAAATCCAAATTTGACAGTCTTAGTGGAAATCTTGGATTTGGACATGCTCAGTAGCAGAGGGACTACCCAGGTTGTTATCAGAGCCAGTGTTTAAGACCTCTGCATGTGTGACAACAGTATGGCTCTGTAGTAGAAGAGTCCAAGGCAAAGGAGACACCCAAACTATCTGAAATCTTACAAAACTTGTCTCCTTGGTTCCCAAATAAAAATCTGTTTTATTTTAAAGTGACTAAAAGGTTTAAATTATTTGAAAATGATCACATTTATTTATTTATTTTCTTTTTTTTAAGTATTCATGGGGGCCCAGCTCTTTAAACTCAAAGAGCTAAAAACTGAAACTTACTTTGAGTGAAATCCAAAGTAAATTAATCAATTTATAAAGCTCTGCAAGTATTTTGTGCTAAAGAGTGATTTGTGTTTTTGCTACAGTAACATCTGCTCTGGTTCAGAGGTGTGACCAATGTGGGCGACTGAATTTATTTAAAAGTGGGCTTCATGTTGATACATATCAGAGTCCGAGTGGTAGATGGAGGAGTGGGTGTCCACGATGATGAAAGGCCATGACACTGCTGCAGGCATGGCGATAACAAGACAGCCTCAGGGACCGAAGGCATGTTCATGGAGCCCAGACTCTGAGGAGAAGTTTGTGATGTTTACTTGGTCCGAGGAGCCGTTTAAACGCTGAGGTTCAGGCCGACTGGGGTTAATGTGATATGCAACTATATAACAGGATAATTGGCTTGGCATTTTAGAAGTAGCTGACAGCTTTCAGAGCTTAAACTGCAAGTTTTGAGCTTCTTAGTTGGAGTTCAAATTCGCAGTGTCAAATAAAAAGTTTTCTTTATAAAAAAAGTTTCTGGAACTAAACAGACTCAATCAAAAAAAAAGATGAGTGAAATTTCTTAAAATAAGGAAGTAAAAACGCAAAGAAGTCTTTACAACCTCAATGGAGTCAAGTTAAAGAGCATAACAGATACACTGAGACACGTCAGAATGAAATTAGATCCAGTGGGTTGAAGATCAGACGACTTAAAGATGGGGGTTTCTTGTTGGCATTTTAAAAGCATCTGCAGAGGAGTGCTGTCAGCTAAATCCTTGGTCTGTGTTTTATTGGAAACACTCATGACTAATACCGGGCGAGATTACTGAAATATGAAATGAAAGCAGTATTTCCTCCTCATAAAGTGCGCCTGCTGTGATCAGCATTTCATCCGAGTTTGAACATGAAGGTTATTCTGCTGGGAAGATACAGGGATGCAAAGATTTCTGTGCATCATCCAGCGCGGTGTAGATAAGCAGATTTAATCAAATGCATTTTTGACCGACTGAGTTTTCTTGAGTGCAAAATAATTACAGCGAGCCAGTGTTTTTCCAAGCCTGAACACTTTCTTGTTGTCGTAATTAATCACTTAAATTAACTCTGAGGGATTTTTTGGAGCAGAACTAATGGTTGCACAACGGGGTTATTGAATTTTCATTCCTTTTAACACTCGGAGTTTCCCTTATTTTGATAAACTGTAATTATAATAGCATATTGTAATCCATCTAAAGGGAAAAAGCAACGAAATAACAGAGGGGGAAGCAACAGTTAAGTGTGTGATTGTTGCTATCTTGGCTCCATTCGAGGTTTCTGAAGATGCAGTTGCTGAATCACTTGGCCTCCCCTGCTGTGTCTGAAGCCGGGAGTGTTCGACTGCAGCGTGAGGTAAATCCATATTTTGTCACACTCACTTGAGCTTTAATCTCTAACCAAAAAATGCAACATATTCTCAGATATGCATACAAAGAAAAGAGGACAGGACTGTTTGAATGCTCTACTATCTGCTCCAACACCACTTTTTCTCCTCTGAAATATGGATGATAATACCGTCTGCATTATGGTAATACAAGTTTTTTTCCTCTCATGCCCAAATCCACACTTCCTCTTCCAAAGTAGATAAAAATAATAAATATAAACGCACAAACATATGTGCAAACTTTTAATATTGTTGCTTACAGCATGAGTGGCTCATGCTTTAGAGCGGCAGCCCCTGTGTTAATGACCCTTTAACTACATTGATATAAACAAAACAAACTCAAATACCTGATATCGCCACAACTATAAACTATGAGTTTTAATGAAAAGTGACGAATCAAACAATTAAAGCTCCTGTAAGTACCTTTTGATTTGTGCTTGTTCTGGCACCCCCTGTTGTTTATAGTGTGTAAGAACAGGTACCTCATTTAAAATAGCCCTCAAAAATAAAAAAATAGGTATGCAGTTAATGATTCTGTCTGACACCTACCCCCCCTCAGCAACCTCAGACATTAAAAACAGCTTTCTAGCAATAATCGGTAGAAATGTCAATGGTCCTGCATGCTTTTGTACCTCATGGAGAAGCATCAGTATTAATTTCAGTTTGTTTTATAACCAGCTAAAAACTCCCCACAGGAGCTTTAATTCATTCATTCATTATGCATCTTTTCCTGGAGTTCTCAATCAGCATCATTTGCAGCCAGTGACTAATAAATACATAAAAACATGCACATAAATGTAGACTAATATTCACAGCAAATGTAGCTTACGCCTTTTTTTGTGTTAAATTTACAGCTTTAATAACACCTCTGCGACTTCAAAGCTCCTCTAGTCTCCTCTCACAAAAACATCTCAGCATTCTGACTTTTTTACCATCAAATGTATCATTTAATATGAATACTGTATTTGTGTGAGGGATGTATTAGGAGGTCTGATTCTGCAGCTGCTCGGCTGACACCTACCCTCCCACACCAGTTTCAGGCGTTCAAATCAAAATAACATCATTATCTATCTTATTTCTGAGATTATTGTTTGCTTAATAAAAATGCATCAATATGAATTTCAGTCTATTTCATAAACATCAAAAATCCCCACAGGAGCTCTAAAGTTAAACCTTCTGTGTTGAATTGATGCAGGCTCTTCCTGTTCCTTTCTTAGCAACAGGACTGAAAAATAAAATAATATAAATAAAAGCAAATAAATGAGACTTCTGTTATTTTCTTCAGTAAAAGGAGTTACTCATCCATTTCTGCTGTTTACTTATTGATGCTTTCATGACCGAATACTACAATAACACAGAAGTTATAGTAGTATAGGTGTCATCACCCTGCTTATGCTGTCCCTTGGCTTTTCAGACACCCACACAAACCCACACATATCCACACACCTGCCTCTCTCTGCTCTCCATCTGTAGCAGAGCATACTCTCTGCTCTGAAAGAAGAAAAGGGAGGGTACACTATTCTGATTAAAGTGTAGTTCATGCATTTTTTGGCTTTAAAGCTCCTACGAGGGACAATTCTGGCAGGCACAGGAGAAAAAGCAGTATCATCTATCATCAGTAGCATCAACAGTCAAACATCATCGCCCACTCTGAATCTTTGGCTCTGAAACTCGTAAATAAAAGCTGTTCTGGCAGTGTGTTGCTACTGCCGTGTCCTCCACCTACCCCCTGGCAGTGATTCCAGTTTTAAGAAAGTTTCATTAAAATTACTGCATTAATAAACCCAATCTTTTTGCTGATGATCCTTTCTGATTTTGTGGGTCATGTAAGCGTTAGTTTTAATTTCATTCTGTTCAATGGCCTGTAAAGAACTCCTCACAGGAGCTTTAATAACACTTTTATTCTTATGAAATATGAGTTTCATGGCGACGCTCACTCCAACAGAAAGAAACAAGCAAATGTGTGATTTTTTTTCTCCTTACACTGGCAGCAGGTGTTGCTCCTGTCTTTTCCCCCAGCTCCACACCTGAACGACAGTCTCAATCACAGTGGAAATAAGTCACATTCACACACGTCCTTTAAAAAGTTTGACTGGGCTGCCTCTCACTCAGATGAAAGATTGTTTCCACATTGAATGTCACACTAACAAATGCGAGCGTGTCAGCAGCAGCCAGTAGGCAATCCTCAGCCTGCGCCTTATAAATCACAGTTTCTCCTTTAGCTCAAACTGTTCCCACAAAGGCACATTAAATATGGAACGGCGATGCTAAAAAAACTCACGAAGCACAGGCTAGGCCTCATTATATCTCATTGTAAGGAAGAAGAATGAGGAGTAGACCCAACTAGACGTTGAGTTAATTAAATTCCAGGCTGAGAAACTCTTACACACAAACAATGTCATTATCAGCATTTAAAACACAGACTGCACAGTTATATAATGGAAGAATATTAATTATTACAGACTCCACCAGAGGATATCTGCAATTATTCTACACGTGTTTACTGTAAAACACTGTTAAATCTGACAATATGAAGCAAACTGCGAGTCAGCGCCCTGCCAAAGAAAACTTTGTTCACAACTAGAGATAGAGGATAGATCGATTAATCGGTCTGCTGATAAATCGAGCTGATCAATCGCAATTTGACATAATTAGCGATATATCAGCATCTTCCCTCCAAAGGCCGATATTGCCATTATCTTAACAAATGAAAAATCTGGAGGATTAAATTCTTATAAAAGCCTTTTTCATGAAATTTACAGGGTTCCTACACAAGTATGGAAAAGTATGGAAATAAATGTGATCAATCCAGGTCTTAAAAAGTATGGAAATTTACAATTAAAGTATGGAGAAATATTTATGTTTCCAAACTTTTACCACAGTTCTAAAATACTGTTTTCTAAAATTGTAAAGTAGGTATTTCTAAAAATAATTCTAAAAAGTAGGGTATAGAAAAGTATATAAATTCCAACTGTGCAGGAACCCTGTATTTACAAGCAACCAAATCCATCAAGGACCAGACTGACTATTTTTATATGGTCATTTTTACTGTCTGAAACTGGATGCTGGAGAGCAGCACTGTTTTTGTAGGGGATTTCTTTGTCCACTGGGGGCACCACACTCAACATAAAATAAATGTTTCTTACAGGAGCTTTAAGTGAATGTTTTGTCCTTCAGCTCAAAACAGCTCCTTCAGCAGCAGACTTAGACTTCCACCTTGCAAGACGGAGCACTACCACCTCCCTTCTGCAATAAGACTTTACAATGAACTGCAATAAAACTGGACTCACACCTCCACTCTTTTCTGGCATTTAAATTGTGTATATTGTATATAGTTTCATTTTTCTTCTCCCTTTCTTCCTTTTTTAATTTTTTTTCTTAATTATTACATTTATTTAAGTTATTAATATTACGATCTTTATTTTTATAAACTGCATTTTTGCACTCTTTGTCTGTGATGCTGCTGTGACAAAAAAATTTCCCCCATGGGTGATAAATAATGGAATATTCTATTCTATTCTTCTTTTTGTGTCGACTTGATCATATTAAGTTGGCAGCCAGATAACAGCAAGTGGTTATGTAGATAATGGAACATAACCTCTATATTTTATCATGATTCTAATCCACCTTTTCACAATACACTATCTATTACAGAAAATGGTGTTTTACTACATTTGATTTAAACTCCAACTTTCTTCACTTTGTACTTCCACAAACAAGACAGCGTCTGAGCTGACAACTTGTTAGGACAGCCGGAAAGTTTGAAAGCCGGCTGTTATTGGAGCTTAACTGAAGGTAGTATTTTTAACAGGTATCATACAGGTGAAAGGATACAAGCTCTACACGAGTGTGTGACGTTCAAAAGCTAATCTAACCTGGAACAATGTGGTTGAATTTCTACTTTAATTGTTTCAGTGTTTTGGAGAGCTTTTTAAGTCTTTTGGAGCTCCTCTGAATGAATTTTACACCTTTAAAAATGTGCAATCTTGCTTTGTGCAATTTTACGACCTGTTTTTAGCACTTTTTCCACTTTCTCTATGAATAAAAATTATTCCAATGACTGTTTTACCAAATGAAAGCACTGAGGTCTCTGGTCATTCACAAAAATACGGCTATCTCATGAAACCAGCTTTCTATTTAATCTAGTACAACCTTGTAGCATCGTTTCCTTATAATTAGATATTCATCTGGTGTTTTTAAAAGTGCCAGAGTGCTTTTTTTCTGACTGTGGAAACCCTCATCCTTCCCTGCCAGTTAATATATATTTGATTAAATTATTAATAGCATTCAAACGGTCGTGAATGAATTATTGATAGCTATAATTTCAGCCTGTGTCTTGTAAAATGATCTTTTTTTGAATTTCCAGGCTTCGTTTTGTGTGTTTTGTAACAACAGAAAGTAAATTCTGACGCAGCAGACGGATGAGCCACTGCTTTTTTGCAAATGAGATTTTTCAAAGACAAAAAAACAAAAAAAAAGTAAGATGAAATTTACAATTTTTGGGTACCTTCCTGCGAGTCTGGTGGGGACGTTGAATTTATGGTCTATTCAGAGTCTGTGGTGCAGTAACTCACTACCATTCCTCCCACTTTATCTATTCTCTAGTTCACAGCCGCTTGGTTTTACAGGCCTTATCCTGTCCGTTTTATGATGAAAAACATAATTTAAGTCTCATTCAGCCTGTTCGAAATGCCAGGGGAGTACTGATCGAGCCAGAATATTAATGAACATAAATAAAAAGTGAGAGATCACCGTTCAGGTACTGTAGTTTTCATTTCGGAGACGGAGGACTTTGAATGGTTACCAAACCGCCCTTCATGCTTCCTGTAACAACTGCATCCAGCAAACAAGACTTCAAACAGCAAGAATTAGTTGTTGTGCGGTGTAGGTGTAAGAAGAGAAATCTACAAAGCTGCTCTTTGCTCTCCGCGGTTCCTCAAACGGCAGGATGAAAACAACAGCGCTCAAATTATGACAAAGTGCAAACCTGCCCAGAGAGGAGAGCGAGGAACTTTGACACGGGAGTTTTTAAAAAAAGAACAGCTCCAGAGAAGCAGGCGGCGAGAACAAGCAGAGAGGTGTCGAGGGCTGCGAGTGAAATGCCTCCAGGACAGAGCCCTTACTCATCCTCGCAAAAGTAAGACAAAAAGTACCAGAGCAGCAAAACAGAGGGAGCGCGGAGACGAGCTGTGGAGGGCAGCTCGTGGTCTCCCACACCCATCAGCTAGCAGTGGGAAGCGAGGGTTGCGTGTGGTTTGGTCCACGGGGACTTTCAAGCACAGGTCAGATCGATGTATGCCCTTAACGCGGATCAGAGCTTGACAACTCCCCTCGGCGTTGGCATTTCTCAGTGAACAACAATTTCCTGCCTCCGCACAAGTGAATAACATCAAAAGTAATGGAAGTGGAGAGCTTTGTTGTAAATGAGGATCCAAAGACAGTAAATTTACCCATGTCGAGAAACTCCCACTGTATTTAACGCTTTGTTGATTCAGCTGCTGAGACAGGCTAATAACATATGCTCAAAAACGTACACCACTTACTACATAAAGACAGACACCTGGTCTCTGATGACTGTCAGATCATGAGAAACTCTATTTTAAGGTTCAGGTTATGTCTGCCACATGCTGCCTGCCTTATATTATTTCCTCTCAGGCCATAAACTACAAGAAGCGAAGAGTATAAAAATCTGGGCTTTCCCAGACTCGTATTTCATAAAGAGCTTTCTGCAATCTCAATTTTTAATTCCCGTTTTTTTGTGTGTAAATCTATTATTCTATGCACATGAAAATCTATTTTAAAATGTAGCCAGTAACATGTAATAGATCAATTGATGAAAAAGAGAGCCAATGCTGATTTTGCCGAATGGTGATTAATTGGCTCAATTAATCAGTACAGCTTTAATTTTAATAGAAAATGCTTATTTTCTGTTTAATCGGATTTCAGTCACTAGATCTGTCTGTATTGGAGATTATGAGCCCTCAACTGATAAAAGAAAAAAAAAACAAAAAAAAACCTCCTGAATGCTAAAACCTAAATCAAACACAAGATAAGTGGTTTCAGTCACCCTACTGACAGCTCAGCATGCAGCCTCCAAAAGCCAAGTCACCTTAAAATGCCTAAGTTTACCTGGTTTAAACCTGAAGATATGATTTTTATAAAAACATTGGAAATAATGAGCTGAACACCTGGATATAAGCTAGCAGCAGCTCAGCATGCAGCCCCCAAAAGCCAAGTCACCTTAAAATGCTTAAGTTTACATTGTTTAAACCTCTAGTAACAATGATTTTTATAAAAACTTTGGGAATAATTAGCTCAACGCCTGGATATAACTAGCAGCCTGCATGCAAGCACTTAAATGTAGTTAAGAAACTCTAGTAACAATGATTTTTATAAAAACTTTTTCTTTTTTTTTTTTTATGAGCTCTACATCTGAATATCAAGTAACAGCAACTCGGCATGCAGCCTCAGGAAAAGCACTTTGGAGAAACTCAAAATGTTATTCCTTTTAAATCTGGTCAAAACCACCTGATCTTTTTGTTTTAGTCACAAGGAGACCTCTGTTGATTCTGTTTGCTTTGACAGCTTTTGAACTATGAACTTAATCCTTACCAAAACCAAAGTTGGCAGCAGCTCAGTAAGCAGCCCCCTTTTTACATCCTGTGTCTACTGGAAAAACAGCAAAGGTTTGAAAGAATATGCGCACTTTTTAGCTTGACTGATGATTCGAATTGAGGATTTTAAGGGGGCAGTCATTATATGAATATGTATGCAGAATAGCTTAAGTGCTCCAAAGAAATAGCAGTTTTTTGTTTTTTTTTTCAATATTATATTAAATCCCACTCATGTTTGCCATTTTAATGGAGAACAATGGGATGACGGTTGGCATTGAAAACACTAGATGCAGTCTATTGACTAAAAGAAAACACATGAAAACAAAAAGTAAAAACACAAGTTAAGAGAAGAGAGAAAAACCTCTCTTCATCAGACGTCCAAGGCCACATCTCTCTCAGCATTAGAGACCACTATGACTCAAATATTGACAGGAGTATACACACACACTAATGTCCTGACATTGACGTGAATCTGCTGGGGAAAAAATGCACAGTTTCCTGAGAGTTGACCACAGTCAGCGCAATGACAAACACAGTAACACAATACCATCTGTCAGAAGCACTGGATCATGAAATGAGCTCTAAGCACAGTAACATCAAATTCTCTTTACCTGATGACATTTTCATGCAGCGTCTCTTTTAGCAAATGCACAATGTTTCAGTTAGAAATCATAATGGGTTCGTGAAGCTACATATTTGTAAAAACAGGAATAAAAAGTGCTTTTCTTGACATCCTGCAAAAAACACAGATGGTTATTTTCTAGTGATGGCTGAAAATATGACTGTTAAATATATTTCCTTTATCGGATTTCACATATTTGGGCCGATGCTGTGATTTCCACAACAGAGCCATGTCAGTTATCAGCCTGCCTCCAGGTTTACTGAATCGTTGAATGATACTGTGAACTGTAGACAATGAAATACCTCAAGAGATGTGAGTAAAGTTATTCTAAAAAATGAAATTGTTGAACTTGCTCACGCAGCCTCTCACGGAGTCAGGGATGCCCCTTTTGTAATCAGTTGTGTTGCTAATCTACTGCAAAGTATCCAAGTCAGTAAAAGATCTGAAACAATAAAAAGTGAATGGTGGTTCTAGTCCTAATGTTTCAACAACATTTTGTTAGCGTCAAATTTTCTTTCACAAAAACAATGTTGATTTTGGCAGCTGTTTAAGGTATAATCTTTGGACCTAAATGCCTGAATTTTAATCATATTTTAGTAAATTTAGGCCACAGATAGCCTCGCAGTTTCTTTCTCTGACTTTTTCGGAGTGGGGGGTGGGGCCCCTCATGTCCATAAGTCCAAGAAAACCCCTGGACAGGCACACTGGTCACAAACTCAAGCTTCTTCCTCTCTCCTTCGTCTTCAGTGATATATGGTTTCTCATTGCTACAAAACATCTTGTTAAATTTGCTCTCTAACATGTCTCCAAACTTCCTTGTCTGAGATTTGGACAAGGAACTGTAAATATGGGAAAAACGGGGAAAAGACGTTGCCATGGTAGCTGGTCGAGTCTTGATCAACATGCAGCTGGAAAAGTTACAGTGCAAAATGAACATTTTACCTCTTAACCAACACAGGTTGTTACAGGAGTGGATTGTTTCTATTTTAGGTGACAGATTAGATTTGCAGTGGTGAAAATACGATCATATTTGAGTGCCTTTAAAACAATATTGTCCTGTTAACAAACTCTGTTAGTGATGTATTTTAGTTTGTCACTGTCTCGTCTTCGTGATGGAAAAAGGACATCATTTGATTGTGCTCACTATCCAGTAAGGATCGATTCGCAGCTTTAACAGTATGTTTGCAAAATCATTCTGACTAAAAGAGTAAGAATAAAAGACCCAAGAAGACAATTCAAAGTATTTATGATGAAAAATTGCATGATAAGAACATGTATGCACCTGAGATGCCACTTTAAGGGGTGCCAGTTAGTCCTCAAGCAGGTGGCCTACGTTTGAGTGTAACCTGCAATCCTCATTTCCTCTCTCTCTGTATTATCCTCTTAATAAAGCCTCCAAAACCTACACAAAAAGAAGATCTGGCTCTTTCCTTTTGAATATTAAACAGAGCTCAGTGTACAGGGTTCAGATCTAAAATAAAAATATATATACATAAATTCAGAGCTACTAATTTGGCCTGAAAGTTCAATACCTCCTGGACTAAGACTGCTGCCATAAGCTGATCTGTTGGCATGACAGTCTGTCTTTATGATACAAGACATAATAGGATGTTTGCAATACCTCAAAGAATCCAGCACACCTTTAGGGAGGAAAACATGCCAGGTGGTATTTTCAGCCCAATTACCCATATGTTTAGGACGAGTGACCTTTCCATGTTGCAGCATCGTCTGAATGTCCAGGTAGCAGCAGCTAGCAGCCATCAAAAAAGGTTTATTGAAGTGTTTATTCTAAGACTCTCCCTAAAGGTTAGACTGAGCCCTCACACACCAGCAGTACCATCAGCTCTCTAATATGTGTCACCAAGTATCACAGGACCACAATGAAATAAGAGAGAGCAGATGGCTGATGAACTAGATTCAGAAATCCTTTTTATCTTTGATAAAATATTAGTAGGCTGTCGTCCACCCCTGACACACTTATGATCCCATTTTTCTTCACTTCTTTTCCAAATCAGGTTTTATGGCTGCGTTTAATTCTGTCGAGGTTCATCAGGGCTTCAGAGGCAATTACACAGCGATGGGACATCCTAAATCTGAACCATGCTACTTTCTATTAAATAGCGTTTGGTCTCCAGTGGTCGCTAAAAGACACTCACATGAAATCACAAAGACAGACACACTCCGCTCTGACATTTTACTCCTGCCCTGGCTTAATGTTTTTGTACTTTCTGTTTCTGGCGTCTGCAGGATCGAGGAACAGATACCTGGAAATTCACTTAAAAGGGGGGCGATGTATCTGTTTCTTCAACAGCTGCTGCTCAATACACACCACTCTGCAATGCAGCCAGGAGACATTTAAGCAGTTTCGACTTACTCTCACCAAGAAGAACTTACTGTTCTGTTCTCACTATCTCCTCTTTGCCTGTGCGAGGCATTGACTGTTTATACAGATGGATTATGTGTCTTTCCTTCCCCCCTGTTCAACAAAGTGAAGCCAAAATGTCCCGAACAAAAGCACTCACAACTTTCACTGGTGATGCCACTTAAATTGAGAGTCTGAACAGAAGAGATCTGCTGGTAGAGCTGGGATAACTTACTTTTGACTGATCTAAACCATTGTTTGAATCAGGGCTGAAACGATTCCTCAAGTGCCTCGATTACAAATAATGATCGAGGAATTTTTGAGTTCTTGAGAACTCATTTATAAGCTCAAATCGTCATTGTTTCACAATGATTATTTTCAAGGTGACACAACGCGTTTACGTCACCATGGTAGAAAGAGGAGTAAGCGCAGTTTTGGTTTTGGGGGGCGGAAAAAAATGAATGATGAGTTCAGTAGCAGAAGCAGGTAACATAGGAGCTATTCAGCTCTCAGACACTAATGTCTTTAGGGGCAGGATGAAAGTTAATATCATAATTAGCTTTATTATGAGTAATGCAATCCGCTAACGCAGACGCTTGTTCCGCAGTTGTCCTCTATTTCTCTGAGTCTGGCCTTCATACTAGGGCTCCGGAGTTGGAGCTTGGATTTGTGACATCACTGTATGTGAGTCTGCCGTTTGGGTCCAATTGCTCGAATAATCAATAGAATAATCTGTAGAATACTCGATTACTAAAATATTCAAATGCTGCAGCCCTATTTCATATTACAGCGAGCAGTCAAGACTACAAGGGGTAACTTGCTAGCTAGTTAGCATGTGAATGTTGGCACGCTTTTTGAGTGTTGGCCTTTTCAAGACTGATCCGCATGGAGTCCAAACTGAAGGAAACTGCTAAGTAGCTGATTAGCGGCCTTTTAGCATTAGCACCCCGCCATCCAATACAAGAGCTTTATTGATCCCCAAAGAGATATTCGATTGTCTGGGATCTCATCTAATATTTATACAAGAATCAAAAAGTCTGACGGCTGTGGGTGCAAAAGATCTTCTGAATCTCTCCGTCGACTACCGTTGGTGTTATAAAGTGGATGATCCATGGTTTTTAGAATGACCTCTACCTTCCTCAGTTTGCATCACTTCTGATATTATTGGAGAGTCTGTATCCTAGCAGCAGTATCAAGGAGAAGATCACATGGAACTTCAGCTGTTGCCTGGGCTGGGATGTACACAAGTCATACGGTTTCTCTGAAACCCACAGCAAGAGGAAGATACTTTTTTTTAAAATCACAGTCGAGGGCAAATCTGGGACCAGGATTGTGATATTGCCTTACTTTTTAAGAGCTGTCATGTTGTCCATCTTTTCAAAAATAGAAAATCACGTTCTATTGAAATCTTAGAGGAGCACTTTAAGATATCACAGGAAAAAACTTAAAAAAAACAAAACAAAAGAAGGCCCAGAACAAATATTAGGTGTGATAATAATAAAAACAAAGTTGAAGAGAATGGCGAGTCTGGTCTGTTCGGATGAAGATAAATCAACAGACATCGATTCATCTTAATGGCACAGTCTCATAAAGTGTCTCGCCACCATGTGGAAGAGTTTTCAGATCTGATGCCCTTATCAGCGGGACTGCACCATCCATCTGTGCCTTTCAAAACTGTTGGAGAGCACTGCTGAAAAATACACACTGTTTCATGATGTGAGAACACTCCTGAAGAGGTTCAGCCAATAAAAACAGAAGTTTGTATGCGTCATACATCATTTTATGGACTTATATGTGATACATACATCAATATGTGAACAATTCCCCAAACAATTTACTGCAACAAGTTGAGAGGCAGAAGAGTAAATGCGAACATTACAGTGCTGAAAGTTAAGTGACTGCAGCAAAATTAAAAATTTAAAGTAAAAACTCTTTAAAAACTTTTAAAACTCCGGAGGAAACAATTAAAATTTTAGCGTTGTAATTCTTTAGGCTACTCTAAAAGGGCTCATGGTGGCGCTGCTTTACTCCCACATCTCAGTGAATGAACCTGGACTCGAGTGTGTGTGTGTGTTTATGTGTGTGTGACCTTTTGGACGTGTAAAAGAACACAGGAACATTAATTTACATTAGACCCTCACTGATTCTGTTGGTGCGTCTGGAAATTTAAATAATCAATCTGGTTCTTTGCCCGGAGCGTGAATGCTCGCAGATTTGCAGTTAATGTGGAGAAGTACTTATGGTTTGGGTGGTGTGGAGATTACTGTGTGTGCTGTAGGTCCATATTCAAGAGTACTTATTAATATTTACCTCATTAATGATGCATTTTTCCACCTCTTGCAACTGATTTATCATTAATCAAAATGGAAATTTTTGTGACCCAACCAATGAAATGGATTATGCATGGAGTCTGATTTTTCTGCAACCTGCACATTAGGTTTCCTGGTTTAAAATAGTGACAGAGAGGCAGCCTATAGAGCTAATAATCCCTGTGCTGACACAAAAATAAAAGAAGAATTAGAAATTAAAAAGGTATATTTTGCTTTGGTGCCAAAAGATGGTAACACCAAGTGACTAACTGGTCCATAGATGGCGGTAGTGGCTCTTTACACCAGTTGCCACCTACCATGAAACAAAGGGTTCAGCTAGCTAGCGACAGCAGCCATCCAAAATATGATCAGATGCTTTGAAAACTGTAGGTCCAAAAATGACATACACCTCTGCTGGGATACTTTGATTATTTACACTTTTGACTGATATCAGTTTTTTAAGAGTTGATTCTAGTGCTGGACGATAATTCGATAACAATATATATCGATCGATAGACGTGTGGTGCGATAGAAAAAAAACGGGTCGATAAAAAGTTCGATAGAAAAACACAGTTTCCCTTTCTTTTTCATCATAGCGTATCATGTAGCTTTTACTACAGTCATTACTTCCTCCCAACCAATCACAAACGCAGACCCAGGTACGCTACGGCACCAAGCCCAGCCCCTATCAAACCACAACAGACAGCACGTGTATTAGAAATAATGTTACAGCAAGGAGAAGCGGAGGAAATTGTCCCGAAAAAAGGTTTCAGTAGTTCACCAGCATGGCAATGTTTTGGTTTTTAGAAGTCTGACAAAAAGCGAACAGTGGTCGTTTGCAAAATTTGCAGAGAATTAGTAAAAACCAAGTCTGGTAACACAACCAACTTGTTTTACCATCTAAACCGATCGCACCCGCAGGAGTACGAGCTGTGTCGGTCGCGCCGCGGCTCCACGTCATCGTCGGAGGAATCCTCTGGAACCGCTGCCAGCACCAGCACAAAGCATGTGAAGCAGACCAAACTGGACTTCGTTTCTTGCCAAAATACGACAAAGCGTCCGAGCGGCATAAGGACATCACCCATGCAGTAACAAGCTTCATAGCGAGGGACATACTGCCAATAACTACCGTTGAAAAGCCTGGCTTCGACCAGCTTCTAGCCATTCTCGACCCGCGATATGAAGTGCCCGGCCGCAAGTATTTCTCAAACACAGCGCTTCAGGCATGAAAATGGGTCAGGGGTTGAAAAGGTGAGAAGGGTGCGGAGGAAATACGTTCCGGTGTTGTTCCGTAGAATGCACCCCTGCATCCCGTCCAACACCGGCGTGGATAAGTCCTGCTTCTCGTGCTTAGTTTGTGTATTAAGTCAATCACATGATAATTAAAAAAAATAAATCTCCCGACCCCGGGAGAAATATTTCAGTGTTCAGACACCAGGCTGTGGGCAGTTTCCCACACAGTTAAAACTGGTAGTATGCTATTCCCACCTAAAGCTATTCTGTTTATTTATATATTTGTTTGTTTTGTTTATTTTCATCAAAAGACTATTTAAATATTTATTTATCAGATTTTCTGGTCACTTTAGTCTTTATGTTTGTCAGTATTTACTGACGTCACTCAGGCCACTTAAGTTGATTTCTTTTTTTTTTTAGTTCTTTTTTAAAAAACTTTCAGTTGTGGTAAAATAAAAAAGGTGGTTGAATAAAGGTTTGAATTTGAATTCAGTGCTTGTGTGTTCTTTATTAAAAGTAGGTCATTAAGCAATAGCATAAAACAGTCAGGGCTGCAATTAAAATGTATGTTAAATAATTATAATAATTATATCGATAATTATCGATATTGATCAATATGATTTATTTTTTATCGATATGCTTTTTTTCTATATCGTCCAGGCCTAGTTGATACTGATGCCAATAATGGGAGAGCAGTTTGGCTGATACTGCTATCACATTGTTGTTGTTTTTTCTGAGTATGAATTTTTGCAATACAGATGGCATTTTTCATTAGCCTTGACTCCTGCTTTAGTTAAAGATACTGTAAAGAGTTTTTTTAATGTTATTGAATAAATTAAAATTTTCGAAGATGACCGTAAAGTAAATAAGTAACAAAGTAAATAAACTTTATTTTTATGGCACCTTTCACAGACAAAAAGTCAAGTGAAGTAAAATGGACCACCAGAGAAAAGATCAATAACAGCTATGATGTATTTCCTAGTTCCTTATACCACAGTCAGAGGGTCGTGTCAGGCCAGATGATTAAGAGAAAACATCATCATCTTGTTTTTGACTCTTTCTAAAACTGTTTTTCTCTGGCAAAGTCAAATGCTTGACCGTCAAAGGAGGTTTTTGCTAAAAGTAATATTTACATGCGCACAAAACGAGATCAGCAATGAAAGGAAGAGGCATCACTTTGTGCGCAGGCAGGGCGCCAGAATCAACACAACAGAAAGTTCCTCACAGGTCCAAACGTCAGACCTCTTTATAGATCCGATCATCCTGGCAAACATCTGACCGACAGAATTCTTCTTCGTCTAATTTAATACCAGTTTACTAGCATTTACTCGACAATAACATTGTGATTCGATTGAAATGACGAGACATTATGGAGCCAACAAGATACGGCAGCGGACCAGAGAATCTCACAAGTTGGTTTAGAAAAGTGCAGAACCAGGACTCTCATCCTCATCTCCAGGCCATGAAAAAGACCAGAGGGTTTAAGACTGACCATGACATGGACAGTAAGGGAGTGTGCCAAACAGAAAAGGTTCTGATTAATCAAGCTGATTATTGGTATTTTAAAACAGTCAGCATTGGTTGATTGGAAAAAAATGACCAAACAGTATCTGCTTTAAAGGATTTAATATAAACTCAGTTATTGTTTACAGAATAATGCAGTTTAATATCGTCCCTTACATGAGTATCGGTCACGTTTGGGATCTACAGCATTCAAATCTATATCAACAATAATGGCTGTTATAATTATTATTAGTATCATTCTGTTGCATTTTATCTGACGTTATTAATGAAAACAGCATGATATCAGTCAATGCCTACTCTCTAATTATCGGCTTCAGTATCGGCCCTCCAAAAACCAATATCTGTCAACCTCAAGTCAAGAGAAGACAGAGTGAGGCTTATCTATTTAACACTTAGATATAAAGTTTAACGTGCAAACCAACAGCTCTCTATCTGCATTATCTGCGTCCCCGTAAAACTATCCTCAGAAAACAAACCTCATGATTGCTCTTCATCCACCCCTTTCACTGCCATATAAAGCGGCCTGTACAGATTGTGTCCGCATATAAATCCACCATGCGAAATGTTCGGATGAAGTAATTAAGGCGTTGCAGAGGGAAGTTTTATGGTCAGCTGATTTTTATTTGTTTTCTGTGAAGGATAATTTGTGTCCACGCGCACCAACAGTGTCAAAAATCAGAAAATTCACAAGCATTTAATGGCCTCTCTGCAGTTTTAGTCTGGACCACCCTTAAAGTTGTCTTTGTGTGGTCTTGAGGCCAGATTGAGTCTGAAACTTTATTTCCTTGCATGTTAAAAACAAGTGAATACACAGTAAATGTACTGTAATGTACGTATGTATTTCCTCTATTTTAAAGAAATTCACAGACCTAGAAAAGAGTGGTTCAATGATCCATGAGCATTCAAGGTCACAAACAAAAACGCATGAAATCCTTTAAAACTGCACCCAGGTTTCATTTCCCCTTGTGTGCACAAAAAGCTGTCTGCACTCATATGTTTGCCATCAATTGCTCCCGGAGTGAGAGAGACTGCCTGATCAAAGCCGGCCCACTTTCCCAGGCTCTCGTTTCTGAATGAAGGACGAGGTTTCATGGGGGCAGGAAGCAGAAACGTTGGAGGTTGGTTGGTGGTGTACTGTATGGGGCCACCAGACTCCCACCGCCCGGCCCTCATTTTAGAAGCAATGGCAAAAGGTTAATGTGAGCTACCTGCAGAGGCGACGTAGGGAAGGGGGCCCGAGAGCGGGGGGGATCAAAGCTTTCAGACATGCAATACCGTGGATTTAAAATTCATATACTTCACGTTTGAAAAATTAAAACTGAAATAACGGGACTGAATGTGACAGAATAGGCAAATAAAGCTTAGAAATATCCATTGTAGATACTCAAAATAGAGTCACGACGTACATCATGAAAAATTCAACATAAATGTCATATTTAGGCAAACATATGAGCGGAAACATGTCAGGTAAGTTTAGTGCAGGTTCAAACCTTTTCCATCCACTGACAGGTTGCTTTGAATAACCTCACGTTACATCATCCGACATAGCTGTGTACATTACCGTGTCAGGAGCATCATGTCTCTGCCTTCCTGCCCTCCTGTTCTTGTCCCACCCTGACACTCTTCAGGTTTAACCACCTGCTCCAACACCTGCTCTTCATCTCTGCATTAGCTCCATATTAGCCACTGTAACCATATCTTATTGGCAGCATCCAGTTTTTCTGCCGTTACCTGTCCCCTGCTTCATACGTCCGGTTTTCTTTTCAGCTTAATTGCCTCTAAACTATTTCTGTGCCTGCAGGATTCTCCCTTCTCCCTGTCTGCTGCTTGTCAGTGTGTAACCAAATATTGGCCAAAATAAGATATTGCAACATCATCATTATTGTTTGCAAGAATGTGCAAAAAATCCAGGAAACAATACTGAAGGTAGACATTGAATCCAGTCATTGGGACCGGTGTGCACTGCTGGATTACAAGAGAGGGGGGCTTTCTCTTAGGAAATCCAAGTACTAGTCGAAGTTCTGCAGTCTGAACATGAGCTAAACTTTCACCAGGTAAAAGTTATTTCCTGGACACAATAACAACATTAATAAACAAATGAATAAATGAAGGATCTGAAAAAAAAAACCTGCTGTGTTTTCTGAATATATTTACAGACGGTGCTGCTGAGACAAACAAATAGAAGAGAAAACAGCGGGAGACAGGGCTGGAAACACTGCTGTGAGTATAAAGAGAGGAAAGCTGCAGGTGTGGAGAGTTGATAAGTGCACAGGGGAATAACAGAAGTGCAAACCCAAGTCAACAGAACTGTGGTCAGTTGTGAAAAAAAAAACACTGAATTCAGATGGCACTATGGTTATCTATTAGGAGTAGACAGTTTGTTAGCCTCTGCTGATTATCGGGGCCGATGTTTGGCATTTGAGTCGATCAGTGGTGCCATGATATGTTGTTGTTGGTTTAGTTTGTTCATGTGTTTGTGATTTGAAGGAATTTTCCCTTGTGTTTCTGTTTCTCTGTGTTCATTATTCATACGTTCCTGTTGTTCTCGGTTTTCCCTGGTTGGTTTCTCAGTTCACTTTTCAGTATTTCCTGTTTTATTTTTTTGTAGTCGATCCCTGCGTGTCAAATCTACTTTTACTTCCTTACTTTTCCCTCCTTTGTTAATAAATCTTTACTTTTTGAATCTACATTTCTGATCCTTTCGTTAAAACTGCCTTGTGACAATTGGGGCCCAATAGCTTTATGGCCAATTATTGGGCCAATATTTGGCTTTTTGGTTAGTTATTGGGATGATATTTGGCATTTCGACTGCTTATTGAGCCAATACTGACATTGTGGCAGATATTTGGGCCAATATTTGGCTTTTTGGTGGTTTTTCAGCTCGATATTAGTAGCTGATTGTCATTGCCAAAAATCTGCTTTTTCACTGACTATTTGGCCAATATTTGGTATTTTGGCCAATTATTGGACCAATATTTGGCTTTTTGTCTGATCATCATGGCTGATATTTGGCTTTTGGTTAATTATTGGGATATTATTTGGCATTTTGGCTGCTTATTGGGCCAGTATTGACATTGTAGCTGGTAATTGGGCCCATATTTGGCTTTTTGGGTGTTTATAAAGTTGATTTTATACATTTTTAGCTGATAGTCATGGCCAAAAATCTGCATTTTGGCTGACTACTTTGCGATATTTGGGATTTTGGTTGCTTGTTAGGCCAATATTTGGCTGTTTGGGTGTTTATTAGGTTGATATTAAATATTTTTAGCTGATTGTCAGGGCCAAAAGTTCACATTTTGGCCGACTGTTTGGCCGATAATTGGCATTTTGGCTGATTATCTGTGTCAGCTTTTCATTTCATGAGTGGACCATTAAATCAATTATTTAAAAAAAAACACTTTAGCTCTGCAAGGTTACTCTTAGTGTTTTGGCGATTTAGACCCAAGGCCACCCAAAACCACTCCCTCTAAAACCTGAATATTGTTTGATAACAACCATGAAAATCTGAGTTTTCTGAACAACTCCTCTCTAAAAGCTTCATTTCTCCTCAGCCTCTGTAGCAGAAAAATCATCCCAAAGCTTAAATTCTTGGCTTGAACTGTAAATCGCTACTTTTGCTCTTAAGTCTTTTACATTTATTCAAAGTTTTCAATAAAAAACAAAAAGAGAAGAAGTAAAAAACTGCCAAATTCATCAGTCTGGGTAGTTACCACCATGAATGTTACTCCATAGTTTGTCAAAACCAAACCAAAACCAGAGATTAATCAGCTCAACAGCTTTTATAAATCAGCGCCTGCTTTTCCATAGTTTGCTCCCATTCTTGACTGCCTTACGGGGTGATATACAAGTACAACTAGAGCACGCCACAGCATGGACTGTCCTGCTGACTGGGTCACTTGAAGCAGGTCATCTCTATAAAAAAAGAGAAGACCTAAATCCCTTTTTGCTGTACGGCTTAAGAACTCTATGAAGTGAAGGAAGCAGATGGACTCACGCAGATGTTATTCCCTTTAAAAGGAAAAAAAAAAAGGAGGGAAAACTGAAGGAACCTGAGACCTGAATGCTAAAGTGGGAGAGGGAGCAGTCATTCAGAGTCAAAGATATTTGATGACCTGTTTTCAGCCCGCTGAAAGAAGGTAGAATCAACAATAGGAGCAGCTGACAGAGCGTTTTGTCTTTATGTTAACAGAGTCACTCCTTCATTATTAAGAAAGCGTCTCTGCACAAACTCTGCCAAAGGAGGAGTGGCCAATGATGAAAAAGAATGCTTGATGACTGCTTTGCCTCGGCTCCATGCTGCTAGTAATCAATGTCTCCCTCATAATGCATAAGCAGAGCCCTGTCCCCAAACGAGGGGGGAGAGCAGAGACGAGGAAAGCAGATTGATCCTCCACGTTTCCACCAGCTACAGTTCGACACCGCGGGAAGAGTGAGAAATGAGCTCTGCTGTTGGACTCGTCAGCAGCTCTCGCCCTCAGCCAGGTTTGAGGGATGACAAGAGGTTTGCAGTTTTCACATCCGCTATTACCACCTGTCTTTGGGAAACATCTGCAAAAGCTGCAGAGAGAACTGCGGATTTAGAGGAAATGAGGACGATTCAGGCAAGCTGTTTCTAATTTATGGGCTGATACATAATTTTGTCTGTTCTAAATAAAGCTGGGAGGTGTTATTTATCATTTTATAACCGGCAAAAGTTGAAGACTTAGTGAAACTTGGTTCAAGTTTGGGTCGTTTTCTTTAAATCCAAACTGAACAGTTGTACTTTTGTATTTGATGCTCAGAGATAGTCTGAAGAAGCACCTCCTTTGAAGAAATCATGCTCTAATAAGACCAAATATATCAGTTTGTTTTAATCAATGCAAGTAACTTTAATTCTAAATAAAATCTCTGATCAATTTTCCTTCTTCTGTGTTTTTTTTCAGTGTTGCGTTCAACAATGACAAAAGTAGAGGAGTCTTTCTTTCAATGAAAATCCTCTTTATCTAAATATGCAGATGAGATCATTTCACAAGTTTGATAACTCCAAGCAAAGATGTGTCCTACTTAAGAAAACAGGCCATTCTCGGTGTCGGTGGTCAGTGGAGTTCAAGCAAACTGCTGATGAAAAATTCACATCTTTCAAGCCCAGTTTGTCCCAAAGTCAAAAAGAGACCTTCACCTTTCAAGAGTGAAAACAGTCTGAGAGTAACTTCATCTTCAAAGTCCCTCTGTAAACTTAAAAAGTTGTCTCATGCATAAATAATCTGAGAGTGAATCAGAAGACTTGGTGCTTGTTTGAAACTGGTGCGTAAAGCTCCTCTAGTTTTGGTGGGAAACAATGGCAGTCTTGTGAGGGGATCTGAGGGTCCTTCTTCATCCAAACTTTTTATTTCTGTATTCTGCTGTTGTTGTTTTTTTGGCAGCAATTTGTCAGAAATTTTCTATTATTCTTTTTCGATCCACAAAGAGGATTCTGAAGCAGGTCAACTGAGGGAGTTGTGAAGCAACAATTTGTGGGAACAAATATCCAAACAAAATCCAACTATTTTCCTAGCGCTGTGAAAGGTAGTTAAGGATTAATGGGCATCGATGCGCAGAGAACAATACAGATTGTGTGCTATTTAAGCCACTGGAGTCTCTTCCTGCTGTTGCTGTGATGGAGAATAACATCACTGCACTTTTCAATCACCCATTTCTCTACAAAAACTCCCAGATGGCTCGGTTGACAAATCAAGAGTAAGCTGCACTTAGTGTCAAACAATTAAAATATCACTTAACTAGTTCAAAGTTAATCTACCGCCTATGTGCTGAGCATAGCTTCAGCTAATCAGACTGATGCCAGCAGACGACCGCAGTGAAGAAAAGCCAACAGAGCACGACTGTGAGGTGTTCGCATTACCACGGACATCTGAATTAAATATAAAAGATACAA
Organism: Xyrichtys novacula; assembly: GCA_962446985.1. NCBI lineage: Eukaryota > Metazoa > Chordata > Actinopteri > Labriformes > Labridae > Xyrichtys > Xyrichtys novacula. The sequence goes on along the minus strand of OY660876.1, from coordinate 11,088,619 downwards.
AAAAGCCAGAGAACTGGAACTCCTGATAAATATGGTTAGTCTTATCACACTGGAATAGTAAATAGTGGGATCAAACTGGAACTCCAGAAAGTGCAATCAGACTAAAACTACAGAGAAGTGCTATAAAACTAAAACTCCTAAAAAGTCCAATCAAACCAGAACTCCTATAAAGTCCAATCAAACTTGAAGTCCTGTAAACCGCAATTAAACAGAAATAGTGCTATCAAAGCAGAACTTCCTAAAAAGTACAATCTAACTGAAGCTTCTACAAAGTACTATCAAACTGGAACTCCTAAAAAGTGAAAATTCTGCAGGGTTTGTCCTACACACAATTGATTGGGCGCACTGCCACGGCTAAATAAAAGCCGCCACACCTTAAAAATGATGTTTTACTTACGGTGGCTCTACCTCGAAATTATCAGTGTAAGTTATTTTGTTATGGTTAGCACAAGGTTCATTTCATAACAGTTTTCTCTTAATGCTGTTTATTTATATATGCTTTTATTTTGAAGGCTTTGAGAGACAGTTGATGTTGGCTTGACGGAGGTGGCCAAATAAAGTTGGAAATTGTTCTCCTCACACACCGAGCCTCGTGTTATTATTTTTCACAAAGGTCATAAAGTCTAAGCGCTTTTAATAACCCTACGCTGCATCACACACACAAGCGCAGGTTGAGTATTAGCTTTAGCAAGTTATTGTTGGCGATCACATAGCTGCACCGGGAAGCATGCGTCTGTCGAGTATTAGCATTAGCAAGTTATCGTCGGTGATCACAAAAAGAGGACAAGACTACGCGGGGGCGGAGTCACTTAGTCGTGTGCAGTTAATTTTTGAGTTTATCAGGTCGGATTTACGCACTTCTAACTAAGTAAGTCCATTCGACACAAACTCAAAACTTCCAGACAAAACCCCAGACATTTGAAGGGTTTTATAAACTCGCCCTGGACAAAGCTGGACAACCCCCAAAAAAGAGGATATGTCCGGGTAAAAGAGGACGTATGGTCACCCTGCATTAATCGAAAATTGTTGGATGTTAGTGAACAACCATAATTATCTCCACCATGTTCACACTGACTGGACTGTATTTCACATAATTAACACTCTGAGGCTGCCTCTGTCCTCTAAGTCATGATTTATAACCTCATTGGTCTAACAGTGCAGCTATCTAAAAGTCAAGTCGCTGCGTTCATTTGATTTCTGAATCAAGACAGAGATTAGACTTGACTATTCTGAATAATAATGGAATTCTAAACCCGTGATTAAACGTGATTGTTCATAACAAACTACCTACATCCTGTGAATGATGGCAAATTAAAATAATCATTTTACTGCATGTTACCACATGAAGCTCAGTGCTACATTAAAGGAACATTGATTTTTAAGGTACAACATAGTTTAATATTTAGTCAGTCTATTTAAATGTGATAAGCTTCTATATTTATTACCTCTGGTACAAAAAAGGCTGTCGTAACATTATAAATATTTGAGAGGATAATTATGGTAAATAAACACATTGATTAATGGAGGCTACATCAAACGGGGAAAAAATGAACAGGCTGTTTTTCAAGATGTGAGAAAGAAAAGAGACGACTGAGGCGACATCTGCGCCGTATCAGAAATGTGTTTTTCATTTCGCCGTGCTACATCAGCGGTAATGGCGACAGTGGGCCTTTAGACACACGCTGCATAAACAGGCTTTTACGAATACAAGCGTATCTAAACATCCCTCACCGCAGCTCTTCTTTTCAAACTTTGTTAAAAAGAAGAACGGCGAGATAAAGCGTAGAGCCGCAGTGCGCCCGAAAACATCAGGCCTCCTGCTACGACAAGACAACCGTCTCAGGCCATTACCGCATTAATCATGTGGAGTACATAATAAAACGCAGCTCTGTGCACTGTGCAGAGCAGGTAAGTAATATCATGTCACAAGAGGTGGATAAGTAAAGGAGAGAATGATAGAAAGAGACACAAGAGGAGGGGTAGAAAGGATGTAAAGACAGAGATGGAGAGTCAGAGGGCAGAGAATAATGGTAAACAAATGGCCCGGCGCTCACTTTGTTCTGTCCTCATGCTGACTCAGAAAATTAGCACAGCACAGGTGCTCACATGCCTGACAAACGCATATTTATTTGCTGCAGCGTGCACATGCTCCGGGGTGGTAAACTTCATTGTAAGCATTAACAGAGAGGCTAATTTTGCATTTTGAGGGAACTGAAGGAGCCGAGGTAGATAAGAGAAATATATTAGGATAAACTGGCGATGATTAAAATGGAAACACAAAACAGAAAGTGGATTCGGTCTAATCAATAGGAGCTACAAGCACAATTGGACCACATGGGGTTTCCCTCGCTCCGCAGTGCACGGAATAAAATACCCACATAAATACTCAGAGAGCCAAAAGCAGCTCGATATGAACAATTATAACTCGTACAGGTTGCAGCTACAGCTTTGACGCCTCGGCTGTTAAATGAAGAAATCCTGCATCTCTTTACGTTTCTACTCAGCGTTTCTGCAACACAAAGAAGACGAATCCTTGCAAAAATGGGATTTTCTTGCCACACCCTCCCTTTAGATTCGTGCAGGATCTCACAGGGGGAGCTGGTTGTCATAATCTCGGGAGGTGATAGTGAGGTAGACAGCTTCTCCTGCCAGTTATCAAGATAGCATAGTATTAACGTCAATATTTCCCAGAAGGAGGTAATGGGCTGCTGTAATGAAATGACACAGTAGAGAGAACAATGGACATGCAAAAATGTGCCCATATCCGTCACGGTGGAGAGAGACAGGTGGAAATAATCGGAAACCAGGCGCAGTGGAGATGTCAAAGCGCCGCCTCTCTTCAAGCAAAATGAAACCAATGCGTCTGCATGTTCAACAGGTTTTAATTTAAGGTGCAATTAAAGGCTGCTCAAATTACTAATCAATCTGTTTCAATCGATCAAACGCTCTCTATATATAAGCAGAAGAGACGGAAGACGATGCTGCTCAGTCTTGTTTTGATCGCATCCTACAGCCACCGCAGGGTATCGGCCTCCGACGCCTCCAAAGGGCACTCCAATCTGAGTGTTTCCAGATGCAAGCCCTTAATGGAGTGGGAAAAAGAAAAGACAAGACCCAGAACTGAAAGTCAGAGGAACTGTGACTACAGAGATCCACGGCTTCACAAATAAGCATTAAAAACCTGTTGTGTTGGTGATGTTAGACGCCAATGTCCTTGGACGGTTACGAGAAGCATTTCTGACGTACAAGTGTTCGAAGGGCCAAGAGTGAATCATAAACTCTGACAGAGCATTGACGGAGTCACAGAAAAGAAGATTTTAAGATTTTAAGAGACTCCTTTTTCCTGTAACTCTTATTAGAATAGACATTACCAAGTCAACAACACACTTCAAGATAATTGGGCTGATTTTGAGCCTGCAAAAGTCGGTCAAGCTGCAGTTGTTGATGATTCCAGCAAAATAAAAAAATCTTTTTCATAAAGCAAAAATACCTGAATGATATAAATTTCTCTATACTACCACTAAAAGAGACCGTGCAACGGTGCTTCCCTTCAGTTCACTACATTAAACACCAGGTTTTACATGTTTGAGTATTTTTAATAGGGGTGTCCCATTATGATATTGATATTGGTCCCATAGCAAAAAAACGAATGCCGGATTATATCGGCCTACATCTAAAATCTCAGATATCAGCGCTCCGATACAAGCAGTCCATTCCAGACTCCGCTTCAGCACCTCTACCCAAAAGCACCCTGATCCAGCAAGCTGAGCCCACAAAATCACACCAACAGTGTGTACTAAGCGTGGCGGTATTTTTCGTTAAAGTCCAAAAAAGACGTTGCTGCTGAGTGAAAAACTTCTCATGCACAGTTTTGTGCCGATATTGGATCAATGTCGGTATCGGTGAATACTGAAGGCTACAAAATCGGTATCGTATTGAAAGTCAAAAAGTTGTATCGGGACCCCTAACTTTTAAGCGTCCTATTATACTGTTAAGACTTCTTCATGATTCTGAGTCATCTGACCTTCTAGACCAGCAGCCATTGCTTCATTAGCACTCATACATGCTCGCTCTCTCAAGTTGCTCATTCTGTCCCTTGGCTTTTCAGGCGCACACACTCTCCCTCCTCCATCCATCTTTGATCCAGTCTTGAACAGAGTCTAAATTCAGCTCAAACTCAGAAACTGCACAGGCGTGTATGTTCACAGGGAGCGCTGTTAGAGGATATCTGCAGTTATTGATTAAACTAAAGCAGTCACATCACATTATGTGATCTCCGCTATCCGAAGGGGGAAACGGCAAGAGTGAACAGAATCCCTTCGAGATGGGTCATGACATCATCGGTTTCTCCGGCGTCTGGGGAGCGCTCTCCATTAGCCCTGAAAAACAAACCTGCTGTTCCTGTAGGTTATCATACCGCTTGTAGGTCAGCAGAGAGGGAGCTGAATGTCAGGACGTGAGAGCTACAGCAGACGCCGCAGACAACAAGGACATAAAACAGAGTCGAACCAACAAAGAAAAATGAGCGTGCACAGCCGCGCGAAAACACCCAAAGACACTGTAGTTAACGCTTAAAACATCCTTTCATCTTTGTAAAGGTCAGGAGCCCACTATGCTGTGTCTCACACTTAGAAAAGGTTTGGACCATATCTATTAATCCTGACACCAGCAGACTGAGATATTTTAATGTTAATCTCTAGTTAAAACCGAGAAAGTTCACAACATTTGTTATATGAGCATTTTTCTGACTCGGTCTATCTAACTGTATTTGAATGTCACTATGTGCTTTGAACTGGAAGACAGCACCACTTAGCTGGGAAGTGAGCATACCCTACAGGAGTGAGGCCAGCTGTCACTCACAACCACAGCCTCAGGGGGGATGAAAAATTGAGAGATACAGCGATAGTTACAAAAAAGTGGGGCTAAAGCAGAACGAGTTAACCACCAGCTGAGGCTGAGTTACGACGCCGGTGTTCAGTGCAGCGAGGTAATAAAAAAAACTCTCAAGCGACCAAGAAATATGGCGTCACACAGTTTTACGTCCAAGCCCAAAAAGACTGCCTTGAAAATGCTCATGTGTCTTCAAAGCAGGAACAACCAAGAAACTGGCAGGAGAGTGCGTGAGTATGTTCCTGAAAAACAGATCAAAGTTCTGCCCGATAACAGCTGGAAGCTTTGACAACAAAAGCTTGTTTGTAAGGGAGATGTCTTAAATAAACTACAGGTTAAATAAACTGCAGGTTATTGTAACGTTACGTCTTTTACTATAAAGCCCAAAACACACAGGATTCCTCTTGACTGACTTCGTTAGCGCTATGTGCCAAGCCGCAAATACATTACCATTTTAATCAATAAGTAGAAGAAGTAGAAGTAAAAGCAGAAGTAGAAGAAGTAAAAGTAAAAGAAGTAGAAGAAGTAGAAGTAAAAGTAGAAGTAGAAGAAGAAGTAAAAGTAGAGGAAGCAGAAGTAAAAGTAAAAGAAGTAGAAGAAGTCGAAGTAAAAGTAGAATTAGAAGAAGTAGAAGGAGAAGTAAAAGTAGAAGTAGTAGAAATAGAAGCAGAAGTAGAAGCACTTTATCGATCCTGAAGACAAATTCAATGCAACATTGCACACAGAAAGTGTCTCTATTTTATTGTCACTTTGTTTCGACACACTGCTATGCTTACGATACGCACCTAGTCTATTTTTGATGCTCTATGCTTCCAAGACGTGTCAATCTCATCAGAGCAGATAGCATCAAACAGGAAGTCCAGTACAAGCAGGATATAGTGAATCTGGTAAATTTCAAAATAAAACACCCTATGCTAACTCCCGACCGTTTATCAGATCATGTACATTGTAAACACCTCCTGGTTATGGATTAATCACAGGACAAGCCCATGGCCAATCCCTGATCCACGTGGACCACAAAAGGACTTTTAGCTGAAGGTAACAGCACAGCAAAGTGGAACATAGTTTACTTTACAAAAACACAGCAGTAAACCTTCAAAAATCCAAACTTCAAAATCTTGTAGCTTGTCCACATAAAAGAGAAGCTCAACAATCACATAATAAAATCCAAAGTAGCAGGAAATCGACCACAGAAATACTACACTGCTGCTACACTCCAAACACACAAACAATGGGCGATGACGGGTCTTGTTTTTAATCGAATTCTGGTTTAATTGAAAAAAAACAACTGGAAATACAATTTTAGTTTCAAGTTTTTTAAATTAACTCTGTTCCTATTGCCATTATTTTTCCAAATATTTACTAAACATGACTCAGGGTTGTCTTAATTTCGTCCCAGCATGGTAACTCTTTTGTATCTATAGCACTGGAGCATACATGATCGATTTTGTTTTACTTTGCTGTATAGATGAGTTTTGCTTCTCGGTTATATTTCTGTCCCTGTCTGACTTTTTTGTTTGACTCTGTTGGAAAGGAGCAGATGGAGTAGGCAGAGGAATTTAACCTGAGGTTCTGTTTCACTGTGTATTTCTCAGACTATAATGCTGCAAAAAGATCTCGATGCCGCAACAGCGTCTTTTGTCTTCCACCATCACAAAACCGAACTACGCCGGTTGCAAACATGCAAAAACATTTCTGACCTTTATTTTTCCTTTGCCACTTTGGCTTTGATTCCTGCATTCATCGGGTGAAACTGCAGAGAGGGTCTGCATTATCGACTGACTATGGATCAGGACGACTGCTACAGGCTGCAGGCTATTAGGAGAGCCAGCGGTTCAGGCTCCTGCCCTGCTGCTCCTTAATTGGTCCCCTCTGAAGCCTGGGTGCACACAAACTTCAAATTCACACTGGAAGATTATGCGGAAGAGAGAGGAGAAATCCCTGCGTGCAGGCCGCCCGGCATCGATTTGCTCTCTCTATCACTTTGGCGACTTCTTCACAAATTTTTTATCTCATTCCTTTTCACCTGCAGATTACAATCAGCTGGGGTGGTCTTTGAGTAAACCATACAAGTTGAGATAAAGGGGAGTAGACCGAGGAGAAAATGGGCGGAACAAATGGGAGATGACTCAGGACTGCCTGCTGGGTAATTGGGTTTTATCCCCTCGTTTTATCAGGCCTTGTTTTGGATTACGGCGATGCAACACACACACATAGGCAGGGAAAGACGGAGGGTACCTAGACATTAACAGATCACAAGATAACTGATTAGAAGTGGGGAAATGAGAGCGCTGCTGCAGTCTCATTATGGAGCTCTACAGTAAAAAAAAAAAACATCCAGCTTTTCTTCTCCCCAAATCTGGCGTCAAGGTGTTGGACACAGTCTGTAAACACAATGCACAGAAAAATGTCAACACGCGATACTGCAGCACAAAAGCTTGTCTCTTGTATTTCCACATTCTAATTCAAAGCATGTTCATTTCAACCTGACATTTCAATTTCAGATGCTTCTCCAATTCAGTGCCTTGAATATGGATCTTGTCAGTACATGTGTACGCTCCGGTTTGAGACCACGACAGCCTGACAATTGCAAGAGTCATCCAACAGAAATACTGTAGATATCTCCCCCTATAATAAGCAGCGTTTCACACCTCTTTCCAGCCTGACTTTTGACAGAAAAGTGGTGCGGTTACAAAACTCATTTATAGCAAACAACACTGGGGAGCATCAAGGTTGTTTGAATGCAGGAGCACTTTATTCAGGCAGCTCCGCACAAACACAACAAAATGTTCACTCTTTTCCCAGGTTGTGTTTTTAAACCTTTGGAAATTTGACTTAAAATTGTAAAAATGCTCGACCCTTGTGAAAAATTCAGTAGACCTAGAGAGAAACATGCAAAAAGATTTCAAAGACATGCTGACAAAAAAAATGCTTATAACCTTCAGGGTATCCACAAATTTCTCTAGAACCAAGGAGCCAAGCAAGAACTAGCAAATCATGGCAGAGCACCAAACAGTGTGAGTTAATAAGAATCAGCAGGAAAAAATTCACATTAAACGTCACTTTTTTGTTGTAAAAGCTATGGCTCTCTGTTAAAATGTTAGCATGAGCATAAGTAGTTTTATTTTGACACGCTATCCTCAAAAGAATGACTCTTAATGGCCAAACATGGACTACAAACGACATCCCCAGTCATGATTTAGCAAGGAGATGTTGCTAATGCTAAATGTATATCAAGCAGCACCCATCGATATTATTAAGTGTGGAAGTGTAGAAAACTGCAGTTCCTCAAATGTCCACTTGGGGCTGGCTCCAAAATGAAGAAATCTCTAATAAGCTCCATTTATACAGAAAAATAAGCATGTACAATTAAGCTGTTTGTTTGTAGGTGTGAAGCCCACCTGAACTTCACCTCTTTGCCTGTTGAGCCTGTCAGTGTTTCCAATATGGCGACCACCACTGTTAAGATTTAGGGCACCTCTTCAGGAACTAATGGGTGATGCCACCAAACCAAGTTTAACCCACACTTGTTTGCAATTTTAATATTTTAAGCATTTTAAGCATTCAAAAGTCCTACTTTCTTAAAAGAGTGTATGTAAACTTAAATATTTTTTAAACTTGTATTTAATTGATTTATTATTCCCCTCTAGTAAAACCAACATTTCAGACGTGATATTTAAATTTTGCCAACATCTACTAGGCCTGAGATACTTGAACTCCAAGTATCTCTCAATAAACAGTTATTTTGAGTCAATTTGTTCCAGTACAGACATTAAACAAGAGAAACAACATTTGACTCTTCAATAAATGAGGATTCTGCAGCTGGTTATTGAGAGTAATGAACTTAATGACATTTTTGCTGGAGTCCTTCAGCTTTGAGTGGTTTCTGCGCTCTCTCTTAGCTTTGTTGTGTGGCTATGGACAGGTTTCACTGCTTCTGGCAGTGGCACTTTTTCCCTCATGTTTCATAACCTATGGGTACTGTTTAAGATGATGGTTCTTGAGATGCATTATCAAATTGGCCGGGATACAGGGGTGTTATTTTCCTCTTTCTGTATTTGCCAACGCTTCAGAATCAATACAAATATCTATTTTGCAGTAGTGACACTTTAGAATAGATTTGCACAACACTGGATTATGCAGATATCCAATAACTGATATTGGCCAATACTGATATGAATACTGATCTATGAATCCTTTTTTTCATTGTTCTCATTAAATTTACTCACCACTTTAGTCTATTTTTTATAAGAGCCAGACAAAAAAAGAAAAAAAAAATCTGACTTTACCATATGTATTTCTTTTTCAATATCGGCATTTAGCGACGCATCTGCGGCTTCTTTCTGACACTCCAGCCAACATTTCTGAACTGGTATCGCCTGCACATAATAAATGCATCAGTTTTTAAGCCAAAAAAATATGTCTGCAGAACTTTTTATATCTGCCAACAAACCCATAATTAACTTCTTCAACCATTATCTACAAGGGGTGGGAATCAGTAGTGGCCCCACGATACGATACTATCACGATACATTGGCCATGATACAATATTATTGCGATTTTTAACATTTTGCAATATAGTGAGTATTGCAATAACATACATTGTAATTTATACAATTTTTTCAACTGCTTAGCTAATTTAGCATTTGTCTTTCCTTTATGTTTGTCTTACTTACACAATATTTTATTTTCATGTATTACATCTTGCAAACCTGATATTTATATTTGTTGTACCAACTTTCTCCTGCTCCATGATGTCACCTCTGCCAACCACACTGGACAAACAATTGATTTTATTTTTTCCATTATCATAGATTTGACTTCACATGAGCAATTAGTTAAAAAAAAAATCTATAATTGATAAATGAGAGGATACGATATATCACCAGACAAAATATTGCGATACTATGCAGTATCAATTTTTTCTCCCACCCCTATTATCTACCGATATTGTTATCAGACTGTGCATCCCTTTTTCTAAATAGGTCCATACAGCTGGTGCGTCGGTGGCGCCCAACATGTGTGCATGACCAGATCATCTTTAGATGGTAGATGAAATTTTCATGTCTGCAGATAATATCATGCATCCCTTCCTAAAGAGATAATTACAGTTTTGACAAACATTTACTTGCCCTCTGTCACCTTTCTAATCAAACTTTGGGTTATCACTTTAGATGGGTAGCAGTTTAGTCTAAATTTAGAACCAGCTACCTAACAGCGAGCTCTGTTGTGGAGTTCTTTCAGCATAAACAATCCTCTCTGCGTTGGCTGGGATACAGAAGCATATCACCCAGTGTGACGGTGAGACTGTTTAATGTGTTTTTAATGGTTTTCAGATGACAGTGGTGCTCTATAGCTCGGAGGCATACAGTGAGCTCCTCAGACTGTGGATACAAAGTTACAGACTTCAGAGGAATTCATTTTTGTTATGCTTTATTAAGAGACATTGTTGATAAGAGCGGAAAATTTAGCGTTTACACTTAAAAGTCCTAAATGAAAGTATTAAGGAATAATTATGTGTACAGGAGACTTGACTTTAAAGACGCTGTATTATCTTCAGCTCTGGGCCCGAGTTGATCTAAACCAGCTGAGATGAAATGAAGCAGAAATAGGCAAAGCTTTTTATTGATTCGGCTGTCTGTGAGGTGAAACAAAAGTGGTCTTTAAATGAATGTAGCCACATCGATGCACCGAATAGATGTTATCTATCTTAATGACAAAGGGGAGTCCTTGGCTGAAGGGGAACCTCATCAAAGTTACACATGCATAACCTTGCAGCGGTGCTCAGAGAGCAGAAGAAAACACACAACCTCGTGTATGGATAAACATTTAAATTCAACTGTTCAAATCATTAAACAGTGTCAATATAGCAGAGGAGAGGAATCCAACACCGCGGGAGAAGAATGTAAATAAAACCGTCTCTTTGTTCTCTTCATATTTCCTTTACATTTGGTTTTAAAATGCTTAATTCAATCTCATTTAAATGCAAATCAGGAGCACAAATACACTCCAGTGTTAGTGTCATATTTACATTCATCAAATGTGACCGACAGACAAAGATTGCTGGAGGTTATGCAGGTAAAAACACACCGAGAGGAGTGTGGAGGTAATATCTAATCACTTAGACTAGATTTTGTCCAGGGTCATTCAGAGTGGGTGCAAACAGAGGCCGACTAATAAAAAATCACAGCATAATTTGGTCGGTATCGGCCTATCCTGGATGAACTGGTATTTGAATAGTGATTCTCATTGTGCAGAAATGTGAATTTTAATTTTTAGGAACATATAATGCAGAGGAGTAATCATATTGAAGTTTGTCCTGGAGAGAGGCTTTAATTCAAACATTTACCTGACTCTGCAGCACTGTCTGCAGCACTACTTTTAAAATGATATGTCTTTCTGCACTTTCTCCTTTCTGATTCTTTCTAAACTGGACAGGTGGTGAGAGGACTTTTAAGGTGTTTTTTTTTTTTTTTCTTTAATATAAAACAAAGCATATAACACGAACATATAGGAGTTTTAAACAGCAAGTTAAAGTGGCCTGCATGAGCCAACCTCCACACAACACTGTGGTTTCCTCTGGGACTGCACATCATTCTCATGCATAAATTTCAGTTTTGTAATCCAGTCTAGAGGAGCATCTCTCCAACCAGCAAAGTTGTCACCTATTCCTCTGCACTGTTAGACGTCAGAGGAAAAAGACTGACAGTTTCAACGTCAACTTCGATGTGCTGCTCCCTCTGGGCATCTGATGAACTTTTAACATCATATTTTCTGTTAAATTGATCTTGTTTTTCTTGTATTATGGTCAAAGTTACAATAAACAAGCAAAATAAATGCTTTATTTTAGTTGGAATTTGTGCTTACATTTTTTAACACTTTCTCATGTCGAAAACCAACACCTGCAGAATTACTGTGTTTATTTTCACCCTGATTTGTATGTTACAAAAGGAAACTCTCCTGCTGTGTTAAATGCTTATTTTTAAAAAATGCAATTTACTCCTAAAAGTGTGGCGCTCTATAAACCCTAAAATATTTGTTAAAAAAAACTCTAAACGGGATATTTCACCAGTATCTCCAAGCAAAATACTCTAACATTAATCACATATATCATTTTTTTGGTTTGTTTTAATGTATTTTGGTATATTATTTGCTAATTTAGAATCTCTTTGTTGAACTGTTGTGTTTATTCACAGCGTACTTATTCCACAGGTGCTTTATTTCCTCTGATAACCTCCAACAAAAGCTCAAACCTTTGCAGCTGCTTGAACAGTGAAAGCTTGATTATTCCTGGTCTTACCATCAAAATATCTCATATCTGAGGAGCTATGATGGAGAAAAAAACACCCAATGGCCTGCTGTGAAAGCATAAAAAGCTAAATGTATTTGAAGTGGAAAGAGCGTGACTTCTGCTGCAGATAGCCAGCTTAAAAAGCACAACAAAAACCTCTGGTGTTATGAGCCTTGGTCTGGGTAAGTGGACAGGGCTGGAGCAAAACAGAGAGAGCAGAAACACTGCTGTGTTTGAAGAGTGACGTTTCACCGCTGAGAAGGCCAGAAGAAAGACGAAAAAAAGCTGCTACTGACACAGCGATGTCCGAAAATGAGGGCAGGACGGCTGACCAGAGTCGGCTGATCTAGGCTGTTGGGGTCTAACAGGGAATGGAGGGGGAAGGCTTGCAAAGGGCACGCTATAGGAGTCAAACTGAGAGATGAGCTGCACAGACTGCTAAGTGAGCTGCTGATGATTGAAGATGCTGCCCTTTTTTAAAATACACCCCGCTTTTCACTGCCAAATAAAAACAAAAAGGAGAAGACAGCGAAGGTAAATGATTAGAGAGAATAGGTTCAGTGAGTCGCAGCGGGGTTTTAAAGCGCTCCTCCAAACACAGGTGTGCCCTTTATCTCACCGAGTTTTCTCTTTCTGCTCATCGTGCAACCATAAGCTGCAAAAAAATGTCTTCTCTTCAGCTCTCTTTAAGGGAGAACTGCTGATACAAATCCAACAGAAGGAGAAAAGCATGTTCAGCAGACATGATGGACATGCATGACAAAATGATCAAAATATTGTCTAAGGCACTAAAAAAAAAAGACATTTAATTATGGGCTGAATCACTACCACACTCTTAATTCTAAGGCTTAGTCATACGCTTTTCAGCTTCGTGACCTTCTTTACGGTTTATTAAATCCATGCATTTCATTTTTTTTAGAAGGACTCAATGTCAAACTGGCTTCATGATGGTATTCAGATCTGAAGGTGCAGCCTAGTTACAAACCTTCTCTTCTGCTGCCAAACAAGGGATGGTGAAATGATATGAAATACGTTTTCAGCAGGAATTTTACGACACACTCTACTTGGGGTAAGATACATGATGCTGGGTTATGAATATGATTATTTTATCCACAATTTTTAAAGGGTATAACCCAGTTTATATTCAAGCTGTAGATAAGAAATGCCTCATAAAAACATTATTTTAATGCTATTGTGGTGCTTTACGTCGGCGTAGCTTGATTTCTTGTTTTGGCACAAAAATTACTTTTATTTTGAAAGGATGCAATAGGTATGCCTGTTGATCATCAAGGCATGGGAACAGCAGATGAACAAGCAATAGGTAGTGATAAATACGTTCTATACATTATCATCCCAAAAGTGTGTTGGCCTCTTATGTTGTTGTAACATGTTGTGTTGCATCATCTCCTTTTGTTTACTGCAGGTAAGTGTAGAGTTTGCCCACTTTGTTGACAATTATAGAAACTGTGCACTTTGTGGACAAGTTTAGAGACTGTGCACTTTGTTGACAAGTATATGAACTTTGCACTTTGTTGACAAGTATATGAACTGTGCACTTTGCTGACAAGTATAGAAACACTTTGTTGACAAGTATAGAAACTGTGCAGTTTGTAAGCTATCATACAAACTGTGCACTTAGTTGACAAGTTAAGAGACGGTGCACTTTGTTGACAAGTATGGAGACTGTCCACTTTGTTGTCAAGTAAAGCAATTGTCCACTTTGTTGACAGGTTAAAAAAACACTGCCTTGGTTTTCAATAATTAAAACTTTGTTGGCAAGTATAGAGACTGTGCACTTTGTTGACAAGTATGGAGCTGTCCACTTTGTTGTCAAGTATAGAAACTATGCACTTTGTTGACAGGTATAGAGACTGGTTACATTGTTGTCAAGTATAGCAATTGTAGACTTTGTTGACAGGTTAATAAATCATTGTATTGGTTCACAAGTATAGAAAGTGTGCACTTTGTTGACAAGTTAAGAAACTGTACACTTTGTAAACTATTATAAAAACTGTCCACTTTGTTGTCAAGCATGGAAACTGTGCACCTTGTTGACAAAACAGAGATTGTCCTCGTTGTTGACAGGAATTTAGTGTATGGCCATCAAATATGAATAAAATATACAGCCAACAGAGCGGCACAATCAATCTAATTGTCATCGTGATCATCAATGTTCCTTTCCACTGATCAAGGGAACATGACTGATCCATACTGTTTAAAATTTTTGCTCCATCTGTAAAGTTCCCCTTGAGATTTTTCAAATATTACCTTACCCAGTTTAAATTAAAAAGTGAGAGTAACTTAAGTTTTTCTTTTTCACTCACTATCAAATAGAAGCACACAAAGCACATCTCCTTCTCCCTTTACCTGTGTGTGTTTGCTCTGTTGTCAATACTCATCAGCAGTTTATTTCAGCCAAACTACACAACTCGTTTTTCAAAAAGTCTGACTCACAGTTCCTTTTTACAAACTAGTGATTCGTGTGTTGTACAGAATAGCTGATGAGTGCAAAAAAAAAACATGTCCAGGAAAGCAAGCTGGAAGCAAGAGGCTGAGTGAGGCGTGTGTTAGTAAAGCAGAGGGACAGAGTGAGCCACAGCGACACTGAGATAATTATTGCATGGGTAAACGCGGCCCTGATGTGGTAAACTCAGACTTTTACATTAGGAGATGCATTGACCTCAAACAAGGATGGTCAAAAGCAGAAAGTGCCCTCTGCTGTTTAAAAAGAGTATCTTTATTCATTTTTCATCCCACCAATTTAAGTCATAAGTACCATCACTCCTCTCGCCTATGAGATTAAATGTTATCTTTTTCTATCAACCTTTTACAAGATTTCTACAGAGTCTTGGTTTCGGTCAGGGTTTTTCTTTCTTTTTAATCAAGGATTAAAAGTAAATGTCGAGAGAAAAAGGCTCTCTTTCAGAGGTAACTTCTTTCTTTGAGTCAGCAGAGTTAACTTAAAGAGTTGAAAAAGTCGTCCTCCGATGTCTTTTCCAGTCCTGGTACTCATTCAAAAGGTTCTGCTTTCTTTCTTGACATTTAGACTCCTTTTTTGTGCCTTTTCCTATTTCATTAGAAATGCAAACTTAAATAATCTTCCTTCCCTGTCCATTTCTTCTTATGCATGAACCCTTTACTCTTTCATTGATTTGGATTCGATTGGAGACCTGTTGTCTCTCCCTCCTCCCTCCTCTTCCAATCTCATCTTAGGAACTGAGGTTTTTATAAACTCTACAGGTTTTTTAAAAACAGTCCAACTTCCACTGAGGGATTTAACCCACTGTTTCAGGGGAAGGAAAAAAAATGTTTTCTCTTGGTTTCATCGTAGGATACTTGTTTTTTAAAACCCATGCAATATGGATTAAAGAAAAACCATCGGCCTTTAATTCAGTCTGTCTGCAGAGACTGCTACAAAGCATGTAAGTCATCATTTTTCCCATATCTGAGTTTAACTTTGAGTTTAATGTGTTGTAGTTTAGTACTTGACAGCGCCGCTGAATCGCTTTCTTTTGTCTGCAGGACTGAACGTTTCTTCAGAAGAACACAGAAATCATCTTCAAAGTCTGATGGAATCCCTCTCTCTGTTTTATTTCATGATGACATGGCTTTGTTGGTTTTACAACTTACAGACACACACAACTACAAAGAGGTATTATGTAGGCTTCATACGCCGAGAGGGACTCTTAAAGCCCATCCTGCGTCTCTGACACTCTCAGAGGCACCAAATGGCCATCGAGAAGAGACAGTGCCGCATGAAATATAGCTAGGCAGGGTTCTTTTCTGCAGCACTGAGTGTCATATCATTTTTTTATACTGGAGGAAAAGGGAGAGCAAACTTCTCTTGAATGCATAAAACGAGGTCTAGATATGAGGAATGTGGACAAACCTTTGGAAAAGGCCTCTTTAATCCATAACCAACCTTTCAACAGCTCTGCGTTCATGAGACAGAAACAGGGCAAAGACGAAGAGCCTGGACATTAAATGGGATTACAGTTCATCTTACACGACAACAACTTCCAGCGCTCATGCATTCAGTATATGATGGTATGTGTGGTCCCTGGACTGTGTGCAAGTCCTGTACTCTTCTTTAACAACCACCTGTCCCAGGGGCTGCAGCTCAGGCTAATGATGCTCTACAACCTGGATGCAAACTAACGGACGTGATTGATGGCATCTCGTAGAATGGCTGTGGTTTGAGCTAGGGATGGGCAGCATGGGCTAAAAAATGTATCACGATAAGATTTGCCATTCTGGCGATAACGATTAAAGTCCAGATACAATTTTTTTAACTCTAATCTATATTTTTGACTAATTTTTTCTTGAGAACACCAGTTGGAGTAGTCAAATATGATACTTAAAAACACAAGTTTGAGTAGTAGGCTATGGAGAAAACTAATGACATCAAACAAGACTCAAATGTGAAAACATTTTCAACATTTGTTGAAAACTCTTACTGCACAGAGTGAGCAGATCCACTGTCTGATGTCAGGCATACCTGATTGCGCTCATCTAAACCCCAATCTTGAAGGAAATCCCTCATGTGGAGCCTCGTTCAGAAACCAGCCTCTCAGAAACGTCTTCTTCATTACCTTCAACCATTTTTGTTTGTTATTCTGCTCTGTGTGGCAAATATTTATCATGAAGGGTTTTTCTGAGCATATATCATGAACGATAATTTATCGCCCATACCTAGTTTAAGCTGCAAAAATGACGTAGTTTCATGCTGGTTGTGCCTGGTTAGCAATGAGCAGCCAGCCATTTATCTGCACAACACTCTTGCATAGTTTGCTGTGATTCTATGTTTGGCCATGTTGGAAAAACTGCTCAATTCTGACTGAGTGTTTTCTTTCATTAGGCTCGTCAGGTAGTCAAAATTTAGCATGCAAACACCACAGCAGTAATGTCTGTGTATGTTTGTGCACGTCATTTAAATGCTCCTGCTGCACAAGAGCCTCACAGGGCTGGATAAATGTTGCCATGTTGCTGACTTTGAGGAGGCAGGGGGATTTACTTGTTGTGTTTAAGCTGTTTTTATTCTTTTTCTGTCATTTCTGAATTCAGCGGGAACCACGGCGTCTTACAAACAAAGCTGCAGGCTGTTGGTGAGTTACTCCGTGATGTTTGGAAGGTTTTTTTTATTATTCTGCACAAATAGGTGAGCTGAGTGAGAACACACCAAGAATTTGCAGATTCTTTGCAATTCTTTTTTTGGGGGTCAGCCGACGTCAACGCTAACGCAGTTGATGACAGCTATATGAACAACCACGACAGCCAGCGTTTCGTGATGTATCAGGTTTAAGAGCTGTTGAGGTTCTGCAGCACTCCAACGAGGAAATTAATCACAGGGTCATCTCCGTGGATTTCTTACATTCGTCATTTCTGATGTTTCTCCGATAAGCTTCACATCTCCGTGTTCCTCGTCAGACATAAATAAACAAACACTCATGCTGATGTCTTTATGTGTTTTTTTTATTTACTTTCATCATATTTTCTCACTTGACACCAAAACCGCTGCATGAAAACAGTCTCTTCTCAAGTATTACTCACACGCGTAAACAAACAGCGCGCCCCAGCTTTAATCCAAAAGTCATTAAATATGTATTTGCTTTTGATTACTCTTGAAATTAATTCATCAGGGAGAGCAGTGACAGGTGCTCACTGTTACTGACAAACTGCCGTGGCAGTTACTGATAACATGAGATACTTAAGTATTCTGCACTGTAACCCTCCTATCTGTCTCCTTCCCTTCCCTCCCTCTTTTCCCTCCTAACAATCCCCGCTCCCTCGTTCTGCCTCTCCACGCTCAGCTCGCCTCTCTCCGTCAGCCAGGTGAGTTGAGAAATGATACCAGAACCAAAACATTTGTCACAGCAACAATCCTCTGAAGGTAAATTACATCGAAAAAGGGAACAGCGAGGGGAGGAGTGGACAACGAGAAAGGATGAGGGGACAAGGTGTTTATGAAATAAAAGCACTTCAGAGGAAACAAAAAGTGCAACCCACGGGTCCACGCTGGGAGTGAGAAGAGACCGAAGAGAAAGAGAGAGAGAGAGAGAGAGGAGGTTTAGGAGGTGGGCGGGTGTGTGTCTCTGTGTGGGTGTGGGGTTGTTTGGCATTGAAGTGAATGGTGGAAGGTGTGAATCTTGCCTTTGTGCCGATGCCCTTGAGTAAGGCAGTGAGGCATTGAATGGCGCATTGTGGATGGGCAGTTATCTTCAAGGCTTCCCTTTCAGTGTTATTAGAGAAACACATGACAGCAATGCTCGCTCTTATCGAACAGAAAGCTTCAAGGCTGAGAGGCAAAAACCTGCAGGAGGCGACCGAGATGGAAACATTTGACAAACCATCACTCTCCAAAGCAGCATATTACAGCTCGTGCATGCGTACATGCAGTATGTATGATGCAGTATGTATAAATGATGCTGAGTGATAAAAGTATAATCACTGTGTTGTGCGCTGCAATGAATATAAGCTGGAGATCCACAGCTGATCCCATAAACCGGTATCACAAGTCCAACGTTAAATATGAGGTGTGCAGGATTCAGTCAGGAGCAGATGCTGTAAATAATTAACTCTGCAGGTCTTTCATGTTACTCATATAATCATTTTATTTCATTACCTGTGAATCTTTCCACTCTGAATTATCTCTTTCCACATCCAGAGCACACGGTGGGGGTGTGGAAAGCATTGATGAGGTCGCAGAGTTTCTGTTTGAAAAGAGTACGACCTGGAGTGGAGCGAAAATGACAAAAGGTAGAAGCTTTCTTGTCATTTTTACAGAAACTTTCCTACATTTAACATAACAGCTATATTTTGGAGTAATTTACAGGCACTTTACTTTGGTGCTCTACTCTCTACATCAGTGTTTCAACAAAAGCAGGGCTTATCGCCATTATACTAAGTCATATTAAAGCCGCCAGAGCCAAGGTAAAACGCAGGAATCACCTCAAGATGAAAGCTAATGCAGGTGAAAGCTGCTGAGCTGAGTTGCTTTGTTGTTACCTGCTAATAGTTCACATGACAACAGGGTTGTTTGAACAGCCAATCAGCTCAGGGCAAAGTCAGCTGTGCAAGTGGAGTTTACAAACAGTCAGCAGGTATAGACAACCCCATAAAGTGAGGGATCTGACCCTGAAGAGCAGCACAGAAAAAAACAAACTGATATATAAATACACAGGTTTATATCAGTGTTTGATGAAATTTATACTGGTGGTCGACCAATATCAGTTTTTCAACAGCCAATACATAATAGCCTATACATAATGCCACTACTACAAGGCAAAATAATACACAAACTTTAAAAAAAATTACAAAAAAATATATAATAAAAAAAAGATAATGCTGACTTGAGTGAACGTTTTCTGATATTAATATTAACAGAACAATAATTGACTTTTGGACTTCTGCTCAAGAAGAAAAAAATATACAGGGTGAATATCAATATTATTAATGTGCATTATTTGATGCATTAAAACAGAATTTATACTAGTATTACATTTCATAACCTGCTAAATGCATTTTTCATTTGGAAGGATAATCTGCCAAGCGTTTGATCAGTCTCTGTCGAATTCAATTTCACATTTAGTCCAACATTTTTTTCTTATTATCTAATGTAAAGCTATAGTTGTTTGGATCCAACCCTTTAAATTTGGTCACCCTGAAATCCTAAACCTTGATTGGCTATTTGCCTTATCAGAGGCAGCACTTATATTGAAGTCAACCATTTGGAGTTGTGTACAGTTACCAATCAAACTTGATAAATTATGCCCAAAATATGACTTCCTTTGGTTTCTTTTAATCTGAAGTTGATGGGTAAAGCCACTGATGTTTACCAAGCTTGGCCACCCCTACAGAAGGGGTTGGGGCACCCCAGCCGAAGAGTCCAGCTTTGCCACTGCATCAATGATACCTTTTCTAATTATTAAAGTAGGAGTAGAAATCACTCATGATTCAATATCAATACTCCACACATAACAAGGATAACACCATGATACAGCGACATATTGCGAGACAGTTATAAATAAAAAACATCTGGATTTTAAAGCCTTAGATCAGTGGTTCTCAAGTCCAGTCCTCGAGGCCCACTGTCCTGCATGTTTTGGATGTTTCCCTTCTCCAACACACCTGATTCAAATGATTAGCTCGTTATTACGCCATTACAGAGCTTGATAACGAACTGATCATTTGAATCAGGTGTGTTAGGGAAGGAAAACATCCAAAACATGAAGGACAGTGGGCCTCAAGGACTGGACTTGAGAACCACTGCCTTAGATGAACGTATTTACTCACTGCACTTCGGTTCAGTTTTACCGGGATAAAACAAAGTTCATGATTTCAGTCTGTAAGTTCAATCTAAAGAGCTATAAGACAACAGTAAAACTCATATTTAAAGCTTAAACTTTAATTCATAAAGTTGTTTTTATTTTAACCTTTGTGACTGTACCCCACCCAGCTGGAAAAGCCCCCACAGCGATGTCAATGAAAACACCTAAGTCTTTTTCAGTCAGCTTCCATAGTCTACCAATGCTTTTTCTACACACTGCAAATAAGGCTGTAATTATCACACAGGACTTCACAGCTCAAGTCCACCCATGCAGGTGAGTGAAACCCATCCTGCAGACTGGACTGGAGTGCATCTTTCATCTTTTCTCTTTGTGCTAAAACATCCTTTTCTCTCTTTCTTTGCTTCTTTTGTTTCTGAAACTGGCTGGTGCACCTTTTAACTTCCTCCAACGCTGTATGACATTACCCCGCTGTCTCCTTCTTCTTCTAATATCCTGCTGTCATCTTCTTCTTTGGTCAATTAACTGCCGTTCATTCATTACCCTTGTTGATGTCATTAGTGTACCACAGGGAGCCGTGATGCAGCGATGTGGCGAATGAAATTGGCAGGAAATCTGTTCACAGGACACCTTTTATTTTCAACTGAAACATCAATATTTGGCGAGCGCACATCAATGGTTCCATCGCAAAAAAGTATATATACCACTGTGTTAATATTTTGTCCCAATCTTCTGTCACAGCACAGACAAACGGACTAATCCAACTTGAACCACACGGTTTCTTTCCTCCCCTTGCTTTTCTAGGAAATTATAAGGTGAGCTAATGTGAGAACCCAGCAGGTAAAGTCCACAATGTTTGCGGTATATCATGCATCTGGTGCGGGACCATTGTAGTTGTCATGCACATAGTGAAACAGCTTTTCATTAGTTCATACTTTGAATAGGTCTGATTATACATTGCATTGTAATGGGCTGTCAGCATAGCATCTGACTCTGCCTCGCCTGCCCACATTGTTCTTTTTATGTCATTCCCTGCCTCTAGAGACCCTCCTACTCCTGTCCAACTGGGAAAACTTGGAGCTGTGAAGGATGTGGGAATGAAAACAACACTGTCCTGAAATGTTGTGACATTTTCAGGGGTGCAATCAGCAAAACAAACAAATAATCTGGGACTCTGCAGCAACATGCAACTACTTCAGTTCTGTCCTGCCTCCAAGAGTCTGCAGGGTATCTGTTTCTATTAGGCACTCGTCAGGAGATACAGACTTTTAAAAATGACTTCTTGGACCTGTCCCAAAAAAAAAAAAAACCTTGGACACCTGGAATAATTGCTGACTCCGAACAATAAAATGCCAGAAATGACTGCATCTAATTACGAGGGAAGAATACACACAACAAAGACAAACGGTGATTGCAAAGTGGAGGAAGAACCTCCATTAATCTATATCCATAAACCACACTGGAATTGAGCAAAAGTATGAAGCTACATCAACAGACGGATAATGAAAGCATTGTTTTATATTGGAGCAAACAAAGGGATTCTGTTCCAATCAATCCTGCTTCTCCCGGGAATATCATGTACAAAAGCTTATCTATTGACCACATTCCAAAGTCCCAATATCCCAAAGACGGAAAACAATAGCTATTTGATTACAACGGTAGAATCATCCAATACGGACCCTCATCACACTTTATCAGCTTAATGAGTGTTTGCATATTTACTTTCAAACCTGATGTATTTCCTTTCCCCAAATTCCTAATCGTTTCCCCCCCTCGAAAACATTTCCGACCATTGTTTGGCTTCAGAGCGCCGTTCCCTGTGAACATGCAGAAGAAGTGATGACAGTAAGAGGGGGGTTGGTGGCGACTTGGATGGAGAAATGGATTCTCTTTGAATAATGCAATAGTGAAGCTGGGCAACATGACGGCCATGCGATCTCCTACAGAATAGAAACAGCTGTGGAAACCAGCCCAGCTGCGCTCCTGAATTCATCTCATGTGAGATGTCAGCTGAATCAAAGCTGGAGCTTGAGCGGGACTCTGGCAGTCATTTTTTAGGGATAAATAAAACATGGCAGAGATGACTCCATTGCCCTTTGCTCCTTTCTTACGCTCTCTTTATCCATTTCTAACTTCAGGTTCTTTCTCCCACTTCAGCCATGCTCGAGCCAGGATGTTTTCAGTGGCAGGAGGAATAGAGTCTGCATGGGCTACATCTGAAAGCCCCAGATACAAGGAGCTGTCCTATCTAAATGAAACAAAAGCTACTTTGTGTTCCTAAATTTCAAAGGCACTGGGTACTGCATCCTGCAGTGCTGCTTTAAAGCTTTCCTTTCAGCTGCAGGGTACAGGGCATTCTAGTTGCAGAGATGTCCCACCCAACATACTCTCCAATTAAGATAGTGGAAATCACTAATACAGCATAGGTTTGTGGTCTTTCACATGGCATTATCAATACTTGCTTCTTCAGGCTATCAGTTGGACTTAATGGTCTGATAAGGTCCTTTTCAGCAAAAATGGCCTAGAGTTTCCAAACAACATAAAGCCATCACTGTTTAACTTCAGTCCGACAGCATTCACTATCATGAATAAATAGCAGGTTTATGTAACAGAGGTGGTGTTCCCGCTCAGGGCTAAACACCATGCAGCTGCAGTTAATTATAAAGCAAAATGATCCAAAATAGTGTTGACAGAATCTGCAGGTGACAGAGGATATGCCAGTATTTTAGATTTGTGCGTTATTGCAGAAAGCAACAACCAGATAAGTGTGTTATTCTATCACAATAAATGTTTTCTGAAAGTGTTGTATTGTGATAAAAAACATTGTTGAACAATTAAATTATTACTCAGGCATTATGAAACTGTATCATGACCTAACTATTGTGATTATGAAGACAAGGATGTTGCGATATTACATCATAAAAAAGAGAAAATATTGACTCATAATTACAATATTGTGATAAAATACTGTATCTTGACTTTATTAAACTGTATCATGACCTAATTATTGTAGTTATGACATGTATGTTGCAAAATTGCATCATAAAAAGTGACAATATTGACTCCTAATTACAATAATATGACAACATTGTATCATGACTTTATGACACTGTATCATGACCTAATTATTGTGATTAGCATGACAAGAATGTTGCGATACTGCATCATAAATGGACAACATTGTCTCATTATTCCAATATTGTAATAATATTGTATCATGAATTAAGTATTGCCATATCATATTACAAACAGCATGTTGTGATAATGTATATCACAAGAGTACTATCATGATAGTTCTGTGTCATGACATAACTATTGCATTAATATCACATCATATTGTATCATATCATGTATCATGACTTGAGTATGTGATAATCATATCATGACTCAAAAGTGCTGATAGTCTATAATGACAGGAATATTGTGATATTACATCATGACTTATGTTGTGTGATGATACTGTATCTTGGCATAAGTTTACAATAAACTATTATGACTATATCCCAATCATTTGAATTATGACTTAACTAGTGTGATACCATATCACAAGAATGATTACAGTAAATCATGACTTATGTAAAGCCAAAATATTGTATCATAAACTAAACATTGCAATCAACTTATATAATATCCATAAATTATATGACTCAATATAATATCTACAATAACTAACGATAAGTTAGTATCATGACGGCTTTATATATGAATTAAGTATTTTCACACTGAATCAGGGCCAGATTAATGTGATAATATTGTATCAGGGCATAAGAACTATGATGAGGTATCATGTCTTGACTCTCGTTGTAAAATACTGTTATTTTTTAAAAAGCCTTGAGGCCAATTATTAGACCTGAACAGTGCCATACTTGCTCCAACTAGCAGTAAACCATCCTCCTGCCAGTACGGTGGTCACCTTTATAATGTCATTCTGGGTTTTAGCAGGTGTTTTTCTGAAGCTTTTGTTGAACTTGACAGCATTCAGGCCTTATTGTTTTTCCGTGCTGCTTGACAACCAGAGCATTGACATATTTAAGGATGGCCGGGGTGCATGTTCACTCAAGTTGGTAGTATTTATCCTCTCTATCTACTTTAACAACATGCCTTTGTTTTTGTAATTTGAGTAGAATAACTTTGTATAAGAAGTAAATATTCATTGACCAGTCCAATTAACTAAAGGTTTTTCTATTTAGGCTTGGAATGAGACAAGATAAGACAATTGTTCTTACGGCATTAAAGGAAAAAATACATCCAGTGAAACATAACTGCTGATCATGAAGTGTTTTTTAGTAATTTTCTTGATTAGTTGCTTGAATAATCCATAGAAACAGTGATAGAAAACTCTATTACCAAAACAATCTATTGCAGCAGCCCTAATTATGACCAATGTTTTGATACCTTTTTTTTCAGACTAAAGCGTAGTACCATATCGTGATGCAACAGTCATGCGGGTAAAGTCACATCTTGGTTTAATTTCAGCAATAACAGCCTCTTGTTGATTACTGTCGGATGTTAAAAGGTCAATCAGAAGCATTTGTAGGTGCTACTTCTCCCCCTGTTCTCCATGTGGAAATTTGCCCCTTACTGATTGGCTACATGAATTAACAGTGCTGTCATGACTGCATCCCTGCAAGGGTTACATTATTGATTTCACCCTGATAACCTTACATAGCCCATTAGGACTTTATATATGCTTTAAATCAAGCAGTCCATCCAATTAGGAACCACTGTCCTGGTATCCAAGTTCAGAGTATAAGGCTGGCATTACTCTTGTGCAAATATATAGTTCCATTCTCAAACAAGGGTTAAAACCTCTCAGCTGAATACCACAATGCTGCAGTTTTCAGCTATGTCTGCCCAGATTTAGTATTAAACTTTCAAGTAATTTAATTAAAGGAGGGTTTCAAGGGTGTTAGATGGGGAATGGAAATTATCAGCGTACTGACATGCATGATCCTAGTGAATAACACCCAGTGGGAATACAATATCTGCTGCATGTCTTCTGTCCTGGGAGTCGGATCCCTCATCTGCTGCCCTTTGAAGCTTCCTCTTTTGTGCCCTTTTTTTTTTTTTTTTTTCTCTGCGTGTTAGAAATTGAGCCATCGTGCCTTTTTCATTAATGGAAGTAGATCCTTATCTGAGTCTGGGGTCTAATCAAAAAAGGTTGCAGGACAGATTGCAAGGAGCCAAATTCATTATTATGATGATTAAAAAATAAAAACAAAGCTACAGCCATGACAGTAGACAATATTTCAAAAATGGAGCTTGCTGCACAAACCCCAAGATATCGCGCTAACTAGACAGTGACGAATGGAAACGATGATGGCTGGAAACATGATCGTTTTTCTGGGTTTTCTGTTGTGAATGGAAGTATTATGATGGCCAAAAACATGTTTTCTGTAAATATGCAAAATATGGAGACATTCCCTTTAGGTGTTTCTTGGATACTCTGTCCACGAGGATGGTACTAGTTAACACAGTGCCTCCAGCCAAGCTACTGAGGCTTGGAGGCATGAAAAAGCAGATTTAAGTGGAGCACTGGGAACTGTAGTTAATAGAAAACATTACTCTTATAACAGTACATCTGCTTTACTGGTGGGGGACTTCCTTTGGCTGTAGATTAGTACACATTCAGAGCTACAGTAAGTCTGTATGGAAGAGGAGGAGTGTACTGAAGTAGTGTTAGTTGGACTTCACAATTGTTTTCATTGCCTGTGCAACTTTAGGAAACTTTGACACTCATTTTCACAGTGACAGTCTACTAAATGGATCAACCCCACTCCAAACATCATTTGTACATTCCTTGTTGATGAAGATTATAATTTGTAGAAAGCCCAACCTTCATGTTGATCCACATATTACTGAATTAGGGAAGCCGACATTGGATTCTTATCAATGTCCCATGCTGATTTATTGGCCAATACCAATACAGTGCCAATATTTACAATCATAGTTGCACCACAGATGATAAATTTATTCTTTTTTTAAATATGGACACACTGTAATAATAATTTATGGAGGATTACATCCCATCAGTCCACATGCGGACAGGACTTGTTTCGGCCTCCCATCCACTCATAAATGGAGTCATATGTCGCTCAAAATGGAGGTTTTCAAATATTTTATCTAAGATGGAGATTTCTATTCAAACAGTTTGGTGTTGTACATATAAACGTCATATTCAACCTCTAAGACGTTGAATGTTTTCATATCCTCCAATTACTTACATATGATCATATGTTCAACTGCATGGATACAACAGCTCAAATTATGGATGCATTTCCAACGTAAGGATCCACATTTAGAGATGTACTTCAGGTAACCATATACATCCTGGAGGAAGCCAACATTAGAAGCTGACCATTTTGCTGACCACATGCTTAAAGCCACACAGGGTCATCCTCAGGTTCAGGTTCTGCTGGATAGTGATGGACATTTCCATCATAGGAGATGTGGATGTTCCCTTTATTTATATTCAAGAAGTTCAATCAAGATCCAATCTTTGCCATTACATTTAATCTTGGACCCGCCTGTGTTCAGTCAGTAACCTATCACGAGTAAGTAAACCTGAAGATAATCCTAAGTCTATCTCTGATATGATCTCTAGATGTCATTTTTTAAGGTATGTACTCATGTGGGCTGCAAGAACAAAAGTTTGAGAGCATGCAGACGTCACAACCCCAACTTGCACAGGAAACTTTTGGTTGTACACATCACACATGAGCGAAGATGGCAGGCCACTGGCTGTTTGGTACTCATTGAAACCTTGCTTCACTTCAACACCATAGCACACAGACAGATATACTCAATAGGTTTTAACTAGCCAAAGCGTAAATAGTTTTTAAAATGCTGCTCACAACTGCAGCTTTGTTCAAGAAGACGCTCAATACGATCACCTCTAATGTTCTTCTACAGTGTTTGATGTTATCGTAGTTGCAGATCATCAACGCCTACTGATTCGGCATGCCCATGTGGTACTCTCAAACTGTTTTTACATCATTGTGGGGACAGAGAAATATTCAAAAACACCACTAGTGTAGACACTCAATGTACAGTTGTCTGTGTTGATGCTAATATGATCAAAAATAGTGAGGAGCTTCTCTATGTGACCAAAGGCAAAGCTTTTTGGTTCAGGTCAGGCTACATCTGAGAAGTAATGTCAGCTCGGCATAGCATAGTCTGGCTTCAGGCACATCATTGGCCTCTTCCATTATACCTGAGGTTTGATACTGAGAGCCATGATCTTGATGTTTTTAAGGCACCTCTACCATCTCTTAGCTAACGGTACTTTACTTGCACTATTTTAACTGGTACTATTGAAGGCATGTTGTTTTGCTCTTCCCCTTGTCATGCCAATAGCAATTTTGCTGCCCGTTTATGACTTAAATTTTTAAGGTAAAAGCTCATTGCAGGTGCACATGAGCTGTCACAGTGTGTGCATAATTAATGCACCATCTCCATCAGCCGAGAGTGCATGAGCAGACATCTTCATGTCTGCCGACTCTGATAATTAACTTTGTAGGCCTTTATCTGCCAATACCAATATTATGCCAAAATATCATGCATCCCCAGAATGAATTCTCTGATTTTTGTTGTTGGCTCCAAAAAGAATAATCTGACAATTGACCACTTCTGCTGGAAAACATGAAAAGCTCTATTTTAACAAGAATGTCCCTCCAAACAATGTAGAAAAAGCAGGATATAAAGCCATGTGGCTAACCTTGTTACTGTACATACCAGCAAGTGCAGCAAGCCGTGCAGACAACACTCAGTATATAACAAGAGTTACTGCTGCTGCTGAACATTTCATCATTTCAGGCACTCATCAAGAAATAGATAACCTCCATTTATGTTCTGCTAGAGGGCTGAGCTTAAGACCACATGCTTGCAGGTCAACAAGGGAGTTTTGTCCTTGCACAGCGAAGAAAAAACCCGGCTCACTTGATTATATCGCCTAGTTTCCACATGAAAGTCAAATTAACTGTAGGAGTCCTCATGTGGCTGAAAAATCAAGTTTTTTTTATTCCAACTAACTCTGTAACTTGGCCTTGCCTGCACACTTTACATTATTTAGTCCATTTTTTGTGGAGTCTGCCATTTCCATTTCATCTCCTCTCGCTTCTGCATAAAGTATTTGACTGTTGACATCCATATCATTGCACGACATAAATATTTATTTTACAGCCTGGCAGAGAGCCATCACAAACGCAGGCCTGCCTTTTTTAAAAACTCGCCAGATGCATAACACCGTATACCTTTGCGGCTTATCAAAACTACATTCTGCACACACAGGCACATTTCACTTTCATGCTCACCCAACATTACTGTGTCTGCTGCCAAGCGTAGGTCACCGTTTTAAAACATAAAAGGCTTTGCGCTGAAATGAAGCCATTGTGGAAATGCCGGTCATGTTCATGTACAAAGTAGAGCCAGTTCTGAAAGGTTACTCCCAACACCTTTGAGGCAAACTTTAAAAAAGAGCGACAACAAGCCTCCTGATCTTTACATGTAAGTTGCCCTGAAGATAGGCTACATATGCCTGATATAATATTTATGCTATGCAAATTTCCAAGTTGAAGCTAATTTCCAAACTTAAAATGCAAAAATGAAAACCTTAGGGCTACTTATCTAATTGACTTGCAAATGCATCATTGTTACACGGCCATGCGAGTTGAATGGATGTCAATAGGTCAGAACAGAATCGCCAGAGGAAAGAGGAAAAGAGTTTATGAAGATCCATTCGACTGACCACATGAAAACATTGCAAGACGGTGCGGTTATATCTCACATCTGAAACAAATCAGAAATCAGTGCACTATCACTCACAACAACAGTGCAGCACAGTACAATCCCCTGAATGGTACAACAACTCAACTTGAAGCACTTTATTACCATTACATTTCTGCACACGTCGGAGAAATTTAAATAAATAGCATCCGGAGCTTTCAAAGCAACTGAAATCAATTAGAATTTGCAGAAGCGGAGCAGAGCCCTCCAGCAATTATCTCCATATAACCAACCTTGAGAATACAGTGCATTGCGTTTTGTGTGAGAAACAATAGCTGAGGCTAAGTAAGTGAGCAAAATGGGGACACACAGGGAGGCTCCAGACGGTTTTACTGATATTTGAACAACAGGACAACTTCTCAATGAACCGTTTTGTGATGCTGTTAATGTGGCCCTCTAGCAATTGACCACGTGTGTTTGCTTCAGCAGCTACAATCTGAAGAAGAGGCAACAAGACAATACATCTCGAGCTGTAAGAAAAGCACTACTTTTGCAGCAGAAATGTAAAATATTAAGCTCTTTGGTCACCATTCAAGAAACCTATTATCCAAGAGTGTGAGAATAAAGCTGAATTGCACTTACTTATATGCTTAATTTTCGCCAATTAATGGAGATGAGATTTTCCTGGTGATAAAAGCACCATTCCTCTCGAAATTGCAATGCACAGTGCTTTTTTTCGAGTAAAAACTGTGAACGAGATGGATTTTGAACCACAGATGAACTCAATTACAGCATACAAAGGGTCTATGTTGACAATTTTAACCTTGAAAAGTCACAAACTCTCATGCCAAAGCAGCGCCTCGCACACCAGAATTGACCAACTCAAAATTCGCATGTCACTCAGCAAAAATCCGACTTTCGTGACAAGTATCACTTCCAATAAACAGAAATCCACCGGAACCATCGAGTCAAACACAGCCTGTCGAGCCACATTTCGTCTTTCTCCGCTCCTCATTGAATAAAAACTGAGTGTTTCTTACCTCGTGCCAGTGTAGCCGGGACTCGCGAGCCGAGAAGCACGAGGATGCCCAAACTCAGGTAGCATCCTCCCGTAAACTGTCCCATCATCACTGCTCTGCGCGTCTCCCTCCCCATCGGGTCCGGGGCCACTGGGAGCGGGTCTCAAACATTTGTCGTCTCGCTCGAGCCACCTCAAAAACCCACGTCCCGCCCGCGTGCTTGCTCCCGACGAAACGCTCTGTCCAGGTGTTTTCGCTGGTCGTAGTTCAGAGTCCGCGAGGAGAGCTGTAACCACGCAGAGCTGACAGGAGAAAAGGAGAGAGCAAGAGGAAGAAGAGGAAAGTGGTGCGGAGCTCGCAGCGGTCGGCACTCTTCTGCGCGAGAGGAATAATTGCGGAGCGCGCGCCAGCCGGCAGCTCTGTGGTTTTCAGAGGAAGAGGAGAGAGAGAGAGAGATAGAGAGAGAGAGAGAGAGAGATCTTACAAACCCCTGTGGACCTGTTGAGAAATTTCAAAAGGTGCATGTGCGCACGCGCTGGTGTTCGAGCGCGCGCCTGTGATTACCAGATCTTTCAATCCAATTTTCAGCTACACCCATCCCTGTTATCTGAACAACACAGCACCGTGTCACTGAAATCAACACCATCGCCTCAGAGCTCTTGCCAGTGGCGTTGTGTGGAAAATTACGTCTTTACTAATTAATGCCTATCTTCAGCCTACGAGCATATGGCCATTGATTGGTGTCCAGTTGCCAATTAAGCAGACCATAGCTCATTAAATTAAGATTCTTCTTTTCCAAATATTTCTTTTTCCAAATCGTGTTAATATCCTTAGTACATTAGAGAGATAATCTGCAGAATTTGTCCTGTGGGAGTAGAAAGTATTTGGAGGGAGTGTTGAGATTCATTCCTGGCTGTGCAACAAGTTTAACTACAACTATAATAGTGAAAGTTTGATGGTGGATTTGGGCCACATTGAGAAATAAATAAAATCGAATAAAGTCGAAATATAACTAGAGTTAAGTCGTGAGAAAATAAAATTCTTGGAATACAATATTAGAATCTCGTGTTATGAGAATATAAAGTCGTGATGAAGTCTGGTGAGCACCACATTTTTTATGTATTTAAGTAACAGGAGAAAAGAAAGAATGATTTTGCTGTGACTTTTTTTTTTCTTCCGATAAAATGACATGAAAAAAATATTAAATCTTACATTTTAATCCAGTTTTAATATGCTGTCATATTTAAAGGGAACTGTCATTGTAATGTTTTGGGTTAAAAGGTGCCAATAAAATGAAAACAAAGTCTCAATATTACTGAAATAAAGTCTGAAGAAATTAAAGTTCTACTTATGGGATTTTAAAGTTGTATGTATGTGTCTGTATATATGTATATATGTATATGTATATGTATATGTATATGTATGTATATGTATATGTGTATGTACATGTATATGAATATATGTATGTATATATATTTATGTGTATAAATGTGTATATATGTATATGTGTGTATTTATTTATATATATATATATATATATATTCATATATATACATACATATGTTCATATACATGTACATACATATATATATATATATATATATATATATACAGACATATATTTATCTACATTTACATACATATATACAGACACACACATATATATACATATATATATATATATACAGACATATATTTATCTACATTTACATACATATATACAGACACACACACACATATATATACATATATAAATATATATATACATATATATATATATATATATGTATATATATATATACAGTATATATATATACATACATATTTATTTATTTATCTATATATAAGCAGAATAAGTCTTGACTTTAGATTGTGGATAAGTGCAGCCAGTGTTAGCCCAGCAGACCAGAGGAGAGCTTGATTTAATATCACAGCGAGTCCTACAATCTGTGTGACACAGGACAGACTTAATGGACTGTTTACTATGTTGTCAAATGTCACACAGTTCCCCATATGGTCAACTTACTATTTATAAGTTACTACAGCAGTCAACGTAATGTTCTGGAGTAAAAAGGTGCCGCAGGATTTATTTTCTCTGCACATCAACGACTCTTTATGATATCCAAAGGCAAAAAAGACCATCAGTAACATGAGAATTTTATTTTGAAATTTTTCATACCTGAAACCGGTGCATGGGGGGTAGCCGTCAGTCTGAGTTTCCAAATAATATATAAACCGCAAATCGTACATTTGACTGTCAAAACTCTGCAGGATGAGATTTTTGTGAGCATATAGAGGACAAAATACATAAAGACTACTTTGTCCACAGGTGGCGCGACAATTGTCACAAACAAAAACTTTCTCACAAGAGCTTTGAAGGGATATTCCGGTGTAAAATTAATTTAGGGTCAAACACACTGTAACACTGAGTTAGACACCCCCTAAAGAGATGAATGTTGCCAACCGCTTGCTTCTCTAATTATACCAACTTTAGTAACAACCGCACGATAGCAATATACAGCAGTTTGAGGAGCCATCAACAACCTCAACCAAAACACCACTCTATAGAAACAAATAATGCTCAGAACAGCACCTAACTTCATCAACAGTACATATAGGGTCCCAGCCATAGTACTCGCCACCAAACATCTTTTTAACTTTGCCTGATTTTTTTTAGCAAAGAGACCAAACACAACTCACCTACTCTCTTCCAGTAGCTGCTTGTTTGTACAGAGACCTCGGGCCAGTCCATTACAGACTACAGTGAGGTGACGCAGCTCAAGGAAGAACATTTATGATCATTTCTTTATCATTTCCTTGAAGTAATAGTCATCATATTAATAATTTTGCACTGTAGACGCGGTAGTTCTTCTGCCTTAGCGTCTCAATCAGATCGCATTTCCATGACGAAATCAACCCCATCAACAGAAGTAAAATCAGCTGCACGTACCTTAATTTTTCTACTGGTTTCAAATAATAATTTGGTGCATAGTGGAGTAAACACCACGGTCTCTTTATCAGATATATACTGAGGAGCAAGTATTAAAGCTCCTGTGAGGAACTTCGGGTGTATTTTTATGTTGGCGCCCCCTGTTTTTTATCATGATAACTTTTAATAGTCAAATATATGTTGATTTTGAAAACTTTTTATGGAAAAAAAATAAAATAAAAAACCTCACCTGCTCAGAGTCAACTACCCCCTCAAACTATTTTCAGGCAAATCCAAATTTGTTAATCTTGTGCCTGATGATCTTGTTTGCTTTTGTACACCATAAAAAAGCATCAGTATGAATTTCAGTTTGTTTCACTCATATAAAAAAAATGCCAGTAAAGGAGCTTTAAATAACAAGGTATATCAACACATTAGGACAATGGTTGAAAATTGCCTTAAAGCTCCTGTTAATAACTGTCAGTTTTGATAGGACATTTTTCCTTTGATTATCTGGTCCCATACATTTACAAAATTATCACAAAAAACTTTACTCTTTCAACTGTTAAAGTTTTGCTCACTGTGACTCAAAAGCATGCAAACAACCTCTTTAAATAACAAAAATATATATATTTAATTCTAACTGTTTTAACTGCTTTTTTTCTAGGTCATACAAAAGCCTCTGTTAATTTCATCAAGTGCCACTTTAAATACTTAAGAAAGACTGAAAAATACTGACAGAAATCCATCACAATGAGCTGCTTTACTCACTAATTATAATGATATAATGATCGGGGTCAAAGCTATCAACTACTAGTGGGATGTATTGTGATAAAAGAGGCCTCTAATAACGTTAATTAAAATAATATCCCATTCACTTTGCGTGTCTGTAATATTTCCCCATGTAAATCACTGCAGTTTGACCTTCTTTGACGTAATTACCCCATCGACCAGAAAGTCAGTGGATCATTTCCCAGAGTTCCTGCCAGAGGTCAGCCTGCCAGGCGAGGTTAACTACCTGATAATATTTCTAAAGGGTGCCATAAAGTGTGCACTAAGTATTTGGGACGCCCTTAAGGCCACCCGAAAGACCATTAGCTGCAGAGATACTGCACTGCGAATGCATTTTTATTTTGTTGTGTGAGCATGTCTATTGTAAGAGCCGCAAAATGACGCATTCGCTGGATAACACGGTGTAAACTCTAACCCCTCCATATCCTAGCTGTCTGATTTCTCCTTCAGATGACAGAGGCAGCGGGATTTAAGACAGCGGGAAAACAGTTGTAAGGTATCATTCATGTGGAAAGAAGCCTTAGGTGTTGAGCAAGGAAGAAATAAGACTCTCTAAATGCCCCTAAGAAGCTTTATATTGCCTCATATTTTGCTATATTGTCCCTAAAGTGCTTGTGGGGATTGGCAGGTGTTCAAGCGCTTCATTATGGGAAATAATACCTTGGGTCTTATTAGTGTGTGTCTCCTAAATAGCCTCCAATTTCTATGTAACTAATCTACATAGGAGCCAAAAAAGATAGCTTTGAAAGTGGGCAGTTCCTGTGAGTTTTAGATTACTGTCACCGCAATCCAAAAGAACAGAAAGAAAAAAAAAATCATCATGAAATAAATGAAAAATAAATAAATAATACGCTTCTCCGAGGAGACGAGATGAAAGCCCGTTTTCAGGCTTTAAAGATTTATTTGCTCCATCCTGTGTACAAAAGCAGGCAGGACCAAATAGTTGTCTTTCAGTGTGGTAATTTTGTGTTATTCTTAAAGCAGACTTCTCATTTATTCGTGAAACAATGCCTTTGAGCCGTAGAGACACAATTTAATGCTGTAATTTGGTGTGTTTGGACATAATGAGTAGCTGCAAAATCATAAGCATCCTGACAAACCTTCAAATTCAAGTAAAAATGAAAGATTGACGCCGCATCAGGGAGGAAACAAGCCCTTTTAGCAATTTTTACATCCTTGTATGACAAGATAGAGGACGTAAACACGGTTTGTACCCTCTAATAAATACATAATGTGGAGGGAAATATTCCACAAATACACAATAATATAGTTAAACACACACATTGTGTTACTGAGAAAGTCTAACAGTGTTCCTTCAAGGCGAGGGGAAAAAAATGGCAGTATTTATTTGTGCTGAGACTTTCTTCTTTTATCCTTCAGATGGAAGGGTATCTGTGCCAGCGCTTGTCTGGAAATTCTCTGATGGAAATGTGCAACACAAGCAGTTTCAGGTCTTTTTTTTTCTTCCTTTTACCACATAAAGCATTTAAAAGAACAAGGCAAAAAGTTCATCGCCACCCAGCTGCTGCGGCTGCTGCGGCTGCACTGACTCACAGCGGCGATGACTGACAACCACAAATAATCTACCTTTATTGACTCCCGTGGATTGAATTTAGTGTGTATTGTGGAACTCCTTAAATTTTACCCCGCTGTGTTTTGTCAGTGTGTGTGGGTGTGTGTGTTTGTGTGTTTGTCTCAGCATTTAAAAGTCTTCTCACTACTTCTCAAGGCCTCCACCGAGGAAGAGTGAATGTCAATCATCCACTCACTCAACCGAGTCCATCTTTGGAAACAGCCATGCCTATGAGACTGATATTGTTTTTAATATGCAGTGTTTTGCTGAGCTCGCATGTTTTCTGCAGCATCACCCTCATGCCTCACAATCAGAGTGAAACAGAAAGTCAGACTGGATTGAAGCCAGTGGTGCTACTCTTTTCTCTTTCACAGGAGCACTTGACTGAAGCGAGGGGAGGTTAAAATGCACAGTGTTTGTCGTTTAGTTCCTAACTCAGTCTGTTAGCTGTTTCCACCCCTGTTTGGTTTTTCTAACTGACACAGCTCTAACCAGATCCAAAAGCACCGGAGTCAACATTTAGTGTTGTTTAACGCACCCTGCAGATTGGTTGACCTGACTTATTGAGAAACCTTTAAGTAGCTAATTTCCTACCTGCACGAGGATGTACTAGCCCAATTTCCCATCAAATTAAACTCACATTGTAAGGTTCAATGGAGACCAGCGGTTTATTACCTTAAATGGTTCATTCAGATCTAAGTAGGGATGATTGACACAGAACTGTAGGTTTAATTAGACTGACGTATTGATTTTTTTATTCTCTAATCAGGAGCCTACGGTTCGTATTGACCTCCGTGACCTCTGTGGACAAAACAGTGTCTCTTATCTCCTGGCTGATCCTCTCCTTGATATGCATTTTGCTGGGAAAAAAATGCTAGTAGTCTTTAAAAAAACAAACAATTTGGAGCTTCTTTTTTTCTAAGTAAGTGAGCAGTTTTTGCAGCACACTGTTATTGACCTAATCTGCTCATAATAGGAATTAGAATAACTATCATAACATGGTCTTTTGGTCCTTTAGAGGCATCCATGTTATTTTCAGACTGTTTCTTTAAAAAACTCTGTAGCTTTGAACATTTGAAAAATGAAAGTTTGGAATCACACACGTACAATACCATCTGATACAATGCGATATAATGGTACAATATGATACCATACAAAACCTTATCATACCATACAACACGATACATAACAATACAACATGGTCTGGAATGGTACGGTCCTGTATAGCACGGAACGATACAAACTATATGATACAATATAGTCCAGAACAAAATGACATGATATGATGTGATATGACATTATATGATAGAATAGGATATGATGCGATAAGATACAATACGAAACGATACGATATAGTCAGGGATGGAGCTATACAGCATGATACAAACTATATGATACAATATAGTCCAGAACAAACTGATATGATATGACATGACGTGACGTGATGTGACGTGGCGTGGCGTGGCGTGACGTGACGTGATATATGATATGATATGATATGATATGATATGATACAGTCAGGGATGGTAATATACAGCATGATACAAACTATATGATACAATATAGTCTAAAACAGAATATGACATGACACGACACGATATGATATGATATGATATGATGCGATACGATACGGTCAGGGATGGTACTATACAGCATGATACAAACAATATAATACAATATAGTCTGGAACAGAATGATATGATACAATACGATACCATA
Organism: Xyrichtys novacula; assembly: GCA_962446985.1. Classification (NCBI taxonomy): domain Eukaryota; kingdom Metazoa; phylum Chordata; class Actinopteri; order Labriformes; family Labridae; genus Xyrichtys; species Xyrichtys novacula. The sequence goes on along the minus strand of OY660876.1, from coordinate 11,051,397 downwards.
CCATACCATACTATAGGATAAGATACAGCACAAAATGCTACAATACGATATAGAACGGTTCAATATGATACCATAGAATGTATGTTTTTATGGTACATAGAATGTACCACTGTATGGCACGGAACGATACAAACTATATGATACAATATAGTCCGGAACAGAACGATATGATACAATATTAAAATAATATATACAATATTATACAATACAATACCATATCATACAATATAAGATTCCATACAAAATGCTCAAATATGATATGATACAATAGGATACAGTCAGGGATGGTAAGGTACAGTGTCATACAAACCATATGATATGATAGGATATGAAAGAATGCATTCCAGAACATCACCGTACGGTGCAAACCGTACAATACAATCCGATACAATGTGATACAATAAGATAAGATGCCAAACCTTCGCAAACCATACATAATGCAATATATTTGGTAATCATATGTTAAAATTAAATAAGATGTATAGTTTAACAGGGTACAATCCAATATATGATCAGATGTGATTAAATGCAATATATACCTCAATATATGATAAGATACTAAATTAAAAATGCTATGTGATCTGATATGATAGGATACAATCTAATACTTCACTGTTGTAGAGTTTCTGTCAGAGTAAAGCCCCACCTAAGAAAAAGCCAACCTTTAACAGGTGTAAGATCTATTTTAAAGCCTTTTTTTCCTCCTTAATGTGACCTTAAATTATCAAATAAACTTAAACAGCTAATTTCAAGTACAGCTGGATTAGTGATGCATAGGTTTAATGATTTACTTTTCTAGCAATCACAACTGCAAACCTCACCTGCTTCATCCATACTGACTGCAACACCTGAACAAACCACCTTCAGAACAGAAACTTCCTCTGAGGTTGACTCTTTGCTTTATCTCCAAAACCTACAGAGAACCACAACAAACAACCATCCATTATCTGTAGACCAACTATTAAAATGCAATGTGATCTTAGCCAAATTTCAGAGCTGCTCACACAATCATTGATTCGATCAATGGAGAGACAAGCCAGCCGCATGATTCAGACAATTTTTTGATAAAAGCACAAGCTAAACTCTTAGAAAACAACAGACAAGACAAAAAGCTTTCAAAAAAGAGAGATTAAACCAAAAGAAATGCAGTTGTTCAGTAGGTCTTAGCTACTGCCAGTGAGGACTTACCACTTCCTGGTTGTCTTCCTCAGTTGGGGGCTGAGCCAAAAAGGTGGCAAAGGCCTCAACCTGTCTAAGAGCAAATGGAGTAAACCATTAAGAAGAGGAGGGGGGGAACAAATCTTGGGTTAGATGTGGAAGTATAAGATATTTAACTGGACTAGCATCTATAAAAAGTCATTATTTGCCCTTCTATTTGTGTGCTGTGTTTGTTTTTGGAAGTATTTACTTGATTTGGTTGTGGTCCAGCCCAAATGGTATTTCCCACTTTATTTCTTGCAGCAGTGAGGGCGCATAAAGCAGCATGTTGTGTTTACTGTAAGCTTTGTGATGTCCTGTCTCCTGGTGTCTGTATTGAATCTCATAAATGCCAAGATTTGGGGTTGTATTTTTCCTCTGCTCCACATCTCTGCTGAAAACTCACCAGCTGACAGGCAGCATCAGATGTCAGGGTTTTTGGTGCTGATGCAGGAGGAAGCTGGTGTAGTAAATCTGACTTCCATGAAGGTGAGCGGAGTTCACACTCTGTCACAGATCAGTGGAATCATTTACATTTCTATTAGCTATGACCAACAGGTTTCCCAGAACCAGAACATGTTTGCTTCAAGAAAAATGCTCTGATTTGGCGAAATTCACTTTTTTGGCTCGGAGTTGAATAAGATGATGGATTATGTGTTGCATGTAGACGTTTTTAGTCTGCTTCCACTACAACCAGTTTACAGCTGTATCCTATTATTTTAAGATTTAAAATTCTTATATTTTAGTATTCACTTTTTTTATTGTACATTTAATTTTAGCTAAATATTTTTTTCCCAATAAGATATCCCCAAAACCGACTTAGCAATAAGCAAAACCGGATTCTCATCAGGATGGGCACATTTCAAACTACTCGACTATATCTATCAAAAGTTGACTTTTTTTAATCAAAGAAGAATATATATATATATATATAAAATTTCAATATACACTATTCAATGCAATGCATGTGTACAGGGGCATGTTTAAGAGGGTAGCCAGGGGTGCCCCTGCCCCCCTAACCAAAATTAAATTGGCCACTCCTGCCAAAATTATAATTATGGTTCAATATTTGCCACATTAGAAACAGGACCATTTGGTTTATGTTGTAACCAAGCAGTAAACTCTAGGATGACAATCTAAAGTTCAAGGTGTCTCATGTATGGCTTTTTTCTAAAATAAGACACGTGGGTGTTTTCTTATTTCCAACCGTACAGTAGAAGAAATGTCAACATACCATCTGTGTCATTCTGAGCCATTAGCCACCAGCCTTCTGCCGTCATGTTCCACATTGCTGATAGAGAATTAATCGTGATTGACCATGCCCCTGATATTAAATCTAAAGATGGATCTGCAGGTATTTTTGTGTTCTGTTTTTTTGTTTTCATCAATAGTGAAAACTTCTCCATACTTTCAATGCATTTGGCATGACTTATGCTACCAGCAATTCGAAAATAACTAGCAGCCACTACTGAACATCTGAAGGACTTTTATGAACATCTGAAGGACAGATTCCAACGGGCTAAAAGCTCTTAAGGTTTAAGAAAGATGCAACTTTTTAAGAATTTACTTTTTGCATCGCTTTGTTAACTGTTTCTTTAACCTTAGCCCTTTTATTTTAATGGATGTGAAAACTATCTCAACAACATCATCCAAAACGGAAACTTTAGCCAAATATTTATCCAAGAGTTTATAGGGATATGCACGGTTTTTAAGTTTCCAAAGCTGCAGATTTTTCTCACTTTTAATTGGTAAAACTTTCTCAGTTGGGATTTTCTTGGCTTTCAAACTAAATATCCATCTATAAACTCCTTAGTAGAAAAAGATACTTCATTTAGTTTAGGAAATGTTCACGACTGGAGAGACTTCGAAGACTCTGCTGGAACAGAGTTCAGGTGCAGCCAATAAATTTAATTTTTCGACCATTAACTTTGCTCAAAATTTAAAAACGGAGTATGAATGCAAACTTGTCTATTACAATCTGTGAAAAGTAAGCTCATTTTAAAAGTAAACTTGCCTCACAGGGTCAAACACATACAGATAACAACACAAGGAAAGAAAAATTATAAGTAAATTCTATTTATCAAAAATTAAGACCAAGTTTCAAATGAGGCACAAAATAGAGCTGGACTTCTCTGTGACTTAATAGGTTTTGATAAGTTCATGATAAACTGTACTCAGAAATAGAAGCAGCATGGGCACACTCTGTACTGTATATATATGGATATATATATATATATGTGTGTGTGTGTGTGTGTGTGTGTGTGTGTGTGTGTGTGTGTGTGTGTGTCTGAGTGTGTGTGAAGGTGATGTACATTTTTTGCAGACCGAAGAGGATGGCAGCAGCTGGTGATGAAGTGCTGTAAAAAGGTAAGAGCTTTTATGTCAATAAAAAAAGAAGACGGCGGCTGCTTTGCAATCTTTTATGAGCTGAGAAATATATTCCACGTGTCTTTAAAGGCTTAGGAAAGTAAAGTGTTTGGGTGAGTAATGTTATAATGAAATTTCTCTGAGGTGGCTTTGAGGGCATCACTTGAAATACAGTTAAGAGATGATAGACAGTCACTCATCAAAACCCCACAGTCTTAAGCCCACCAGTCCGGCAGACCTGGGGGCTCTGCGCTCTTACAATGCTTCTTTATACATGACATGGTCGAGAAATAATCGCCCTCGCTTTCACCTCTCACATTGTTCTTTGTTGTTCAGAGGTGATGAAGCTGTGAATAGCCTAAAGGCGCAGTAATGCTCAATGAGACAGAAGGAAAATCAATAAATTGGGGTGTATTCGTCTATTTAATTCAATAATCCAGCTCTTACTATTCATATATCAGTCCCTGCGATCAATAATAGAAGAGCTTTGACAGAAGAACAGCATTTTTTATTGACCTGATCACATACAGAGCGTATTGTGACCTGAAGGAAATGTCGCGCACCATCTTTTATGTCAAGGCTAAAGAACCAATACAACATATTTCTGTCTCATTGTGCCACAATTAGTTCATTTTCTCTGTAACAAGCCCTAGGACACAGATACAAACAGACTTGACAGTTTAAGCTGTATCTGACGAGTTCTTATCTGAGGTCAGATAGAACTTAATTAATCCCAATGAGATTCTGGTACCATGTTGCTCCAACATTGCTATGCAAATGAAGAGAATTAGAGAAAAGCATCCATATGCATAGTATACAGGAAACACTAAATGTGTAATACTGGATGGTCATTAAAAAAGGCATAACTCTGTAGTGGTCACCACCGCATGGGCTTAAAAAACACTTTCTGTGAGCATAGTTTGTAATTGCATCTATAAATGTACATAACTCAACCATGCAAGGAAGAAACCATTTAAAACCATGATCCCTTTGAGTGTACTGAACTATGCAAATTAAAACTCCAAGATACAGAAAAGACACTGAATAAAATACTATCTTGTTCATCATAAAATGGACTGGGCAAGAAAAAAAAAACACAGAAAAGGTGATCCCTCAGACTGGATTGCATTTAGAAATAAGCATGACTCTGTAGTGGTAATCACCACATGGGCTCAAAACTACTTCCAAAACCTGTGGTATGTGAACAGTTTTTCACTGCTTCCATAAATTAAGGTCGGAAAATAACCAAATAAGAAGACACTGTATAAAGGGTGATCCCTTAGACTTTACTGGATGAGAAAAAAAAAGACTCTGTAGTGGAAGTCTCTGCATGAGCTCAGAACGATGCAAATTAATACTTCACAATCCAGAAAAGACACTGAATAAAATACAATCTTGATCATCAATTACAGTCAAAAATGGACTAGGCAAGAAGAAACCTGAGAAAAAGTGATCCCTGGACTCCATTAAAAATATTTGCATGACTCTGTAGTGGTAATCACCACATGGGCTCAAAATCACTTCCAAAACCTGTTGTATGTGAACAGTTTGTCACTGCATTCATAAATGTAGGTCAGAAAACGACCAAATAGGAAAAAAAACATAGAAAAGGTGATCGCTGAGACTTCACTGGATAAGAAAAGACATGACTCTGTAGTGGTGACCACCGCATAGTTTCAAAATTGCTTCCCTAAACCTTTTGAGTTTGAACGGTTTGTCACCGCATCCATAAATATAGGTCAGGAAAAGACCAAATAAGAAAAAACCATAGAGAGGGCTCGAAATTGCCTCCCAAACCACTGTCTTTAGACACAGAGTTCACTCCATTCATAAATGGAGGACAAAACAGGACAGAGCATGAAGTGCACATGATATGGAGAGGCTAGTGACCCCGATCTGTGGAGATGAAAGGGATCACCAGCATCTGTGATGGTTTATTTGCAGCAGTACCAGCATATCTTGTATGAGGCCGTTAATACCCAACAATAAACCTGTACCTTGAGGGAACATGCGAATCCTACTCTAAGGTCCCTGCAGAGAAAAAAAAAAACAGTCTTCGGTAGATCATATGGAAGAATGAGTATTAAATGTAGTCTGTTGAGAGACAGAACAATTGTTTTGATAATCCACCCCGTATGTTCTTGTTGAACATTTTGCTCTGGGCACTCGTCTTCGACTACAGCTGAGCTTTCTGTGGGCAGAGACAAAATTCAACAATTGATTCAAGATCATGGCAGACCCTTATCTTCTCGAATGGAGGCACATTAAGGCAGAAGCAATTGGTTATCACACAAGCTAATTTAAATGTGAATGAGCAAAGGCAATTTCATCATCAGATGAGGGGAAGGACCACCGTCACCATTGTTGCGAGAGGGTGTTATATAAGCAGGTGTACATTAATAGTAGATGTGGAAGGGAGCTGGTCAATAAAGGCATGTCTTTTCATCTCTTGTAAAAGCAGCGCGCCTCCCACCAGGCTGTAATGACAGTCGTATAATGGAGAGCAGCATCGACACCAGCTTCTCCTGAGGGGTAAATCATGTTCTTATGTGTAGGAGGTGCACAGCCAACACATATACGACATCATAAATGTGAATAAGTCCCCAAATGTGGATACACAGTACCCCAAATATGTTGCCAAGGTTGATTCTGTCAACTCCAGGGCTGAATCTACTTTTTATTTTCCAAGCACTGACTCAAGACGAGGAACCTTTTCATCTATCATGTTAAAGCTGCATTTAGTCAGTAAGCTTTGCATAGATGGTCATACAAAATTTGCATCATTTGCCTGCACTCCACATGCACTCACAGTCTTATTAATCTATTGACATGATTACATGAAGTGACATTTCTTCATGTAATCCGTCTTAAATGTCAGATTCAGTTGGATGAAATTAAATTACTGCAAGATTCTTGGGTAACCAATCCCTTCCTACTGTTCCTACTGTTTTTGTAAAGGTCCTGCATATTTTAGCACACAAACATAGACCATTACCATAACACAGCATGTCATATATGGCTTAATAAACATGTAAATAAAGATATTTATTATTTAACAGATCTATTTTGGACATCTACCTATCAATTTTCTCATGGCTGTCAGGTGTACTTGATAAAAACCAATTCCAGGAGGAGATGCTTGTCTATTTTGTCTCTTAAGGTAAAATGTTTGTGTGTCATTCATTCTTATTGGTGTGTTTATCAATGCAGAGGTGATCAATATCTATAATTTTATCAATAACATATACAGAAATGATCCTTTTTGGCGTCAGACATTACTAACAGACAAAAGTTCCCTTTTTACCAGAACATGTCAGTCGCTGATCTGGTAATCTTTAATCGCATCACTTTGTGTTTTAATGGTCTATTTGGATAAATAACATTATTATTGTATATAACCAACCCTACATGAAACGTGTCGCTTATTTAGCTAATTTGACTTTAATATTACATTCTGCAACTTTTTGAAACTGTTTAAATAAATCCAGTAGCAGCACAAAATGCAGTTGATATAAAAAAAGACACTTTTGAATTTGATTAAAAATGATAATGCATGTAAGTGAGCACAAAAGCTATGTAATGGGCATTTGTACAGTGCAAATTGGGCATAGTGTGAAATCAGGCAGGGAACCATACTGACAAATATAACTTACTGCTTGAAAATTAAATTGAACAACTCTTAAAACTTCTGACTTGCTAACAAGTTAAAAAACTTCCAACAAAAGATGAACCCATATCAGTTTTGACAACCGGCCATGCCATAACCAGACATTTTGATGATGGCAGCAGCTTTATTTTTAACTTGCCAGACTGATCAAACCAAACACAGCTCCTATTGGCAGTATGGGCCCACACATCTTGGATGGTGCCAAATGTAAACCATCATAGGACCCAGGTTTAAAAATACAAATGTTTCCCCTTTTAGTCTCGTTTTGAGGGAGTACGTTCAATCAGCACAGATATGGAAGCAGTTTTCCACCGGCTGCTGAATGAGACGTGTTTTTGATTCTCATAATACACATGCAACTTGTTAGATATAAAAAAAAAAAATTGTTATAAGTGTGAACACAAACATTTCAGGTTCATATCCAGGTTTCTCGTTTGAGTTTTATTCTTAGTATTTTGAACCTAGCTGCTACTTATTTTAGCACCCTCATTTAATCGGCAGCAAAGTAAAAAGTATGACTAAGACATGTCGTCTACCCTCCATTAACATTGTTAGTTTGCCTCTCACTGTGTTTATTATCACCTTTAACGTTGTATATTGTCTAAAACACACTCCTTTGTGGATTCTTGTCGATCGTCCTCATGTTGTTTACCTTCCACACATTATCAAAACATGTTACTTTAATGCATGTGGACAAATCCGTGGCAGAAAATGTGAATTTTTTATACCCACGTCAAACACACTGCAGCCCACACAGTGCAGCGAGGCTGTCATGTCATATTCATTGTTGAAAAACCTCCTCACTACTGCCTCCCAAACTTACAAACTCTTTGTTTGGCCTCGCTGGCCTTCATCACGTTACCTCGACTGGAGTGGAGTCAGCTGCAGGTGAGGGTGAAGGGTTTATGTTAGGTGATGGTCAAGCAGTGGCATGTGTACCAAACACTGGAGGATGTTGCTAGGAGTGAAAATGATGCAACACATAATGTAGAGACCCTGTGTCCTTGTATGAGGACAACAAGTCAAGGTCTGGGTGCACCTTGTCCCTCTTTTTCACCAAACTATGATTTCATGTTCTCACTGGGAAATATTCTCTCCCTCTTTCTCCAGCAGAAGCAAAAGCACAATACAGTAAATCAGTGTGACAGCAAGATGGCAACAATCTCACCCAAATCATTTTACAGCTTATTGTGAGACCAAAAGTTTATGCAGGGAATCTGCTTATTTTTTGCTTGATAGTAATTTTAGTGTTGTAGATTGTTGTTGAATACAAAATAAGCCCTTCTTTCCCTGAAGTAGCAAACAAAAGCCATAGACATGTTTGGATCTGTGTACATATTTGCTGACCTGTCTGCGCATTTGTAGATCTTTTAACACATTGGCAGAGTTACTTCCACGTCTGTTTGTCTACTTATCATATCTATGTAGTTTCATGGTTATCTTTGCACAGGTTTATATATTATAATTAACATTTGCAGCTCCATCGACACATATGTTGATCTTGCATGGACATCTGTAGATCTGTGTGTGCATGAATCTGTGTGAACATTCGTAGATCTTTGAACCCATGTGGATTTCCCTGCAGCTTTGTTGATGTGCATTTAGTTTATTGTCTCTATGTCCACAATTAAAGGTCCTCCTACACCTTTGCTGATCTGTCTTCACATTTGTTGACCTGAAAACACATTTGTGCATCTGTGGCAAACAAATATGTGTTCACATGTGCTGATCTATATACATTTACATATATTCCAGCAAAATAATTTGTCTGCAAACAAATTAGTGGATCTGTTTTCACATTAAAAGAACTTTAAACACATTTGCAGATCTCTATACACTTACTGATCTGCATACACATATGAGAATCTTTGCTGAAATTTGTTGATCTGTGTGCACATTTGTGGGTTTTTGTACCCATTTAAAATCTTCCTGCATATTTGTTGATGTGCACAGATGTTTGGATCGGCTATGTCTAAAGTTCTACATAGGCAGATAGTGGATCTAACTTTACATTTGCAGATATACGCAGTATACGTATATTATGATCTGTCTTCAAATTTGTTAGATCTGTCTTCACAATTGTAGATCTTTTTTAATATTTGCAGATCTGTCTTCACATTTGTAGATTTCTTCACATTTGTAGATCTGTATTCAGATTTGTAGATCTGTCCTGCTGTAGCTTTCATCTGTAACTCTGCAGTGGTACATTTCCAACCACATTTCTGAGCAGGAACATTTCCAAACATAAGTGGGAGACTCTGGTGCTAAAGAAAAGAACTGCATCGAATTTCCCTGATTAGTTTTACTTCTTAGTTTTTTAACAGCAATTTCCAAAACATTTAAGTTAGCTCTGTAATAATGTGTTACACATTGGAGACAGTTAAAACAGCCCTCACCCTGTGTATTAGGAAATACATTTTCACAAAACTACTTCTTGTTCAAAGATAATGCCTAGTAATTTTATTTATCAGCTCTTTCTTTTCCCAAATAGCTCGGAGAAATTAAAAATGCATACCAAAGTAAAGCTCAGGTCTCAGGAGATTAAGACGTACCCTTGATTATAGACTCTATCACCACTGTCTGTCAGCGAATATTTCCGCAAAGAAACTTTTTCTTTTACTCTACAAATAATGAACTTTTCCTCCCTGAAAGTTACACCAATATTATGAAATGCATTTTATTATCTTCATTTTTGCAAAGCCTGTGCATTTAAGGGACAATTTCCAGACTTTGGAGACCCGCCTGTGTCAGGTTTGGTTCTTATTGCAGTGCTGTTAAACACAAAAGATAAACCTCAAACAGTCAGTTTCATGTAAAATATTGAATTTCATAAGGTTGAAATTGAATAACACACCGTTTCAGACTCACAGATGAGAGATACTACGTTTCAAGCAGGTATTAGCACAGCATGTGTAAATATTCGGCTCCAATAAAACAGCGCTGACATTTCTGTTTATGCTAACGGGTGAATACAGGAGGGAGCGAGGGAGAGACTGGTCTTATTTTGATGAGGCAGCAAACACACACAGAGCACAGCAGGTAATCTGTGACCGCTGTGTCCTCATAAACACAGAGCGATTATACTGAAGACGTGATAGAAACATTTACCCAACATGTCCTTGCTTCTCTCTCCGCGGTGTTCTGCCGGCCTCCGGGCAAAAATCGCAGTCGAACAAACTAATAGATGGAGAAGTACGGCGAGGCATCGTGTGGGAGGTTTTACTGTAAAGCAGGTTTGTTTTCTGGGGTGGTAAATAAGCTCTGAGTGCAAACTGGCTCAGTCTTTCATCACTAATGGAGATTATAAAACAGCCATGACTTTACAGGAGATTCATTTATAGCTGCTCTGAACAAAAGGTGAAAACACAGCTGTTGAGATTTGCAGGAAGAGAAACAAATAAAGGTGTTAAGCACAGAAATATAAACAAAAATGAATCATTATTTACCGTATAGTAGGGAGGTAGGAAGGGCAGTGAGTCACTGGCTCCAGATGTCATTTAAAGTCCAGATTTCCATTTAAAGTTTCTCACAGCAATACCTTTAGTGTGGTGAACTCCCGCAGCATGTAAACAGCATTTGTAACTTTTCAGGTTTCAGAGGTTTCTCATTTACTCTGTCTGATTATACTGAAATTGAAAGAGTGAATGAGTACAGACCATAGACTCTATATAGAATGAACGCCGTCTGCCTCCTCGCTGGGTGAAGCCACTCTGAGAACAGCACACTCTGGTGACGAGCTGCAGTAAAGGTCATAAATCCCGCCTCCGCCAGCAAAGCTTATGGAGCTGTGGACAAACTGAATGAGTACAACACTCCTGCACAATGTTGGTTTTGGGAAATTGAGAAAAAATGCAGGATTACCGAGAGCTTTTCGGCTTCAAAACGGTATACTGGCGGTAGGCGGAACCAAGTTGTCCATAGTGTATACAGTCTATGGTACAGACAGGAAGTTAAAACAATCATCATGATTCCAGACTCCTCCCCCTCGAGAAGAGACTGATGACTGCAAAGCATGTCAAGCTCCTCCTTAATTTTAATACATCTGGTCTGAAACTAACCAATTTTTTGTGTGAAGTGGCCTTTTGAGCTGCTTCAGGGTGTTGCGGCACTGTGAAAACCATAGACTGTATATACAATGGACAACTTGGCTCCACCTTCCGTCATTACACGAATTTGAAGCCACATTGCTCTCGATCTTTCCGTGATTTTCTCCACCACTTGCGCAGTTGTATTGTACGCATTCAGCGGGAGAGTTACTAAGAGTTTAGGTAATAACGCTCAGCTTAAAAAGCGTATCCCCCGGGTGAGCTAAGCAATCTTCATGCACCCACAGCCTGTATCAGGTGTCAATCATAGAAAACATGAACCCCCTAATAACTTTTAAAAACGGAGCTGCACAGAAAAAAGAGGACTTGAGCACAAACCAGTCTTACTGTAACTACATGTCAACATCACAACTAGGGGGGAGAAAAATTTATATTCTGTGTAATAAATTTTTAAAGTTTATCCACAGCTCTATAGGGATTGCTGGAGGAGGCCGGATTTATGACCTATACTGCAGCCCGTCACCAGAGGGCGCTGTTCTTGAGGAGGCAGACTGCATCCATTCTATATACAGTCTATGGTGAAAACCCAGACAAAATAAAAACTGTCCAGATGTTGGACCACCACTTGGATTTAAGCTGTTGAATACATAAATAATTAAAATGCATCAGTTTTGATCATCTAAACTGTGTATATTTGGTAGGATTCTGTATTATTAATTATTTTTCTTAATATGAACATGGTAGAAATAATGATTTAGGAGGTATTCGGGTCAATGTGAGGGACTTGACAATGTTTTACATCATTTTACATTCAAGGAACTGGTGAATTTTAAAGACTCATTGTAGAAACATGATAAAAAACACATTAGTCATTAAACAGCTGTCAAACGGCTAAGATATATGGTGCCACAGGGTGCAATGTCTGAAAGTGGCAAGCTCATGAAGGCTGTATCCAGTCCATTTCTGAATAATGGATGCCCATTAACAGAGTTGGATAGACTGTGGGGTATTTTCATTATGTGGTATACCAGTAGATACATTTACACATGATCAAATTTCAGGTTTTATTTCATCCAGGTCAAGACTGTAGTTTTATCCTTGGAGAAGAATATAAGCAAGGGCATGCTGGTCTGGCTCTAAGGCCTTTTTATTCCACTTCAACATAATGAGGTTAATAATAATTCATGATGCTCCTCAAACTAGTTTTTGTTTTTCTTCTGTTATTTAGACCAGCCTGGATGCTCTGGCGTCATTGTCATTGATTAGGTCAATCAGGACATAATTTATGGTTTTTTTTTTCTGTTCACAAATTGATTGGTTGATGAGTGGGTGTAATTATGGTCACCTAAGATTTTCTTTAGTTGACCCCGGCTGTTGTAATTACAGCGGTCAATCACGGAGCGACACCCGAGAGCTAGTTCAGGCAGGAAAGTTCAAATGCTCTAATTTAACATCTCACAATCAGCTGACAAGTATCCTCCTGATCAGATGGAGCCTCGTTAATTTAAAGCTCCTGTGAAGGTTTTGTTTCAACTTTGGCGCCCCCAGTGGACAAATCTGCCATTGTTTGACCTCTAAATGCTGAGTCAAGTCTTTTGACATCCTGCTGACTTCTGATATTTAAATACATTTTTTATTGTGGAAATTGTGAAAAGTAGGGATGTTTCTTAAAGACTCACTCTGGTGAAAATTATGCTTTTCTTTTCTTTAATATGTTCATATGGCATTTTTCTGATGCTACAGGACATATCATGAGAAAACCAAATGCGAAATTACTCTTCTGAGTATTTCTCCATTCAAATCGCTTTGAATCTCTGGCAGACCCAAACGGCAGGTTCAGAAACAGTGAGATGTCATGTGTAACCAATCAAAGCTCCGACCCCGGAGCCCCGCTATGCAGGTCACACTCTGCATATAGAGGAGACAGACAGAGGACGATCGCAGAACAAGCATGTGTGTTAGCGGACTGCAATGCTTGTTAGAAAGCTAATTATGATATTAAGACATTAGTGTCTGAGAGCTGAATAGCTCCTTTGCTACCTGCCATCTCTACTGCACTGGCAATGTTAGGCTGCAAGCTAACGTGAGGACGAGTGTGCAGAGCAGTGCTGTCTCCGCCCACGACTCAGAGGAGAATTGCTAATAAGTTACTGGAGCTCAGCAGAAGTAAATTCATTGAAAATGACACAGGTAACGTTATTTTGGCTAAATACTTTGTAATCACAATTCAAAGACCACTGAGAACACTTGAAGTAGTAAAAAAAAATTGATCGGAGTGGGACTTTAAGCTGCTTTGCACCAGTTTCAGACATTAAAACTGATGATACACAAATTGTCACTCTTGTCCTAGATGGTCTAATTTTCTTTTAAATGACATAAAAAGGCATCAAAACAAATTTCACTCAATTTTATAAATGTCAAAAAATTCCTTATAGGAGACCACCCTTTAAAGTCATTTTTATTTGTTTCACCCCTCTCTTAAATGAGCTGATAAACTGCCACACTGAAAACAAAGCTTGCAATGCTCAGTGCCGACTCCCCCATCTTGGCCTTTGTTGAAATCTGAAGAAAGCTGGAGGAAACCTTCTTTATGCCAACCTCCTGTTGAATAAAATACGTGGTAAAATGATTTGAACAGAAAACAAAGCCACGCAATGTCGTGTTGTGTTTGCCTCTCAAATAGGTCCTCTGAGACCTTCTGTTCCATCTTCCTCTTGAAGTATAAACGAGAATCTAGGCACATGTCAGTTTCAAGGTCTGAGATGCATGTGAACAATAAGCAGGGCCGTGTAATATATGTGCATGAATGTCTGCGTGCGTGCGCGCATGTGTGGTAATAGAATGAGGACACACTTGGTAAGACACAAAGAGCCGCTTTACCCTCAAGCAGTGGGCTCAAGTCTTAGAGAGCCGTCCGTGTGACAGGGCTGGGGGTCCGCAGAGCTAATCAGACCCCGGGGACCCGCTCTCAGGCTGCAGTTTTTTTGTTGTCGGTACTTGGGGATTCTCTACACATAAGGACAAAGAGGGACAAAGTCAGAGTGAAGGTCCTTCTCCCCCACTGCTCAGTGTCCACCTTTGGCTTTAGGTGCTGCTGACTGCATGGATTTATGAGCCTGTGTGTCTGTATATATAGAAGGTACACTATGTTCTCTTCTGAGCATATACTCCATCTCTGCTGCTTGAATTTTATGTCATTGCATGCATGATGTTGCCATAAACTACAGCGGCTGACAAGGGCAACCCATCTGCGGCAGCGCAAATGATCTCCATTAGGAGGAATGTGTAATGAAAGATGCAAATTCTAATAATACATGCAACAAGTCCAAAATGCATGATGGGAAAGACAAATGTGCTGCAAAAAGAACCGCATTTATGCTGCAAACGTGCAAAATCAAAACCTGGAGTGCACAAGAGAGACGCTGCAAATCCAGAAATCACAACAGAAGAGCTTCAGGCCCGTGGAGGAGCTCAGGGGAATAGTTTATTATTGAGGAGAGAAAGTGAGAGAGGCCAGACACTGAATTTATTGGTTATAAGACCACATAATGATAAACACCACCAGAGTGGAGCATCCCAAGGGGCTAGATCTCAGTGACAACTGTGCGAAAACACGACTTCATAACATGTTTATAAAACCAAGACAACTACAGCTGATGGATGATTTCTGACAGAAAGGCAGCTCTGGTAAAGTAACTGCTGCAAAATGTGACTGAAGTTGGCATTAGCAGCTCAGCTAGCAATGCTAAATGCTTGTGTAGCAGTGTTAGATGCTATAATATGCTGTAAAACTTGCATATGATGTCAAAATGGTAATAAACTCATGCTGTTGCAATATATACGTATTGACAACTGTCTCAGAAGCGATAAAATATTGATATCATGAATAAATAAGCATACAGGAATACCATAAGGCCGTGGAAGTTGTCTTTACGCTAGCCATGTCTCTTTAACACTTCATCTTAAATTTTCACACTGTGTGTATGTGTGTGTGTGTGTGTGTGTGTGTGTGTGTGTGTGTGTGTGTGTGTGGGGGGGGGGGGGGGGTTTGGGTTTAATTGTTGTTAGTTGTTTTTTTTAGCCTCTGTGAGACACTTCGAACTGTATTTTTTGTCTGAAAAGTGCCATAAAAATAAAGTTGAATTTGAATTTAGCTAGGAAATGTAAAGGGGGATAGATGAAGAAGAAGCAGTAGCTTCTAGCAAGCTAGCTGTAGCAGAGATACTAACCAAGACTACAGGATTTATATTGATCCGAAAACTACAGTCTACCTTCAAAATAAAAGCCAAGTCCAACAATGAAGGAAATGAAGAAACCTTTATGCAAGACAGAAAATATAACATGTAACTAACAAAGCCTTACTTCAAAAATACTGAAATATCTCTTTAATCTCAACTCTGCGTCTTATGACTCCACTGATCATGTACATCTTGTTTCCTTTATAACGGGTTAGCTAGCTGTGTGAAATTCAGCTGTATACAAATGCTCATTACATGTACAGCTATGAAACTATGAGAGTTTATTGACAGCTTTAAAAGTATTTCACACACTCACTCTTGTTGC
Source organism: Xyrichtys novacula (assembly GCA_962446985.1). NCBI lineage: Eukaryota > Metazoa > Chordata > Actinopteri > Labriformes > Labridae > Xyrichtys > Xyrichtys novacula. Next base: position 11,035,557 of record OY660876.1, on the reverse strand, counting down.
AGACAAGCTCGGCTGCCATGCACTTTGAGGCACTTGAGTATGAAAGGTGAGCTTCTATGTCAAACTCAAAGATTATTGTGCACACTCGGGCGTTTCTTGTATGCACAACACTGCAGAATATGCCTGCATATACTCATGTTGTCACGTATGAACAAAAACAAAAGGGAGGACCCAAGTGCAGAATGCAAAAAGTTTATTTAACAACATTTGAATAGATTTTTTTGCTTTTTTGGTCAGTCTTTCTGCTCTATTTCATCATTTTGCAGAAATGAGACAGAAGAAGAATGAGCTGCCTAAAAAGGATAGTCGCACCATAATGAAAAGGCCAATCTTTTCTTTAGAGACATGGTTTGCAGCTAAAAACAGCAGTCTATCACAGTTCATGTGGTAGCAATACTATTGCAAAAAGTGGAGAAAAAAAACAACCATCCTGCAACAATGTTGTAATTTGGCTAAAGTATCATGTTTATATAATGTCTCCAGTGAATCACGCCCCTGTGGTATTTAAATAGAAGAGAAGAAACAAATTTGAATGCAGAGTTGTTGTTTTAAAAATGGAGCATCATTTAAACTCAATCTTTATTCTAAAGCAAAGAATCAGACCCGGGGGACTCACGCTTAGACAACAGTTTCTGTTGTTGATGCTCAGAGATTCTCTGCTCACAAGGACACAGATGGAAGGAGTCAGTTTGAAGGGCTTTGTTTCCCCCAGCTCATGGGCTACTTTAGAGTACTATACACAGACACACACAGCTATATCTGCAGGACATGTCTGATAGACCGTGGCTTTAACAAATGATCGAGGTAAATGTATTGTGGAGTCAAAAGTAAACACTTTAGAACAACCACACACAATCTGGGTAATCATCTCATATGTATGTTGATTGTACTGCTAAAGGAAAGGTAAAGGTTGATTTATAATTTTAAGCAAGTAAGTCCAAAGTTCTGTGTAGTCATGTCCACGCTTTTGAATCACCACAATATTTTGTACTAACCAGATTAAACCCCACAAGCAGCACCTTAGTGTGAGGGTAAGCACCGAGACCTTATATTGAACAGGTTCTAGGTTTGGGTTCCAGCAGGGGGCTTCACATGGGTAGCTTTTTTTCTCTTCTTTAGATCACCCTGGACTGGGAACTGTTTCATAATTAGCATGATGGTGTTGTGGTGGACAAAGCCACAGCATTATCCAGGATCCATTCCCTGATTGGTGCTTTTTATCTGAAACATAAACCAGAGGGTTTCATTGCTCTGTAGTTTGGACTAAGGTTTTATGCTAAAGTAACCTTGTAAACATTAAAAGACAAGGAGAACTAAATTATAAGAAGAACTTGTAGTCTGCCTCACAGCAAACTGGTCCAGACTTCAAAACCCAGCCAGGGTCTCAATTAGTACAGCAGGACTGATGGCTTTCTCTATACAAGTTGTGGACCATAATCTTTAACTTCAAAAAAATCTGGGCTAGGACTTTGAACTATCATGACCCAAAAGACTTGAGGGAGTAGGACAATCTGGCTCAGATATCAAGGCCGAGGTCTTCCTGTGCAGGGCAAGGATGTCCAAGCCTTCTTGAACACGAAACAGTGAGCAAGTATTTTGAATGACCAGAAAAATAAAAAGTGCACACTGTGTAATGGCTCTAAAGTGCAGTATTTGGGCTGCTATTGTTGGGCAATCTGTGGTGTAATGATTAAAAGCTGCTACCTTGGAGATAAATGGTTTTGGGTTTAAATCCCAGTACCTCTAAGTGTAAACTTCACTTTTGAACATCCAAGATGAAAGTCTGAAAGAGACGACAAAAAGTGGGTGAGCACCACCACTAGGTCTTACTGTCTTCACACACCAAGCACGAGTAAAATCATTCGCACAAATGAAATACACGTTAAGTCAATGCAAAGACGCGATGAGACGCTGGTACTACTCTGGCAGCGCGAATGACGCGAATTGGGTGGGAGCTGAAATGTCTTCACTTGAGCGGATATTTGCGTCGCAAGAACCAATCAGCACAAAGGTTGCCGAGTGACACATGAAAACGCATGGTTGTTCACTGGTATCTAAAATGGAGGACAAACTGATCGTGTCAGTGTGATGATAGGAGGAGGAGTTTACCTGGAGGCAAGTGAGTGAGGAGGTCGGAATACCTGCTAAATTGTAAAAGACTTTTGTCTATCACTTGATCCCGCCGGTTGAATTGGCAGGGACTATTGTTGAAATTACTTTTGACGCGCGAATGAAGCGAGTAAATACTATTCATGTACGCGTCTAGAGCCGTGTGAACTAAGCAAGTAGATGATTTTACTCACGCTTGGTGTGAGCGCACAATTAGAGCTGCCACCTGTCAGTGAACTGTTTCTGGGTTCAAATCCAAATGAGGGGCTGGAGTTAAGTCCACTTCCCACAATATATTACTCCATAACTAACACTTATATAAGCAATAAGTTATAAACAATCTTTTTAACTGATAGGCTTCATCTTTGAGATTAAACGTGTGTGATTCGTTTGCTCAGAGCAAAATCAAAAATAAGAGAAGAGAGCGGACCATTACTTGTATAATGAATATGTTCTGTTTCATATCACTTTGCCTGGAGAAAAATACACCTCTTCTGAAATAAATAATGTGTCTCTCCCCAGAATCTAAAAGAAAACATTTCCAATCGAGTCAGTCTGCATAGATATGCCTCCTCTTGTACTTTATGGAAATCAAATGTCAAAATTGACTAACTGGATTCCCCTAAAGCCTCTGCAGTAATCTTGCCCTGAAGCCTCTGACATTCATGCAAAGGTGAAGACAAACTGTGTTCGGTGATTGGTGCAGTATCGCCCCGGGGGTTGGAGACGCTGCCAATCAGCAGTCTGAGCAATACAACTCGTTCTCTCACAAGGCGGAGAGGAAAGGCAAGAGGCTGGAGCGAGAAGAGGAATAAACACTTGAATCATGTGCAAAATCAAAGCCTTCTCTATATTTTTTTTATCTACTGCCGTATGAATTCATGATATTCATATATCTATTATCCATAAGCGCGAGTGGTAAAATGCTTCAGAGCATATGGTTAATAATGCACTTCAAGGATGAAGCATAATAACGGACAGAAATAACCTGCTTCACACAAATTTCTATTCTGAACATGTTTTTCTTCTTTGGGCAATTAAAAATAAGAACTTTGATCGAAAAAAAGTCGGTCTGGACTCAAACACACCGCACTAATTAAATGATACCTCAAATTTTCAGACTTCTCACATTGTAAAAATATCAAACAGCTCCACACAAGTCATGCAAGAACCTACTGGGTTTTCTCTTATTCTGTTTTTGTGTTTCTATTTTTCTTGTTTTCAAAATAAGACACAGATTGTAGCAAAGAAATTTCACTGTATTAACTATAAATGTCTGCATAAATGAATTTATATTTAAATTTTGATGGAACTGAGAAGAAACTGGACATGATAGCTGTTAGAGAAGTATGTGATATCTCCAACTTGACTCATTTTAAAGCCCAAGCATGTCGCATCCTCATCCAATCACTTTCTACCTTGAGTTGAGCGACAGGTGCCATGGCCGGTCCCCTTGAGTTGCTTGTGGCCACTGACTTTTAACCAATGACACTGCTGTAACACAACAGACCGTAGAGATGAAAATAATAAATAAGTGTAAATGCTAAATCACAAGTTTCGTAGTGTTTGGTTTCTACGTTACAGACATAATGTGAACACATACACTACTCTACGACTGTATTACACTTTTCTCAATATTATTTCTTTTATATATTTTGCACCATGGCCTGGAGAGAAACGTCTTTCTCACATATGGCAGAAATTAACAATAAAAAGTTAAATTTTGAATCTTGGAATTGAAATAGTGTATTTTGGACAAAAGCACTCTTTGGGCTCTATTTTGGTGCCTCGCCGGAGACGTGCCGCAAGCGCAGCGTCAATCAGATCCGCCGCGCTGACAAGGCGTTCCCAAGCACATTTTGGTATTTTGGTGAGCTGCGCAGCCCAGCGTAAGTACCCCCCCTCCCCAGCTCCTCCCAGCAGCATAAGTCATAGACGGGGAGGAGAGAGGGCATATAGTGGGTTTAACACAGCCGAGACCTGTTTTCACCAATCACATAAGTTCCTCTCCTTGCCTTTAAATCCGCCACCGGCGAGGCGTATTACTATTGTAGTGAAGTAGTGAAGTAGTCACTACAATACAATAAATACAACTGCGCGGGGCTCGCCGCCCTCCGCCGCCTCACCGGCGCGAACGAAAATAGAGCCCTTTGTGTTAGGCCTGCACAATATATCGTTTGAGCATCATCATCGTGATGTAAGTGTACGCAATAGTCACATTGCAGAGCCTGCTATGTTGGAGGCGAATGAACTCATCTAATTTCAAGGGTAACTGACTGAGATACACTACGTGACTCTGCATGTGCTAAAAAAACACCGAAAATGAAGACTTGTTGCAAAAAAGAAAAGGAAAGTCAGTTATCTGGAATTATTTTGGTTACAAGAGGGATGATGTCGACCAAAACACGTGTTATGTGTGGCAGTGCCTTTCATCTGTAGCCACAATAACGTCCCAGCACAATAAAAGCTAGCTAAAATATCTCTAAGGCAGACAGAAGCCATTCTACCAACATTCACAAAAAGAGATAAGATCAGAGCAGGTTAATTGTCCACAAGATTTCAGCAATGCAGCATAGCATAAAGTGCTATTCAGGTCATCTGGTGAAAATTCCTGTATTTTTTAATATTGCAATATATATCGCAGGGTAGAGAAAAATTGCGATGTTAGTTTTTTCCAATATTGTGCAGTCTTACTCTGTGTGGACTTTTTTGACAGTCAAATGTGGTGATTGTTATTATCTTCTGTGTAAACTGACGCTGGCCTCCTCTGAATTGTTTCAAGTGTTAAATTTAAAGTGTAAAAATGTTTGATTTTACAGCTGATGTCTTGTTTGCTTTAGTACACCAAGAATATGAATCTTCATGAATTTTAGTCTAAGCCATAGATGTCTTCTCACAGGGGATTTAACTTTTGTTATTGATTTTTATAAATGTATTCATCATTAATTTGTTCAAAAGCCCTTTTCTTATCCACATCTCTAAGACTAGTATCAGACCACCTCCAGGACAGAGCAGTTTTTGGCTTTAGCTGCTTTATACAGTTTTCTTTTTGCCTCTATAACACCTTTCTACCCCAACTTTGACTCCTTGATTCAAAAGTTAATCGTTTCCTCTCGTGATTCATTTTCCCAATTTTTGTAAAGTTTATGTTGCACCACTAACAACAGAAAGAAGTTAGAAATATCTGTTATAGTGTCTTTTTGTTTCATCATAAAATAAGGAGTAATACACTTTACAAATCTACAAAGCAACATTTGCAAGTTGAGCTGTGCTTCATTTTGAGTAGTTGTGAGTTTGTCTGCTGAAGTGATGCGAAACTAAAGCTTGTGTTCGGGGCAAAAAAAAAAAGAAATAATAAACCTGGCCGACTGCCAGAGGCGCCCCTGGCTGTGTACATCTGAAAGCAGCATAAAGATCTCCCACAACAAAGTTCAGATCATGTAACACTTCCTCAGAGACCAATTATCTGTTTATCCTGCTTAACAACGCAACTCTCAATTTCCTTACATTTCAAAACCGAACAGCATAAACTGCGAGCAGATGAGCGGATTGTTATGTGAGGTGAGTGAACTTTGTATTTTGCAGTGCTGTATTTAAGGACGGTTGGCAGAGTGTACAGAGAAAAAAAGGATTCTTTATTGTACAAGACAATTTAGTCCTTTTCAGACGCAGTTTCAACACCTTCAAAGCAACATCTATCATCCACTTCAAGGTGTTTGACTGATGTATTTTATGTGCTTCTGCGATCAATAATATGAGAGAAAAAAATGCTTTGGAAAGTGGTGAAAATACCTTTTTTGTCTTCTTCGTGCTCTTGCTTCTTTGATTTTGAGACTAAACAAAAGCGACACATCATGAGATCAGAGGTTGTGCCATGTTTCTAAGCTTTGTCTAAATACAAGAAGGTCTAAACCTCAATAATACGTAACAATCATTCCTAAATAAAAGTTTTGAAAGAGTGTGGCAAGTGCATTGCAAGGTCTAAAGCAAGTGCATGTTCACTCAGGTGTTTTGCTTGTCTGCCACTGTGATTTGTACCTCCGCGAGACAGAACGACACCCTTTACCCTCCTCCTGCCGTCGACCTTGAGCAGGAAAACAAGAGGAGGGATCGGGATTGGCTCCAACCCAAACTTGAATAGTCATCTGTCCTCCCCAATCACTCAGCCTTTCTCTCTTAAAACAAGGGCAAAGCAGCAGGGGAAAACAAAACAGGGATAAAACCCTGACGTGAGAGGAGCTGTGCTCCACAGGGTTAACGGGAAGCTGCTCCCCTCGTTGGACGCAACATCCCCAGAGAGAAGAGTACAAGGGCAGGATTTTGTTTCTGAGCACATGCAGAGTTGTAACCCATGTGGTGAACATCAGAAACAGTGGGTGATGAGTGTGAGAAAAAGTGTGAGGTACTGCTGAGACTTATAAATAAAGACTACTGTAAAAAAAAAAAAAAAATGAAGAAGTTAAAGAATTGGACTACAGTTTTAAAATAACCTTTACAGACTGCAAAATATTTAAATTTCTGAACTGAGCTCAACCAACTGAATCAAAATCAATTCATAACCAAGAACACGATAAATAATGACCAAAACTCAGCATGTGTGAGACCAAGCTCAAGACCAAGACCAGGGAATGTTAGAATCAAAGTAAAGGCAAGGAAAAAGTGAGACATGACAAGACAATTGTCAAAGCAAGACCAAGAGCAAGGGATTTAAAGACAGGGTCATGACCCCAACCAACAAATGCACAGGTCAAGACCACATCAAAGAATGAATAAGAAAGGTTTTAAGGTCAAGTACTAAAGATAAGGACCAGTATTTAGGACTAAGACCAGAGCAAAACCCAAACAATGCCAAGATTGAGGCACAGAAACTCCATGTTAGACTGATACCAAGGAAAGGCCAAACCAGAGGCCTGTACTACGAAGCTGGATTAACAAATCCAGGATAACTCTGCGACAACTCGCTCAACTTCACCGGATCTCCGCGATCCCGATCAGCTGTACTACGAAGCAGGATATCAACTCGATAACTGAATCCAGTTCAGACCTGTGCGCGCACACGTAAAGGGGGTCGGGTCAGTGCCACCGGACCAATCACCACAATGGAGAAGGCTGCACGTCATTTTTCACAGCTGAAGAACAGAGCTTTATTTAAACAGTGAGACAGACACAGCCGCTAAAAGCCGGAGGGACTGCCGGCAAAAAAAAATCACCGGTTGTGTAAATTACATTTGTGCGTTCATAAATTTATGGCCCCCTAATATATTGTCATGCAGCGTGTGTGATCACCACCATCACTGACCTCATTATTTCAGATACAACAGCAGTGGGGAAAAGAGTACGTGGAAGCAAATAAAAATAAATCTAAAAACATCCTTTAAAGTAGTTTGTAGGTTTATTGGAAGATTTTATTTGTACATATTTCAACGCGTAAACAGTGATTTCCTCACACTGCCTTTTTTTTTCTCCATCATCTGATGGTCACGTCATCTGCAGACACATTTGGGGTTAAGAGTTTTCTAATCTGCTTCAATGAATTCTGAATGATGACTAACAAATTTGAACCTGGAGCTTGGCAAATATTAGTGTATAGCTTAGACTTCATGCTACCTGAATATTGAGGCCGTCCGAGGAAAACCTGTAACGTTCATAGAGAACGTCATCAGGTAAATCAAACGGATTTGAACGATCATGAATATAATGCTCCCGGCGGAGCGCTCCTCTCACTATCCGTGCAACGATGTCCCCGGGATCCGGCAAAAGTGGGCAAGCCATTTTCCAAGAGATCCGATTGGTCATCGGGCGGTTTGTTATACCAGCTGAGATCTTATCCTGAAACATAACCTGCTCTGGAGCAGGTTTGGCGTTCCACGTAAGTTACCGGGGCAACGGACCCGGATAAAAAGAGATCCACCTTCGTAGTACAGAAAACCCAGAAGTTATCCAGAAGTTATCTCGCTAAGACCAAATCCAGCTTCGTAGTACAGGCCTCTGGTCAAGAAGAATATCAAGAACGGCAGGACCAAGTTCCAATGAAATTCAAGGCATGGCAAACAATCAAGATGAAGTGCAAGAAAAATGTATGGATGAGACCAAGCCCAGATCTTGACAAAGCTAAGTCTGAAACTTGAGCATAGTTTGATCAAGTAAAAACTAAGATGAAGGTATGACTAAGACCAAGACCAAGACTAGACAGCGATAAAACCATGCTTAGGACAATATCAAAATGTGGATGGGATCAAGTCAAGACATGGGCAAAGTAAGAGCATGTGAAGACCAAGACCAAGAACACACCAAGAACAGACTTGTATGATCACAAGTCAAGAACAAGGCTTGGTATCACCAGGCCAAGACCATGATCAAGCAATGGTAATACCAAGTGAGGACCAAGACCAAAATATGGATCAGGCCAAGACCAAGACAAGATGATGGTCAAGGCATTATGGGACCAGGTCAGGTACAATCTGGTCAAAAGTGGTGGAAAACTATGGACTGGATGAAACCAACACATGACCAAGACCAAGGAATACAAAACCATGAATGAAAGGCCAAGTCACAGCTGAGTCAAGACCAAGGCAATGGTGGGGTGACCAGATCAGGACAGGAACAGGATCTGATAAAACCAAATCAAGACCGAGGAAATATTGAGACCAACAAAGCCATTCGACTTTCTCACTGGAAATATGAATGGCAGAGAACAAACCACTTTGTACCACCTAGACCACATGTAGGGAGGTCACTTAAACCGGTTTACAGGTGAGACACCTCAAAGATCCAGTCCTCCTACACAGTTAGTGTATTTGATCCTCAGGTGGTGGCTAATAGACATGGCTCATTGTACAGATGACTGTCGAATCAAAGTCATTTCTTGTTTCCTGTGAATTGATAATAAGCTGCACAAAGATCTCTGTATGTCCCTGCAGGAAAAAACAAAACAAGAAGTATAAAGCGGAAATGGAATAAATTAAAAAGTCATTTATTCTGACACAAACTGCTGTGATAATTCTATTGTAAAAAGTATTTTTCAGCTAATACAATCAACACTGACTTCTGCACACAGTCAGACTCGGTTTTTGATCCACTTACTTCCAGCTGAGCACCTGCATGTTTAATTCATGGAGTCTTGTGGGCTCACTCCAGAGTCTTTTATTTTGTGACTACAGCTGGTTATACAAAAACAATGGAGCCACATTTTCTCAGCAGACTGGAAACACGCGACACAATGGGCTGTCTCCACTTCTGAAAGCTTCATCAAAGCCTAAAGATGCAAACCCACAAATATGCACCTGAGTGATGTGGGTGTTGTATTGTTTCTGATTGTGCTGTGACGTTTAACCTTTAGTAGGAATGAATTAAAAGTCGAAAACTGACAGTGAGATTTTGTTACATTCTAAGTACTCACAGCTTGAAGTCCTTGAATCCTTGAATAGATGGCAGAAAACTCATGATTTGTCCTCTCTCTCGAAGTCCCTGTAAAGAAATATTCATATTTTCATGAACAAATCACAATAAATTGCAGTCCACACAATTACTGTTTCTGTCTAAAATGTAGTTTGACGGTTACTACAAAATAGCTTTCAGTTAGGAACCTTGAAGTCATGAAAACTGACCAACAGCCCTGTGGTGAAATGGCCATCTCTCAACCTCACAGTCAAAGGGTTCAGATCTGTCTGTAGGGTAGAGGATCCTTGAGAAAAGTAGTATCTTCCAGGCAGTATGGTAGGGAAGTTGCCAAGGTATTCTTCTCTGTCCAAAAGTCTTGGGTTGAGATCTGGACCTCTGTGTGTGTAGTTAAGGGAAATATTCAGTATTTCCAGATTGAACAGGGGAAGTAATGGAACCTTAAACATTAGAAAACTGACAGGTAGCCTGATGGTGAACGGGTTCAGGTTGCTGCCACCTTGTTGAAGAGTTCTGGGTCCAAATCCAGGCTGGAGAAGGGAGCTTCATGGGTTCGTTTCTAGCTCAGTGCAAGACAGGAATAGTCCATGGGAAGAGAAAGGAAGAGGAATTACTGTAAGGTCAAGAATATACAAGGGATAGCCTTTTTTCTTGTGGAAAGGACCCCTTTTTAATCTACCAAACAGACAACTCTATTCAGCCAATCTTAACAGTCCTTTCAGATGGCAAATCAGAGACACCCCTTTCATTAAGCCAATCAGAAGGCTTTTATCAATCCTCCATCAATCAGCCTATTGGATTTGTTGTTTTTATTGGCTGATAAGTTGGAAAGAAATAAATTGTTTTTTTTTAATCACCAGCTATAGAAATTAGTGGTACAATCCCTCCGTTTATAAAATGAGATCAGGCCCTGTGATGATAGGACAATGAGTACTGGGTCGTGTTACAATCATGTATGAACATCAGTGAGCACAAAAGTTGTTGGACTCAACTTAAAAGTTGAGGGCTCTGCAAGCACAATAAGTGAATAAAAGTAAGAAGATTTATTGTACAGTGTAATGTGGTTGACTTTTAATATACTATATCAACATAGTGATATATGGGTTACTGTTATCTATTCATCTCTTCCAGACAACATCATTACTTAAAAATTCAAGTTATCTTTCTCTTTGAAACAACAAATACTTTATGCACAGCTTTCTGATCAGTCACTGTAATGAGGCCTCAGTGACGAATTCTTCGTGAAATTGGAGTAAACATAGACGAAGCGATGTCAAATGCCTTCCTCATTAGAAAATAATAAAGCATACACAACCTTGAGAGAGCCTTACATAACAATCAGCTGGAGTGATTGATGAACTCAACTGGCGAGGAAGTGTATGCATGCCCCACCGGCTGGAGTTATTTGCAGTACAATTCACTCCAATATTCAGCCAGTCAGTTAGGGGAGGCGAGGCTTAAATCAATCCATTAGATCCATCCATCATCTCAGTATCTCTGCGGGAGACAAACACTGATGGATCTGTGCCCATCGACTGGCATTTCACCTAAAAATATGGGGCTTGCTCCTGTGTCTTCCACATGCTTCAGTGAGTACAGTTTAAAGACAGAGGCAGACAGAAAACGTGTTTAAATGTTTCAGGAAGTGACTGCTTAAGACGGAGAGCTCTTCAGGCCATTAGTCTTGTCGGCACAGGTGTCGGTTTGAATCACATGGCGTGACAATATGGGTTTAAAAAAAAGCATTTGCATCAAAAAATGAAAGGAGCAGTAAGAGCCTGATTTTAAGTCATGTTTTGATCTAAACTTGTTGACTAATTGCACAGACATGGCCAGAAACTGAAGTAACTCTGAAAAGATAATGAAACTCAATCAGTGTGCTGCACTTAAAGCTCCTGTAGGGAGTTTTTGATTGGCTATGAGAAAGAACGGAATGAACAGTGATGTGTCGAAATGATGTCCAAAGCTTTAACAAAAATATTCACATATTTTTTAAAAATAGTTTTTCATGTCTGTAGCTACTGTGAAGGGGTAGGTACACTAAAGAAACAGCCTGTTTCAGGTGTTTTTGTCTCAACAGATATTCACAGTCGGTGCTATGATTTATTATAAAAAGAGATTTTTCGTCAGTTAACTTTTGTGAGCAGGAAGCAAAATCAGCAGCAATTTATTTATTTCAAAACAAAAAGTTTCTCACAGGAGCTTTAATTTGACTTTTGAAAGTGAAAATTCTCAAATTTTACTCAAAATTCTGAAATGAAAATCAGAATTCTGGGAAAAAGATGGCATTTACAAAAAATCTGGACCTAAAAAATGAAGAATTAAGCTTCAATTCTGACATTAAACACCAATGAGAAACTTTTATTTGTGTGAATTTTCTGGAACCCTTGTCAGGGTTTTTGCCTCTCTTTTCCAATACATGCCTCAGTAGTGACTTTTTATGAATAATTTCATTTTCTGGACTTTTGACAGTCAAATGTGTCACTTATTGTGAGTAACTTTTTAGGGAAAATCTAAAAACAGGGCTCAAACTTCTTCACTGAAAAATCATCAGTCTTGTTACAGATGGTCTTGTTTCATTAGCAGTGATCCAGAGGAACTTGCGGGATGAGGGAGTTCAGGGACTCCCGAAATAGACTCATACTGTTTGGTTTTCACATTTGTTGGTTTGTACACCTGTGTCGTATCCTTTTAGTTTGAGACTTTCACTGAAGGAAAATACAGGAGCAGTTCACAGCAGTTTGCCAAAGTTTAATTAATTATGTGATGAGTTGTTTTTTGTATAGTTTTTTTTTAGAGTCAAACATGACAGAAGAAGCACTCCAAACCACATCTGTCTGTTTTTATTTGATGTTTTTCTCCTCTTAATTGGCTTTTCAGTATATTACTCATTCTCGCTGATGAATTTGGGTCTCATTTTCAGAGCGTTTACATCTGTCATCATTTAGTTTCTTTTTTGTTTCCTGGTGTACACATTTTATATTTTAAACTGTTAAGACTTTTTATACAACCTGCAGCAATTACTACGATCCATGGAGGCTGTAACAGTTTTAATTTGTTCAGAAAAGAAAGTGTAAAAAGTTAGGAGATATTTTTAAATGTGCAGAAGTTCTCTCAGTTAATTTGTGAGTTCGCCGCTTAAGGGTTAACTCGTCCACCTTTCCATTTAAAAAAAAAAAAAAAAAAACAGTAAAAACTGAACACAAGGTTTCTCTGCCTCCAAAGTTAAAAGTGAAACTGTTTCTTCAAGTAGGATTTGTCTGCATGAAGATCTTTTATTGAATTCAAAACTGTTAGGAATAACAAGATAATGATCTAATGCAACAAATAACATCAAGGAATTTGTTTTAGGGAAACCGAAAGGACTGATATTTTCCTTTTTCTATCGCATTGTTCGTTAATTCTTATTTCATTTGTGTTGAAAGTTATTTAAATGTTAATAAACAATCGCATAATGGTGAATAATGCTCACTTATTATTTGTTATTTTGCCTGAAGAAAATATCATTTGTTTTTGTATTGTGTAAAGACTTAGGAACAAATCTTGATTACATTTAAGTGGCTGCATGCATCAATAAATAAAGTGAATTATCAGCCTCATGAAGTCATATGCAGTTAATAATGGTTAATAAGCGTTGTCTTGATTATAGTGCCATCTTCTGGGTAAAATACTTCTCTGTTTGATACATCCATGTTGATCACACCTGTTGCAGAACGCAGCTCACTTTTTGGATAAAAAATAAGTGTAATTTTGCACCAAGTTTTAATAAATTGTACTTGACAAAAAAAATCCAGATTCTAAAAAATTAATCTCTTCCTGCTAACTTTTGATGGTCAAATGGATCATTTGTTGTGAATACTTCATGTGGAAATTGTCTGTTTCAGGGCTGCTCAGCTGACACCTTCCCCCTCAAGCCTGTTTCAGGCGTTAGAAATTATAATATAAAAACCATCAGGCATGCCGCTGGTGGTCTAGTTCTCTTTTGGATGACATGAAAATGCATCTGTAGGTGTAGAAAAACTCCTCACTGGAGCTTTAAGAAGTTCTGTTTAGATGCAATCTTTGTCTTGACTTAGTTCAACCATGTTCCAGTCACGATGGAGGCATATTTCTCAGTCTGTATCCAGAGTTTGTTTTAACCGGCAGAAAAACAGAACATGTTTTTCTCATACTTTCATTGTGCTGTTGTAAAAGCTGCAGGATGTGGAATGGTATTGTCTCGCTGAAATATATGTAAGGTCGTCCTTGATGAAGACACTGCATGGATGGCAGCATATGTGGCTCTAAAACTTGGACAGTTTGTTCAGCATTGATGATGATTTGTATCTTCCTGGTTTCCAAAGAGAATATCAAATTTTGAATCTTGACACCGCAGGACAGTTTTTCCACTTCAGACAGGAAGTCACTGGCCGTGTTTAGCCTCCATTTGTCAATGCAATGAGAAACCATTATTTTTAGACTGTGACATTATGTGTTCAGCATAATAGGCCTCCTTTGATTAAATTACTACACTACCATCATGTTTTGACCATTACTTACAACAAGCATTTCTCATTTACTCTACCACCTTATCAATCAAGCTCTTTAATTTCTACCTACAGCAGCAGCAGCCATGTTTACAAGATTGTGAACAGTGTTATCTGGTTACTGTTCTATCTGTGTAATACTCATACATTATAACAATATGTCAACACTTATTTTTACTTGTGAGATGTATTGATTTTTTTGTGTGCTGGTCTCAAAGGCAATGGAGGGTAACCTTGGCTTGTTATTTCATTAAACATTTCCATTACAGCTCACAGCTATATGGCCGCCCCCCCGGTAACAGATGAGAGGCATTGTTGAACACACAACTGGCATCCTCAAGATTCAATTCTGTTACCTCCATCACAAAAGGGGTCTCGACTTCCTCGCGCGCCACAAAGGTGTGCAATGCTGCTGTGGCATGCTGCATTTTTCAAAGCAGCACCATTAGTCATGGCATGCCCGGATGACTAATGCTTGAGGGCTCGATCTGACTCCAACTGTTTCCAAAGTCTGATAACACGGAGAATATGTGACTGGAAGTATTGTTTACTCTTAACACACGCGAGAAAGAACATATTAAGAACGTCTCCTGTTGTCTTTCTCAAATTAGACTTTATTTTTGGGTTGCAATGCATTATCTTCAGATACTCAGATTTTCAAATTGAGACACATGTTTTTACTAAAATTGATAACAAATGATTTATATAATACAGAGAAGCAAAAGTGTCCAAAAAGCATTATTTATCACTTTATTTTGTACCTTAAAGGGGGGTATCGTGTATTTTTGTCAGACTCCATATTTCTACTCTGTTACCTCTGTAATAGCTTCAAATGATTTAACTGTGGACGAATTTAACATTGCCTTTTACATGCCCTTGCAACAGTTTCAGGCACTTAAACTTCGACTAAAACAGTTATCATCATCATAAGTCATAAAAAGGCATCAATATGAATTTCAGTATGCTTCAAAAAGCTCCTTACAGGAGCTTTAATCTTATTTATGGTTCACCCTGGTTTTAGTTTCATGTAAAAACCAGCAGAATCATGCATTTACTTGACTAAAAACTCACTAAGTATTTTATTTCATGCTGGAAACCTTGCCCTCGGTGTGTCTAATCTGGTGTTGCATGGCTTCCCGGACCCACATATCAGCGAAGATCGAGCACCAGGTCAATTTTTGCACTGCAGCTGCTGCCCAACAAAGACTGATGAGAGTCAGATATGCAGAGGCAATAGGTGGTGGTCTCATTGCTGACTGATCCTTATCCTCTCTTCAAAGCTTGAGCCTTACTTCCCTCTGCACACCCAGGCTCACATCTCCTACTGCTAACAGCTGTTTTATCGCCAGTCTCAGATCCAGCTACTCCTCTAATAGCACATGCTCTGCATGCAGCAAAAAGGTCACACACTTTATCATCTTCACATAGATAAGTCATGAAGGAGGAATCTTTGGGACTCTATTCAGATTTCATTACATTTTCTCACCTATTCTTGCCAGTGTGCAGATTTCTCAGTGTAAATAGTTGCCTTTGTTTGACCTTTAGATGCAGGAATAAAGTGGCAGTTTTAAAGGTGAAGTTTTATAGTTAGTAGAGATAATATCTGATTAGCATGTGAGCTGAGCACTGGCAGTATTTCATACAGTATAGAGCAGGTGGTTCATTGTTCACAGAGGCACAGGTTCACCTCTCAGCTCCTCCTTACAACATGTCCGAGCATCTTTGAAGCAACAAGGTCATCCTTACACCGTATACTGTAAATACATGCTGCCAGTGTTTCACACAGTCTAAAGTCTTTCCTTTTCTCCCACTGATTTTACCTTTTGACACTGTGATGCAGTTTATGGGACTTTATTTCTTATGAGTTACACTTATAAATGCCTAGATCTACTTATAGTAAATAGACATCTAATAAAATGTACAGAAAATTATGATTAATAGTTAAAATTGTGGTTAATTGTTATATAATTGTTAGTCTATGTACGTATGTAGTCAAGTCTATGTATCTCCTCTTTTTAGTGTAAATTAATCATTGTAACCTCATGGCAGCTATCAAAATAATGACGCTTTATACTCTATATCTTTAGATAACTGTTAATAGTTCTTAACTACACAAAGCTAAAGAGAAACATAGACCAGGTTGGTGGCCCCATGGATATATATATAAACACTAGATGGCTAACGCACACTGCTAGCCAAGTCCATGCATGGCGGCCATTTTGCTACAGGACGCTCGCCCACTCATAACATTACAGTCTACGGTGCATGTAGCATTTAAATAACCATAGATTGCTTAATTTTAAACCGATTTTTCGAACAGTTTGATTTGTAACAAACCTCAGAGTTTTAGTTATGTTCCTGCATGCTCAAGAATAACTTTAACAATGGATTTACATAAATAAACATTAGGCAGATAGGTAGAGCAATAGCTATATGCCTACACACACAAGGCAGTTATATTTAGTCATTCCATGTAAGTTATATTGGTAACATTTCTATTATAGGGAGAACTATAACAACATTTAACAATAACATATTTAATATTTATTTTCACTATAAATACCTGCCTCATGTTGCTATTTTAGATGTTTTAACAAACCAAACAGCTTGGAAATTATTATGTTATGTTGAATCGAGAATTTGAGAATTTCTGCCTCTCCAACTGATGTAAAATTGCTGGGTCAACTTCGTGATATGTATTTGGTCTCACTCACAGCGAGTCTGTTAGCCAAGTCAGGCAGCTGATAAACATAAGCAAATCCACAAAGACTGTCACTTACAGAAAATAAATTAAATAAATAAAATAAAAAATTGGCTGTCATACCAGAAATTAAAATCTCAATTGTGCTCTGTCTTGACAACTCACGCAAAGCGACTCAAAATTTAGCCTGTGTGCACAAATCGCTGTGAAACAACTGTGCTTCATGATTTAGTCTATTTTTTTTACCATTTCAATATGTACAAGCATCCCAACTCATAGCCACATTATTCAGGTCTGTAATAAACCAAACCATTTGTAAATCTGTCCAGATTTCAGCGAGTTGAGAGTATTTTTGATCATGCAAATTACTCACCTCCCGTCAGCGACCATAGTGTGTACCAGAATGGTATACTGGAGTAAGATGGCTGCTGTGTAAGGACGCCGGTGACTCTGCCTCGTGTCATCTAGCCTTTCTTATATATATATCCATGGGTGGTGCCACTTGTCACATCTTTTTTCCTGTTTTAGGTCTTATCCATAACTGCAAGAAGAACAAATAGCATCCTATTAAGTGGATTAACATTGTAGGCTTGTACTTCAAAAGTAGAAAACTTACATGCTTAGCTCATCTGCTACTCTAGAAGCAGAACACCCTAGAATTCCAAATTCCATTTGGTGACAAAAAAAAAAAAAACATTGAAGAAGAAAGAGCTACACAGCTGCATGGAAACTGCACTCTGTGGACTTACTTGAGCGCTGTGGGAATTGTCACACAGGAAGACAGCGGAAACCCTCTGGGACAGCATCAAAAACGGACCGTCTTTTATACCATTGTGGTTTATATCCAGGGTTTCGCCCAGGTATGGTAATTAGTTACTGTACTCGGTAACTTCCTCTCAAGGTAAATGACACAAAGCTGATGCCAGTGCATGTAAAATGATACTCCCAGTTAAATCCACTTTACTTGCAGACCCGCAGCAGAAAGGTGTAGCCTAACATGAGGCTGCTGGATACAATAGCTTTGTGCATAATTCTTTTAGTGCCTGCAGCATTGGTGGTTTAACGTTGTTACAGTTATTGCTTCAGTAGAATTTGATACCGTAGTTCTTTGAGAGTGAACAAGCATTGGTGACAGAGAGAGAAAATGTACCATTGTGCATCGATATTCGCGTCTCATGAAGTTAAATTACAAAACAATAAAGTTGAGTTCCAACAGCAGCATATTTGCAACACCGGCAGCCAGATTTCAGACGCCGCGTATCCTTCACACTTTGCAACTTTACACTGATATTTGGCAAGCGTGTTTCTTCCCTCGCAAAAAGATGAAAGTCTGAAGTTACTGCTCCATCATCAAGCTGGCGGAGCATCAAAGCGGAGAGATCACTGCCTTTAAAGGGGAGACATTAATTAATTACACTTGGACAAGAGGCAGCGCCGTAACACATGCATCATAAAAGGTTGGCGATGAATCAAAAAAATTTGATGCCCTTTAATCAAGACTGTTCATCTCGTCTGCAACAGCCAGGTTACCGCAGCATCAATGCAGAGAGCTTTGACCTCCGGTAATGAGGAACTTCTCCCAAGTGTTCAGTAACGCCGGATAAAGAGGACTGTTTTTTTTTTCCTCTCAGGGAAACATCGACATGCTTTAGCTTCCTAACCCCACAGCCACGCCTCGACTTTATCGTTTCAAATTAAAAACACGAACAGCACTTTGGTTTAATATGGAGATTTAAATCACAGGATAAATAGTTCTTTCACGTCCTCAAGTATGACGTGCTGTAACCATTGTACCGTTCTACCTCTGCAGACCTTCACAACAAGGCGGATCAAACAGCCGTTCATCTACCAAACCAGTAAAAGACTGAAGCTGATATTTCTCAGATCAGGTCATTTCTACTCTTTTTCTAACTCTTCTCAGTCTCCTCTCCATCTTTCCTTCCAGTCCATTCCTTTTTTCTTTGCTTAGTTTCTACTTCTTTTCTTTTTGTGCCCCATGTACTTTCTCTTGCTTCTTTTAGTTTCTTCTCTTCTTTTCTTCTTCCTTTCTGACCTCTAGCTTTTCTCCATTTTTTCTTCTACTTCTTATGCTCGGTTTCCTTTTCTTTCTTTTCTTCTTTCTCATCTCTATCTTCCATTTTCTTTTGCTTCCTTTCCTTTTCTTCTTTCCTGTCTTTCCATTTCGTCTCTCATTCTTTTTCCATTCCTTTTATCTTTGCCTGGTTTCTACTTCTTTTCTTTTTATGTCCCATTTTATTCTTTTGCTTCTTTTATTTTTTCCTCTTCTTTTCTTCTTTCTTTCTCACCTCTAGTTTTTTCTTCTTTTCTTCTCTCCTTTTTATGCTTATTTCTTATTTTCTTTTTCTGTTTTTCTTTCGCACCTATTTCTATTTTTTTTGCTTACTTTCCTTTTCTCCTTTCCTGTCTCTCTCCATTCCTTTTTCCATTCTTTTTTCTCTACTAGTTCATATTTCTTTTCTTTTTGCATCCCATTTTATTTCTTTTGCTTCTTTTATTTTCTTTTCTTCTTTTCTTCACTCACATCTCACCTTTAACTTTTTTCCTCCCTCTATTCTTCCTTTTCTTGATTCCTTTTTTCTTCTTTCTTTCTTTTTTTCTTTTCTCTCTCTTTTCCTCCCTGCTTTCTACTTTTGATCCTTTGTCCTCATATTCTTCCTTATTCATTCTTTTCCAATCTTGGGCCTCCTCTCCTTCTTTTTATACTTCTCCTTTAATTTCTCTGTTTTTTAATATCTCTTTTCCTTTTTTCACACCTTTTTTCTCCATTTTTCTTCTTCATTCCTCTCCTACTTTTACACTGTTCATTTCCTTTCCTCTTCTTCTATGACTCCTTCCATGTTCTGTATAACTGTCAGTTTACAGTCCAGCTCATTGATGTCACTTCTTGTTTGCTGCTGTGGATTTCAGTCATGCTGTGTATTTTCTACGTGTTTGATCAGAAATAAGATGCATCCTTTGAGCCTAGTGAAGAGCTGCTATTTGCACTCAGTAATTCAGCAGTAAGTGGATGTGCGGCTGCATGCCTGTGGGGACGGTTACACCTTTTTAGAGATTTTAACTCTTATCCTACAAAGTCCTTAATGTTCCGTCTGTACTTTCTCTAATCACCTCTGTACTCCCTAGGTTACATTAGGAAGCGAGAAAATGCAAAAGCTGCTTCTTTGAGACGTCTGCAGCTACGGTTTACTCTGTGCAGATCATATCAGCAGAAACATCTGTAAAGTGGTCGATAGAAACCACGCTTGTGATACCATACAGATGTGACATGATGAGAAGATTTGAACACTTCCTGTCTTGAACTTCAGCTGTCCTCCAGATAAAGCCAGACGACTGAAGCTTTCCTACTATTTCAGTGTGAATGCTGACATACTCACAGCTAGTTCAGCTCTTAACACACCACTGTAGCATCAGCACTGCTAATTGATTCAAACTGAACACTCGCTGAAACTCCGCCGTGATCGCCCAATCAACTCGGCAGCCATAACAAGCCTCTGTAGGACTGTCAAGAGAAGGATTTCTGCACATATGAAAATAATGCACATGGGATTGTAAGCATTTCAGTGTGGGTATGATGTCTTTTCCCTGTGCATTTCCAACACTGAGAAAAACTCTGGAACAAAAACATAAGAAATGAAATAACTGGAATATTGAGAGTGTATTTCTTCTCATATAAACTTGGCTTACTGCCTACAGTTGTAACTCCATTCTGCATCCAAAGTTGTACATTATTAAAGCTCGAATAGACAACTTTAGGGGAAACTAGCGAGAGTGATCTGGAGATTGGGAGTATGCTGTCAGAAAAAAAGTCAAGGCTGCTCCACAAATACACATTTCCATGAAAAAAAAAAGTACCTCTGCTGCAGGATGTAGTTTATTTTGTCACCCTGACTATACCTAGCTTATTTTCTCTGCAATTTAAGTGCAACTAGCTGGTAATTTGATTTCCCCCTTGCAAGATGCATACGATTTAAGGGCGAACACATCAGCGTTTATTAAATTTTATTTGATCAGACCTGTTAAGGGACAACTTTTGCCATATATACAGTACAGGCCAAAAGTTTATATTCTCATTCAATGTCTTTTCTTTATTTTTATATATGACTGTTTACATTGTAGATTATTACTGAAGGCATTAAAACTATGATTGAACACATGTAGAATTTTGTACTTATAAAGAAACTGTGAAATAACCGAAAACATGTTTTATATTCTAGTTTCTTTAAAATAGCCACCCTTTGCTCTTGATGACAGAAGTACCTTGTCAGGGTTACTTCAGGCACTCCTGTGAAGTAAAAACCATTTCAGGTGACTACCTCATGAAGCTCATTGAGAGAACAGCTTAAGTTTGCAGCGCTATCAAAAAAGCAAAGGGTGGCTACTTTGAGAAATCTAAAATGTAATACATGTTTTCAGTTATTTCACACTTTTTTCTTAAGCATATGATTCCACATGTGTTCATTCATAGTTTTGAGAATCTAAAATTTAAATAGTAATGAAAACAAAGAAAATGCATTGAATGAGAAGGTGTGTCCAAACTTTTGGCCTGTACTGTATATATATACTGTATAAAACATGGACATGCGCTCAGCTCTGACCTCTACACCAGAACTCACTGACTTCAAGTTGTGTTTCCTGCAAGTGTTAGTGTTCAGTCCTGTCACAGCACCAAGTATGTGGTAATTGATACAGCACAGTATCGCAATATTTTGTCTGGTGAGATATCGTATCGTCTAATTTACCAAGTATCAATTTTTCAAATTCATAGCTAATATGAAGTCAAATCCATGACAATGGAAATAATAAAATCAACTTTTTGTCCAGTGAGGTTGGCAGAGGTGACATTATAGAGCAGGAGAAAGTTAGTACAACAAATATATATATACGTATATATAAGGTTTACAAACATAAAGGAAAGCCAAATGCTATGCTGAACACTATAGTGGCCTACAATCTTTTTTATATTTAACAATGCCATGCTTTAGAAATATGCTGTGTATTTCACAGTATGAGCTCTTTGGAGCAGTCTCCTACCCCAGAGTCATGGTTTCAAACCGCACTGGTGTACCAGCGCAGCGTTCATTCGAATAATCTCAAAGTCAAAATCACAAAGCACACATGACTGCATTTATTTGATTCCCAAATCAAGTTAAACTTTGTAAGTATGGCTGTTCTGAAATGCAAAATAGTGAAATCCCAAACTTGTGTTAAAAAACTTGATTAATTGTGATTAACTATAGAAAATCTTTAATAATTGCTGTAAAATGATAATAGTTTGACAGCTGTAGTTACAAGATAGCCTCATAAATCAAGTGTGTTCCCATGAGCTTTGAAAAGCATACTTTGCTTCAGCACTTGATTAAGTGCAAACTGCAGGAATAAAGACAGACCTTCCGTTTGATCATTTCAGCACCACGGAGAGAGGCAGAAATAATCAGATTGATTCTTGCTGTTATGAGACCAAATGTAACCGTGACAGTGATAGATCTACTTTAAAGTAATCAAAAGAATTTCAGTTACTTTTATATGCAAAGACTACTCCTTGGCAATTGACTCTCCATGGCAACCCCTTCAGTGCCATTTCCTCTCATCTTCTCCTGGTGCCACACCTCCATCGACTCCTCTTTTATCAGCGCCGCAGCAGCACAGGTCCTCCTGCCGCTGTGACCCCACAGTTTGTCTCCCCCTTGTTCCACAGCGCTGCGCTAACCAATCCAGTTTGCCACCGCGCCTGAATTGGTTTAATTAAATCCAGGGGTCTCGGCACCGTCATGAATTTCAAAGAGTGCAGGGATGCATATGCCAAAAAAGAAAGAAACCTGCTCCGGTTCGGTCCTGCCAACTAAACGTTTGATCGTCATTAGTTGATATTCATGCGGTGCACAGCGGAGGTCCTAAAATTGAATCTCATATTCTTCCTCCACTGTTCATCAGCATGCATATTAATCACTGACTTTAAATCACGGGGGCTGATTTGTCTCTAATGGACTGTACACAGCATCTTTATCCTTTTTCTTAATCCCTTTTCTTCTCCAAGGTGCTTAAACTGACATGTGACTCCACAATTAATTCACTTAATGTGTTGAAGACAAGGAGATCAGTCAATGTGGAAGATTAATTCAGACTGTTTTATATTGATGACTGCCGCCTCTATATTATATACATTAATGAAAATGTTCATAAGCACTCTGAGGGCTGCAATATAACAAATGACCGTAGCATAACGGGCTGCATATATTATCCCTATAAACACAAGAGGAATAGATACGCACACTGGATTGAAACCTAAGCCTCTCTTAATGCAAGAGTGCAAGTCACTGTGTGTTTCCTGTGTAATCCTCTTTATGCATTTCCTGGATCCTT
Source organism: Xyrichtys novacula (assembly GCA_962446985.1). Classification (NCBI taxonomy): domain Eukaryota; kingdom Metazoa; phylum Chordata; class Actinopteri; order Labriformes; family Labridae; genus Xyrichtys; species Xyrichtys novacula. Next base: position 11,012,442 of record OY660876.1, on the reverse strand, counting down.
GGGAAATTCCATCCCTCCATTTCTAAATTGTTGGGAGGAAGAAAAGGAGGGAAGAGAAACAGGGTGAATAACTGCAGAGCTGATGCTTAGCGGTGCCTAACGCTAATTACATTTCTGCTGCTGTTTTAATGGAGTTTACATAAAGTCTGGTGGTGGCCATGTGGGGAGGAGAGGTACCTTGTTTTCATTAGATCGATCACTGATGCAGAAAGCACCTACAGTATTTTTGTTTATAAAAGCCCTGAATTGGGTTGTATGTGGGTAAAAGTCGTGTCTGCTGTAATGTCAGTGCAGAAATACTCCAAACTCCATTGAATCGCCAGCTCAGTATGATATATTGGTTTCTACGGTGATAAACATTGAGGCTTTTATGAAATCCTCTATCTAAGGTGAGTGAAGAGCAGCTGAGATAAGATAAGGCTGATGTGTGTGATATGCTTGGAGAAGCACCATGTGTCAGCCATAATGTGAAGCTTCTCCCCCTGAGAGTCCCGACTCTTTGATGTGCTCTCTAATTAACCTAGCTCTGCTCTTTGATCAGTAATTTTCATTAATACCTTGTGTGTTCTTACTTACACTGTCTTCATACGACACACATTGACAGCCTGGGTGGTACGGACCCCGGCCAAGGCCATAATCTCACTTATTAGCTCATTATGCGTGTGTATTTTTGCACAAGATGATTGATTTTCTTCATCTTTGAGTGTTTCTCATGTCTGCTACACTATAGGAGAAGAGGCTTCAAGGACATGACCGTAACATGGATGATGAAACAATAAAGACAATACATGTGTTTAAAAATAAAGACTTAAATTATGTAAGAATGTATGCATTATGTTATATGTGCATTCACAGGCTAACCTCGTCGGTGATGTGGCTTAAGACTTTAGTGACTTTAGTTGCCTTTTAAATCATCTTCACCTTTTAGGATGCTAAATCTTTATCGTTTTATCTCACCTTATTGTTTCTAATTGTTTGATCTCCATTAACCCTTTATTTCTTTCAACTACTTTTATGGTTTTATTCGTGACAGTTTCTAAACAGTTGGAATGCATATTTGCTTTTTATTCTTTAAATCTTTTATTTTCTTTCAATGTTTTAATTCATATAATTAATTTTATCTTTTTCCTTATTTTAAAATTTCTTTTAACCTTTTTTATTTTTTCATGTCTTTATTTTCTTTAAAAAAATTCTGTTTACTGATTATCACTTCTTGTCGTTTTTCTCAGTTTTTTAAGTATTTTTTCCTTTTTATTCTTCTCATTAAAATTCCCTCCTTATTCACAAGTTTTTCTTCTTTTCTTTTTTTTAATAATTTTAATGATTTTTATTTATTTAATTGCTATATTTTGTGCCCTATTTCAGTTTTTGTTCCTGATACTTTTTCTTTTTACTGTTCTCTTTTATTTTTAAGTTTTATGTGCCATTGTTTTTCTTCATTTTTTTTTCTTTTTTAGTGTCCTTGATTTTTCATCACATCTTTTTATTTTTTTAAAATCATTTTCACCTCTTTAAGTTGTTTCTTATTGTTGGTTTGGTGCCTTATTTACATTTATTTCTTCTATTTTTTTGTCCCTCTGTCTTTATTATTGCATTCATCTCTTTTTTGGTGATTGGATTTTTATTGCTTTTATTTACTTAATTGTTTTTTACATCTATCAATTACTTCTGTAGAAGTCCTCTTAATTAGATGCTATTAGCACTAACTGTAGAAAATCCGCTGTCAGTGGACACAGGCACTTAACGTTCTATGATCTTACTGTTTTGCTAATATTTATAAGATTGTGAGAGTCAATTCTTTGGGTCAATAAAGAAATATAATATCAGCATGGTTGCTAAGTAAGAGATGTTGTATCGTAAGCCAGTTGTTATGGGACAGCCTAAAAGGATCAGACCAGACCTCTCTGTTCCTCCTACTTCCTCCACACTGAGCTGGTGGTGCAGCTGATCTCTCCTGTTTAACTAGCTTCCTCAGGCCACTCCAAGGTCGAAAAAAGTCATTAAAACATGAATTAAGGGGCATCATCTTCATTTCAGTTGGTGTGCCATCAAAATGGAAATTTATTCAAGTAATAAAATCTCCATCAAAAAATATAGGTCTGAATTCCTCCGTACAGTATATTACAGCTCTGCAGAATCACGGTTGGTTTCAACTTATTCCTTTTAATTGTGAACGTGTCTTTCAATTCCTTTCCATTTTTGCACATAAATCATTGCCTATACTTTAAAGTGATTATTCAGTGATCTTCTTCCAACAGCCTTGTCTCTGGATGATATGAAATCTGTTTTTCCAACCATAAACAAAAGTGATCTCTGGGTCATGAATGAAAGACCTTGCTTGCTCTTTTATAACCCTTCACTCTGCCTTGGTGCTTCAGTAATATTTCATCATCTCTGAGAGAAAATATTCAACCTCATTCATGTAAATATATGTCCACTTAATATTCAACTATTGCTACCTGATCTATCTTTGAGTTCCCTTGAAATTACAATGAGTGTCTTCGTATTTTGTCTCTCCTACAACACATTAAACTGGCTGTCACCGCTTGCAGAAAGCAGTAAATTTCTTATAGCCCCGTGGCACAATTACTCAACATAGTTTTCCTTGCGTTTATTCTGAACAATTTACTGTAATTGCAGTAAATGTGGTAAATCGCAGTGCGCAGTAAACATTGACCTTTGTCAAAGCTACACAGGGACTGCAAGTCTCTCAGTTTGTAAGAGGTAAAGACGACAACTTTTGCCTCGTTGTGAATAATCCAGTCTATCAACACAAATATAATGTTTAAATTGGTTTAGGTGAAAAAAAGAGGAGATGCAAATCAATGACTGTCACCAAATGAAGACACACTTTACAAAAATGCCTTTTCCCTCACTCCGAGCCAAGGCCACAAAAATGATTTCTAAAAGTCTTTAATTTTTTTTTTCTGTGAAAATGTTTTTTCCATGATAAGACATGTTGACCTAATTGGATTAATATTGCTATATTTTGGATTTGTGCAGAACAACAACAACAAAAAAAGTTTATTAGGTTTATTCATTTTGAGTAAATGAAAAAGGAATAAACTCAGCCATATGCCACCATTGTTGTTCACACTGTGATGTTGGATATTTATCACGCTCTGGCTGCTCTGGTTTTCTCTTTTACACTTTGCCTATTGAGCTTTTTTTCAAATAACATGAGTACAGTGCAGTTAAAGAGGACAATATGGGAATAAAAATCATTAATGTGAATAAGCAACGTGAATTTATAAACCCCCTTTGTTTGCACAACTACATACAATGCATGGTTTATGACTCCACATGCGTTAATAACACAAGCAGGAGATTGCAGTACTTAAACAAGTTATTAACAAGGATGCTTCTCTGTTTGTTTTATGTCCCTTTAATTTAATACTCTTCTTTTGTACCACATATCACAGTCCCCCCATTATTGCTCAATGTCAGTGAAGTTGAACAAGGCTTCATGTTCTGAGCATATGAAGCTTTAAGGTGAGATCTGCTGGGGTGCCAAAGGTGCCCATGAGTAGAGGCCATACTTGTTGTTGTGGTTGCTGGTTTCATTCCCTGCATGTCTTCCCCTGTTCTTTTTGCCTGTCCTATCTAACAAAGGCAAAGGTGTCCTGAAAAGTACAACTCTAGAGTGAGATCTGCTGACCTGCATTTGGAGGTGTGCAATCTGGCAGGGGTGAACAGCTGTGCTCAGAGCGGTCCACTTCTGAGTGGGTCAGCCAGAGTTCATCAAATTACCTGGTATCAGACCCCTAAGAACTTGTTTGAGCTCAATTTGGTTGCAGATTGGAAAAGGAAACTAGCATTCAAAGCTGTAAACTTTATCTTGAAATCAAGAATCATTTATCCATTAAATTCCCTGTCCTAAAAAGTTGCTCTTTTATAAAGACAGAGCAGAGCCTCCTGCTTTTAGTTACTTTTAGTTTTAAAAAGATTCAAACTCAAGTGACAGTGTCATTATTTAACTCTATCAGCGAGTAACATCAGGAGAAGTTTCATCTCATTGAATGCAATTATTTCTAAACACACTACAATTACAGTGATATATAAGACATACTAGAGCTGAAACTAGAAGCAATAACAGTCGCTGTATTATTGCCACAAAGCCAAATTAAATTGCAACACCTCACAGATAAAAACATATCAGTAATACGAGACGACACAGACTGTAATCTGACGTGAAATTCATAAGCATATCTGTGGGAGGGAGAAGGAAGCAAACAAAGTGATACCACTTCTCCCCTCTCACATTTCAAAATAAACTAATCTGTGACCATTGTGATTAGACTTTGACTTATTATTATCACAAAGAGCAGCACAGCAGTGTGTCACTATTCAGAGCCAGAGCCCAGTGAGCGTCTCAGGGGATTTTTCTGTGTACCCATGATATCAGTGACAGACCCTCGCGCAGCCGAGCCCAGTGACCATGGATATTAATAGACAGTCATCTCAGCTACTTGCCAATATACCAAAAATATATGATGGGATTTGCGCGGAGAGAGTACAAAAGGGAGTGATCAGACTGCTTATTTTTATGTAGCAGAGGATGAAAGTCAGAATACAAACAAATCAAACCATGACATCTACGAATGTTTATTTTCTTGATTTGAGCGGGGGCAGTGTGGATGGGAGCCATGCCTTGAGAGTCCACATGGTGACATACTGTGAAACAAATGCTTTAAAATTCATTCGAGTGGTTTTGTGTGTCTGTGTGTGTAGCCTGTATAAACATGGATGTCGCATCAGAGACAGGACCGATCAGTTTCTGACGTGGACTCATGGTCTATTAGCTGCAGATGCTATGCTGGAATTACTGACTTAATCGCACTTTTGTATCTTATCAAAATATTTTATTCTGCTGAGTTACTGTTACAAAAGTACATTAAAGTATGTCTCTCAGACAGCTAGCTCACGTTTTGTTGGATATAATGTGCTAGGATGAGATATGATCTGTAATGCAATACAATATGAAACATTAAGATATGAAACGTTACGCGAGGATAAGATAAAATCCAGCCATTACGATATGAAATGGTATGACAATAAGATATGATACGATACAATACACTACGAAATACATCATTTCCAAACGATACATGATACCAATCATCACTATATGAACTTATATGACACGATACCGTATGCTACAATAAGATACGATACAAGTAAATATGATACAGTATGCTATGATATGATATGATAGTATGTTGATCATGTTGCAAGTTGATATTACATGATACAGTCAGCTATGATATGATACAATATGATACGATACAATATAGTAGGATACTATAGGATATGATATGATACAGCAAGCTACTGTGATGTATAGCAATACTACACAATACAACACACAACGTAACGATGCAATTGAATTTTATTCTAGACAATAGGATAAAATAAGATAAAATACAATACGATATGTCATGCTGGAAATGCTGACTTTGTCTAGCTTTTGGTGAGCCTACAGTTAGGCAAAGAGGCCGAGTTGAGGTAACTTTTAGCCTTCTTGCTAACAGTGAAAGTTTTTTTAAACTCCTCAGCAAAAAAACTGAAATACTTTTAGATACCAAAGAAAAAAAAAAATCTGTGAGGAAATCTATCCAAGCCTAAATCTTGGTGTAACTTAAGACTCAGATATTTGCTTTAAAACCATTTATAACCAAAAACAGCATTTTACCTTTTTTTTTTTTTTTCTTTGACTGTTACTCTCGTATCCCAAACTAACACAGATAAATTACTTCTGGCATCAATTACATCCAGACCAGGGCTATTCAAAGAATCTGGGGGACAGCTCCAGCAAATCCAGAACCCAGCAGCCAGTCCTAACACAGACAAGATAATTCAAACATATCACCCACATCTCAAATCACTTCATTGGCTCCCTGTTTAATACAAAATCACTTTCAAAATCCCTATAAGTCCATAAAGCACTCCGTGGTTCAGCTCTCAGTATATTTCTGACCTGCTCAAAGACCACAAACGGATCCGGCCTCGAAGGTCATCAGGTGGAAGTCTTTTAACTGTGGCCAGAATCAGATCAAAGTCTGGTGAAGAGGCTTTTCGTTACTGCGGTTTTTCTCTTTGGAACAGACTACCTGCTGACCTCAGGTCCAACAGGACTCTCTACTTTTACATCTTTACTTAAAATCTTTCTATTTTCCAAAGTGTTTGGATAGTTACTCTGTGGGTTTGAGGATAAGATGAGTGGTGTGGTTGGTTGCATGCATGAGTTTAAGTTTAGTTTTAGTCACATTTTGTGCCCTAAATACTTGAAGTTTATTGTATATTAATTCCCCCCATTTGAATAATTTGTTTTCCTATGTTCTGATTCTTACTGTAAAGCACATTTAACTTGCCAGAATTTCTTCAAAATTAAGGACTTATAAAATTCACCCTCTGCAAGGCATGTAGAGAGAGAGAGAAATAATATATTCAGACCAGTAAAACTTGTTTTGTACCAGGGTGTAAACATGCTTTTTTTGCCATGAAAACAGGTTGTTTTATATGAGTGTGTGTGTGTGTGGTTTCTGGTGTTTTTGAGCCAGCCTCAAGTGGACACGAAAGGTACTGCAATTTGATACGAGAGGTTGCCACTAGTGCGTCACCAGGAGGAGCACTGAATGTTTTGACTTCACTTTTGCTGAACTGTTGTCTTTTTGTCTATGTTGCACATGCATCCCTGAAATAACAAGTTTCATGACTAATACCGCTCAGTGTCAACTACTCTGCAGCCTGCATGCCAATTCCTGCAACCTGAGTCCCATTCTTGTACAAAAGACTGTTAAAGAGATATTCCAGCGTAAAATTGATTTAGGGTCAAACACACCGTAACACCGAGTTAGACAACCCCTTGAGAGATGAATGTTGCAGACCACTTGCTTCTCTAGTTATACCAACTTTAGTAACGACCACACGATAGCAATACACAGCGGCCTGAGGGGCCATAAACAAACCTCAACCAAAACGCCACTCTATGGCCACAAATGATGCTCAGAACAGCACCTAACTTCATCAACAGTACATAGAGGGTCCTGGCCATAGCACTAGCCATTAAACATCTTTTTAACGTTGCCTAATTTCTTCGGCAAAGAGACCAAAGACAACTTACCTACTGTCCTCCAGCAGCCGCTTGTTTGTAGCAGGACCTCAGGCGAGTCCATTACGGACTGCGGCAGGGTGACACAGCTCAAGGAAGAACATTTATGATCATTTCCTTTAAGTAATAATCACCTTATTAATCATTTTGCACTGCAGACGCGGTAGTTCTTCTGCCTTAGTGTCTCGGTCTGATTGCATTTCCATGAAGAAATGATCATAAATGTTCTTCCTTGAGCTGCATCATCCCGCGGCAGTCCGTAATGGACTGGCCTGAGGTTTCAGTACAAACAAGCGGCTGCTGGAAGAGAGTAGGTGAGTTGTGTTTAGTCTCTTTGCTACAGAAATCAGGCAAAGTTAAAAAGATGTTTGGTGGCTAGTGCTGTGGCTGGGACCCTATATGTACTGTTGATAAAGTTAGGTGCTTTCTGGCGTTATTTGTGGCTATAGAGTGGCTTTTTGGTTCAGCGTGTGGCTCTTTCTATTACTATCTGCAGTCGTTAATAAAGGTGGTATAATTAGAGAAGCAAGCTGTCAGCAACAATCATCTCTCGACTGGGTGTCTAACTCAGTGTTACGGTGTGTTTGACCCCAACTTAATTTTACGCCGGAATATCCCTTTAATTTGTTGGCTTGTTTTTCATACCCTGCAGTATGAGACCTCACATTAATGTATGTTCAGTTCATGCTTGAAGGCTGCCCTGCGTGTGCCCATCCGCCCACTGCTACGTTATGTGATATGTGCATCTTGTTTTGATGTGTACACAGCATAATGTTGATGTTAGTCATTAATAAAAAATGGCGCCATCTGCTCCCTCTCTGTGCCAGAGCTCTGTGCAGGATATCTGTCTACCACAGCACTGTTATGATGGACAGAAATTCAATAATCCAGCTCAGAATAAGGGCTTGCAGTCTGCACCAGAAGCTGCTTTCTCCTACAGTGAGCGCTACAGTGACACTCTATGCTCCCACAAGACGTTAGCTGACCCTCATAAAATCAATAGCATCATGGGAGCAGGCCTCTAACATCCACTCCTGGTCTGCTAGGTTTAACTTAGACTTCAATTCATCAACACAGCAGTTAATTGATTGGCCATAATATGCTAAGCAGTCTGCCTGTGCAGTGACAGTTGTTTAGAAAGGGATTTGGAGGGCTGTGATTTGTTGGAGGAATTGACTAAATTCAAGAGGAGCGATCAGCGTATATATCTCTCCATCAGCACAGGCATTCTCAGGGTAACTCTCAGAATAATCTCATAACTGGTGGCCTCAATCAAGACAAATGTGCTTATCTCGACCTCAAAACACTGAATTCACAGAGCAGGAAAAAGGATCGATTCATGCACAAAGCAAACACAAAAAAATGAGCATCTTTTCCAGCTGTAAGATAGCAGAAAACTCAACAGCTCTGGTGTATACTTAATGAGTTTTAGTTTCATTTGAGGGTGTACGACTCAGAGAAACAGTTGCAGCACTATTTGTGCAAAAAGTCAACACTTTCTCAGTTTTCCAGTCTAAGTTTTGGACATTTATCATGCATGTGAAAATGCATACTTATTAAGCATGTTATCAATACACCAACAATGCTGATTACTGTTAGTTAATGAAGGCGTCTTGTGCACTTAATTGGACGCATTAGTTATGGGTACGTGTTATAGATGTAGGCTTTAAATAAAGAGAAGATACTTTAACTATAAATGCCCAATTAAAACATCAACATCATCAAAAAGGAATAATATGTCTTTAAATCTGAATTTTTCAAATATAGCCACAGGCCTTTTTAGACTTTATATTTCTACCCTCACCACAAGACTCTTATTTGTGCATCAGCAAAAAGTTGACATACTAATAGAGTCACATTCACCAACTACTACAAATCAGTATGTTGACAGAACTGAGTACAGTGGATATCAATCAAATGATATAAAGATTATACACTTTAATAAGAAAGATGGCAGTATGTACTCAAAACTATGCAACATTTAACAGAATACAACACACTATGAAATAATACAATTCAGCAGAATACAATACAATACACAATTTTATTATAAGATACAACACAATATGCTACAATATAATGTGATACATGATATGATACTATACAACTCAGTACAGTATGAAAGAATGCAATATGGTACAATAGGAAATGGTAATACAAAAAAATACAATATGATACAAAACAATATGATATCATACGCTACAATGTGATACAGTACAACACTATACAATATGAAATTATACTATACAATGCAACACAATAAGATACAATATGATAAGATTTGATGAATTACGATAAGATATGATACTTTTTGAAACAATATGAACCGCTTTGATAAGATACGATACAAGTGAACTTCATATTTCTTTAAAGGAAGAGGGGTTACCAATTCACATGATATGATACAATGATATGACACAATACAACATGATATAACACAACCTAACTGTATAACTCAATTTCTAACAATAGGTTGTAAACACAGATGTATATATAGAAGACTAGATCCACCAGCGTGTTGTAGCAGCCTGCCAAGTGACTTGCCTGCGTGACAGCCATCTTGGCGGTGGCAACTTTCCCATTAATGGCGTTAGATGTACATGGTAAATAGATTACATCTTGCTCATTTCTAAAGCAATTTCCATGTGGCTTACTATATTTTCAATGCCAAAGCATGTGCTACAAATAAAGAACATTTGTTTTTTCATTTTATTTTTGAAATCAAATGGTCTAAATTAGAAATCAGTTGAGAAATGAGCAAGACTTTCACTGTACATGCACTGCCTTTAATACAAGGCACTGAACGATGCCCCCACTAGCTTAGCTACATCTACTATTCATATCTATGTTTGTGCCGATTTGCACAATTCAATGAAATCCAATCCTGCCATGATGACACGACTCTGATAACTGACTATCTAAAACTAAAATGACTATATAAAGTCATCATGAAACATCATAATAGGACATGTTACCACGTGTTACTTCATGACCCTATATAATATAGCTTAATATAATTCAGGATGATACAATGATATCCTTTGGCACGATCTCCTGAATAAGTTTGGTGAAGAAATATTAGAGGAAAATATTTTCCATCTTTATCGTTAAACGGAGAATAAACACCAGCTGCTAGTCTGGTTTTGACTGTAAGTGGTGCAGTTTCTCAGCTTGCTGTAATGAAGTTGAAGTTTACTCTGGGGTGTGTCTGTGTGGAATCACAAGATCGATGCGTGTTGCTCTTCAGATGTTGGCGCCTGTACACTGACACATGAAAATCAATAACCTGCATGCAAGGACTCCCATTTTATTGGCAACAAAGAAAACTGAAACAAATTGGCAGGTTCCCACAGGGAGGAGTGCTCGGAGCTTTAATCACCGCGGGGAGAGGCGGAGGCCGAGGAAATTTCCGTCCCGCTCCATCCTCGCTCATGCATCCCAACCTCCCACCTAATAACAGTCATTTGATAAGATGTGGACTCACACACACTCACACATGTATGGTTTACATGTTGTTTGTTTGCACCCTGCTCACTTTTTGACCTTGCCTGGACGGTCAGCTTGTGACAGAAAGATGAATTAGCTTCAGGCAACTAGGACCCGAATCCATCGTTTGAACCTGTCCCTTGAATGCACAAATATCTTTTTTTTTTTTTTTAACACTGTGGACCTCCAACACACCTATGACACCACAGCACTGTGAACAGGCCAAATGCATATAATGATCTTCATAAATGCCTGTACTAGTTGCATCATTTGGGAGGATCATTGCGGTCCGGTGTTATAATTTTGCACGCCGGCTCATTTAAAAACAATAGCAAGCTGCAGTTGGTCAAAAGCTATATTTAGCACCATTTAGAAAACCTGGATTCATGCTGCAAAGTGGACACTGAAATTAAAGAGTCTGATTTGCATCAAATTTGCATCATGGTCTGAATTCATATGATCTTAAAAGAAGAGAGATTTGAAACCAGTCCCTTGTACCTCATGCAATGGTCCACTTTTTTGTAGCTATGCTCAGTAGGTGAACGTTTTTTTTTAGGCTAAACCCCCCCTGCAAATATGTGCTCATTAGATTTAGGCCTGCTCAGTGTGGTGTGAACAATTATTTCCACAGAGTCACAGGTTTGTCACTTTTATGCTGGGATCAATATGGATCATTACTGAGCTGTGTAAACAGTGACGCTCTATTTATTATTCCAGGGTTTCCAAATGAGGAAACTAAATTTAAATTGGATGTGTGAAGAAGGGAACAAATTGGCAATACTGCTCAAAGGATTAACGGATATTGTGTTAGTAAGAGATCTTAAAATTCCTCATGTGCAGATAAGACTGAATTTTTAACTCAGTCAAGTAACACTTCATTGGTTTTAAAAGTAGAGATCAGTCTGCTCTTTGTGGATAATACCACTGCTTTAATAAAATTATTGCTTTGTACTTCATTTTGCAAAAACCTGCAGGGCTGCTCTGAAGCTGTGGTGCAGAGATTAACCAGAGGAGACTGGTCTCTGGACCCTTAAAGGGTCAATGTCAAAGTTAAATCAAATTGTTGAATGATGAAAAATGAAAAACTTTACAACTGAGTACCTTCGTTTATTCAACATGGAGAGGTTTTGTTTTCTGCTCATTTTCCAGGTCAAAGCCGAGCAAGCATGGACAGGACGGGTCTGCCAGTTTAAAGGGATATTCCGGCATAAGTAGAAGTCATGGTCAAACACACTGTAACTTCAAGTTAGACACCCCCTTGAGAGATGAATTGTACCGACCACTTGCTTCTCCAGTTACACCAACTTTAGGAACGACCGCACGATAGCAATACACAGCGGTCTACGTCTATACGTGCAAATCTCAACCAAAACGCCACTCTATAGCCACAAATAACACTCAGAACAGCACCTATCTTCATCAACAGTACATATAGGGTCCCAGCCATAGTTCTAGCCACAAAGGATGTTTGATTTATCTACAAGGTAAGATTTGAAGGAAACTGTTTATTTGTTGTCCTCCTTAAACATCCACCACAAACATGTAAGCATCTAGTTTATCTTCACGACACATGCTTCATTTTTTCATAAACAGCTGTTAATGTTTTAAGTATTAATGGCCTACTATTCCACATTTGTCTGTCAGTCAGTGCGTTTACAAGCACAGCTTAATTGGACTAAGCTCATAATTTGTTTTTTTCGCTGAATCGGACTTCTCTCCTTGTCTGAGTATACATGCAGCTGAGAAAATTAAATTATTGACCTGAACGTGTCCTCCCCAAAACTAGGGGGCAATATAGGTCTTTTCAGCTGCACTGTTTCCGACCCCATACAACTGTCAACAACAACGGCAGGTCTGTGCCAGACGTCAGAAGTGTCTATAACTGCTGCTGGGCATTTGGAGATGGAGCATCAGTCCAGTGTTGTTTTTGTCGTACATGATGTATGCGCTACTTTTTCTGCAGATGAGGTGCACGCTACTTCCCTTCTCTGCTGTTTTTTGTTCCGGGGTTACAGGGGCGTGGCGTACGCGCACATGCATTGTCTGATCAAACTCTGACTATGCCGGTTACATGGTAGAGAAAATCGAATTCCAATCGCATTAACTGGATGTCTTAATCAGAGTTCTCAAACTCCGATTATAGTCGGACTTAGGGGTTTACATGCACTTCAGTTGTCCGGTCTTAATTGGAGTAAGGCAATAATTCGGTTTTCTCGAGTGTCATGTAAACATACTGAGTGTCAGTCTGTATGAGGAGAGCCTTCAGAGACATGCAGGTTGCTCTCAGGAGTATATCAGTTTATAATCAAGCCCCTGAATGCATAACCATAGGGATTGCTGGAGGAGGCAGGATTTATGACCTATACTGCAGTCTGTCACTAGAGGGTGCTGTTCTCGCGCTGGCTTCACCCAGCAAGGAACTCAACTTCCTCAACTCAAATTTATTTGTAAAGCACTTTGAAACAACCACAGCCAAACAAAGTACTGTATATAAATAGACAAAAGAGCACAGACATAAAAAATAATGAAAAAACAATTAAAACAGTGGATAAAATAAAAGCAGATATTAAAAAGTAAATAAAATATAGTTTCAATGTTTTTAAAAACTAATTTAAAAACATCGAAACAAATAACTAAAAACAAACCATAAAACACTAAAACAGGAGCCGAGTCTCATGCAGGGTTGAAAGCCAATTAATAAAAATGGGTTTTAAGACGAGAAGTAGACGTCGTCCATTCTATATGCAGTCTATGAGTTTAAGTGACATTTGCCAATAGGTGTTCGGATGAGTTGATGCACGCTGGGCTCAGTCTGACTGAATTTTTACTGCAAAATTTAACATGGTTTCAGCTAATTAAAAGTCAGGTTGAGTCAGCATTTCCAACATGGTGCCTTGGCCTCTAAAACGCCTCTCCAGAAAACCAATGGGTGACATCAAAGAGCATGCATGCATGTTTTATATGGTCTATCACCAAGACATGGGGATCTCCTCCAAGGCCATGGGCATCATGAAATCTTTGATGCACCACTGGAGCGGCGTTTAGTACCTCACAGAACAGGAGGTGAAATACACCGTCATTTAACATCTCCACTTTCAAACTGCTCTTTTATTTGCAATGTTGAGCCAAGTTTGCACATTTGAGACTAACTAGGCTTGAATGTATGCCGTGTAACACCTGAGAGCTGCGTGTGTTTTTAAGGTCACTGATGACAGACAAGTCGGCAGCAAGGTCGCTTTTAAAAAGAAAAGTCAATCAGGAGACACTGTAAAGTCTATTTAACGCTCACTCATCTCCATGTTTGATGGAGTAAGACAGGAGAGAAACTTCTTTTTTTGTCCTCCCTCTAGTCTGTATTCCTCCCTCCAGTCTTTATTTCAGGCTAATGGCACGTTGAGGTTAAGGACCATTAGTCCGCTCCCTGGACTATAGCTGCACCTATTATAGAGCTACAGCATAGCTTTCTTCAATGGGCCCAGCCCTACTTTATCACTGCTTACCCAAGACCTCTCCCAGAAGGTCAGGCTTTTCTAATGACTCGTGACTTGAGTCATGAGGAGGAGAGGAACACTGAATGGAGGAAAATTGCCTGGAGAGAGGGAGAGAGAGAGAGAAGAGACGGAGCAAGAATGAAAAGCAAGGAAGGGGAGAAAAAATGAAGAGGGCATGGAAAAGGTTAGCGGTGGAGGAGAAGGATATATCACTTGGACAATAATGGGTTGAATGTAGACAATGGTGGAGAACGTGGGCCATTTAGGAGTCATCGTGAAGGTTCTTGATTCAATCAGAGGGGCGTCCAGATCATCCAGAACTTCAGAGAATCAGAAGCTTAACATCTGTTTCTTTCTCTCTGGGTTTTGACCTCCTTCCAAACGTAAACAGAGTTTTAAGTCATGATACTGGAGGATGTTATATTTGATGAAGAAAAAGTCCTTTTGTTTCCTGATATTTTGTTTGAAATTTAGAGAAGCTGTGTGTGGGGTGACAATCAGGGATCACTAACGCATTATAGCCTTTTCAATGGGCTTTAATGGGCTGAGACCAGTCAGTACTGGGGGCACTAGTGTTGGGCGGTATGACGGTATAAACTGTGTGACGCCATGAAAGTGTCTAACTGAAAATTTTTTCTGTCCTGTTGATACCATAGAGAGAGAGAGCAGACGTCTGCTGCATCTCTCTGAGTCAGTGTGTAGTTGTCTGTGCTCGCTAACAGGAAAGCCAGAGTGCAGCCGTTTGGGTGCCTTAGTGGCAGATTAGTGGCAGTACCCAGCAAATGGAGGCAGCCCGACCCACCCAACACGACAAAGAGGAGGAGGAACTCGTTCTGAAAAAGGGGGCAAGTCGCAACATCGGTTGTCTGGAGATTCTTCAGATATAGAAAATCCGACAATGATCAAAAAACAAGAACATGCAAAGAGTGTCGTGTGGCTGTCGTTGCTGGAGGCGCAACTGCTTCCACCACCTAAAGATGAAACACGCCAAGCTCTATTAAGAGAGCCAAAAGAAGCGCGGTGCAACTGCTGCACCAAAAACTTAAGTTGCAGCGGCTCCTCTCATACAAAAGAGCTTGGCAGAGTCTTTCACCAAAGGTACAGTATGTGATAAAAATCATGAGACTGGTCTGGCATTTTGTTTGCATTTGTATACAAATCTGAATTTAAAAAGAAAAGGAAAATGAACAAATGCGACAGTATGGTTATTTTTAAGCCATTAAGTGAATTTACAGGGGGGAAAAAACATATTGTGAATCCCCTCCTGTAGACTTGGGTATTTTTAGCAGACTATTTAAAGCCAACCATCTCAAATTTGGGTTTTAAGATGGACAGTGATTTTAAATTTGACAGGCAAATTAGCTCAGTTGTGAAATCCAGCTTTTATCATATTAGGCAGCTGGCTAAGGCAAAGCCATTCCTTGCACGTAAGCACTTTGAAACAGTAATCCAAGCCTTTGTTACATCTCGGCTGGATTACTGTAACGCACTTTACTTTGGAGTCAGCCAGTCCTCCCTCTCACGTCTCCAGTTAGTTCAAAACGCAGCCGCCCGGCTCTTAACTGAAGTACGTAAGAGGGAGCACATTACTCCCATCCTGGCCCCCCTCCACTGGTTACCCGTGCATTTTAGAGTTCATTTTAAGATTCTTTTATTTGTTTTTAAATCTGTAAATGGTCTGGCTCCATCTTACTTCTCTGTCCTTCTCCACCCCTACACCCCTGCTTGGTGCCTCAGGTCAGCTGATCAGCTGCTCCTGGAGGTACTGAGGTCCAAACCGAAGCTCAGAGGGGATAGATCTTTTTCTGTTGCAGCCCCAAATTTATGGAACGAGCTACCCCTCCAAATCAGACAAGCCCCCACACTGTCCATTTTTAAAACTCGTCTTAAAACCCATTTTTATTCATTGGCTTTTAACCCTGCATGAGACTCGGCTCCTGTTTTAGTGTTTTATGGTTTGTTTTCAGTTATTTGTTTCTATGTTTTTAAATTAGTTTTTAAAAACATTGAAACTATATTTTACTTTTTAATTTTGCTTTTATTTTTGATTGTTTTTTTTACATCTGCATTGTTCCGTCTATTTATGTACAGCACTTTGTTCAGCTGTGGTTTTTTTAAAGTGCTTTACAAATAAAGTTGAGTTGAGAATATTGTGATGTAAACCGTTACTGTGATATGAAATTACTCATACCATGACAAAAGATTTTGTTCACACCACCCAACACTAGAGCGCACTAACTGTTTTGGTTTTACATTTTGGGGAGTTTTCATGCAGCTAATATCTCAGATGAACCCTCTTACTTTAGTTTGAGTGAAATTCCTCTTTTATGAGCCTTAATCATCCACAAAGGACTACAAACAAAAATATGAACAAGGAATTTACTCTTTTATATATAAAATACAGTTTGCAAGCTTAGCAGAGGTCAACATATGCTGTTTTGCATTTAACTGTGGAGCAATTACAATGACACAGAAGATGCATTAGCAACCGGATAGTAGAATCATTTCTGCAAGATGACCATTTTTAAGTAAATACAGGTTTTCCCAGCAGAGATGGTGGCTGAAGATGTCTGAGTCACATTCAGGGTACTCGCTTGTCCCGGTTTTTGTGGATTTCCTTCCTGCAGACTCACATCAGACTGTATTTTTACTCAGCTAACTAATGGTTGAATGTTTTTACATTGTTCCACAGGGTGTCCTGGATGCAGCTGCGTCAAGCCTCAGTTTGATGGCTAATAAAGTCATTTCACAGCATCCACCCTTTCTATTAAAACAGCATGGGCTGATTTTAATTGTCAACAAGTAAGGAACAGGACAAACTGTCACTGGATTTATTTGGTTAAAAAGCTAATATGCTGCACTCATGGAAAGAAAATGCTTCTGATAAAAGAATAAAAACTAAGTGTGCCCTCACTACTTTCGATGGAGTATCACGAATCAGTCACTGGGCTTTGATAAATCACACCCATGTGGAATTAAAGCTCACATTTTCTGGCTCAGAAGTCTGGGAATTTAAAAAATATGATCCAATTGTAAAAAATTGAGCTCCATGAAATAATAATGAGTATATAAGCTGGCGTATTAACCAGGAATCCCTGGACATGAGTGAGTTATCAGAATGCACTCAAAATAACTGCGTACTATATTGACACAGAGTGAACTCATCTTACTTTTTCTTGCTAATTAAAAAAACATAAAACTAAACTCTTAATTTCACTGGAAAAATAAAACTCTGTAAAGGTGTCCTTCACCTGTAAGTTACAGTTTCAGACCACACTGGTGTAATTTCATCGTTAATACAGTTCACTGATGAAAGTTCATTCAGTTAATTTACAAATCAAGGTTTTGGTCAGAATTGCTTCACATTTTTAAAATGGACTTCAAAGCTGTTTAACAAAACAAATGAATGGTTTTCTCTATGTGTCATTAAAAATGTAATTAACCATATTTAACTTTTAAAACTCATCATGTCTTCACGGAAATGCAATCAGACCGAGACGCTAAGGCAGAAGAACTACCGCGTCTGCAGTACAAAATGATTAATATGGTGATTATTACTTCAAGGATATGATAAAGAAATTATCATAAATGTTCTTCCATGAGCTGCGTCACCCCGCCTCAGTTGATGATGGACAAGTCGAGGTCTCGCGACAAACAAGCGGCTGATGGAAGAGAGTAGGTGAGTTGTGTTTAGTCTCTTTGCTAAAGAAATTAGGCAAAGTTAAAAAGATGTTTGGTGACTTGTACTATGACTTGGACCCTATATGTTCTGTTGATGAAGTTAGGTGCTGTTCTGAGCATTATTTGTGGCTTAGGAGTGGCATTTTGGTTGAGGTTTGTTTATGGCTACTCAGACCCGCTGTGTATTGCTATCGTGCGGTCGTTGCAAAAGTTGGTTTAACTCGAGAAGCAAGCAGTCGGCAACATTCATCTCTCGAGGGGGTGTCTAACTCAGTGTTGTGGTGTGTTTTACCCTAAATTAATTTTTCGCAGGAATATCCCTTTAAGGAGACTAACGGGGGGTGGCAGTGGCGTTGAGTCAGGGGTTCAATCCCAGGTCCTGCTGTCCACATACCAAGGTGTTCTTGTGTAAATGTGTTGATGGATTAGTTAATGATCATCAGGGATGTCCCAGTCCAATATTGATATTGAATATCAGTTCGATATTAGAAAAAAAAAAAAATATTGGATTATATCGCCCTGCATCTAAAATTTTCAGTCCATTCCAGACTCTGCTCCAGCACCTCTATCTAGCAGTGTCCAGATCCAGCATTCACAGCCCACATAATCACAACAACAGTGCGTACTAAGGTACCAACTAAATAGCAAGAAGTAGGAGTGATGTCGGCTGTGTGGCAGTATTTTTCATCTAATTCCGAAAAAGATATTGCAGCTGAAAGCAAAACTTGTCATGCACAAGTTCGTGCCAATATCGGATCAACAGCAGCCAATACTGAAAGCTACAATATCGGTATCATATCGGAAGTGAAAAAGTTGTATCAGCACACCCCTTAATACTAATGTGTATATTATGCAGGACTCAAACTAGATTTTAGGCCTGACTGCCACCTTCACGATTCACTTATTTAGTATTTTTGACTCCAGGTCAGATTGCCCTTAACTGAATATCCACAAGAACCAATGAGAGAAGCAGTTTGGGGAGCATCTCCTCCAGATGGACAACCTCATTTTGACATTGAAGCTTCCTCAACTCGTGCACTGACTAACATGAAAGAAAGCACTACACTTTAAGATTTCAAGTAGCTCTCAATTAGCAGCTATTTCTTACGTCCATTTTTAAGATATTTTTGCAGAGAAGCAAGACACACTAAGCCTGGAAAGCCCATTTTTAAAGCAAAACTCAACAAATTAGCTATATATACTTGTTTTACAGCCGATGGTCTCCCACTATCTTATTATCGGTTCAGCTGTGAAAGTTGTCTAGTGTGTGGCGAGCTTCATATAGCAGCCTCTAGAATGAGGTGTGAATGTGGTATGTGACAAAAAAAGCTTTGAGTGGTCAGAAAACCAGAGAACTGGCTTTATAAAAACATTTACAATCCACTATTTGGACAGTCCACGTATGAAATACACAAAGTCAGCAGAAAGAGCAACACAGAGGACCACAAGTGCCACATCATTTCAGAGAGGGATATTCAGAAAGAGAGCAGCACAGGCATGAGCAAAAAGCAGACAATGATTCAACTACAACCCTGGAAAATTGGAAAGTAAGCAGATTCTCCCTCTCTTTCTTTTTTTTAGCATAATTTAAGCTGTGCTGCTCTGTGAGGAGTTGCGATATCCAGGAGGAGCTTGGAGTAGAAGCACAGATCTTGAGTGTGGAAAAAAAAAAAAAAAGCTCACTGAAGGAGTCGTCGTTTCGTCATCTGATCAAAATGCCTCCTGAGTGCCACCTTGGCAAAATATTCTGGACATGTCCAACAAGAAGGCAACCTTAGCCATCCTACGCTCACATGAGTTTCCTCCCGGGGGGAAAACATTTCCCGGCCAGCCCGGGAACACCACAGGATCTCCTTGCAGGAGCTGGAGGACACGGCCAGAAAGAAAGACGTCTGGGGCTTCTCTGCTTACCTTAGTGCCACCACCAGGGCGCAGATAAGAAGAGGAAATGGATAGATTGAAGGATGGAAAATAAAATATCTGTTTCATGGAAAATATGAGTAATGCCAGCCAGCTGTCTGGATGAGCTTATCAGCCGTAAGGCATTGGACCACGGTGTCTCAGAACCACCCCATTTGAGCATACAGGACAGAAATAGTTTAAAAAATGGGAGAGAGATAAGAAAAGGAAAGGTATATGCAGAAAGATACAGCGTCATTGTCGGAATATTGCCTCCACAGGTACAGGACACAGTGACTTGATAATGTCAGCCAGTGATTGGAAAGTAATTGCTTTCTAATGAATTTCAGTTTTTCCCTGGAATGTCATCTGTTGCCTCTCTCTATAAGATAAGGCGCTGATGTGAAGACCCGCTCTCAGGGAAATAATGGGAAAGCATCAGACGCATAATTTTGACAAACCGTGGCGTGATGCAAGCTCTGCCTCAAATTATTTCTGCACATTTTCTCTGCCCAGTTGTACTGCATTATCGTCAAAACAGTAGGAGGATGTTTCACCGTGCTGTGGGCAAATGAAAATAGAATTGCGCATTTTATAACAGGTTGAGAATATTGTATCGGGTGCCAGTCAGGAAAAAAAGTTTCCAAGGTTAAAGGAAAGTTAAAACTTTGAAAAGCTGAAAAAAATAGTTTGATATTTTGGCAAACTTCACTTCCTCAACGAGGAGTTATATGAAAAGACCAACAACTCTCTCTTTTTCTTTACTTGGCACTTGGACTGAAACAGATATCAGTTTTTTTTTTAATGCTATGAAGGGTTATGATGTGTTTTAAAGTTACCCCAAAGGATGCCAGTGGCAGTAAAGGAAAATTTGCTGACTTTGACAAGGAGCAGTCTGGCTGTTTATCTCTGTTGGCGATGCTAATGGCAGGGGTAGAGAGAGTACTACAAACTTTTTTTCTTTTTTAACTGAAGCAGATTAACAAACCAATAGTTGTACTTTTACTGAGGTAATATGCAATAAAAGTCAGTTTTACTGCATCAATAACTTAAATTATCTTTATATTTTCAAAGGGAGCTTATTCCATTACAGTAAATTAATGTTATTTCCCACTTGAATCTCAAATTTTTACTTTCTAAAAGAATTAAAGCCACTGTAAGGAGTTTTTGACTGGTTATTAACACTTAGAACTCCGCTGGATCGCCGGCGATCCTAAGTGACACCATTAATATTGTTTACAGCATCTCAGGGACTGTAATGTGTAAATTTATGGGATGAAAAGTGTTCAGAAGTTTACCCCTTTGGCAATCGATCAAGGGTTTCCAGGCATTTCTACACCTGCCACAAGGTTTACAATCCAGAAACAAAAATAGGTGTTTGATCAAAGACGTTTGATGGTAAATCTGCAGTGATATACTAATGAAAACATGATTATTTATCATATTGTTGTGATAAAAAAAAGATCGCTATCCCTATCGCTAAATGCCGCTAATGTCTTCCAGGTTTGACAAGCTGTTTTGATGATGTCTTTTTCTTTCAAACTTTCGACCAATTACATGGTTTCATATTCTTCTTCTATTGTTCCCTTGACAGTAGTGTCCAATAAGAGGCAACCAAAGATCAACAAGAGATAAGAAAGCTCCCTACTTGTCTGCAAAATAAGAAATAATGGTCCTCAATGATTGGAAACAAGCAAGGAAGAGATTATGAGCTGTATGATGTGGCCCTCTGCCTCATCCTAGACAGGAACTGTTTCAAGGAGTAAATGGTAAAAAACGCCTGGAAGAATTAGTGTAAATATGTAAATAGTTTCTGTTGTGTGTTTGTTCCAATCCCAATACTTCTTCTCCTGATAGCCAAGACTTGAGAGAATGATGTGCAGGTGAGAAACAGCTTGGTCACTGTAGATTTATATGTTTTTTGAATGAAGTACTGTTGGTATCAATTTCCGTTTTTGTTTTTTGTTTGACTTCCATGGTTTTGAATCTGCTGTCACATTTATTTTACATAATTTCTACCCATAAACGTAAAGCTGAGGTTGTCCTGAAAAAAAAAAAAAGATGTGTATATATTTGCTGTGCTTGAAAGGATAGAGTTGCTACATAGATTTTTACAATATTAAAAAAAACAAAAAAAAACTGGCGGACCAAAAAAAGCAAAATATAGCTGGGAGTTCTAAGGGTTAGCCAGGCTAAAATGAACAGTGATGGCACTTTTTGACCCACAGAGGCAAACAAGGCCACAAATGACAAGAAATACAACTATTATGTTGTAACTTTAGAGGTCAGTAATTGCGATAAGAGGGTAGGAGTCCGACCAGATGTTACAGAACCCTAAAGAAACAACCTTATTTTACTTTTTCCAGTTCAAATATTCACAGTAAGTGGCATATTTCACAGTTTTCAGGGCTAAACATGTGCAGATGTGAGGTCCCTCTTAGTCCACAGGGGGCGCCAAAACTAACACCATGCACACAGTTTCAAAAAAGAGCTTTAAAGTGCAATTATTCATATCAAACTCTATAATAACAGTTAATGTAAACTAGTTAGTTTTTAGATCTGTGAAAAAATAATTAAAAAGTGAATGATCAATGTGACCCAGTCTGGTTTATTTGTGTGAATTAAGCTTTGACCTGATTAGTGGTGTGAACCTATCGCTTTAATGCAGCTTAAATTGTAATTATATATTTTGAGTTTAAATTATTTAAATTCAATTTATGTTTGATTTTTCCAGTGCAGATATCAACCAATTAGCGGGCTGTCACACAGCACTTTGAGGTTATTTCTTTTTCCAGTACCTGAAGCTGTAACGTAATTGTTGTAAGTACAACACTTTAACAGATAATATTTACAAAATACCTCCTCCAGAAAGTAAAAGAACATAACGATACTCAATTACAATAACATGGGTGATTTAATTAGCTTCATTCCACCCCTGCCATAAGACAAGTTGAACTATGTTGACAGTGCTGCTCTGTACACACCGTACAGTCATGAGTGTTTCCAATTTACTCATCAAACAAACTCTGGAGGGACTATGTCTCTCAGCTGGCCTGGGAACGCCTCAGGGTCCCCAAGGGAGAGAGAGCTAGACGAAATGACCGGGGTGAGGGAAGTCTGGGCTTCCCTGCTTAGACTGCTACTCCCATGACTTGACTCCAGATAAAAGGCAGAAGATAAATGGATGGAGATGGACATCAAACTCTTCGTCCGTTCTCCTCTATTCCCTGTTTTTTTTTTTTTTTTTGTCATATTTTTCTTCCATGTTCCCTAATTTACTGTTTTTGGCAACGCTTCCATCCTCTCCTGTTGAAGTTAGATTTCTTGCTTCCTTGCCAGACTCTGATTAATTTCACCTGTCCTTCATTTGCCTCACTGAATCACTCAGTTCCTGCTCTTTCCTTTTTCCTGTTCCACTTTGATTTTGTGCCATGTGTCGAGAGTTGCAGCCTTTCCTTATTTTTACTCCTTATCTTTTGAACCTTTATCTTGTTCTTCTGGACTTGCTGGTTTCTGAACTGTTGACCCTCACCAGCTTTAAAGCCTTCAACCCATCTCTCTACTTTTTGCAACAAACCCATTGAACTGCATCAGCCTGTCTTTATAATCTGCATTTTGGGTCCCATCCCGTGTTCTCTCTTTTTCCGGCTTCAACAGCTGAGATTCGGTCAAACAATTCACATTCTGTTGGTTAAAACTTAATTGCAGCAGCGGAGCATTGTTCCTGTTTGGTTTCAAAGCTCCAAGCTCATCAAAACCGACAATTGACGAGATAATGTCCAAATCCCCCTTGCTGGAGCCTCCAGGTGGATGCTAGGTTGGTGGTGGGGCTGAGAGTTAAAGCGCAGCACAGTTGCAGAAGTGATGACAATGACTGAGTCGAGGGAGTGACTGAAAATCTTTGGGTTTCAATGGATTGCCAGATTTGGAGGGTACTTAAGTAAAACGGATATGAAAATGCTCCTTGAGGGACATTTGATGGGGTTAAGTGCAGCTGCATGAGTTATACGCCACGAGCTACAGTGGAAGCTAAGATAAGATAAGAAGAACTTTAAATATCCCGAGGGGAAATTCGAATGTCTGTTCGGTTCAGCCCCTTTAACGAGAAACTGCTGGGAGGACCGGTTGGCATGCTAGGCTACAGTTTTCTGCAGATGATGCTCTGTTTTACGACACTCTGGCTCAAGCACTCATTTTATTTAAAGTGTATGCTCTGATTTGACTTTGCCACCAGGAAGCCCATTAATTTTGGAGAAGCACACATACAAATTCCTCTGCCTGCAGTGCGATCAGTCACTATGTCTATAAGGTTTAAGTTAGTACAACGCTAACAATTTAGCATCTCAATTGGCATCATTTCAAGCACCACATGCCAAAGATAAGAAAGTTTTCACCTTTTACAGCTTTTGACTTCTAAAAATCGAAGAAAGCAAGTTACAGTCAGCAGCATTCAGAGTAGTAGTGAGCTGTGTTTGGTGAATAATGCAGCCTCAATAGGTCTGCTGGTACATCCAAAGATCCAGAGGTAATGTTAACACCAAGTCTAACTCAAGACAATAGCGACTTTTCTCAGTTATTGGACATTTACTTGCAGTTTCAGTCCTACAAAAGATGTCTACAATAAAAATCACCTGACCACACCCGCTCAGTGTGTTGCAAGTGGAGAACAAATATGTGTAGGCTTATTGACGCCACATTCAAGTGCTGCAAAATGTACACTGAAAGCAAGAAGAGTGCTCAGGTTAGAGTTTAGGGCAGAAACGATTCCTTGAGTACCTCGATTACAAAAAATGATTAAAGAATTTTCTCTGCGAAACAGTGACAATTTGAGCTTATTAACAAGTACTCATGGCAAAGATTATTTTCAAGGTGACAACGCGCTATCATCACGGAAGGAGGAGTAAGCTCGGTTTTGATTTTGCGGAGCAGAAAAAATACATGATGAGAGGGGCTTTTCTTCTACAGAGCTCCAGTAGCTCATTAGCACTTCGCCTCTGAGTTGTGGGCGGAGACAGCGCTGCACTGCACACTCCTCTTCATGCTGGCTTGTAGCCTAACATTGCCGGTGTAGTAGCAGAAGCAGGTAACATAAGAACTCTTCAGCTCTCAGACACTAATGTCTTTAGGGGCATGATGAAAGTTAATATCATAATTAGCTTTCTTACAAGCATTGCAATCCGCTAACGCACACACTTGTTCTGTGATTGTTCTGTGCTGATTGCACTTCAACTAAAAAAAAAATGTTTTATCCTATTAATTAATCGATGGAATATTGGGTAGAATACTTGATGACTAAAGTATTCCATAGCTGCAGATCTATTACCCCTAATTTCCACCACATCCGGAACAGCTACGAAAAGGCTGCATCCGCCAATTGTAGCTGATCGTAACCATTCAAGTTAATGTGTCAATTTCTGCCACCTCCTTTCTTTTCCGCTGCGGATTGCTGGACTCCACAGCTGACTGCAAGAGTTCTATTTTTTTCAGACACCGGAGCATGCCGGATATATTCAGATTAATTCACAAAAAAAAAAACATCTGTCTTCTTGTCAACCAAAAACACTCCATGTTTCAGGCAGATTGTATTTCACACCATGCAAATGGGCGGGGACGAACAATGAAAGGTTTTTAGACAGCATTTCACCCCGAAGACACCATGGATGAGGAGATGCTAATTTTAGAAGTTTAGAAGTAGATTTCCTCCTCTGGAAGGACACAATCTACTGCTTATATGGTTAACCTATGTGGCAGGAGACAACTTTTTTATCGCGCGATTGCACATGAATCCGCAAGTTTTTGTGAGTTTTTGCGATTCCTGCTGTCCGTATTCTGCCACGAAATTTGCCTCACAAACAGATCCAGTAGGAATTGGCTGACGGTGAAAATCGGAGCCGTTCCTGATGCGGTGGAAATTGGGGGTTAGAGTCCTTCAAAATTAGCTAAATCTGCAGAAAACTGTAGCCTAGCTTGCATGCCGGTTATCCTGGTAGTCATTAAAGAGGCTGGAATCCATCGTGGCTAGTGCACCTAAATTTGAAGTTACACCACTATATCCCCTTCAGTTTATATTCCCTGTTCGCAAAAATATGCAGTGACACGTTGCATACCATAAATAGATAAAGTATTTGGGTTTGGTTTTTGATATATCTCTCTCTTCAACGTGTCTCGACTCAGTTCTGACAGGCCCTACAGGATTTTAGAGAGTTCTGGGTCTCATGGGGGCACAGCAGTGCAGATGTTATTTTCTTGGTCCAATTCTGAAATTGTTTATTTCTTTTCCTTCCCTCAGCCAGAGGGCAATGTAATGCACCCAATACTCCATACCCAGAACCTGATACAAAAACAGTTCTGCAGAGTCTAATACATGTGAGGTGCACTGGTGCCTTAAACAACAAAATAAAACCAGCAGCTCATGAAAGCATCAAATTGATATATAAAACAGGATAGAAAAACTTTGGGAAAGCAATAGCACAACATGGATGTTCACAAAACAGCAAAGAAACTCATTTTCCTCTAACAGATAACAGTGAATAATGTGTCTCTATTCAAGAAAACCAAGGAGACCAACTTTTCGAAATACAACAGCGGGACAGAAATAACTAAACTTTGGACGCCTAACAACAGCCTGTGCGTCCTTGTGAGGAGATGTTTGCTCCAACAAAGATAGGTCTGAATGGATGTTTGTGCGTCTGTGTCTGTGTGTGTGTATGTGTGTGTGTTTACGGGCATGTGCCGACATACATAATTTCTGCAAAGCTTTGGCAGAAAGCTGATTAAAGAGTGAATGAGGAAGTTGATTTCTACCCCACAGTGGACCCACAATGTGCAGGATTAATCAGGCCCGGCTCCTATCCATGCAGGTTAATTAGGGTTAAATGATAATTAGGACACCATTAAAAAGGCAAACAACCACAGAGGACCCTTAATCCACACAATGCTGCCGCTGCGGGTAGGTTTATTTGTTTGTGGATGGAAGGTGTTGTTGTGCATTTTTGTGTGAATTTATGTGTGCTGTGTTGTATTGGAAAACTCCATTTGTTTTCCTTTCAGTGTGTATTTCATCCTGGAAAGTATTACCTTGTTTTGAACCTTGAAGAACCAATGTTAGTTTTGGGGATTTTTGCAGAGGTGAAGGACTTGGCATCTCATTCTTGCCTGCGTGCTTCTAAAATAGCATTTTAAAAATACCCAAGGTTGGACTATCTTTACAACTATAATTATGATACAACCACGTTTGAATGCTGCGTTAAATGTCCATGAAACATTATTTCATAGTTTGCAAATCATTAAGAAAAATTGAAATATCATTCTATTAAGGGAGAATTAAAGCTGGTCAGTTTAGCACCTGACTCTCCTACTACAGAGCCATACTGTTGTAATATGTGCAGAATACAGTCTAAAAAGGTAGTATGTTGTCCTAAAACCTGTAAATACTGTTCAGCATTAAAGGAACATTCCGGCGTAAATTTAAGTTAAAGTCAAGCAGACCGTAACATGGACAGACCCCTCTTTTAGAGATGAATGTTTCCGACTGCTTGCTTCTCTAGTTATACCAACTTTAATAATAATAATAATAATAATGCATCAGATGTCATATAGCGCTTTATCAGAGACCCTCAAAGCGCTTTACATTGGATACATCATTCATTCGCTCACACAGTCACACTTTGGTGGTGGTGGAAACGTGGCTGCCATTCTGCGCCTACGGCCTCTCCGACCACCACCACACAACACTCACAATCATTCACCAGTGGAGGACACACACTGGGAGCAAGGTGGGTTAAGTGTCTTGCCCAAGGACACAACGGACAGACTTGGATTAGGGGGGAATCGAACCGCCAACCTTCCGGTTATTGGACGACCGCTCTACCTCCTGAGCTCCTGCCGCCAACGACGGCACGATAGCAATTCACAGCGGTCTACGTCTCCACACGCAAACCTCAACCAAAACGCCACTCTATAGCCACATATAATGCTCAGAACAGCAGCTAACTTCATCAACAGTACATATAGGGTCCCAGCCATAGCACTCAGCATCAAACATCTTGAATCAATTACCAAGTGCAGCAATTATTCCCATGAGGTAATTATCATCATAATAATCATTTTGCACTGCAGACGTGGTAGCTCTTCTGCCTTAGCGTCTCGGTCTGATTGCATTTCCATGAAGAAATGATGAGCTGCAAAACTCCGCAGCACTCGGTGATTGACTCGTCAGGGCTCCCCCACAAGCTCGTGGCTGCTGGAGAAGAGTGGGTGAGTTGTGTTTGGTCTCTTTTCTCAAGAAACCAGGCAAAGCTAAAAAGATATTTATGGCTAGTGCCATGGCTGGGACACTTTCTTCTAATATGATCATGGATGCAGGCTTGTAAAAACATATGCAGACAAAAACCAGATCTGCTTTCAAAAATAAAGGATGCAGAAAAGTTTGATTTGTCAGTTTTCCCACTTCACAAACAATTCTTGATCATGCGTATAGGTTTTCTTTTTATTTTTTAGGGGGGGGGGGTTAGTGATCTTTAATGCAGTGTTTCCTAAAATCAAAACCACTGAATATTGGTGGTGGGCAGGGTTGCCAGGTGTACAATAATTATCCCCTCTGTACGATGTACGATAAATAACCCAAAAAAGGCTAAATGTGCAATAATTTGACAGTTTTGTGAACATGTGGTGCAACGGGACTGTCTTGATCTGCCAGACACTTTATTTTTCAGTTGGTTTTTTTTTGTGAACCCTTGAGGCATCTTTTACCACGTGATACTCCATCCAATCGTAGTTTCAGTGACAATTGCCTCCGATAGAGTGACCATATCCTGACTTAAAAAAAAACAAAAACACGACTACACGGGGGCTGAGTCATGGAGTCACATGAAGTCAATTTTGAGAGTTTTTTGGTAGGATCAATCGTCTTTTACCTGCTTCTAAATCAGTAAGTATATGTGACACAAACTCAAAACTTCCGTTCACAACCGTGGACATTTGAAGGATTTTATAAACTTCCCCGGACAGCCCCCCAAAAAGAGGACACGTCGGGGTAAAAGAGCACGTATGGCCAGCCTCTCAACAACATGCAAGACAGGCTGTTAATCATGCGAAGTTGGGATTTGCCACAGTGCCTGTAGGACACTAAACAGAGTGACTATATGTGACTATCATGCAACTGTAAGATTGTTATTTTAATTTTGCCAGGTGTACGATAATTTTCCCCAAAACACAATAATTTCGAGTCTCTGGTACTATAATTCTGTACTTCCCATCTGGCAACCTTGTCAAATAGTTGAACTTTGTGCTCACCCAGTTTGTCACAGAGGGATGGACCTGTTTGAAAATATCTTATTTGCTGGCAAAGAATATTAAAATTTTAAAAATGCCATTTTCATGAAACAGATTTTTCAGTTACAACATTTAACATGTAATTGGAAGGATTCTAATAAGATAATTTGTAAAGCATCAAAATCCACTTTTATCAAAATTTTTGAACAGTTTTGAATTGCAAACATCCTTTCCACTTTGTATTCGCTGCTGACATGCGCACCCATTAAGTTCCCCTTGGTGCAAATGTAGTTATGACTAAAACCCAGAGTGCTTTTCCTCATAAATGATGGGATGCAAACGTGTCAGGGCCGACCTGGAAGATCCTCTTTGTCCTTTCTCTGATCACAACAATTCGCTCCTATTTTGTGCTCGCAAATGTGACACGGGGATGTTGCAGTGACAAATTGGAATTGATTGGAGCCTTGGCTAAAATGTCTCAGGTTGTGACCCCTGAAGCTCAAAAGCATTTTCTATATTAGTATTCTGCACCTCACAGCTCCCTACCTTGCAGCCAAGGTTTCGGAGCATGAAAAGAATCAATGCACCTAAGAGTATCTTTTCACTTTTCTCAAGTTCATCTCACTTTTTTTTGGGGCTTGGTGTATTTCTTTGGTATTAATAATATTTTTATCACTCTATAAGCACTGCTACTTCAAGGCAAGGTCCTGTATTGAAAGCCAAACCAAATCTCCAATGGCCTTCTAGAAATGCAATAAAAGGTCTTTTGTGCATGAAGGTAGGACACCAAAATGAATGAGGATTTTTACCATTGATGAAATGCCGCCATTGAGTTTCTGTGGACCACACTGATGGTTTAAAAAAGGTTTGGTTTTACTCAGAAGTTTATTGTGTAATTTATTCCTGGTGGCGGACAAAGGACACATCATTATTTGAGTTAAAGTAGAGATACTCCAAGGCAACTAATGGTTACTTGAGGTGAAATACAAAGTGTAACTGCAGCCCGTCTCTAAAATTTTGGATTTTTCTTTCTTTAAACATGTTCCAGCGAACGATTTTAAAACTCACCTTTTGAAAAGGCAGACATATCAATTAAAATATCAACTTTAAAACGACTGTTTTAGGCAAAGTTTGGCAGTGCTTGTTTTAACTCAGAATAATGAGGATGCTTTAAGAGACCCGGACATTTAATATGATATCTGCCAAATTTCCAGAGGCCTGAAACATCCATTCCCATCTTAAATGGTAGAGCCAATTGTCTAGGCTCATCTGCACCCCCATTACGCGATGAATAATGCAACCCGATAATCTGTATAATGATCATTGAGTCATTTGCATAAAATAGTCAAGAGAAAATATTTAAATCTCTCAAAGAAGACTTGGTGAGGTGATTTTTTAGATGATTTAGGACAGCAGCAGAGCTCCAGTCCCCTCTGCTGCTTTTACAGGCTGTAGTCTGCATTCATTGCACCTGATGGATATCGCCACCGTGCAGCTTGAGGCCCTGACAAGGGTAGCGGTGGTTACGGTGGCGGCGGTTTGTAATCCTCTTTAGGGTCCCCAGATCTCTCGGTCTACCTCTGAATTCCTTGCGTCTCCAGCACCCTGATGTACACTTGGTAAATTTATCAGCACAAAACACCCTCTGCATGCCCGAGTGAAAGCCGGAGCTTCGAGCTGATAGCACAGCTGTACAGTAGAGGTGGGCATTTTATTCCATCATATTTTTGCTTTATTTCTTCCTTGGAAGGTTGCATCAAAAGGTCCTCCTGTGATCCCACTGCAGACCAACTGAGTAATTCCAGAGCGGCGATAAGGGTTTGGATAAGCATAATGACGTTTGGAGGTGTGAAGTTTTTGCTTCCTTTGAATGGCAATGGTGATTCTCTGCTTACACCTCTGTGCTTATTTAGAGCCAGGGCTATGGCCTGGAATTTCAATGGTGGTTGTTATTCACAGACATGTTTTTCCTGCGTGTCTGTGTGTGTCTGTGTGTGACCTGCATTCTTCTCCCTTCCAGCAGGTCCAGCAGTTTCCGCCCGATGAGTGTTGAGCTAAAGGTGTCACCCTGAGGGGTCACATGTCCGCCTTCTCGGTCGGCTTCCTCTGCACATGCAAGATTAAGGATGTATTAGTTTGTTTTCAGTGTTCTTGTGTAATCGGAGAAAAGAAAAAAAGTGTGAATGGAAGTCAATCTGTGCCACCTGGATTTGAATTTTATTTTCTTAAACTAAATTTTTCTTGCATCGAAATCAAACTATAGAATTTCAAGCATGCATTTCTATTTCTTATTTCTTATTTCTTATATCTCTATTTCACTATTTTTTTTTTTCACAATGATGAAATAAATTGAGTGTCAAAAAAAAAAATTTGGTCTCTCAAAATATTCTTGTAGTAAAAATTCAACTTAAAAAAAAAACCTGCAAAACAAAAATTTCAGTATAAAAAACAGACCGACTCAACATCTGGGTAATAAGGGAGATGCAATAGATTCCTCACTCTTCCACTAGGGTCACATGAACAGTCTAGCATTATTTGATTGGCTGGACGATGGATGATTGAGCCAGGAATCGATTTCCTCTCCCTGATTACCCGGATGTTGAGTCGGTCTGTTTTACACTGAATTATTGGACACTTAAAATGTTTTTTATGTTGAATTATTTTATTTTATTTTTTTACACAGCTTTTTTTTAAGTTGAATTTTTACTAAACAAATCTTTTTAGAGACTGATTTTTTTACACTGAATTTATTTCATGATTGTAAAAAAAAAAGTGTCAGAAATAAAAATGCATGCTTGACAATCAATAGTTTCGAAATTGAAAGTCTGATTTTGATGCAAAAATATTCAGCTTTAGAAATTCAAATTCAAAATCAGATGGCACAGATTTGTTTGTAAGGTTTTTTTAATTTCTCTCCTGGCTTTGGAGTTGCTTGGTTGTTCACTCCACTGCTTTGGTTCCTGCAGGAATATCTCCACGAATAAGAGAGCTTTACTGTGCTTTACTGATATTCATGCCCCCCTCTGAAAAGATGCTCGCGACTGAATGTTGCGATCCCCAACCTTTCCTCAAATGCATCCAAGGGGGTTTGACATTTGTCGCCTTCGGGGAAATAACCATGGGCTGCACTGCGGCCTGACATTCGGCACAAACTCCCCTGAGTTTGAACCCTAATGGCTTCGGTGATCCCCTGAGTTTTCATCAGGATCCATCAACAGAGTGGCGTATTTTTTATTTATTTTTTTTGAACAGCACAACAGTCCGTGTCCCGCAGGATTCGTGTTTGTTCGTTTCAGATTTGTAAGCTACTTTGGCTCCACAGTCCTGACCTTTGATGAGACAAGAAGGGTTGGACAATACAAAAACACTGAACACATGCATGACTCATCTCTGTATGACTCACTGGTCATTGCATCAGCATGATAATACACCATCAGTTACCTAACCGTAACCCTGATATCCAAGAGCAGATCCAATAAATGTTGGAACCATTTCACAATTACTCACATGCAGAAGCTAACTGCAGTCATGCTCATAATCTGAGATGAGGACGCATGATTGAAATGATTACAACAATGATGGAGGTGAGAGGATCAGAGGAGATCACTGACGTATTGATGGATGCATATCTGAGATTTCAAGTGCTGAAAAATGATAGCTAAAGCATTTTGATTCAGCAACACAAACAAGTACCACATACTGCATTAACCCTCCTCCTGTGTTAGGGTCTGCACTGACACGTTTTTGATTTTAATTGCTTAAAAGAACCACTTTAATTAGCTTTTTTTTGCATCAAGACTTTTTGACATTGTCAGGAACCTCTATTCCAACAAAATAAAAACAAAAAAGTAAATTGACTAAATTATAAAATGCTCTTATTAATATTATGGCACTTGTTGTGTTAGGATCACTGTTGACCCGGTTAGATCCAAATCTAATAATTAGAGCAAAAACTGAAATCATAAGTGCACTGTGAGGCACCACACTGACAGTCAGATCCTCTTCCAATCATGTGAGATATAGGAAATTCTCATTCTGCCATGTCTCACTGCACAAAAAACGTCAGGCATGTCCAGACATGTGAGATCAATTCAGTATAGATGTCTGTGTGAGGGGTAAACTGACAAAGAAAGAACCAGAGCCCCACTACAAAAGCTATTCTAAGCAATACTTTCATGGATAATGAAGTTTAACAAGGTAACCTAGAGATGAGAACCAAATTGGACGATAGAGAAATGTTTTTGTGTTATTTGCAGCTGATTTAAGACACAGGTCAAAACCGACCCTTAACATGGTGGGTGCGTAGTAAAAGCTCACACAGGAGGCAAGTTAAAAATATCGTGTTTAGCATCTAGTCTCCAGCCTCAACACTCCTCGCAGTTTTATCGTCAGTGATGAGCGATGAGATAATATCTTAAACCCTCTAGTCGCAGCCTGCAGGTGGATGCCGGGGAGGTGGAGGGGCTGTAAGTTTGACTGCTGCCCCGTGGCGATGGCAGAGCAGAGGCAGGGACCAGAAATGATGCAGCGAACATAGAATGCCAAATTTGTGAGATAAGTTAGCGGGTGTTCGGGGGAGTTTGGAAGTGTGAAATAAGAAGAAGCCCGTGTCGCTTCATTAGTGACTGTATTTCCATTTGTAATTATGTTGTTTTTGTGTCATTCCACAACAACTGTCCTGTCGCCATTACAATTGAATGGAGCACTGACTGTGCGCTGGAGTGCAACCTCCACAAACATTACATTAAAGATAATGTCTTTGTCAACAACAACAGAGAAACTTTATCTACATCTGCAGACATGACTTCTATCTGCACGTTTTTAGGCTTTCTTGAAGGTCATTCAATAAAAGCAAATAGAAAGGGTTTCAAGCATTAAAGCTCCACTGGGGACTTTTTTTTCACATTTATGAAACAGACTGAGATTCACATTGATGCACTTTTACCCTTACCAAAAACAAACACAACAATCAGCGACAAAATTCACCACTTTTTATGTTGTAAATATTAATGCTTAAACTGGTGCAAGAGGGTAGGTGTTGTAAGTGCAGCCAAATTAACAAATCTGTTTCTCTAATTGCCACATAAGATATTCACAATAATAGAGGTGAGTTATAATTGTTAAGTTTTAGAAAAAAGACTCCAATGCAATTTGTAAAACTTGCACGCTTTAAGTCAGCTTTTTAAAAACACATAAAAACAGTGTAGCTATTCTGCAAAAACCTGTGTTACACTTTCTTACTAGTGGTTTTGAACAGCTGAACCCTGTTTTTTCCTTCTTCTGGCTTACCAAACACTACAATAACTCGAGAGCGCCTCCCTCTGAATGAACCATAGCATTGCATGAACAATACAATAATGTTCATCTGAATGAGGTTTTTGATGTCTAGATTCACCCCTGAAATGTATAGAATGAGATGCGTATAGACTGCTTTGTCCGCAAGGGGGCGCAAAAGCTAACACAAACTTAAACTTCCTCACTGGAGCTTTAACTATCACCACTAGGGGAAGTATGGAGTAATTTTCATGATGCTGCAATAGTAAAAACATTGGTGAGAAGAGTACACAACAACAGTGTGAACTAAGGTACAAACAAAGGAGTAGGTGTGGCAGTATTTTTTGTTAAAGTCAGAAAAAGACACTGCAGCTGAGTGCAAAACTTGCCACGCACAAGTTTATGCCAATATCGGATTAATATCGGTATCTGCCGATACTGAAGGCTACAACATCAGTATCATATCAGAAGTAAGAAAGTCGGGACACCCCTACCATGGAGAACTTGGTTCCGCCTTCCGTCATACGAATTTGATGCTGAATTGCTCTCGGGATTTGCAGGATTTTTTCCACTTCATGGAATCACTGCATGCGCAGTAGCATGGTACGCATTTGGCAGGAGAGTCGCTGTAATGACACTCGGCTCAAACAGCGTATCCCCCAGGTGAGCTATGCAATCGTGCGCCCATAGGCTGTATCAAGTGTCAATCGTAGAAAACATGAACTCCCTAATCACTTTTAAAAACGGAGCTGCACAGAAAAAAGAGAACTTGAGCACAAACCAGTCTTACAGTAACTGCATGTCAACATAACAACAAGGGGGGAGAAAAATGTATGTTCTGTGTAATTAATTTCTAAAGTTTGTCCACAGCTCTATTGGGATTGCTGGAGGAGGCGAAATTTATGACCTTTACTGCAGCCCGTCACCAGAGGGTGCTGTTCTCAAAGTGGCTTTACCCAAAGAGGAGGCAGACGGCGTCCATTCTATATACAGTCTATGGTTTTACCCCTCTACAGCATTACTTATCGAATCTTTTTTACCGGAAATGTCAACAAAGGCACCTCTTTTCCATTAATAGTGTCATACAGAAACTGTGGATCTCACTGATGCTCCTGTTGGTTTCTGCTTCAGTTTTAAGTTCAGTCTGATCCTTAAATTGTTAAAAATCATCCTCTCACTGGTGATAAATGACCTTTACAAAACACTTTGGTTTGAAGATGTTCTCAAAAGTGAATATTTGTGACTCCAGTACATTTTGAAAGCGTTTTGGGAGGTGAGGCTGAAGTTCATAAATAAAAGAAGGCGAGTGTTAAGATGCAGATTTTTCATGGCATCAGTGGAGAAAAACAGAAGCGTGTAATACTGCGAGCTCTTGCCTTAAATGTAGAGCAGTTTCCTTGAACCTCCTGCCCCTGAGTCTCATTTATCTCCTGAATCATGCGTATATTCTCATTTTCAGTAAATCTCCGCACACTCTGGCACACCGCAAACATCAAAGCCTCATGTGGAGCTTCTTTTTGGCACTTTCATTTTTGCCAATGTAAACGCACCAAATTTCATTTGGGAGTATATTTCAGGCAGAAGCTCGGGTGTTAGTGCGGCTGATGAGTTCCAAAATGGTGTGCAGCAGCAGTGAGAGGAGCTGCAGAGGTTGTAATCTGAGCAGGAAGGCAGAAGCAGTGGCTGTGAGGGTGATTTACAACCTCTGCTTTTATTATGGCGGGGTGTTGGATCCGTGTTTCAGAAAGCAGAGTGCATTGTGTATTAAAATTACTCAATTTTTCTGCATGCTGAACCTTCACGGGCCTTTTTTCAATGCATTATAGCTGGAATTTATCAGAAGGCATATTGCACCAGGGCAGAAAATACATTAGTATAGCATGAAATTCCTTAAGAATTGCACTTAATAGGAAAATTATACAGATTTGACAGATTCCAGTCTGTTTTTGTTTATTGGACAGTATTGTACCCTTAAAAGCTGCGTTCCAGCTTGTACACCCTGGAGTCACATGGCTTTCATAGAGGAAATAACTTGAAGTTAATAAAACATCTGGAGTAAATGAAAGAAGAGAAAAGAGGGTGGAGGCAACAGAAGCAATTTTATCGCCGAAGTGCAAAGAAAAACACAATTACCGGGGGAGGAGAGCTGGAGAGCAGCTGAGCGATGCGCATGAGTGAGGATGTTTTGTCCGTCTGCATTCAGCGAGGTTTAAGTTGAGCCACACAGGACTGATTACCGCAAGAGGAAATATATTGAACGCCTCTTTCACCGCAAACAGCTATTATAATTGTCGATTCCGCTTTGGAGGCGGAATCACGCTGAATGCTTCTGCAGCCATCATGCAATTTGGCGTACTGTGTGTCAGGCTTGTAAAAGTAAACGTCGCTTTGTGTTCTGTCATTGGAACAGATAGAATAACAGATAAACAAGGTTTGCACTGTTAAAACGCCCCGATAATGAAAATGATTGCTGCGGGGAGGGTGTGTGTGTGTGTGAGCAGACGTGTTACAGGGAGAAAAGTAGGGCAGGGCGATATGACCTGAAAAATAAATTGTCTCATTTTTTCCCACCACACCCCGTGCATGATTTTAATCGATTTGATGCAGCTTATCTCTGCTGCTTTGCTGCTTTTAAGCAGGTATTTGGGGGAGGGCTTCTGCCGCCCCTGTGAAGTGCCACACACTTGTCCAACTCGGCTGTGAGCCTCTGATGAGACGCTGGGATGAATAAGTCCGCGTAATAGTGGTTTGCTCAAGGTCAGATGCTGCAAAAACCCAAACCATTTCAGAAGGAGAGAGGAGTGGGGAGCCTTTTGTGGGCCTGAATTGGTCGTTCTCGTTGGGGATCGCTCACGCTATCATGCTGCTGATGTAAAATGTGGCAATTTCACCACATCTCGGGATGTTGGCCAACCGATCAGGGGATGTGGGACGCACGCAGCATGTCTCCAACACTGGAGGCAAAAAAGTCCTAAAATGTTTATTCTTAATTCTTAAAAGTTCCCACAAAGGAGAAAGTACAGCTTTATTTTTTGTTCATTTGATTTAGCATGGTAAACTTTCACGTATACTTTAACGATTACTGAAAAAAAATTATGTCTTTAGGCGTGCTGTAATCAACCAAAGAAATTCTTGGTCGACTAAAACCCTGTAATTTTTGACCAAAAATAGATTAAGCTGGGGGAGGATTTTTCCGACTCTGCGGGCAAACTATTCTGCGGCATGGCTCAATGGGGTAAAAATATACTGATATCAGCACAAGTAAGTTGAAACACTCAAAACAAAAATAAATACTTAGCAAACCACCAGACACTCTTCAATCCTCCTGTCTCCAAGCTGGTCTCCAGGGGGTTGGACAAATCCAAACTTGTGAAAACATGGGGGGTATTCTGAGACAAGCTGTTACCTGTGAAATAGATGGGGGTGCCCTGAAAACACCCCCATTAGCACTTGGTACATTCCTCCTGATGAAATTAACCATAGACTGTAAATCAACGTGGAAAAAAATCAAGTCAACCAATCGGAATTTTGAGTCGACTCAGTACGTATGGACCAAACAATTCAACCAATGGACTAGGACTTTACAGCCCTAGTTTTTAGCCTATTTTTGGTTTTAATTTTGATAAATTTGGCTTTGAGATGGCCAGTTTCTTAAATTATATGTATATTTCCAAAGATCATTAAAAAAGGAGATTTTACTGAACAGAAATGTGAATGTCGGATACGAAAAATCATCGTAAGGAAACTATTAAGTGGTAGTTTTGGCGCAGCGGGCAGGTGCAAAGTCCTGCTGGATAGGAAATCAGCATTCTCATAAAGCTTGAAATGCTCTAAAACCTCTTGGTAGACTTTAGTGGACCAACACCAGCAGATGACACGGCACCCCAAATGATCACAGACTGAAAAACCCTAACCTTGGACTTCAAACACCTTGGGTTTTGTGCCTCTCTGATCTTCCTCCAAACTCCAGGACCTTGATTTTCAGATGAAACATAATACTTTGATTTTTGTATGCTGAGCAGCTATTTTTCTTCTCTTTAGCTCAGGTAAAGACGCTTCTGACGTCTCTGCTTGATATTAAGAATGCATCAGTTGTAGTCTCCTGAAGATGTTTGTGCATGGCGGCTCTTGAATCGCTGACACCAGACTCAATCTACTCCTTGAGAAGCTCTCTGTAGTCCTTCAATCCTCTCAAGGCCGGGGTCATCCCTGCTGCTTGAGCACCTTTTCCTAGAGCCCGTGTTTTCTCTTCTAGTCAGCTTTGCATTAAAGCACGGTGATGAAGAACTGTACCAAACTGGACCAAGAGAAACTGATCACTTGAACTGTTTGGAGAGCAGTTTACTCAAACTCAAAAACAGAAATCACAACATTAAAAAATGAGTAATTTAAAATGTTTCGAACTGAAGATCATGAAACTAAAATTAAAACATTTTAGTTGATTTTAGAAATTGTGAACAATAATTTACTTAAACTTAAAATGAGATACTCTATTTTTATACTGTTTTTGAATTTTGCATGTAATGAAAAATAAATAACAAATAAATAACTTTATTTATTGAGTTGTATCCTGTAAAACCAGAGAAATTCAGGGGGTGGGACTTAAATGGTGCAACACTTAATCAGTTAGATACAGACAATTTTTAGAGGCTCGCTTTAATTTGCTTTATTTTCACGGCTTTTTACACTATCCTCTATCTGTCTGTGCCATTAACTCTTCACATTATGTCCTATTAGAGTCTCTAGTTCACAGTCTTCTCTGGGAGTCCCTGAGCTCCATCATGCTGTAGGTTCCTCTGCTGTCGTGGATCTGCCTGTTTTCACCTCTATCCCCTCTTTGAACCTGATGCAGTCTCAGCAGATGACTGTCTGATGTTGGGCTTCCAATGAACAGTTTTCACAGTCCCAGACTCAAAACTGAAAGTCTTCAGTAAATGTTGGAGTTTTACTGGAGTCAGAGCGCGCTCCCGTCATCTCGATCATTAAGTTTAAGGTGGTAATCTGTGCTGTTTCATATCAGTCTTTTCCTAATCTAATTGGGTTTGCAATGATATCAAACGTGTTTGATAATATCGCAAGTCATAGTTACGTAACACAACCAATAACCAATAGATGACCAATAGCAAAAGCAGGAAAGGAAAGCTGGCAGTTAAAACAAAAAGAACAAGAATGTATGAAGAATTACTGACGATAGATAAGGAGCAGATAGTGGAGCTGTGGACAGATCAGACGTGCCTATTCAACACCAACTGCAGGGTTTCCCTACATGTAATGGTGCACAGTTTAATAAAAGCCGCCACACCTCAACAATAATGTTTTTTTATGCGCTACCTCGGACTCAGTATGTACCAGTATACGCGGCGCACCCATGTGCCAAGTATTAGCATAAGGGAGTTCCGAGTTGTCATATGCGAACACACAGCTGATCAATGAGCCACCCCCCTTCAAATCACACACCACCACAGATAGATTCCCCACCAGAGGGAAACAATGAACTGTAAAAAAATGCTAAAAGAATAAAAAATAGTGACCCTGCATGATTCACAGTCTTTGTGAAAAAAAGTCTGAGACTAGACTGTGACTAAAAACTCTTGAAAACACTTGTCTTTAAATGTGAGCCGATAGTTTTCTTGGAGTCTTTTCCAAATCTTCTTAAAGTCCTCTGATGGAAAGCTGGCCTAACATGCCTTGAGGTTTCTTCCTCTCCACTGTAACTTCATAAATGATGCAAAGTGCATGTGGTTCAAGATGGGTCTGTTAAGATGTGGCTCAGTCTGATCCCGTCTTTGTAGATATGTTCTAGACCAGCTATTTTGTCGTGTCTATCCTGCTGTATAAACTCAGATAGTTAAAGGTTGATTGATTGATTGGCTTTGAGTGGAAAGGTATCTTCAGAGTCTAAGTGTGAAATCTTATGAATTCATTTCACAGATTAACGTCTGGTTATTGCATTTCCTTTCAAATTAGCACCCTTGAGGGTCATAAAAGGCCTGAGTACGGGTATAGAAATTATAATTCCTGAATTTTATGAATGTGATCCTGCAGTCAATGCATATATATGCCTATTAATTACACTCGACCGCACGTCCATACTGTTTGAGAATATATTAAAGATGTAATCTCCCAGATGGTATTGGTTGGACCTTTTGCTCGGCTGTCATTCATCCCTGTCAACATTTTGTGTTACATGGCTTGGCAAGTTAATTGGAGTCAGGAGAGGTTGAAAAGGTTGCTGAAAAACACTGTAGCTGCTGACATCCGCTGCCCTCGGTGGATGGTGTTCCTCAGCCTTTTCCAGGCAAAAGACATCGAAAATTCTCCTCCATCACACAAAGAAAATGTCAACTTCTGTCACAGCTTAATATGATGCAAGATCCAGCTTCAAATCTCAAACTTATTACTGCACCTAGCAGGGGGTTACAGTCTGATTCTCTAGAAATACCGCTGCAGTTTTTGATTTTTTTAAGGGCTTCTCAGGCTCGCTGAGACTAAAACACAGCCCGCATTTTCAGGCTTTTTACAAGATTAGACCACCGGCGAAACTGGCTGCATTCGCTGTCTGAATCGCTTTGCTTTGATTTCACCTCATTCAGAGCATCCACTCTGAGTGCATTGAATGCCCTGAAGTATTGATTGAATTAGACAAAGAACCCTCACGAGGGGGAAAAAAAGGAGAGAATGCAATCATATTCCCATTAGTGCCAGGCTGGAGGAGAGGAGCACGTGCTGGCCTTTTCTTCAGGCCTTACTTATTCAACATTAATTACCGTTCATTTCACACATTCTGTCCTCCATTCTCCTACTCTGCGAGTGATTTTCAGCCGCTGCACATCAGTTTGGTTTCTCCAGACTTCCTTGAATCAGACGCCGAATAAGGAATTAGTCAATGGCTGGAAAATTATAGTCCTTGCTGAGAAAGAGTGTTTTCAAAGAGCCATTAAAGTTTCCGCGTGGATACAGAGAACTTGTACGACTTCGACTCTGAAATTTTTTTGTTGTAAAAAATTTCTGGCTCCTGGGTCAGACTTTGTTCAAGATGAAGAGCCGGAGGTTTCTTTGACTGAGAGGGTAGAGGTGAAAAAGCAGAAACGGGAGTGTGAATTTGCCAAATCCAACAGCAATTTGTTGACATATTCGTGACTTTTGTAGCTTTTATGAAAGACGGAGCATCGGTTTGCCGAATTCAAGCAAACTGGAGAGTAAATTTTCTGATAGACAACAAGTCCAAGTGCTGGCTTTATGGTGCCAGAGAGAAAGCTGTGGCTCCAGCAGAGGAATTTATGAGATAAACAGATTTGAAATAAACTCGTTTTATGGGGTTAAGTGCACAAACCTTCTTTTAACCCCCTCGGTTTAACTTCCTTTGCCTGCTCTGTAATCCCAGACTGATTGACAAACCAACAGTGACATCCCTTGAGAAAATAATATCACCCTTCAGTAACGGGAAACCTCGTATTGCAGGTTCAGGAGCAGCTAATGGATATGAGGCAGAGCTGTTGTTTGTGGATGAAATTCAGCGATCTTTCTCCATTACCCGTTTCCTCAATCATGAGTCGACAAGGTCCATGTCCGACTGCGGGAGAAGAACTGTCAATTATCTACTGAACTGCCTGCTTTAACTCTTAAATGCACTCCTGAGGTCTTCAGAGACCCGAGATCATATAACTCCATTTGCACTCCAACTAATTTATTCAGTTATTCACTTAAGCCCTTCACTCCCTGCTATTATTTCTTTTTTACTATTTCCTGGTGTCAAAATGTCAAACTTATTGAAAATACATGCTTTCTAAAGGTTTTCGGTAGGAGTGCATCTTGTGTGTAGAGGTCTTTGGAGACTCAGGGGTTTGTATGAGTTGTTTTTTTTCCATCACAGGATGTGCAAAAAAAGGTCTGAAGCGTTACATTGGAAAAGAAAAAAAAACATCCCTTGATATTTGACTTTCCACTGCACTAAAAGCTGCACCCTAACCTCATACAACCCATGTTACAGCTCTGAGAAAGAAAAGTCTGAAGAGTTGGCACGAGGTTGAAAGAAAGAAAGAAAGAAAGAGAGAGAAGAAAATCACAGAGAAAAGGAAATCATTTAAAAAATGTCATAACAGCTCTAACGCGAACAAT
The DNA here is from genome assembly GCA_962446985.1 of Xyrichtys novacula. Taxonomy (NCBI): domain Eukaryota; kingdom Metazoa; phylum Chordata; class Actinopteri; order Labriformes; family Labridae; genus Xyrichtys; species Xyrichtys novacula. The sequence goes on along the minus strand of OY660876.1, from coordinate 10,970,109 downwards.
CAGTAACAAAAGGAGTGACAGAGCGGAAAGAGGACAAAATGTTCTCTGCTTAACGAGAAATGGTGGAAAGATCATGTCGGTAATTCTGCAATCTTCTCACATCGAAGAAAGGAGATGGAACAGACTCCAGAAAAACGAGGTGGGACCGATCCAGCCGGAGCTCTACAACATAGACTTCATTTATGTCCGGCTATTTTCATAAACTGACATTTCACCCTCTCCGTTTACAAAAAATAACTGTGTGCACACCACTATGTTGTCAGAAAAGTTTTTGTTTACACTAACCCGTGTATATATGCCATCAAGAGTGTGCCAAACATGGAGGTGGCAGTGTAGCGAGAAGCTCAAGCCAAGGTTGGCCAATCAGAATCACGCATAGCAGCAACAACTACAACGTCACTTCCTTCTTTTGGAAAAGACGCAAATGCAAACAAATACAAAAGGGATTGCACCAGCATAAATTTGACCTCTATTCTACATGCATCCATGATCACCATAAATTGTAAACAACGTCACATTTAGCCCAGTTTCTGCCATCGGCCATTGCAAAATCTCCTCTCTAGCCAAAGTTTTAAAAAGCATCGTTTTCAGGGGCGAATCCTCTGTTAGTGCCTAAACGAAGGGTGCAAATGATGGTAAATGTCGCCGTTTTTGAAAAAAAAAAAAAAAAAAGGGTACGTATAAATGGGGCCATAACCTAACATTAAAATAAAACAGCAGGGTGTATAAGATAAAACAATAAAGCCATTGATTATCACTCGGTGTCTAAAAGTTTGATGTAACATCTTTAAATTCACTGAAATTTTGTTTTAATTTTTACAGATCCATTTCCTCCATATCTTTCAAGATAAGATTTGATCAGACATACTTTTTGTTTATCTGAGTTTTAACGCCCAAAATATTTCCTACGTCAGAAATGTTGATGAATCCTAAACAATCTGATTTGTCCATTTTGGGGGGACAAGTTATGTACAGTATGTAGTCTCAGCAAGATCACCTTGTGGAGTACCAAAGCCTGTAGATGACAGTCCCTATATTGGAAATGCTGATTGAACCAAACTGTTGGTCATCATACCTCCAGAGTTTGCAGGTCAGGTTGGAGCAGGTTGGAGTAGTAGATCACAGGTAAACAATCTTCATAAGGGCGGTTGTCACTCAGTACCAAAGTCTATCAAATTTTAATTGAAAGATTGGTTCAGTCTCAGCTCAAAGAGAGGAAGACCCATATGCAAAACTCAAAAACTTTCATTAACAAAAGACAACAAAGACTTACTTCAAAAATGTCCAACTGGATAAATCCAAATCCACCAGGAGAAAGAAATCAAATGAAACAGAATTCACCAGGAAACCATAAGGAGATGAGTTAGTGTTGAGGAAACATGGACAATGAACCAACAAACAAAGAGGTGAAGACATGACACAGGTGAGACTTGTGAGTAATCAACAAAGGAGGGAAAACACAGGAAGTAAAACTAGACTTGACACGCAGGGGTTGACTCCTACAAAATAAAACAGGAAACAGTGAAAACTGAACTGAGAAACCAAACAGAGAAAAACAAGAACAACAGGAACATAAAAATTATAAAATCTTTAAACTACACCTTCATGGGGAATCTGCCAGCTGGTGGCTCCAGATTATGCCACTATGGTGAGATTTCTTAGGGTTTTTTGGCTTCACCTTTTGCACAACACAAAATTATGGAGAATTGACATCCACTTTTATTGTCAAAGGGGAATTCCCTACACCCTACTCTTTATTTTCCAATAAGAGTGCAGCTGTGAAAGACTCATTTAGCTCTACATTTAAACTAATGGATAGATTCTTGCATTATATTTTATGTTTTAGCCCCTGACTGAGAAACACTTTAACTGGAGATGTTGGCTCCTGATTTCAGGTTCACTGGTAAACATTTAGAAATTGCCCCCTTATTCCTCTCCAATTTAAAGTACATATTTCTGCTTGTTCTCGGGGCACACATAAGCCACTAACGAGATGCAATACTCACAGGCTACATCTAGCCTTGAATGAAACCAAGCCAAGCACATCACCTTTTCTCCAAAGCTGCAGGATCAAGAACAAGCCCCCAGCAGCAGACATACACATGACTGTAATCCTGATGTTAATGTCATGTTTAGCACCTGAAAACCTTCTTCCTGACAGTCTGCAAACACCTGCCTCCCGATGGGCCATTCACTCGCTGTTGCTGTAATTTAGCAAGCACTAACCAGCGTTCTATAGCCCCTCCACAGAAACTCCAAACACCTTCAAAGAAGATTTAGTGAGTGTGTGTGTTTTTCCTCCAGGTTTACCTTCATTATCATCACCGTGAGGCTCTCCATCTCGGGAATGAAACATCTGCTGTTTGGGCCTTTTGTTCGACTGACAATTATCCACGCAAAGATGTTGTGTACACACATTTTTCATACTAATCCTTATCCCCCATCATTGCACATTTGTCATTCTTAGGAGTCTGTCGGAGCAATATTTCAGCCCGGTGCCAAAAGTGTCAGTTATATAATGCATGTGTGAGTCTGATTGTTGTGTTTCCCTCTGAAGTGAACTGTCTGGCAGGCTTCCACAGCTTAAACAGCTTGGATGTTTGGTTTGACATCTTTTAATGGTAAACAACATTATGTTTTCGCAGCAGACTTCAGCAACCAAGAGCTCAATAACAGTAAAGTAAGCGAAGGACAGGCCTGCGATTATATCATTAGTTTGTGCGACTCAAGGAACAAGAAGAAAAAAACACTAATGTGCAAAGTGTCCCCATTTCCTTTTTTATTGTTCTCAAGCAGATGCCACGAGTACTTTCGGGCGGCACTTTGAGAAGCTGTAACTATTTCTGTTTTGATGCAGCTGCACTTTTGAAGACATGATATTTTGCTGATGAACATGTGTTAAAGACAGATAACCAACGCACCACCAGGGGTGCGTCTTGAAAGAAACAAAGATAACCCTAATCTACCTTAACCCAACCCCTCATTCCCATTCTAAGCACAATAGAAACGTGTATTAAAATGCATAAACTTAGAAAGGGCTCGATTCATATAAACAGGAATGTGCGCACTGAGGAAACGCCATTTAAAATTCAAGGTAAGGAAACACTGGAGGTTTAAAATCTAAAAGCAAAGTAACATAAAATGAAATTTAAGAAATAATAAATGAAATGAAATAAAAACAACAGTAAAAATGGAGATAAAGTTCAAGCAGGCTGTGTCCAGATAAAAAGGCACATAACCACTTGGCTAGCACAGGTATGTGGTGCTAGCTCTGCTTTAGTTAGACACACTCCAGTTCGACATTGTTAACCTGCAAACTCTGGTCACTTTTTAATGTTGTCTGAGTGTTTTCTGACTTTGATGTTAGCCGGTTTGAATGACTGAGAAAATTAGTGCCCACAAACAGCCTTAGTGAGCATGAAGTACTATGCAAATTTTATTTTTTTAATTTTATTTTACAATTTATTTCTACATTATAAAATTTTGATTTTGGGCATGGCACTTCCATAGCAGTGGTATTCTTATCAGCCTAGAGAAATATCAAATTTAACATTTTTTAACTGTATCTCAGCTGTCTGACCAGGTTATCCGTGGGGTCTTAAAAGTCTTACAACATCTAAAATCCAGTAATTTGAATTTAGACCTTAAAATGTCAAAAATTGTCTTAAAATCTCATAGAACGTCTTAAATACGATTTTGAAAGGTATTTCAAAGTAAGTATTAACTCTACTTAAATAATGTGCCGGAGGAATAAAGATTGATTTGAAGTAATGCAAAATGTTCTGATTTCCCAACATGTTTTTGTACTGTGTTGCCAGAATGGATGTTAAATGGGTCTTAAATTGTATTCATTACAATCTTAAAAAGTCTTAAAATGACTTAAATTTGACTTATTGAAACCCGTAGAGATCCTGTCTGTTTTCCTCAATTTGTTTGATGTCTCAGCTTGTATTTTAACACCCTTTGCTGGTTATCCTGCCATTTACCAGTCAGTCCTTTGCTACCAATCTTTAATTTTGTACTCTTCTAATAACTTTGGAGTTGGATAAAAAATGTTCTGCATTTTATTTCCAGATGCTGTCAGGAAGTAATGCTGTTTGTCAAACAGTCAACAGGAAGAGGTAAAATCATAAATAATACGGGTTGCCTTCAGAGTCACTACAGCTATTCAGAGTTGATGACTATTGTTAGGAGGTTTGGACCAATCAGATTCAAGTATTCCACACAGGAAACACAGAGCAAAAAGACTTAACACATGCCAAAGAAGATGCATGTAGCCTGAAGCAAAGCCCAGTAACCTGATTTGTCTTTAGGACTCAGTTCAACTGAGGTGGCCCATAAGAGGCCCACGCCACCCTTAGCTACCCCCTGCGAGCGCCCCTGTAAGTGACTCAAAAAGAGTCCAACCTACCTTTTCTGAAGTGTAGTCTTCCAAGTGGAAAAATGCTTCCTTGAACTCCTGAAAGGAAAAGAATTACTTTTCTTTTGTCAATTCGTCAGTACTTTGAGAGGAGTGTGACTCCCCTTAATGAATGCAGCTTAGGCCCAGCACAGCAGGGTGGCACCGGGCCGAAGCTCTTTGAAGAGGTTTATATTTGAGAGCTTGCATCAGTGTCTTGCCTACAGCAGGAATGGTTAGCAACAGAAAACCTGGGTTGTCATATTCCAATATGCTCCACAGGGAGAATACTCTGGTGACAAGGGGATTGCTTTTTGGAATGATTAAAAGAAATTCAGAAGCATGTTAAAGAGGGTTTCAGGTTATTTAGCTCAGAATATTTGTAACTCTACACAAACAAATCTCTTAAATCCACCACGGGCAGGAAAATGAGCAAATAGTTATCTGTGACAATCCTAGTATCAGGTGTAAGGCAAAATTTGTCAAATGCAACTGTTTTCTTTGGCCTTGAGCTTCTAAGTGTGGAGATCTAGGTACCACAACAATGTCAGGCTTACACATGCAGAACTCTGTTGTCATGTTATTATAAGACGATTAAAATACACAACATAATGTCATATTAAGGTCTGTAGACAGTTTCACATATAAGTTTTGGGTGTTATGCATGGAAACTGTTGGAGTTTGGTAAAGTTTAAAAACACTTATAAAAGGGACAAGACTGTAAACACATACTGGATGGCCAAGATCTCTAAGCGCTCAAGTAGCACTGCAATTAGACGTGACTCTAGTGTAAGTCACTGCATGGGCTTGAAATCACCTCCAAATTATCAGTAAATTATCAGTAGATGAACATTTAAATGTAGGTTGAAATTATCCCACAAACATGTACTTTGATTCACAGCAAATGATTGGAATACCATGCACCGCCCGGGAATCGAACCCGGGTCGCAAGAATGGGAATCTTGCATGATACCACTACACTAGCGGTGCTTAAATCCCAACAGTAAACATGACCTAGAAACTCTGGAGACTTCTTTTGGCCATTGACAAGAGACGAGGATATCCCCCAATTTCCACTGCATCCGGAATCTCTACGAAAAGGCCGTATTCGCCAACTGTAGCTGATGGTAACCATTCAAGTCAATGTGTCAATTTCCACCGGCTTCTCTCCGTTCCGCTGTGGATCACTGGACTCCGCAGCCGATCGCAAGAGCAGAGATTAACCCATGCTGGAAAGGAAGTTGGGCACAGACACAGAATAAAACATCCGGCTTCTTTTCAAAATAAAACACTCTGTGTTTCAGGCGGATCGTGTTTCACATTATGCAAACGGGCGGGGACAAACAAGTGAATAGACAGCATTTTTATCCCGATGACACTATGTATGAGGAGATGCTGATTCTAGAAGTCAAGAAGTGGATTTCCTCCTCTGGAAGGACACAATCTACTGCTTATATGGTTAGCCTATGCAGCTAAAGACAACTTGTTATCTCGCAATTGCACATGAATCCGCGGGTTCTTGTTATCACAAACGGATCCGTTAGGAATTGGCGTACTGCAAAAATTGCCACCGTTCCAGAACGGAGCAGTTCCGGGTGTGGTGGAAATCCTGGGTAAGGCAGCCACATCGATTAGCATGTGTGATGGTTCTTAGTGCCCAGGCAACAGTTCCAGTCATTAAAAGTGACAATATAAAGACTGTCAGTCTAGTCCCTGCAGGTCTCAATTGCTCTTGGGTGTCATGAAAAGGCATCATTAGAATTTTCAATCTGTTTCATCAAAGTCAAAAAACTTCCCACAGGAGCTTTAAGACTTGAAAGCAGACAAACTCTGGGAATTATTCCAGACTTCCCTCAACGGCTCATTCGACTATTGAGAAAACACCAAAGTACAAAGTTAGGGTTTCAGAGATTCATTTTAACTTTTAGTTCACACATGTGGCCCCCCCAGATGACAATTTCCAGGAATTTCCAGGAGTGTAGTCCATGTGTGAAAGGGGCTCTCTAAAAATGAACCGACAGCTTCACATTTTTATGCCTTGGGCCTCTGACCGAGCTGCCACTTTTGATGACTACAGAGTGATAACGGACCGCCGCCTCGTCCTGCTCTTTAGGTCGTGATATGTTTCATTTGCTTCATTGATAGTCCGCCCCAGCCCTGATTGGTTCCAGCCATGCCTCATCAGCATCATCTCCCAAGTTAAATGAGTCTGTCCTTGCAGTCCACGTCACATACTTTTACTTTTTACAGTACCACACTTGGACCGGCCTTATTACAATGTACTTTCTGCCTGTTTACATCCCCAAGGTGTTACATACCAAGGTTTTTTTCATAGAGTCTTTCAGCATGAGACACACCAGGCTTTTAACTAAATGTAGCGGAAACCCATCCATAAAAATATGATATGCTTAGGGACACTACGCCCAATGACTTGACCTCGATCAAATTTGAAGTGGTGATCTAAGGCTCTGGAAGTGCCACCAACTCGGGACCTTTGCCCTGGACATGTGCTTTCAAGTACAACAAGAAGTAAACATAAATGTTGCATCAGTTTCCAAACAAACATGCAGAGGACATTAACCACAGGGAACATTTCCTACATGATGCTTCAGAACAAGAGAGGATGATGTGACAGTGTTTGATAGCTGAGAATGAGGATGAACTGGTACTTTGCAGTGTTATCCTGCTGATTCACCAAGACTTTGCATTTCAAACCTCTTATTTGTGCATCTGTTGAACTTAATAGGCTACCAATTGATCTTTTAATCAATCTCTGTAAACGTTTTTTCTGCATCTGGTGTCAAACCACCTTAAAAAAGTATTTGAGCTTATTTCCTACAAATGCATTCTGCAGAATAATGATGTTGAGCATCCTGGCGTTTAGCTTCGCTGCATTCAAAGTATAAATATTGGCATCCGCTATCCCTTTTCTGGCAATCTAAACTGTTTCGAAATATGGATATTGGATTGCAGCCTGTTTACTCTCTTCTCTTTTTGCCAATTTGTCTTTGTCTTGAGTCAAGTGTTTCAATCTCTCCTAGAGTTTAAAATAACTTTGGATGACAGTAAACCTTTATGAATACAGCAAAATAAAAAAGCAAAATAAAACCTGAATAAACTATGCTAGTCTGCATTTGGGGCTCAGTTTTGACCTTTAGAGTCCAATACTTTTTCACTTATTTGCTTAAGTCCTAGTTTAAACTTATTTAAGTTACTAACAGGGAGCCTAGGGTTAACAACCTGTTACTTTTTTACTAAAAAAATAACACTACCATCTGGATTTGGGTCATTCATTTGGGCATTTTTGACTTATCTGAGTCGTAGTTTTGGTCCTTGTTATATAGTGGGACTACTGTTAACTAACATGTATCTAATTCCAATAATAAGTCCATCTTCCTGTAGTATTTTAGTCCTGGTGTTGACCCCTGTTTACATTAACAACAGCGAGCCCTAGATTAACTATCTTCTTACATATTAACTCATTTTAGGTGATCTGTCTGGACTTGGGTCCTAGTTTTGATTTATTTTAACATTACTTACTGTGAGCCTATGATAATCGACCTTGTCACTGTTTTTCTAAATAAGCTACACCAGTCTGTATTGGGGCCCAATTTTTTAACCCTCGTTAAAGACCACCAATGTTTCTATCCGTCTGAGTTTTGGTCCTTGTAAACATAACTTACACCGGCTGTATCTGGGTCCCAACTTTGACCTTTGTTTACCAAAATGACAGCGAGCTTGTTCTTTATTTCCATACATAAACTTAATGAGCATCAATATGTAGTTGATTCCTAATTTTGACTTTTGCCCATGACTTATCATCTGCATTTTTAACTAGAATCAGTCTGCATCTACGTCCTATTTTTGACTGTTGTTTATATGTCTGTCAGTGAGTTTATGATTAACTTTCTTGATCCTTAATATTACTACACTGCATTTCGATCCTAGTTCTCCCCCTCATACACATTACTTGCAGTAAGGTGATGTTTAACTATCTTGTTGCTAATTTACAACACAAAGAGCTTCGGTCTGTATTTGGGTGGTACTTTCAACTTCTTTAGGTTTTTTTAGGCATTTTTAGCACATGGTCGGGGCTGGTCTTGAACCCACGACCACTGCGGTCCTCATTCAAGGGATGTGCTAACATGCTAGGCTATCTAGGGTCCCTTTTTTTAACATAACAAGCAGTAAACCTATGATAAAATGGCTGTTTTTATGAATTAACTGCACCAGTCTGCATTTAGGTCCCAGTTTCGACTCATGAACTCTTCTAATAATGGACCTTTAAAGAGCATCAGTCTGTATTTGGGTATGAAATTTGACAAACAGTGAGGCTATAATTAACTACCATGTCACTGTGATATTAAATAACCTGCACTAGTCTTTGTTTGGGTACTAGTTTTTACTCTTGTCTCTGTTAAATACAATAAGTCTATGAAAAAAAAGCCTAAATAAAGAGCTTTTTAGCATTTGGGTCCTACCCCATGTAATTTCTTATCTCTGTTGAAAAATGAGGCTTAGTTACACAAAATGTACATTTTTCTTAACAGATATTATGATGTTATTTCATTTTTTGGGTAGGTAAAAGAGAATTAATGAAAAAATAGGTCCTTCGCCCATCGTTTCTATAAGTCCCTTCACTTCTTTGCTCCACCCACACAGACAAACTTTGAATGTCTCAGGATTGTGTAGGTGTGTGTCGAGTTTGAGTGACATCTCTATCACTTCCCTGTCAGTTTTGTGGCATCTGTTAGGATAGATGGACAAATTACACCTCTATCATGCCTACAGACTTATCTCTTTGAGTTGGGTGAAATCATGTAATATTCTACATATTGTGGCTTCACCCAAATTCAACCTGAGAGAGAGAGAGAGAGAGAGAGAGAGAGAGAGAGAGAGAAAGAGAGAAAGTTTGATCAAAGAGATAGCTGAACATATTATAAAACCTGAGAGTGGCTCCAACCCTGAAAGATTCCTTGGATTCAATCACCCTGGAGTGGAGAAAGGCCTATTGTGGACTTTTTAATCCATAGCCTGAATAAAAAGGAGGACACAGGACTATGATGTTACATAATAGTTAGGGGATGATTTTTTTAGCCTCGAGTTTAGCACGTCTTTACCGTCGCACACTTGCTTTTGGAGCCAGAAGTGACCACGTTTTAAGAGAGGGGTGCAGAGTTAGGGGATAACCCCAGAGCTGTACTTTTTCTTCAGTTAACAAAAGACAGCAGAAGATAATGATCAATTCCACGACTTGCGTTCATTGAAAGAACTACTTCATTGTGTCACAGAGAGAAAGAGAGAGAGAGACTCTAAATCTCTGCATCTCCAATTTTAAAACCAGGCTTTTTAAAGTGAGGTGGTTTGAGGTGCTAAGAAATAGTCAGGCCTTTTACTAGAGAGTAATGAAAACAAGTTGGCTTCACTTCCATCACACAGTGAAGTCAGACATGGATAGGAGAGGACAGCGGCTGGGAGAGAAGGAGTTCGCTAGGCATGTGGCATTAAACTCAGAAAAGGAAATCACAAAATAAAAGTAAGTTATTCAGACATGTGACATCATTCAGCTGTGCTTGAAGTCTAAATATACGAATGTCTTATACATTTTTCTATCATCATATTTATATTGATGCTGATTTACATCCAAAATGTCTAAAAATAGTAGGTCCAAGATAAATCTTTGCAAGTAAAAACTATGTCCTCAGTTTTCTGCTTCTATTGTTGTCTTCAGAGATTTGGGAACCTCTGGTTTTGGTGGTGAACAAGTTTGGTGATAAAGGGTCATTACAAACTTCTCCTATAGCTGGGCTTGTCCCCACTGACAGCAGATTTAGGGCTCGTGTCCACTCATGTCGTTTTTTCATGATGGCTTTGCTTATTTTCTATTAAAATGAGTTTGGCCTTAATGCTAGCTTCACTTGTAGTTCTCCTGGTTGAAAATAGTCAAATTTGCAAAACCACAGAACTTGTTAGCATCACTTCTTGATCACGAACCAGTTAGTTACAATCAAAGGATCATTTATCTTATTTATTTTATATGGACACAACCTTTTTTTTCTACTATGAGTTCATTTAGTCTTGATTCCTGCATGTCTTCTTCAAGATTGTTGTTACAGATCAAACATTGCAGTATCACCCTAAATTGTTGGGAAGCCAGTGTGAAGCCAGCAGTTCAAACCATGGACTATAAAACATGAAACATGAAGTTAAATGATTGAATATAAGCAAATATTATTGAATAAAAATCAAACATGTACATAACAGCTGTAAATAACACACACATCTATATCTAATTTTAACTCCTCAGTTTTTCATCCTTTATTTTCTCTTTTGTATTATTGCTGAATATGAATATCTTATCTTAAATCAACCGTCCGGAAAATTTCAAAAAAAGTCCTAATGGTTACTACAAAGGGAGTCAAAAGCAGTTCAGTCAAAGCAGTCGTCAGTTTAGGTGAGAGTCACCCTGAAATTGGGGTTGAAGGCACCCTGAGTGCAAAAACAGTGTTAGTGGACACAGGCCCTTACTCTCAATCATCAGACCCTGAGCTTATTTGTTCTTGTGTACAACCCCTTTAAAACATTTAACTTCTGTTTCATAAATTCCCCATAATCCCTGACTAAATTATAATCATTCCCCCCAGTCTACATTAAATTGTACAACTAAATCACAAAGTTTGCAGTGACAGGTCATCTGAAATCCCCCTCCTACCTAAAACCATCACTGGAGACGTCGCCGTCCTCCCCTTGTTTTAAAGATGCCTCAGGTAAAAAGCGATTCATCCCACTGCACTCCCCCTCTCTCCCTCCCGCCAGACAAAGTGTTGGAGCTGAAAGCTCTATCAAACCCTGATGGGCCTCCTAATGTAATTTCTCACAAGGTAAAAGCTCATAATGTATCCTCATATTCGCTGAGGTCAGTTTAACACAATAGGGTCTTTCATTTGCTCCCTACTCTGTTTGGTCTCAGTAATAGCATCCGAAACTGCACAAGATGGAGCAATATTGAATGGATCTCAATGCGATGACATTGACACTGGGTCACATTATTCACTTTAAAAGCGGTCTAATGTTTTAAAAGGCTATTCACAAGTTTTCTCCATTTTAATACAAGGGCCAGTCCAAGTCCCTGGTATTAGTGAGTATTTTTAGCGATGTCACCAACTGCTTTCTACATGGATAAGAGAATTTTGATTGAAAATGATTGTGAGCCACATGTACGCTGCAAACTAGAGATTTGTTCAGTCTTATCTTTCCAGAAATGTACATTCGAGGAAGCAGTTGTTTGCTAAATCTAAGATATCTTTTTCACAAAGTTGATTCTTACTGACAGAAGCATGTCTACCTCCATAACAGTAGGTGGTAACACGTTCACCTCATTACTCCTGAGTTGTTTCCTGGTTTATTTGTCACGTACCAAATCACACGTATTTGCAGGGGGCTAATCAGCGACAAAAACACAGTCACAGTCGCAGCTCTGTACCTTTTGTTTGTACGATCCAACGACATTATTTTACATCCTTTCTTCTTCTGTTGAGGTTTTGTTTGCCACTCACCTGCCGACCAATGTACTCATGCCACTCAGCTTCCAGATTAAACCCTGGCGTGCAAACTCTGGAGAACCCATATAACACTTAGGCCAGTTTCAGTCTGATTGAGTTGTATACATGGAAAACTGTCCTTCAGCTGCATTATCCAGGTATGCTAGTGAGACTATCTGAGGTTCAATTTAGTGCGATTTCAGCCAGGCTAACGCTTTAACCGGTGTTTAAAAACTCCTGTTTCAATCAGATTAAAGCAATAAATCATTTTTTTTAGGATGACATGCAAATGTAGTGACTGCTAGCTTAACAGGCGTCGACTGACTTGAAGCCACCCGACATTGAAGCAGACTCGAGATCTAAAGGAGAGCCTCCCGATAGCATGTTGTAACCTGTCATTAGTCTACGGCCTTGCTAAGACTTGAATCGTCTCAGGAAGTATCAGTGTAAACACAAAAGTACTAAAAAGACAGAAAACGATGTAGTGCATATGCCAAGCCAGTAAGCGGCGCCGTAACGCTGCCTGGGAAATGCAAAAAAGACAGAAGAAGAGTATGGAGCATGCAAATACAAGTGTTTTGGACGGACTCGCACAGGCGCCTTAAGATAGGGTGATAAACTGTCCTCTTTTACTCTGACATCCTATTTTTTGGTGGGCTGTCCGGCTTCGTCTGGGGAGTTTATAAAATCCTTCAAATGTCTGGGGTTTTGTATGGAAGTTTTGAGTTTGTGTAGCGTGGGTTAACTAAGTTGCAAGCGCCTAAAAACCACCTGACCTGACCTGAAAAACCCTTAAAATTTACTACGTGCAACTCTGCAACTCCGCCCTGATTGGTAGTGTCCTCTTTTTGGGGATTCAAAATATGGTCACCCTACTTAAGAAAATGATGCAGATAAACATTCACACTGAGATGAAGTGGTAGTTGTGTAGTAGTTGTGTGCACATTTATGCTCTCTGGAACCTGTTTTAAAACAAAATCGTTTACAGTCACACGAAACACTGTTTTTCATTTGGATGAAACACCGATACAAAAAAAAATTCTGAATTCATATGTTGCAGGTAAGAAAGGTAAAGTTTTTCACACACAGGATCTGTATAAAACAGAAAAAAGAACCAAATCAGAATTTAAACATGAACAAAATGCTGTAAATGAAATTAACTTTTAAACTGTTTTCAGTTGGATTAAGATGGGTTAACAGCTGATATTTCAGTCAGTCAAAGGGCAATCAGTTAGCCTCGTAACTATGATTTAATTCAAAGATAATTAAAAATTAATGGATTTTAGATGACAAATAATAAAAGTACATCATGATCCATAAAAGTCGAATTTATCAGAAAAACACTTGACCAGATGTGAACAGATACATAGGGTACATCCTGAACAACATATTTGAGTTTCACGATTCTTTTTTTTTTTTTTTTGTGCCCTGCCGCCCCAGGTGTAATCCTGTGACAGTGATGGCTGACAGTGACAGATTGACACGGACAGATTAAACGCTGGCTGTCACACAGTTTCTTCCCTCTGCAGAGAAGCATCATTCCTGTGTTCTGCCTTTCAGGTCAGAAGGAATCAAACGTTAATTGACTTCGATTCCCGCACAAACATGTCCACACCACGTTTCATCATTAGACGGGAAAACTCGTACATGCAGTGATTGAAAATGCAGTAAACTATTCTGACAGGGTTGAAGAGAGGTCAGTCTCTAACCCTGTGTTTATAAAACAGTGATCGGTTGTTCAGAGAGGATTGTGCACTCCTTCACCTCTTTAAAACTTCCCTCACGCTGAAGTTTTGGAAGAATGTGAAAGTAAAATAAAATGTAGACTGGAGCCGTGTGAGGTGGACTCAAAGGGTTCTCACGGATAGGAAGTTATAAGAATTTAATTCATGTCAAGATGTGAAGTTATCAAAAAGTAATGCACCATGCCGGAGAGTGATAACCGAACTTCCTACATAACTTTTTTAGAAATGATGATGTAACTTTTAAAAAATGGAAACATTCAGGGAAAATATGCTTCTGTATCTTTTCAAAACAAAAGAAAAACTTTTCTTGGACTTCTTCACATTGGCTTTTGTTAAAGCTTCTGATGTTTGTGTTGATTCTGGCGCCCCCTGTGTACAAACGTGTTCTCTACATTATGTAAATCGTGTCTCCTGATTTAACCCATCCCGCCGTCTTCATCAGCTACTCACACTGATTCTTTGCCATAAATATGCAAGAAAATAATCATTTTTTTCTGACACCTACCCTGCAGCGGTTTTAATTAAAAATAATCAATGGGACTAATTAGTCTTCAAACTGAAGGCCTTTTTAGCTTTTGCAGGTTGTTAAGAGGCATCAGTATTAATTTCATTGTAACTCCTTACAGGAGCTTTGATGAACAGCAGATTTTAAAATGGAAATAATTTGATTTTTCTGAAATTCAAGGGAAGACAGGTCTCCAGAGCGGGCTTTTGTCTGATGGATCGCCACACTGTCAGTGCAGAACTCCTATTGAGGCGGGGTCTGCGATGTCAGGGATCAACTTCAGCGTGGACTTGATGAATAACTTAAATGGAGGAAATGAAAATACCCTACTACTACTGCTTTATTTAATGATTGCTACGGAGGTTTGAAGTGAAGCTTCAGTGATTTATTGATGATGGAAGATGACTACAGCTGCAGGTTTCAGGTGATGCAAAATGTAAAAATCATCATCTGCACTGTTTTAGGTTCATAGTATTTAGTGTAATCCCTATAAGGAAGAGCAAAGTGATTTGAGCATGCTGGAAAGTTATGACGCAAATTAGTTTAATTAGCTGGGACGAATTTAAGCTAAAAAGCCTGGAGCTAATTTAGCCCAGTGGTTTTTCAGCATAGGAAGAGCAGTTGTCTTTAATTCAACAAAGCTGTAACAAAACAAAGTTATAGTGTTAAAATACAACCTAAAGGATGCATTCAGTATTCAAATTGTGTTCATTTTGTTAATTTTTGTTGCTTTTGTGCTTGATTCAACTCTAATTTGGACACAGACTTAGTTAAAGGCATTAGAGGTGTAAACTTTATCTGTAAAAAGAAATATAATATCTGGATTTAGTCTAATGAACTCCATAACCCCCAATTTCCACCGCATCTGGAACGGCTACCAAAAAAGGCCATATTCACGGATCGCAGCTGATCATAACCATTCAAGTTACCTCCACTTTCCACTGGCTTCCTTCCGTTCCACTGCAGATCGCCGGACTCTGCAGCTGATCGCAACAGTTCAATTTATTCCGGACACCACAGCGTGCTGCATAAATTCAGCACAGATTAGTCTGTGCTGGAAAGGGAGTCGGGAATGGACACAAAGTAAAACATCTGTCTTCTTTTCAAAATCAAACAGTCTGTGTTTCAGGTGGATCGTATTTCACACCATGCAAACAGGTGGGGATGAACAAGTGAAGGGTTTTTCGACAGCATTTCACCCCATTCTGGATCGAAGCCACTCCGGATGCCACGGAAATTGGGGGTAAGAGTGTTTAAGTCCTGCTAAGTCTATAATGCTAAAATGCTATATTTCAATTTAACAAAATGTGACTGGTTTACCCCTTTTGAGGACAAAGTTGGCACAAAAATTAACTACTTTGGAAGAGTTATAAACCTGTTTTGAGTTGATTTTAAGACGAGCATTAAGAATAAAAACAAGATTAGCTAGAAAGGAAGTGTTTTCTCATCCAGACTTGTCGAGCCTGGAATCAACAAGACAACAAGCATTTTCACCTCCACTTTCAGCTCAAAATGTTTCTCCCATTGTTAGCTGTGGCATCAGGTTTACCACGTAAGAGTCATTCAGCTTTGTATAAGACTGGACACAAAGAGGAGTGTCCCTGAGGCTATTCAATGTCAATGTAAAGAATACTTTACATTGTGAAGTATAACATGCTGTCCTGCAGGGAGAAAAAACATCCTCATCTCCCCTGGAATAAATAATAATACTTAGCTTCCAGGCAGACTGAAGCAAACAGTGCAGATGATTTGAGAAGCCTGCCAAGCAGCAGAACAATATGGCGGGACATTCGGCTGAGCACCACAATGACACTGAGCCCTGCAAACAGCCCAACGTCATTACATACAGTAGCTTTTAGACAGCTTTAAGGATGCTCTGCAATAAGCATGGGTGGCAGGGAAGCAAAGCTGCTGCACAGTGGCAGCCAGACAAGAAGCTGTTTATCCTTTCAGGCAGCAAAGTGGCTTGACATGTCATTTCTGCTGCCCAGTGCACTGCCCCAGCATGCTTTGCAGCCTGGAAATGTCGTGACCATTATCTGGTATTGTATAAGCTTTGCAGAAGCTGTCAGCTGCAACACATGTCTCGGATGTATGATTGTGAGAGTGACTGTCAGGCATATGGAGTTTCAGGGGTTTAGGAATGCAGTGTGACTGCGGGTGTCGAAATTGATTCATTCAATGTTTTTAAGGCAGTTTTTTTTCTCTCTCTGTGAAAAAAATTCTAATTCTATTTTAAAATAAAACACTGCAAATGATATTACATAAAAATAATCACTTACAAAAATAAAAATAAATACCTGCCATAACCGTTTGGCTGAGGATCTACTGCGAGAAAAATATGTTAAAAATAATTACATGGCTACTTTTTTCTTGGCTGTTGCTCCTGGTCTTGCAGGAACACATTGCTACACACACAGGCACCGGTTGCCATGACAACCCCTCTGTTGTTAAAATGATTTATAATATATTGAGCACTATTGGATACTAATGCAAACCACCAAAATACAGTATGCCTCCTGTTTACCCTGAAGTTCTTTTTTTTTTTTTTTATACACTGACATTAATGAAAGACTCGGTCGGTAAACGTGACAATAATGTAATTAATATACGCTTCGTTTTTAGCCAGAGCGGTGGCCTTGCATTGAAATTCATGTGTTTATCACTTTAAAATACACAATGCATTCACCAGCTCATTAATAATAGTTGCGCACAGCTTTGGGCACGGAGCTGCAAGTGTCTGAGTAATTGATTTTGCAACAAAAGCAGAGAAAGTATTTTAATAAAGCATAATTACAGCATATTCTGCACATGATAAAAAATGACCAGTCGTTTATAATGCATTATATGCTGGTGTATTATTGACCACAAAAAGAGGAGTTTTCTGTCTCTGAGGATGTAAAAAAAAACAAAAAACCTTGCCTCAGTTCGCTTTTGTCTTACATAATTCATCGACTGTTGACCCTTTGTGCAGAAGTCAGAGATGTCCATTAAAATCAGTAATTAGCTTGTCAATTCTTGTCTAATAAGAATTGTAAATGCAGTTTTTCTAAGCGCCTGCTTCGGCGTTATGAGGGGGTTTTATATTGTGTTGAGTCTGGTGACCCTGCTGGATAAATTTGATAGTTTTTTTTCAACCCCTGATGAAATCATGTGTAGATAAATGTTCATCAAAGACCTTTTTTCCATTACAAATAATATATTTAAGAAGAAATCACTGCTAATAAAACGTACATGTTTTTGGTCATTTCATATCCTTACTTTCTGCATCTGATCACTCACTCAAAATTAAAGGAGTGCATTCAAGCTGAGTTTGATGACAACTGCTCTGCAGGTGTGAATCCTCTCTGTCTTCATGCCTTTTACTCAGTTTTATTCATGAACTTTTATTGATGCACGTCGGTGATGAAGACACAATTTATGTATGAACGTGATCTTAAGTTTGTCAATGACTAACAGGTGACTGCAGGTTAATATTTGCAGTTAGTGGTTTTTGCTGCTACTAACATAAACAGCTCAAAACCTTGATTTATCCAAGTTCAGAGGTATATAAGACGTCATATTTAGTAAAAAACAGGTGATCATCCACATTCAGATTACTTGTTCTAATAATTAAACATTCAAAATTGGATTTTGTGTCCTGCTGATGAGATTTTCTAAAAGATTAGACACTAAAAAGCATTTTAAAAACTGCAGGGAGGAGGCAGGTCTAATAAAAGTGTGGGTGTCAGAGGTGGACTTAGGGTGTAGCTCAGGGGTGCCCCCGCCCCTTTAAAATCTTGATTATACATTCCAAATCCTAAACTATAATTGGCTCATTGCCCTATTATGGAAATTATGTTACAATCAACTAGTTTTGCTTTTGGCTGTAAATAACATTTTTTGTGAGTATTTGAAATTGCGACAATATCCTTTTTTGAGCACTTAAAGATTTAAGATGATGAAGATTATCTCATATATTGCTGCTGTGTTGTGTTACTTTAAAACAAGCTGGTATTTATATATATGATATATTTTTAAGTTATCCAATATCACTGGATGGCAATGTAAAAATAATTTAGGTGTTAATTTATTTAGTGGAGGCCTCTATCTCATTGTTGTTTGTTATAATTTATCGACACTATGAGGGACTTGATTTCGACACTCCGAGAATGGAGAGGTGACTTGAAGGTGCGAAAAGTGATGTGTCCCCATCTATAAAGGTGTTCAACACATAGCAAATTGCTAGCATGCTGGTTTTTCAGTACACAGAGGAAGGTCATATGCGCTCAATGGGTGTTTTGATGTAAGTGTTCAGTTCCATGAAACCCATTTTCCACTGTATTGATTCTGCCCCCTGCATCACGCACAGCCGGTAAAGGAACTTTCAATACATCCTACCAGCACCAGCAGGGCTGAAATAAGCCTCAACTGTGACTTATAAAACATGTATTCACACACTTTTGACCACAAGGGGGCAGCAGGAACAAGGCATCAACACAACATGGCCTTACTTTCAAGGTACTGCCACCTTTTTAAACACATTTGGAAAACTTGTGAACCATCTGGAGAGTGTGGGTTCAATATTCACTCTGATTCCTGAGGGAAATATCTGCCTCTTTGAAAGCTGAATGCAACACCGTGTTCTCCAGCTGCTGTTAAACTGCCGTTTGATGCTGAACAGGTAATGAGCAATACAGCCAGAGATTTGTTTTTGTTATTTTCCTTAAAACAGCCGCCTGCTGGGGCTGAAGCAACACCAAGAGAGCGGTTACAGAGGAACAAATCGCTGAAATTGGGCAAATAAACGCTGGGATCATACTCACAATAAAGCTCTGTAAAACAAAGAGGACGTACTTCTTAGTTTTTTTAACTGAAGCTGTAAGCAAGGGACAGAAATTTATGTAGGATATGATATGGAGTCTCTGAGTTGTCAAAGTAATGTTTTAATTGACAGTGTTGCAATCATCTGAAAGTGGGTGGGAGTACCTTCCTTGATAGACAGACTACTGTAACCAATCAATGTAACCAAGCATCTGACATCATCACAGATGCTTGGTTACGGTGATTGGTTACAGTAGTACATGGACCAATCAGGGGCTGCCTTCCCCTGTTGTCCGGGTAAAAGTGAAAACACGGTCTTTGATTCGCCCGGTTATTTTCTGATCGGGCATACACGCTCTCTATGGGCCGAAGTCCAGACTGTTGTGGGAAGGAACGTCAAGTGATTCACACAACAGGATGGCACAGCCAAGCTAGGGAGCACTTAGTATTGCCACCCCAGCCTGGCACCTCTCACCAGTGGCAACTCCAGAGTAGAAGAGAGTCCAGCCCCTCTCAAGAGAACTGGTTCCAGGGCCCACGCTATGTGTTGAGGTGAATCCAACTATATCTAGACTGAACTTCTCCACTTCGCACACCAGCTCAGGCTCCTTCCCTGCCATGGAGATGACATTCCACATCCATAGAACTAGCCTCTACAGCCAAGGATCAGACCGCCAAGGCCTCCGCCTTTGGCCGCTGCCCATCTCACAATGCCCATCCCATGGGTGGTGCCCATGGGAAGGGTCACCCCACCCCCAGGCCTGGCTCCGGGGGGGGGGGTAACCCACGTCAGGGTTAGGGGAAACTTGGTGCCAAATAGTTTGTCCACCATAAGGGGTCAGTTTGAGCTACTCTTAGTCTGGTCCCTCCCCCAGAGCCTGTTTGCCAGAGGCATTAAGCCCGAAACAACATAGCTCCTGGGATCATTGGGACACACAAACCCCTCCACCACGGTAAGGTGGTATCTTGAGGAGGGGAATAAAAACCCTCCATGGGAGGGAAAAACCACAAGGTTTTTTTTTTTTTTTTTTTGCAAAAAGCCTTTTTTGGGGTGTTCAAAGATTTTGAACATGTGATCAAGGGAACCTGTGTTTTCACTAGTGTTTATGTGAAAAGTGATAAAATCGGAGAGTGTATGTGCCCAGATACTAAATATAGTATGTTAACAGAAATGGCTGTATTTAAAAAAACTACAAGGACTTATATCAAATACTTTGTACCGTTGGATTCAGAACAAGTTAAATTTTAATAATATGTGCTTTCATCCAGAGTAACACCATCATGTAATATGATAACTTAATGGTAAAAAGTTAGTCAACTTCGTGTACTAAGTAAAGCATAATGCATTTGTCAAATAGATTTTTTTTTGTACGTGTGTGTAGCCACATGTCTTGACAGTATCCATAGCAAATTTTGTGTTGCTATTTCTAGCAGAAAAAAATCAGTGGGGTTTTTCCTTAACATACTATATTCAGTATCTGGGCATGTATGGGTTAAGATCGGGCCATTTAAAGCAAATTATCAAGCCAATGCATTGTTGTGAGAGTTCACTGCGGAGAAAATTCCCAGCGCATAACCCTGCGGGTGGATGAACAAGTATATGTTATGAACAGGACTCAGTGCCAAACATGGTGTAGAATAGTAGCCGCCCTTGTCAGGTGCCTTCGGGTTGACCTTCCAGTATATTAAATGTGGAACAAGTTCCCCCTAGATACCCTCCAAATGGATTATGTGAAAAGTAGTGCCCTCTGAATGCCTATCCACAAAAAAAAAAAAAAAAAGAAAAAAAAAAATGGAAAAAGTGCCGCTTAGATGCCTTTAAGAGAAAAACATGAAAAACTGCCCTCAGGATGTCCTTCCACTAAAAGAGACATACAAAAAAATTCCCACTGGATGCCCTACAATGAAAAAAAATGGAAATGCACCATCTGGATCCTCTTCCACTGACAAAAAAAAAACATGACCAAAATGCTCTTTGGATGTCCCAACAGTGAAATATCATGTAAAAATACCATTGGGTTGCCCTTTCAGTGTAAAAGATAGGGTTTAAACCCTTTGGATGCCCTTTCAGTTAAATTAAAAATGTGAAAAAGAGCCTTCTGGATGCTACCAAAGTTAGAAAAAGCTAGAAAAAATACCCTAGATGTCCCTCCAGTGGAATAAAACAACTGAAATACTCTCAGGGAAAAGGACACATGGTCAGCAAGCTATTAAATAGTAGTTTTGGCACTGTGGGCAGGTACCAAGTCCTGCTGGAAAGGGATTCAGTATCCTGTCAGACACAGTGAGCCAACACCAAAAGATCACGGGTCACTTCAAACCATCACGAACTGCAGAGACTTCACAATGCGCTTACAGCATCTCAGATTATGTACCTTTCTACTTTCTACATCAAGACTCATAGACCTTCATTTCCAACTAAAGAGCAAAATTAAAGCTTAAAAAATGACTCAGAACCACTGTGCATGATTGAAGCCTCTTGAACATGAACAGCAGGTTTGTACTGCAAAAGAGAACTTAAAGTAGCTGCAGAAAAGAGGCTAATGGTACGAGGGGGGCTTTTTTACCTTACATCCTACTGCAGGAACCATAGAAATGCAGGAAATTATACTTTTATGCTATCGTACTTTTCTTTTAAAACACATGGGCGTTTCCTGGACTCTAAATGAGTTTTGGGAATAAAAAACATCCTGACATAGAACCAGAAAAAGTCTGTAGTGCTCTGTTTCTTTAATCAGGATAATGCCTTTAATTTCATAGCTTGGTCATGGTCAGGGTCAGACCTTGACGAATTTTCCTTGTTTGAGGGGGGAAAAAAATCTGCCTCAGGGTTTCTTTGTGATTCAATGGCTGCACATGTTTGTTAATTCGTGTCACTAGCCTTTTTTTATTTGTTTTTTATTACCAATCAAGACAGCGCGACTCATGTCAGGTCGTTCTATTGGCCGAACAACGCACGGCTGCTATTGACTCGTCATATTAAGCAAGCATGCTGTCTTTAAAATGCTGCAGTAATGGATCAGGCTGTGACCCCTCTCATGAGTATTCGCTGCTTTGCATTTCTACATGTTGCTGTTAAGCATAGCAAGCATGTGTAATAGGCTGTATGAAACATAATTAATTACCTCCCATATGAGTGCTACATATTAAACATGCACTATACGGCTGCAGCATATGCCTGTGTGTGTGTGACTGTTTTCTGATCACAGTTCGCTCTGCATAAGAATGCATTGCAAATAGTTGTCTGCATGTTACATGAGTAGTGTGCAGCCTTGGGGAAAATAACGGGAATTAGATGGTCTTTTGCTTTTCTACATATAGTAAAATGCTCCTGGCAAACGCGGTTATAGATGGAAATTGATTCAACATCAACACAAACGCTGAGATTCTTCGCGTCATTGCATAAACGTCTTTGTCGCATTCTTTTTTCGCTCCTGTAGGTGAAATTAATTATGTCTGACAAGCAGGAATGATGCTAAAGGAAATGTGTGAATGCGGTTTTCTTAATTCTACATGCAACAGTTACAGAGATGATTATTGTTGGTTTATTTTGAGGTTTATTATGAAAAGACAGGAGAGGTGGAGGAAGTGTTAATCACAAACAGCAGGAAGCAGCTCTGAGTGAAACACACATATAATATATATACTGTATATTTATAATCTTCCTCCACAGAGAGCACACACTGCACAGCACTATAGAGGCTTTATTAGCCCATGCTTTAAGCTCTCAGAGACATTACTGTACTATATATGCATGGATCAGATCTGAACATATGTGCTCTTGCATACTGAATAAGCTGGAAGAGATTCAACTTTTATTTTTACCGCTCTTACTCACACTTTTCATCTTCAGCTTATAATATATGACAGAGTCTTCTCATTCAGTCAAGCTATTTATTTTTTCACATCATCTAAATAATCCAAAATATCCAAACAGACCCACTCGGCTCTCTCACAGCGACTGGATCAAGGATTACTACACAATTTCATCCTCACTTTTGTGTCTTATAGTCTCTGTAAATTAAATCTTAACATTTACTTCTCTATTTTAAACAAATGGAGAGGATCCTTAGATCATTTAAGGGCTGCTTTTATAAAATATCTGACTGTAGATTCAATCAATCACATTTAATTTATAATGTTTCTGTCTGCGTTGCGAGCCCTAATTGCCTCAAACTGTCAGATTAGGCAAAACGAAAATTTAAATTGAAGAGTAAGTGATGTTGTTCAGATAAAATAGAGAATTTGTGGTTGAAAATGTAGCAGCAAGACGTTCATTTTGATAATAAGTAAAGTGATTGTTTTATATAAACAATGCTGTTGCTCAGAAAGTCAATCAAGTCAATAGACATTACAGTTTGTACACTATTCAATTAGAACACGCTATAGGAAACAGAAAGTTTAAATAGGATATAGTACCATATTGTACAGGATGTAATACAACGTCATATCATATTAGATATCAAACCAATGAAAAGGACAGAATGGGAGGGAAACAGTATATCAGGATAAAGAATAATGTGGGCGCCCCATGTATGGAGGATTTTGTCCTTGTTGCAGCAGAAACTGGTTTAAGCCTCCACCCCACATTTCCTGTCTCTCTTCACCTGCCGTATCCAATAAAGGCGAAAAAGCATCAAAAAATATTAAAATATAAGTATAGTATACTATATCTTTAAATATATAAATATAACCCTCCTACATTACCATCCCAGTCGGTTACCCTGCTCAATCTGGCAGAGTCAACATGCTAGCTACTCTGGCTCTCACAGGGGAGGGAGACAAGGGCAGACTTCCTATCAAATGAGTATTGTTAGTGATAAGCCTACAATCTTATGAAAAAAAATCCTGATTTGTAGCCTAGTCTTTTCAGCAGTTAACAAGTCACACAACAGTGAGGGCAAATCAGCAAACAGCTTTCAACCTCTGAATACAAAAGAAGTCATTAGACTTATGACTAAGCTTGAATCATCAGGTGTTTCTATCCAGCTCTCCCTTACCTGCACACACAGCTAGCAGCCTTACCAGGAATCAGACAAAGAGGGCATAATTGCCAACACCTGGCCTTATAAAGGTAGGAAGCATTACCTGGCCCTACCCACAGAGGGCAGTGTTTTTCACTTTTGTTTCAGCCCTCACAAAAGTATAATATATAATTCAAATATGATGCAGAATATTAGGGTTGGATATGATTTGATCCATACACTGTATATACTATGGAAAACTTGGTTTCGCCTTCTGCCAGTGATAGATTTGAAGCCAAAAACCTCTTGGTATTTCCAGGTTTTTTCTCCACTTCCCGAAACCAACATTGAGCAGTAGTGTTGTACACATTCGGCAGGAGAGTCGCTGTGATGACGCTCGGCTCAAACAGTGTACCCCCCGGGAGAGCTATGCAATCTTTGTACAACGATAGGCTGTATGAAGTGTCAATCATAGAAAACATGAACCCCCTAATAACTTTTAAAAATGGAGCTGCACAGAAAATAGAGGACTTGAGCACAAACCAGTCTTACAGTGACAACACGTCAACATCGCAACCAGGAGGGAGAAAAATATATATTATGTGTAATCAATTTCTCATTTCTAAACCCAGCCTTATAAAGATTGCTGAGGGAGGCGGGATTTATGACCTATACTGCAGCCCGTCACCACAGGGTGCTGTTTTCGCGGAGGCTTCATCCAGCAAGGAGACAGACAGCGTCCATTTTATATACAGTCTATAATTTGATCCTATAGGATGGACACTGTGTGATAAAATGATACAATCAGATGAAATACAGTATGTTACAGTATGTCTTCATATTATACAATAATTCAACATCATACATGAAACAGTAGTTGTGTTTACATGGGCACAAATTGGAATAGATGCCAGATCGGAATAAAAATGCGTCATGTAAACATGTTGATCGGAAGATTCTGATCCAATTTGGCTCAGCCAGAAAGAAACACTTATTCACTGATAGTAACTCTCTAACTTGACTCACTCTTGACTCTTTAGCCTTTAAGACCAGTACAGGAGGTTTCATTATGAACACTGCGGCATAAAACACAACCGCAGGTACCATGTCTGCTCCTCCGATAAATTTGGGGGACATAAAGTGTAATGATGTCACATCTCCACGCACAGTGCAACCTTTGACAGAACAGTAAAATAAGTACGAAAGGGCGCCATCTAGTGAAAACTATTGACAGGGGAAAACTCCTGAATTGGATGGAGAGAGCCATGACTGTGTTTGTTGGTTTGTTGACAGCACAGTCAGAAATACAACTCTTCTTCTGCGGTTGTTTTAGCGAAATTAGACAACTCTGCGCATGTCCAAATGCTTCTAGCTTGATGCATGTATACGCACATCATGATCAGATTATTTGATTTTGTGCCCGTAGAATGAGTGGATTCAGATTTTCCGATCCCTAAAATTTTTAATCAATCCAGAAATTTCGCACATGTAAACATGGATAGTGTTTTAGTCCCTGAGGAAATTTGTCTTAAACTGCTTCTCAGCCTGTGGTGAGCTATCTACACTGACAGAACAGCAAGTGCCCATGACATCCACAAATGCTGCATCCATGTTACCCATGATGCACTGCGCAACCCTAACAGCCTTGAGAAACTTCATCCAAACATCTGGTTGAAGTCCGCACCAATGAGTTATTTATAGAGGCTGTATTTGCGTCAGCATACTTCGTGCGGTTTGTCAGATGTTAAAACTGAGGGTGGTCAGGTGGCGCCTGGCTGTAAAATATAACTATTCAAAGAGTGGTACAACATTAGAGAAGTTTGACAACCCCCCGCTGGAGGAGAAACATAACCATTGTACTACTCACTAAAATAAGAGATAATGTGCTCTCTCATTATCGTACATTTCCTTCCCCAGCCTCTGCTCGTCTATAATTTACACCTATGGGCAGCGCAGTTACATTTTCACTTTTTTTAATCATATTCCACAGGAGTGTAACTGCAGCATATATAGACACGGCTGATTGGTGATATTACCAGATACCTGTATGTTTTAGATTCTGAGTGCCACACTAATATGACAGCAGGAATACTGATTAGCTAGATCCAGGGATGTAAGCTTGACATTGATGTTATGCTAATGCAGTGCCACTCTCCCCACTGTGTCCACACACACTGAGCACCTTCCAGTGTGAGCCGTGAATTTTCATACAATCCTCAGATAATAGAAGCTCATTTCATTCAGAGAAGGCGCTGAAGAACACCAGGCGTAATTACATCAATGTAAATAATAAGCTTACACCTATTCGTCTTTGTCTCTTACCTTTTGTCTCGCACGCCGCAGCCCCACACCGCCCCTAACCAGAAACCCCATTACACGTTGTTTTACACAGAACAATATATGACCTTTGATTTTGTACACAGAGCAAAGCATAATGTATTATGAAGCCAGCTCAGGAATATAAAATATGAATCATCTGCGTGTGTGTTTAATTTTTAAAGTGCAAAGAGGAGATTAAAGCTGCCCCGGCTGTTGTTGGTGTCTGCGGGTCAATATTGAAGACACAAACAACTGTAATCACTGTGACAGAAGCCTCAACGGGGGTAACCAGAGCGAGCATCACTGTGATTTTATTTTAGAAATCAATTTATTTTGCAAGCATGAGGCATCAGTGAAACAAACCAAGTGCTTTAGTGGAAGTGACAGCCTGCTGGTTTGGACTCGTGGTGTGTTATGTCCTGATGGAAAAAGGTGAGCAAGTGTGTGCAGACTTTTCTGGGTAAGCTAACGTGTCTTTAAAGGGATCTTTTTCTCTGGGTGAACACTTTGAATGCTATTTATCAAGGCACTCTTGGATTTTGAAATGTCAGCTTTTATAAATGATAAACTTGAACATACTTGGATTTTCTGAAGCAACTCGTTTTTTTAGAGTTGTTTAAACTGAAACTTCAAGTCCAACTGGTCTGAAACAGTCAGAACCGAGCTTCCTCTTCTTGGCCCTTTGGCCCCTTCTGTCAAATCACATGTTAAAAATCTTGGTGTCATCTTAGACTCAGGATTAAAGTTTGACAAACAAATAAATCAGGTCGTAAAATCAAGTTTCATCCAGCTCCGCATCGTCTCAAAAATCAGATAATATCTTACCACTTCTGACCTGGAGAAAGTCATTCATGCCTTCGTATCCTCCCGCCTCAACTATTGTAATGCATTATATTTTGGTATCACTCAGTCTCGTTTATCTCGTCTCCAACTAATTCAAAATGCAGCAGCCAGAGTTTTAACCAGAACTAAGAAGAGGGAACACATTACTCCCATTCTTGCCTCCCTTCACTGGCTGCCTGTTAGCTACAGGATTGAGTTTAAAACCCTGTTGTTTGTCTACAAAATGTTGAATGGTCTTGCCCCCTCTTACGTCACAGAACTCTTGTCCCCATATCACATAATGAGAGAACTACGATCATCTGACCAAAGACTACTGTCAGTCCCATGATCCAGGACTAAGTGTTACGGGGACAGGACTTTCTCTATCGCGGCCTCAAAACTGTGGAATTCTCTCCCACCCACCATCAGATTCTCCCCCAACACTGAGATTTTTAAGACTCAACTTACAACCCACTTACTCCCTAGCTTTTAACCGTCCCTAATTTTTATAGCTCAGCCATTTCCCATGTAGGCTCTGTGAGCTCTGGAGGTCGGTAGATCTGTGTTGTCTTTATCATTGTTATTATTATTACTGCTGCTATTGTTATTATTATTATTACTGTTATTTATTATAACTATTATGAATGATGATGATAGTGATGGAATTTAAAATATATTTTCATTGCTATCGTTATTATAAATGTCACTCAGTCTGCTCTTCTTCATCGTCTGTTTGTTCTCTTCCTTTGTTTTGTTTTTTTCCTCTGTGTTGTTGTAAAGCACTTTGGATCAACTCTGTTGTGTGTAAAGTGCTATATAAATAAAGTTGAGTTGAGTTCATTTATACACACGGCTCAACACAGGATCAAAAAGTTTTACTCTGACTTACTCTTGCAGAGCTAGCTCCACCAGCCTAAGGTTCTCCTTTAAGAAGGGTGACCATATTCTGAATCCCCCAAAAGAGGACACTACTACGCGGGGCAGAGTTGCACGCAACATTTAAGTTTTTGGGGGTCTGGTCAAGTATTTTTTACGTGCATTTTACGACATGTCTGGGTTAAAGAAGACGTATGGTCACCCTACCTTTAAGGCTAACAATACTTACCACACTACGAGAAACTTCCTGTTACCTGTGCTAGTTTCAGCAGCAGCTATAGCTACAGCTAGTGGCAGGAGGCTACACTTGATGATTGGCATTATGGGCCCACAATAATCAATAACAAAAATAGTTAATAGGTTAATTAGGCTATTTAATATCGTGCCAACTTCTGAGAGTGACAGCTCTGGTTATTTATTTCTCTATATATTCACATTTATGACACATTGGTACCATTAAAAAGTTCACTTAAAGCTCCTGTGAGGAACTTTCTGTTTGTGTGAATTTTGGCGCCCCCTGTGGACAAAGCATCACATGCTAATTTTCACAGCTTCAAGTTTGAATCGAACATCATCCTGCTGACTTTTAAAACACAAAAACACATCCTGGAGCAGCACCGGGAGTTAATTTTCATCAGACCTCTTCACAGAAGAAGTTAAAACTATTTTTATGAAATAATCTTTTGGGTAATTTCAAAAACTTTACTCTGGTTCTGTTAAGGACAATCCCTTCTTCAGTTCATTTTAACACAAGGCTGAGCTCTGACAAGAAGCAACCAAAAGTTTTTCAGGGGGGTCATGTTCCTGACAAGTATCACATGTTACAAAAACATAAAACTTACACTAAATACAAGTATTTTTGAAAAGTAAAAAGTAAACTGAACTAAAAATCCAGCATCAAAAATTAATCTAATGTAAATCAAAACAAAAAAAACCCCAAAAGAAATACATATAACTTTCATTAAAAATTTAAAAACTTTATTAGAGAGGGCTTAAAACCTAAAAAGTGTAGTAAGTTAGAGAGAAAGTCAGCTTAGAAATTTAAAATTTTGAGAAGAATTCAAAAGTCCGCTTTCCCCCGAGAAAAAGTCGGAAATCTAAAAATAAAGAACCTGATTTAAAGCTCCTGTCATGAATTTTTAGATGGTTTTGCAACTAATTTAACAACAATTCACGCCCCTTTCTGGACTGGCTCTGAAAATAGACTTTAAAAGGACGTGATCAGCGAAGGTTAAGGGAAGTGTCACTTTAACAAAAAATTGAAAGTTCCCCACTGGAGCTTTAAATCAGCCTTGAACACATTTTCCACATTTCCTGCATATTTTCTAAAAAATAGAAGAAAGAACAAACATGACCTTCTCTTTGTCATCAAGACGAGCCTGCAATTCAAAATACACAAAATCAAAAACAAAAATAGACACTCTACGAGGGCACATTTTGCAGGAATTGTAGGTATTATCTGGGAAACGCAATGGATCTGCAAACAATCAGAGGATGAATATGTTAATTTCGGGGGTTATCTCTGGGTGCACTTCTTCGTTCTTCTGAAACAGCAAGTCAGTGTGATTTTAACTGACCTCAAAGATAAACCATCAAAGTCTCCTCCGGCCAAAGCTATCGCACTAATATGCTGAGCAAAGCAGGAGAAAATGTGAGCGTCTTAATTACGCTGCAATCTGAGATGATGATAAGACTCGCATTAGCCCGCTTGAATAGGAATACACACAGACTCAGACGCACACACCGATACCCTGGTGAATGGTTGAATGTTACAGCAAGGTGAAAACATCTCAGAGTAAACACCTCTTAGTGCTTTATTTGTGCTTCATTCACACATTAACACTGACAAGGCACTTTGACAACTCAAGGTTCAACACTTTAATTGTGGGTAATAAAACGTAACAAAGTAGAACCAAGGTCAACGTTAACTTTAATTACCACAGGGCGTGCTTCTCTGCACAAATATCCGCCATGTGCAAAGTGTGTTGTATGCAGAAGAATGTGGCGCCTGGTCGTGTGCTGGTTAGCCGTGTTAGTCAGGGTTTGTGATCATCCAAACATAGCTTTATTTATCAGAGGAGATCATTCTCATCTCTTAAATCCCTTCTACAGTGGCGTCAGTACAATCTGTCTGCATGAACACTGTTTGTGTAATTTATACAGTTAAATATTTGCACTCGACAAACACCTTGCACATCCCTGCACAACTGCACAGCTATTATACAACAACTTTGTACATATTTGGTCTGTATTATATTTATATCTTATCAGGGACAAGTACACATCACAGTGCGAACAACCCAAGGCATTTATCTTTCTTTCCTTCCTCACTTTCTTTCTTTCTTTCTTCTTTGGCAGCCTTAACATGCACGAAAAGCGCATACATCAGGCCTGGTGAAAATAGTTGGTATTTTATGGGTTGCACACGCAACTTTGCAGAAATGGTGCCATCGTGACTTCAGAAATGCAAAATTTCAGGCCCCAGTTTTGGTTTTTGGATGTTTAAGGGCGTGGCCACAGTTTTACAGTAAAAATCAGACACTTCTTGCCAATTTGGAAAACATAAATCCTGTAAGTCTCATACTGAATAACCGATCTTGTCCAAAATTGTCACATATGAAATGCATCACGGGCTTCATATTTAAAATCATGCCACAAGACAGAAGGTCATTGAAAATCCTTCATACAGCCTTGGATTTCTTGGTTTTCTTCTGAACAAGTCTGTGTGCTTATATTTAACGCAGCCACAGTACCACCAAGTGGAGATACATGGTACTAACTTTTACCGACTATCTCTGATCTGCTCCAAAATTCACAGGTTTGGTGACAGTCCCAGTCTGATTTCATCTTTTATACAATTCTGTTACAGTTATAGTGCCACCTATAGGAAACAAGTGGTACTACCTACCAAACACAGATGTAAATGTGCCTTTAATCTTTACTGTTTAATAATCAACTGTTATTGATAACATGGTTATAATCATAGCCCCACTTACAGGTAAATGCAAGTGCTGCATTATTTTTTTGAAACTGACAGTATCAGTCTAAAGTCATTTATGTAACAGTTGAACTCATGTTATTATTCTAGTTACTTGTGCACAGTTGTGGGTGCAGCACAGGCTCATTCTGCAACACACCCTAAACCTGCAAGACCCCAATGTGCATAAAAGTGCAATGGCCCATACTTCACATTTTGTGGTTTTAATAGCGCATTGTTATTTTAATGTTCTTTTTTTTAAAATAGGATTTCCATGATCATTGTATTTAAAAACAATGACTCCTGTTTTGCTCTTTAACTGCTTTATATCTCTTACATTTACTTTTACCTTTTCATATAGTTAAAATTTTGTATTTTCATTTTTTATTTTTTTGCCTTATCTCTGACCATCCTTTTTTCTGTTATCATCCTATCTTCTATTTTCTTTTTTCGCCACATTTATCCACTGGCACTTTGAGTAATAAAGGACCAGAAAAGGACAGCAAAGATTTCTTAAGTACGTTTTCTTGAACACAATAAATACAAACCCAGTTAAGGCATTAATCATACATGGGAGTGATTGACATTGTTCAGAAATATATTCAAAGAAAGTGTTACATGCTATTGAGTGATCCTGTTCGGTGCAGTACCCACGCCTGGACTCTGCAGGTGTCCAGCTGCCGTGTACTGAACCAGACTGTCATTTCTTGCACTCCCACATGAATACTTGTATTTATTATTTCATGAATTATGAATGTGACTGACATCTTTTACTTGAATCCGACTGTATTTGCCATGTTAGGGTATTCATTTGTCTCACAGCACATAAACGTTTGAACTTTTTCTACAAAGCTTCACTTACCCGAAATGATTTCTTTGCTAGATTTTCTTTAGTTCAACTTCTTTGAGGGTGAAATTAATCATGACAGGACATACTGTTTTCAAAATGGCTCCCCGACCACTAGAAGTAATTTTCCGTACATTTTTCTCTCGCTTGAAAACCTAATGACTGTGCCACTTAACAACACACATTTTTGTTAAAATCCCCTGATATTTAGGGCTTGCAATGAGCCTTAAGGATTTTTTCTGCCTTTTTCTGTTTTTCTTGTCAAAGTCAGAGGTTTTGACGTGTCCCAAACTTGCCTTTGGAACCAGGCTTGCAGAAAAGATTTTAATGGTTTTAATGGTTTGGTGAACTGGCTAGCATTTCGGAATTTCAAAAGTTTAGTTCTGCCCCACAGTTCAACTCACTAGTGTTGAAATTTGAATCAGCCAAATTGCAGGATGCATTTTCGAACAAACTTGCGCTGGGTTTTGATCCTGTTCACTCTTACATTGGTCAGTGTTTTGTTGACAAATTAAAGATCAAAAATTATTTAAGGATCTTCTTGACGCGAAAGGATTTGGTCATGCCATCTTCTCAAACTTAAACATGTCACAGTGAAACAGGAAGTTAGTGTAATTCCCTCAAACATTGTCTTAATTAGTTAAATTTTCATGGACATCATCAAAGTCCTCCTCTAAAAACACTTATGTTTATTTCTTGGTTACTATCATAGCACTGCCAAGAGAAAGAAATGCCTCCCTTTCTGCCCCCTGGCTGTGCATGCAAACCTGCGATGACGTTGCACAGAACCCGTCTATTGCATATAAGTGGGAATAATACGTTTGTTAAACAAGTTTGCAATCATCATGATTTCTGAAATTGTCAGAAATATTCCTGCAGATGATGATTTTACAATATCCACCCTGTGCTCAAAAATTACACCACAATGCTCACAGTGTTTAGTTCAAGGGAATAGCACCACTTATGGTAATAGCTGCATCACAGCGACAGCCTGCTGCACATCCTGCAACATTATGGTTAAAAAGTTGTTCATCACCACTTGCGGCTTTAATTTCAGTGCTCAGCGGAGTCAGGAAGCACGCCACAGATGTCTGTTCAATCTTTCTCTAAACTTGTGCTGAAAATAGTCTCAAGTGATATCACTCAAAAGTTGTAAATATGCCAAAAATACTTTTTACTGAGTTGTGTCACCACTGGCTGTTTCCTCAAAAAGGCAGAGAAAATAATAAATATATGTATATAAGACAGATTACTCTTGACTGTAAAGCTAAGCCAAATAATTTACTCAAAGGTTTTTGCATTTTATTTTTAAAAATCCTGTTGTGTTTTTTTTTTCTTTACTGTCAAGAAAAGAGTTTGAGAAGATGTATTAGCGATGGTGCCACATCATAAACAATCAGCGGCTGTGAATCAGCTCAGTTGGGAACATTTACAGCTCTAATTTGGCTTCTTGCCTCTGTGAGCGGGGTTAATATCAGTAACCATGGATATAAATGTTTTCTACTTATGGTTGAGGGTGTTGTGTGCAGCCCACAGTTTAGCTGTTTATTTATACATTCCTCGTTAACGTGAAGAGCCCTCCACAGCTGAGAGTGTTTATTGTGAAGGGCTTGTCAAGAGGGTTCGGTTTAGAAAAGGACCTTTGTGATTTTGTTTTGCTCTGTGTGAGTTTCCCCGCCTGATAGATTTACACTATAATGTGCTGAAAGGTTCTTATTTGGAGTGGATTTGGGTCAAAATTTTAAGTAGGGCAAAAATCCCTCGAAAAAAAAAAAAAAAACAGTGAAGAAGAGATGGGTGTGAATTTGTTATTGCTGAGTAGCAGCCCCCCCCTTTATTTAGGTAAGGGTGGGAGTGCTCAGAGACCCTAAAAGATGATTCACGTTGGCCAAAGACTCATTCATTTTCACCAGCAGAGTCCACTTTAAGATAAGCTTCATAACTACATGATGGGGAGACAAAAGGAAATCTTGCAAAAACTGGCTGGTACCTTTCAGATCCGACACGTGCTCCTCCGACAGGCTCTCGCAGAGTGTCTGGGAACTCTCATCCTGGTGGTGAGTAAAGATTTGCAAAATTTTAAAACTTTTGTTTTAACAAATGGCTTCACGAAGACGCATTTTTCATATCAGGCAGGTATGATTAAGGGTTGTAAATTTAACAAAGTCACCATGCTTCATATTTTACTTCTGTTGCACCCTGATCCAGCCATTTCCCCTTTAACCAGCCCTTGAATATAACTCTTTCCTCACACTTAGTGCAATATTTGGGGGGTACATTGGCTGGGCTTTTCATCTATTTTAAATTTCCAGTGTCACAGGATGAAGAAAATCTTTAATGAGTTCTCAAAAGTGCAGATTACACCGCAAAGACTCCGATCTTACTGAGTGTATTTGTCTCATTAGAAGTCAAAATATCTCATTACACTTAACATAAGCTGCATTGACCTGACAAGTCCAGACATAAATCTTACTTCAAGATATTACAAGCCAAAATTAAGGACTTTAGGAAAGAAGTAGAGAGAGAAAGTGAAAGAGAGCGAGAGAGAGACATACTTTATTAATCCCCAAGGGGAAATTCAATTTTTACACTCTGTTATCGAACTTGCAACACACACACACATTGGCTGGAAGTACACACACGTGCACAGACAGGATCCTATGGACATGCACTGATGGAGAGATGTCACAGTTAGGGGGGCTGCACATGAAAGGGCACCCCAGAAAGTTGGAGCTTGGTGTCTTAATCCAAGACACCAGTTTCTGTGCTTCAGATACCACTGTGTCCCTACTGGGTCAGACAAAACCACAAAGATGAGACACGACAGCTTCAAGTTGACTGATTGGTTGATTGTTATGAGAATAAATTGAATACGAGTGCAAGAAATCCTTGTAAAGTCTGTTGAAACATGATGTTATCCTTTTTTTTCATAATGTCTTGAAAAAAGATAAATTTCTGGACTTATCAGGTAAGTGTGGCTTCATTTGAGTGCACTAGGATATATTGACTGAAGAGTAAAATCTAATAAATGCTTGTGGAAACGTCTGAAAAAATAAGTAAAAGAAACTTGATATTTTAATTTGAAACACTTTATAAGCAAAAAATGCTTGTTTTAGGAGTGTTTGATAGTTATAGAGTAGAGTAGTAAAAAGACTTGTTAAGGGATGTGACATCTATGGTTTCCAAAAATAATGTCAAATTTAGATTCAGCACACCACAGGAAGGGAGGAACTGTTCTTTCTGGAGCACTTTTTAATCTGCATTTGTGGATGAAGTGACAACAGGTGTTACGACCCAGCCTAGGGCTACGCTGGATGTAACATAAAGTGCTCTTTCCCTTGTCCCAACTCCCCAAGAAAACCAACAGCCACCAGAAAATGCAGTCTTACATGGGTTTATTTTTCAATATAAATGGTATTTGGCTTTAAGGTGGACACAGGCCAAACTAACGAACAAAACCTCTTTTTATTAAAGCTAACTTTCCTAACCAACAAAATAGTATGAAATAAAATACAGGGGGTCTTACCTGCCTCCCTAACCCAAAACAAGAGAAAAGTTTTGAAAAAATAAAATAGCTGCCCACCCCTACCTACCAGACTGCTCTTAATGAAACTAAAGGTATTCGTCTTAAAAGACAAATCAAAATTCACAAAGTTTTCAATCTGTAACAATATTTAGACCTGGTTGACAACAATCTCACTAACTATTTCCTAATCAAGGAGGCATACACAAAAACACAGGTCTGGCTGGGAGTCAAGACAAAGGAATAAGATAGAGAGCTCCTCCAGCAGCCACCCTTTTCAAAGCTCCCCTCTTCAGCTGCTGTCCAATCAGGTCACAGTCCTCTTCTGGAAAACAAAAGAGACACAAAGGAACAGCACCTACCAGAGGTAGGGAGGGTTAACCAAAAAAAAAAAGTGCAGATGAAAAAACAACAGAATGTGTGGTGCAATGGGACTGTCTCAGTTTTTTTGTGAACCCTAAAGGCGTCTTCTACCACGTGTTGTTTCCATTCAATCGTAGTTTGAGTGACGTTTGTCTCTGAAAAAACTTGCATGATTGGCTGTCAATCATGCTCAGGCAGGAAGTCTGATCATACACTGCTGATGTGGGGCGGGGCTGTGAATGACCACAAAACTGTAGCCACAAAATCGTGAGTGCTTGTAGGATGCTAAACAGAGTGACTATATGTGACTATCATGCAACAGTAAGATTGTTATATTGATTATTACGGTTGTACAATAATTTTCCAAAAATACGATAATTCTATATTTCCCGTCTGGTAACATTGAGTGACAAACAGTCACTTTTCAAGGAGATTTTGAGCCCATGCAGTGGTTTCCACTACAGAGTCACATCTGTTTTTATTGCTGTGCTGCCTGGATGCTCAGAGATCTTGTCCACTAAGAGTTAGAATTCTGTTTTTTTGTTGAGATTTCTACAAATTCTAAATATTTTACCCTCAAATTCTTCATATTATCAAGTCGGGGGAAATTATTCAGCATCCAGGCATGCATTTTTCGTGTGTTAAACAACTTTTCCTGTGATTTGTTGTCTGTGTTGCTGAAATAAAATTTTAAACAGGCATATACTGTATATATTTTATAAAACAGTATATATATTTTTTCAAATATAGCATTTAAATGACTTGTGAACCATCAAAATCTGTTTTTATTTGACATTTGGCTCCTTTTAGTATGAAATGATCATAACTTTTTATTAACAATACTACAAGCGAGTGCATTATGTGTTTCATAAGTTGTGAGATGTTCATATTAACAGCCTCACACCCACTACTTAATCTGACACATGGAGGAATCACCTTTTATCCTGCCTCTCCTACATGTTTGTGTAGTGAAAAAAGGTGACGATACCATCATATCTGGTGTGGGAGCAAAATAATTGAATTACACAATAGTTAAAGGTTGTTTGGTCTGGAGGTGTTGATGAAATATTGCTATAGAGCGCTTTTTATTTGCAGAATTAAATGCCATTGATGTAAAAAGGGGGAAAAAAGCAAAGAAAATCTTGAGAGTTCAAGCATCTTAAACACTTACATCAATTATCTCCTGTAATATCTATTTCAGTCTGTTTAATTTACACTTACAGGGCCTTGTTATTCTTTACACTGCACTTGAAGTCACTGTTGACACCGGGTTCAACACACATGAGGCCATGAGGTCCTTTTAAATCCAAGCAGAATGTTTTCCAGGCTGTGCAAAACAACCTGGAGTGGCTCTGTTTCTCATGATAACCCACAGACAACAAAAATATTAGGAGAGGGCGCCGACAGAGAAACGCCGGGCCATTTGTTATTCCGCTCTCAGGCTGCAACTGATCCGTTAACTCCAGGAGACCTTTCACTCCACCGACAATCTGTCCCCTCGATGGTCAGAGCCGGACCTCCACGGAGGAGGACTCTACAGGGGAGTCAGACTGTTGTCAGCATCAATAGTCCCACACAAAGGCCAAACATAGCAGGCTGATGACCTCTGAGGTCAGAGAGACACACCCTGGATACAAGCAAAAGCAAGACTCAGTGAGACACCTGACTTCAGGTCAAGCCAACGTGGGGCTCTGTTATTCTCTTTCAACTTTTTCTACTACTGTCCGTCTACAACAATAACCCCGGCTCCGGGTTCTGCTGGTTCGTGGTTGGTTTCTAAATTTCTATGTGTGTTTCCCTCTCCTCTGTCCAGATGTTTGGTTGTGGTTCAGTAGCACAGCTGGTGTTAAGCCGAGGCTCCCATGGCACGTTCCTCAGCGTCAACTTGGCTTTTGGATTTGCTGTAACTTTGGGGATCCTCGTGAGTGGACAGATCTCAGGTGAGGGTTTTCAGTTTCACCAACACCTGTTCTGTTTGGGGTCAGAGTGTCCCGGAGCTCCCTGTTAGGAAAAAAACTGCAACATTATCAACAATAGCTGGTCACACTGATGCATGATACTTAAACATGATGATGGTGCTTTTCTTCTCTTAGGACTATCTATCTATCTATGTATGTATGTATGTATGTATGTATGTATCTATCTATCTATCTATCTATCTATCTATCTATCTATCTATCTATCTATCTATCTATCTATCTATCTATCTATCTATCATACTTTTATTGTCTGTTTCAAGGTACCTTAATAAGCTTCTGTCCCCCGTTTAGCTTTTTCTTTGAGGTACTTTATTTCAAGTGTCTGATTTTGGTTACCTACGGCGTTGTATCTAAAGTCCTGTTGAGCCTAAGTTTCAAACAACCTTTCAAAGTTGATTTTGAGTTACTCACAAGGTCTGTTTCAAGGTTCCCCTTAAGCATCTTTACCTTTTATAGTCTGTTTCCAGGTACACTAGATGGTACATTATGGGATGACAGTTCCCTTTAGTTTTTGGATCAGTATCATTAATGTTTTAAGAACTACAGGAGTCTGTTTCAAGGGCCCCCTTTTTCTGTCATGTTAGGGTGTCCTTTGGTAGCTGTTTCAAGAAACCCATAAGCATCTTTTCTACGATCTCTTTTTCTATTTGTGCACATGTAAACGTTTGTTGTATTTCACTTCAGTTACTTTTGCGTCCAAGTAGTTGTCGTGTCTGTCTTTGGGTATCCTTCGTATTGTACCTATTAGTGACTGTTTTAAGGTATTCCTCTGAATTTTTATGGTAACGCCCGTTTCCTGTTTGTTTAGAGGTAATCATTCAACCTATCAACATGATTCCAAGTTGCTTACTCAATCTGCTTCAAGGTATCCTTAAAGGGACATTCTGGCATAAAATAAAGTTAGGGTCAAACACAATGTAACACAGAGTTAGACGAGAGGGGTGTCTAACTCAGTGTTACGGTGTGTTTGACCCTAACTTAATTTTATGCTGGAATATCCCTTTAAACAACTTAAAACAGGATAACCATCATTTTTTTAGATAAGTTTGTCACCTTATGATAACATGACACTACTTGATGAAGTAAAAGTAGCCCCGAGACTGCAAAAACTTCCCAGTCCAAATAAAAGTTAAAAGTTCACTTTTTATTGTTGTCTCTCAGAGAAAGTAAAAGTAAAAAGGTGAAAGTTTTGTGTTGTCTGACCCATCCACCACCTCAGCAGCCACCCCAGGCCAACCATCTCTGTCTTTCTGATATGTAACCAGGCTTCTCACATGCTGGATGACTGGAACAGAGTTGCTAAGAGCAACCCAGATGGGTCAAAATTGGCTCAGGATGGCGTGTGTTATATATACAAATTGTTGAGCATTACTTTCTGTGGTGGAGGGAAAAATTCCAGCATGCAAAAGCACACACCCATCGGCATGGTTCCTGCATCTGTTACCAGCTAGCTCACAGCTAACATCTGTGAATAAGGTGCCCGGGGTTTATAAAAACAAACAGAGTGGTGGTCAAAGTTGCCAGAATAACAGGAGGTAAGGGCTCACTTTCTCTCTGCCTTGGCAAATACTTAAAAGGGAGGCACAACTCAGCAATATATATGTGCATTACCTGCCAACTCTTGTATTTTATATAATATCTGCAGCAATTTCTCCTGTCTTGTAATAATAACAATGTTTTACACTCAGTTAGGGTGTTAATAAAGAAGAGAAAATGATGTTAAGTTTTCAATTATCATTATTATAATTACATATTTGCACATTCATCAGCAGCATCAATGAGGGTGTAAAGCAGCTGTCAGCCATGTCATCAAAACAGGGGCTTTAGTGAAAGGAGGAAAAACTTTATCATCAAGAAAAATCACACTTGGTTGAGCTGCAGTCATTTGCATCAGCGCTGTGAAGTAGCTGTCACTCAAACAGTTCTTCTGGAGACTTTCTTTTTTATTTTTTACTCCAGCATCCATCAGCATAACAGGGAGTCATTATTATTGATGGCTTGACAGACACTAAATATCAGCAAAAGGTAAACTGGCAGTTATCTGAAGAGCAGTATTTACCACACAAATGACAGCTGGAGGGAGACGAGGAGGAGGAGGAGGATGAGGAGGAGGAGGAGGCCATGGACAGAGGAATGCAAAGTTGAAAGGAGACACACACAGAGGAGGAAGGAGATGAAGAAGAAGAAAAGGAAGGGGGCATTTACCTCTTAACTCGAAAACTATGTGGTCTGTAATTGAAACGGCAGTGAGCGAGTCAATCCTGAAACCCACTATCTTCTGTCGGAAACACAACAAAGCTTCTGCGGTTCACTCATGCCGCTTCTTCAATGCCTTTATAATGAGGCTGTCCCCCTCTAATACACACTGCAGCTGAGAAAATAAGCTGTTATAATTAGATAGCGCCAACACTGGCACAATTAAGGTGTGAATAAGAGGCAGGCGCTCATATGAGTGCGCCATCAGAGCAGAGATTTCCCCCCTTCAAGGTTAGAAAAAAAAGGAGACTTTTCTGAATCTTTTCATCCTGCCAATTTAATTAGTGTCACAGAGACCTTCAGTCCGAACAGGACTTTACCCAGACCGCAATTACTGAATCTACAGCAGGGGTAGAACTGTCTTTTCAGTCTCAGGAAAGAAAGGAGGGGCTGTAATGTAGAGATGAATCATGAGTTTTTTTCCTGTATGTGTAAAAATACACCAAGGTGACTGTGTTTTTCTCCTCTCCAGGCGGTCATCTGAACCCAGCCGTGACCTTCGCACTCTGTTTACTTGGTAGAGAGCCCTGGAGGAAGTTTGCATTGTTCTTTTTCTTCCAGACTCTCGGAGCGTTTCTGGGCGCTGCAGTCGTATTCGGCGTCTATGTAGGTGAGTGAGGCTGAGACAGGGGCGAAGAAATCGATGAAGACGTTATTGTTTCAAAAGGCGTATATGTCTAAATCTGATGTCAAACTCAGACTCTTGAGAAACTTTGTGCTGCACTGGTAAAAGTCTGCAGAAAATCAAACCTTTGACAGAGTTTTAGTGGGAAAAAAAGTCTTTTAAGTCTTAATCAAAGCCATATTCTCCCAATAAATCAAGGAAACGTTTTATTTCAAGATCTGACCGACCAATAATAAGACATGGATAAGCACAAACTGACAGATCAAGGTCTCAAAATTAGGTATTTATTAATTCAAGGAACTTAAAGCTCCTGT
This sequence comes from Xyrichtys novacula, assembly GCA_962446985.1. Classification (NCBI taxonomy): domain Eukaryota; kingdom Metazoa; phylum Chordata; class Actinopteri; order Labriformes; family Labridae; genus Xyrichtys; species Xyrichtys novacula. Next base: position 10,929,251 of record OY660876.1, on the reverse strand, counting down.
GAAAAGATTTTTAACATTTATTTATGAAGTAGGCTGAAATTTATTTTGATGCTTTTTATGATAAACAAAAGCAATCAAGGAAACAATATCTTTAATTTTTCCTTTTATGTTTGTCATTAAATTATCTACTTCATCTGGTTTAGATTCAGCTCATTAAGACCACTTCTGACAAGAAATTTGACAAAAACTCTGAAATATTTGAGTTTTTTTACGGAGCTACATTTCTGGGGAAAATAAATCCATTGACAAATTTATCTAACAAAAACTTCTTTCTGTTGCGAAAAACATTCCAACATTTTCACACTTTTATCAAGTTGTAACTCTTACAGAATGAACTTTGACACTGCAGTCTTTGAATCTGTTTTTAAGTTGATTTTGTTTATTATTTCAATATTTTATTATTTCTGCTGCAAAAATAAATTATTTCTTATAATAGTCTCATAATAATCCAATCCACTATTTAAAGGAAACGTGGATTTACAAGGCCAAAAATAAAACAACCTGAACACAAGACAGGAAAAAAATATTAACCCTTGAATGCCTGTTGTATCTTATTTGATACATACTTTTATGATACTTTATCTAATCAATATGATCAAACCTGAATACAGTCCGATAAATGATAAAAATGTCTTCTTGTAGTTTATCAGTTTCCAAAAACATCTAATGTATCAAATGAAAAAAAAAAAAAAAAATTATATATTTGTAAAAATTTAAGGACATTTGGATTTTTTGGGATTTCAATAGTAAGTGAAATAACCATTTCAGCTTCAAAAACTTTGAATTTTCTGGCCATAATTTGTGGTTTCAGGCATTAAAGGGTTAAAATAAAAGCATAACAAAAATGCAGGTTAAACATAAATTAAAATATTTTAAGAAAAGGATGATGAACCTACTCCCTTATTGATAAGAGTACTTAAAACTCAACAAATACCCTATTTTTGATAGTTAAAATTATCGTAAAACTGTTTGATCATAAGGCTGGTGATGTGGATTACTCATAAATCGGAATATGATTATTATGATTATGATTATTATGATTATGATCAAAACTATTCCAAAATCTATCTGATACTTTGATCAAATCTAGACTAAAAATGTAGATACTGATGATGACTCACCTGCATCCTTACAGCCAAGTGTTCACCTGATTAAAAAAACTAAAACATCTATTTCATAATGCACAGATAATCAGACTGTAAGACTCACTGGGGGACCCTGAGCCGAGTGGTCTGAGGTTGTGAGGTTGTCTGGAGGGTATTTGCACTTCGATCGTTTCATGTGTCTGTTACGTCACGCTCTGCACAGCTATATGTTCATGTGAAAGCCCCATGTGCCACAGCTTGTCCATGTTATTGTACCCTCTCAGTATGCTTGTGTCACCGCCGTTCATGCGTGTCCCCACGGCCTCTCGCTTACACGTTTGTGCATCTCCGGCTCCTGTTCTCTGCAGCCTGCAGCTATGTAATCAAGCAGAAAGTAAACAAGAGATCCAAATGTCAAGTGTATTACTGTTTGCAGTAGCTGTCTGCGTTATCTCTGGGACATAAATCATCCCACCAATTTAACCTTAAGTTTTCAGGTACCTTAAGTATTATTATCTGATTTGAATGTTAGCTGTGATTCAATGCGACATCGGTGTTTTACCTGCAAGTGATTGATGTGAGTATCTGTTTTCCAGAAAGAACTGCTGGATTATGAAGACTCTGCAGTATATTTGGTTGTTTCTGCATGGTCTCATGATTTTTAAGATGCATAAACACTCAGGGGATGTAAAGAGATTTTTTTTTTGTGTCGTCTCCCCAGATGCATTGTGGGACTTCAACCAGGGAGGTCTGATTGTGATGGGGGAGAATTCCACCGCTGGGATTTTTGCGACATATCCAGCGAAACATCTCGGTCTGATGAACGGATTCTTTGATCAGGTAACAGTAACTGTCAGTTTACACATTATTCATCTCAAAACGACCTTATTCTCCATCCTTTTCGCAGCTTATTGAGTTCATACTAGTAGGAATATGGAGCAGACGGCAGGAGTTGTATTGAAGATGGGCCAAAGCAAAAGCAAAAATGTATCGGCCATTATTTATATGAAGAAATGATGTGTAGGCCTATAAAAACAACAGAGTTTGGCGTTAAACACCCTCACAAATGAATTCCTCCAAATAAATAAATAATCCATGGCATTACGACTCAGTTGGTTCAACACATTTCCCCAGCCTGCAGTTTGGTCTGGCTTGCATACATTAAACCTGTCCAAGAAACTTCGATCCTCAAATGCATGGAAGGAAAACTACCCCAGGTCTAAACCATCCTAAACCTGCGTTCTTTAAAATGACCTGCAGGAGGCGACTATGTATGTCGTAAATCTGTCTACGTCAGTTTCAACATTATTTTTTTAATTGGAAATTGAATATTTTTCTTAAAAGAGTTTTGGTGCCTCCCATGGACAAAGCAGGACCGCTTTACCATCTAACATAGCGATGTTACCCTGCTTTCGTTTTACTGTGAAATAAATACGTAAGTGGCGCAATTGGAAATGAAAACAATAGGGTGACCATATTCTGAATCCCCAAAAAGAGGACATGACTACACGGGGTCGGAGTCACGGAGTTGCGCGTCATAAATTTTGAGAGGTTTTCAGGTCGGGTCAAGTGTTTTTATACGTGCTGCAAACTCAGTAAGTCCACGCGACAAACTTAAAACTTCCATACAAAATCCTGGACATTTGAAGGATTTTATAAACTCCCCCAGACAGGCTGGACAACCCCCCAAAAAAGAGGACGTATGGTCACCTTAAAAAACAAGGGTGTGTCAGCAGTTTGCGTCAGGCCTGAAAATCAGGGGATCTGTGGAAAGATCAAAACTTTCGAGCCAAGATACAACAAACCAGGCTGCCCATTATATTACTCAAAATAGTACATACCAGCTCTTTATGAAGAGGTATCAGCTGGTATCAGCTGTCACCAGGCCTGTTGTGGTAGCTAAATATGAATTACAATGGAATAAACTAGCAAACAGCAACCACACAACTGAATGTAACTTTGGGAAAAAGAAGACCCAACTTTCACCTGGAGTATCATAAATGAAAACAGAGAAACAGCTAATTTATATGAGACAGTATGTAAAATCTGCAACATTCAGCCATCGAGGCAGAGCTGCCAAACACAGCACTGACAGTGACAGGCATAAATATTTTCATCTGCAGTAACACTGGTTAAGGAGATGGGGCCAAGATAGAAGTAACATCCCGCCGTGACTTTAAAGTCCATTACCTCCTACTTCAGTGGAAAGGTTCCTACATTCTGAGTCCAGTTAAAGATTTAATCCAAACAATTACACTCATTAAAATCTACAGAGGTCTTGTGATCGTGCTCAAGTTGTCTTTAATCCATCTTATTGTGTAAGAGCAGAGTTGTATTCTCAGGGGAGCAACCTTAGCCTTAATGCTACTCATGATAGGAGTTCAGGCTCCTTCTGATGATCCAGATCAAGAACTGGCTCTTTCAGCTCCAAAAGAAAGTCTTTTACATTCGATGCATGCTCACCACCCCAGGCTAGAAACGGCAGTGTAGTCAAGAAACACAAAAACAAGGTTTTGGTAACCATTTCTCAAACTAATCTTCGTGTAAATAGTTGATAAGAAACTAGACGAATAGTAAACTATTGGAGCTGCAGAATAATACTGTATGCAATAGTGTTGAGCCACACCACAGTCTTACTGTCACTCACCCAATCTGAATAAGTGGCAATCATGACAGATGGGTATCAAGTTCATCACAAGGAGTATGTGCCTTTAAACTCTCATCATATTGATCCTGAATGGAATATAAAAGTCTCAACGGGACCAAAAGACTCAGAGTAGCTATTCTTTCTTCAAGGGGGTGCATTTTAAAACTAGCCTGAAAATAATAATAAAGAGCATGGTCCAAAAAGGCTGAGGGTTCATTCTGCTATATCTGGGCCTTCTGTTTCCCACAAATGGAGCACGAGTCTTTTTACAGAGCTTCAATTATCTTGAAGCAAACTCTCACAATACCGTTTGATTTTTCAAGTATTTCAACTCCAGTGAGTGAAATTGGTGGTTCCATCAAAGCAGCACATTCCCTCTCACAGACCACACTCTGCAAGCTTAAGTACAGAACAAGTGGTGTAGCATACAAGTGACGGTCATTTTCCATCAGTTTCTATTGTCTGTGGAGTCGACGGATTTGTTTTTTTTTCCCATAGTTTCCTCGTAACTTTACTAAATAGATACTTGAGGTCTCAGCGATGCATGTCTGCTGGAAATGAATAGACTGATTTACTGACTTGGAGATATAAACAAGTGAAAAACACGGCTGACTTATGTCTTGCGATGACAACAAGCATAATTGCTCGGCTTTGAAATACGTTGTTTTGTCAATTTGTATGGAAAATCTGACGCTCCAGTTATGGCCTCTCAGCCAATCACATCTTTTCGGCTCCCTTAATCATCTTTAACCTTTTTAAACTAGCAGACAGTGTAATAAGCAGGACAGTGTCACTATTCATTTAATCTGACGGTCCAGAATCTGCGTGGAACAGCTTGTGAGTGTGTAAAGAAGGCAAGGTCAATTACATCCAGCTGTATCGGAAGATCCAAATAATTAATGAAGATACACTGTGCGTGAAAAATTACGTCCTGTGCATCTCAAAGTTGGACACTGCAGATGCATGGCACATAATCCTGCTGCTCAAGTCTATAAATAACAATCTAAAAGAGCAGATTCATTTCCACACCAGGTACAAGTAGGATTACTTGCAGAAGGCCAAGTCTGTGCTCCGAGGCAGGAAAACTGTTGCGAGGTTGTACCAACAATAGAAAAAATATTGTTCATTATTGCTTTTTTCCCTCAGCATTAGCTATAACCAGCTGGCAGGAAATTGATGATTTGTGGTGCTTCGACGTCTTCATAAGCGGTACAAATCACAATGTTTATCTTTGATAAACACACAAAGGATTACATTACATTGCATTACGTAGCTCAATATGGGCTTCGTAGATCTAAAGGATAGGAACAGGGGGATAATGGTAAAAATGTATGGGTACAGCAATTAAATTAAAGCTATGATGAGTAAAATGTCACAAAAGAAAGCCCAGAGTTCAGTATTTGATTATCTTTTGTTCCATTTTTAGGTTTCCTCTCTTTTAGGCCTTTGCATCTCACATTTTATCATGGTAGTCCAAAAGCACAGTTCATACAATTCACAGTGGTTCTGGGTTCAAATCCTGGCATGGGTCTGAACCCAGGATTTGAACCCAGACCATTTCACTTACATTTCTCACTGATTCACTATTTGCAAACATCACCAGGGCTACAACACTTCAAGTCGACCAATAAGACACTATTTGATCAATTTTCATTGTGCCCCTAAAGTTCTTTGTGTGCTCCTTACTTTTTCAACTTCAGAGCACATCTGCTCCTTGTGAAAAAAGTTAGTGTTAAGTCCTGGGTCTATAACACAGGTTCAGACCCAGGCCAGGATTTGAGCCTATAACTATTTCACTGATTGGCAGCCATTCAACCCAACCTGCTATTGACCTGGCTGTCAATATTTGCATTTTTAGATCTTTTCACCTCACATTATGGTTGTTCAAAAACACAACTCATACAACAGCTAGATACATATGTGTAATTTCTGCACCACATGGTTAGACTAAGACCAGGATTTGAACTCAGAACCACTGTACACTTTCTTAACTTCACTTCTGAACTACCCCGGTAAAAATGTGAAATGAAAAGAACTCAAAAAGCAAACGCTGACAGTCAGCTGGTGGTGTAGTAGTCCTTTTGTCAGATAAAGCAATCACAGAGACATAAATTTGTGACCAGAGGTCATGGCAGACTACACAGACACACAAGTGACATGATGACAAAGGAGGAAGTTATTTTTTTTAACTTTGTTCTCAAATTTTGACATTTCCCTTGAGCTCCAAAATGAAAATAAAAACGTCTTGAGGTTTTTTTTCCCTCATTCCTTGCTCTGATGCTCCTCCATAGTAAAATATTTCAGGACCCCCATTAAATACTACCTTTTTTATGTGGGTGTCAGTTATAGACATGCATTAAAGATCTCAAATTTTCGGTTAACAGCAGCTGTATTGCACCAGTATTGCTACTCCTGACATAAAAGAAGCTGGCTGTGACAGTTTGATATCACAGATGCCGACATAATGTGGAATAATCTTTCCTTATTCTGAAACTTCATGTTTGCAATCCCAGATGCAACATAAAGAAACCACCTGTTTTCAGCCAAGCTCCCATTTGGGTGTTTCTTTCATCAGTTGATGTGAGAGTAGTTGAAGATGAAGTTTTATAGCATGCTGTTTTTAATGAAAAAGTTGGCAGGTCTGTCAGATTCACATTGATTTCATCTCACAGTTTGCAGTTTGGCACTTTGTCAATATTTTCGGAATAAATCTGCCGTGAACATCGCGACTCCTAGGAGGTGATTAATTAATCCTCACATGGATTTCAAGACGAACCAATTTGCAAAAGTGTGGCTGTAACATCTCTATGGGAACATATTAAAAGATTATCTTATATCCCAGGACTGTTTTTTATTCTCCACACTTCACAGCAGGACTACTTTGTTCTTCTGTGAAAACCAAGGATCAAAGAGAGAGTTATTGCTCACAAAGTTTTAATGGACCCTCCTCCTGGTGCTTTATTTCAGGTTATAGGAACAGCTGCATTGATTCTGTGCATCCTGGCCATAGTTGATCCACACAACAACTCTACTCCCAGAGGTCTGGAGCCCTTCACTATCGGCATAGTGGTGTTGGTCATTGGTTTGTCGATGGGCTTCAACTCAGGCTATGCTGTCAACCCAGCCAGGGACCTGGGACCACGTATCCTCACAGCACTGGCAGGCTGGGGTTCAGAGGTTTTCATGTGAGTATGAGATAACTTAGACTAGACTGTGCTGATAAACCAGTCAAACGAATACTTGAAAAACTGACAATGTAGACTAACTACTTCGAAAAAAATCCAGCTTTTTGTTAAGAAAATGAAAACTGACGAAAAGAGAAAGAAGGGTGCTGTGAAGGATCCCACTTTTGGGGTACTTCAAGACAGAAATGGGTACCCCTGTACTTGAAGGTTCTAAAACCAGACCTTACGGGGGACCTTACAACCAGAATTTATTTTGAGACAGACTTACTGAGTGACTTCTAGTCCCAAGGGTCTTCTGGACATCAAGGGGTACCTCAACACATGAGGGTACTTCATGATGAATCTAAGAGGGGAGCTCAACACTAAGGGGTACTATAAAATCAACCACAAAGGGAACCTTTGTGTAGGGTACTTGCAAAGAGACTCGAGTGCATACCCTTACCCTAACCACTTAGGGTACCATAAAACGGTTTCAATAGGAACTCTAGCATTTAGAGTCCTTTGAGACAGGTACATAACACTGAAAGGTAGACAGACTTCAAATAAAACCCAAAACTTGAGAGTACTTTGAGGCGGACTACAAAGGCCACCTCTAAATCCTAGGGTTCTTAAAAACAGAGAGCTAATTGAGTCTCAACTTCCAAAGGTCTTTCCTCTTACATCAAGGTACCTTAAAACCCAATGGTTCTTTGAGACAGATCCTAAAGGGTACTTCAAAACTTGGGATGGAACTCAAGGGTATCGCAACCCCCCAAAAATGACCGACTTTAAACCCAACTTGTAAACTTCAGGGTGTATTGGAGTAGACCACAAATGGCACCTCAAAACTAAAGACTACCTTAAGCCAAATCTGCAGGGATACTGCAAAACCAAACAGCTACTTGAGAAAACACCTAAAAGGGTACCATTTAACCATGAAAAAGTTAAAAGACTTAAAACAAAACTTTTGAAACTTAAGAGTAATTTACAGTCGACCACAATCTGTACCTCAAAGCCTAATGGTAACACAAGAGGTAACTCAATACTTTTAGAAAAGACCTCAAAGGGGACCTTGACACTTAAGGGTGTTTAAAAACAAACAGAAGTATCTCAACTTTCAGAGGATTTAACTCCTTAATTAAAGGTACTTTGGTACTCTTTGAGACAGCCCTCAGAGGGTACCCCAAAACCAAAGAGGTACTTGATGAAAACTTAAATCGGTATCCCAAGACAGACCACAAAGGCAAACTTTAAACTCACCCTGAAGTCTGAAGGATTGTTTGAAGTGGACCTCAAGAAAAACAACAATGCTAAAGGTCACTCTGAGACAGACCTGGTTGGATAACCCAAAATCAAGGGACCATAAAACAAGAGCCTAACAGTTCCCCTTTTGTGTCTCTATCAGCTACAAAAAAGACTTTCACAAATTGCACAAAAAGGAGCCTCTCCACCACAAACCTTCACTTCAGCATCTGCATCCTGGATAGAGCTGATTAGAGTCGTACAAAGCATCCACTGCGGTTCTTGTTATTACATCTTTTGATCAAGCAAACATGAACCAGAACAGTTCCCTCTCTCTCTCTCTTTATACGAAATCTCTCAATGTTAAAGGTTTTAGACTAATTTAAAAACACACTTGAGGGATAATAAATTGAAGTGCATACTTAGTTACTCATTCATTTGCATTTCTATTGTGTGTGTTTTTTTAGCGCCCCTTTAAACATTTTAAAATGAGAGTGCCTTGATATCGACGTGGTTCACATGCCTTCTGACCCCCGACATCAATAGCCTCTGATATGCACTCATATTTTATTCAGGACTGTTACACGGAGTAAATTGAATGCAAAATTCAAAACGACACCATGCATCATGGTTTTTCAATTTGTTCTCTTGCAGAGCGAACACCCACTGGTTCTTTGTGCCTCTGTGTGCCCCCTTCTTGGGTGCAGTGGTGGGTGTGCTGATGTATCAACTAATGATTGGATACCATTTAGAAGGAGAGGCGCAGGATGACCAGAAGACGAAGGAGGAGGAGGAAGAGGAGGAGGAGGAAAGGTTTAAACTCTCCAATACTGCAACCAACAGAGATATATGAGGACTGTCAAATGGCTTTTAGAAATTATGATGTGTTGAATGATTCAATCATGTTAAGTATAACACTTTAATCTATAACTTTTAAGTCGACTTATGCATTGCCATGACGACATGAACGCTTAGAGCATCTCTAAACAAACAGGAATAGTTTCCGCGGCTGTGATAGCACATGTTTTTGGAGTCCATCTCCACGAAACTCCACTAAGCTCTTTCATTTCAAACTATTTCCACCCTGGCTGCGTCCCTGACAAAACAAATACATCAGCTCGCAGGAAAAAAAAGCTCAAACAAAGACATTCAGAGCTGAAGAGGTATTTGAAGAGCGCTTGTTTAGAGCTTGTCGAAGGTAGAAAAATCTTGAAATCGCCCTCGAATAAAAAAAAAAAAAACATCACTCACACTGGCATTTTCCTCCTACAAAGTCTTTCATTTGGATAAACAGCCACCACTGAAGGGTTCCTGCGCCAGAATCCAGTTTCCCTCTTGCTTGTGTTTAATTAATCAGACATGCTTGTCAAAAAATGCAACCAAAATCAGAAGTTTGGGTTGTGGTTTTGAAAGTGTTAGAGGCACCACTTAACACCGAGCGTTATCTGATGTTTACCTAATTAAGAATAAATATCGGTGCAAGTGCGATCCTGTCAATAACTCTGACTTTGAATGAGCTTCAGAGATATTCAGACATTGACGTGAACACGTTTTTAAAAGTTTCTTAACTTAAAGTTCCGACTTTTCCTCTAAAAGATGAAATATTGGAGGTAGATGCCTCTTATTGTAAGGTGCAAACAGTAAAATGAGCTGCAGGGCTTTAATTATGACGGGAATGAGAATCAATGTGGTACCCGTAAAAAGGAATGAGCCAGAAGCTCACTAATTAGCCTAATAAATAAATAAATAAATAAAGCTTTATTCTAACTGCAAAATAATAGAGACAGTTTTAGGCCTGTTTGACAAAAGTCAGCAAAGACCTGGTTTTCAGCTGGTCCTGTAGCTTGTCCTGACAGGTTACCCTGTGGTTTGACTTAACTTTCATGATAATACTCAGAAAAATTAACGGTAGACTTTAACTCATAGTAGAGCAGGAGTTTCACACAGTTATAGGTGGACTATCTAACTTAAGTGTTCCCAAAACAAAAGGATCTGAGCTCTGAGGATGTTTTTGTTGTTGTGTACATGTTGATGTGGCATTTTTCCAATGCTTACCCTAACCCAAAGGCAGGTTTAGACACAGTGAGATCTCCTACGTCATAACTCCAAGCTTTGCCCCAGGCACCCCACTCTGCAGGCCAGACTGCAAGAAGTAGAGAGGACGATTACGGAACTAGCACGTGCATTAACGGATTGCAACGCTCATTTGAAAGCTAGGTATGATATTAACGTTCATCTAGGATGACCATACGTCCTCTTTTACCCGGACATGTCCTCTTTTTCGGGGGCTGTCCGTGCTGTCTGGCTTTGTCCGGCTTTGTCTGCGGAAGTTTATAAAATCCTTCAAATGTCTGCAAAATTGTACGTAAGTTTAGAGTTTGTGTCACATTGACTTACTGAGTTAGAAGCACGTTAAAGACAATCTGACCTGAAAAACTCTTTAAATTAACTTGTAGTTACTCCATGTAGTCGTGTCCTCTTTTTGAGAAGTCAGAATATGGTCACCCTACTTTTATCATGTCCCCAAAGACATTAGTGTCTCAGAGTTGAATAGCCCCTATGTAACCTGCTACCTCTACTACACGCAATGTTAGGCTACAAGCTAGCATGAAGAGGACTGTACAGAGCAGTGCTGTCTCCGCCCACGATTCAGAGGCAAATTGCTAATGAGCTACTGGAGCTCTGCAGAAGAAAAGCCCTTGAAAATTACACAAAACTAAACTTAAAACTTCATAATCACAATTTAAAGACCACTGATAACACTTTAAGTAGTAAAAGAAAGACGGTAAGAGTGGGACTTAATCTCTACTTAAAGGTGGGGTAGGCAGGAATCCGTTAAAGAAGCATCTTTTTTTGTGGTGTATATACAAAAAACTTTTAATATCAGTTAATAGCTATTAGTTTTTGATGACATTTGGTAATATAACGATATCGCTGTGGTCTGTTATGTCTGTGTAGTCAACATTTTAAAGTTATTGAGCGGCCCGCACTTTCTGACTGTAAACAAAGCCATTCTCCACCTCCACAACCTGATTGGTTGTGCGGCGGACACTGCTCCTTAGTGCCGTTCGGGTGTCAGGCAGACGCTGCTCCCCCTGTGTTATTCACGAGCCCAAACAAAGTTAGCGTGCTACAATATCAGACAGTAAAAACCAACCAGAAAGAACAGAAAATTGTCTGAATCCTCCTTTGACCACAGCTGCCAACACAAGCAAGAGAAAGAAGTAAATACCGGGAACTCTGGCAGAATAATGATTGCTTAAAAAGCCAGGCAAGAGCCACAAAGCCGGGTCAACATAGCATAAATGATGGGGAACGCTTCTGGATCTGGACCCTGTAACCTTTCTGCTGGACGGGTAAACCGCTTTAATAAAGTTAGCCAAGTGTCTGTGACAGAAGTGTTTCTTGTCAAACGGGACCTGCTGCGTGTTGTAGTGCCGCTAAACTGTTTACCTCGGGTCCTGGACTAGGTCACTTTATCCTAGTTGTAGAAGTCCTGCAAACATTGTGTTTGCTGGTAGTCTGTTGGCATCTACATTAGCACCAATGCTTTTTACTTTCATGTTGACAGGGCCCCATTTGTAATCATCTTAAGTATTTATCTGCATTATATCTGAATTCAATTGAAACAATACGAGCGAGCAGGAGCGTCTGTTTGTGGGCGGGGCTTGCTGGAGCAGAGAAGGAGGAGAGAGGAGGAGCTGAGGGGAAAACTGGTTGGGAGGGATAGTATTTACATTAAAGATTTCTCCCAAAAACTGTCACTTCCTCAGATCCTGACTATCCCACCCTTAAGAATACAAGTGCATCTATGACTGTATTTTAGCACTGGCCTCATCGTCTTTAATCTTTGTGTCGAAGGTGAAGAAACCTAAAAAGTTCTGGGTAGTTTCAGATCTTATTCATAAATAAGTTTTCTAGTTGTGCAGCATTCATCATGCGATACTTGTCCTTTCAGATCAGTGTTTCATACTGGAGTGCCTGCTGGCCTTGGTGGAGGTTTTATGCTTTTCGAGTGCTCTTGTAGCTTTTAATATCACTGTTTTTCTGTGGAATAATAACTATTTGTTTGACCTTAGATCACTGGGAATGATTCATAGATCATTCATTTCCAGTTTCAAGTCTTTTTCTATTTTCTATTTTCTAATTACGTGGATAGTTATCATCACAAACATTCAAGCACAACAAAAAAGAAACTCAACATTCTACAAAACCAATCCCGGCTGATAAAACGTGCAGTTTTAATCAAACACTAGATTTTCTTACACTTTCTCGCAGGCACATCCCCACCAGTCTAACTTGAATTATGATTCTTGCAGCATGGTGTCATCATAAGGTTATTTAAAACTGATATATAAGGCCTAGCAGGAATCTATCATGTGATTGACTGTAACTTAACCCTAATTATGTAAGCTTGTACAGTTAAAAGTGCTAAAAAATAGAAAAAAACATGGTTGAATTAAAGCGAGAGACTAAAAGGAAAGTTTCTTCACGTGCACAGGCTTGCCTCAGAGACTCACTTGCATGCAAATGGTGACATTTGCTACAGAATAAATGCCCTCCAAAGTGTTAATATTCCCCCCTTTTGGTTCCTGGTGCCTCAGGTGGTTATCACTGTTAAAAATTCGATTTTTTGGTTTGAAAGGGCACTAAGGGCAAGAAAGGTCAGGGGTATTTGCTCGAAATAACACTCTCACTTCCATTACGCAACAAAAGACCCACACACACATATCTCAGAAGTTCACATCTCTGAACCAATGTCTTTCACAGGCGGCCACAAACGCTCTATTACCATTATCAGAGAAATGAAGCGACATTCTGCATCAAAACATCAGTAATGACATTTTCTGAGTCTGGGCAAGAATATCAATCCATCAGATCTCACAAAGGCTCAAACTTCAGAGACGGCTGTTTGACATTTGGAGTCCCTCTTTGGCGTGACCTTTGCAGCAGTTCACCAAACATATCTGGTGTCAATCTAACCGTTTGCATGGGAAATTACAATTTCCCTTTCCTTTTTTGACTTGCAGAAGAGAATCAGAGCAAGCAGCGGGACTTTGATTCCGCTTTTATGGATGCAACAATAAAACAAAAGAGAAGTGGGAAGAAAAAAAAAAAAGTTCCATTTCAAATATGACAAGGTCTGATGATTTGAAAACCACAGAGTAAACCCGTATTCGCTCTTCATTTCCTATGCATTAGACGCAGTCGTCTATGGACGCTGAGGCAGAAACAACATGGCAGAAATGAAAAATGTTATCTATGACCAGAGAATAAAATCAGCAACATGAGCTGCAAGAGTAATAAGAACCTTGTCCATAGCTGACAGATTTGTTTGTAGTCTTATGAGGTGTTGCATCACATACAGCGCTCAGTATCAAATATAAAAACATGTTCGCACACAGGTGCAAAGCTTTCATTTTAGGTTAAGCATGCATAACATTAAACGGCATGGTCAGACTACTCCCTTTCTTCTGTCTCACAGGTGTTTGCGTGCAGGCAAAGCTTGGGCAACAGCTCCCCCATGTGGTCAACTGAGGAAAGCCAGTGTTTTGAATACAAGGTGGTGATTCAAAAACACCACTTTGGCAGATTGAAAAAGGTTTATTAACCTCTTTTAATTTGACCAAAATTAACTCTGCAATCCCCTCTGCTACTTCTGTGGAGTATCCAATAAAGCTAAAACTACTTCAGATGGGTTTTCCAACGTGGGGAGTGACTTCTTATAAAGTTTTGTTCAAGACTAATGTTCTTGTCTGTCTTCTTCTGTCATCCGTCTTATGTGTTAATCTTCCCTACATCTGTTGAAGGCTAATAAATCCAAGTTATCTATATTATTAATGACAGTGTTAGTCACGCCCTCCTTATTAATTTCAACCCAAACAAACAGCTGTCATCTGCAGCTATTCATTTATTTAACCCCTGGCAACACATTATCCTAGCAACAGACTAGAGAGGTGGAGGAGCACTCAGATGAAGAAATTAAAAGAAAGGCTCATTGTTTTCATACGCTCATTATTTAAGACAGTCAGTCCCCTGACGCACCAACGCCTCAACTGTCTGACTCTACAGTGGGGATATTATGTTGCATAGAGAGCGTCTGTAGACATACTTTCATTCCAAACGGCAAAGACAGCCGTCAGTTATAAATACCTACGTGACATCCATTACATGCATACGTGGTGCATGTGCTGAGGGTTATAACCCTCATTATCACCTGTGTGGTTTCTCATATTTCTGTGACACACCCAAGCAGCCACCTGCAAGAAGGCAGCAGGTGCACAGGGGAAAATACATTTCCCCACATGCCCAAATTTGCATTAGATTTAAACGTTTCCTGGTACAGAAAAATGGGCCACGGTATATATCCTGTTTTTCCAACATTAATAGGGTCAATTCTTTAAACACCTGACTCATTTAAATTACATTAAAGCTCAGACAAGAGGATAGTTTTACATTAATGGAATTAACTATGCCTTCTGGTAACACTTTACAATAACCACAACTTATAAATGGTAAACAGACCATTTATAAATGGTCGGCAGATAGTTTATTAATGTTTAATCATCATTCATAAATAGCATATAGACTTAATAAATTGTAAATTTTACAATTTTAAAAACCTAACCCTAACCCTATCTTTACAATGACCATCTAAGTACTGTTTATAGGTGGTTTATAAACCACTTATTAATCATTTACAAAGTATTACAAACATCAGTTGCAACTTTACAATAACCATCTAAGTAATGTTTATAGACAGTTTAAAAACTAAATATTAACCATTTACAAAGTGCTACTGACACACACTTTAATCTAGATGTTTTACAACTAACATTTAAACCCTATATAAATCTTTAATAAATAGTCCATTAATAATTAATGAAAATTATTAATCACAATTTCATTGCTTGTTAATGGTAAAGTAACTATTAACTTACATTAATGAACTATATTTGCCATTTATAATTGGTCTATATGCTGTTTTTAAATGATGATTAAACATTAATAAACTATCTATTTACCATTTATAAATGATGGTTATTGGAAAGTGTTACCTGCCCTTTTATGATATCCAAAAGACCTTCAGGGGACAAGATTGAAAATTTGTATACTGCCTTTATTATGCTCGTGTTAGGGGGAAGGTGTCTGCAGAGCAGTTAGGGAAACAACCATGTTTTAAAATATTCACATCACACATTCACAAATGACACTTTCGACCTTCAAAAGGTCAGCAGGATTTTTTGCCACTACTTAAATATGAAGAAAAAAAGATAAGAAAAGACTGCTGTGTCCACAGGGGGCGCCAAAATTGCCACAAACTGAACTTAAAGCTAATGTTGGCAACTTTGATTAACAAATGGGTGTTACCTGTTGTTTTCTGTTTTAGCTTTTGTGAACAAGAGCTTTCATGATCGCACGTTAGGGCTTATGCAATAACTGGTGTTTACAACAGTAGACTAATGAATCAAAATGGCTGATACTATCGCAAACAATCATACAGTTGAAGTAAGAGGTTATTTGGGAGCAGTAGCTGTTACCTGCCAAGTAGTGTGCAATGATGGTAGTTTTTGCACAACAGGTGTTTTTTGTCCTCAAAGGTTACTGTTGCTTCACAGATAAGAGGGGTGAGCATTTCATTCTACAATTTGACAAACTACCAATAATCTATTCTTATTCCCACACTTTGTATCTTTAAAATAACTGAAGTTCAACAAAACATACCAAGAGAGTGATGTCAAATCAACACAAACATGCAAGTCTACAAGGTTAGATAACATCTTGGCAAACAAAAGAAGATAGCAATGTTGGTCAGTTTCCAAAAGTGCATGACGAGGACGGGAACTTGGGCAGAACTGAACAAAACCACAGGTTCTTT
This sequence comes from Xyrichtys novacula, assembly GCA_962446985.1. Lineage (NCBI taxonomy): Eukaryota > Metazoa > Chordata > Actinopteri > Labriformes > Labridae > Xyrichtys > Xyrichtys novacula. The sequence continues at coordinate 10,913,234 of OY660876.1, read as the reverse complement.
ATTTGTTGGGAGAGCATGACAAATGATTTAATGATAGCAGCCACAGTATGTTAATCACACCCATCAGTGAATAAAGGGAGTAACAGTCGTAATAGTTTTCAAATTAAAGCACTAATTTCAACATTTTCACGAAGATTTCTGAATGAGTTTTCAACCTAGAGATGTACTGTAGAGTCATTTCTTCTGTTGGATTGTAATTTGTACAACCTGGTAGCACTTACAAACCCTCAGTCACATTTGTATTTCTTTAAGGATCATTAAACATGCATTTGTAATTACTGCTGTGGCTGATTTCCCACAGAGTGCGTCAGGGCAAACATCCAATAACAACCACCCTTTGTCAACATAAGCCTCCAGTCTTTGTTTTCCTGCACTCCTGCCTCAGCTTGTAGCTTCTGTGCAGCGCTGGAACACGTAGACACTGTTACATCTCAATCTTTACATACCTATTTCAACATAACATACCACATACTCTGTCATGCTATTCCCGCGCATTGCATGGTACACCTGTCTCTTATCTGATAACATTCAGGTATTGTTTGAACGTCTACACGCCTCCCACCTAAACATACCTGGTTTTTTAAATTGCAGTTGTGCATTGTCATGAATGTCATTGTCAGTGTAGCGGAAAGATCTGGACATTGTGTCAAACTGATGAGTACAGCGCCGAGCAGGAACATAAAGGGGTGACGCCTGAGACAGCTATGTCTGATAGGAGACAATCAGACACTTCAGCTTCAGTCTGTGGGGTTGGAAAAATCCGTCTAACAACATTCAATACAAGGTCAAACTCCGGTGCTGCTCTCACAGCTTTGCACCACAACTTGGCAAAGGGAGAATTGTAGTCACAAAGGCCCAAAATAATGTCTTTTTTTTTTTTCTAATATGGTAAGACGGCTTTTTTGAGTCTCAGTTTACAGACACGATAGAGCTAAATGAGCGTACATGTGTTAACATGAACCCAAAGGAATGCTCACTTTAAATTAGAGACTATGAAGACCTGAAGCTATCATGGAGTTCTTCTTTGTGCTAAAAAGAAATGTTAAAAATACTTCCTTGTTTGATTCAAACAAAAAAGTCAATGTAAGCAAATGTGAAGTCCTCTTCTTTGTGCAGCTGATGATTACATAAATTTGAGCCTAATTTGAGAATAAATTTGAAAAAAAAGAAGTCAAAGCTACTGTCCTATAATAACAATAAAGTAATTGTATTGTATCTATAATGTAGTCTAAAAATAAAGTCTTATGAAAAAAGTCATAATGTGACAAAAATTAAGTCATTATCTAACAAGAATAAAATTGAAGTAAAGTTGTAAAAATTACAGGAATTACAAGAAAGTCATTATACTACAACATTCATGTCATGAGAATAAAAGTAGTGTTGCAAGAATCAAGTCGTAATGTTCCAAGTATAAAGTTGTTATTTCATGAGTATAGAGTCATGTTATGGGTATGAAGTCATTGTATTATGAGTATTAAGTTGTTATATTATGAGTATAAAGTTTTTATGTCACAAGTATAAAGTTATTATTGTACTGGAATAAAGTCATTATGTTGCAAGTATGCAGATGTTATATTACGAGTATAAAGTAGTTATATGACAAGAATAAAGTCGTCATATCATGAGTAGAAAGTCATTTGATTACGAGTATATTATGAGTATAAAGTTCTTGAGGGAATAGTCATACCAAAATTAAGTCATCATGTTACGAGAATAGGGTTGCAGTTAGGTCATAATTTAACCAAAATAAAGTCATAGTGAAATCAAATATTACAAAAATAAAGCAGCAGCAGTAGAGTTCAGTAGTGATAAAGTCATGGTTTTGGTTTACAGTGAGCAGCCTGTACCAAAATGAGGAAAGTACATGGAGTGTTTCCTTAAATTTGTACTTCAGGGATAAAAAAGAAAATAAAAAAAACTCATCTCTTGAGGGGGTGTCTAACTCAGTGTTACGGTGTGTCTGACCAAAGCTTAATTTTTAAGTTGAGTTATTCCTTTAAAGGATCGACATTACACCCCTCCCTCTGAACAAACCTCAGTCTTCACATATTTACTCTAAATCAGAAAGATATCCCAGGTTTGTACAGTCAAGTACACAATGTTGTATGCAATTTAAGCCTATAATCATAACTATGAAAAGTTCAGTTACTCTTGTGTTAATGTTTAAATGGGCTCTTCAGTGCTACAGTATTTTGGTTATCAGGACTCTGAAAAGTTGTGCAAAAAGCTGCAACTTGTGGTATCCTCCTTAAAAACAACATCACATGGTCAATTTTTTGCTTAATTAACAACTTAATTCCCATATGGTAAATTTAATTGTGATTACTGCAAAGACATACAGACAAATAAGATTGAAAATATTCAAATGAAATTAAACATAGCAGCCGATGACTCTTAATTAAACCTCATTTTAATATTTAATACACAGGAATTAAAGACAGGTCCGTTTCAATACCAAAGCTGTCCAGATTTCTTTTAACTCTCATTTCTTTTAACCTGACAAATCCTGGAACGTTTTAGAAAGTCTTCTCCCCCATCACGGCTGAAAACATCATCACCCAAACAAACAGATCCACATCCGCTGTGAGACTATTGAACATTTTATCAGAGAGAAGAAACTATGAATGTTTTTTTCTTTTACCCGCAGCATATAGTGGAGTTTCAGTGCATGATGGACAAAGAAAAACAACCCTACCCCACACATTTCTGAAATCTTTCATCGGAGTTTTCAGAAAAATATGACAGGAATCTGAATTCATTATTATGAATGTGGTGCCTGCCAGATTCATGTTTCATAATGTTAGAAACAGCTGTATTAAACTGAACCATGCGCTGAAAATAAGCCTGTAAAAGCCTACTTCTATGCAGAACATATGATTGGTTTAATGTGGAGTATTAAAATGTGGAATAATTTGACTGTAGCTTTAAGAAAAGGCAGAAACTGTCAGAAGCAGAAGAAGTCCGTTTCATAACCAGTGTAAATCTCATAATAGGAGCTTAAATACAACTTTGCTTGTAATTATAAGAATATGATTGTATCTAGTCAATTACTTTTAGGAGGCTTTTTATTTACTAAACTTAAATGATATTTAGTAAAAATTGACATCATAGTGGCATCGCAAACTTTCAAAGTTAAAGGAAATGTTCTGAACTTTTAAGTGACAGCTTCGACTTTGAGCGCTGCGTATTAAAGTGAGGTTAAGATAATAAACAGCCTGCATATTTACTGGATAAACAGCAGCAGAACTACATTCCTGTATAAACCCGCTTCTACCTTCCTGGAATGAAGTGAGAAACACAAATGATGGTGGGAAACGACTCTGCAGACACTTACTCTCACTCGCTCTAAAAATAAATATGCACGCATGTGGAAATAATAAAAACAGGTCTATTTTTATTGCTGTTCGGCTGACACCTACCCCTTTACACCATTTTAACACATAAAAAATGACAATATACAGATAGTCAGTCATGTCTCTGATGGTTTTGTCTGCTTTTGTAACTCCTAAAATGGGCTAAATATGAATGTCATGAATGTCATGAATGTTCTCACAGGAGCTTAAAGTTTAAACCTGTCATTTAAATAAAACTACATTGGGCAATCGCAAAGCCAGGTTGCGATAAAATTCATTCAAGGCACATTAAATTCTTCTCTTTTCTCTCTGGTCTTTTTGTTTAATATGCAAATCCTTTTTAGAGTCCTGCCTAAAAGTCTCCTCAGGTAAAACTGCCCTATAGAAACAGGTGGATCTGATGGATGAATGTCCATAAATCAATGCTGAAACACATGTGATTATCTTGTCAGGTGGAGTCACTCAACAGAACAACCCGTACAGTATACTATTATAAAATGTACTTGTGGTTTGGCTCCATGAATATGATAAACGCCTAACCCTAAAGCTCCTGTGAGGAGATTTTTAATGGCAGTGAAATAGACTAAAATTTATGCTGATGTATTTTTATTATTAGAAAATAAGACCATAAGTGACAACAATCACAATTTTTGACGCCAGTAAAGGGGTAGGTGAAGAGATGTTTTGTTTTTATAATATCCACTTAACATATTTATGATACATGACACATTTGACTGTCAAAAATTAGCGACAACACTGAAGCATAGATAAGCAAAGACTGCTTTGTCCACAGGGGGCGCCAAATCTACACGAACTGAAAAATTCCTCACAGGAGCATCAATAAGATTTTTAAAAAACACTTTTCTTTAGACTGGAACTTGAAAAACAGCCGCATTTAAATAAAATATGGCTCAGATGGCTGTGTTATATTGGCAGAAGTTTTGCACATGCTCATTCTAGTCTCTCTGGGACTTTGGATTATGTGACAACTCATGAAACATGGTGGCATGAAAGAGGTTGGAGAATGAAATGAGGGTCCTTTAGGACATATAAAACGCATTAAACATTTTGAACTGGCTTGTGAAACAGGTAAAAGACCTTTGAAAGGGATTTCTCCAAAGCTAGTTTTCCCAAGTGGAGAGCGATGGAGCACTAAAGTGAGGTATCAACCTCTCCAGCATGTAAACACCAGATCAGAAGAGATCATACTCCATGTGAACAGATGGCTACGAGTGTCACAAACCCCTGATTTAGGTTTAGGTTTGATGAAAAGGGGAATAATTAGCCAAAAAATGTTGACTGAACCTGTATGTTTAATGTAGAGAAAGCTTAAATTTGGATATTTGACAAAAAAAAATGTCTACAAAGTGCTGTGAAAACATGTCCAAAACGTTCTTCCAAATGCTGGATGAGGAATCAAACTGAAAGTACGAGTCAAAAAAAGGATCTGCATAATGTACAAAAAGCTTCAATTTAATTGAAAAGGCAACGTTTTGATCTCACTGATCTTCTCCAGGCGCTGTCAGGTCCTTTTAGTTAAGACTTGACAACGCCTGAGGAAGATCAGTGAGATTGAAATGTTGCCTTTTCAATTAAATGGGAGTTTTTTTCGTTCGATGTGCGAGTCCTTCTTTGACTCCTGCTTAAATCTGGATCTTTGCCATCGAAAGTACGAGTAGATTGAAGTGTCATTGCAAGAGTGTTATCAAAAACAATGGCTATTATGCATCTGTTTGAGGTGTATGAGCTCCAGTTTGAGTTATCATACCTGTTATTGTCCTACTGTGCCGATGCAAAAGTCTCCTCAGATAAACCTGCAATAGTTGAAGTCTTATACGCTGTTGGACTGGATGGCTCCTATGGATGTATTGTGACTTTAACATCAATCAAACAAATTTGTTAACCTTGTTGGGTGGAGTCCTTTAAAAGCACATTCAGTATAGCACATCCTCACATCCTCCACTTTTTGAATCAGTCATGCTCAAATCAACATGACCTACATTATGTCTTATTGTATCTGTACTTGCACGTCGTCTCTTCTCGCAGTAGAACAAAGATATCTTTAAATCCGTGTTTTATTTGACAATAAGTGTACCAGTACTGCAGGATATTCCTCTTCTGCCAGTACACCCAGAGCTGTTCATACTTCCTGAATACCAATACTGTTGTCTCACTGAAGTGATGAGCTGCAGACTGAAGGAAATGTTTGAGGTATTAGCAGAAACAACCGTTGGCTTATGAGGGATTTAGCCGTCAGGTTTTTGTGTCTTTGTCCTGAGAAAACTTAAAGTAGCACAATAAACAGGGGGCTTTGTTTTCTGTCTGTGTCACCGACATTGACATGAACTTATTTAACTGCAGTACACGTATTTATACGGTTATCAAACAGAGAGAGAAGAGAGAGAGAGATGAAGTCTGAGTAAAACAAAAGTTGTCACTTAGGGAGCTGTTTGGCAAAACTGGTCAAAGAGGTTCTGGGATATGATGTGTCATAAAAAAAATAAAAGAAAAACAGCGAGGAGGTGTGTATGGTAACAAAACACGACCTATTAACCATCCCTTTACTTTTAAATGTTTTAACAACATAAGATAGCAACCTTTACACCACAACTTTTCTTTAAAAAGGCAGATACAGACAGAAAATAACAATTTAATCGATTATGTTTGGCATTTATGAATGTAAAGAAAACTTGCATTTAAGATGATAGTCTTGTCCCTGATGCTCTCGTCTGCTTTTTAATGTCATGAAAAGGCTTTAACATAAATATCTGTATTTCATAAACTTAAAAAAAAACTCCCCACAGAAGCTTTAACCGACTACAACAAAAAGCTATCCATAAAATAGGAAGTTCATGAGTAAGGCAAACCATATCGCTTGAATTTGCTAGCATTAGCTGCAAGCCAGGTAACATTACACAGCTGTAAAATAAAAAAGCTGAGTTTGTTTCATTGATTTTATATAGTTACATTTGTGTTGAAAGCACCGTGAGTAAAAGTAAATAATCTCCATATTACTTATTTGTTATATAATTCTTACTCATGTGGATAAGTTGCCGATCACTGAACATTCAAAGCTAAAACATTTTGGCAACTTGTGAGCAGAAAAACACCAAACTAGGTTTCATAAGCCTCTGATGTTGACGGTAAGTGTATTGACAAAAGTGGACCTCATAAATACCAAATATAGTCTCATGCACGTACCTTCAAGTGCCTGGGAGCGTCGTATATTCATGAATAAACAAAGAAGAAAAATTTTACTAGTTCGGCTAGTTTTAGTTCTGGGCAGGTCTTCCAAGAAGAAACCTGATGAGTGCCAAACAGCAATTATCGACTGTCAAGATACAATCATTAGACTTTTATTGCCCCACATTGTACACCTATTTTGTGGTATGGTAAAAGAACTGGCTAACCGGGCGTGGTGCTACTTTGCCCGTCATCACCTGCCAATGAGCTAAAAAAAACCTGGCAACACCAGAGATTTTTTTGTCTCAGGAATGTTGATTAGTCTCGTCTCAGGCAATGAAAGTAAAATGATCCCATAAATAAACATAATCCAGGGAAAAAACATCTAATGGCTTTGAAGACAAAAAGTAAACATGATTCCCCTTTGACCAGCAGCTAAATAGATCAATATCAGTGATTTATAATAGTTTTTAATGCCCATGAATGGTACCAGTGCGTTGGAGTTCAATGAAGGTATTTAAAGCCAGACTTTTAGTCTCACTCTTGCACCACCTATAGACCTGAGAAAGGGATTACAGCCAGGCTGTCAAACACAGGGTAAGTGTTCACTGTGGCAGCTAATTTTGAAATTCTTGTTGGTGTCTGACCTAAAACCACTTCGCAAATGTCAGCACTAAAGTAAGTTAGCACTAAATTATTTTTCTCTGGAGGGAAAAAACTTGACAAAAATATGAAAAAATAGAGTAAAAATTGCAGACTGGACTTTGCTGTACCTTGGTTGATTTAGGCTCTGGATTAGGTCAAACTTTAAAATCAAAATACACAACAAATGCATTTTCCTCTATAGTGGAGCAGATAAGTGACATAATCGTTCAGTTGGTGATACAAGCATGAAAATTGGCATGAGCATTCTTCATGGGTCACTTTACTAGGAAATTGTCCCAGCCATTTGAAATTTTAAGATGGCTGCCATTTTTCAAGATGGCCACCACCGAGGTGGAACAGTTAGGTGATGTCCTTGTTGAGTTGGCAATATAGGCATGAAAACTGGTATGAACAGTCTTCACGAGTCACTCAACAAGAAAATGCCCCAAGTTGCTTGAAATTTCAAGATGGTCGCCATTTAAAAGATGGCCGCAATATCATGTAAAATTGGTGACAAAAACATGAAAATTAGAAAGACCATTCTCCATAAGTCACTTCGCAAGAAAAAGCTTGATTGTGTTTTGTCCAACTCCTCGTCTTCCACCTGTCCAATTTGGTAAAACCTGGCAGGAGTTGCCTCCCAATGGCATAGCTCTTAGGATTCACGGAAGTATGCAAGCCCCCTTACCACAACAAGGTAAAAGTCACAAGGAAGGTTGTTGTTTTTTTAACCATTTTAAAACTTTTTTGTTTTGTTCTGATTCTGGCTAAAATTTGTACTTGGCTGCTGCACTACTAGTATAAGTACTGTTAATGTATGGTACTTCGAATCATGCTAGATAATATCTCTAAATCTAACTGACATAATCTATATATAGAACAGTTGGAGATGCATCCATCACCTTTAAACACATTCAGCAGTGTATAGAGTTTGAAATCTGGTGACCTGACAAAGGTAAAGAAACATGTCATTTCAGACCTTGGGCTGAACCCTGCATAAAGCTGCAGATAGATGTGTGAATCACACTTTGTGCATTAAAGCAGCCCCTCCCTGTATACTTTGAAGAGGTCTACTTATAACGGCATTAAGTTTGCTTGTTTTGCATTGCTGGGGGGTAATCCTGTAAGTCCTGAAGTCCCTGTGCGCTGAAGGCTTTGGCTGTTTTATCCTACTTTACAGCAGGTACTCAACAGACTGTTTATTGTCTGCAATGGAGCTTTAAAGAAATCAATCACATTTCCTTGAGCACGTCCAGGTCTATTTTTGGACAATTGTAAATAACATTCCTCTCTTGACCAATACACATTTTGTTTTTTTCTAGGTCACCATTCATTCATCTTTCTTCCTTAACCTGCCTGACCCCTTTATGTCAACAGCGCCAACACAGGCAACTGTTTGTTCCAAGCCAAAGCCAAAACTAATGACCGATGAGCTTCTGCTGGAATCAAACGAGACATAACTGCAAGCATGCCTCATCACCTCCGCATGATTCAACACAAAAGGACTTCAGTCATCGACAAACTACAAGGGATTAAAATAACTTTCATCCATTTGTCATTCTTGTAATATCCAGGTCAGCTTTTCTACGTTTGTACTGTTAGTTTAAAACAGTAAATACAGTTGCATAACAAGCCACACCCTGATAACTCCCATGATCTGAACACACAAAGAGAAGATTGGCAGGTTTTGATGCAGGAAAACATTGCAGTCCAATGAAAATATGTTTCAGAGTGAAGCAACTACTACTATCATTACTAAATACCTGATGAGGTTATTCCTCACTTCTGTTCTTTTTATTTATTTATTTATTTTATGAGGCACTTCCAGTCTGTGTCTATTACTGTGCTCTTTGTTTTGCACCTTAAAGCTCTTGTAGGGAGTTTTATGAGAGATATGATTGTATTGATTTGAAGATGAAGAGATTTCACCAAGTAAATACAGAAAACAGATTTTTAATTATCCAGATGAATTGACCTCTTATTGGTTTCTGTTGATGGCAGTGTGAGAGAGGGATTGATGATGGGTGATCCACAGTAACTTAAACAAATACAGAAAGCAGAGCTTTGCATTAAAACACATCCCAGACAAGTTTTCTAACTTTTACCGACAAGTCAACCCCCTGTCTTTCACTGTAGTCCCCTCTGATACATCAACAGAAACCTCTGATCAGCATGACTCACTCTGTTGTTAAAATAACATGCACCGAGCAAGGTAAGCCAAGTGAGCAGGGGTGTATCCAGACTTTTAGGACTTGGGTGGCCCAACCCGGGGAATGACGCTGCTGGGGTGGCCAAAAGTATGTTAGACCACACACCATTAAATAGCATTTTCTGCATATGTGTTGTAACATCTGACATACAGTTAATTTAAACAGAAGAGTTGTCTCTGATAAAGCAAACAGCAAAATAAGATGGTGCTTTTGAGTTTGTTACTCTTACTGGGAAGTGAGTATTTTAAAAAATTTAAAAATGTAATAAAAACACAGAATCTTATGAGAATAAACTTACACTTATTTCAAATTCAGCTTAAAATTAATCAAAGCTGAAATTATAAAAAACGTCGGAACAAAATATCGATGAAAACTAATGAAAATGTCAAAACTATCAGAACCTTCATTGCAATGAGGACCACAGGCTCTATATGTGGGTTACTTAGTCCACTAAGCCATACATACCCCATATATATATAATAACAAGAAAGACAGAAATCTCATTTTTTACTTACAATTCAGTCTTGTCTCAGAAGTTTTAATTCAACCTCAGAATTCAAATTTTTATTTAAGAATTCTAAGAAAAAAAGGTCAAAATTCAAACTGAACTGAGATTTCCAAGAAACTGCACAGTACAGTTTAACCTGCATTAAATTATGTTTACAAACACTGTTTTCTGCAAATGTTTTTGAGCCAATGTGGTGCTTTCTACTACAGAGTCATGCCTCTTTTTTATGCGGTACCATAGAGCTTGACGATTGTGGCTTTCCCCCAAATCTTTTAGTAAGTGCTGTAGATAATGAAATCTCCAAAAGATTTGTTTTATACTAAGAAACATGATTCTGAAATTGTTGCACACACAGTCCCCTCAAAAATAGTAAAGTAGTAGTAAATAAACAGTTCCTTGTTTATACTAAAATGTATAACTAACAAGTGGAAAGTTTGTTGTTATCTCAAAGTTTTTGCTGGCATCAAATATGAAATGACTTCTTCAGTTTCAGCATCAGATTCCTTGTCTTTGTATTCTTAGGTGACTATGGGGTTTAAATGTTTGGCAAACCATCATAACCAGATTTTATCAAGATTTTTCACACCTGTTAGGCATTGGAATTGAGTTAATTAATACAATTTCTGTTAATTGCAACTAGGATTAATCTTTTATTCATGTTAAAAGTCTAAATCCCTTTCAATAGGACCGTCTAATACACATAATCCTCTATCTTTTCAGTGACTGTTACATAAAGACTTTTTGTGAATATGTTTTACGATCATGTTGATAATTAAGAGGTTTGTCCAGTCATGTTAATTATAGGCTCAGGTGTGTCATTTGGACTTTTTTCGTCACTGGTGGGCAGGTCACAGGCTTTGAATAGGCTGATGCTAACACTGTCATCAAACAAGAATGAAATTTGTTTTGTTGTTGAGCATAAATGTTTATCGCCATTATTATTCCACACAATGGATTTAGAGGCAAACATTCACGACGAAAAGAAGCTCTGGTGTGTTGTGCCATCATTAAAATTTATTACCTGATGAAAACATGTTGTTACGTAATGCAAGGTAAATTGTGCTGCTGTTTTATTGTTATAATTGATGAGATTTTACAGCTTAATTAAACACAGGCAGGAGCAGCCTTGTCTTTTATTACTGTATTGTGGTGGTGATTGAGCTGAAGACCTTTGAGTCACGTGTCCAAGTCCTTTGGTGCTCAGGACTGAAATTTTATGGACATTTCACACGTGACTGGTTACAGACACACCAAATCAACATGTGAACATTGTTATGTAAAGTTAATAAACATACAGTTTATTTTTAGTGACAGAACCATAGTGAAAATGGGAGGCTTTATGTCTATTCAGTGTTTGAAGTTAAAAAAGTGATCTCACTTTTCACACAGAATTCTGCCTCATATCTCTTTTTTTTAATTAACCACAGAACTCTAACTTTTATTCAGAATTCTAACTTTGGTCTCAGAATGAAACTTTTAATCTCAGAATTCTAATCTCAGAATAATGAGGAGAGAAATCTCTTTTTTTTACTTACAATTCAGTCCTGAGTCTCTTAAGTTTCAATTCAACCTCAGAATTCAAATTTTTATTTTAGAATTCTAAGAAAAAAGTTCAAACTCAACTGAGATTTCTGAGAAAAAAGTAATAAAATTCACAATTTATGCAGAATTCTGACTTTTTAAATTTTACCTCAGAATTCTGCTTTGAATCTCAGAATTCTAAGGCTGTGTTCCAGTTGTAGTTGGAAGTCGGGATTTCTGAGCTCCGAGTCGGAAATTCATGTGGAACGCCCCCCTGAAGTCGGACTTTCCGAAAATATTGTGCTATGCGTTGTTTACAAGTGGTAAAGCGAACAACAACTGACAACAGCTAACAACAGTTGACAATTGTAAACAACAGCTAACATCGGCTAACAGTAGGTGTCCGTCTTGGTTTTCTGACTTGTTTACTGGAACGCCGTCAACTCAGGTGTAGCGTCATTCCCAGCTCCAACATCTAACTTCAGAGGTAACTGGAACACAGCATTAGATAAGAATCAGAATTCTGTCTTCAAACCCAGAATTTACAAAAAAATAAAAAATAAATAACAGTTGAAGAAAATGTATAGACCTTTTTTGATGTTACAGCTCCCCATTGTCTCTGGCTGTAAACAAATTTTCTTACACCAACTCTTAATTGCAACCCTAAAAGTTTGGTTGTGAATTTGAAATTTCTCTTCACATTTCAAACATGTTTTGATGCCTCAAGTTATGCATTTCAATTCAAAAGGTTTGCTCATGAACGCTTTTCGTTGTTGTCATGAATGATGCCAACGTGTCATTGTGGCTGATACTGTCCAAAAAGGATGTGTCATACTGCAAACAGCCACAGTCCCGCCTACACAATTCAGCCCAACAATAAATCGAACTTTTGGATTTGCAAACAACTATATTGATGTGAAAAAGTGGCTATTTCAATATTTTCAAAATATTGTATTTAAAGACAATGACATATTTACTTGCATCAGTAGATTTTTGTCTACAGACTGGATTATCTTCCTTTAAGATCTGTCGCTTGATGTCAGTGCATTAAAGTTTAGTTTGATTGTACAACAAAGACACCGGCTTTCATTATAAACACAATACTTTTTACATTTCAAACATGAGTCCACATTAAAGTACTAATTTCACGAGCTTTCCTCATTATTCTGTTAATATCTGAGTAGTATCAGGGTGAAGTGTATTTGGTACATACTCAGGATCAGGTCGAACCTGTCCGACGATGGAAATCTCTGCAGGAAGACGTTGAAGTCAACACCCCCACTGTCAGTCACCGGCACTGTCACACAGATACCTGGAACAGGTGTGTGAGTGACACGACAACACAATTTGTACTGACTGCACTGATTTCCAGTCTCTCAGAGCTCAACGGAGGGAACATCGACCTATTGCTCTTACTCATCATAATATGATCTATGCCTATTCTGGCCATGGAAACACAGGTGAGGAAAAAACAATACATTCTCTGTGATTTTATTTATTATACATATATTTATAATATTGATTTTTCTGTACGAGAGTTAAACTCGTAGTTTCCATACAGTTATTGTTGTCGTGCAACTATGCGGGAAAGAATCAGAAACATGAGTTGTTAGGATTCTGAATGCATGGGAATGATAACCTCACAAGATTTTAATAAATAGTTGATACTCAAAATTAAAATAGATGATAAAAATTTAAACAAAATCTGAAACTTTTACACAAAGTTATACTTCTGGATTAGATATTTAAATTACGGGCTTATCTATACTGTATATGAGAGAAAATAGTGGAAACAGCTGAATAATATAGCGCGTTGATTCCATTTTTAAGTGTGTCTGTTAAAACAGTCAGTGGACACAAAGATCTCAGATTTACGTGTTTTTGATGGGGCAGATTCAGACAGACCTGTGGTTATCTCTGCTCCAAAATTTGGACGTAAGCAATGAGAAATGTTTGTTTTGTAATCGCCTCAGGTCCAGGCAGGTATGGCCCTCGGCACACTACAGTTCCAAGAGGAGAAACCCAAAGACCCGGCGGAGGAGAATAAAGAGAGAGAGTTCCTCAAAGATGTCTACATTTTCATGAAGAAGAGAGATACTCCCATCGAAAGGATCCCAAATCTGGGCTTCAAACAAAGTAATTTTCAATATGTTTAATTTTATCACATTGTCTTATGCAGTTTTAGAGTTTAAAGAAGTCGCTTTATCAGACATTTCATGTGTTTTTCATCATCAAAACAGACCTCTTTTATTTACATTATTTCTTCAAAGAGCTTCTGCCAATTTATAAATTAAATTTTGTTTACCTTTTATTACATAAACCTGATCTTTTTTATGGAAAATTTGAGTCAAATGATTAAATAATGAGGTTTAGCTGACAAAAATAACAATCTAAGCCTTTTTAAAAATCTACCCTCAGGAAAAACATAGTAATGATATTGAATATATTTGAAACTGATATGGTTTCAAATTAACAAGCACTTTGTTGCTGCCTGTAAGCCAACTGGCATCACGGGAATGACTGACTGACTTTTTAGTGACCGATCCGAGAAAAACAGCAAAAAATTGTTGCTGTACCAGACTAGACTAGACTAGAAAAATAGCTACAGATTTATAGTTGTAGCTTTTAAAATGCAGGAATGTTCTGTCCTGGTATGTAAAATGTAGATTTTTAGTGATAGATGAAGATTTGTCACATAAATCTGATTACCGGTGTTGTCATGTTTGACTCAAGAGAAGGCACAAATATTCCTTTAGTTCATTGAAAAGTTATGTAATTGCAAATTTAATGAACATTTTAATTCTAAACTGTGTGAATTCTTATCGTGAATTCTTCCTATTTTTCAGTTGATCTGTATGTGATGTACAAAACTGTCCAAGAAATGGGAGGCTACCACCAGGTAACTTCAAACTTCTAATCCTCAACGTTTATGTTATTATTTATTTATTTTTTTACTTACTTATTTATTTACTTATTTATTTAAGTTATTGATTAAATTGGATGATCTACTCTGGTACACAGATATCATTGTATTTTAGTTACTTTTGTGTTCAGTTTTGATTTTAAAACAGCCGCTCTTGTGCATCTTATAATATTATGTGAATAGGTGAACTGACATTAGGCATCTATTATAATAAAGTCTTATTGTTATGAAGGCCACAAACTCTCATTGGAAAGCTGTAAATAAATGGGCATGTGGGATGAATCCATGCAGAGCACTTCATTCAATGAAGGCAAAACACCTAATTAAACACTTTATCTGCACTCTTCCAGGTGACTGCACAGCAAATGTGGAAACAAGTGTACAACATGCTGGGAGGAAACCCGAAAAGCACGAGTGCAGCTACCTGCACCCGCCGACACTATGAGAAGTGAGTTAATGACTTCACTGGCATTTGTTCACCTGAATGGAATGTTTTTATAATGCTGTATTGATCTAATGTGGCATTTTTACAGGCTGCTTCTGCCCTACGAATGCCACAAGAAAGGCATCACAGTGAGCTTACTGCCTCAGCATCGGCCAAAGCCTTTCCCCTTTGCCGATTTCAGCAAAGAAGACCCTGATGGGCAAAGACCAGCTAAGCGCAGACTGATGTCGATGCCTCTGCAGCAGGTTGGTATTATTTATCTTTTAAATGTGAAAAGGGGGCGTCAATCTCCTGATCTTATCTCAAAAATTAACGTGATTCATCTTCTCTTTCGTACAGAACCCCATGGAGTCGGATCCACGTGGGAGGGTCTTCCCCCTGCCGCTACCCTACCCTCCATTCTACCGCCAAACTCACCCAGTTCAGAGCCCTCATGTCTCCATCTCCTCCCCAGTTCTGACACCATTGAACCCCCCTGTCACACAGCCCTGGTTCGGTTTCCAGCCATCTCGTCCAAACCCACTTGAACAAGTCAAAGAACCACTGGAGCGTCTGCGTTCCCTCTCAGAACAGTACAAGACCTCATCTGGATTGTCTGAGCCTCTCAACCTCAGCGTCAAAGCTTCACAACAACCAGCCAACAGTAACCCCGTCTCCTCCTTCAGCCAGCCTTCATCAAGCAAGAATCCAAAGTTCCTGAACAAACCCTCCACGTTGTATGCTCCTCAAAGCCCAAACGTCAGACACGAAGGAAGTGAAGCACAAGATAATGAGGCTGCTTCAGAGGATCGATTGTATTCACACCCTTCGAAAGACAGAGAGGCATACATCATGGACGTCAAGGCCATAAAAACCTCAAGCAGCCCAAGATATGTCTCACTTTCTAGTGGCGAAGACACAGCATCTTCAGTCGGAAAACCCAGCTCGCCAAAAACAGACTTTCCAATCCTGCCAAAAGAGGAAGGAGATCGGTATTCAGATCTAAGAGACCTCAATCTCAGTCAAATCCTGCCCTCCCTCACCGGAGGGAATGGAGGCAAGATGGAGATCGAGATACCGCTGTCTCTGTTCCATAACTGGCTGAAGTTGTGTGGGTCATCAGTCACGATGCAGGGACTAAAGCAGCTCACGACCACTCTTCCCTCTCTGGGAGAACAAAGCAGCAGCTCTGACGTAGATGTCCTCCCCACAAACGTGCAATCCCAGGCAAATTCACAACACCAGACTCCGGTCGCTGAAGATCTAAGGCTGAGGAAGGGGAACTTGCCAAGCCCCACGGTGCCATCCATCCAAACATCGAGTCCTCCCCTCAATACGGGCCCAAACCCCTTCACCAGCTACAAGCTTGTGCCTCCAGGTGGCATCCTGAAAAATGCTGTGAGTCAAGATGTCTATCCATTTGATCAGACAGATTTCAAGTCTTACACCTCCAAATCCCCAAGCTTGTGGTCTACTTTTGACAAAGACACGCACATGAAATTTGACTCACACAGTCCCCTTGCAATCAAACAAGAGTTTCCAACCTCTAAACCCTACGATGACGACGTGATCCTGGTGAGGAAGGAGAAACCACAGAGAGCACCTCAAACTTTGCCCATGCTCGGTTCTGGTCCCACTCCTATTATGCAACTCACCCCTGAAGAGGTGATGAAGCTAAAGAAAATGATCTCCAGTCTATAGACAGCCCGAGAAGTTATTTGACCAAGACTTTGCTTTCTTTGTTGGTTCTTAACTACCAATCGGAAGACTATAAAGCTGTTGTACAGGTCTGTCTTTTCATTGTTCTCCATACAACTCATTGACGACTTCTTGCTAACCTGTTTGTCTGATGTCTTGGTACGTGATGCGATGCACATACTGAGAGAAGTCCAGGTCCTCACAAGCTAAAAGGGGCATGCTACCACCTATTGTGGTAAAGGCGGACATACTTTTGTCAATAAATCAACTGTTAACACAAAAAGTTGTAAGAGAGAGTGGAAATGTTGAATCTGATTGTCACCCTTGCTGTAGTGCAAGTTTGCTGCTCAAAGTTGATCATCAACGAGTTCTAAAATTGCCGACAGAGTCAACTGTTCGCCCCCTACATGGATAGTTTGTTGAATATGAATGGACTCCTGAAACCAAAAATAGTTTCCTGTATTTTCTTCCTGTGCAGGTGTCTGTTTATAGTAATTGTGGCGAAAATGCTGACAACACTGTGGTTAAAAGTGAGGAACAAATCTTTGTGTCCCCAGAATATGAACACAACCTTGTTTTGGTTAAATTTAAAGGGAAAAAAATAACCATTGAAGGGCACTGCTGACTCTGTATGAAGCATTATCCACATTTTTTAATCTCTGCACTTTTATTACTCACCCGGTATGTTTATAGTGACTTTTTATTTCCTTAACTTTTATGTATAATATCAAAAAGCCTATATTGTATTTCATTTAAATGTACTAAGAAACACAAAGCTTAACTCCAGCACTGTATTTAAGTATTTTTTTTCACACTATGTGTCTTTATTGAAGCTCTCTGTTTGGTACAGATGTAAATATATTTGTAAAAAGTATTGAGTTCATAAAATTTTTGTGAAGTTTAATTATTCACTCACATTAAACTCGACTTTTTGTACAGGAATCTTATTTGCACAGCATTTTTAACATATTTTATAATTATAATGTTGATTTGAATAAATAAGTAAAAATAAGAATGTTTCACGACTGGCTTGTTTATTCTGTCATCTTTTCATGCTATTAGGTGAATTATTCAAAACATCAGTAACTTCTTAACTGAGAAACGATCCAGTATGCCGCGCACCTGAGCAGTATTTTCAAGCATGATAAAGAGAAGGTGTGGTAATTATTGCAGGAATGCCTACGCCATTGTAACCACCAGTACCTACCATTGTTTCTGCGCTATGAAAACTGCTCAGGGGATAATTTTGTTAAAGTTACGTAAAGAGCTGTATTATGCAATATCAAAAGCTTCCTTTGCATATGTATATTCAAAGCTTTAAATTTTGTTTTTTTAATGAGTTCTGTACGGTAGCATTCACCGAATTTTCATGTCTTTAGGGTTAGGGTTCAAACATCACTTTTGGAGTTTTGCTAAATATAGAGTCAAAGTTGTACCACATAGATTTCAGCAACATTTTATAAACAAATATAGCTAACACCAGAGTTTCTTTGAGGGTTAAAGCAGATACCTTTACAGCTGTCATGTGCTGTAAACCTTTTTTTTTTTTTTACGTCACCAAGAATCCCTTGTGCAGCCTGCTATTACATGATAATTACTACAATAATAATTATTCTTAGATTCACTGACTCATGTTTGGAATTCATGGGTGTGACTCCAACATTAAAAAGAAGAAGTGACACCCCTGTTGTTGTTACTTTAGATTCCGATAATTACGTGCAAATTGTTCCTTAAAATCACAAGTGTTGTGATTACCATTATGGTCTTTTGTCCAGAACATGACTCCCAGTTAAAAGGCCTTTCAAACCATTAAAAGAAGATGCTTCACTGCGTAAGCTGCTGGCTTACAAGCTAATTCCACTTCTTTCCTGTGTTTTTTACTTCGATTGTTAACCAGCCTTTTTATAACAGCTCACATGTCACTGCGGTTTTAAAAAGCTACAAAAATAATGGTGAGAAACTCCTCTGCTTGAAGAAACATATCAGCCGTATTTTATTTCCACAAGTCAACAAGGATTAACTGCACTCAGAGCAAGCATCGGGCCTTTATTTACACCTCGGGTCTTTCAAAGAGCTACCGCATGTTGCAAATATTATCTGGCATAGCTGGAAAAGTCAAAGACTGTATTTAGTTTGAATGTATGATGAATGGTTGACATTTCTATGAGGCTGAAAATATTTTTTCATCATTAGACACTGACATATAACTCATCTGCTGAATTCAAGTTTAAAATGACACTCAAAAATGAGTCACACTATCTATAGGAATGCTGTTGTGCAGAATATTTACACTTCTTTATGGGTTAGTGGAGTTATAAGTCATAAAGAAATAAGACACAGTTAAAAAGTCTTTTACAAAAGAGTTTGCACGTCAATGTCAAATACACAAGCTGCAGGATAAATCTTAGTTTTTATTTACTTTAAACAGTCTGACTTTAGGAAAAAAAACTCTTGGGATGCTGTTCGTGAAGTTGTGGAGTTTCAGGCAAAAAAAACAAAAGCAATAATCTCCACACCTGCTCTCCCTCTAAGTAGGAGAAAACCACAGCATCTGTGCTCTATCGAGCTTTTATTTTGATAGTCCAACTAATGCGCAGTTTGAATTTGCATATAAGCTTATATTTAAAACCACCAAGTCCAGTTGAACAACTCTTGTTGCTTTTTGCAAAGTCATGGTGATCCTAAACAATTTAATTAAAGGTTTCTTACACAATCAAAACCTCCTCACTGTAGTTTCGAACTTAAAACCGAAAACATTCAGATTTAAAACTTTAAAGCTCCTGTAAAGAACTCTGTGTCAGTTTCAGTGCCACCTGTAGACAAAGCTTATCTCGTCCTTATGACATAGAAATCTGATTCTGCTGGCTTTTGACGCCTAGGTGAGTGATTTTATATTCCCTTTAATATTTTGTGTAAACTGCAAAAAAAAAAAAAATTAAATGGCTGTTTCTTCAGCTGCTCTGCTGACATCTACCCTCTTGCACCAGTTTCAGATTTTGCAATTGCAACACAAATTATTTCATCTTGTCATTGATTGTCTTTTTTTTTTTTTTTTTTTTTTGCATCATATAGCATAAAAAGACATCACTATGAATTTTGGTCATTTTCATATACATCAAAAAACTCCTCACAGGAGCTTTAATTCTATAATTTTGCATTCAGGTCTATTGTAGGAGCCAAAATATATTTGTTTCAGATATGATTTCTAGGTACATCACTTCTGGGGATTGTCACTGAGGGGTGTGGTTTTAGGATGTTTCGTGGGTTATTTAAATGTCACCTGTGTAGTCAGAAAATGTTTTTTTGGTAAACTCTGATAATTTTCTGTTGACCATTTTTCATTGTTTTTTATCATTTTTCACCGTTTCATTCATCCTGTTTTAACCTCATTTCAGCATATCACTTTTTTCACTTGAAGGAAAAGTTTTGGACCTGGATCAGCATGTTTTCTTTTCTTTTTTGAACAATAAATCATTTTTTAACACTCAAACTGGACTGTTCATTCAAATTTCCATTCAAAGGAAAGCAGTTGCTATATCTATACTGAGCATTTAGATTTAGCACCCTCTATCTGTCTGTATTGTTACCTTTGGATCATGATGACTGCTTGCTTTCTAAACCCAGCTGAGTCTCAGCAGAGGACTAGCTAACATAAGTCTGATTCTGCTCAGGGTTTCTGCCTATTAACTAAAGTTCTCCCTCTCTTCCTCTTGGGTCTTTGCAAATAGAGTCTAGACCCGCTTTTCTTTAAAGCATCTTGGGATAGCAGTTTAATTACACAAAATTAATGTAACAACAAATGCAAATATTATTCTAAAATTAACACTAGATTGGAAACATTTAAAGTTACATATGCAAACCTGTTAATGTCATTGTTACAGTGTGCAACTTAACAATCAGCACCCGAGCTGTTTGCTGCTCTGGACTGAATCTGCACATTGGGAGTTTGCTGGTTCTGTCTGCATGGATAAAAAAAGGTGGATATTAACTTTAAGCGTGAATTCATCCTTTGCAGATTGTTACATCACACCATTTATCATGTCCGTGTCCACTTCTCAACCAGGCGTGTTCACCAAAAAACCCACAGAATAAGGCCCATTCCTCATCCCTCCAGAGAAAATGCAGCAGCGTCATCAATAACTGTTAAAAGAAACAGGTAGAAAGAAAGAAAAGTTAGTGCAAATACAAGACAAACAAACAAAACTTTTGCTGCATCGAATAAAACTTCCTTTATCACTTCCTGCCTATATCTGTTTAGTAAACCCATATGTCAATGCACAGCTACCTGCAATACATATATCCAAATAAAACAGCGTCTTTATGACAAACACACCGCAACAAACATTCCTGTCTGTAGACACGGATCAGATCACTCCTTTCTGACAGTTGAAGCCAGTCAGGTTGGTCTCCAGCAAAACCGCAGCCTGAGCTGTGAGGCTGCCAACCTTTTTTTTTTTTCCTATCTCTGTATCTGTTGGTATGAGGATGTGGGGGATTTACTTTCTCAGAAACACACATAACTTGTTTTGTTTTAATGCAAAATCACTGTGGCATGGATAAGAGTGCACTGCTTTACTGGCAGAATGCACTCACCTCCAGGTATGAGGAAACCCATTTTTCTGTTTTGCACATTCACAAAATTAATGCACGTAGGATATAAACCAAGTTAGGAATCATCATTTGAAGACACATTTTAAAACCTCTACAAATGTGGCCTGACATTTTAAAATTACATACATAATATTTAATTTCAGACCCTCATTGAGCACCAATCAGCATCAGTGTAAAAACTAATAATAACTACAATCAAACTGAGATCTAATCTGTGGGTGTGTCTGATCATGTTTTGTTGATGCTGGTGTGTCTTTGTGACACATCAGTGACACCTGATGAGCAGCTTTGAGGTCAGCTCAGAGGAGGAAGCCTCATCATGTTATAATATCCCTTAAATTAGTCACCAAATGGTTTTTTTAACTCAATAATTTGCTATTCATATCGCAGTCATAGCAGTTTTTAGACACGTGTTGTGTCAGCTGAGAGTCGCAATGGAGAGCATTTTTTTCCTAAAAGAAACTGGTGATTGCTGAGTAAGAGAGGCGAATTTAATCAGCTTTTCACCATTTATTACCTTGGAATTTGCACTTGAAACTGGTAAATATATGTTTTTATTATAAAGGTAACCAAGAGAGCCTGAGTGGATGAAAAGCTGTCATCAGAGATGAACTCCTGTCCAAGGTTCAAACCAATAATCCTTTCATTTTACCCTTTCATCACATTTTTTTTACACTTTTTTTCATACTGGTTAGCAATGGTTTCTCAATGTTTACCTCCATCTATGAAGCTGGCGCAGTATGATGAGTTTTCCCTGGTCCTACTAGAATTTATTGTGGTGTTTATTCCTCTAAACTTAACATTTATGCTCCCTCTAATGATTACTTTCTCTCCTCCTGCCAGTAAGGTAGTCACTATTTTAATAGGGCCCGACCGATAAGGATTTTTTGGGGGCTGATGCCGATACGGATTATTAGGGGGGAAAATCAGTGGCGACTGCTGGTCTTTCAAGGAGGGGAAGCTCATTTTTCTGGCCTACATCATAATTGTGTTTGTTTATTACTATGTAACAGAACAGAGTCGCCAAACACAACGGCAGTCGTTTTAACACAGACAAAAGTCGCTGAGGATCGGTTAAGTCTCCGGAGCAGTTAAGAACAACAGAATGAATAACTTGGAAAATGCTTTGGTAGATGTTTTATTCTTCAAGATCGCTGATTCGCTTGTTTAGCTGTCAATCAAAAAAGGATTTCGCCTCAGACAGCTCATCCAATCATGGATGCAGAAGCTCAGCGTCCGCAAGAAAGTTGGGACCGCCCTCTCGCCATAGAACTCCAGAGAAGCTCAGCGTCCGATGGGCGGGACAAAGCCCAGCATTTATCCAATGAGCGTCTAGTTTCGCTGCTGGAACAACCCACTCTGAGCTTCCACATTGAAGTCAGCAGAAGCTGAGCGTCTGGCTGTGTGAAGCGCTGAGGCGCTGCGAGGATGAATGAGAACGAAGTTGTGCCGGTTACCTGTGATTATCTGAACAAAAGATGAAGGCTTTCTAGCGCGTATTTAGGTAATGAAATAAACACACACAGCAGTACGTATTTCACCACTTTTTCTTTTTTTGGGGGGGTGACATTTTAAGGGAAGCTGAGTTTCCCTTGCAGTCTTAAAGCAATGGCCACTGATATATATCTATATATATATATATATATATATATATATATATATATTTATATATACATATATGTACGTACTGTAGATATATACAGTATACTATATACTGTAGATATACTGTAGGCTACAGCTCTTCACACCAACAGGAAATCCGACTGATCAAACGCTGACCTTGTTTTCATCTACTACTTCAGCTACTTACTCTTCTTTCTCTTAGTCTATTTAAATCAGCTTACAGTTTCCTGGTCCTCCTTTTCTCTGCACCAGTGAGGATATGACTTGTGGCATTTCGGTGAAAGTATAAAAACCTGTGATTGGGTGCCAAATGAGACGCCCTGGCATCCTCCTCTAAACTTGCCTGGGCCCTAGGTGGTTTTCCATGCCAGGGTGAGGTACTCAGCACTCACACTAGTCAAACAAACTGGACTTCAGGAGCCTTTAAAAGGTTTCTGTGGCTTTCTGGGCTGGAAAACATCATTCTTGCTCTTTATTATTTGTCTAAAGGACAATTACACCCTCCACACTTAAATAATGATGCCAAGATCTTTCTTTGATTTAAATAAATGTGATGAAAGATGTGAGGAAATCAGTCACACTAACATTTTGTTGTAATGGTGAGGCATGTCATTCCTCATAGCTTCATACATGGTTGTTCACACAACCCTTAAAATGGTCTGACTCATGACTTGGATACTGGAAACAAAGTTATTCACATGTAAAGCATTCAAAGTTACACAATGCCAGCACTGTGAAAACTGCTCCAAGTTTCACATTTATCAAAGTCTTTGGTCGAACCTGTTCCCTGTCGCCTTTTTGTCTGAACCAAGGCCTTACTCGGTACACAAATCATGATCCTGCTGCATTGTGCGTGGACTTAAACTTGTAACATTGAGTATTTGTCATTCTCAGAAGTCAAAAAAACTTAGCGTTCAATGTAAGGAACCATTATGTGTTTCATTTAGAGGGTGTTCGTATGTCGCCTGTTCAGTCACGTCACCACTGACCGCAGTAGGACCATGTGACAGTAGGATGTTTTGTATCATTCTTTTTCCATGACTAATAACCCTACTTAGCTTACCAAACCAGAAATTTAACTCTGATATTGTAATAATAACTTACACTTGAAAGCTTGTATGCTTAATTAGCTGTGAAGCTCCACAATAGGAAAACAATCCTCCTACAGTAATCCTGCAGTATTAATGATGTGATATCTCTAAGTAAATCACAAAGAAGAGTTTATCAATCAGTGGCTAACATACACTTCTATTCTATATATCTATATCTATATGAACTATAAAGAAAATTTGACATTTTGTATTGCTGTGTAAGTAGGGTGACCATATTCCTAATCCCCAAATAGAAGACATGACTATGCGGGGGCGGAGTCACAGAGTTGCGTGTGGTTAATTTTGAGTGCTTTGCGGGTCGTATCAAGTGTTTTTCATGCACTTCCAACTCAGAAAGTCCATGCAACACAAACTCAAAACTTCTATACAAACCCTGGACATTTGAAAGAATATATAAACTCCCTGGACAAAGCCAGACAAGGCCGGACAGCCCCCAAAAAAGAGGACATGTCTGGGTAAAAGAGGACGTATGGTTACACTATGTATAAAGTGAACATTTTTATACCTGTCATACCTTACACAGTGAATCCTTATGCAGTATGCAAAGAAATGTACAAGCGGTGGATTACACCTTAAAGAGCAATGACAGATAAGCCAAAAGTTCCTCACAGGAGCTTAAACAGCCGTTTTCATCATTCTATTACACATAGATCATTTCATTTTTCTTTATCTGCGACTGTGGGAGATTTCAGGCACAGCCAGTTTCTCTGAACCGACCCCAGAATCAATCATTTTAATGGTCGGGTGGCATTATATCTTCAAGAAAGAGATGGCTTTATTCGATTATTCAGCTAAACTTGTTAGGAACTGAAAGGAAAACCCATTTTAATTTCTCCTGAGTTAGCTTAGAATGATGGAATCCAAACATATAAGATAGTAACTGGGTTCGAAGTGTGTCTAAGTAGGCCACACATTTAAAAATATTACTACAATTTGCTGAATCACTGCATGCAGGTAGTGTTATCATACAAAGGCGGGGCTGCTTTATCTAAGCCAGCTGTTCAGTCAACGTAAAAGTTCCAAATTTCAAGACTATCTTGTACAGATTTATGTCGGTGCCAAGCATGTGAGAATGCTTCAGAGGAAACAGAAGAAAGAGCTGTATGGGATGATGACTCTGATGAAAGTGATAGTGATCCGTAATATACGCACCATGTCACCATGTACAATTTGTTTTGTTTAAAGGATTGCTACACCCAGATTTGAGATTTTTTATTATTTTTATATCTGTTCTACATTTGTCTGCGTTTGTTTTGATCTTTATTTTCATATTCTGAAGGGATTGATAAATGTCAGATGTTTTGACACTGTATTTATTTTTGTCTTGTTACATTTTTTCCATTATTCCAATTTTGGGGGGTGTGGTAGCAATTTGATTGACTTTCAGCCATTTATGGCCATGATGTGCTGTTTATATTTTATTGCTTTTATTACACAGTAAGTTGTGTCATTTTTATGTATGAAACAAAAGCTTTTAGCTAAATTTACTGTATATATTTCATTGTGCTGGGTACAAATCACTTGAGTTGAGACGTTTTCTTCAAGAAATTTGCTACATTTCCTAATCTGAATTCACTTATGCGTATACTAAGGCACCAATAACTGTTTCAGGTGTTAGGTAGATGGATTTATGACATTTGAGAAAGATTTTTTCTTGCCAGAATCAACAAGATATTGTTTCTCAAACGCCTTTTGCAAATAAATCGCTGGTAGCATGTCATGTGAAACCCAGCGTAGTCAGGAACATTGTCAAAGTCAATATCAACGCAATGTTTATAAGTTTCTGCAAGGTCCTTTGTCTCATCCTGTAGAGAAAGCCACTTTTTAATACTAGTTCTGTAAGTTTCCCAACGTGTCCTTGTATAGTCGAGAACATCTTCACTCCGGACAGATGATAGATGCATATAGCATTGTTTCATTCATTTTTTATGCACTTTTGAAGGCTGTTTTTTTTTCTATTTTTCCTTTTCTTTTCTTCCTCTTCGCTTGTCTCGCTGCTAGATGCATCCGCCGCCATGTTTGTGTATTTCTGATACTACGGCAACGAGACTCGGCTCCTATTGGTTCACGTGACAAAAATCGCTTCACTCCTCTGCATATTCGATTGCGCGTGTGCAAGTATCACTACGCCGCAGAAAGGAAATAGTTCGACACCGAGACACTGATTACTAAAAATCGACAGGATGGCATGAGTAGATATTTTTTTTATACTTACTATCAGTAGAGCTATTTTATGAATCACAGTTTATGTTGCCCCACTGAAGTGGCACGAGATTCACTTTCTAGGCACTTTTTCCTCTGTCCCAATACAGCCTAATAGTGTTTTTTTTACCGCAATTCTAATCTAAATCTTACTGCTAGTTTTTGAGCAGCTTTCTCTTACGGGTTCATGCATATTATTGCAACTGCTAAAGCTGTGAAACTCAGCCTAATTTTGTATCTTTTGTGGTTGTCAATGTTGATGATTTAAATGCTGATTTAACACAATTAAAATTTTCAGTCATACTCGCGTTGTTGCTTTACTGCGACAGCTAATGTGCTACTCTAACTGTATGTTCACGTCACAACACTTAAAGATTTATCGGGTCTTAAATCTCAACAGGACTTCACTTTCTGCATATCCTTTGCCTTTGTTGACATTTAGCCTATCGCTGTCAGAAATGCGTTGTAAAAGTAAACATGTTTATCTGAAGTATGCTTAAGTTTGTTCCTTTACACAGTGCTCATTGTTATTGCAGAGAGGTCAAATCCAGACACATTTTTGTTCATTGTGTTCAGAAGCTGGTGCTAATTTTCATACCTTAGAGTCAGTACCATGCTGTACTGCTTCCAGTAACAAAGCAGGTCATGTCGCACTGTCACAACAAGTGTATTTTGTCTTCTACTGTGAGTATTAGCAGAGCACTGAGCAATTGATACATAAAGCGCTATCACAACAAGCCACCCTATTTATTCTTGTTCCTTCTCATTTGCGGTAAAGTTAGACGAGGTGAACTTCTGGAAAACGATTTGCATTTATGCTGCTGTCCTCGTTTGGCTCTAGTTTTTTAGGGAGTTTCCAGATGACTCAACCTTAAGAAATAAGACGAATGTCACCAGTCTCACTGAAAATACCCTCCATGCTGTTCAGCCAATCAAATGTAAACCACTTCAAATTTTCAAATTTCGCCTGTTTACATAATTTACCACACTGTTACAGTAATTTTTCAGCAAAATCTATGTTTATACTGTATACATAAGATAGTAGTTTGATGAAGAGTGCAGTAAAGTGAAGAGTGGTTGTGAAAAACATCATTATCCCCACTTCTGTAGGCCTTCTCCTTACGCCTGGTCTAGCCTCCACAACTCAGGTGTGTAAATCAGGGTTATCTCAGATGTTACAATGTCTTACATTTCTAATGGCCACTCTACAATTAGAAAAAAAAAATGCAAAGGCCACAAGTTTGTCTGCTCTGTGCTACCGTAGAAACATGGACGTGAAGGATAGCGGGTCCTCCTCTATGCAGGGGGACCCGCTTCTTACGAACCAAACTTTCTAATACTTAAAGCTCCTGTGAGAAGATTTTTGACAGTAATGAAACTGACTGAATTCAGACTGATGCCTTTTTATTGTATGTAAAAGCAAACAAGACCATCAGGGACTTTACAGTATAAAGATTTCCATCTCTATTCTGTAATTTTCGATGATGAGGGGGTAGGTGTCAGCGTAGTAGCTGAGGAGACTATCCTGTTTATACATTTACCATGTAAGTTATTCACAATATACAACACACCTGACCCTAAAAAGTCAGCAGGATGAAGAAACGTTTCAATTATGCAGATAACAAAATGGGCAAAGACTACTTTGTCCACAGGGGGTGCCAAATGTTCTCAAACCAAAAGTTCCTCACAGGAGCTTTAAATGATTATACCTTTATTTAAATATACTCATGAATATAATACTATTATACTATATTATAATATCATATTGACACCAATAATCCCTTTCATACAAACTAGGCCACAGGCTCTTTCGAAGAGAATGAGTGAAATACTTTATGCTCAGTTATTTGCTTTAGCTTTAATCATTAAATCACTCTTACTTTCCATTTATTTTTTAACTTGTTGTCATCAAACTTCACATTATTTCCAATTACAGTATGTATTTTTTTTAATTGCTCTTTATTCCTGATGTGTCATCTTTTATTTTCTTGTCTGTGTCATGGCAGCAACATGAATGAGAGTTTCTCCTCAAAGTCTCAGTCTTTGGATTTGCAGAAATAGATCAATGCAGAGGTAAAAGAAAATTGAACAGTCGAGTTGGAGGAAGCCTACCTTTCCTTGTAGTAGGAATAGAGCAAAGTGCGGATCTCCGCTGATAGATCTGGAACCGCACAACCATCTCCGGGAGAGGAGGGGGTGACTAAAAAAGGAGAAACAGGAAGAGGAGTTGCTTTAAAGATAGTGAAATATCTCAGATATTATCTTCTGACGGAGGAGCTTTTCCCCTGAGTGGATTCGTGACTGATGGTGGGGTTTTCATAAAAACGTTCCCATTTCCTTGTTGGTATTATTATTCTGTGCTCTCTTCCTCCTGAGGTCTGTTTTTACGACCGGAATGTTCTTTGAAAACCAACATAATGTGATTCAGGTGTCACACCCACATTTTAGACCTGAACATGTTTGATCCCACCGGTGGCCTCCGTGGAGCATATCTGTACACTTTTAGATCAGCATGACTGATGTGTTTGTCAGCAGGTGTTGGGAGACAATGCGCCTATTCACGTCAACAGTCTGGCTTGTCGCCCCGTGCCATTGTTGGGCCGCATTATTTTTCTTTTTATCATCTTTCTATTTACACAAACCCGTCGGACTACTTTCAGGTCAGTGTCACCGTGGCTTTTTTACAGACAGATACAAAACCTGCCAATGAGGCCTTACATTTGACCTTTCATTATATTGTGGGAATTCCTGGCATGGAAGATCAGATGTTTAAGTGAAATTAGAGCGTGACCATTTGAACAATCAAGTAATGTGTTTGCAGTTTGAGTTCAATTCTGCTTTCGATCTTGCATCTGTTGTGTGCAGGGGTAAAAAATGAAGCCAACCAGGAAGTGCATAAAAGAGCCGGATCTCAAATGGAGATTAAAGGAGGCTGGTTTTGGAATTAAAACTGTTAATAGACTGTAAAAGTGTTTAATGGATTGAAAGTGAAAATAGGCAGGTATTGTCTGAAATTTGAGGCTGTTGTGAATACGGTTGTGTTTCCCCACACAGCAGACAGAGAGCTGTAGCCGTTAGAAGACTGACTGTTTTAGAGTGAATTCCATGCCACATTAAAATCACAAATACAGTCTTTTCTCCCTCATCTTGTAGGTTCCTCTGCAGACATTCTGCTGCTAAAGACCTGCCTTCTTTCAAGCTGCCTCAATGATATGCATCAGTCTCTTCTTTTTTATCACAATTACAAAGCAAATTTGAATGGTAGAACTTTTTATTTCTGTTTCAATTTTTCATTTAGACGCTCTCTTATCCCAGCTCAGTCTCGGCAGATGAGTTTGGTCCTGCTCGAGGTTTCTGCCTGTTAAAGGAAGTTTTTCCTCTCTGCTCTAACTTACAAATGCTGCGTCCAAGTTGTACTTGGGAGTCGGGATTTACGAGCTCCGAGTCGGAAATTCATCTGGAATGCCCCACTGGGGTTGCTGTTTCACCAACCCCGACTTGACGACATTGTCATAATCCCAGATGGCAGCACAGTACATCAACAGTAAAGAGTAACAGTGAAAGCTCTCGCAATGTATTATTTATTAGCACTTCTGTTCTGTTTTTGTGAAATTAAATAAGTTGTGTGTGTTGTACTGACCAACGTCTAACTGTGAACACAGTGCCACGGCGTTTGTAAGAGTAAAATACTGTGTTATGCGTTGTTTACAACTGGCATCACTAACAACAACTAACAACAGCTGACAATGACTAACAACAGCTGACAATTGTAAACAACAGCTAACAATGGCTAACTGTAGGCGTCCATCTTGGTTTTCTGACTTGTTTACTGGAATGCCATCTACTTGGGTGTAACGCCATTCCCAGCTCTGACATCTGACTTTTGAGGTCACTGGAACGCAGCATAAATTACTCATGTGTGAAAAGCATGGATCAGAGTGGATCTGGTTTTTCAGGATGGGACTCAGTCTTATCTCATCTTGATGTTGGGGCTTTGTAACTTTCACAAAGAGTACGGTACACTGAATTAAACAGCGAATTTAATCTTGACAATACATCAGGTTTAGAAGCTCATTTTTGTGCCTCCTTTGTGGTTGAGTAAATAAACCATTATAGCTTAAATTTGTCAGTTTTGCAGCCTAAGTGCAGTTGGAGCTGGAAAGTCTGGTCTGTGTATTACATTCTGTCAAACGCAGGTTTGACGTTAATAAAAACAGACTCGCTGTCCCCTGTTATGTATCACACAAATGCAGAAAGATCGGAGAGTCTGCTGGTCAATTTTAATGCTTACAGAGAGAAATGAAAAACATAAACAGATGTGAACTGGCAGAAAATGAAGTATATTCAGGATGAAAACAGAACCATTTCTTGCAGAATGATGAGCAGTGATGTAGAGTAGGTGAGTGGAAGTGAACCAGCAGGTCTCGATAAGGTCTCGAGTGAACTCTGCCTACCTATTTCATGGTATAGCGATCCCTGCCTCACTGTAATGGCTTTCCTCGATCTGGGCGTCTCAATCTTCATGAGGTGATCGCAGCACTGCTTCCACTGGCCTGCAACACAGAGCGGGGGAGTTATTATTTAAGCATGTGGGTGTTATAGCTCTGAAGTGATTAATATACCATCAGCATCAGTCCACGTATACCAGACAGACAAGGATGATGCGCGGGACCTTATCATGTGTCACTTCACGTGTACTCAGGACTACAATTGTATGGTATGCATCTACAATTATGTACAGTATGTTCTATGTATGACTAAAGGAAATGAAAAATGTGTGTGCTGCAAAGAGAAAACATCCTCTGAAAAAACTGGGTCATTAAAAATAACTTTAAAGGAAAGAGCAACGTGATAGGGAGCGTCTCTGTCATTTACAGAAAAGGATTTTGGCACACCTTCACACAGACAGGTGTGTAAAGGGAAAACGTTTTATAATATGGGTTACCTGGTAAAAAGAAATTTGCATAAATGTTAACGTTTGTGTTTATCTGAAGATCACTGACACGTATTCCTCGAGCGCAGTTTCATCGCTAATTCAAATTACAATGAAGTTTGGATGTTGTGTGAATAAAAGCAGAATACAATGAATTGCAAATCCTTTTACACCAATATTCAATTAAATTCACAACAAAGACAAGATGATTAATGTTCAAACTGATAGCAGGCCAGGCGAGCTGTTGGAACACGTGCAGAGTGTGTCTCAGCTAAAATAAGCAGGACGTCCCTGGGAAGGATCTGTCTTGGATGGCAGCATGTGGACCCACCCAACCGAAGCACACTTTCCCACTTCGCATTAGTCCATCTCGGATGAACTTGGCGGCATTTTTGGCCGTTGTTGATATCTGACTTTGGCTTTGCATGGTAGAGTTTTGAACTCGCACTTGTAGATGTAGAGACAAACTTTGTTGACTGATGAGGGTTTTCTAAAGTGTTCCTGAGCCCACATGGTTATATCCTTTACAGAGTGTTGTGGATCTCTAATGAGGGGTTGAAGGGGGTCTTGGGTCTCTGAACTCACTAAATTCCTGTTTTATCCACTGTAGGCAATGCTCCTTCTGTGTTTTCGGCTTTGGAAAGGAAAAGAAAATGACTCCCCTAGCCAAACTCTTACGTAGTAACGGTTGCTAGGCTGTGTGAATGGACAGTGTTAGTTTGGGGGCGTGGTTTTACAAAACCTCAATTGTAAGTTTAGAAACATTCATTAACTGTTGAATTATTTACTCATGCAGTTGCTCACAAAGTAGTGAACCTGGCCCCGTCCTTGCTGGTGAAAGACTGAGCCTTTCAGGGACACTCCTTTTACACCCAATGAACCTGATCACCTGTGGAATAATCCTAACAGGTGTTTTAGAGGCAGTCCTCAATTTTCCCAGACTTTTGTTGACCCTGTCCCAACTTTTTGAGTGAATATTTGCAGGAAACAATAAAGTTTATCAGTTTAGACATTAAATTCAAGACATACCTTTTGAGTCTTGCTTTTAACTACAGTTTATATTATTAACTTTATTTCATTTGATGTCTACAAAGGTTCTCATTCATCCAGGTCATGGTATTTCGGGAATTCTTCTTGGGTTATCTTGAAGACGCTTTGCCTCTTCTCCAAGAGGCGTCTTCAGATCTAAGGGGGGCTGGGTCTATATATTCCAGCTCTACACCCAGTCCCCCTTAGAACTGAAGAGGCCTTTTGGAGAAGAGGTTAAACATCTTCAGGATAACCCAAGAAGTCCAGTTGCCAATTTAGAACATTTTCCGGAATTAATTTCATTGGAGTGTTTCAGCATTTATCCCTTTCTAGTTCTAATGTCAGGATCGTCTTTTATTGAGCTATTTTGGTGCTCTTCTTTTAGTATCTTTTACATATGTATTTTTATTTCATTTTGTTTATTTCTTTAATTTACTTTGATGTTACTTTGTCTTTAGGTTTTAACCTAACCTCCAGTGTTTCCTCATCTTGAATTTTAAGACGGTGTTTCTTCAGTGCGCACAATCCTGTTTTTACTAAATCGATCTCTTTTCAACTTAAGGCATTTTAAAACTCGTTTCTCTTGCGCTTGGATTGCAGGGTGGGGATGGGGTGGAGTAGAGTCAGGTATTCTTTGTTTCTTGTATTCTTCTGTGTAAAGCCTTTTGTGCTACATTGTTTTGTATGAAAAGTGTTACACAAATAAAGACTGACTGATTGATTGATTGAAATATTCGCCTCTGTAGTGAATTCAATCAAATATAGTTGGAAAAGGATCTGTGAATCATTGTACTCTGTTTTTATGCACTTTTTACTCAACTTTGTTGGAGTTGGAGGTTGTATAACTTTAAAACAATAAATCACTAAATAAAAGGGTTCTGCAGACAAAGAAATCCGCCCTTGTTTACATACAGGCATGGCTGTAACCACATCCACATACTCAAGCATCTCCGCAATAGTAGACACATTCCTGAGCTTGTTGTCTCCTGGTGCAGGGAGAGCAAATAAAAAAGATTTTAGAAACACGGGCTTAATCCAGTTTTAGAACTAAAATGATTTCACCAAATGCAATTGCTCCCTGCAAACACTCTCTTATTAGGGAAGATTAATTCTGTATCTTATTTCTTAGGAACGCACCGAGGCAGAGAGAAGCCACAATGATTGCCCAAAGGTGCAGAGTATCTAATTCATGTCGCATTAGCATACTCGGGAACACACTCTGGGGTAGACACCTGAGAGAAATGAAGAAATTAGAAAACCCAGTGTAAGAAATTCAAACTTTCTGCAAGTAAGATTACATGCAAAGCAGCATGAACCTCTTGTTTCCCTTTTTTTCCCCCTTTGAATGAGGGTTCAGAGCGCGCTCCTACAAGACATAAAATCTGTTTTATATCAAAATGAAAGCATTTACATTTTAACAAGCTAACCTCTCAAACGCACACTCGAAACAAGAGGTATTTCCTCTTTTAAGCTCTTATAAAACAAGATTCTACTGATTACTCATTATCTATTGTTTCTTCTGGTATGTGCAGATCTTTTGGGCCTCCTTGATCACATTTGGTTGCCAGACAACACTTATGCAAATTAAGCCGGTGCAGTTTTTTTTTATTACACCTGTCATTAACTTGTCTCCTTGCTTTTGTGTTGACTTATGATAAAGAGGTTGGGAGCAGCTAAACTCAATAACCTCTTCAGCCTCATTGGCACGTATTGGCCCAAGAAAATTACATTTGCAATGTAGGGTTAGACTTAAATACAGGCAAAGCGAAGTTCTTGTAACACTCATCATTACGTGACTAAACGCATGCAGTGTGTTGATTTGTACTTGAGCCCCATGCACTCTTAGGAATACACAAGACACACATGATTAATACAAACCCTAACAACAAATCTACAACTGACGGGCTTTTTATTAATGAGCATGTCTTTCTTATTAGCAACTCTGCATTTAAAGGTGCAGGCCAAAGTTTACAAACTGTATTTACATATTAAAGGGATATTCCGGCGTAAAATTAAGTTAGGGTCAAACACACTGTAACACTGAGTTAGACACCCCCTTGAGAGATGAATTTTGCCGACCGCTTGCTTCTGTAGTTACACCAACTTTAGTAACGGCCGCACAATAGCAATACACAGTGGTCTCAGGAGCCATAAACATACCTCAACCAAAACGCCACTCTATAGCCACAAATAATGCTCAGAACAGCACCTAACTTCATCAACAGTACATATAGGGTCCCAGCCACAGCACTAGCCACCAAACATCTTTTTAACTTTGCCTAATTTCCTCAGCTAAGAGACTAAACACAACTCACCTACTCTCTTCCAGCAGCCGCTTGTTTGTAGCGAGAACTCCATTAAGGACTGCAGCAGAGTTTCGCAGCTCAAGGAAGAACATTTATGATCATTTCGTCATGGAAATGCAATCAGACTAAGACACTAAGGCAGAAGAACTACCGTATCTGCAATGCAAAATGATTAATATGATTATTATTACTTCATGGAAATGATAAAGTAATGATCATAAATGTTCTTCCTTGAGCTGAGTCACCCCACAGCAGTCTGTAATGGACTGGCCCGAGCGGCTGCTGGAAGAGAGTAGGTGAGTTGTGTTCAGTCTCTTGGCTAAAAAAAAACGGTAAAGTTAAAAAGATGTTTGGTGGCGAGTACTATGGCTGGGACCCTATATGTACTGTTGATGAAGTTAGCTGCTGTTCTGAGCATTATTTGTGGCTATAGAGTGGTGTTTTGGTTGAGGTATGTTTATGGCTCTTGAGACTGCTTTGTATTGCTATCGTGTGGTCGTTACTAAAGTTGGTACAACTAGAGAAGCAAGCAGACAGCAACATTCATCTCTCGGGGGGGGGTGTCTAACTTGGTGTTACGGTGTGTTGACCCTAACCTAATTTTACACTGGAATATCCCTTTAAAAGTTATCATTCCTGCAACATTATTTCAATTTTTTGATCACTAACTAAAACATCCTCACAGGAGCTTTAAATTCACATTAGATAATGTAACGGCATGATTTCATAAGGCCTTGTGACATTCAGGTAGCAGTCTGTCTTAAAGCAGAAATATATGAGACTTTATGTTATTCTTGCTCTGAAAAGAAAACTCCTCCTGTCTTTTTGAATAATAAGGAAAAATGAGAAGTACCCCTCTAATAATACTGTTACGATCTCAGTTTTCTTGCTGGATATGTCCTTCACCTTCAGGAGGAAATCGTTCCTCTCAGTGTTAAAGCTGCGCCTCCCCTTTGTAGAATTTTTATTGGGCCATTGACGTGATATAAGAAGGTGGATAACTCTGTGTGATATATTATTATCTATAATCAAACTGATGGTAATTGTGGTCATTTAAAAACTATGATAATGGCACTTTGGTTCGGGACAAAATATTCCAGTGAAGTGTGACTTTAACACTGCCTCATTTATTCCTTAATCGCTATATCACTATGCTGTTTTTGACCTCTGTGGAAATCCCACTTACAAGGACGGACCACAGATAACTTTACATTTCTCTCCAGACAGAAGAAACCAGTATCTTCAGGTTCATTTTGAATCTTTGAAATACTTCAGCCTTTGCTGTCCTGGATTATTCACCACTCCTGTTAGCGTCATCTTAAAGCTAATCATGACACAAAGTTCGTGACAAACAGGTGAACATGGATGACCTTTCAGAAGCTAAGGAGTCAGTTTTTTAGCTCCAAGGCTGACAAAGAGCACAAACAGAGCTAATTTGTTAGCTCAAATAATGGTAACATGTCAGTTTGTGTTTCTGCTGCAGACTGTATTTTACTGCGTCGTATCATATTGCATTATCATGTCAAATTGTTTTGCATTGTATTGTAAGGTATTGTATCATATCATGACAGATCCCATCCTGTCCAAGGCTGTTGTATCATAACATAAACCATAATGTATAATATAGGGTCGTATCACATTGTTTGTATCCCATTGTATCATATTATGCCATATCATGACATATACCCTGTTGGCTGTTGTATTGTGTTTCATTGTAATGTATAATATCATACTGCAGTGTATCATATCATCTCCTATCATATCATATCATATTGTATCGCATTGTATCATATTGCATATTGTGTCCTGTTGTATCATACCATGTCATGTTGTATGATATCGTGACATATCACCCAGCCACCCTATCCCATCCTTTCTTAGACTATTGTATCATAAGATACTCTTATGTTAAATACCATAATGTATCAAAAGGTGTAGTATCATATTGTTTTTATCATATTGTATCATACGATGTCATATCATGACGTGTCCTGTCCTACCCTATTGTCTGCCATCATTCTCATTGTATTGTGAAGTTTAATGTTGTAATGCACAATGTTGTATCTCATTGTGTAAAAATTGTATTTCAATGTACTGATATATCATATCTTTTAATACTGTGTCATATTGTGACATGCATGTCTTATCAGATCACCTTATATGGTGTTGTATCATATCATGACATATTCCATCCTGTCTTATCTTATCCTGCCTTGGCTGTTGCATCGTGCTGCACTGTGATATATAGTACAATAATGTAATAATCAGTTACATGTAGAAAACCATTACAAGTTACTGGAAGCCAAACTTGCCAAATCTGCTGGACTCTACTCGGTCATTTTCCATTACAGTTGAGCACCATTCAATATGGGTGGAGCTGTCATAGCGAGGCATTTGACGGCATTTGTACGCAACACAAACACAACACAAACAAAACACAAACACAACACAATATAGTAATAGAGGACATCAAGGCGATGGCATTTGACGGCATTTGTACGCAACACAAACACAACACAAACAAAACACAAACACAACACAATACAGTAATAGAGGACATCAAGGCGATGGTATACCTGCTGTTCAGTCTATGGCTTTTTGCTGGGTTTTAAAAATCGGTGGTATTGATTCTTGAGAAGGAGGCCCTCTCATGACTCATCCTATGACATCAATCCGTGGCCAAATCGTGGCCTGTAGGCTGTTGACGCCACTGTTTTGGCTTGACTCAGCTTGCTTGTGACCCTGGCTGAGTAGGTTCTAAAAGTACTTGGTACCTCCCATGGAAAAACCTAAAAATTGAGTAGAGCTGTGCAGGTGCTAATGGAAAAGCTCACATTTGTCCCCTCAAATCCTCAGCACATTTTTCTACCATCCTTTGCCCTTTGGGGAAAAATAAGCAACCATTATTTGTTTGTTTTCTTTCACTGTTTGATGTAGAAAATGCCGCAAAACAGCATTCAGTCATGACACTGCAGTACACCCTCGATTCGCTTTCTCTGCTTTTTGACTACCAGTACATACAAGCTGGGCGCTGATGCTGCTATTCACCCCGGTCTGTTTTTCTTTGGATGCCACTGCGGTGACTCTGCTGGCGTTTCCATGATAAACATACTCTTCTATATGCAAATCAAACACAACCTAGATTGTACTATATAATGACAGCGCTTCAGGGCAGGATACTCTCACCTTACAATCAGCCTTTGACCCACTCTGGAAATAGTCGTAACAATGACACAGTAACTTTTTAACACGAACTCAATGAACGTATGATACTCCGGTATGATAGTTGGTTTCTTTTGTGTCATGAGAATTGTTCAATTCTGACTGAACATGGGTTTTTTGTATCAGGTGTCACTGTAATTGAAGCTTAAAGTATCTTCATGAAACAGAGAAAGGAAGCTGCAAAAAACAAAAATAAAGACATAGTTGAATGTCTAAGTCCAATTGTGCAGCTGCTAAATTCATGTTTTTGTGTCCATTTCTTTCTGTAACTATTAACTTTGTTTTAGTAATTATCATCCGTGCATACCTTCTCCTTTTTAAACCCATTCTTAAATTGTTAAATTTATTCCTGCTGTTTTTATTCCATTGCATTTTAACACATTACTAAATTTCTATAGCTTTTTTATGCACTTAAGAACACAATTATTCCTGCACACAACGCCTCCATACTAAAATAGCCTAACCTTAATCATCGCAAACATGTGTCATAACTCTCTTCTTCAATATGCAAATAAAAAAGGTGTTGCTTCCTCTACCCACACATTAAGAAGCCTAAACCATGTTCTCATGATCTCAGCCAAGCACAAGCCTTTTTTTCTTTCCTGCCATTATTTTCATAACCCTCATGATGTCAGGCGGCCAGGAAACAAATATTTTCTTAGCGACGCTCAATACATTCACATTTCCCCGATGCCAGAAATGTGTCATGAAAGAATGCGGTTCGTCGGGTATCAACAGGTATATCTTGTGTCCCTTTGATAAACATCCCCTCCAACCATTTGCAGGTGTAGACGCTCGTTGCTGTAGTTAACGCAGAATGTGCTTTACAATGAAGCCGTAAGTCAAATAAGGTCCAATTATGACGTTCAGAAACGGTTGAATATTGAAGAACAGGAATGACAGCTCTGCTGGCGTCTGCCAAGCTGTCAAGTTGAAGTTTATATTTAACAGTATTACAGTGTAACTGTGGGTACGGCAGCTTGCAGCAAGTATTTTGTCATACTGACTGTTTTTAAGAACATTTAAGGGGGCTTTTAGAGAAACAGGAAAGAAGCAGTGAGGCAACAGTGAGAGATGAACCCAGTCCTCTAATTCAAAGGTAGCAGCTATGAACACCCTACACTTATATACACCATAAGCGCATTAATAAAGCCCTAGAACACCCTTAAAAGTAATTATGTCTATGACGTGAATAAGTAGCAAAGGAAATGCCTTATGAGACCACAATTTATAGTTCATTGTTCCTTTAACACAAAGCCAACAATTGCGTCTTTTGAATTCAGAGTTTCGTAACACATAACTCCCACAACTCCATCCAGTTATAACTTATAAACACTTCATTTAGTGCGTTATTATAAGTGGTTATAATTTCTTTGTTCTTACCAAAGGGAAGGGTGACTTAACGCATGCTGCATAAAGACTTTTAAAGCTACTATAAGGAGTTTTTTTTACCTGCATGAAATTGACTGAAATTCAGATTGACGCCTTTTTATGATCTACAAAAGCAAACAAAACCATTCTAAGCAAGACTGACAAGTTTTATGTTGTTATTTGTAAAGCATGAAACTGGTGTAAGGGGGGAGGATTCTTTCTTTCTTTGTTGCTTTACTATTTGTGGCATTTGGCTGTCCAAAATCAGAGGGATAAGAATGTTTTGTTGCTTAAATAAAGCCTTACGGTTGCATTTATAAGATATTTAAGACAGGGAGATTTTGGCTTGTATGGTTAAGGTATGAATATAGGGTTTTCTGAGGCCTTACTCATGTTGAAGACGTGTCTCCAGAGGGCCTCAGTCCAGCGCCGTGTGTCTGCAGGTGAGTGTGTAATCAGTGTGTAGGTGACATCCTCCCCGTCATGTTCTGTACTGATGAAAATACTCTGGCACTGGCCTGGATCTGTCTCCGATAAACACACGAGCGTATCCTGAACAGAAAAACACACACGTTCACACACACTCGTGATTATCACATTTCACTAAAAATCAGGTTTTGCTTGAATATAGATGACAAAGTACCTGCAGGGAGTCTGCTGAGAACCTTCCCCAATAATAACATATCGCAGTAAACAACAATGCTTTAGTTGGCTGTCTTCTTGACAGCTGTCATATTGATTGACAAAATGACTGAGCAGTTCAAAGGCAATTTGACAAAAACTCAGAGTGAATCTGCAGCCAATAAAAACAATAGGAATGACTCTCAGCTGCAAATATTTTATTTTTCAACTTTTACACAGAGTTACATCATAGGAACTACAAAACCAGTGTGGCCTGTAGGGCATTGTTATGAAAATGTGTGCCCCCAAAGCCAATCAGAAAGCTCTATTCCAAACATGTATTGGCTGATGGTGTCATGTGATGTTAACAGCATTTAGTCAATCTTCTCTCCAGTCACATTCATTCAGGTATCACTAATGGTCTACAGTAGTAATTATTCCTCTTGCCGTTAACATCCATTGTTGATATTGAATGCAGTGATTTGATGGCAGCTTGCTTTTTGATTGTGTGAATTTAGATTGCAATGTATTATTATGTAAGCTAGTACGTTACCTAGGGATGAACAAAAAATAAAAATATGAGCTGAATTTGGTTTATAGTTATGAAAGACTTCAAGAAAGAGTTAAAAAGTTGAAATTTTCAACACACTATGTCACTTTCATTCCAAAATAATTCAAAAATTTATCTCCAAAATGTCTATTTTGTTTTTGGAATTTCAACTCTTTTTCAAAATTCTTAACTTTTTTTTAAAAATTGTGACTTTTTAACATTTAGATTAATCAGAAAAAGGCTTTTTATCATCTTTCTTGCCAATTGATGTTGACTTAATTCTTTAATTTTGAATCAAACTTTTGAATTATTTCCACTTTCTCTTAACAGATGGCATTTTTTTCTTTAAATGTAATCATTTTTCTCTTAACTTTTGAACTTTTATTTTCTGTTCACTAACACTGAAATTGACTTTGTTCCTAAAAATGTTACTTTTTTCTTGACATTTTGACATCTTTCTTTCATTTTTTGACCACTTCAAAAAGTTGAATTTGAACTTTTTCTTAATAAATTTCAACTTTATTTATTTAAAATTTTTATTAGTACCCCTTAATAATAAATATGTCTTCATTCTCAAAATTTCAACCTTTTTCTCAACATTTTAAGCTTTTCTAAAAGTGCAAAAAGAAAAAAAGTTCCTCCTCTCATTTTTTTTTGTCCCCACCCCTAACTCCTCTGGTCACAGGTTAATGACTTATGAACCGAAGATAAAACTTTTACCTCACGTCACTTCAGGGACTCTGCACCATTTAAGTGTTTAAAAAGCCACATCTTAAACGTATTAGATAGCACAAGTTTTGGTATGAATTAATTTTGATGAAAGTGTATCAAACATCTTTCTTGACAGGCTCGGCGTTACATCAGGTTTACCCTCAGAAGAACTTTTGCATTAATTCACCGGTGCACTCTGGTGGCCTCGGCTTGTTATTGTAATCAACACGGACAAAACCCCCAAATGAATCCATCTATTTATTCATGAGACTTTAATTCATTATCACCAACCTTTTTGACGGGGATTACAAGTAACGGCTCGTCCTCAGACTCCAGGTCCTCTTCACTCTGATAGCAGAGAAGACTGTGGCCCCTGAGGACGCAGAAGACATTTTCCCAGCAATTAAGGTCCTCTTCAAGCTGAACGAGAGCGGAGAGAAAAGTGATTCAGTGAATGATAATGTGATGCGGTGTTCAGGAAAATCACAAGGACAGGTAATTTGAAAATCCAGCCACCTTGAGCTTGAGTTTTCCCCTCATGACCGGCTGGATCATGCACAGAGGCTGAGCCATGAAGCGGCAGCACATGTTGCCATACAGAGGCAACCAGAAGGCGCTCTCCTCTTGGAAGGAAAGAGGGTGAATATGGATTTTATTGAAGATAAAGATCTGATTGAAGACAATACAAGAAAAAACTAGGACTCACCTGTTGCTGCTATTGACAAATCGTGCGTCTTGAAACCGTCTTTTATATGTTCGATTGTCAGAGTAGTGTGAGCAAGCAGGTTATACTTAGGCCCCCTTAAGACAGAAAGTTAGGAACATTTAGTTTTAATATTTTGAAAAATCTATCTATATGAGAAATCTTTCAGGGGGCGTTGTCATCCTTACAGCCGTGACATGTTGGGGGACAGAGGCGGTGACACGTTTCCATGCCCTGCAAATCCCGAGTTTAACACCGATCCACAAACTGCTGCAGACTCCAAAGCAGCACGGATCTTTTTCCCAGAGGAACATCCCAGAGAGCCCCCCAGGTAGCCTACTCTCCTGGGTCCCAGAGTCCCCGGGGAGAAGTCCTCAACTGCACTGCTGCTGTAGAGCTCAACACGGAGCTGAAAGCCTGGACCTGCCTCCTTACTGCTCTCATGCAGACACAGAAACATAAACTCAGGGCTGTACAGAGTGTCTGAGTATGAAATATGTAAAAAAAAAAGTGACTCACAATACGATAGTGTCCTCAAAACAGATGTCAGTTAAAGTCCGGTCTACCATAACCATATCAGTGTCATATATCTCTGTGCCACACTGCAGCAGACAGAAGACAGCACAGCGATGGAGCTCTGCAGGGCAAAAAGAAAAAAAGTTCACTTTATTTTCTAGCAGGCACTTTTTTCCAGTTTTATCCCATGGAAGCTTCTCTGGTGATTGTTTTTTATTATATGATTTAACATTTTTCATACTGGAAGGGCATCAAACTGCATTATTTTTAAATGTAATCTTTTGGAAGGGCACCCAGATTGCACTTTTTATGTTTCATATATTAAGAAGGAGTCCAGGTAGAACGTTTTTT
Source organism: Xyrichtys novacula (assembly GCA_962446985.1). Classification (NCBI taxonomy): domain Eukaryota; kingdom Metazoa; phylum Chordata; class Actinopteri; order Labriformes; family Labridae; genus Xyrichtys; species Xyrichtys novacula. Next base: position 10,870,908 of record OY660876.1, on the reverse strand, counting down.
TACAATTATATATCCTGAAAGGAAATTTTTAGGGAACATTGTCATGATTCATCCTATAAAAGGGCATCCAGTTGGCACTTTTTAAATCATTCATCCACTTGAAGGGCTCCTGAATGGGCCTTTCTACATTTTATTGCATGGAAGAGCATCCAGGGGACAGATTTTTTTATTAGGTTTACAGACTGTAAAGGTATCGACTGTAAACATTTTTATGTTTTCATCCAATGTTTGTGCTTTAGGAGGGCAGTATTTTATATTGAACATTGTGGAAGGGCATCCAGATTGCACTATTTTTTAAAATAAATCTTCTGGAAGGGCATCCAGATGGCACTTTTTTATGTTTCATATCCCAGGAGGGAATCCAGAAAGAACTTTTTTTTTATATGATTTCATATCCTAAAAGGAAATTGTTAAGGAAAACTGTTGTGATTTAACCCATAAAAGGGCATCCAGAGGGCAATTATTTAAACATTTCTCTGCTGGAAGGGCTCCTGAATGGCCTTTTCTACATTTGATTGAATGGATGAGCATCCAGAGGGTACATTAATAAAAGATTTATATAATGAAAAGGTATCTACAGCAAACATTTTTATGTTTTATCCAATAAAAGTGCTTTTGGAGGGCAGTATTTCTTGTTAAACATTCTGGAAGGGCAACCAAATTGCACTGTTATTAAATTTAATCTACTGGAAGGGCATCTAGACGGCATTTTTTATTAATTATGAGATCAAAAAGCTTCCAGTGGACACTTGACTTCACATTTCATGTAATTGTAAAGTGCCCTCTGGATGCCCTTTCAGTGTATTAAGCAATAAAAAATGCCCCTGGATGCCCTTCAAAGATTTATATGCTGGAAGAGCATCTACAGCTATTTTAGCCATTTTTCACCAACATGAGGACACTACTGCAGACAGGTATCAGACTCGGTTTGACCAAGTTTTAGCCCTAATAGAGCATTGTGATAAACCTCACCCATAATCAAAACTGACAAAAAAGAGCACTTCAGTGAAGGTTGACGTGGTTTCCATGCCATAAAATGCTTGAGATTATTTCTCTCTCAGTCCATTTAACCTCATTTGAGATCAGTCTGACTCACCTCCTTTGTTTTTGAAGTACTCTGTGTCTTTCCACATCAGCGGGATTCGCAGGTCTGCGGAGCGAGGATCGTAGTAATCGAATTTGAAAGATGGCAGCAGAGATCAAGTGTTTCTTTGTCTTTGTTATAAGATATTTTTAAAACACTACCTGAGAGAGCTACTTTTCCCAAGCATGGCACCACATCCTCAGATGGTCTGCTGTAAGGCAAATATTGCATCTATGTAACTGTGCGTTCATACAAACATACAGGCAGCAGAGTACAGAATGTACAGATGATGAAACGGCAGGAACATTTCGATCCAGTTCAACAGCAGCACAGGTTACAGCCTCAAGAAGAAAAGGTGCTAAATTAACATATAAGTGAAAAAAACATTTATCTTTGTTTTTATATAAAAAGACTGATCCCTGCTGCATACACATTTGTATTTGAAACACAATACACCTAATAAAGCCACATATTGATTTAAATGAATTGCTCTTAACCTGAGAGGCTTCAGGGCCTAAAGGAGTGGGTCCTCCTGCCCTCTAGTGGCTGGAAGGTGGAATGGCAACATGAACAAACAACTTATTTCTTCTGCATTCCATCATGCCCCCTTCCTCTGATTATAAAAAAATCTGTACACTCATAAAAATTTGTATCCTTGCCCTCCATCTGACCTGCACTCCACTCCGTGTAGGATCTGGGCTTTCCTCATCCTCTGCAGTTGGCTGAGCAGAGCCAGAATGCGGGTATTGCAGGTAAGCAGATTCTTGGAGGCCTCCAGGGCCTGCTCTCTCCTGGAACAATATCCCAGCAGCTTACTGGCTCCCTCCCGCATCCTCACCTCCTTCTCAATCTGCTTCAGCACCACTTCATCCTGCGCAAAATCACAGGGACAGAGGACAGTCTTTAGCTGATTATTCATGGTATTAACTTTTAAAAAAAGGGCAACTTGTGGCACTCAAAAAGCAAGCATGTGGCTGCACAACTTTCAGGTGCAAACAGCAGGTCAAACTTTTTATCAGTTAAGTGACAAGACTCAGCTTTTACCCGAGAGATTGACACCAAATTTTGCACAGTAATGATTTCTATTCTGCTGCTTCCTACAGACAGGCTTAGGAGGTAAAATGCAGACATTCATGGTCCCCCGAGGATACAGCTTGAGTAGTTTGGCAATTTGCCAACTTCTCATTGATGAATAAAAGTTGTACTCACCCAGTATCTAAGCTTATGGTGGACTCAGCAGATTCTTGTACATTAAATGGTTTTAAAACTATTTATCCTACAGATGTTTTCCCGAACATTTCCACTTATTCCATCCAGGATTTGAAGTTTAAGTGCTTCAATATATATAGTGCATATTGCCTGGAAATATGTGCAGATGTTCATGGTCCCCAGAGGACCAATCTGAGATACTTTTATGAATTATTAGCTCGGACAGCCAGAGTCCAGAATTTTTTTCATTGTTGGGATAGTTAAGATTTACCAGATGATATACGGCATAATTCTTGGATGTTCATGGTCCCTGGGTGATGCACACCATAGATTGACCACCTGTCCCTTTATAGTGGTTTTAAGTCAAGTTTAGAAAATTGCCATGATACTCAGAGGATAAATTCTTAATAATGTCGTCAAAGCACATTTGAGACAGATTGTGACGAAGTTATGCCTTGTCTTGGTTTCCAGATGATATAACCAATATTCAGGTTATTGCCAAAATGTTTCCTCTTGTGAGCTATTGCATGTAAAACCATCAAATTTGACAGAAATATTCATGGTCCCCAGGAGACAACTCCAAATTACTCTCTGAAGTTTTTAGCTTGCACAGTCAAAGCATCCAAATTTTCATTTATCAGACTAGATAAACTGCAGCTAAATTCTGGACATTCATGGTCCCAAGATGATGCCTCCCACAGATTTGTAAAATTTGGTACAAAATTTCCATAATACTTTGAGAACAAATGCTTAATTATAATGTGATCCAAGAATACCTGATACAGGCTGTAACTAAGTTATGCATTGTCATGGTCCCCAGATGATGATGATCCCCAGATGGTTATTACTTCGGTGATCTCCTGACTTCTGCTCTAATAGAACCTCTTTTTTTCTCTAAATTTTCATTCATTCAATCAGTGAAATAGCTTTAGGTGTACCAGATGGGTTGGCACTAAATTATGCGACTCCATTGCCCCCAGACAACTTATTCTGAAATGTGACCTTACCAAACCATCCCCTGATGCCTCTGAAGTTTAGTTTGAAATGTCTCCAGAACTTTTAAATGGAGTTTCATGAAACATTTGTTAAAAGAAAAGAAACTTTTATATTCCCCTCCAGATAAATTCGAATCACTTCGGTGACTTCTCGGCCGACTTAAATACCACCCAAAGGTCAGAATTTGGGTTTCATCCAATAGTTTGTCTTGTGATAAAAAATCTGAAAAATTAAAGACATTTCCATCAGTGCTGGTCTGTGGTTGATGATGATGAACACAAAAAAATGGGATGGTTTGTCAGTATGCACCATAATGTTTGAGTGTATTCAAAAATTACGACCATGTCTGAGAGCATTAACTATCATCCTGCTCAGTTATCAAGGGAGTTCAAGCAGATGTCAAAACAAAATTTTGCACTTTACCTGCACTTTTGGTAATATTTTTGTTTCTTTTGGTGCACACATGAAAATACCTTTTGTGTCAGAAGCTCTTGATTCTTCATATTTTTAACACCAATATTTCTAAAATGTATGTTTTGATGAATATCATGTGAGGGGACGTCCCAGAGTACTTCAAGAATTTATTTAAAGCTCATGTTTGGAACTTTTAGTTTGCGTCAACTTTGGCGACATTGTAGTTTTTGCATATGCTGTCCTAGATTTGCTTAAGTAGTGTTTTCTGGCAATAAAAGTCTTACTGATAGTCAAATGTGTCATTTACTGTGATTAATTCACATACAAATTATAAAAAGAGTTCTTTCTGCAGCTACTGTTGGTCTTTTTATATTGTGTTCATCATAAAAAGGCATCAGTATGAATTTCAGTCCATTTTGTAAACATCAAAAAAACCCTTACAGGAGCTTTAATAAAGATGTTTAAAGTGTTGCCCTCCCACACACTCATGTATTCATAAAACTCATATTCATTCTTACTGTTTTTGGTTTAGCTGTTGTTGTTTCTGTATTTGTATTGTCAAATATTTGATAGTAATTATATTTTAGCATGTCTCCTTGTCATCTTTGTAAAGCTCCTGTGGGGAACTTTCAGTTTGTGTTGATTTTAGCACCCCCTGTGGACAAAATAGTCCCCACTGATTTTGTCAAATTCATGTCTTCACGTAAAAACTCTTCCAGCTCTTTTAAATCAAATGTTTCACTAATTGAGTGTCTTTTCTCAATGATGGTCTTATTTGCTTTTTCAGGTCAAACTGACACACCTGTATTAATTTCGCTTGTTTCATGAGCAGTTAAAAACTCCCCACAGGAGCTTTAAGTTAAGTGGAGTATTTAAATACGCTTTATGGACTTGTTGCCTCTTCCTGCACTTTAAATTATTGATCTTTGTTGAACAAAATTGGTCAGACAAAATTAAAATGATCAAAGCATGTAGAGTTCGGTTAGATTGTTCATTTGCTCCTACAGTGCATTCTGGGAAACTCTTGAGTCAATCGTAAAAGGTGAATTTACCTCTACAAGCACAAAACAGCAAACTTATGCAGTAGTGGACTTACTGTGGATATCTGCTGATAGCGACATACATGACAACCAATCTGAATCAGGTGCCAGTCACTACCATAAGCCTTGTGACTTTTAAATACAGCTGATCCTTAAACTTAAAACACCTGAGCCAGACCTTGTTATGTAAGAGCCCGGTCTTCGTGGGGCTACGATGTTAGATTAGTGCATCAGACTAATCTCTGGACACAGTCCAGCTGTGAGGGGCCGTGAGAAAAGTCAGAGCTTTGCAGTGATTTCAGGAGAGTTTATCCCAGAGAAACAAAAAGGTGCGGGGGGTTAAGATTTTTACTCCTCCGGGTTAGAAAATCCTGTTTGAGTTTGTCTGTAAATACAAGATTTGTTATTCTTAGATCGGTAATTAAACAAAGGAGTCTCCAAGAACGCAAAGAGAACGTTTTATAGAAAACACACTTAGCAGCTTGTTTTGATGTTAGATTGCCTTTCAAAATCAATAAAACAGTATAAATATTTATGTCTGTATACTAATATTTTCAATTTTTTTGTTATTTTTATCTTGTGGCTCTCTAAATGTGCCTTCAACAACCTAATATACTTTTTTATTCTTTGCATTAACTACTGTTATATAAGACTTTTACAACATTTCTTAACACAGGATTACTTGTTGGTTTATGTCACACACATACCATACATCCTAAAGCTGGTTCAGCTTATGGATCAAAGGCTACTTGTATGACTGGTCATGTTTTCAGAGCCTGGGCTGAGCTGATACGTTGTTCCTTTGCTCTGCACTGAGCCTTAAAAGTGACATAACCTTTACTTCAAATATCCAGCTTATTTACTAAAATCTTCCCGCAGTGAGTGACATAATATCAGCAGAGATTTCATAAAGTGGCGAGAGCACAAGAACAATTAATGACAGTGGTGCAGTTCTACTGGAATCAGCGGTATTTATTTTCAAGATAAAAAACACGGTTCATGGATTAAAAGTAAAATAAAAATAATAATTTGAACAATGCAACATGAAAAAAAATTGTTGTTTTATTAAGGTTATTTTTTGTATCTTCAGACCAGGTTACCAACATGAACGTATGAAAGGACCCCCTATGGCATTAGTGTCAGACAGGGAGCCACGTTTTCCTAACTTTCTTACATTTCCTGGCTGTTAAAATACTAAATATTCAACGTCCTGATGAATTCAAACATTTTTAATAACAATAAATAATGTTTTTATTTATAATTGATTTTTTTCAATGTGTCATTTTAACCTTTTTTTTATCATTTTTGTACCATTTTTCCTTTATTTTCCTTCCCTAAGCCACCCAGGGAGTCACTGGCTCTAAATGACATGTTGACAAGATTAAAATATCTAATGATAATCTAAAAACCTTTACGATCGGGGTTTGATTAGTAGATCATGTTTTCTTGGCCTACCTCCAGCTTTTAAGAGGAAAAAAAGGCTCAATTAAGTGTATGGGTTAAAATTAATTAAAGCATAACAATACACCACAGTTTAAAACATAAATATGCATCCCTGTCCTGAGTGACAGTATCCAACTCTATGATACTGTTTTACAGATAAAAATACACTGACCTGTATGTTGTCGTTCATGTTGCCTCTCCTCGGGGTCTCAGAGGTCCTCTCCGCTCCGGGTTCTAGGCTGTCAGCAGAAAGCAAAGTGAGAGGACCAACTAATCTCACAGCTGAGTGAAAGAGTGTTTAGAGAGGACAGAGCAATTAGTTACTCAACAGAGAGATCAAAACAGTGTTTAGCGTCACTACGAGAGGTCGCAGCAGGAGAGATTAGAGGACTCTTAAACCCGGAGCCCTTTCTTCTGTCCGCCTTATCATGGACGACAACCGAGGCATAAATACACAGAGGATATTTAATGTGTTTTTTAAACTTACTGAGGCTGTGAAAAGTCAGCTGTAATAAAAAGATAACTGTGATTGCATCTATTAACTCAAAAACAAAATGAGAATTTAAAGTAATAAGAAAGCGATGGATGCGATATGGTCTGTATTAGCCACTGCTAAATATTAATTAATGCAATTTGTGAATGACCAAATCTAGACCTGTAGTAACATATTTTATATAAATGCATGTGCATATTTGGGTAAAAGACTCACAATCTGGAGAAAGCTCTGTCTTAACAGGATCTTGTTGCCCTCAGGTGGAATTGCATGAAAACAAGCATGACTCTGTCGTGGAAATCACTGCACAGGCCTGAGAAAACTACTCTGGGTCTTGTTAAAGTGGACTGAGGCAGAGTCGGAAACTGTCCCTTGGAGCAACAAATCAAAATTTGTCAGTGCAGAGTTCATAAACCACAATGCCGTTTCAGAGAGGACCTTGAATGTTTGAGTAGGACAATGCTAAACCATATTCTGTATGTATGTATACAACAATTTCGCTCGGTAGTAGAGGAGTCCAGATGCTAAACAGACCTTCCTGCAAACATGACAAAAAAAACTTGCCTTTCAACTTTTGCATGACTTTTAACAACAAACAAATGCTTTTTTTGATGCAAATCATAGTGTAGTCAAGGTAGATTAATGCTAAACACCATTATAAAGAGGGCTGCCACGCAAGCCACCACAGGACACTGTGTTTGCAGGTTTGAAAATACTTCACAACGCTTCATCCTCGCATCACTACATTTAAGATTACCGTGCACAAACCGCCATAGATCTGATAAACAGGATTTACAGCGGATTAATGCTGCTCCTCTAATGCCGATTAATTGTTAAAGGTCTAGTGACAGGTGGTGACAGTCGTTTGTGTTAAATGTCACACTGAGGTCTATAAGCGCACTGAGAGACAGAAGAGCTGTATCAACAACGTTTGAACATGTATGGAAGAGGATTATGGCCACGGGGGAAAAAAAAGGTCAGATATAATTATATTATTATTATGAAAAAAAAAAAAGACTTTTTTTCTCAGAATGATAAAAAAATTATATCTGACCTTTTTTTTTTTTTCCCAGGGGCCCTCATCCTCTTCTGTAGAGTCATACATATGAACACAAATTTAAAATTTGCATTAATTTGTTAGGAGAAATTGTAGAAGCTGGAAAACTTCTGCAAATGGTTAACTTGCAAATCTGCATTTTAGTGAATCTACATAAATGACAGACCGGATCAAGTTGAGGTGAAAGATTACTTTTTATTTATATCTAACATTATTTCAGGTTTTAAAGTAGTGAACAGATGAAATCAGTTCGAGCAGATGAGTGATCTGTTTTTGTTTCAAGTACAAAACATCTGTACAATACCGCCTTATATCCATATACTCTGTCTATACATTGAAATGGATTTTCTGTTGAACATCCCCTGTTCTCAATCTGGGGAAATCTAATGATGCAATATGATGAATTTTAATTTCTGCCCTAATCAGATTAACAATTTAATGTGCGCAAAAATACACATAAGAGGCTAAAAAAATTGCGAAATTTGAGCAAACAGCTGGATATGATGTTGAGAAATGTGAGTTCTTCTTCCTGAGGCCATAAAAATAAAAGTTGTGAAAAAGGAACATCCAAAATTACCGCAACATTTGTACAATATTTACATTTTACAGCTATTTTATGAACAAAATGAGGGAGTCTGAGCAAAACACATAATAAAAAAACAGGAAAAAAGCTGCCGACTGTTTAAGACAAAACAGGGATTCACCCTTCACAATTGAAGTTTGTAATTTGAGGCTTATTTGAACTAACGGCTGAAGAATAAAAAAGGAATTTGAGGAAGTTTCTCCCTATAATGTTCAAAGTGCTTGTGTAGTTTTTTCTAGCTTCACATTGTTATTCCTGGTAAACACAAACTGAATCTCAAAGTAATAAATTAAACTTCACAGATATAACAAAACAAAAACTTTAAAAGGAAAGCCGCTGGCAGGTTCCTCCTCTCATCTGTCATCCCTCCTCCGCGTCTGTGAAAATGTCACTTAAGAAATACTGAGACACGCTGGTGGCGTCTTCTATCGAGCTGGCGTCGAGGCTCTGCTGGGAAGACGACGCCTGAAATTGAGAAGAAAAAAATGATAAAGAAACAAGACGTGTGTAAAAACCTCTGCTCCCCTCTGACATGTTTGCGCCCTCCCTACCCCGACTGAAGACTGAGAGGCGTTAAGAGGTGAATCTGAGCGGAGTGGAAAGTCAAAAGCCGGTTCTGTGTCCAGCTCTGTCCGTGTCGGTAGTGTGGTCGAGGATGCGTGAGCCACATTTGATGTTGAGGTTGCAGCTTTTGAAGTTGATTGTCGTCGTCCTGCACGAGGAGTTTTGGCTCTGTCTGCTTTTGCAGGTGGAGGATCGCTTGGTGGGGCAGAGCTTTTATTCTCAGAGAGGGAGCCTGGAGGTTTTCTGTTGGATAGTTGAAAATAAAATCAACACAAACACGAAGCTGAAGAAATTTTCTATCGTCTCTCATTTTTTTGCTTTTTCCTCACCTGCTCCGAGCCCCTCTTGTCTGCCTTTTTTGTGCTCCTGAAACGCTTTCTTCAGGGTCCTTCGAAGCTGTTACAGCTCTCTTTGCAGTGCTCTTACGATTATTACCTTTCTCCTGTTGCTCAGAGACACCCTCATCATATCCCCTCTGCTGCACAGAAAAGCCGGGCAGCTCTGATTCCTCAGTGGTGTTAGTTTCAACAAGGATCACGTCGTCCTCCTCAGCAGTGTCCACCTCGCTGGCTTGTTTCTTCCTTGAAGTTTTTGGCTTAACCTGCTGTTTGGCTGTTCAAAAGAAAAAAAATTCAAGTTTGTGAAGGTGGGTGAAATGAGGAACAGATGTTTAAACAAAAGGCCAAAAAATATCCATGCAAAAATCAAGCAAAGACAAGAAAACAAGTGTGACACACAGGTTTAAAAGCTTTGAGATTCTGACTCTGCATCAAAAACACTCAAACCAAACTCCATTCAAAAAAGAAGCGTTTTTAATTTTTGTACTAATTTGCACAGACTGAGAAGCAGAGGCGGGTAAGGCTGCTGAATTATGGCAAAAACCATTTCACTGATGCTGCTCGCATTATTTAAAAGCTCTAATTCAGATCGTGACAGTTCTTGTCAGAGCACATTTTTGCAGCACTCCATTGAGGAACAAAAAAAAAAAGACTGCTTCAGGTGGTAGAAGTAGTCATTGAGTGCATACCTCTTCTTGTTGTGCCCTGAAGTCTCTGCTTTGTAGGGGGGATTTCAGTCTCATCTTTACCCTCCCTAGTCTCCGGTATTCTGGGTGACTGGACTGCAGTACTCCCTGTACCACAAATAAAGTAAATCCACATTAACTATTTCTAAAGTGCCATGTATCAGTTGTTAAAAAAAGACAGTCATATCATGCGATCTCTTTACCTTCTGGCTTCACTGGATCCTCGATGATCAAATCCTGGTATGAGTGAGAACAAGACATGAGTGACACATTCAGGCGTTTGACGGTACTGCAGCAACAACTGGCTCCCTGTAACTTGACTTACTGTGCATGCAGCTGAGTCCGGCTCAGGATCTTTAACAGTGACGGGGTCTTTCTCCTCTCCAGACTCAGGTACAGCAACTTTAAACAGAGGCTCACTGTCCACTGCTGCTACATTCACTCCGGCGTCACTGTAGAGAGGTGAGAACAAGCTGCAGAAATAGTCTAGTCAAAGCATGGACAAAGCAGGTAAATTCAAGCACTCTAACCTCTGCTGCTGTACTGACGTATCTGTCACAGGAGTATAAGGGTGGACCTCGGCCACACTTTCAAGCACCCCTCCTGAAGAACAGACCGGGATCTCCGTCAGACAGAGGGTGAAAAACGGCTCATCTGGATCTAAAGGCAGCTGCCCTGACAGCACTGTGGACGAGAGTGAGAGAGAAGCTCAAACCAAAGTGCGTTTACTGTTTGCTATTCTCAGCACAAAGTGAACAGATGTGAGCGATCTGTTATTGACTTACTGTCTGGAAATAGCGAGAGACTTGGAAGATTCTGGGTCCCTTCTGCGCTCGACGACGGCGCATCCTTGGATTGAGGAGAATCAAAGAGGCATGTTTAAGGATTTGAGCAGAGATGAGGACAGATTTCATGATCTAAATTTAAAAAATGAAGCTTTCCTAAAGCTGCAAAGCTGCAGCACAGCTGTCCTTCACTTTTGAGTTATTGTACAGTCCGTGATGAGAATTTTAATAGGATAAAAGACGCAATAACTGCACAATATTTGGATGCAAATGTTCATAAATACCTGAGTAGAACTGTCAGTTACTTGTGATGCACAACCCAAAGGCGATTCAGCAACAATCAGTGGAGAGCTCTGGGTAATAGAGTGTTCAAGAACCTCCTTTAATGGGTCCTGGATTTCAGGTTGGAGCTCAGAAACCGGTTTGTGAGACACAGAGGCATTTACGCCTACTGAGCCGCTGTCAGAGTCTGAGAAGAAGCAGAAATATTCGTGATCTACAGAGAGACAAGAGAGAATTTAGAAACAGAGGATTTAATTTCATTCAAAGGAGTCAAACCTGCTTCTGCTTGTGTTTCTTTTATAGGCTGAGCTTCTTCGATTTGAGGAGGTTGGCGTCTGCGTCCCAGGTTGGGTTTAGGTTTCATAGACCAGCCTCGGCGACTCTGGGGAGCTTTTATTGGGGACTTGGGGGAGTTTGTTGGCTCCAAGTGGTCATCCTGAGAGCTTAAAGAGGAAAACAAAACTCTGTAAAGGGGGAGTCACGTGCTTTAAGGGGGTCATGATATAGAAAACATGCAAGTTTTACCTTTGGGAGGTCGGCTGATCAGTTTCAGAACACTGTTGGACTGTTTCCAAGGACCAAACCCCCACAGTTTCAGCTGTTTCTTCTGTTGATTCGGTGTTTGTGTCCATGGCTTCAATAAACAGATCCTGACTGGTGTCCCAAAGTGAGGAAGTTTCAGCCTCCACCTGATCATGAGAAAGTTTATCTCCCTCAGATCCTTCTTCAGCTGTTGTTGTCTCAGTGCTTTTATTTTGAAGCACTGAGTTGGAAAATAAAGACAGATCCTCGGTAAACGGAGAAGCAGTCCCTGATTCAACAGACCCAGACTCTTCTGAACCAACAAGTCCTATTTTTAAGTTCTCGCTGTCCTGTTCTGTAGGTTTAAGTTCTCTTTCTGCTCCAGTGTTGTCCATGTGACCCTGTTCTGAGGGACCACCTGCCTGTGTCTTCTTGGTCCGTCTACCTTTAACAGATGATCCAATATTGGGTTTGGGTTTGACTTTGGGAAATCGTTGCCTCCTTTGAGGAACGTTCTGTTGAGACCCTTCCAAGCTTGAGTCCAGTCCAACATCAGACACAGGCTCTTCAGCTGAAGAAAGTTCCCCTGTGAGTTTTTCAGCAGAACTTAATTCTAATGATGGTACTGAAACTGAGGCAGGTCCAGGGCTTGGTTTTTCTAGAGAGAGGGAAACAGGAGTACAGTCTGATTCCAGTGATGGTGATGGACCAGGGCTTGGACATGTGTTTTCAGGAGAAATGGTGCTGACAGGAATGTCTGCTTTAGTTCTGGAGGGGTCTGGAGTTAGGACTGTGTCTTTGTTAGTGATGTCTTTGCTAGTTTGAGGTTTGGATCGGACAGTTCTTGGAGTTTGTGCCAGTTTGGGTTTGGGCTTGACTCTCTGGTATCGACTTCTCCTGGTTTGAGAAGTGGATGGGTCTTCACTCTCTTGTTCCTGACTGGCTGGTACCTCCTCTACATTAGTAGAGCATGAAGCATAAGTCTGATCATCTGAGGAACTCTGACTGCATGTTTCTGCACCAGATTCCACCCAAATATCTTTGATATCCAGCTCTGTTTTAAATAACTCCTCTGTGGTTGGAAGAGGTGAGTCTAAATTCAACAGGAGAGCTGATGTGGTGCCAATGCCCTGACTTGAAATTGCAGTCGAGGTGGTGTGAGCTGGTTCTCCTGATGTTCCTGAGTTTGGGTTGGTGGTTGGGTTGGAGTCTTCCGCCTTAGTTTCTTCAGCAATTGGAGGTTTAGATCGTACAGTTCTTGATGTCTGTGCCAGGTTAGGTTTGGGTTTGACTCTCTGGAAACGGCTCTTCCTTGTCTGAGAAGTGGATTCATCTTCACTTTCTTTTTTCTGACCAACAGATAAAACCTCTACGGAAACAACTGTGGTACAGTCTCTGCTGGACTCTTGTTCACTTTGTGCTTTTGTGACCTTGGAGTCTGGTTTTAGGGGATTACTACAACCAGCCTCAGTTAATGAAAACTCTTGATTAAGACTTGGTTTTTCAGGAGAGGGGGTTGGTTCTGCTGGAACCTCTTTTGATTCCTCTAGTTCTTTTGGACATGGAGTCAGTTTGGAGTCTTTCTCTGATGTTTCACCAGTGGTTTGAGGTTTGGATCGGACACTTCTTGAAGTCTGTGCCAGTTTGGGTTTGGGCTTGACTCTCTGGTATCGACTCCTCCTGGTTTGAGAAGTGGATGGGTCTTCACTCTCTTGTTCCTGACTGGCTGGTGCCTCCTCTACATGAGTAGAACATGAAGCAGGTTGGTTACTTGTCTCTTGAATGGGCTCTGAGTCCCCTTGCGACCCCTCTTCGCCTACCTGGCCCAGTGTCAGCAAATCACTCCAACTGCTTTCACTTTCCCCAACATGAAACGCTGTGTTTCCCTCAGATGTTGGACTTTTGTCCATGGTGGCCTGTTCTTTAATGGGTTCATACTGAACTTGAGAGTAGGTCTGGTCTTCTGAGGAACTCTGACTGCTTGTTTCTGCTCCAGACTCGACCCAAATATCTTGGATTTCCAGCTCTGTTTTCAATAACTCCTCTGTGGTTGAAAGAGACGAATCTAAATTCAACGGGAGAGCTGATGTGGTGCCAATGCCCTGACTTGAAATTTCAGTCGAGGTGGTGTGAGTTGGTTCCCCTGATGTTCCTGAGTTTGGGTTGGAGTCTTCCGCCTTAGTTTCTTCAGCAATTGGAGGTTTAGATCGTACAGTTCTTGATGTCTGTGCCAGGTTGGGTTTGGGTTTGACTCTCTGGAAACGGCTCTTCCTTGTCTGAGAAGTGGATTCATCTTCACTTTCTTTTTTCTGACCAACAGATAAAACCTCTACGGAAACAACTGAGGTACAGTCTCTGCTGGACTCTTGTTTACTTTGTGCTTTTGTGACCTTGGAGTCTGGTTTTAGGGGATTACTACAACCAGCCTCAGTTAATGAAAACTCTTGATTAAGACTTGGTTTTTCAGGAGAGGGGGTTGGTTCTGCTGGAACCTCTTTTGCTTCCTCATGTTCCTTTGGAGTTAGGTTGGAGTCTTTCTCTGAGGTGTCATCAGTGGTTTGAGGTTTGGATCGTACCATTCTTGATGTCTGTGCTAGGTTGGGTTTTGGCTTGACTCTCTGGTATCGATTCTTTCTTGTCTGTGAAGCAGGTGAATCTTCAGTCTCTTCTTTCTGAGGGTGAGGTAAATCTTCTACAGGTGTATCACCTGAAGCCGGAGACTCGCTGCTTTTTTCCACAGAGGTTGGACTTGTGTCTGTCACTTGTTGGATCTGTGGGTCTGTGACGACACAATCAGAAATCCCCACATCATTTGTGCTACTTCTAACAGTCCCAACATGAGAGTTTGGAACAACATTTGTGGACCCCAAATCTCTTGTTACCTCAAGTCCATGACTCTCCGGATCTGATGTCCCAGCAGCAGACCTCTCCTGTCTGTCAGATGGCTCATCAGTAGGTTTGACCTCTAACTGGGATGGCACGTCATTCCCTTTGTGCACCTCTTCTGCTGTGGATGTCTTGGGTCCAGATTTCACCTGAGCCGCTCTTGAGGCTCGACCCAAGTTAGGTTTTGGCTTCACCTTGGATAAACGCCCCTTCTTGGCTTGTGGAGAGTCTGTCTTTGAATCCTCTGGTATTGCTTGTAGTTTGGTGGCTGAGTCCACTTCTGAATCTACCTGCTGACCAATAGTTTGCACGTTATCAGCGTCTGCTGTGCTTTTTTGTATCTCCAACGCAGGGACAGCTTCTGTGACTCCACTTCCTGAAGCTGCAGACTCAAAAGCAGTGATACTGCCTTCCTCTTGTGCAACAGGCTTCATTTCAGTCTCTTCTTGTGGATGCTGACTAGTTTCACTGACGCTGACTGATGTTGTTTCTGTAACCAAACATAAAGCCACATTTTGAATTTAAAGAAACTTTATCCCAACATGTCGAATCGAAATGCAAGTTTGTATTTGGCCCTGTCTGTCTCTTACCTATTGTTTGATTCTGCGCCGGGTGAGAAAGGTGAGCCAGATTGCCGATGGTCAGCAGGGTTTGAGCAGCCTCGTTGTAGCTCTGATCCTCAGATGCTTCAAAAAAACAGATGCAAACACAATTAACCCTTTGAGACCAGGTGAAAAATTGTACTTAACAAATGTTTCATACTAATTTTCATCAGTTTGAGAGATGTCTAGAGAGCTTACTCAGCAAACTTATCCCACATACCTTCTGAGTGATCTGCAGAGAGGAATTCAATCACATCCTGAAAGGGAAAAGAATGAACTGAGGTGAAACCAAACCTTGCTCATTTAGGCCAACATAACCAAGAAATGATGGGATGTATATGGAAATGTGTATCACAACAACCCCAGTTACACTGTTTTGTAAGTTTCCTTTATAACAATTAGACCAGCACATCCAAATCTTTAAGAAATCAAAGTCTAACTGGGGATAACTGGTTTTAGGTTTGGGACACTTACAACCAGCAGGTCCAACTGATGCTCACAGGGTTCAGCTGTGCCTGTCTCATTTTGTGCCAGCTCACAAGAGGCATCAGGGCACAAAGCATCTTGGGAGATGCCCAACACATCGGGCATATTGGCCAAGATTTCAAGCTACGTGCGGGATGAGGGGAGTCAGACAGGAGGGTTCGAGTTATGGAATGGAGAATCGTGCACAAGAAAAACAAACACGCACACAAAATAATGCTGCACAAAAATACGTGTCAAAATAAAATGAATGAGCGGTGTGTGTTTCTGACATCCGGGAGTATTCCATACCTCCTCCATGGTCTCCTCCACTTCTGAGATCAGAGGATGTTGGGAGCGCAGGCTGGCGGGAACGAACGCAGAAGCGATGCTGTCGTTACCAGATGCTAGGTGCTGCTCCTCCTCTGCCTCGTATTCCTCCCACTGATGGTCGTTCTCATCATCACTGGAGTCTGACTGCGAGGCCCTGAGGGTGACCAGTTTGGGCTTTTTGGACTCTTGGACCGGCTGGACTTTTGATGGTCTTGCCCTCTTGGCTGCTGGTTTGGATTTAGGCTTGGCAGTGGAAGAAGAAGCAGCAGCAGGAGAAGCTGGAGTGCTTTCAGATGCAGAGGAGTGTGTCTCCTCTTTGGCGGGGTAAGTCAGGGGCTTGATGGGTTTTGGGATTCGGCCATACCTACAAAACAGAAACACACGTGGATGAACAACTCCTACGTTTTTATACTCGACATGTTTTAAGAGCTTAGAGGTTTAAGTCTCTGATAAACTGTCATACCTGGTAGGTCTAGGAGGTGGAGCAGTGGACTCCTCCTCTTCAGAGGAGTCGCCATCATCCTCAGACTTCTTCTTATTAGCTTGTTTTAAAGGTGAAGAATCTTTATTTGCCTAAATAAGACAAGAATATCCTTTTAGTGGGGTTAAGAAGCACTGATGACTCTCAAACCGACTCCGATAATTACCTGCTCTTTAGAGGCTTCATCGGTCACACTCTTGTCCTCTTTATCCGCTGAAGCTTCTCCAGCTTTAGTCGATGGCTGTGGAAGCTTTTTACCCCACTTCCTCCCCAGAGGCAGCAGCGGTTTCGGTGCTCTGCCTCGAGACAGCTTAGCCGGCTTGATTGCAGCGTCTTTGGCCGCATTCGTGTCCTCGCTTTTTTCAGACCTGAATGTTACAAGATAGAGCACTTAAATCCAGCTCAGGATGCGCAGAAACGTCATCTTTTAAAACATCTTAAAAGTTCGATTACATGTCTGGATTTGTGTGATCCTCGGGAAGAGCTGCCTCAGAGTCTTCAGGAATACAGGCTTCATCTGAGAATGAGATTATAAAGGCAATTAAGTCATAAGCAACAAGGAATAATGTCCAAATGCACAGATAACTTATCACTTTGACTGTCCTTTTCACCTTATTACTATTCTTAATATTGTTGCCTCAGAATTACATGCATCTATTTTCTTTAACCCTCCTATAGTCCTCAAATTTTACTAACACATTTTACCCTCGGGGTCAATCTGACCCCAGGTATATTTGCCTCCAGAAAATGATTTACATGCAATTGTTGACCAAGATTTTTTGTCAGTTGCTTTGTTTATTTGTTGGAAAAATTGAAAATTATGGTCCCTCTATTGACTTCAACAACAAGGTAGACGTGCTGCTATGAGCATGTCTCACAAAACACACAGTCCGCCATGCAGAAGACATTCATTATTCAAGCTCTTCGTAGAACCATCAATTGAAAATATTGTATTGAGATGATCATTTCAGAGGTATTTGTAGTTGGAAAGACTTGGGTGTGATCAACTCGCAAGCCTACAGTGGCTTCCTCATTTTGGCAGGCGTTCACAAGTCAAGTTTTTTCTGCATGTCCACACCATGAGAAGTATCAAAGTTCTGGAGGGGATAGTTGTTTTCTCCACCTCCCAGTTATGTACCAACTCAAAACTATCAACTCTGCACCTGTAGATATGGTGATGTTAGGTCTCACACACACACAGACAGGCAAGTTTTACACAACCAAAACAGCTTGGGGTCAAACTGACCCCAGAGGAACACCTATGCGTGCAATATGTTTACAGCACATTTAAAATATATCAATGTGATAATTTTATGCTAAATCAGTTGTCCCCATCAAATTAGGTATAGTCATGAAATGTGAAGCAAAAAAACAAAAGTCAACTATCATTTTTAAAATGATAACCATTGAATGGGGTCAAATTGACCCCAAGGATAACAGGAGGGTTAAATTCAGTTAAACCAGATTAGAGGATCGACACAAACATAAGACTTTTCCCAGAAATCCCTGAATCTCTTCTGTCTTCTGTACCTTGTTCACTGCCTTTTTCGTCCGATTTCTTTTTCTTCTTTTTTGGTTCCTCTTTGGAGGCGTCGTTCTTTTGTTTGCGTTTCTTCTTGGGCTTAGAAACGGGGCTTTCTCCTTCGTTACAGAGGGCCTCATTCTCTTTTTCACCCTCCCCCTCCAAGTCGGGTATATCATTCTCTTCTTCCTCGTTTTCCTCCTCTACATCACTCAGCATTTTTGCAGCTTTTTTACCTGTAGAAGAAATTTTAAAAAACCCATTGATCGCTAAAATTTAAACAACTTGAGACAAGTCAGTGGTTAGAATATCTCTGTGGTAAAATCCCAGATGATAATATTGACCTTTCGTCTTCTTCTTCTGCTTCTTGGAGTTCTTGGAGTTCTTGTTAGCCAAAGCCTTGAGTTTCTTCCTGTTTTTCTGAACTTCTAAAATCTTTTCCAGCAGCTTGGAAAAATACTCAATGTCCAGTTTGCGCCTCTCTCCTACAAAGGAAATCACAGTTAGATCCAACTTTGCAATACCTAAAGGACAGCATGCCTTGTGACTGATTACTCACTGAAAGCTTTGTCAATTCTCCAGGAATTTGCTCGCTCTTCTTTCTTGAATTTGTTCTGCAGGTTCAAGTCAAAGCAGTGAACACACATTCAGCTGAGGATATACTCACTAATTTGAGTTTTTGCAGTGTGCAGGCAAAGATCTACAGACGTTTTTCTGTGGCTGACAACAAAGGATCAAGGTGAGTAAACACGCCGGAGCTGAAGTGTCAATTCCCATCACTGTCACACTTAAGCTAAACTCTTAGGGTAAAGTTAAAGAGCCTCAAGCAAGCAGAGTGGATCTTCCTCAACACAAGTGGGTGGACTTTTCAGGCTCCTCAGAGCAACAGAAAAAGCAGTTCCTCTAAGGTTACATTGTCTTTTTTTTATTCAGTTATAAATACCCTAACTTCAGATTTTCACGCTGTTACATCCCTGATCCGAAAAGTACATGTGCCTGTTTTCTGCACTGACCTTTATCTCCGATCGAGCTCTGTGAGGAAACAGCTGACAAATCATGGAGAAGTCGGTCCCCACCATGCTGATTGCCAAGAAGAACATATCGGTCTCTGATGGAGAAAAACAAACAACATTAAAATCACACATTCCGGGTATAGGAGAGGAAATGTGTCAGGTATAAACAAACAAACAAACGACATGAGCTCTACCTTCACTGGACCAGGGTTTGGTATAGGTCCCTTTCCTGAAGCTCGAGTATGTTGTCGTGGAGCCACGCTCAAAGATGGGGTCTCGATCCTGAGCTGGATTTGGCCCTTTGGCTCGCTGGACTTCTACGGTCAAGCTGGGACACAGGTTAAGAGGATAACAGTGGGTCAAAAACTGAATCTTACAGAGGAGTTGACCACTAGATTACAAAATCCAAAGGTGAGTTCAGTCACATAGAGACGTATCTACACTGACCTCTCCTCATCGATGATCAGTGTGCCATCCTCGGCTACTTTGACCTGAGGAACCATGAGAGCTTCTTCATCCTCATCTTGGTCTTCCTGTGGCTCTGCCTCGGCCTCTTCCTCTTCCTCTTCTCTCGGGGTTGAAACTTTAGGGGCTGCTTCAGGTTCCTGTGCTCTCTCTGGTGACCTGTAGAGGTCACATGAAAGAAAGGAAGACAAAGGAGTTAGAGAAACAACCTTCTACCTGTGAGGTCAACTATTAAACATTTTTTAAGGTTTTGATTTAAACTGAATCCAGGGCGCTCTTCGATATGATGTTCTCTAATGAATTTTTGTTTTTTTTTCTATGGATGACAGTGCAAAATTTTCTCATCAAACAACAAAAAAAAACCATTAAGCTCCTTAAAGCTACAACTAATGTTAATCATAATGCAGCTCCTGTAGCGTAATAGTGTTAAAACTTTAATAGTAAGAGATGATGGAAAATGAAGAGGTTGAACTTACTCTTCTCTTCCTGGTGATGGAGGGATCACAGTCTCATTCTCGTTTACTGTTTCTTCTAAAGTAGATCTAAAAAAAAAATCAAACACACAAGGAACCACAGACTGAATTTTTGAGTATATTTTTTAAATAAAACTCAATTCCAATGAAGGTGGGAGGATGTGTAAATTGTAAGTAAACACGGAATACAATGATTTGCAAATCCTTTTCAACCTATACTCAATTGAATATACAACAAAGACAACATATTCAATGTTCAAACTGATAAACTTTATTGTTTTTTTGCAAATAATCATTAACTTTAGAATTTGATGGCTGCAACATGTGACAAAGAAGTTGGGAAAGGTGGCAGAAAAAGCTGAAAATTTTGAGGAATTCTCATCAAACAGCTATTTAGAACATCCCACAGGTGAGCAGGCTAATTGGGAACAGGTGGGTGCCATGATTGGGTATAAAAGCAGCTTCCCCAAAAATTCTTAGTCATTCACAAGCAAGGATGGGGCGAGGTTCACCACTTAGTGAACAACTGCGTGAGCAAATAGTTGAACAGTTTAAGAACAACTTTTCTCAAAGTACAATTGCAAGGAATTTAGGGATTTCAACATCTACGGTCCATAATATCATCGAAAGGTTCAGAGAATCTGGAGAAATCACTGCATGTAAGCGGCACGGCTGGAAACCAACATTGAAGGCCTGTGACCTTCGATCCCTCAGGTGGCACTGTATCAAAAACTGACATCAATGTGTAAAGGATATCACCACACGAACTCAGGAACACTTCATAAAACCACTGTCAGCAAATACAGTTCATCGCTACATCTGTAAGTGCAAGTTAAAACTCCTCTAAGAAAAGCGAAAGCCATTTATCAACAACATTCAGAAACGCCACCGGCTTCTCTGGGCCCGAGCTCATCTAAGATGGACTGATGCAAAGTGGAAAAGTGTTCTGTGGTCTGACGAGTCCACATTTCAAATTGTTTTTGGAAATAGTGGACGTTGAGTCCTCCGGGCCAAAGAGGAAAAGAACCATCCGGACTGTTATCGACGCAAAGTTCAAAAGCAAGCATCTGTGATGGTATGGAGGTGCATTAGTGCCCAAGGCATGGGTAACATACACATCTGTGAAGGCAGCATTAATGCTGAAAGGTACATACAGGTTTTGGAGCAACATATGCTGCCATCCAATCAACGTCTTTTCATGGACGCCCCTGCTTATTTCAGCAAGACAATGCCAAGCCACATTCTGCACGTGTTACAACAGCGTTGCTTCGTAGTAAAAGAGTGCGGGTACTCGACTGGCCTGCCTGCAGTCCAGACCTGTCTCCCATTGAAAATGTATGGCGCATTATGAAGCGTAAAATACGACAACGGAGACCCTGGACTGTTGAAGAAGTGAAGCTGTACATCAAGCAAAAATGGGAAATAATTCCACCTTCAAAGCTTCAACAATTAGTCTCCTCAGTTCCCAAACGTTTACTGAGTGTTATTAAAAGGAAAGATGATGTAACACAGTGGTAAACATGACCCTTTCCCAACTACTTTGGCATGTGTTGCAGCCATGAAATTCTGAGTTAAATAAAGTTTGAGTTTGAACATTAAATATCTTGTCTTTGTAGTGTATTCAATTGAATACAGGTTGAAAAGGATTTGCAAATCATTGTGTTGCGTTTTTATTTACAATTTACATATCTTCCCAACTCCATTGGAATTGGGTTTTGTACATTTGACAGAAAATGTTATCTCTAATGATTGCACCAGCCTCTGCAAGCTGCACAGGAGACACTTACGTCATCGGGTTCGACTCTGGTAGATAACGGATTAAGTCCCTCATGGTCATCTTGGCTGGATCGAGAGAAAATCCAACCTTATTTTTTTTCTTATTTTTCTTCTTATTCTGCAACGTCAAATGTCAACACACTTTTTAGGCACTAAATCGATTAAAATATGAGAAAGGAAGTGTAGAAGATGAGAAATAGTCTCAAAAGTAATTTTGATCTACCTTTTCTTTGTGCATCTCCTTTCTGAGTAGGTCTCGGAGTTTCTGGGCCTTTGCAATCCTCTGCATGTCTGACGGGTCGTTCAGGAGTCGACTTAAAGAGTACGCAGGAGCTGAGAGTGAAAGGTCGCTCTTAGATGATACTAGAGTCTTTGCTTTCTCAGATATCTCAATTGCTTCTTTGTCTGGTAGAGAGGGGGGGACTTTATCAGATAGTCTTGAAGGAGCCTCTTTAACTAGACTGTCTGAAGTGCTTTCAAATTGTTTTCCACTATCTGCAGGCAGAGGTGTTTGTTCCTCTAAATCCTCTACCCGAGGAACAGCTGAAGGTCCCGAACTGTCAAGGGAAATGTCTGTGGGTTTCGGCTGAACCT
Source organism: Xyrichtys novacula (assembly GCA_962446985.1). Lineage (NCBI taxonomy): Eukaryota > Metazoa > Chordata > Actinopteri > Labriformes > Labridae > Xyrichtys > Xyrichtys novacula. The sequence continues at coordinate 10,848,805 of OY660876.1, read as the reverse complement.
TGAGCTGCTTGCTGTCTTCTGAAGGTCTCCTTCGCCTCGGGGATTGGAGTCCTCTAGGGGAAACTGTGGGTCCAGTTTGGCTGGACGTTGTCGGTTTGTCAAGATCAGAGACATACGTTTCAGCGGGAGTTCCAGAGCACGCCTTGGCAGGAGACTTTGGCGTCCGAGCTAGGGAGGACAGCCGGCCTGGGGCCACTTTAGGCTTGATGGAAAACCGCTTCCTTCTCTGGACTGCTGCTGAAGTGCTAGTACCTTCTCCATTTTGATCATTCCTGTCCCTGAACAGAAGCAATCACAATAGTTATCGTCTTAAAACGTAATAAGAATTTTGTTAAAATAACAATTGAATGCTTCTTACTCACCCTGAGGCTGCAGGTTTTTCTGCTGGAGTCACGTCAGGCTTGTTTTCAGTCACCGCAGTAGCAGTGTTGCTATCTCCGATGTCTTTGGGGGTCTCACCGGCCTCTTGGCTCGCTGCAGGGGCTTCCTGCGGTGTTGCAGCTGCTCTCCCTGCAGAGCCCACATTGGGCCGGATGCTGAATCTTGACCGACGAAACATTTTGGCCTAAAGACACACAGAAAGTCAGAGCTCACTGATCATTCCAACAAATGAATGAACTTAAACTCGAAATCGAATAAAGGAAAAGGTTTTGAAACAACAAGAGGGAGTGGTATTACACAGATTTAACTGCATCAACCATTTCAAACAGTAATATCTTTGAAAAGTGGAATAAAGTGTTGAATGTTTTCATGGATGTAGAAGAATGTAATTATGAAGACACAGACAGTCCAGCCAAATTTACTTTAGAAACATAATAATCCCTTTAATTGCACCATACAAACTATAAAATAGATTATATAACAGCTCTGTTGTGTTACAGCCAAGATTTTGCTTAATATCTGACATAAAAATTGTAAAAACAAACCGTGTCAGGTTTTGAGTCATAAATAAGGAAAGACTTTTGCACCTATTTCCACTTTTTGTGTGTTTGCTTTCAGATAAAGTCGAGACGTATAATATTAGACTTATGCTGATATCGGCTTTGCTGGTATTTTGAAACGTATTCTGGCTGATACTGATATCGACACCAATATAGACACACTTTTTTTCCACTGTATAAGCCTTAAGTCTCTCCTGTGGTTACCTGTCAATACCACCTCTTGAGTTATCTGCACCGATACTATACAGATTGTATTGTGCATCCCTACTATACAGCATTATGAAAGGAGCTGCTCTGCAAAGTGATACTTGCAATTGCACTCACCTGCCACACTTTCAGGCACACCTGGGCAATTTATCCCAACAGCTCTATTATGAACTCTTCTTTCAGAAAGCATCTACATTTTCAGCTTTTGTTGATGCGATTACACAGGTGTTAAACAAGACATAGTGGGTGGAGTTTGTTTTACAAAGCGTGTTATATTGAAAGGTGCTCCTTGTATTTCACCTAGTTTAATGACAAAGTCGAGGGGGGCAAAATATTAGAAACACTTTTCAATATGATGCACCTCATACCAGTACACCTCCGGCTTTATAAACTAACTTAAAGAACAATTAATCCCTATCTGATATGAGTGCATGAATGTATAGCTACCACATACTACTTTAATCTATGTGTCCATGTGGAAATGCAAACTCTATACACTCAGGTGAATCTTCTCTAAATACTCAGTTTAAATCAAACTTTAGTCACGAGTTAAACATACTGCAAAAATGCGTATTTCTTGATGAAACTGAGAATGTAGTTAGTGAAGGGGAGCTGCTATAGGACCATTGAGTATATGGGCGTGTGCACCAAACTTTTTCATATGTACAATTTGAAACAGTGTCCATTTTAACTTAGATACTAGATATATGTTGTTTTTAGACACTTGTTTAAGATTACAAGCTTTTATATGATTGTCTTTTGTGCAAACCTCAGCAGCTCGTTCATGCACCCACTGGACTGACAACGTTGACAGTTGGAAAGCCGTTAAGTTACGTTTAAGGAGCCGTTACGTACAGACAATAAATAAGGAAATATCCACGCAAAGGTATAGAAAGCTATTTCACTCATTCTTAAGATTCTTAATCCTAGAGATGCGTTTTAATACTGTATAAAGGCCAAAAGTGCACAAAGCTGAGCTTAAAACTCCAATGACAACACTTAGTGGAGAGTCTTCCTGACTCGGACCGCCCTGTTTTTCACGTTGGCGAGTAACAACAGATAAATTAACATCGTCGTTTTCGAATTTGTGATGTTTCTTATTCCTGAAACATACCTTTTCAACAGCAAGACGTCTGCTCGGGGAAAAAAAGTGTACATTTGTCGTCGACGAGAGGCGAGTAGCGGACCCCCATGCACACACGCTAAACCGCCATGTTTTTCTTGCCGCGATATTATCGTAGCCGAGAAGGGATTGTGGGAAATGTAGTACAGCTGATGCGGAAAACTGGATGAGGCAAGATCTTGTAATGTGATTCACCTTGTGTTATGTAAACCGACCAGAATGTTGTTTTTTTTCTTCATACTTATTGTGTTTGTTTCTTTTCTCACAATATAAGTAATCTAAGAAGATTTAGCTCAATGAAAATAGCGGTAGCCTATTTTGATTCAGAATACGGTTTGTGTCCACTTCATCCACGTTTAAATCACTTCTGCGATTTACTTTTTGATTATTTTTTTTCTTTGGTACAAGTGCCATTTTTTTGGAAATTCCAACTTAAGTTTCTAAAGTTTCTTAGACAGCGTCAGCTAAATTAATTGGTAACTGCAGCTTTAGCTATAAAACTCATTTTGACGTAATTTTAGCAAAGTATATGGTGTTTTGGAAGGTTTAATGTTAATCCCAGGTACAGAAAGTCAATTTAGACATCTGACGACTATCAGATTTTGTTTATTGCGATTAGCTTAATCAGTACTTTTGTATTTGACACTGTTTACTGATCTAAAAGAAAGAAACTGACTTGCCCACACTTTGCAGATTTATAGCTGAATTTCTTTATTTCATAACACAGGCAGCATCAGCAGTGAACCTCTCAGGACATGCTTCTCTAATACACCACATTTCTTTCTTCAGCAGATAATGACATGTACATTTACTTCTTAGATCGGTGGTCTTCAGAAACAGGAGAACTACTGATTGGACAGAAAAATACAACAACATCGGAAGAGGGGTGTGCCAGGGACAAGACTTTGTGGAGTTCATCATTTGGATTGTCTTGCACCGCTGTAGCTGCTTGTCCTGGAGATGTTATGTCGGTGTGAAGAACTCGTTGCCCTCCAATAATGCCATTTCAACTGTGAAGGTAAAAAGAGGATTAGTTCTGCAGAGAGATAGACACTAAAGGATAAACATACACTTTAAATGCTTACTTGAGATCAAGGTTGTGATCAAGCAAAGGGATTCCCAAAAGGATCTCCAAAGTCTGCTGTTGAACCAGCGGTCTGAGCAACAGGAGCAGGCTGCTGTGAGATTAAAAAAAAGGCAAAAATTAGAAGAAAAAAAATACTGTAAATATTAGATTATGTGTCTGTGTAGCTGCCTCTACCAAAGCTACAGGTGGCACTCCAAATGGATTGGAATCTGGGGCCCCAAATGCTTGATCAAACATGTCCTGGTTGAGTCCCTGGGCTGGTGCTGAGTTGTTAGAGATAGGAGCAGAAGAGAAGGCAGCATCAAGGCCAGAGTTGAAGCCCGGAGCTGGGGCTGCAGCTGGAGCCAGTTTAAGGGCATCTAAAAAGGCATTCAAGAGCAAAAGGACAAAATGGTTAAGAAGTCTGCCAACATCAAAGTGTAAACTATATCTGCATGCACAGCAGTGACTTGGTTTACCATTGACTGGTTGCATCTGATTGATATCAAAGTCGTCATGATCTGCAGAATCCTGAGCCACACCCACTTTGTTGGTAAAGTACTGATCAAAAGCCGCTGGTTCAGTACCGGCTGGAGCAGAGTTGGACCCCATCTCCCCTTTCCGCGCTGGGATGGCAGGAGGTTTGGCCAGCTGGAAATCCTTGAACATGTCCTTTCCAGTCTTCTTTTCTTTATCTCCAAGCGGGTCCAAAGCTGTGAAGGCACTGTTCTCTACCTTAGGGGCCTCTTTTACAGGCGGTCTGGGAGGCGGGCGTGATGCGCCAGGTTGGAAAGGGTTGGTCCCGGCTGGCTGACCCCAACCTGGAGAGGTGACAGCGGCATTCGGTGGAAAGATGTGGGGAGGGGATAGTGGCGGGGCGTAATGGGTTGGCATGGGCTGGCCCCAGGCTGTGGGGGGAATGGGGAGACCACCGAAGGCAGATGGCTGTGGGTAGGCTGGTCCGGGGCCTGGAGCTGTCACTCCTGGCATGTGGAACATGGCGGGTGCGGCGGGGGAGGCTCCCCACATGCCTGCAGCAGGGATACCTGTGGCCACAGGAGGACCCAATTGAAGATTTCCTGAATATGGAGAAGAAGGAATATGAAAGTTAAACCAAAAACGTTTATTTGAGAAAAGATGCAAAGTTGTCCAGAGGTGTGTTACCCAGAGCTGCTAAGGAGGACGGAGTGGCGCTGGCAGGTGTACTGTTGAAAAGATCACTGGAAGCAGGTGACGCTTCAGGCTGACCCGGAGCAGCAAACAGCTCTGCTCCAAACAGGTCACTTGCTGTGGACTATTAAAGGGAAATTACAACTAATTAGTATTTTTGTATTAGATTGACACCGCTCTTCACAAAACAACCATAGACTGTATATAAGAAGAAGCAGCTCTTACTGTAGTTCCCACACCAGACGACAAATACGTTTTTTTAACAAGAGAACACAACTGCCAAAAAATATTATTATATTGTTTTTTTCCCCATTTGTAAAAGTACAACAATTTATCAATGCTAAGAAATGATAAACAACATTGCTGAACTTGAATGAATATATTTGGATATTAAAGCTGTGTTGAAGAAGGCTTAAATTAACAAAATTGGGAAGATAAACCTACAACCTTTTTGATGGTGATGAAAGAGACTCAGAGAGGGCAATATGTACATTTTAGGTTTGGTTTTGTTATTCTGTTGGGTTTGAAGTAGCTTTACATGATTAACATCCCAAAAAGATAAAGGCTTTAATATCTCAAACCCCTCCAGAGAGAAGACTCCTCCACTGTTGTCATGCTGCAAAGTCTTGCCTTCTTATTTAAATTACAAATTGGGAAATTTGGCCTGCTTTGGACCCTGCAGAAAAGTTTGGAAGGACATATATAATTATCCCCAGCTGCAAACAAGAGAGCAGGAATTCCCTGTTCAATTAGAGTCTCCAGATTAAAACTACCTCTTTAACAAAAATTAGGGCATTTGTGTGTTGTCTTCTATAAAATCAGGCTCCTTTTTTGAACACATGGGCTTCCCCATGCTGGCTGTTTACAAAAAAAACTAGTTAACGTACGCATTTTGGTTTTCCTCTTTAATTTGAACTACCATTTTTGGCCTTTGAATTTGGCGTTTTACTTGTCATCTAAAAAAATATATTCTTTTTACCTTCAATTTTACGCTGAAAGGGACTACATTATCAGACTACCTCTGGTATCACTTGCTGGTATTGGGACAACTTCAAGTTAATGGCATTTCTGCATCGACTCTTCCATTTAACCTTGGAAGCTTATTCTTATATACAGTCTATGATGATCAAATGCAAACTATGAGAAAGCTAAATTGAAACCAAACTTCATTAAAAAATAGCAGCACTATCATAAAAATTTAACAATATTTACCTTGACAATGACAAATATGCATGCCTTGAGACTCACCAGTGCTTTTATCACCGCAGCATGAATGTTAGAAGACACATTAAGAGCAGAAATAAGAAAGGGAGCAGTTCATTGTTCAGCAGCACATAACAAGAACGATGAATCCAAGCCAGACAAAGAAGCATGTGAACACCAGTGCATGCATGCAGGCAGAACATAGAGTGCATACAACAAGCCCTATACTGCAACCGTGATTACCAGACCAAAATGCATCTCCTGCAAGACACCAATGCATGACCCAGATGCTCCAAAAAAAAGAGATGTTAGCCAACATACTATTATGCCCTGGGAAATGTGCATTAACCCCATGTTCAGGCATTACACATGCAAATCCACTATGATTCATCTAACTACAGCGTTTCACCTTTGCACTCCTTCGACCTCGTCCGGCCTTAGAGCTCTGCGGTGGGGGGTTTATGACTACCGAGTCCTTGCTATGAGTCACTGGGGGTTGTGGATGATGACTTACGCCATTAGGGACGGGGGCAGTTTGCAAAGATGAATCAAAAAAGGGGTTTTTGGTTGAGAGAACTGGAGAAGTTTCATTCCCGTCCATCATGGTTATTGTGCTGCCCTGAGTTATCTGGCCCCCTAGTGGCCACTGTCCATTATTGAGAGCGAGGATCATGTTCTTACTGGATAACCCGTTTATCTGCTGACTGAGGTGTTCAGAGTCTCCGTTCAAACCACCGTTAATAAATGTCTTACAAGCGTTGCCGGCACTGCTGTTGAGGCGATTAGAGGTGGTGAGATGGGAGAATTGTGAATTATCGGACGCCGACAGGGGAGGCGACTTAGAAAGGGGGTCATCTCTGAAAGGGTCAGTGTCTGGGGTTGGAAAGTAGCCAAATGTTGAGGAAAAGGGATTCTCTGTGCGGGGAGATGCCCCGAGGTCAGGGGCACAGGAAGTGACAAAGGAGTTTCCCTTTATGCAATTCTGATTGCTGTCAACCTCAGCGGAAAAGTCCAGCAAGAGAATATCATTAGAGTCCTGGTTAACATGAGGGGGGGACAGTGGGAGAGAGAAGATGAGAGATTTATGATCAGTTCTGCAGAGGCACAAAAAACACATGTGTGAACACAATTACAAATGGATCACATGGTGTGAACAGACATGACAAATTAAAGCTGCTACACGTAGAAGAAGAGCTTGAAATTTCACTATATCTATATCCCTAACTTATTGTTATGGCATTTTTCTTGTTTACAGCCTGCATTATTGGGAGTTGGACCTGGCGTTAAAACAGCGCTGACATATAGTCTACTTCTTCAAAATCTCAGCATTTTCATTGTTTGTTGCCATGTTAGACAGATGATAACTGTTATTTAAATTAACTGTTGAACTTGAACTGGGTGTTGGTCGTATACTGCATATACACATTATCATGTAAGGTGTTCCTAATGTTTGTTGAATGTTTGTTGACGTATTCTTTTAAAATAAATCTGAAGTTCAAAATTTATCTGATCATGACACCAAAACTGGAAACTGGAAACTCAGAAGCGTCCTGAAAGTAGAGTTTAAGGTAAAGTCGTTGTATTGGGTTGTATTAACTCGTCCAGGTGTTCCTAATGATATGGCTGGTGCCACCTGTACCCCATTTCTTGTTCTATTCTGACTTTTTACTTGTTTAGTCATTATTTTCATCTCGCTTTTTAAACTTTACTACTTTTGCTCTTATCAAGATTTTTTGTTTTTGGTATAAAATTTTCTTGTTCTCATTTGTTTTCTGTCTTCTTGTGGGTATCAGGAAAGTCATTTTGAATCTCATGGTAAATCACAGTCTGGCGTCCACTGTATGGTTAACAAAATGAAGGTGTTGCTCAACTTTACTTGGAAGCTGTTTAAATATGCTTGAGTCAGCACTTGTTTGTTGACTTGAAACTCGTCCAAACCCGACAAGGGTGTCATGAAGACACTACCGCTATGAAACCACCAGGTGTCGCCAAACTACACCAAAGCTCTGTGTTTATCTCTCTTTCATAAACTCTACTTGTAGCAGCTTTAACAGTTTGATGAACAACAATGAGATTGGAGTACATGAAGCTTGGACTCAATTCTGAAAAGACCTGTGTAATTTATTATTTATAACTTTTAAAAGGAAGCAATAATCAAACTCAGATCAAACAGAGGTCTTTTGAGGACTGAGTCCAAATATGTGGGATGATCTGTAAGTGTGCAGCTTTTCAAACACAAAATATGACATTAGCAACATATTTATGACAAGAAGCAGACTGTATGAAGACTCTTTTCTAAAACACTCCCTACAGCTGTAATAAAGACGATTAAAAAGCATGCTATAGTAGATATAGTATACTGTAAATTCCAGCTACACTTCACTGACGGAGTATAATTCCCCTATGTTGCTCCATAAAGGGAACATTTCATGGCACCACACTTACATTCGGTGCCCGGATGTCTGGAGGGGTCGACATGTCTCCGAAAAGGTTGAGCTGCTCCACTGGCTGCACGTCAAAAGAGGAAACAGAAACACACTGTATTTATTCAGCTCCTATAAATCACTGTTAGTTTGTTTAATGTTGTAACGCTGCAAACACAACAGAGGAGAAACTCTTACTTGGGCAGCTTTGGCTTCATCCATACTAAGCAAAGCGTCACTGCCATTCTGGAAACACACAGGGAGGCAGAGTGTTAAAGGAAGTAGTTAAAGGAGCTATTAGGAGAAAAGAGGTGCTTCCAAGGGCTTACCTCAACTACAGCACTGCCATTTTCTCCCTGTAAACAGAGGTAGGCTGTGAATGATTACTCTTTTTTTCTTAATTCACTCAGGCGTATGTCATTTCACTTTATTTCAAAGGAATGTCTGATGGTGTGAGTCATTGAAGGAACACAGAAAGGTAGTGTTGACGCTCAGGCTGGAGGTACAGAGTGTATTCTGTCAGCTTTCCCACATGACCACACCAGAAAGAAAATATTCACACTGTCCAACCATTGCAGCAGAAGAAGAGAAAAAAAAAAAAGACTTTTTTCCACTTCACAGTCAAATGTGTCTCAACAGTTACCTTCTGTGCGGCCTCTGCCTCCTTCTTCCTCATGTTGAAGATGACCTGGAACAGATCTTTCAGATCGATGACCAGAGGCTCTGCCTGTATGGAGACAGGAGGACATTCACATTATTGCCCATTTGTCTCCATCATAGAAGGAGACGTTTCCAGTATGAGGTCAACTATTGGTTTGTGGAGTTTGAAAGCCAAAGTTTCACCCTGTTGTTTTTAGAGCCAGAAGTAAGTATAATTGGACCAAACTGTGACATCCAATGTTATGTGAAATCTGAAACGGGGGTGGGCGGTTTATAAAAGGAGTTTGATGATTGCATCTTTTTTTTTCTTTTTTTTTTTAACCAAAGCTGCAGGACTCTATATAAAATCTGGCTATTTCTCTTTAAAGCTACTATAAGGAGATTTTTTTTTAATTTCTGAAAGAGACTAAAATTAATATTGGTGCTTTTTCATGATCTCCAAAAGTAAATAAGACCATCAGAAACAATACAGATGAGTTTTATTGTCATTTTTGAGGCCTGAAATTGGTGTAAGTGGATGGGTGTAGAAGAAACAGCCTCGTTTTTACAATTTCAGCTAAAAATATTCACAATAATTAAAATATCAAATTCTTAATGCTCCAATAGAGTTTTTCATGACCTACAAAAGCAAACATTACCAATTCCCACACACCATCATCAACAAGATACACATTTACTTTATTTTGCTTTTTAAATATCAAGAACAGCTGCTGGGGGTAGGTGTCGAGGGAAGGGATCTACTACATGCTTTTGCTGCAGCTTTAATTCGTAAAAGACAAAATCGGTAAAAAGAGTAAGAGGCTATTTTGCACAAAAGGGGGCGCCAAAATTGACACCAACTGAGAGTTCCTTGCAGGAGCTTTAAAAAAATGTTTTGCCAAAATAAACACATATCTGCTTGATATTTAACTCTGATCATGAGAAAGACATTTACTGAAGTAATGAACCAATTGAGAAGTAGGTTTATTTTTCTGGTAGACTTCATGTAAAAGTTGAAACAGTAGTCGCCCGCTGTTGGCCATCTTGAATACTGCAGGTTTACAGGGAAATTGGGGTTACTTAAGGTACTTGTCAAGAGTAAGTGGATCACCTGTGACGGATCCCAGCTGGTTTGACCCGTTTACTTTGTGAGCTGGGCCATCTACAGCAACAGACATGAGCAATTTCACCATGTAATTCTAACAAAGCAATACCCAAATCCCAATGCATGACTAAGTCGACCTTACTTGTGTAAAATTAAGTGTTGTACTTTGCTGCTAAAGGCCATTTCATTTTTAATCAGGACTTGTATTTAGAACCATAGGTGAAATAAGTGCTCCAGTCTTGTTTGATCAAAATAAATACAGCGAAAGTCAAGTCCCTGATGTCTGCAAGAGATCTAGAGAGACTTCTCATGATCTTCATGCAGCAACAAAAAGTGAATATATGAGAATTTATTTTTAAAGTTACCTGTTGTGCAGTCTTGATGGCGAAAAACTGATGCTGTCCCTCTGCTCCACACACATACCCAAACGCCCTGTTGTCTGTGACATCTCTGGCGATGAAGGAGATCTTGTTCACCACATGCTCGTGTTCAATCACCTGAAGAATAGAGGACGGAGAAATTATGAGCAGAGGTAGAGCTGCAAAACAAATCAAGTGAGCTTTACTGCCGAGTGTGACAGCAAAGGGAGGGAAAGAGAAGTACTCACCCCTGATCTCTCATCAATAATCTTGATGCCCGACATGGAAATGTTGACCCAGATCCTCTGTTTGTGTTTGCCCTGAGATCGAGCAGCTACCGCCATTCCCTGGAGTAACACAGATAATACATACTGTTCTGTTTTTCTGCCACTTGGGGGTAAACACAACATGACCTTTGGGTTTCATAGCGAATATCAGTGTCGTCCTGTACAGTGAGGACATGACTGCAGCAAATATGAGCGTTGTACTTTCAAAATACTGACCGACAATGACACACTGTGACACATGCAGGTGACCTAGAGCAGCAGGAACGCTGCCTGTGTTTGTGTTCCTGCGATGTCCACTGAATAAATAAACATCACATCACTCCTGTCTTTGCTTTCCTCCACTGACTCCATGTGCATTTTAAAGATAACGCTCACAGTTATTCTGATTTATACTGATATCACAATTACTGCAAGTGATAACCTGTGATTTGACAGCTACCTGTTTTGTTTACCAAAGCATTTCTGTCCGTCTGAATGGATTATATAAATAAATAAGTCATATGTGCAACACCCGAAAAGGGCCAGGCATCAGTTCTTCACTTCACTTTAAGAGCTTTGGCTTAACTTTGGTCATAACACTCACTAAATTAAATCCCAGATTTCACTTGCAGTAAAGTATTTTAACAGTGTCATAAAAAAATTCAAAGATTTTAGCTCTTTTTACAGCTCACATTTTACCACAGACTGCAGATCTAACAAATCATTCAGTCTTTTCAAGCTTTTATATAACACCCTTCATAAAGTCGAGACTTGGGCTTGTATTTTATTGTACGGGGCGATGTCTTTCACTTTTTAGCCATCGTTCATGATAGATGCAGCCTCTGTTCTGTCCCTTGGCTTTTCAGACACACAAACCTGCCTCCTCTTCCTGCTCTCCTCTCTCCGCCTGTTGCTGCCCGATAGTTTGTACTATTGTTGCACAATTTTTTGAAGACACTAAAAGATAATTATTATATTTTTATAATCATGGGGGGCCAAAACTGTAATGGAAATTTAATCTGATTAATCCCAGATGATTTAAAATAATGTTAAAAATCTTCCATATTCTTAAGTCTCATGCTGTACCTTCAGTTTCATCATGGAGTCCTGGCACATCTTGTCTCCTCGAGCTTCTGGAACATCATCAATGCCGATCAGCTTGGCTTTGTACCTCACACCATCTCCTTGGAACCTGCCCAGCAGGTACTCATCTGTCTTCTCTGGCACTTTAGAGAAAAGTGTGTGAGTTATGCAACATCCAAATAGAAAACTCTGGAGTCTTATAGTTAGTTCAGTGACTAGAAAACACTAACCTTTCTTCTTCTCTTTCTTGAACGGGACTTTGGATGCAGCGGTTGCAGGAGAAGCTGGAGGGGTGTTGGGGGTCGTGGCTGCAGTTGGGGATGCCGCGCTGGGGTCAGCAGGGACCGGGGCACCGATCTCCACCTCTGCAGACATGATGTGGAGTGAGCCTCACTTGAAAAGCGGACGGTCGGGGAGGTAAAGCAGGCAGCAGCTCCGTGTTCAGGGGGCAGCGAGGTTAAGCGAACAGATGACTCTCAACACCCACACATGCTTTTCTTCTTATGCGTCTGCAGCAGGAAAAGTGAAGTAGAAAGAGTGCGTGTGGGGAGAGGGGAAAAGGAGAAGATGATTAAAAGACACTCTTTCCTGTTCAAACTGCTAACAAGATATAAAGACTGTAAAGAGTGATTATTAAACAACACTTAGAAGTTATGTAAGATAAGCGCACAGATTTTTGCACATCATAAACAATCCTATTCTTTTCACAATCTGCTATAAACATTTACAACCATGAGCAGCCTTCAGAGAGCATTTCAAGACACATGACCTATAAAACATCAGTCTCGTAAGGACAGGAACACACACACACTTTAACCCTCCTTCACACATGCTGTGTCAGATGTTTGGCTTGTAAAGGAGTCAAATATCCTGAGACAAAGACAGTCCTGCACCAACAGACAACTCTCTTCTCCAAACCCTCATTTAGGAGGGATTACTGAGGGAAAACTAGAACTGCACAGATATGAATTAAAGTTCCGGTGGGGAGTTTTTTAACTTGTTATAAAGCTGACTGAAATTAATCCTGGTGCATCTTTATGTTCCTCAAAAGAAACCAGACTATCAACATAAAGATTAGTTATTTCTGTATTGTCACTATTAATGCCTGAAACTGTCACCAGGGGGGTAGGTGTCAGATGAAAAAATACACAAACATACTGTTTATGTTTTCTGTTATAGAAATTTTTTCACAAGTTATGTGTTTACTGAGCCGAAAACAAAGATTTTTTTTGTTTAAAACAGCATGACAAAATCAGTAAGCTTTGTCCACATGGTGGCGCCAATATCAGCACGAACCAAAATCTCCTCACAGGAGCTTTAACCACACAGTCAAGCACTCTACTTCCGTAAAGTCTCAAGCAGAAAAGTTTTTAAAAAATCTGTTGTCAGCTACTTAAACCTGAAGATTTAATGTTAGTCATTCATGACAGAAAATAAAATTAAGTTTAAAGCTCCTGTGAAGAACTCTGTTTGTGTCTGTTATGGTGCCCATCTTTTTCTTTTTTCCTCTAAATGCTTTACTCATGTCTTCTAACAAAATTTGACATTTATCATAAATATTGCATGTGTAAAATGTAAAAGCAGGGCTGTTTCATTAGCTGTCTGGCTAACAACTATCCTCTCACACTGGTTTAACGCCTTAAAAATCACAACATAGAAATCCTCAACCTGGTCACTGACTGTCTTGTTTGCTTTTGTACATCATAAAAAGTGAGTTGAAGTGAATTTCATCAACATTGAAAAATTCTTCACAGGGGCTTTAAAGTTCAAAAACCATCTCCTCATTATTAGATACAGAATCCTGAGTCGCAGCACTGTGAGCATCACATCATGTGATATGTTCGCCCCATAAAAGTTCCCCTCCGAACCCAGGGAGTAAACTGGCTCAGGAGCAAATGACAGTAGTATGAACAACAATAAAATCATCAGTGATATACCTGCCAACATAGAGCAAATCTGTTGCGAATACCTGTGCTCGACACTCAACTCAGTGTCACATGACACAAAAGCATCGCTGAGGATTGTAGTCGGTGCCCAAGAAGCACAGATTCACCTCCATCCCCTCAACTGTGCTCTTTTAACACACCTATTTAATGCCAGTTTTGCACCAACTCAATATTATTCAATCAAATTCAAATTACAACAATCATAAGCATTCAGTAGAAAACCCAATAAGGACTCCAGCTCTGCAAAACCAGTCAAACACATGTAAGACACACATACCTTTAGGTCCGCTTCCCGAGGCTACACTGCCTACAACACCAGTGCAAAGAGGCTGTGAATGCTGAAGAATGGACCAAAGGTTGGAAGTGGGCAAAGGTTGAGCAATTACCTGAGGTTAATCTTACGCTAGCAGAGCAGAAGATCTCGTGATGCCCTGCTGAGCGACTATGGACGGAAACTGGAGTTTTTGGTGTCATCGTTTATCAGCATTAATGGAAAACTTTCAATCTGTCTGCAGAACCTGCTTTTAAAATACTGCCAATGATGCAGAAAATGATCAAACCATCCATGGATGAGAACAATCCAAAAACATCAGTGTGATCATGCAAAGTCAGACTATTTTTATCACAACTTTAAGAGGGAATACACTTAAACACTGTCAATTTATGATCCCCAATGATCCAGTCTATCAAGGAGGTAATCGAGGAGGAAATGAGAGCCACACAGGATGAGATAACAGCTGGGAACTTTCAGGTCACTGAGGTTGTGCGAGGTTGGTGCCAACTGTTACCTAGCTCTGAAGTACATCTGGCTATGTCAAAAAAAAAACCTGACTGATTCGTAACGTTTTCTGCGATAAAACGGTGCAAACACATCAAATTTTGCAGCACATCTTTCACGAGAAATCAGTGTGATTGCTTTTTAAATGAGGGTTGCGTCACACAAGCTACTGTGCAGCCATAAACCAATAAAAACTTCATTTTGTCTGCCAGTACCTCTATTGAAGTCAAAGAGACAAGCAGGCTAAGCTTTTGGATGTTTGCTTTACCCCTGGTGACATTTAAATTCCTGCACACACAGGACACAGAGACGAACATGCCGTTTTTGTTGCTGCGCGAGGAAGCGGACAAAAACAAGACATAACTCCAAACACTTGTTGATTCTCCATTTACGTGAGCTTGACACATGACTGCGCCTGTCCAATAACTTAACGGCAGTGTCAGAGTCCCACTAGCTGGAAGACAGGCTAATAAAAAGGGTGAAATGTCAGCTGTTCATGGCAGATTTGAGTTAAAGGATTACATTTTAACAACTTACTAAAAGGTACGCTCTTTAAATACAGGATGAGAGGGGAAAATATACAGCTGTTAAAAGCATCTGTACATGTCATGCCATGAATAACAGAACAAAAGTGTGAATTCATATTTGTCAGCAGAATAAGTGCAGTGCAAGGAGAGAAAATGTCACAATCCTGGGCCGCCAGGAAACGTAAACTAGTGCACATCTGGAGGAAATCAGGGAATGACTCAGTCTGCAAGTGAATGAGATGGTGAAATACCACAGGCCCACTGTGAACACAAAGGACATGCAAACACTTTGAGACAAAATGAATTTTATTTGCACTAACACCAGGAATCAGATATGTAGGTATTATGATAGGTGATTTCCCCCAAATCACACATTTTTCCCAAGATTAAAGAGACTTTTGTATAAAAATGGTGCAGCTACATGAGTGCTCAGAGAGACAAAACTGTGAAGTAGTCTACATAAGATGATTGACAGTGCTTAAAACAGCATACACGGATAAATTTACAACAAAATGAGCCAAAATAACAACATTCAATGTAGTTTTACTCCCTAGGTGAATTGCATTTGCACAGTAAATGGAAAAACAATTAGTTTGTCTGGCACTGTGGAGCCACTCTCTCAAACATTGTCCACTCGTATGGCTTTTACAAGCGATTTTCACTGACAACTTTTCTCAAACAAACGTTAAAACGACCACCTGTGGGGCTTGATAGACTCCTATTAAGTACAAGGATGTAAAAACATACAACAAAACTTTGACCTACCTGTTTGAAAGCGCGCAGTAAGATGTGGAAATCCTGCTGTCGAAACACTGATTTTTGTTCCCGTGATGCCTCCGCGGCTCGGGCACAAAATGAGTAAAACCAAACACAGCCCCAGAAAACGAGCAGGAGTCAGATGTTTTCCGCTAAATGCCGTGGACACAGAAAGGAGAGACTGCTGCAAACTCCCAGTTTAACCCTTCGCTGACTGACAGACCAAACTCAATGCAGATTTCTGCTGTTTGAGGGGCGGTCTCTCCACGTGAAAGAAAATAAAACCAGAGAGAGCCGTGGAGATAAACCCACGGTAAGTGGGTCATGAAAAAACCTTGTTATGTTAAAGGAAATTCAGCTTTTCCATCAATTCTTTTGACTCAAAACACTTTAAAACACTGCTGACCTGTTAACTCTTCCACCTTTACCTCACATATGTCTCTTCTTAGTGATAACTTCCACCAATTGTCCAATCTTGAAAATGTTTGCTATCAAAAGTTAAAGAGGTTATAATTCATGTTTTTGTAAAATTATGTAAAAGAGTTCATCTAATCTGAAAAACCCTGAAGAAATGACTAGACTTGTCCTCAAGAGAACTCACAGTTGCTGTTGTTAAGTTTTTTTTATTTATTTGGGGCTTCGTAAACTTCAAGCTAATGTTGCTTGTAAGCTAAACTAGCTTATAAGATGGATGTCCTCACCTCCATTCCAGCTGCTTTCCCTAATGCTAGTCTTAATTAACTAGAAATTAGAAATGAAAATTTTAACAAGAATTTTGACAACATAGGCTACAATTATTTGTCAACATTGCATTACGTCAAGTGGGTTTTAAATGTCGGTGCTGTTGTGTGTGAAAGATAGTTAGAGATGCGAAGAACCCAAAAAAATCAACTTTTCAGTAACCAAGTCGGAAAAAAGCTAAATCGGAGGCAGAAACTAGATGGCTACATCTACGAAAGTTATTTTAGAGCTTGCCTTGTCCGAATATAAGGCAAAAGTAACTTTTGTAGACGTAGCCATCTTGATTCAGGCCTCTGATTTTGCTTTTTTCTGACTTGGTAACAGAAACACTAGTAACTCGGGTTTGACGTTATCTCCAGTTCCAAGATCTGACTTCCGAGGTAACTCGAATGCAGCGATAAGCACAAAGGACTAATGGATTGGTCTGGGATTGGTTTTCTCTGTCAGTCAATTATAGTTACTCGAATGACAGCAAGCCAAGTTTGTTATCAAGAAAAAAATAAATACATAGTATTGAATGGGGAAAAATAAGGGTGAGAAATGTCAAGTGTGGTATATGGTGTGAGAAGTGGTCAAATTGCGTGACTGTCACGCTCACAGTGTGACGCTTGGCAGCTCTGCAAATGTTTAAGCTGAAACCTTTTTAGATACACTGCTAGCTTATTTCAGTCCACTGTTTGGTCAAGGTTTCTTGTGTTTGTTTTTTGGTCTTCATTTAAATAATTGTTATACTTGTTACTCGAGTGGTTTAGCTTGCTTATTTTTGGCTCATTGTTTTAGTTTTCATTATTCGTCCGCTACTTAGCTACTAAGTGTTTAGCTAGCCTCTTTAAAATCTTTTAGCTAAATTGCTAACTTGTTTCTGTTGCCTGTTTGATAACTGTAAAGTAATGTCTGTCAGTTTGCATTCATCCACTGTTAGAGGCCTACTTCAAGGACTTGTTTCTTACAAGTGTCTGCATCTTATCTTGCTCCTTGTAGATCTTATTTTTGGGCTTTCTTTGTAATTTTGGAACTATGATAGCAGAGCTGCCAAGCGTGACGCTTTGAGTGTGACAGTCACGCAATTTGACCCATTCTCACACCACACTTGACATTCCCATGCTTACTTTTCCCCATTCAATACTATGTATTTGTTTTTTTCATGATAATAAACTTGGCTTGCCATAGTTTTAGTAACTTTGATTAGCTGACCGAGATAACCAAGCCCTGACTAATCCATCAGTCCTTTGCAGTGGCGGCTGCTGGTCTTTCAAGGAGGGGAAGCTCATTTTTCTGGCCTACATCATAATTGTATTTGTTTATTAGTATGTAACAGAACAGAGTCGCCAAACACAACGGCAGTCGTTTTTAACAAAGACAAAAGTCGCTGAGGATCGGTAAAGTCTCTGGAGCAGTTAAGAACAACGGAATGAATGACTTGGAAAATGCTCTGGTAGATGTTTTATTCTTCAAGATCGCTGATTCGCTTGTTTAGCTGTCAATCAAAAAAGGATTTCGCCTCAGACAGCTCATCCAATCATGAATGCAGAAGCTTGGAGTCTGGGAGAAAGTCGGGACCGCCCTCTCGCCATAGAACTCCAGTGAAGCTGGGCTTCCATTGGGCGGGACAAAGCCCAGCATTTATCCAATGAGCGTCTAGTTTCGCTGCTGGAACAACCCACTTTAAGCTTCCACATTGAAGTCAGCAGAAGCCCAGCGTCCGACTGTTTGAAGCGCTGAGGCGCTGCGAGGAGGAATGAGAACGAAGTTATGCCGGTTACCTGTGATTATCAGCTTCTTATCACAGTGTCTGAACAAAAGATGAAGGCTTTCTAGTGCGTATTTAGTTAATGAAATGTACACACAGCCGTACGTATTTCACCACTTTTTCTTTTTTTGGGGGGGTGACATTTTAAGGGAAGCCGAGCTTCCCTTGCAGTCTTAGAGCAATCGCCACTGGTCCTTTGTGCCTAAATCTAACCAACCACGGAAAGCACCACGCAATATAAACCAATCAGAAGCAACATAAGGCAGGTCTTGGCGCGTATAACTATCTTTCACTAACAACAGCGCCAACATTTAAAACTTACTTTCTAATTTCTGGTTAATTGAGACTAGAATTAGGAGGCCACAGTACAGAGAGAGCAGCTGGTATGGAGGCGAGGACATCAGTCTTAAGGTATAAATCAATACATTTTTTTATTCAGTGGCCGAACACATCATAACCCTAAAGTCTTACTCAAGTCATTTTTAGGAACTTGGCAGCCCTGTCATTGTTATACTTTAACGACTGTTACTCGAGCTGTTTAACTTGCTTATTTTTGGCTCATTGTTTTAGTTTTTAGTATTTGTCGACTACTTAGGTACTAAGTGTTTAGCCTCTTTGAAATCTTTTAGCTAAATTGCTAGCTTGTTTCTGTCGTCACCTTTCTCTTCTTTTTTGTCTAGGTAACCCTGATAGAGCTTGGCAGAGTCCTTAGGGTCATTGTCTTGCTGCAAAACAAACTCATGACCCACAAGTCTGAGTCCAGATGGAACAGCATGGTGCTGGAGGATGGAGTGGTACTGTTCCTTCTTCATGATACTATTTACTTCAAACAAATCTTCTACTCCGTCACCTGCAAAACATCCCCATACCATGGAACTACCACCTCCATGCTGAATTGTGGGTGTAACACATGGTGCTTTCAGACGTTCACCAGTTTGTCTGCGGACATAGACTCTGCGTTTTGAACCAAACAGTGCAAACTTGTTTCTAGTCATCATAAGTCCAATTTTTGTGAACCTTTGCCCTCTCATCTCTCTTTTTATTATTCTGTGGATGAAGTAGTGGTTTTTTTTGCAGATACAGACCAGCCTTTCTCAAACGTCATTTCACGGTTGTCAGTAATATGGGTTTCGACCTTGTCATGTTGATTTCCTCCCTTATTTGTGGTGCTGTCTTTTGCTGATCTCTCTTACTGGTGACAATAATATGTTTATCCTCTGCTTTTGTAGTAACTCTCTTTCATCAGGTCTTTTTCTATCATCATAGCTTCCAGGTTCCTCTAGTCTCTTCAGAGTGTAGTGGACTCCTTTTGTTTAACACCTTTAGGCATTTTGCAATTTGTCTTTCTGTGTATCCTTCTTTCCCCAATGTACGATGTACTTTTGTTTCTTTACTCAGTTGCTTCTTTCTAGCCATTTCTGCGGTAGTTTGAACTCAGTTGAGATTTATTGGGATTTTTGTATGCAGACTCTCAAAAGCCAAAAAGTTGAAGTGAATAATCCAACTGTGATTTGTTTTTTTTGCTCTTGCACTGAAGTTTTGACTCTTGCAAATGTTTTCAACCCTAAAACTAAGCCCTTATTATCTTTTGCTGACATATACACTCACCGGCCACTTTATTAGGTACACTATGCTAGTAACGGGTTGGACCCCCTTTTGCCTTCAGAACTGCCTCAATTCTTCGTGGCATAGATTCAACAAGGTGCTAGAAGCATTCCTCAGAGAGCTTGGTCCATATTGACATGATGGCATCACACAGTTGCCGCAGATTTGTCGGCTGCACATCCATGATGCGAATCTCCCGTTCCACCACATCCCAAAGATGCTCTATTGGATTGAGATCTGGTGACTGTGGAGGCCATTTGAGTACAGTGAACTCATTGTCATGTTCAAGAAACCAGTCTGAGATGATTCCAGCTTTATGACATGGCGCATTATCCTGCTGAAAGTAGCCATCAGAAGTTGGGTACATTGTGGTCATAAAGGGATGGACATGGTCAGCAACAATACTCAGGTAGGCTGTGGCGTTGCAACGATGCTCAATTGGTACCAAGGGGCCCAAAGAGTGCCAAGAAAATATTCCCCACACCATGACACCACCACCACCAGCCTGAACCGTTGATACAAGGCAGGATGGATCCATGCTTTCATGTTGTTGACGCCAAATTCTGACCCTACCATCCGAATGTCGCAGCAGAAATCGAGACTCATCAGACCAGGCAACGTTTTTCCAATCTTCTATTGTCCAATTTCGATGAGCTTGTGCAAATTGTAGCCTCAGTTTCCTGTTCTTAGCTGAAAGGAGTGGCACCCGGCGTGGTCTTCTGCTGCTGTAGCCCATCTGCCTCAAAGTTCGACGTACTGTGCGTTCAGAGATGCTCTTCTGCCTACCTTGGTTGTAACGGGTGGTTATTTGAGTCACTGTTGCCTTTCTATCAGCTCGAACCAGTCTGGCCATTCTCCTCTGACCTCTGGCATCAACAAGGCATTTCCGCCCACAGAACTGCCGCTCACTGGATATTTTTTCTTTTTCGGACCATTCTCTGTAAACCCTAGAGATGGTTGTGCGTGAAAATCCCAGTAGATCAGCAGTTTCTGAAATACTCAGACCAGCCCTTCTGGCACCAACAACCATGCCACGTTCAAAGTCACTCAAATCACCTTTCTTCCCCATACTGATGCTCGGTTTGAACTGCAGGAGATTGTCTTGACCATGTCTACATGCCTAAATGCACTAAGTTGCCGCCATGTGATTGGCTGATTAGAAATTAAGTGTTAACGAGCAGTTGGACAGGTGTACCTAATAAAGTGGCCGGTGAGTGTATTTAGCAATGGTCTGTTAACATCAACGTATATCTAAAGGTAAACGGAGTAAAATGGTGCATTTCCATGAAGGCAACATCTGATCATGGAGTAAATACATCCCAAAATACATAAAACTCATGCTGGATTTAAAAAAAAAGCATTGTGAACAAAAACTCCCAACTGTTCGGCCTGTAATGACCTTGCTTCCAAACTTTTGGCCTGTAGTGTATATCTCACAGTAAAGTAATGTCCTACAGTTTGCTTTCATCTACTGTTAGAGGCCGACCTCAATGACTTGTTTTTTTACAAGTGTCTGTATCTAATCTTGCTCCTTTTGGCTTGTAGTTCTTATTTTTGAGCTTTCTTTGAAATTTTGAAACTATGATAGTTATGATAGTTGGCCAATGTGTTAAAACTTTTTTAGCTCAATTGGTAAATTTTTTTTTAGTCCTCTGTTTGGTAAACGGATCTCGCTGTAAAATTGTATCTATTCCTCTTCTATTGTAACCCTGAAACGGCAACAGGTAGTAAGATAGGCTCTTAGCTAGCTAGTATTCTTCAGCTTATTGTTTTGGTGGCAGGACTTGTAACTTCATCAGTACTGTACAGCTATCTGCTTTCAGCTAATTGCTGTTTGGCCTAGTTGGGTATTAAGAGCAGCTAAGGAGCCCTAAATAGCTAAATAACAGATGGCAAAGACCAAAATAAAAGTAATTATTCAGTATTTCTAGTCTTGAAAAGCAGTGAATATGTATCAATATCAGTTGGGTCACAAGAAACATGACTCAATGTGTATGCAAATGCTGCTATGTTATTGTTGGATTTGTGAAAGCTATTATTGCAAATCTGCAAAGATTATTTGATTCAACTCCCAAAGTTGCTCAAAACAAGTTTTTGCAGCTTTAATCTACTATTGTTATATCCTTCCAAGTGATCCTTGCTCCAAAGCCTCAGTGTAATTTCTGAAAATAGGCACTGTTGATTCCGTCTCATTGTTACTGCTGAAGAGAACAGCATCTTTTATTTTGAGGTTTTCTTTTGTTTCTCTTAAGTGATGCTGAAAACTATTTAAAACAGGAAAGTGTAATCAGCTGTATTTGCTGCTGCCTCTCAAACTGAGGAAAGTAAACCCCATCTTGATCTGCAAAATGTGTGTCAACTGTATTTGGTGGCTTTCAAATTAAATGTTATATGACAGCTTGATTTCATTACATATAGAGAAAGTAGGGTTAAGAAAATAATCAGGGAAAGCTCCAATGCTGCTAACACAGCAGGATTTTTTGAAGACCAGGCAGGCGCTACATTTCCTTTGCAATGCACTGATGCTATTGCAATTACAGTAAACTGATGGCTGAAAACAGGTCATCAACTTCCTCAGTTTAAATGTCTGTTTTGCCTTAGATACCATGAGGCGATTCAGCCGTGTAATGACAGTTTTCATATTTGCTGTTGTAAGCACAGAGTGCCAGTTATGATATTCCCAGGAGGAAAAGTCCTGAAGCCACACAGGACGTGTTTTATATTGTGCTTGCAGAAGCTTTACTTGATGTTTGTTTGGGATAATTAAGAGAAGAACTGGGTAGTTTCCATAAGCAGGGGTAGCCTCAGTTACAAAGACGAGGAACTTTAGCTTCTTCAACAATAAAACCAAAGAAACAGAGACAAATTATCTGGAACTGCAGAGTTGCAAAACCAGAATAAACAGTAACTTTGACATGAGTAGTGACGTCAGTGTGCTGTTCTTCCTATGGACCAAGAAGTTTCGCTTCTGTAATTTTGTGTATTATTATTTTTACTACAATAGCGTGTCATTGTCAAGCAGTTAATTGTTCTCTGAATATTTAAGACAACTTAAGACAACGATGGATAACCATGCTTGTTACTGTTATGTTTGAGGGATAATGACCCCATAACTGGTTTTGGAAAAGTGACACTGGGAGCAATATGGAGGGCTAACTGATACAGTAACATTCCTTCCTCAAATAACTCTCGTGGTTTCCCAAGTAAAACTGTCAAATATTCAATTTCTTGTTCAAATTTTTTTTCCAACCCAGGAACCACTGAACATGTACACAATTTTGAACAGAAAACCTCTGTTTGATAAGATTATGTGCCAGGGATTCCCAACTTCCACCACTAGTAACATAACCACTAAGGCATTCATATAACGACCCTTTTCATCTGCACAATCATCTACCCTACAGTTTACCTGCACTTACTTACACTCAGTCTTTCACTGTTTTTGAGATACAGTGTGTAGAAGTTAACTTATTTAGCAATATCTGGGCGTCATATACTAGATTGAAATGCTCCCTTATTCACCCCTGCTCCAACGGTGGCCTTCAGGGACAAGAAACCAATGTGATGCATTATAAGTTTGATCCACCATTTATCAAGTTTTTACAATATGAAACTTCCAACTAGTGCATTTCCTTGGCCACTCACTCAATACAAAAACATATTTAGGAGTTTGTCCATTCTGTGCCACTGCAGATTCATTGCAATGCAAGATGACAGCCGCCCTTTAGACTCTGATGAAGAGCAAGTTTGTTCTCTAAAGATAAAAATCTAATTAAAAAAAAAAAACCTGACCACCCCAGATTATCGTTCATGCATCTCGTCTTTCTCTCATTTTTCTCTCTTTTCCTCACCATCATTTTCTCTGGGCCATATTTTTTATTTCTCTTGAATAATGAAATATTGCCAAGCACCAAGGTGCCTCCAAACCACTGGTTTCTATCATGAATATAATCAGACAATGGGCGTTAAATTTAGTTCTCAAATACACAGTTTCTTTTTTCTTCATCTTTATGTTTTTGAGACAAAGACAGTACAGCTTTCCAAAAGAATTGGTTGATTGTGCCAAGTTTTCCACAAACAAGAATAGGAACATCTGAACTCCTCACCTCACCCCAAGCAAACTCTAACCAGTGCTTGCCTCAAATCAGATGTTTTGAAGGAAAACTAAGAGTCACAGTTTTGTAGCCCTAACCGACCATGACATGAGAGAATGCTCAAAAGTCACATCTGTATCTTTACAATGAAGTCATTAAGACATCCTCTAAAACTTCAATTTTCTGATTCTCTCTGATGTTAAAGAGATGTACGGTTTACTGTATGTAGCCGGTTTAAGGATGAGAATTGAGACAGATAGGGACAGAGGAAGGACGTCCTTCCTGCCTTTGCATCCTGTGTTCTGCTGACAGAAGCTGGTTTGTAGGAGATGAGCCCCTCAGATGCCAGATTACTGATGAGCTGAGAGTCTGTTTTCCACCGCTGGAATGATCTTTTCCATGTCCTCTTTTTTAAACATATTATACCTTCGACTTTGACCGTAATTGCAAAAACAGAACGAAATGCAATTGTGCTACATGAAACGTATAGAATTCAAAAATAGCTGCTGCATTACACCGGGAGTGTGAATAAGGCGATATGATATGATATGATATGATATGATATGATATGATATATGATACAGTTTAGCACAATATTACAACATGTTACATGATGAATGAGAATGAGAAATGATACAATAGGATATGATACTCTGTTGGAATCCAATATGATATGAGACAGTGTGATACAATCTGATATAATACAATACAAAGATATATGATATGATATATTACAGTTTAATAGGCTACAACACAAGATGATGCAGTACAATATGATATGATATATTATGATACAATATGATATTATACAAGACACTATACTATGATGAAATATGACATGATACAATTTGATATGATATATGACAAGATGCAGCATGATACAATACAGTAAATATGATATGATACATTATAATATATGTTTTGATTCAATATGATATGGTACAGTATGACATAACATGATACTTAATACAGTTTGAGCTGATGAGATTAAATATAATGCCATAAGTTTTAGTATAATATATATGACCAGCTATTGCTAAAAAACAATTTGTTATGTAAAGTGACGTTACTTGCATCATAAAGTATCTTATCCTATCATACTGTATCAAATCTTGATGTTATGTTATGTTACGTAATACTAGGTTATGCTATGTTGCGTTACTTTACATAATGATACGTTACATTGTGTTAAATTATGTTAAAGTGGATACAGTATAATAGGATAAGATACTTCATTATCCCATGAGGTTTTAGTCACGAAAACACTTGAAAACAATGCAACACCACACAGTATGATTAAATGTAATCAAATGTGGCATGCACCAATACAGTGAAATGCACAATGATACATTTAAAACAATATGCTGCTATACGATGCATTGCAATGCTACACTATCAATATCATATGGTACCATTTGGTACAGATCCAAGTGAAACAGTTTGATGTCTCCCCCAGTGAAATTTGTCTTGGAATCAAGTTCTGCATGAATACAAAGTATTCAGTAGACAAAGTATGTCCTATAAGTCAGAACTAATCAATGTGTAAACAATGAAGTACTTACCAAAAAAAACACTGATAACATGTTGCACAATACCTTTAATGCACACATTGCACCTAAAACAGATAACACAGCCATCCTGAACCAATGTTGTTCCTGATTATCTGTAAGAGAAAACTAGATTTCTGATGTAAGATTTCAGGACCTTCTCCTTTCCATGACGTGTCCATCTGTTTTATCATCACAGTGTGACGACGCGAGTTGACAATTGTGGTTACCTGTTCTTCCAAATGTCATTCAGTGCAAAGCCAAACACAACCACACACACACTCCCACATACACACAAGAGGATATGTTGAACACTACTTGTTCCTGGTGGTAGGAAAAGGAAAAATAGAGTACAACAGCACAAGTCAGCACACAGACTTTAAAGGGTTTATTTCTATGATAGAGCGCTGACAGAGAAGATCTGATGGGAAGTGTGTTTTCCAGTTTATGACAGGAAGGCTGTAATCCAAACACGGGGCATTTAGGGCGTGAATCCTGGAATCGGCTGCCACCGCAACCAGAACCTAAGATAGCCACTTATCTCCAGTCTTTGATTTTATCTTTAACTCCTCGCTGGCCTCACTGCTCTTGACCATTTCAGTCTAAAAATACAGAAGGAAGCAGCAGCATCACATGTGACGCACACAATGACAAATCCTTAAAGGATATATGGTGTGAATTACAGTAAAAGCGGAGCAATATGCTGTTTAACAAGTGTTTCCACACAGTTCCATCCTCCCCCATGAAAAAAACAGGAAGTCTTTCTAGTCAGGAGAAATATTGGCCAAGCACCTTACCTACCCTCTGGTTTCCTGAGCAATCTGGGAGGAAACTGCCGAACCTCATAAAAGTGGTGACCTCAGCACATATTTGCACCTCTCTAACAGGCCATGACCGCATAGCCCAGAGACTAACCCAGCTCTGCTTGAAGATACGAGGACAGGGCAGCCCCCAGATCGTCTCTAGAGACATTAGGGAATAGACTGACCGTGTTTGTTTAAGTCAGCAGAACCGATTCAGGAATTTAACATCAGTTTTACACACAGATTGAGTGAAGACACTTCTCAGCACTGCTAAGCCTCAATGATTCACCTGATCAGTAATAGCAAGCTCATTTGGCTGAAATTCCACGAAATAAAGTAAATTCACAAGAGCTACATCTGTCTGCTCTGCTCTGTTTTCCCTCTGTTGTAATTTACACTCGCTGCACTCCCTTCTTTTGAAGAACAAAGTACTGCAGACTCAGCAAAAGCCTCTTGGATCACATGACAGATCATTAGGTGCAACAGTCTAAAACTTCCTCTGCATTGTGCAAGACCCAGCTAAGTATATTCATAAAAGAAAACAGTGTTTGGCTCGGCATGGAGAGATATAAGTCTACATTTGAGCCAATAAACCATAACAGTCCCAAATTTGGTATATGTATTCACCATACACCGTAAAGATAGTGTGTATCAAGTGTGTAAGACATAGGTACGCATGACTTGAGACCGTTATATCTGTTCAATGTTGCCATCTTGTGGACAAATAGGTGTACGTCTCACACTCAGCAAGAGCATGAATTCAAACACTGCATATTACAGATTCAACTGTAATGTGTTTTAGGTTGAATTTTCTTCAGTTTCCTGACCTTTAACCTCAGTGTGCTGTCGACATTTCCTGTCAATCTATGACAAACCTGAACACTTGCCTTTTTAAATATTTGCTCTACTTTGCTGGGAACCTGCCTGAGTGGTTGTATAACCTTGGAAACACAGACTTTGATTTTGTTAGTCACTCCATACCTTCCACCACAGTGCATGTGGGGACAGTTTGAGGTTCTTATGATCCAGAAAAGGTCAGAAAGCAAATAAAAATAAAGCAAAAACTAGACTTAATAATTTCTGATCAATCAATCAGCCAGTTGCTGCATACGTAGCGCTAATTCATAAGAATTTCCTGATGCTTTACAAAAAGAGAAGGTCTTGAACTTTAAGATTTATGTTAAACAGCCACCTGCTGAGACTGTGTTGGGATTTGTTACCAACAACATTAACAACAGCTCATACAGACTTGTGGTTACAGTGTCACAGTACTGGTAGAAGTATGAGTATCATTTGTAGGAGGAGTAAACTGATAGCAAACTTGGTTATTATTCAAGAGAGCTGTTGTAGCAGTGAAAAAATATATAAATAAAGGAGAAAATTGAAAGTAAAATGTAAATATGATGCAAGGGCCGACACAATACCAGTGTTGATGATGATTATCTTTTCATAAAATGGATATAGAACAAAAAAAAGGTCTTATGGTAACACCATCAGTTTGTAGTTGTTTCCAACAGAATGGAAACAGAAGAGAGACTGTGGAAAATACAGTGCAATACCACAGAGTACGTTCTATTGAGATACAAATGAGATTTGTCATTATGTTTTACATTACAGGAAGATATGATGTTCTTTTGTTAAGTTTAAGATCATAGCAAAATTAAAGCATTGAGTTACATTACATCACATTACACTTAGTTAATATATTACAATACGTTACATTACATTGTGTATAAGATTTGATACAGTATAATATGATAACAATATGATATGATAATGTGATACGATAGGATTTGATTCCAAGAGATACAATGTAATACAAAACAATATGTATACGTTGCAGCACCTCACAAAAGTGTAATGCACAATGATGCATTCAATACATGAGATTCAAGGGATGCACTTTACCGTTTATTATTACTGAAGAAATTTGTCCTTCAGACTCTAGTCCAACACGTATAGCCGCCCTCAAAGAACTGAAAAGTTAGAAGCAATTGCTAGTAAGCTAGCTGTAGCAGCTGCTCTGAGAGGTGAGTAGGCGCTTTTACACACTGATATTACAATATTTATTTTGAATGCAAAGACAGCCTAAGAGATTCTGTCCTGTCTGATAGAAGACTTGGTCTTTCAACCTATTGTGGTTGCTGTTTTCTTTCAGCCTCTTAACTTATGATCTACCATAAGTGGTATCCTTAGAGCATGGTTTTACAGTTTGAGAAATATAAGAAATAGAGCATCCTTTGCGTAAAATAGAGAAAAATACCCTCAATTTGACTGATGGTGTTTTTTTCATTCTCAGGTTTTCCAAAAATATTGTAATATTATCATTATCATGATATTTTATGGCCATGGTAATTGTTGGGTGAAAATCTGATGTCATAAATCTGTCAGTATTTGAGAAACAGTGGTTTTGCAAGGCTTTTATCGTATTAAAAGATAGATAAGCACCATTAACAAATTTTAAATGATAGTCAAGAATTCTTGAAATAAAGATGACACATATTAAAAAAATAATGAAAAAAGCAATAACAGTTAATCCAATCCAGGTTTATTTATAAATCACATTTAAAAACAACAAAATGCTGACCAAAGTGCAGTGAAAATTGAAAAACAATAAAAAACAGACAATCAACTCGAACAATAAAACAGACACAGTAAAAACACAGGGACATAGATGGGTCAGTAAAAACATGATTAAAAGGCCAGGTGTTCAAAACAATGTCATATTGTCAAATACCATGTGAAGTTTTGCAAGTAAAGTGAAAGTGAATTTTCCCCGTATTTATTATTGTGGGTTTTGGAGGGTTTTTTGTTTTTTGTTTTTTGCTCACAAGAACAAAATATTTTGCCTGTTTTGGGAATTTCCAAATCAATACCACTGCCTCTAAAATCCAAACTATTGATTTGGATGACAACAGCTCGCTCCTTCTGCAGTTTGATAATGATTGACAGGCAGGTCGCTTAAAAGACTACAGACAGATGACAGACGTTCAACAGCGTTTGTCTCTGTAAAACTCCACAATGAGGTCTGTGGTCGCTCTCCAGCTGGGCTTTTGTGGCCTGTGTCTCACTGTGGCACTTATTGGAGAGGGAATGTGAGTATTTTTCCATTTTAATTTACAAAAATACCAGTTTTAGTTCAATCACTAGTTTTGTGCAGTATTTACATTCATATTGGAATATTTACAGGGCAGTAGTGCTTCCTGATCCACCAGCAGTGAACTGTGTCTGGAGCCGCTGGTCAGAGTGGAGTTCTTGTAATCCATGCACCAGGACAAGAGTAAGTCTTCAAAAACTGAAGTCACATTTTTAGATTAGATTAGATTAGATTAGTTTATTTAAAAGGGGACAGCGCAATTTCATAAAACACATGATTACACATGGTTAAAAAAAAGACAGAATTAGCCATAAGGCCAGTTTTCATCTGTAGTCCCCTGGCCATGATGTGAAAAAGGCAGTAAAATTACAATTTAAAAAAAAAAGAAAAGAAAAAAACAACACAATACATGTACACTATAATATAAAATACATATTCAAACACTCACTATACAATTAAGAAAAAATACATCACAACATAACAATTTATCATAATATCAAAACATCACAACTTTTAGTGTTGGCAGCTGTAGGTGTTGATAAGCCACATTTCCAATTTTTTTGTGAATGCTTTGTACGTTGAAAGCAGTTTAACCACCTCAGGTACTGAGTTCCACGCACTTGCACTCCTTACTGACCAGGCTGACATTTGAGTGTGGAGCTTGATTTTTAAAAGCCTTTTTTTATCGGTATCCTCAGGGGCGTTCCCGAAGTGTGGAAACGTTCGGCCAGTTTGGTGGCCAGTCCTGCCATGGGTCAATAGGGGACAGGGAGGTCTGTGTAACAGACACCCAGTGTGACCAACCGCCTTCACCTGAGTGCTCCGCGTTAGAGTTCCAGTGCGAGTCAGGTGACTTGACTTCTTTATTTACTTCAATTTTCATGGACCTGTTAGTTTAACTCTGAACCTTCTTCAGGCACTTGCGTGAAGAAAAGATTAGTGTGCAATGGGGACTACGACTGTGAAGATGGATCAGATGAGGATTGCGATAACGCTCGTTCGATCTGTCAACCACCGCTGGAGAACAACGAGCAAGGCAGGACAGCAGGATACGGGTGAGAAGAAATAACATAGAGCTAAATGGCGTATGTAAGGAAATTGTAAAATCTGATAAGTTACCTCCTGTTCATGCATCAGAACCAACCTCTTGGGCGCAGATCCTCGAATGAACCCCTTCAACAATGATTTCTTCAACGGGAGGTGTGATCGAGTGAGGAACCCAAACACCGGACGATTCGACAGACTTCCCTGGAACATCGGCGTGCTCAATTATCAGGTTAGCCAGATTGATATCGGTTTAATTTCTCTGTGTGTGATCATGACTATAAAATTGGTCTGCTAGAATTTAGGAGAAAGTGTCCTCTTTTAACACTTTGGTTCCCTACCTCTCTAGACTATGGTGGAAGAAACTATTTCCAGAGAAATCTACGAGGACACTCACAGCCTTCTGAGAGAAATGCTGAAAGAGATGACATCCAAACTTGATATTGGACTGTCTTTTAAACTCAGCCTGAGTGAGGAGACCATGTCAAATAAATCTCCAGATAAATCGGGTTTGGACAATCAGGCAGGTGTTTCTCCAAGTTTGGATTTGACCAGTCAATTTGAGAAGAAAGAAATGATAAAGGAGATCTCAGAGTACTCCAATGTCAAGGTAAATATCAGCCAAAGACAAGCGTGTTAACCCGACTACAAAAAGACAAAACTTAGTCGATCTTTTTTGAAACAACTCTTCCCACACACAGAACAAGAGCTTCATGCGGGTAAAAGGAAGAGTCCAACTGAGCACCTACAGACTCCGCTCCCTAAATGTCCAAGTGGCTGAGGATTTCCTCCTGCATGTCAAGTCTTTGCCTTTGGAATATGAAAAGGGAATTTATTTTGCCTTCCTGGAGGACTATGGAACCCACTACACCAAAAACGGGAAATCTGGGGGAGAATATGAGTTTATTTATGTTCTCAACCAAGACAGCATCAAGGCCAAAAGTACGTGCACACCAGTGTAATTCAAAATCAAGTCATATATCAAGAGATTTGACCGGACTGAAAAGTGTCAGGTACTCATTCTCTATTTTTCATGGTTGTTGCAGATATTACAATGCGGACAATTCAAGAATGTGTCAGAATGGGCATCACAGCAGACCTTGGTATCACAGGTGTTACAGTAGACCGTGATACAACTCATGACCCTAACCCTAACCCTAACCCTAACCCTGACCCTAACCGCAAAACAACAAGTGACTCGAAACTGAAAGGTCACGTCAAATCTGACAACTGTGAGGATGTTACCAACAAAGAAGAAGGTGTGTTTCCTGCAAGCACATAGATAAGAAAAACTGAACAACATATAGCAGATTTTTTTTTAACATAACACCTTTGCATTAAAGTACGAACTGTTGCTCAAAGATCTTCTTCTTTTGCTGTGCAGGTAGTATTTATGGAAAAGCAGTGGTGGACAGAGTGATGACTTCAGTGAAAGGAGGAGATCTCCAGAGTGCTGTTGTAATGAGGGCTAAATTAAACAAGGACGGAGTGATGGACATTGATACCTATCAGAACTGGGCCAGGAGCATCGCTGACGCCCCGGCACTGATTTACAGTGAGGTAGGTATACGCTGGTGGACTGAGCTTCTAACAATGTTATCATAGATGTCACACAATGACGATGATGTCTAGAAATGTCGACTGGAACTGTTTTTTTGAAGGTCTGCGGTTTTCAAGACATGCATAGTGACTTTTTTATTGAGAAAATTACAAAGGAGGCTACCAGATGAGGCATCATGCAACACTTCAATTTCCTTTCACAAAATCATGAATATTTTTCACACACACTTTTTCGTTTTTTCAGTTCTTTAATTTGACACTTGAGGGTTTCCTGTTGTTGCGTTTTGAAGTTCTCCTCTCTCATGCAGCAAAAAAACAGAACAAGGGCAATCTCATGAAGCTGCTAGCATAACACTCGTACAATAACGCATATTTCTCTTGTTTTGATTTGTTGTTTGCAGCCGGAGCCCATCTACAACTTAATTCCCATTGACATGCCGGGCGCTAACGCCAGGATAACCAACCTGAGGAGGGCCACAACAGACTATGAGGCAGAGTACAGTGTGTGCAAGTGTAGACCCTGTCATAACGGGGGCACTCTGACGCTGTTGAATGGGAAGTGTATGTGTCTGTGCCCACATCTGTTTGAAGGCTTGGCTTGCCAGAATTTTAAGGGTGATAAAGCAGATTCTCCAGGTAAGACTCCAAACAGGTACGCCAAAATACATGAACAAAGCGAGTCAGGTGCCTTGGTAAAACTTGGGCAATGTTTCACAGGTGGTAGACCAGATGTCAATGAGGAAGGTAACTGGTCATGCTGGTCAAGCTGGTCGAACTGTAGCGGGGAGAAACGCAGACGGACACGCGGCTGTAACACAGAGGGGCTGCTGGGAGCTGTGTGCAGAGGAGACACCGACAGTGAGGAGTACTGCTAATATGGAACATAATTACTTCATATTTGATATTTAAATAAAAGTTTTAAGCCAAAGTCTTGACTGTACACGTTTTTGTTTGAGGTGTCATGAAAGCCACTGCTGATTTAGCTTATCTTGAAATGGTTTAAACGTCAGTTTAGATGCCAGCATATCAGGCAGATAAAAACCTTGTACCATCTAATCATTAATCACATTTATATTTAGATCCAAAAGGACTTTGGCTTTCTGACCACAAACATCCCTGTGTTTTTCCACTCAGGGTCTTTTCTGAAATAGTGTCAGGCTGAAGTACATATTAATGGGCAAATAACTCATTTTTAAAAGCGCAAACACATTCCAGCCGGCAGTGCTGGGCTAATGAGAACCAGATGAGTCTGAGCAGAATGGAGAGAGAGCTGAGCACAGGAGAGTTTAAGGTGTTGGACATAAACATGACATAAAGGAGAACATTGCACAGTGTTTTCCTTTGTTGGCAATGTAAAGTTAAGGAGGCTTTCAAACATGTTCATTAACTCATAAACGGAGAGTTCTTATGTCTGTGCTGTAGACAATTTGTGATTCAGTCTCTGGAGAGGTAACTTGAAACAAAAGCAGAACCACTGCAGTGGTTTTTTTAATGCTGGAGACAAGGGTGTAATGCCAAAGCAAATACTGGATGAAAAACTGTAATCATTTGTGTTCTCAAAAGGAATGTGAAACATGTCCTTGGTAAAACATGACAAACCAAAGTCTGTAGAAGAGAAGTGGACATAACCTCTGTGATTTCATTCACCAGTAGATGGACTGTTGTTCTGGAGCCCCAAGTTTAGGGTTTCTAGTATACTGAAAAGGATGAGGGCCACTCATAAAGAAAAGTTCTGAGTAAAAAATAAGGTCAAATTTTGTTTTCGATTGTTTGTTTTGCTCTGACAACGTTTTTTAAAAAATTCTGAGTCCGAGTCAAAATTCTGAGATCAAAGTCAGAATTCTGAGATAAAAAGTTGGAATTCTGAGATCAAGGTTGGAATTCTGAGATAAAAAGTTGGAATTCTGGGATTAAAGTTGGAATTCTGAGATATAAAGTTGGAATTCTGGGATCGAAGTTGGAATTCTGAGATCAAAGTTGGAATTCTGAGATCAAGGTTGGAATTCTGAGATAAAAGTCGGAATTCTAAGATAAAAAGTTGGAATTCTGGGATCAAAGTTGGAATTCTGAGATAAAAGTCAGAATTCTGAGATAAAAAGTTGGAATTCTGGGATCAAAGTTGGAATTGTGAGATAAACAGTTGGAATTCTGGGATCAAAGTTGGAATTCTGGGATAAAAAGTTGGAATTCTGGGATCAATGTTGGAATTCTGAGATAAAGGTTGGAATTCTGAGATAGAAGTCGGAATTCTGAGATAAAAAGTTGGAATTCTGGGATCAAAGTTGGAATTCTGAGATAAAAAGTTGGAATTCTGGGATCGAAGTTGGAATTCTGAGATAAAAAGTTGGAATTCTGGGATCGAAGTTGGAATTCTGAGATAAAAAGTTGGAATTCTAAAATCAAGGTTCGAATTCTGATATAAAAGTCGGAATTCTGAAATAAAAAGTTGGAATTCTGAGATAAAAAAGTTGGAATTCTGAGATAAAAGGTTGGAATTCTGGGATCAAAGTTAGAATTCTGAGATAAAAAGTTGGAATTCTGGGATCACAAGTGGAATTCTGAGATAAAGGTTGGGATTCTGAGATAACAGTCAGAATTCTGCTGGGATCAAAGTTGGAATTCTGAGATAAAAAGTTGGAATTCTGAGATCAAGGATGGAATTCTGAGATAAAAGTCGGAATTCTGAGATAAAAAGTTGGAATTCTGGGATCAATGTTGGAATTCTGAGATTAAAGTTGGAATTCTGAGATTAAAGCTGGAATTCTGAGATTAAAGTTGGAATTCTGAGGTAAAATTGAAGTTCTGAGATCAAAATCAGAATCCTGACTGAAAACTCAGAATTCTGAATAAAAAGGCAGAATTCTGAGATCAAAGTTGGAATTCTGAGATCAAGGTTGGAATTCTGAGATAAAAGTCGGAATTCTAAGATAAAAAGTTGGAATTCTGGATCAAAGTTGGAATTCTGAGATAAAAGACAGAATTCTGAGATAAAAAGTTGGAATTCTGGGATCAAAGTTGGAATTGTGAGATAAAAAGTTGGAATTCCGGGATCAAAGTTGGAATTCTGGGATAAAAAGTTGGAATTCTGGGATCAATGTTGGAATTCTGAGATAAAGGTTGGAATTCTGAGATAGAAGTCGGAATTCTGAGATAAAAAGTTGGAATTCTGGGATCAAAGTTGGAATTCTGAGATAAAAAGTTGGAATTCTGGGATCGACGTTGGAATTCTGAGATAAAAAGTTGGAATTCTGGGATCGAAGTTGGAATTCTGAGATAAAAAGTTGGAATTCTAAAATCAAGGTTCGAATTCTGATATAAAAGTCGGAATTCTGAAATAAAAGTTGTTGGAATTCTGAGATAAAAAGTTGGAATTCTGAGATCAAGGATGGAATTCTGAGATAAAAGTCGGAATTCTGAGGTAAAAAGTTGGAATTCTGGGATCAATGTTGGAATTCTGAGATAAAGGTTGGAATTCTGAGATTAAAGTTGGAATTCTGAGATTAAAGTTGGAATTCTGAGGTAAAATTGAAGTTCTGAGATCAAAATCAGAATCCTGACTGAAAACTCAGAATTCTGAATAAAAAGGCAGAATTCTGAGATTGAAGTCTGAATTCTTATTTAAATCTAGGAATTTTGAAGTTCATCCAAGAATCCTTGGGAGATAGAAGTCGGAATTCTGAGATAAAAAGTTGGAATTCTGGGATCAAAGTTGGAATTCTGAGATAAAAAGTTGGAATTCTGGGATCGAAGTTGGAATTCTGAGATAAAAAGTTGGAATTCTGGGATCGAAGTTGGAATTCTGAGATAAAAAGATGGAATTCTAAAATCAAGGTTCGAATTCTGATATAAAAGTCGGAATTCTGAAATAAAAAGTTGGAATTCTGAGATAAAAAAGTTGGAATTCTGAGATAAAAGGTTGGAATTCTGGGATCAAAGTTAGAATTCTGAGATAAAAAGTTGGAATTCTGGGATCACAAGTGGAATTCTGAGATAAAGGTTGGGATTCTGAGATAACAGTCGGAATTCTGCTGGGATCAAAGTTGGAATTCTGAGATAAAAAGTTGGAATTCTGAGATCAAGGATGGAATTCTGAGATAAAAGTCAGAATTCTGAGATAAAAAGTTGGAATTCTGGGATCTATGTTGGAATTCTGAGATTAAAGTTGGAATTCTGAGATTAAAGCTGGAATTCTGAGATTAAAGTTGGAATTCTGAGGTAAAATTGAAGTTCTGAGATCAAAATCAGAATCCTGACTGAAAACTCAGAATTCTGAATAAAAAGGCAGAATTCTGAGATCAAAGTTGGAATTCTGAGATCAAGGTTGGAATTCTGAGATAAAAGTCGGAATTCTAAGATAAAAAGTTGGAATTCTGGGATCAAAGTTGGAATTCTGAGATAAAAGACAGAATTCTGAGATAAAAAGTTGGAATTCTGGGATCAAAGTTGGAATTGTGAGATAAAAAGTTGGAATTCTGGGATCAAAGTTGGAATTCTGGGATAAAAAGTTGGAATTCTGGGATCAATGTTGGAATTCTGAGATAAAGGTTGGAATTCTGAGATAGAAGTCGGAATTCTGAGATAAAAAGTTGGAATTCTGGGATCAAAGTTGGAATTCTGAGATAAAAAGTTGGAATTCTGGGATCGAAGTTGGAATTCTGAGATAAAAAGTTGGAATTCTGGGATCGAAGTTGGAATTCTGAGATAAAAAGTTGGAATTCTAAAATCAAGGTTCGAATTCTGATATAAAAGTCGGAATTCTGAAATAAAAGTTGTTGGAATTCTGAGATAAAAAGTTGGAATTCTGAGATCAAGGATGGAATTCTGAGATAAAAGTCGGAATTCTGAGGTAAAAAGTTGGAATTCTGGGATCAATGTTGGAATTCTGAGATAAAGGTTGGAATTCTGAGATTAAAGTTGGAATTCTGAGATTAAAGTTGGAATTCTGAGGTAAAATTGAAGTTCTGAGATCAAAATCAGAATCCTGACTGAAAACTCAGAATTCTGAATAAAAAGGCAGAATTCTGAGATTGAAGTCTGAATTCTTATTTAAATCTAGGAATTTTGAAGTTCATCCAAGAATCCTTGGGAGATAGAAGTCGGAATTCTGAGATAAAAAGTTGGAATTCTGGGATCAAAGTTGGAATTCTGAGATAAAAAGTTGGAATTCTGGGATCGAAGTTGGAATTCTGAGATAAAAAGTTGGAATTCTGGGATCGAAGTTGGAATTCTGAGATAAAAAGTTGGAATTCTAAAATCAAGGTTCGAATTCTGATATAAAAGTCGGAATTCTGAAATAAAAAGTTGGAATTCTGAGATAAAAAAGTTGGAATTCTGAGATAAAAGGTTGGAATTCTGGGATCAAAGTTAGAATTCTGAGATAAAAAGTTGGAATTCTGGGATCACAAGTGGAATTCTGAGATAAAGGTTGGGATTCTGAGATAACAGTCGGAATTCTGCTGGGATCAAAGTTGGAATTCTGAGATAAAAAGTTGGAATTCTGAGATCAAGGATGGAATTCTGAGATAAAAGTCGTAATTCTGAGATAAAAAGTTGGAATTCTGGGATCAATGTTGGAATTCTGAGATTAAAGTTGGAATTCTGAGATTAAAGCTGGAATTCTGAGATTAAAGTTGGAATTCTGAGGTAAAATTGAAGTTCTGAGATCAAAATCAGAATCCTGACTGAAAACTCAGAATTCTGAATAAAAAGGCAGAATTCTGAGATTGAAGTCTGAATTCTTATTTAAATCTAGGAATTTTGAAGTTCATCCAAGAATCCTTGGGAGATAGAAGTCGGAATTCTGAGATAAAAAGTTGGAATTCTGGGATCAAAGTTGGAATTCTGAGATAAAAAGTTGGAATTCTGGGATCGAAGTTGGAATTCTGAGATAAAAAGTTGGAATTCTGGGATCGAAGTTGGAATTCTGAGATAAAAAGTTGGAATTCTAAAATCAAGGTTCGAATTCTGATATAAAAGTCGGAATTCTGAAATAAAAAGTTGGAATTCTGAGATAAAAAAGTTGGAATTCTGAGATAAAAGGTTGGAATTCTGGGATCAAAGTTAGAATTCTGAGATAAAAAGTTGGAATTCTGGGATCACAAGTGGAATTCTGAGATAAAGGTTGGGATTCTGAGATAACAGTCGGATTTCTGCTGGGATCAAAGTTGGAATTCTGAGATAAAAAGTTGGAATTCTGAGATCAAGGATGGAATTCTGAGATAAAAGTCGGAATTCTGAGATAAAAAGTTGGAATTCTGGGATCAATGTTGGAATTCTGAGATTAAAGTTGGAATTCTGAGATTAAAGCTGGAATTCTGAGATTAAAGTTGGAATTCTGAGGTAAAATTGAAGTTCTGAGATCAAAATCAGAATCCTGACTGAAAACTCAGAATTCTGAATAAAAAGGCAGAATTCTGAGATTGAAGTCTGAATTCTTATTTAAATCTAGGAATTTTGAAGTTCATCCAAGAATCCTTGGGAGATAGAAGTCGGAATTCTGAAATAAAAAGTTGGAATTCTGAGATAAAAAAGTTGGAATTCTGAGATAAAAGGTTGGAATTCTGGGATCAAAGTTAGAATTCTGAGATAAAAAGTTGGAATTCTGGGATCACAAGTGGAATTCTGAGATAAAGGTTGGGATTCTGAGATAACAGTCGGAATTCTGCTGGGATCAAAGTTGGAATTCTGAGATAAAAAGTTGGAATTCTGAGATCAAGGATGGAATTCTGAGATAAAAGTCGTAATTCTGAGATAAAAAGTTGGAATTCTGGGATCAATGTTGGAATTCTGAGATTAAAGTTGGAATTCTGAGATTAAAGCTGGAATTCTGAGATTAAAGTTGGAATTCTGAGGTAAAATTGAAGTTCTGAGATCAAAATCAGAATCCTGACTGAAAACTCAGAATTCTGAATAAAAAGGCAGAATTCTGAGATCAAAGTTGGAATTCTGAGATCAAGGTTGGAATTCTGAGATAAAAGTCGGAATTCTAAGATAAAAAGTTGGAATTCTGGGATCAAAGTTGGAATTCTGAGATAAAAGACAGAATTCTGAGATAAAAGACAGAATTCTGAGATAAAAAGTTGGAATTCTGGGATCAAAGTTGGAATTGTGAGATAAAAAGTTGGAATTCTGGGATCAAAGTTGGAATTCTGGGATAAAAAGTTGGAATTCTGGGATCAATGTTGGAATTCTGAGATAAAGGTTGGAATTCTGAGATAGAAGTCGGAATTCTGAGATAAAAAGTTGGAATTCTGGGATCAAAGTTGGAATTCTGAGATAAAAAGTTGGAATTCTGGGATCGAAGTTGGAATTCTGAGATAAAAAGTTGGAATTCTGGGATCGAAGTTGGAATTCTGAGATAAAAAGTTGGAATTCTAAAATCAAGGTTCGAATTCTGATATAAAAGTCGGAATTCTGAAATAAAAGTTGTTGGAATTCTGAGATAAAAAGTTGGAATTCTGAGATCAAGGATGGAATTCTGAGATAAAAGTCGGAATTCTGAGGTAAAAAGTTGGAATTCTGGGATCAATGTTGGAATTCTGAGATAAAGGTTGGAATTCTGAGATTAAAGTTGGAATTCTGAGATTAAAGTTGGAATTCTGAGGTAAAATTGAAGTTCTGAGATCAAAATCAGAATCCTGACTGAAAACTCAGAATTCTGAATAAAAAGGCAGAATTCTGAGATTGAAGTCTGAATTCTTATTTAAATCTAGGAATTTTGAAGTTCATCCAAGAATCCTTGGGACAAAAGCAAATGCTGCCCTTTACACTACCACTAACAGTAAACTGGTTTTGGGGGCCTTCATTATTGACGCTGGTGATACTTATAGCCTGGTTAGCAAAATCAACAAGTTCAAAAGATACAAATAAAGACAAAAGTATGATATCAGTGTTTTAACATGTGTTCACTTCTTGTTTTTTTATGCCAGACAGATTTTGAGTGTTAACAAATGTTTACTCTTTGTGGGGTGGGTGAATATTTTAAGCTCCACAGCCTTTTA
Organism: Xyrichtys novacula; assembly: GCA_962446985.1. Taxonomy (NCBI): domain Eukaryota; kingdom Metazoa; phylum Chordata; class Actinopteri; order Labriformes; family Labridae; genus Xyrichtys; species Xyrichtys novacula. Next base: position 10,808,972 of record OY660876.1, on the reverse strand, counting down.
TTTCCATGTGTGCTGACTGATTTAAACTCAGTCATTTAGCACCAACAGTGAAGGCATGAGTGCAGATCCTCGTGCCAGGGGCCTTTAAACAAACAGCATTAGTGACTGTGCTGCCTCAGCCTCGCACGGCGTTTAGGAGCTTTAATACAATATTAATGACCATCATTTCTTTGATGCCTACTTGATATGAATCTTAATAATCATCAGTCAGGTTTCTGATGATTTAACGTGTCATTAGAAGTTCTGTTTGGAAAGGAATAGTTTTTTTTTTTTAATAACCTGAGCACATGTAGTCTCTCTGCTCTCATTTTTATTACTTCTTCTACTCTCTGTTAGTTTTCTTTAAATATTGTCCTTCCATATATCCCAAAGATTACACGTGTGTATATGCATGTATCTGTGTAAGTGTGTGTATGTGTGCAGTGGGGGGTGATGAATGCATACTTGAGAGGTAACCACTGGGGGTGGGACCCCCTGGCCTTTAGGATGTCAGCATAATGGAGTAAAACTTTCGGACCTTATTGAGCTCCAGGGAGACCCCATTCACTGCGGACAGCAACCCAGCCTCAGACCATTATCTTAGGCTAAAATGTTTTGTTCTTTCTTCAGCCTTCAACAGAGCCGTTAGCACCAAATAATGAACCCCTCTGCATGGATAGACTGCCAGCTTCTCTTTTTACATTTATTTACTTATACTTGAAACTGAATAAGAGGGACAAAATAAAGGAAAACTAAGGATGTCTGAATTTTTTAAAAATGCATAAAGCTACTTTCCAAAACATAAAAACCTCTGCACTGAAAACAAATATTTGCAATATTGTAAATATTCTCCTTTCATGCTTTAACTTCAAGTTTATTTAAAGAAGCTCAAATGCTCCAGGATTTACATTTCATGCTAAAAGAAGTTTATAAGAATTCAAATTAAGAAATGGAAAGTTGAAAAAGCAAATGCAATACCATGCATATGTAGTGTAAAAATTTGGGATTCAGCTGGAAACTTTGAATGTTTTGGAGTTACTTGTTTGAGTGGAAACATTTTTAGAGCAAAATTGCAGCAAAAGTACAAAAAGTACAACCAGCCGTTTAAAAATCTTGAGATACTTTTAAATGTGCCTGAAAAACTCCAAGAAAAAGAAAAAGGTTATTTTATTTCATTAAAAATCCTTGTTACTACTTTCCCACAAGCTAAAATAACGAATTCTAGGTTTCAAAATAAGAGTCATTGTCACCTCCTCTCATAAACATATAGTCCTCACTTTAAATGAAAAAGAGGTAAGGGATATTTTTACAACAAAAGCCTTTGGAGGGTGTGAAAGGAGCCCCCCTCGTACTCCTAAACGCCTCGACACAGTTGGAGTTTGCCCCCTCCCCACTTCCCCGGGTCACCAAAGGCATTGAAGTTTTAAGGGGCTGCCACGGCAGATTACTCCACACAGCTGTCCCAGCACCGTGGAAATGAAGTTATGCCCCTTGTCAGCTATGTTTTGTGTTCCCCTCCTCCTCCTAGGCCCTCAAACTTCACACCACTGCTCTCTGGCTGGGCTGCAGGAGGGATCAGGGGAGGTAACCGGAGGACAATTCCTATCCAGCCATGTCTGAGAGGGGCGATCTGATTGGTTGATTAACTATTCCTTCTTTGCATCATTATTCAGAGAGGCCTGAAATCCCTGACATTCAACCCAGTGCAGCCCCTCTCCCATAACAGCCCCTTCCCCCATGAACCCTCAATCATAAATCAACCCCTCCTCCACCTTTCCCACCTCTCTTAAAGCTCGGGGCGCTGCTTTCCTCAAGTCCACCCCCCAAACCTCCAATTATTGGGGGTCACCGAGGTTTTACTACTTCACTTTGTTTTTGCCAAGTTTGTTTACCTTTGGTTAAAACTGAATGGTAACTCTTGGGCATATTAGCAGATAACTGTGCGATAATCTTTAGATATGAAATAATACAACCTTTAGTCGAAGAGTCAAACTTCTTCGGTCCATCCAGAACTTTTTCTTCACAGTTAAATGAAGCTATGGTAATAGCTTGCATATGTTTGCCTCTGCTACAGTAGGTGCTGATATATCCCCTTACAAGTAGTTACAACTAAATACAACTGCCATGGTGTTTTAACACTCTGCAACCAGGATGTAAACAAGCACAGTGACGGCTCACAGTGCGCCGCAGTTCAATCTAGAAACCATTGCCTGGACAGGAACTGTAGCTAAACAAGACGGCACATGAACACGTGTGCAGGTGAGCACAGCCCGATCTCTGAACTTGCTTGAATTCTTAGCCTTTATACAAGGCTCTAGTAATTCATCAGTGTCCATCAATACCTAAAGTAGCTGATGCAAATGAGAGGAGGATTTTTTCAGTTCAAGTTTAGTGAACATGAGTACACTTAATTAGAAGCAAGCCCCTTGTAGGTCTGAAGTAGCTTCACAACGTAACAATATGTTACAATTAGCGATGGGATGCCGTGTGATGAAATATGACACAATTTGATATGAAGCACTGCAATATGATACAATTCCATATGATATGATGGGGTGTGATTTGGTACAATATGATGCAGTACAATACATTGCAATGGAATATGTTATGTAACGTTACGATCCGATATGATATGATACAACCATAGACTGTATATAGAAAGGACGCCGTCTGCCTCCTCGCTGGGTAAAGTCACTCTGAGGACAGCACCCTCTGGTGACAGGTTGCAGTATAGGTCATAAATCCCACCTCCTCCAGCAATCCCTATAGAGCTGTGGACAAACTTTAGAAATTTATTACACAGAACATACACCCCCACACCCCCTCCACCCGCTTGCGATGTTGACATGTAGTTATTGTAAGACTGGTTTGTGCTCAAGTCCTCTTTTTTCTGTACAGCTCCATTTTTAAAAGTTATTAGGGGGTTCATGTTTTCTATGATTGACACCGGATACAGCCTATGGGCGTTCAAGGATTGCATAGCTCACCCAGGGGATACACTGTTTGAGCCGAGCATCATCACAGCAACTCTCCTGCTAAATGCGCACAATGCTACAGCGCAAGTGGTGGAGTGCGTGCATGCTACTGCACAATGTTGGTTTCAGGAAATAGAGAGAAAACGCAGAATTTCAGAGAGCTTTTTGGCTTCAAATCCGTATACTGGCAGAAGGCGGAACCAAGTTGTCCATAGTATATACAATCTATGGATACAACACAATACTGAACAATATGATTCGATTTGGTACAATACAATGCAGTATGTAACGTAATAATAAAATACACTAAAATACAATAAAATACAATACAACATGCTGCGATACGGTATGATGCAATATAAATGACAGGAAGATATGACAAAGGTTTTATTTATTTATTTATTTGAAGCAATCCAGTTTTCAGTGGAAGACTATTTGCTGCTAGCTTAAAAGTAAGGTCATACTCAGACTGGATGATATGAGATGGGTCAGACAACACTCTGTGCCCACGCCCCATGGCAGGCATGTTAGAAATTGACTGGAGGCAGAGGTTTTTCAGTCACTCTTGTAACTTTCATCAAAGTCTGAGCAAATCCAGAAATCTAAGATCATAACTTTGCAGAGAGGTTACCATACCACACTCAGAAATCTTGGTAGAAATGTAAAGTTATTGTCAGCCAAATTAAGTCCTAATTAGGACCTAATAACTTTGACCAATTGAAAGTCAATGACAGACTCAAGCTCAGGGGAAGATGTGTGTTTGTTTTTAATGTAACCTAGAAGACAGAGGGCTCAGGGAGGGGCAGAGTGGAGGTTGGCCAAGCAACACTTTGAGTTATGATGAGGTAATTTTAATGATGTTCTGGTCCCCGCACCAAAAGCCCCAGTCGCCTCTTTTCTGTTTCAGCATGGGAAAAAAAACACAACATTCCCATTTTCCTCCAGTGCCAAAAGTTAATTGAAAACATTTCAGGGCAAAGTATAGTCTGGGGCCCCCATATGATCCTTATCCCTTCATTCTCCCCAACAATAATAAAAAGGCATTACAATTATTAATGGTTGCAGCAGGGGCCGGCTCTCTTAAAGAGACAGTGACAGGCTCTTGCCTCTCATAACAAAGGACCAGAAATGCCTTTACCGGGAGGCTTTGCTGTTTTTTTTCAAACAATCCCTGCCATTTTGGGACTTATTTGGGTCTGTATTTTTATGACTGTTTAAAGCATAATGTTGGCTTATGTTTTTTACAAGTTTTATTCGATAATAGTGTGCCAAAGTACGCCAGAAAGAACCACTAAACGGCCGAGTTTGAGTGACCTCACTTGCACAGATGAACGTATCCGTGGATAGACTCTCAGCAGGACTTAAACCAAGCAGTAAAAGCTAAACGTTCTCACATAACTCCTCCGTCTTCCCCTCAGATAGCTGTCTCCTCCCGCTCCCCCCAACTCCCTGAAAGGAGGTGACAGCGAGGAAAAAGAGTGAATGAAGTGCCCCTGCATTGTTTCGCTGCACCATTGTGTGTTTTGGATCTCCATAATAGAGGTGCCACTCGACTTCTCCTCCAATCAATGGGCTGGAGGGCCCATCTCTACTTCCAGTGAAAAGCAACATGGCTGCCCTCAATGGTTTCAAGACCTATTATCACAAGTGCAGGAGGGGACACTACTTGGCTTTATTGTAAGTGCAGAGGGCTGACTGACTCATAACATTGGCATGTAAACTGACAAATGTACTCAGCTTATTACATCTGTGGCAGACTTTAAACAGCTTTAATCAAAAACCTAAGAAACTTAAACTTGAACCTAATTTACTTCATAAACCTTATCTTCCATAATCCAACAAACTGTTGGGAGGTGAAAAAATATAAACTACAAAGCTTGTACTCCCTGGTTTGCAACTGCATGGATTGATCAACTTTTATTTAGAAAAATACAAAAAATGAACTCATTGGTACTCAATCGAGACCAAGGTTTGGTAATGAAATGTCCAAACATTCATCTGGACTATTCGAGTAATTATTGTCCAAAATCAGTTTTGATAGTTCGATACTTAGGGATGCATGATATTGGACTTTTGCCAATATCTGAAACCCCAATGTTTTAAAATATCTCTGATGAAGCAATACAATAACATCAATAGTGATATCAATATTTATGCCTATATCTATACCAATAACCACATCTATATCAGTAGTTATATCAATGCTGATATTGATACTGATAAATACCTATATGTATAATGTTTAGAATAGATAAGATTAGATACAACTTTATTTCAGTACCGATATCAACAATCATAACAATGCTTTCATCAATACTGATATTAAAACTTATATGGACAATGATATCGTCTTTATCAATACTGAGAGCCACACCAATGTTGATACTGATACTAATACCTACATGGATACTGATATCAATAACTATATCAATGCCTTTCTCAATACTGATATTTATGTCTATTTGGATACTGATATCTACACCTTTATCGTTACTAATAGCCACTTCTATATTGATACTGATATTAATTCCTATATGGATGCTGATATCAATACCAATATCGTCACTGATCAGTGACTTTTTATACTGATATTGGTTCCTATATTGATACCGGTCCCCCCCATATCAGTACTAATATCAATACCTATACTTACACCGATATCAGCACCTGTATTGATACTGGTACCAGTACCTATATTGGATCTTATAGCTATTCTGATACCAATAATGCCCTTTATTGATATTTACATAACCCCTCCCCCCAAAACAACTACAAATATCCCCACAGAAACATATTTTTTCTTAGATTCATAAATTTGCCCAGAATTTTAGGTTGTGTGAAATGATGGTCTCTCCTTTAACACTCCTTGAATATGTGTTTGGCACATGCTATGTGCACCATAGGCCACAGACAAAGGCTGATCACTTTGAGAAACAAGTAACTTCATTATTCTTTTACAGTTACACAGCAAGGATTCTGGATTTGAATAAAGCTATTAACTTCTGAACCTCAGGGACATTAAAGCTATAGTAATTTGAGTTATGAAGACAATGTCAAATGTACTGCAATAAATACACACAGCAATTAAGTATATTTAATTGTAAACATAGTTTGGTTAGCTGTCTTAATGGTGAATGGCTAACATATGCCTAAAAGTGATGACACAACCTGTTACCAAATTAAAACACTAATATAACACACTGCTGTTTCAGTCTGCGTATTCTCTTATTTGTTAACATCAATACAGACAACTTGCAGCTCAAACATTTGCTTGCTTTTGGTTGCTCAGCTATCTGGTTTTAGGTCAGAAGTTCTTCTTGCTCAGTATGAGATCTTTTACTAAAATAAACCAAAGATGGAAGTTAAAGACAGAGCCACACAAACTTAAAAATGAATCACTTTAAAACTCTTTATTTGATGTGTTCGTACATTCAGAGGATTGTGATCAGAATGGGCGCTTCATGTCTCTACTCACCCAAACAAACTGACATTTATTTTCTCTGTGTATCTTTATAAAAACTTCTAACAAACACACGGGGTGAACATAAACAAATGGAAAGAGTGCTCTTTTTTTCCCCCCCTGTTGGTGCTGTGAACCCCCTCAGAGGAGGAGGAGTCGCCCTCTCTGTCGTCTGTTCGAACAGTCCCCAAGAATTAACACTTCATACTTTACACAAACATCTGTGTTTATAAGGTCAAGTGTGTCACTCTCTAGAGCTATCTGGTTTCAGTCGCTGTATCTTTTAATACTCTGGGAATTTAGACACGTTTCAGAGGCTTACAAAAACTTTGGTTTTTAATGACGGGGTTGTGGAGAAAGTCTGTGTACAGCTGGTGGAAGAAAAATGGCTCTGCTTTCACAGCGGGCCTCTGATATGGTCACACAATGGTGAATAAAAACCAGACTTTTGAGGCACTAAACATTTTCCACTCCTCTCTCGTCGTCAGGCAGTAAAACAGCATAAGTCACCTACTGGTACAGTGCAAATCTCATCTCTTATAAACAAATACTTTTACAAAAACATATTTATACAATAAACTGTACAATTTAACTTTATATAGGTGGCACACAAAACATAAGAAAGGGCTCCTTCAGCATTTCAAGATGGCTAAAATTCTGAATATGGCACTGAAATATGAAAAATTATGAAGTGATTTTTGTTGATTCACTGGGGAAATGTCTAGATTGCGAGCCTTAATAGCAGCAACTGTGTACATTTGTGCAGATCAGTAGCAAACAGTTGGATTCAAAAGTTAAGAAGGACAGTTTGTTATATCCCAATGTGATTTCTGTTGGTTCTAAGCGCAACTGTGTTAGCTGCTCTTTTCTTGCATCCCTAAAACTTTATTTGCATGATTTCAGTATGTTTTTCTGGTGAATTTATGCAGATCTGTTGCAGAAAATCAGATGAAAAGCTCCAAACTTTACTTGAGGACAGATTCTGATGTGATTCCTGTTGATTGGCAAGGCAAAGGGCTAGATTTGCATGATTTCAACATGAAGATAATATGGGTTTGTGCAGACCTGCAGAAACCCACATACATATATGACCCCAAAAATGCTGTTCAGTTAGATTCTGATCTGAATCTGTTGATTCATAAGGCAGCTGACTCTCTCCTTGCTCTTCTAGGCACCCCCTTTCATACTAATCTTGTTAAAACCAAAATGGTGGAGAGGACAGTAAACACAGTCTGGCAAAATAAGGAGTCACTTGAGTTTTCCACGTCCTGATAATCCTCCTGATCGATGTAATCATCATCTGAATCCTCCTCAGAGTCTGAAAATCCGCTTCCCGCGAACCTGTCCCCGGAATCCGAGCAGAAAGTCTTCATGCTGACCTTTATGTACTCACAGATGTTCCTGTCTGTGCCATCACAAACACACGTGTCCAGCTGCTGCGCTTTGGGGATGGAGCGCATGTTTGCTATCACCCTGCGGCACCCGTCCGAACATCTTTCCCCTCCGAAAAGTTTCCTGCAGTGGAACAAGTAATCCCTCATCGCACCGCTGCAGGACGCGTCCATCTCACACTGCCTCCGCGCCTCCGTGCAGCCCATGGTGCTGGTCCGCGGAAGGCACGGCTCTATGGCTTGTTTGGTGCCCCTGCAGACCGGGTCCATGGCGCAGTCGCAGTCCTCCAGAGCCGGGCCACTTTGGGTTAAATTGAGCTGGATCAGAGAGGATATGCAGTGGCTGGGACACTTTTTACGGTTTCCATTGATTACAGACGCGCAGGCGTACAGGTACTGATCGTAGGCGTAATGGCACTCTGGCTCTCCGTGGCACTTGAGGATGGCTTTCCAGCACACCAGCCGGTGACTATGGTTTGGAGACCCGATACATGAGCCGATGATTAGAGTCAATATACTGCATATCAAAACCACCACTCGCTCCATCAATATGGCACGATTTGCCATTTCCGGGAAGAATAAGTCTTAAAAACGTCAGAATTCATCAGGACTTCTGTGAGGTTTCTCCCTGGTGGTTTCGAATCAGGTCAGAGTTTGTGATTTAAAGCCTCGGTGGCAGTAAAAAGTATAAAACAACTCAACAAAGGTGTCCATATCGAGTTAAACATATTTAGTTTCTATTTTCAAAACTTTGAAAAGTTTCCAGGGTTTGTTTTCAGAGGCTTCACGTGGACAAATGTGTGTTCGGCTCGCACAAAGACAACAAAGAGTCCCGAAAAGAAAAAAAGAAAAAACCAACACGTTATTTTAGGGAGCTTGTCTCAAAGTAAAGCGATAAATCCGTGAGTTTAAAGTCACTCTTCAGCTTCTCAGTCATCCTGCATCTTCTCGGACTGCAGAAACTCAGTGATGAATTCTGAAATGATGGGCTGGTTAGGGTCCTACAACAGCCGCGTCTGATTGGTCCGCTGGACTGTTGTGACGATGTCGTCACACGCAGGCAAGTGACGCAAACTGTTGTTTTTAGGCTGAAGGGGAGGAAAACTTTGAAAAAATGGCTGCTGTTATCGTCTTTATTAGTGAAATAAATTTTAAGATTATCGCTACAAGGCTGCTTAACCCTGGTACACTGTTGCTAAAATGAGTAACACCGAAATAATATACCCGAGAAAAAGTACTAGACATCAAAATATATCAAAATTGGACAATACATGACAAATGAAAATAGTTTTCTTTGATTTTTAACTGTGAAATGTGCAAAGGGAGGGGGGGAAAGTGCCATGAGGGGACCAAATAAAAATGCAACAAAATAACTGAAATTAGGCATATTAATGAACAAAAAAATTCCTAAAAAAATAAAAGTAATATTGAAACTGAAACCAGCAATTTCCACTGGTGAAAGGTTTCTACACAGAATTTCACCCCGCTGACACCATGAATAAGGAGATGCTGATTTTGTAAGTCTAGAAGTAGATTTCCTCCTCTGGAAGGACACAATCTACTACTTTTATGGTTAGACCATGTGGCTAGAGACAACTTGTTATCGTGCGTTTGCACGTGAATACATGGGTTCTTGTGAGTTCTCGCTATCCGTAATCCACCACGAAATTCGCCTCACAAACAGATCTGGTAGGTGATATTTTTTTTTGGTAGGATGGTAGGGGAAGGTCCCGCCCTCCTCCGCCTCTGATTGGCTAGAAGTTTGGGGTTCCGATTGGTTATTCCTTATGGCTGTGAAACATCATCGTCTATCAGGTTAGGGTTAGGGAAAGGGGAAGAGTTAGGATTAGGAGATTCAGAAGTGTGATAATGTTTTGTCATGTTCTGTTCGATGTACAGAGCCGACAGCCCAACTCAATATACAATTACTAAGTTAAACAAACCTTAGCTATGTGTTACTCACTAGCTGAAGACCAGAGACATCAACCCTGCAATGGTATCACAGCTGTAGTCGAAAAAGGCCGAGTAAATATGGCAGCCCTGAATGTTGTCAGCCTTGAAATGCAGTAAGATCACCTGCATTTATACACTTAACACTATTGCCAGGTGAAACCCACCCAAACCTACTTTACCCTCTATCACTATTACCGCGTGAAAATCATGTGAACACGTGTCTGTGGGGAAAAGCGGTTTTGGATCAGGGAAACGAATATGCCTTCAAAGATGTCAAAGGCAATGCTAAAGCTAGCCAGAGACCCATGATACTCAGACAAACTCAACATTATGAAAATCACGTAAACATGTTTGGTTGGGTGAAAATCACCCGGTGATAGTGTTCTAGGGTCAAAAGTATCTTGGATTTATTTGTGCTTAAAAAATAAATCCCATTTAATCAATTACAAAAATATTTTGTGCAGCTTGTATTTACCCTCAGTTGGTTGTCATGTAAATGCTGAATGAGGTGCATTTGAAAATTTGGGTTTTGGTCTTGGTGGTCTTGGATTTTAAATTATATAGTCCATCGTCTACAGTCTACAGTAATAGCCCACCCCTGCAGTTGGACCTGTTAGTAATGGGGCACAGTTTCTTAAGAAAACATTAGGATTGTTTTGCTGTCATGCTGTTACAAACAACAGCTGTTATACCACATGTGAAGCTTGCTGTCTTAAACTTTTACACCGTGAAACTTAACCAGCTGTGATACTCCACGCCATTATCACAGAAACCGACACCGATGAAGACATGAGAGCTCGGACAAAAAAACATGGGAGAGTTGGAAAAAGAAACAAATTTTTACTACCTATTCAGGATTACTTTCTGCCACTAATGGTGCCAAAATGTCATAATCTGGAGTTCCACCTTTTGGTCAAGGGTATTTCCTGTTTTCTAACAATACAACACTTGTCAGAAAAACAACTGTAACCACACATTAACTGAAGGGACCCACTGGGGCCTTTAAGCCAACAGAAGAAAGAACAGAAACCAAAACGACTCAGTCATTCGGACATCTTTGTTCTTCTGACCCCGTCACTTCACCACACTATGACCACAAAGATCTGGCAGCTCTTAGGGGCCCCTCAAGCCCCCCTGATTCCAATTAGAGAGATTAGAGAGGAGTCAAGACAAGAGCAGAGGAGTTCCTTAGCCAAATAACCCACACTTACCTCACCCCCCTCCTCCCTTCCCCTCACCTCGTCCAGCTAGCATACCAGAGCAACAGGGTGAGTGCAGACTCAATTTAAGGCAACTTCAAAGAGGAGGTTTGGGGACGCCCAAATGGTGGACTGCTCAAGGCTCATCAAACTTACATGAGACAGATCACTAAGTTAAGTGACAATTTGGTCTAAAGATTGGGTCTGAGGCTGACACTAAAACAGTTGCCAACTTGAATACTGATGTGAAGGCACCTCCGCAAGTCACTCAACGTGATGCATCTTGCTCTTCTAGATTTGCACCAGTTGCATGATACAGACTTCATCACACCAGTCTGCCTGCTTGCCTCAAGTATTCCTGAGTATTTCTTGCTGTATTCTCAACTTCTTGGGGGACGAGCAAGAAAAAACCTGGGGGAAGTCTGTCTGAAAATTTTATCTGCTCACCTAGTTCTCCAAATGCATTTTATAGTGTTTTTGAATGGGGCGTGTGTCTTGTGTTTACAAAAGGGACCATATGGACTCCCCTTTTTGTCCAATTAACAACATTGAAAGTTGGATTTTTTTGAAGTTCACATACTGTGATATGTCTGATGAAGTTTCTAGAAATGGCAGAGCCCATCAAAGTTTCACATAAATAAAAAGCACTGATATGTTACTGACATGCTCTGTAGTGACAAGAGATTCCACATCATTAACTTTGTGGACTCGAATACATGATTTAATTTCACATTTTCCACTTTTGGCGTCTACATGACCATTTCCTAACAACCATATTTCTGTTCGTTTTCCAACTGGGCGACACTTGACGACTTTACGAGCTCCATTCGAAGGCAGCTGTATACTATTTAAAGGAGAAATTCCAAGTTAGCAGAAGTGGTTATGATAGTTTGGCACACTTTGGAGTATAACATTTTCCTAACTTTAGTGCAAAGCTTGGATACTAATGGAGACACGCTCCTCATAGCGTATGGCCTATAACCTTCCTCCTCAGGGAACTAAAGCACACACCCTGCCAACACTTACACTTCACTTTTAAGAAGTAGTTCATAATGCATAGCAGAACCCAAATCCCATCGGTGTTGGATCGCAGCCAGATAAGAACAACAGCCAGATTCAGTTGAGCCAGAAGCTCTGTCTGATGGAGCCTGCAGCTGCTGCTCTCCCCCAAACTGTACCTCTTAAATTACTTCGATACATCACTGTGATTCTTTGCCCTGGTAGCAAACTTCTCAGATTGTTTTAGGGAGAAATATGAGGCCGGCTCTCTCCTCCATTCTTGTCCTCCATTTATTTCAAACTGGTACCTCCGGATATGTATCCTGTAGATGCGGTCGTTCATGGCGACTTGCATATAATAGCGTTTCCAGAATTGGAATGTGGTTCCCGGGAGTAGATTTGTAAATGCTCATGCAGAGACAGACGTGCTCTTCAGTTTGTCTCCACTGCTGTCAGAAGTCATTACACACAAGCGGCTACAAGCCACTGAACTTTGTATTCAAGTGCTTCCAAGCCCACAGAGAGACAGAGAGAGACAGAGGGGAGGGAAAGGAGTCAATTTTTGAGAGCTGCCAAGTGTTTTCTGCCTGCATTTTTTCATTTTTCTGTCTCCTGGAAAACTTTCAGATGTCTGTCTTAGATATGTTCATATTTTCTTCATTCTTTCAGCATGAAAGAAAGAAGCTCTCACGCTTTTTGTTAAAAACACGAAAATAACTTCAACTTTTGGTGAATACTCATGGCATAAAAATGCACTATGGCTGTCGTCTTCAATTGAGCTAAAACAAATCTGGTACACAGAGGAAGATCAGACAAGACAGGAAGGATTAAACCGTCCAGATTTGAGTAATTTTGGTCACATTTGTACCAACAATCATGACCTGCAGAGGATACACATTCTAATCCATCAGCAGGCTTTGGATCGATTCGGAAAACCAGTCTGTATGGAGAGCAAAATCGAGCAGAATGCATACCCCCATTATGATATTCCACTCCACTGATAAACAGCATGTTAGTGCAGTATGCTATTATGTTGTAGCATGGTACCACATGTTTTAAGACTGAGTGTATCCCTCTGGAGGGACATGGAGACCAGACAGGAAAGGGATTTGTCTTTGAAACCAGAACAGAGTTCAAACGTGGGTCATCCCGGCTTTGAAGACGCTAAATGTACTCAGGAAGTCAAATTCATCCGGGACATGCTATGATGTGAAGATAGGCAGTTTTGTTGAATTTGTCTCCAATCAGTAGGACTTGTCAGATGCTAATCTTTGACTGGTTTCATGAGGTAGATTAACACTGCGGTGGGGCGCAAATCTGGATAATGTTACAGACAGATTCGTGTCTTGGTTGTTATTGTTTCACTTAGGGATTCAGCAGGAAACCAGATGGGGCTGTAAAATAGATCCGAACAGAGAGTTAGACTCCAGACGGGGAGGAAGACGCTGGTTTAGCTTCTACAAAGGAAAGGTAATTGAAATTGGGTGCTGCAGCAGATTAATGACACCTGCAGTAAAATCTGTGTTGTGGAGGACAATGGAAACCCTCCAGGGCTGATTAGGTTTTCAGAGCAGAGACTTCCCAACACTGGTCAGGTAATGAGAAGATAACAAAGCCATTTCTCTGAGGAACAAAGATAGAAGAAGAAAAGAGCCACACACAGTCTGACACAATAATATCACCGAGGGTATCTGTTCCCCAGCAGGAAATGTAAAGAGATGAGTTTTGGCATTTGTTTCTCCATGACTGTCTGAAGTCTGATCACATTTCTCCTCAAGAGTGAGCCACCGTGATCTTGACAAAGAGAAGGCATTGTTGTCTAGATTAAAACTTTAACAAGAAACTAGAGAGAGAAAAAGACAGATACATTACAGAAGCTAAAAAGAAAAGGAAGTTTAAAACTCTTGTGAAGTTTTTAGCTGGTTATGAAACAGACTGGGGTCAACAGTAATGCTTTTTATGATCTTTAAATATAAACCAGGCCATCATCCAATCAGTGCATTTACATGTAGTTCAAGAGTAGCTTCTGGTGGCATCTTTGCATTTTTATATGGAACACTATTTCATAGGTACTTTAAATGGTCAATCTGGAGAGACACCATTTTTGTGGTCCTTTAAAATTTGGTTTAATTCAATGTTGCCATGCTTAAAGACAAAAACCAAAGTTTTAATTTACATAACACAAGGATTTTTTTAACCTTTCCTCCTAGAGGTTAGAGAAAATGTCATTGGAAGAGATAACCCTTCAAAGTTTGGCGTTAGTCCCCAATAATCAAAAGTCAGGGCCACCCCAGTCCAAAAACTCTGGCCCCACCACTGTCGTTCATCTGAAGGGATCATTTTCTAAACTTCAGGCTGATAGGCCGTGAGTTGTAAAAAGTGGTATCTCATTTTAGCTTATTAACAATTGGTTTGAATGAAAGGATGCAAAAATATTCCAATATAACAATGTTAACATATTAAAGTCATCTTCTATAAACTGTATTTTTTTCCTGTTTGGTTTAGGAGGCCTGTGGTTAGCAGTTAAATCCTTTACATATACTGGATATTATATAGTTATTGTCTCTCATGTCCTACAAGTCAAAGAAAAACTGACTCTAAATCAGAGGTCAGAGCTGTCCTCAGTGTCGGCAACCACATACATGCCTTTTATCTAAACACACCACCCTCTGTAAGGCGCTGCAGCAGCGGTGGTCTGCTCAGACTGTCCCCATCCATGACACCATAAAATAAATAACGATGATCTGACAGGACTATTTCCCACTTCCATAGACAAATACCACAAAACACAAGGTTACTACTGTACTTGAACCACTGTGAATAAAGATTAAACCCTTTTGCAGAGTCATATGCGCTGAGATTTATTTTATTCTGTCGATTTGGCAGCTTTTTTGCCGAGGCAGACACTTTAAACGAAGCAGCCGTCAGGAAAACAGACATCATATGAGCAGAGGGGCATTTAATAAAAAGTTCTATCAGAGGTAAACTTGAGAAACGGTCGAAGAAGTGCATTGCAAGCATTAATGTTGCCTGGTAACGTAACTTTGAAGTAAACATTGGTCTCTTTTGCCCTTACACTGCAATAAAAATTTCTTGGATCCAACTTGGCATCAATACACCCACATCGGTTCAGGTTTCTGTCTAAGTAACGACACAAAACTGACAGTGTAACAAGAGAAACGGAGGAGAGGTTTCCATCCTGTACCAAAGTCACTCAGATGTCAGCTTGATTTCAAGAATTTATGGCGTGAAATGCGGTCTTGTAATGGGAAACTACCAAGGAAACCTCTGTTTTCAGTGTTACCTCCAAAATAAGAGCATCTCATGCGGCCGGGGTTTGACTCTTGAGTGTCACGTACAAATATGGGTCCCTTCCACAAATGTTGAGTCAGTATTTGGTTTAGAATTTAGCTCACTTTCAGGGTGGTCTTGGATTCAGAGTTTATGTTGAATTTAAACACAGGCCCTCTGAGTCTGCCTACTGTCACCATTCTGAGAAAAGCCATGCCGATCAGTTAAACAAGAGATGAGATGGTGGGCTGAACATGGAGTCTGATGACGGAGTTTATTGAACTGTTTAATGGTACACAACCTGTTAGAGATAATCCTGTTTATAATGGACGTCATTGGCTGAATAGACATAAAGATAACAGATAGTTTTCATCTTTTTCTTATGAGCTTCTGTGTCCTGCAGATACACAGGCAGCTGTCTTTTATGGTCACATTTTGGGCTGTGCATTGAGTAGAAAAGGTGGGATGAGAGACAACTATTTCAAGCTTTAATTGAATACAGTTCCCTAACTTATGTGTATAAATACATACATAAATTCCAGCCCTTTTCTACAGAGTTTTATTTGCTAAAAAAAATACCTTTCATTGTATCGCAGAAGTTGAGCTTTAGTGACCTTTATTGATGTCCAGCTAGCTAGAAACCATGTTGCATGCTTTTCCTAAATTGTCTGCCTCTTTGTGAAAAAAAATGAAATAATATAAAGGAATAAATAGAGATGCTTAAAAACAGAAAAGACTTTGTACGACTTGTGGCCAAGTGAGGACCACCAAGTAGAAAATACCAATATTGAATATTGAAGCCAATATGGAAGTCCTTATAACTGCAGTTTCTCATGTGTCCACTGGAGGCAGCCTTCAGAAGTCAAGGAGACCTTATTATCAAACTATTGTGTATTTTTCCAGCAGAAATCAACATGTTTAAAGCAACAACTAAGTCTGTGTCTGACTTGACTGACTGGTCATTAACCAGGAGGCAAAAGGCCCAACAACTCTGCCACTTTGCCTCTTGCTCGGTCTACTAAAAGTGGTACTGAGTCAACATTTTCAATATGGCGACCACCATCGTCCGGCTACAGTTGAGGCATAGAAAACAACCTAAACAACTTAAATCTGCTGTAGAAAGCTAACTCTGCTATTGACAAGAATTGCTGACCAAGCTGGAAACATTTCCTTCAAAAATATTTGAACAGGGAGTCCAAGAAGAAACTCATGCAAGGCCCTAATGTGGAAAACATTGACTGTAACTCAAGCTAAAATGTCAATTTGAATATTTTCTCTAATGATGCTGCTGGAAGAAAAGTTAGGGAATCTTTAAAGCAGATAAAGTGCATCCTGGTAGGAGGGGGGCAACAGTTTTATCCAAAAATTGGTTAAATATTACGGAAAACACCCAACTCTTGAGCATTTTAAGGTTGATCTCAAGCCTTCAGATCCACTGACTTCATGATGTACTTTTATCTTTCAACAAAATGACTTAAAGGGTCAGGGAAGGGGGGAAGGGTTTAGCTGTGAGGTTGGATGCGCTGACAGATCCACCTCCATTAGGATTTATTTGCACGTAGAGTAAACAGAGCTCGTCTGGCCATGGGCTGGGACAGTTAAAGGCTTAAAGTTGTAAACAACAGGTACTGACCTGTTTAGTTTAAGACTAAATAAAGCACCATGATAGTCAGTCTAAAATCGATCTAAAAAAAAAACTCCCTATAGTGCCTTTAATAGTCAGACAGTGACATAGTGAGTCAGTAATCCTAAAAGTTTTCCATTTATTTTGAAAACTTTTTCACCGTGCTGTTATATTAATCCATTTATTTTTCAGACTTGAATAAGTCACCTCATTTTCACACATGAGCACACCCATACATACTCCATACACCACACACAGTAGCAAAGGGACGCAGGCCGGGTTTTGCTTTTCCTGCAAAATCTAAATATTGACTCAGTAACCTATAATCATACACAGTCTGAACACGATGGAAATAAACAAGTGTGTCTGTAACGTGTGAGTGTTTGTGTGTCTCATGGGCTCTGAGGCCCCCTGAATGCTGACACTAACAAAACACATATAAAACAAAGGAAGTGGTTGAGTTTTTATTGAAAACCAGACAATATGGATCCCGTCCAGCACACTGTAGCTGCTTAAATTATTTTTTATTCCCTTCATACACAAAGAGGCTCTTTTAAGAGCACTGAGCCTTCAATTTCTGATCAAACATCTGCTATCAATTCATATAATTTAGCTTTCATATGACTCACATACTGTATTCAAAAGGTTTAAAATTGCCAAGAAAACGCTCAGCAGAAAAAAGGCAGTAAAAATTCCATTATGTTCTCAGAGGAGCTTTTTCAGATTAGATGCCAGGTTTCCAACTGATGGCAGCTGCCAGAGATCCACACAAATGTTCTATTATTGTGCCGTAATGTTATTAAAGTTTCATTAAGTTTCATATCTGAATTATTCTTCATTTGCAGGGAGCCGCAGTCCAGCATTGTGAAAGACAGAAACAAACTGTGTTAGCAGACTTTGAAGGCATTGTTGTCCCTTAGAGCTGTAATGACTACTTACCCGAGGAAAGTGATTGATTGGATGAGGCTTTTGTGTTAGCATAATGTTGGATCTTTTTTGTTTCTCTCCCTCTCTCTGTTAGTTTTTATGGCTCATTAGTATTGTGGCAAAGCTGAAATATTTTGGAGTCTGCCAGGGCCTGTCGGGGTGGGCTGCTGATGCTCACAATCAAAGAATAATCATACGTGGCAAACAAGCAAACATAGCCTCAAAGAAATGGAAGTTTCTGACGGAATAAAGTTCATTTTGTCTTAAGTTAGTATCACACACATGTTCCTTTAAGTTTTAGGATTAGTCCAGGGCTGTTTTCAAATATATGTTTTCTTTCTTGCACGACCATAGCCTAGCAGACTCTCTTACATGACCTCTTGTGTTAAAGACAATGAATCGCTAACATTATTTAGGGTGACCATATTCTGAATCCCCAAAATGAGGACACTACTATTCGAGCCGGAGTCATGGAGTTGCACGTAGTAAATTTTGAGGGGTTTTTTGGGTCGGTTCAAGTGTCTTTTACGCGCCTCTAACTCATAGCCCAGGCTACACATTTTCAAAACTTCCAAACAAAACCCTGGACATTTGAAGGACTTCATAAACTCCCCAGATAAGGCCGGACAAGGCCAGACAGCCCACCAAAAAGAGAACGTGTCTGGGTAAAAGAGGACGTATGGTCACCCTACATCATTTCATTAAGGAATATTCTTACTTACTTTCTTGCCTAGCTAGCTAGCTTGCTAATGAGAGTTCAGTGTGGTTATAAGGAACAAGAGTAACCCAGTCAGGGCTTCTCTTCTCAACAGTCACATAAATAAAAGTGTATAGAGTCCATATAATATAAATACAGTCATTAATATAGCAATTCACCTCAGGCATGTCTCATATACAGCAAATATGCTAAGC
Organism: Xyrichtys novacula; assembly: GCA_962446985.1. Classification (NCBI taxonomy): domain Eukaryota; kingdom Metazoa; phylum Chordata; class Actinopteri; order Labriformes; family Labridae; genus Xyrichtys; species Xyrichtys novacula. Next base: position 10,790,262 of record OY660876.1, on the reverse strand, counting down.
TTAGCCGACTGGCTAATGTTATCACGCTCATATTTACATTGTAGACACGATAATATCTAGGGTCCTCTTTTACTCGGACATGTCCTCTTTTTAGGGGGCTGTTCGGCCTTGTCCAGGGTTTTGTATTGAAGTTTAGAGTTTGTGTAGCACGGACTAACTGAGTTAGAAGCTTGTAAAAAACACTCGACCCGACCTGAAAAACCCTCAAAATTTACTACGTGCAACTCCGCCCCACGTAGTAGAGTCAACTCTTTGGGGATTCAGAATGTGGTCACCCTCTAATATCAGTCCTTTAACGTAACCTCAGTATTATGTGAACAAGCTGAATAAGTTGTTTTTAATCATGGAGTCATAAGGTACCAGACACACTGAAAACAGCGAAAGGTTAAGAAAATCTGTCTGGCATGATAGGTCGTCGTCATAGTTACTCAATCTTTTTTTACAGTTTGGTAATCTGAAAGTTTCATAAAAGAATGATGTCTTTTTACTTCTTCCGAGACATCTGCACTGAAATAAGAAAATCCCATCATGTCTGAATGAAGCATAATAGGAAAAAAAGGGCAGGAGAGTTTGTTCATATATACTTGTGTCAAATGAGAGAGGCTGGATTCACATTCTGATAGAGCCGTAGAAGAAGTTGAAATAAGTTTATCTGGATGGCAAAATAAAACAACAAATGATATTCGTTTCAGATTGTAACGTGGATTTTGGATGTGGATGTGGAGGATGCATTTAACTTTCATTATTTTTCCAACATCAGCTGGTTCCTGTCCAATTGGAGATACTGTGTGACTGTACAAAAGACCCCAACTCATCAATTCTCTTCAGGCAACTCATTGAAAAACAAGAGATTTTTTTTTTTCACAAGGGTTTATTTAAAAAATACAAAGTTTGGCTGAACAAATAACACTTACAGCACCAAGATGGTTTAGGCATAGTGTGAGGCAGACTCTGCAGGCCCAGTAAAGTGCATGGTGCCTTTACACTCAACCATGAAGGTCCTGATTGAGCCCTTTGATTTTCCACCAGCACTAGACATGTCCCGCTGAAGTCAAAGAGGCTGAAAAAGACAAGATCACGTTTTTCATAACCACAGACTTTTTAAATCCCGATTTACGAATGACTCTGATGAATAATGAAGTTTGTTTTACCTCATTTGTTATGCTTCTTACAGATTTCCAGGTACTCCTTCACATCGTCAGGAGATCCCAGGACCACAGGGACTCTTTGATGGATGGAGGTCGGCTGGATGTCCAGAACATTCATAGACCCTGTCGTGGCCATTCCTCCTGCCTGCTCCATGATGAAGGCCATGGGGTTACACTCGTACAGGAGCCTCAGCTGGGAAAAAGATGCAGAAACAGGCGTGATTTTAAAGGAATGTCCACAGAAATGATGAAAAGTGCTTTTTTTGTTTTTACTTTAACTTGGCATGATTGTTTAAAAACACATTGTTTAACCCTAACCCCCCCCCCCATTGCTCTCACCTTGCCCTTCGGACTTTTGACATTAGCGGGATATAAAAAGATTCCTCCATACACCAAAGTCCGGTGAACATCAGCCACCATTGAGCCAACGTATCTGCTGCCATATGGTGCAGAACCATCCTAGAAACACAAAAACCATTATGTTGTATATATGACTCAAAACAAGTTGTACTCAGTTATTTATACCACAGATCGATCGCACACATGTAGACTCCTACTGTAGACTCCTCACCTCTGGGTATTTCTTCTTCTGCAGGTATTCTGTCACATCTGGGTAAAAATGCTGTGCGTATCCTTCATTCAAACTGTAGATTTTTCCCTTTTTCTTGATCTTCACATCTCGATCTACCAAGATGAACTCACCGATTGCCTAAAAAGAAACCACAGCTATAGAAATGCAAACTGACAGAACCAAAACTACAATATCTTGTGTGTTATATTGTTGAATAATGGTGCCGCAGTTAAAATGAAGTCTTACAGGGTCGAGCATGAAGCAGTTGACTCCCTGACCGGTGGAGAGGACCATCATGGTGGCGCTGCCGTACAGAGCATAACCAGCTGCGACGATGTTTCTGCCAGGCTGCAAGGCGTCAGCCTCAACTGGCTCATCATCAGTTGTCTATGGAGCAGAGTCATACACAAATAAATGTCATGAAAAACACGAAACAGGCACACTGCAAGGGTTTACAGGGGAACCCATGACCCAGAGGGACTTTGCAAGCATATGATCCTTTTTCAATGGATTCAGGTTCCTCAGACCTGGAAAATCTGTTACCTAAAGTGTAACTGTAAGTCCCTTTTTTTTCTCAGATCATTGTCAAGCTCTCTTTCATCTTCCAGGAGGTCTTGAGATCATATTAGAATAAAAAGTCCTCTGGTATGTGACGCTTTACTCACTGACACTCAGAAAACGACTATAGCATTCTGCGGTAGGTAAAGCAACACCAGTCATAACTGAAATCTGTAATATATGCTGGTAATCTGCTGAAGATGTACTAGAGTGAAAAGTAGTTTAACTCTAAGTTAAGTTCTGGATCTGAGAATACGTATCGTTACAAAACTAGACCACAATCTTAAAAAAACATCTGAATGGTGAAGGTCTAGAAAAAAATATCAATAGATAAAGTCATGGTGCATAAGGAAACGGGAATCATACAAAATCATTGAAACACAGTGGTTGGTGACCTTTTTGTAGATGGCGAAAATTGTTCCAATGGAGACGAGACAGTCGATGTTTGAAGAGCCGTCCAGTGGATCAAAACACACAATGTATTTCCCCTGTCAGGTGAGAACAAATGAATTTATCAGTGTCACATATATACAAATAAAAAAATATTGTATCGCATTGTAACCCACTGTATATGGTGTAGTACTGTCATATATGGAATCAAACAGTATTTTACTGGATAACTCTATATCACCCTGTATCATTTCATGCTTACCCTCTGATCTGGATCCACGATGATGGCCTTCTCGTCTTCCTCTGACACCAGCACACAGGAGGTGAAGGAGGACTTGATCATGTTGATGACCAGGTCGTTTGACAGGACATCCAGCTTCTTCACCTGGTCTCCTGTCACGTTGGTGCTTCCGGCGATGCCATAGCTTCAAGGTTAAGAAGAGAGGCACACGCTTGATTGAAACTACGTGAAATGCATCAGGATTTTAAAAAAAAAAAACTGCAATACAGCCTCTTTAAAATTACTTTTGCACAGGATGTCAGTTAATTTTTGTTTAGATGTTCTGCAAGTACGGAAAGTCTGAAAATCCCATTATCTTCTTGACCTTTGCCCTGGCTGAATGTACACTACATGCACGGAGTTTACCTTTGACCAGGGCCAATAAGTAGAAACTGCTTCACTGTGAAATGTAGATGACTTACTGATCTTACATTGTTCTTTTCAGAATCAATATTTATGACTGGGTAATGTGCTGTAACAGAGGTGGTTTTGAATCTTGCAAACTTTGAGTTTTAAGTGATAAACAGTGATAATCTAGCTGTTTGTTGGTGTTTATCAGGATGCAAACTAGTTTTACCTTCCACAGATGCATATTTTATCTTCTTATACTCTAAACGTTACATAAAATCCGAAAAGGTGAATTTACTCACAGGTTAGCGATCCCAGCCTTCCTGACAGCGGTCGAGATGGCTTTGACAGCCGTGCAGATGGAGTTGAGCAGGTTGGTGAGCTCCCCTGTGCCGTGGGCCCTCCTCCCCTCCTCCAGGACAAACCTGGTGAGGGTCTGCACGTTGGTGTCGAAGCCTCCTCTGTCAGACATTTTGCTGTCAGGTGTGGGACTGGGACCAAGTGACTGATAAAGTGAGATAGGTGAGCGCAGTCCAGGAGTTAAAAAGTGGACTCTAGAACTTAGATAGGGGGAAGGGACGGGGGTGTGGGACTCTCCTAACCAATGGAAACTGTCTTGTCTCACCGGCAGTCAGGGGTTGGTTTGATCACTTTTGTGGCTGAGGGTTTAAAAGGGCAAAGTTCAAAAGATAGTGAACACTTTGTTTTGTTTTTCAGCTAACAAAGACCTTCTCCACATCCAAAACCTGCCTGTGGATTTCAGTTTAGGTGCTTCTTTCCCATCTGAGAAGAAAGATTCTGCAAATTAAAGTTGTGGACAATATGTACCACTTTTCACAGGTGCCTTTTAAGAGATGAATTATTACCAAAACAAAACTGCAAAGTTAAGGGGGGTTGTAGTTTTAACCCTAACCCTAACCTTAACCGGGGTGGGGGGGTCAAGTTATCATAACAGACCACCATACAGAGGCAATAGATATATGTTGGACCCTTTTGGTGTTAATGAACATTATGACTTTTGGGGGGTGGGCTTAACAGGAGCAGGCTGGCGAATCCATACACTCAGTAGATGGATGAAATGTAGGTTGGCTGGATATTTACATGTATCTGATAGAAATATGAGAGTGTATCTGAAACAAACTGAGGATGTTAACTGAGGAAGTCTGTATAACTAACTTTATATTTGTGAGGGACAACAAATGGTTTTCTCTGTTTGTTGAGCTAGTGAAGCTTATATTAGCCTTTATGCTAACTATACACTATACTTAGATTTACTTCACTTAGGGGCTGAAACTGGCACAAGCTTTCTGCAAATGCTCCATTATGGCACGCCATTGGGCCAGATGAAGAAAGAATGAAAAAAAAAAGGTTTTACTTTCCTACCATACAAACAAATAATACAGAACTGTAAAAATGACAGTATTTTTATCATTCGATGGGCTTTGTCAATCAGTTTAAGATATAATAGGCCATGACCTGAAGTTATCACCTGGTAGTACCTGAGCAAGGCTAACAACAATCGGAGCTAATGGCTGAATAACACTTTGGTTTGTATCTGGAACACAGTGAACTCAAACGTGACGTCATTCCCAGCTTTGTAATCTGACTTCTGACCTAAATGGCACACATCAGTTTTGGACTCCATGTGCAGAGGCTGAAATCTTTGAAACAAGTAGCCCAGAGCTGACAAATAAATGGTATGCATGTTCACCAGGTGGTGGAGCAAATACTGAGCTGAGTTTTGACCAATAACATCACCTTACAAAAGTCAAACAATATGCAGTGTTTGAATACTAGTCCCAACACGATGTGCTTTTCATTGTAGTGTAGATTTACACTATCACCAAACTATGTCTCTACAGCTCAATATTCAGACATAACATTTTTTATGTCACTGTAATGCATTAGCAAATGCTTTCCAAATAATTCATGCATATTAATTGTGAACTTTAACCTTTTTTATAAAGGTTAAAGATGGCAGGTAACTTTTTTGACTGACTGCTAATTCAACAAACTTAAATCCCCCAGACATAAAGCCACTTAAAGCGACACATCTTATTGCAACAACTTGGATCAGGATTATAAAATTCCTTTCTAGTCAAATCTTGAATCTGGTCTACAGCTTGTCGAGAATATTACTAAGTGCTTTTAAATTCCTTTCCTGCATGATCCTGCAGAAGTGTAAAGTTCAAACCTGCTACTTACAACACTTCCAGTGTGTATGTACTAATAAAACAGTGTTTGCAACATAATCCACTGCTGCATGTGGCCTCTGTGTCAGTGTGTATTTTCATGCATGTGATCACTCATAACTGCCTCTGTCTGGGACTCAGACGTGAAAAGGTAAAAGGGCTTTGCATGATCCTCTTTCAGCTGAAATGCAAGAGACCCTGTTTCACAACAGAGGGCTAGAGTTGAACTTTGAACTTAACAAGACACCAGACATGATAATAGGCTCCTGTATAAGATGACATTGAATGATTAACCAGGTACATGCATGGCTTCCTTGAGTTAATGATAAAAATGTGAGCAGTTTGGCTGGTTTGCACTTGTGAAGCTGCAAAAATAACATTATAGACAGTAGTTTGATAGATTCCCCTCTCAAACAATTTTTTTTTTTAACATAGTTTCAATGAAAAGTGTATTTGTCTCTAAGGCCAAAACTTGCATTTGTATTTTTTTTCTTGGCTATTCTTGTCAAAATGTGCAGAAGCATACATCCAGTTTTGTGGGTCTAGTATCTGCTGCAAAATGCAATTCTCACAAATGGCCACATGATGTCGCCCTGCAGTTAAGAAGCTGATATGAACATATTGAGTGAAGTCTGAGCATTGAATCAATAACCATAATAATAATATCAACAAAAATAAACAACAATAACGATAATGATATCAACAAAAATAATAAACAACAATACTGCTACTACTATGCTATTTTTTTATTCTGCTATGTGTCTAATGTTGAAAAATAAAAAGTAATGAACAGTGTTTTATTTGCTTCTGATAGTGAATATAAAAATTGAGTTTTTGATAAGAAAATAAAGAAACTTAATGGGTCGAAATATTCCATTTTTAACCAAACAGGCCGTGAACGTGTCTTATATTGCAGAGAGGCCCTCATAAATCCACAAGAAAGCTGCCTCACAGTCAAAGAAGATAGTAGTCATGTCGTCCTCTCTGTAATCGATTCAGTTGAAGAAAAGGCATCATCAATATTTCACTAAGTACTTTTCATCACCTGACCAGCTCCCAGGAGCACCTGCTGGGCTTGTTGACAGATCCACGCGCATGCGCAGTCACTATCCTACTCCTGAACCTGCACTGAAAACTTTTGTCTCACATGAATGGCGTTGGTTGAAAAACGTTACAGGAAAGGGGCAAACATAAACCCTCGAGCATAATTAATGGTTTTATTTGATTTTTTTGGACAGAAAGCTTTCGTGAAACATTATTTTTTAACTTTGACATCACTCGAGTTACTTATTGTTGGCTAACATCCTCTCTTCCTGCGCAGGTAAGTTTCATCTCATCCCTGGAAGCTAGCGAGTAATTTAACGACAGTTTTCGCTCCATATTAACAGTGGACCACCAAAATTAATCCACAAACATTCAAGAGATTAAAGTTAAAACCACTTTTTTTATGTTTATGGTTTCAGTTTATTTTGTGTTTTTAGCTCGACCACAAAGAGTCAGGGTTAAGGAGCATTCAGCAACATCCACCTTAAAGTCTCTCTGTTGATACTCAGCTAGTGTTTTGTTTGTCCAATACTTTAAAAATATTTCTTTTTGAAATAAGTTTTTTTTACATTTAAGTTTAACTGAGCTAATTTCACAGACGTCCAAATATGACTTAAGATTTTAATCCAGTGACTATTTTAAAAGCAATGTATGAACAGTTTGTTGTTAAATTTATCCAAGACTTGTTTTTTTCCTAACAAAGGCCACGTATACTGATATACTAACCATACCCAAAGTCAGATATATTTGAGGCAAGCTTCTGCTTTACATGTGTTGATAACCTCCCAATTACATCTCTAGCCAAATACTGGAAGTGAGACAGATCTTATATTTACATACATGAGTCACTTTTAGACAAATGAATATAAACATAACCTTTGTGAACTTGGTTAACGCTCACCTGCTAATGTATAAAGCTATATCTGTCCTCAACATGTTAAACTACTGATTAACAAGTGATAACTAGTTAAGCGAAAAGATATGTTAATATACTTTCTTATCCCAGCCAATGAGAGATTAACGTAAGCTCAAGAAAGCTACTAAAAACCTCATTACAGGAAAATGTTGGAAATAAAAAGCATGGATTGAAAAAACACATTCAAATATGCAGTCATTTCCTTATGCAAGTCAGACCCACAATAACCAATGCCAGAAATAAGGTATGGTTGAACCTTGTTGTCATGACGATATTGTTGCACCATGGCGAGCAATGCAGGTGTTCAACACTTCAAATACATAAACTGTTTCCCCAAGTTTTAAGCTCCTGTGTGGAGTTTTAGCCGCTGGTGATGAAACAGTCTGAAATTTGCACTGATGTCGATTTATGAGCTAAAAAAGCACACCAGACAACCAGGAAGAAGACTGACAATCTTTATAAAGCAAGGCTGTCAGTTTAAAATAAAAATCAGGTTTGAATGAATGTAAAGTATGGCATGCTATGTTTGAATATTCATGCTTCAAGATTCCATTTTATAACTTCATTTTAGGGTTTTCAGTAGCACAACAAACAAGCATGACTATAGCACCCAATGAGACCCAGTTTAAAATTATGCTGTAAAGAAATACCTCAAATTGCAGACAACAGCAGAGACATTTAGTAGGTATTATCTTAAACTTTCACAAGTTTTGCATTCAATCATAGTCCCATCTTTGCCTCTTATTTAGCTATTTATAGTGTGGAGCCCGAAATACTTCCACAAGGCCCTTCTCAGATGTTTTGGTGTCATGATGATCTGCTTCACATATCCTCAATTTTTTGTGGAAAAACATCACTGTACTAATTTACTGAGGTCAGAAATGCATGCAGTGGTCAGGTTACGATGAGAGGGCCCTCTACTGGATTAAATGACAAACTACTTTAAAATGTCCAAATGCACACTTACAATGAATATTTGTATTCAAATGGCTTAACACAGTGTGAATACAAGCCTTTAGATAAAGACCTGTACTATATAGTATATTTTTAAGTCTGCCACCTAAAAAAGGTGTCACACGAGATTTTGCATTTTACAAGGCAAAGATTTAGAATAAGGGATACACTTGACTAAAGCTAGACAAGATTTATCATCAGAAAACAGTTTTTGTAAGTGCAAGTAAAGATCAGAGGAGAGTTGAGATGCAGCGTTTTGTCCACACAAGATGCCAAAGATGACATAGCCAAAAGATACAAAAGTTAATATAGAAGTACTAAGGTCACTGAAGCTAACCTGTCATAGTGCAGGGCTACACAAAAAGGACCGAAATGCAGAACTAAGGATTTATTTAAGCAAAAGCAAAAAGGAAAAGTCCAAATAAAACTTACTCTCAAAATGTCCAACTGAGAAATCCGAACTGGGGATCCAAACATACATTAACATCAACCTACATGCACACACAATGAACCAACAGAGACAGAGGGGAAGACAGGGACTGGGAAACGAGCAACAGGTGAGGCAGACGAGACACAGGTGAAACTCATGGGTGATTAGGGGAGTAAAACCAGACCAGAAACACAAGGAATCAACTACTACAAAATAAAACAGGAAACAATGAGAACTGATCGAAAAAATAAAACACAGAGAAGAGGAGGGAAACAGGGTCAAACACAAACTGAAAACAGTGAACAGAAACACAAGGGGGAAAAAAAGAGAAAATGCACTCAAATAACAAAACAAGGAAAAAACTAAATTAACAGAACATATCATGACATAACCATTGCAGTTTGTTTTTAGGATGTTTAAGTTACGTTGACATAAGGGTTGCACACATATTCAAATTTTATGTCTAAATTTAACTTCTCTGTGTTCCCCTGTCTCTCCACCTTCTTCATCTTTCAGATTCTGTTTTTCACTACAAGCTTGTCTCTGCTTCCCCTCAAGAAGTTTTCCCAAGTCACTCTGGATAATTCATCAAAGAGTCACAGAAATAGTTCTCCGGGTCACTGTGGCTGAATCTAAAGCAAACTTGCCAAACTTCAGCATTCATTGCCTGAAGCTCGGTGTCGTGTTCTCTAGTTCAGTCAGGCTTCAGATACAAAAATATTTTGAATGCCACTGCAGAGACTGCTTGATTTTGATGTTAAGTCTATGTATTAGATATTCACTTACACTTATAGGCCTAGTTTAAAGTATGTTAGGTATGTATAATTAATGACATTCACTGTGGGAGTTTGGTTGTAACACCCTGGTCTGACAGCTTGAGGTTAATCCCTTTATAGATGGATGAATGGATAATCCTATTTACATTTAGTTACTATGTCTAAGAGCTTACAAGCAATATTGACTTTGACAGCAGTGCATAATGGCATTTCTAGTTTTTTAAAATCAACTCTTTCATAATCTTACTCCGTTCTGTCTCAAATGTTTCCATCTTTCCTACATTTCCCTTATCCTCTTTCTTGTTTTGACTCCAAAAGGCCCCACATACTTGCAAAATGCTAGATTTTTTTACACAATAACATCACTCAGCTAATAGCCACAAAGATTTAAGACTGTGCATTCTTTGCTAAAACTAAACTCCCTGAAAGCTCCACATGCTGAGAACAGAAGGTGCTTACCAGTGAGAAAGTGATATGGCATTGCAATGTGGTGAGTCACTCCTGTGCACTGAGGCCTTGCCTTTCGCTCTCTGTACTTTGCAGAATTAACTATTATATGTCATGGCCTGGTATTGCATTTCCTTTATGTAAGCAGCAATGGAAGGTTAGCTGCTATTGACTGCTGGACCCTGGCTTAGAAAGATAGCCAAGGAGTGATGCTGCAGGACCACATGCAGGAAAAGCTCATTTTTTAAGGATGTGTAGCTTTATTTGCATGCATTTTCTTCTTTAATTTGCAGACTTTTTTAAAGATCCAGCTGAAAATAAAGGAAATTTTCTGTTATTGATCTTTGGTGAGTTATATTCATGGCTCAAGGCAGCTACATCCTAAGAAATGTGTCAGGTAATTATAAGTTTTTATCTCCTGATCACTCTAGTTCTTGCTTGATGTGAATTTTATAACTTAAAATTCTGCTATACAATGCATTTTGTTGGTGAGAGTTTTGCTGAGGAGCTGCAGCAAGGAAGTTCCTAGTTTGTATTCCTGCTTTTGGATAAGGGGTTTTCTGTGTGGAGTTTGCATGATCTTGCATGCTTGGGTTCTCACCAACACCCTCCCTCTTTCTAGACAAATAGTTGTTGGGTTATCTGGTTGTTCTAAATTACCCGTAAGCATAAGAGTGAATCGTTAGTTGTCTCTACATACCAGCACTCTAATTGACCTGTCTAGGGCTTACCCTGCCTCACACCCAATGAAAGCTGGGATCTGCACCAGCCCACCTGCCACAGTTATGATTTATTATGGAAATTAAGGCTCTTAATCTATCTGACCACTCAAAGACTCATTCCTTTAAAAATGTACAGCTCTGATCAATCAGAAACTGATTTACAAGTTTTGATAAATTCTTACCGTATGAAGTATTGTTTTTTGTTCACTGGCTGAAATACTTGGAGGATGTCTGTGGTTAGGAGAACCTGCCAAGACCATGGTCAGGCATTTAGAGGGAAAGTTGCAGAGTAATTATAGAGTAGGTTCAGTCTATGCAGAGAAACGTACCATTTGGAGAGAAGTGACTACTGAAAACAGACTGGTACATCCTCTCTGTCCCTCCTCTTCTTGTGGGACAGGCTCAAGGAACTTATAGTCAAAAACACTTGAGGCAGACAGAAAGAAGGCTCCATACACTTGAATAGCAAAGGTTGCCGATGAGCCCATAATACGAAGGTAAGAAAAGTTTAACTATTAGGGCAGAAAGTAGATAATATAATACAGCAACACTTTCGTAAAGCTTTTCTGTGTTATTTTTTTCTGTTATTTGCATTGAGAGAAAAAAAATATATTTTTGTTTTTTGCTGTTTGAATTTCATATTGAGTATTGAGTTTCACACTTAAATCGATGCATGGGGAGAATACCATTTGATGTGTTGTGTAACGTAATCAGGCAGAAATTTGAGGGTTCAAATTATTTGTGTACATTTTAGGATAATAAGACTGAACTTTTTCAGAGCCCAGTGTTTGGAATATATCTGACAGTATTACTGTTGGTCTTCTAGGTCAAAGCACTGAAGAGCAGCGTATCCCCAACTACCTTGGGGTTGACGGCAATTACCCATCAGACGTGGACTACCTAAACTGTGTGGATAGTTTCCAAAACGGTGCCACCATTAAGCGGCTAAGCCTTAAGAGGAGGCCCAGAGTGGCCGTCAGTCATGTGGAAAAACCACAGAGTGGTATTTCAACCAGCCAGTGGCATTCTGCAGAATCCTTGTCATCATCCACTAGTGATGATACAAGACTACTGGGAATGTCCTCTACAACCAGAGGTCGACCTCCTCTTCCTCCACCACATGGCTTGTTATTGGACCACAAACTCTCAAGGAATGAAGGACCAACATCCTCTCAAATGCTTACTGAGTCAAAGCCTCAACCTGCTGCAAGATCCCTTAATTTACAAAGACAAAACCCTGTGGTGGAAAAGACCACAGCGGAGATCCACAGTGCCTCAGATCAGGAGATACCGAGCCAACCTCCACCTCAGCCATATCCCAGGCGACGACTGGCCAGCTTTGGAGGTGTGAGCTCACCTGGGTCGCTTTCCCCCTTCACCGGCCTGGGCGCATATAATCAAAACAACAATGGGAACAAGCCTACAAGCACAGCAAGTGATATGCATATCCATCTTAGCTCATCCCTGGGTGGTAGAGGCAGCATAGGATGCCTCAAGCTAAGCCCACAGAGCTCTGGTAGATCCACCCCAGTTGCAAGTCTCGGGAGCCAAATGCACCTGCAGCATGTCCGTGACCAGATGGTGGTTGCTCTGCAGAGGCTTAAGGAGCTTGAAGAGCAGGTGAAAATCATCCCCATCCTTCAGGTAAAGATATCAGTCCTTCAGGAGGAAAAGCGGCAATTGGTCTCCCAGCTCAAGAATGTGGGTGACAGTGATGAAGACATAACGGAAGACATCTGGAAGAGGGTGCGTAGCATTGAGAGATCTGACACTGAGAACAAGTTAAATACAGAAGAAAGGATGGAGGGAATAGAAAAAACTTTCTGCTCTGATTTCAGTGAGTTCAGGCAACTGACCAAAGAGATGCAGGCATTGGAGTCGACCATCAAGGGTGAATATGTGCCGGCACGTCACGGAAAAGCCCAAAGACCTCTTCATGATAAGACTTTTAAGTCAGTTGCAGTTGGAACTGATGGAGATATAGACATAACTTCCTCTAAAGCCACAAAAGAAAGCAAATACACTCACACTGATCGAGTACAGGTGAGGTCTATTGGAACAGATGTTTCTGAAGTCAATCTTGGCATTTACAAGGAACGGGAAGCAGAGCTTGACACCCAACAGCTAATAATTGGAACCTTAAAGGAGAGAATTTGTTACCTGGAGGCAGAGTTGAAAGAATCAGCTCTGCAGAATGAGATGAGCCGTCTGAAATTGGAGCTCCAGGCTGCAGGAGCCAGGAACAGAGCTGATAAAGCCTCTTTTGCTCAGCCATCCACCATGAGCATCGGCGTAGAGGCAAGGCCCCACACCACTAGCCAGGGAGTCGGTAATCATACCGAACTCCGAGATGCCAGCACAGGAGAGGCAATTGAGGTGAGGACTGTGGGAGTGTCCTGTTGTGGGCCTGCATTGAAGAATGTTAGTGCAGGACCAGATGTTCCCATGAACCACTGGGAGGTCAGGGAGCGAGTGAAGACTTTGGACAAAGGCGTTGGGATCCAAGTTTCTACCAACACACAAGGAGTTGGGGTGGAAGTAAAATTCAGTGACATGGAAACCAACACTGATGTGCCAGTGGAGAATCTGTGGTCTGAGAAAAGAAAGATCAAGAATCGCTCAGTAGCTTGTGGGGAGTGTTCGGTTGACGTGGAAGTGGTTTCTCAAGGTATTTCAACAGACAAAGTTCGAGGGGTGGATCTGGGGATCATGGCATCTCCTCAGACAACTTCCCAGCGCACCAACACCGTATCCAGCTCAGTGTCTCGCTTTACCAACACCAGACATGCCTTCAATACTGACTCTAGCACTAATACCATCCTGAGTACCCAAGACAAGCACACCAACACCACCCAAACTGCTACTAGGACAGTGTCAGTGGGTAACAGGGTCAAAGATATCAAAAGCAGCCCAGAGATGCGCACTATTGGTGTGGGAACTGGGAATCTGTTTGAAGGGGCCTTGAAACAAACACCAGGGATGGTCATGAAGGTTACCCGTGACACTGGTGTTGGATTAACCAACATCTATGATAATTTCCTTGTTGGGTTGAAAACACGAAATATGGCCTCTGGACCATCCCATCTACCTGACCCCATTAAGACAAGGAGTATCGGCGTAGGAGAAGGGAGGGTACGAGAGTTTTCTGTTCAATCAAACAAGCTTGGCCAGATGTTCCAGCAGTCTTCACAGTCCAAGTGGGAACCGGAGCTGAACCATTACATAGAGAAGATGCAGTGGCTCCTCAGAGAGCATGGAGACCTCCTCACAGAAGACTGCACTCCACAGACAGAGGAGTTTGTCCCGCAGCAAAGAAGCCAAGAAAGTACCCCTTTAAAGCTGTCCTGCATTGGCAAAGCTGCAGCGCAAGAAGAACCAGAAGACCATGCAGTAGATGCTTATCCACTAGGTAACACTACAGAGATTTCATAATAAGCATAACAGGCACTGTGTGGTATTAGATTCTAGCGATAGAGATAAAAAAACTACCTTTTCTTTTGACCATAGAAAGACCTTTTCCTTTGATCATTTCCTTCAGTTGCTTTTCTTTCATCTTTAGATATATCAAAGAAAAAAGTTGAGCAACTGAAAAAAAAAAGTCTCTTTAAAGTGACTTTCTCCAGTGAAAACATATTTAAAAAAAATAGGTGTTGAAAGACAGGTTTCACAGGTACTCTTACAATTTTTAAAATTTTCTTCTGAAAGTTTCTAAAAACCTTTTTTTGAGTCCTGTTTTTTGGTGAAAATATGTTGATGAAATAAAATCTGCCTTGGATAGTGTTTCTGAGGTATCCTGTTTTTTGGGTTCTTTTTAAAAGCAGGTGAAAAGTCTCCATAGAGTTTCTTAGGATGGCATTTTCCCTTTTCTATTTGTGAAAGCAGGTGGAAAATTAAATTTTTACATGTAAAACAATGTAGTTGTTGCTGCAATATTCAAGTTAACCACAAGAGGCAGAAGCAAACCACTTGCCCATGCGTTGAGTTGGACTTGATGCACGTCTTTTTGATTGGAATCAAATGGTAAAAGATAACTTACTTAGCTACAAACCTCAAAGTTATCAAAGTAGAAAGTGCCAACTGATTTTTTTCCAATAGTTCTACTTGTGGTAAAAAAATGAGATTTACAAATCAAATCAATCTTTGTTTTACCAAACTCATAGGGTGCCTTTTATGATGGCAATGAATCGATCATCATGCAGGAGTGTTGTGCCGCCTTGTTTTGACATAGGCGTATTGTGAGAATAAAAAAATGCACCCTTTAATTGTAACTCTCCTAATAACCTGTTTTTGTCAAAGTCTCCAGAGATATCCCGTCTAAACTTGTGGAGGAGTCCTCCGAATGTGAGAAAGCTGAAAAGGAATTCTTACAACGAGACGGCAATGAGGTGAAAAAGATGATTCAGATGTTAGAACAACAGGCATCCTCAGCTCGTCAAGGTAAACATGTGTATCTCTGTGTATTGGTACAATGGGCGAGAATATCGCCTGTGTTAAAGCTGTCCAATTTAAAAATATACTCCACTTTCAGACAACTCCCTAGCCCCAGTTTAACTCTTGTGAGGTTGAGAGGAAGTGGCTGCCTTTGGCTTGGCACGTTGGCTTTTGTTAGGGATACACACTTGCAATGTTTGGAATGAAATCTGGTTTTGGAAGGCGCCTCGTACCACATACCAGTTTGTGGCCGAGGGTCTAAAATTGAATGGCTGCGTAGGAGGGGCTGGTGTCAGAGAGAGCGTTCTCATTTGGAATGAAGCCTTTTGGTTTGTAAGAATATGTTAACTCGCACAGACATGGCAGATGACAGAAAGATGAATGAAGTATGAAACAGGGCTGTACAGCCATGGAAAAACTAGAACTCTGATTTTATACATGAATATATAACAGACAGATGACATGTATTAAAATCTGTTTACTTATCTCACGCTATAGGTGTTTCATTCAGTTTGATTAAATCATAAGTGTCTGTGTTGGATGTGCTTGTATGTAGGCAGACAGGTGTATTAAACCTCTGTGGATGATTGGCCGGGTCATGGTTTTCCCTCATAATTGGCTGGGAGATGACGTCAGCCAGCCGCATAACTATTTGTTCTGAATCTGCATTTGTTTTTATTATTTAGAGGTAAATTCCTAGTTTAGTTAAAATTGTTTTTCTCGTCTTTTGTTCGTTAGTGTTTTGTTTGTTAGTGATTGTACTTCGGTTTCTTTGATTTCTGAATTTAGTTTGTTCTTTGTTTTTTTTTAGCCTCGATTCACCCTGAAGGTAAATTCTAATCAGTTTTTTCATTTTTATTAACTAATCTAATATTTGTGAACAAATAGTTTTGTTGTATTTCTTCAACTATTCGTTCTTGTGGCTGCTTGGGGATGATGAGGGGAATGGGTCTTTTCATGTTGTGGAATAACAACTCTGACGGCAGCTCCATCTGACCTCATGAAGAGTAGAGAGGTCAGATGGAGCAACATAAACCACATGAGCTTTAGTGAAAAATGCAATTGGATAACTTGTGCATAGTGAGTAATTTCCATCAATGATAAGCGTCAGAAGCTCTTGCAGCGATTTCAGATAGATGCAACTATAAGTGTAATCAATGCACGTGCACACATTGCAGGTGCAATTCAAACCATTAAGAATCAGTTTTGCCAACCTAGCAACTTTGTCGCTAGATTTAGCGACTTTTCTGACCCCCCTAGCGACTTACTTTCAAGAAAGCGCCTAGCGACAAACCAAGCGACTTTTTCTGGAGTTCAGAGACTCTAACATGAAAGCAGGTATTAGATGTTACTCTTCTCAACGGGCAGCTGGTGTGCATCAAGAACACAGACACAGACACCCTGAGGAAGCGAGGAAGAATTTGACTGAAAAATTATGAAAATTAGGAGATGACGTCATCTAGCGACTTTTACGACAGCCACTAGCGACTTTCCTTACTGAACAACACTGTTAAGAATCAAAGTGTGCTTCCCTGTTATTTTGCAGAAAAGTCAGCTAATGCTGCCGTCCTGCGGCCTGTAAGGAAGAAATCAAGTGGGGACCAAGGCTGCAGCAGCAACAGGAAGAATATGAAGTTCATGGAGGTGACAACAGGGTAACAAAATCACATCTTAACGTTTTTCAAAACGAGTGAAGGACTTTGTATTCCCAGTATTAATGCTCATGCTACCTCTTCAGATTGGACCCTGTCTCGTCTTACTTGCTCTCTGCAAGTGAGAAGGATAACTCTGGGGAAACCGACAGAAAAGTGAACAAAAAACTCAAGGATGCTTCTCAGGATGGAGCGCAATCAAGAAAAGGAAGAAGCGGCTCCGGCAAGGGGTCAAAAGGGTCAACAAGAACACAGCTGCAACAAAGGTAATGCAAGAGTCCAGGCTTTTTTGGAAGTCAGCTGAGGCACCCATGAATCTTGTTTGAGAGCTTCATCTCTAACCTGCAGTATTTTATTCCTTCAAGGTGCAGGTTGAGTGAGAAGATGTTTTCTGCTTGTCAAGCCCTGAAAAAGCACCTGAGTAATGAGACAACATTATCCGACAGAGATTTGGTATGTTTTTGCTCTCTGCGTTCACTGTGAGG
Organism: Xyrichtys novacula; assembly: GCA_962446985.1. Classification (NCBI taxonomy): domain Eukaryota; kingdom Metazoa; phylum Chordata; class Actinopteri; order Labriformes; family Labridae; genus Xyrichtys; species Xyrichtys novacula. Next base: position 10,772,918 of record OY660876.1, on the reverse strand, counting down.
ACCAGAAGGTTACTATTTCTGTGTGTGTGTGCGTGCGTGCGTTCGTTTGTTCTTTCATGCGTGCGTGTGTGTGTGCACGTTAAATGGTATGTCAGCGGATGGGTGTGGAGAGATGGGTGTACTGAAGTATGTCATTTTATAAGAAATGACTTTGGCATTGAAAATGCAAAGCACAGGAATGTGTCAGCTCTGCAATTTTCCGTCATTGTGTTTGTCTTCAGCTTGAGAACAACGTTTTTTTGTTCAGGGAAGACGCTCCTCTCTTTCTCGATAAACTGGTAAACAGATAGAGGGACGGAGAATTCAAAGGAGGCATATGAAAAAAGACTGTAAAGACCTGATAATGATACCTGAAACGCAGTGAAAGCTCTCACTTCGAAGGATTTATTGAAGACAGAGTCACAGGCTGTTTCAATTCTGTCTCGGTATTTACTTGGTTATGCTCATTGTCTCCTTTCATTCCAGTCCCTGTCATTCAGACGCTCTTATCTATCTCAAAGCAGTACTTTAAATTACTTTTGCAACTTTCAAGGTATGCATAAAAACATTTCTGTATACTTACACCCGTGTTTTTGTCTTCTTTGTGGCTTGCAGCACGACTGTCTTCAAACTCTCCAGCAGGATTGGTTCTCCGTGTCCAGTCACAAGTCAGCTGCTCCCGACACCGTACAGGATTACCTGTCTACGTTTCGGGTTATTGCACCCTCTGTGTTGCAGCATATATCCAACATGGCCGACAGCAACGGAAACACAGCTCTGCACTACAGCGTGTCTCACTCCAACTTTGGCATTGTGAAGAAACTGCTTGATGCAGGTCCAGTATCAATCTCTGTTTTTACTAGGGCTAGGCCAGGGGTCGGCAACCCGCGGCTCTGGAGCCGCATGCGGCTCTTTCCTCCCTAAGCTGCGGCTCCCAATGGATTTGGAAAATAAATAATAAATACTTAATTGCATTTTATTTTATTTTATTATTATTATTTTTTTTGTAATTCTAAATTCAAAGATTATAATGCTCTTGTAACATTAAATAAACTATTAAGGCTGCAACAACGAATCGATTAAGTAGATTCGTCGTGACGAAAAAATCCGTTGCCAACAAATTCTGTAATCGATTCGTCGGGTCTTTATATATGTCCATGGACACCGGCGTGTGAACATCAGCAGGACACACAGAAAAGAAACAGCCATGGCCGAGGCAGCGGCTGAGAAAAACATGGTCACAACCCAACCCAAATCCCGATCTAAAACATCAGTGGTGTGGGAAAACTTCACCAAGACTGAAAAGGAAGGCGTTCAGTGCAACATTTGCAAAGACCGTTTTGCATGGCTCGGGAGTACATCGATGATGCGTGAGCACAGGGCTCTCAAGTCTCATGCATTCAGCGTTTGACACACGCATTCCCACTCGTTCACACGCTCACACACCACACATTGTATTTCTCACGCACTCAAATGAACACGGTGATGTCCACCAAGTTGCACTTCTTTAACTATGGAACAGGAAGAAATCAGCTGAGTTTCTCCGAGAGTTCAGAAGCTGCGTGCCACACACAAGCCAATCAAATAAAGTATATCTACTGAACAGCCAATCAAAAAGCAGCATTGCTGTATCCGGGTAGATTTTGATATCTTGCGGTTTAACTACAGAAGAAGACAGACACTCGCCGAAATAGTTCATTTATTTCATAAATGCAACTCGCTACAGTTTTTTATATACTTTGTATAAAGGTAAAAAAAAAAAGATATATGCAATGTTATCTTCATTTTAGATGTCAAAGAGGTTTTGTGGCTCCCTGTGTTTTCTTTTCTGTGGGAAACTGGTCCAAGTGGCTCTTTGAGTGTTTAAGGTTGCCGACCCCTGGGCTAGGCGATATGGCCTTAAATCAATATCACGATATATTGAGCAGTTCACCTCGATAACGATAAATGGAGGATAACTACTCCACAAGCTGTTCACCCCCTCCCACATTAACTTCGTCTACTTTAGCCGCCGCTCCAGCCGCTACAACTTTTGAACTGTCCTCCATCTCCTCACCTGTCTGTCCCTCTTTGTTATGGACTGGATGGCGTGGAATCACGTCTCTGGCAAAATGGCCTTGGTTATTGTGGTAAATTTCGGTATCAGTAAATTTTCGGTTTATCGCCCAGCCCTAGTTTTTACTGCGTTTCACCACTTCAACCCCCAAATGTCGGGGGGTGTCGAGGTCAAATGTCACTTTGACCTTCAAGCTGTCACGACATAATGACAAACATTATCCTTAAAACACCAGAAATAAGAAAGGGACTCAGTGCAGATTCAAAACCTGAAGTCAATTCTGTATTTTATTCACCCCTGTATTCAACTCACATATCGATCTTGTTGTTTGTCAAGTCACAGCCTGGAGCTGGCTCAGACCTCTTGACCCCTTCACAGGGTGCCCGTCTCATCTGTGTTAAATCACAAATCGAATCACATCCAGCCTTAATGTCCAGATACAACCTATACGTTTATCCCATTCAGACTGAATTGACAGAATTTGTCTTCTCAGTTCAGTTGTTTGTTATTTTAATTTGATGCCTCGGATCAAAGCAAGAAAAACTAAAACCTTTAGAATCGACATTTAGTCTGAAAAATGCAAAGTTTGCAGATGTACTATCATTATAAAACCTGCCATAGTCAGCACTTGTGGAAAAGTTAGTATTAAAAATGTCACAAATAAACACTTCAATATAATTTCTCTCTCTTCTCTGCAGAGGTGTGTAACGTAAACCAGCAGAACAAAGCAGGATACACACCCGTCATGCTGGCTGCACTGGCAGCTGTGGAGAGTCCAGAGGATATGAAAGTTGTTGAGCAGCTCCTCGCCAAAGGAGACGTCAACGCCAAGGCCAGCCAGGTCAGTCTGTGACTCCTCTGAACTCTGTCCAGAATTTAAAAAAAAAACATAGTTTGGATTATTATTACAGTGAATGGGTGAATAAGAAAGTCAAGTTTTATTTTTAAACCAGTTCAGTTTCAGCTCTCAGGCTCATTCCTAACTGGTTTGCGTGGTATTATTACAACTAATTATCCTGGAGTGAATGTGCACCCCACATAAACCAAGAAACCAAAGAAAAGTTTGTTCTGAAACTTTAAGAAGAGGTGTATTTATCTTCTTCTTCAACATTTAATAATGTATTTTTGCCATGCTTAATAATACCCTCATTAAAGGCTCAATATAGGCTATGTAATTTGCTCCTGATCCAAGAAAAACATTTACAGAAGAATCTCCTTTCAAAAACCTCCTCCAAAGCCAAACCTTGATTAATAGCCTCTCATTATGAACGTGTTAGAGGTTTTTTTTTTAAGCATAGTTGTTATTGCATGTTTTGCAAAATTGTGCACCACTTGAAAACTTAAAATTACACTTGCAATTCATCAAAATTGCCTCAACAATATTGCCTTGTAATTAGCTCAAAATGAAGTAGAAAAGCACAAGATGACTGAAAGTAAATTGCAGCATAATGGAGTTCAATAACTCAGATGGATGTACATTATACTTACACAGACTTTAGAAAGATTGATCTGTTTCAATCCAATAATATTATTGATTGAGACAGCATCCTCTACTTAATTTCCTGCGTTTGATTCGTACTCTCTGCCCTCCAGGCCGGTCAGACGGCTCTGATGCTGGCTGTGAGCCACGGCAGGATGGACATGGTGCGTGCACTCCTGGCCCAGGGGGCGGAGGTCAACCTGCAGGATGACGAGGGCTCCTCTGCGCTGATGTGTGCCAGCGAGCACGGCCACGCTGAGATGGTCCGCCTCCTGCTGGCACAGCCGGACTGCGATGCCTCTCTGACTGACAGTGTATGTGAGTCATTGCTGCCACTTTTGTGCAGATTGTGCAAGCCCCGATTGTTTCAAGCTGTGAAGCAAAGAGCACTCTCACCTCCTGTCAATTACAAAGAGAGGAGTAAAGCTGTCTCAAGGAGCCTCCATTGAGGATGTCAGAGAAACAAGGTGGAGGAGCTGTGCCAAGATTTCTTCACCTGTGAATGCACAAAATCCACTTCAGCTCAATTCCAACAACTTTATTTTACCTCTCAGGAGAATTGGTGCTGGTCTGATGATAAAATATGTAAATAACTGCAACAAACAGTCAACAATAAATCATAAATAAGAGCTAAACTGTAAACCCAGGCTTTTATATTACATTGGACATGGTCACTGTGGTGTACTTCCAAATTTCAGAGTCCCAGCGAGTCTTGTTTTTAAGCCAAGTGAGCATATTTGTACAAGGGGGCTTGCCCAGGACTATTTTTAGTTAGCAGCAGTCAGTAAGGCTAGCTTGGTTAGCTAATTATAATTTGGGTGATTACTCCTTCTGGACGTGAAAAGGCTTTAAATGAAATGTGCTCATGAATGAATGAATGAATGAATGACCCTGAAGTTGCCACTAGCAGAGTTTGCTTTGCCTTAAGAGCGTAATACACAGACTGTAAGTGACAGAGACATCAACAGCCACACAAAACCACACATAATCAACATTAGAGAAAGAAATACTGCACACTCCTATCTAACCTTATCCAGGTAAGACCTCCCCTTAACACTGGATACAAGCTCAACTTCAAAATAGCACTGTCAGCGTTACAATGTCCTCAAAAAACAAGATACACAGTTGAGCCCTTGCAAATCTTACATCAGTTTTAATTTGTAACTACAGGGGGACATGGAGGAATGTCTTCTTAATCAATTCTTTTTTTTTATTGTTTTTAAAATCATTGAGTTGTTTACCCACCAGTCTTTTAAATTGCGTTATCGGAGTCCCCTGATTCGTCTCATTGACAACGAACTATCAGAGTGACGTCATCTGCAGATTAAGTCGCTGTACTGTTATCCTGAAGATAAGCGCAGTGATTGGTATACAACACAAACAACAAAGGTATGAGGACGCAGCCCTGTGGTACTCCAGTAAGAGTGTTGATAAGTGTGTTTTCTAAAGTTTTTAAACATAGTTAAAACTGTCACCACTTTGCTGAATGCAAATTGCAAAATGGACAACTTTACTTTTAATTTTAGAGTTTCAATGAGATAAAGTCATTTGAAATGTTTAAAAAAAAAACTTAATTTCGGAAAAGGGTTTAAAATATTTCAGTTTGGGGGGCATGATCAGAGAAGAACTGCACAGAACTTTTAATGTGTTACTCCCTCTGATCTCTGGATTTTCTTGTTTGATATTATTCATACGTGGTGTTTGATACACAAAGTGAACTTGTGCAAGCAGTTTGGGCCATATACTGTAAAGAAAGCTATTTTTTGCAGGTAACTTACAATGTAGAAACTCTCATTTTTCATCGACTTGTATCCCAGTGGAGCTGCCTCCTCCTGACTGTTTAGGGAATACTAAACGATCATCTACTTCCCTCGCACAGTCTCTTTGCACAGTAACCAGCAGAATCTCTCATAATGTTTCAAAGTTTGTGTGTTCACAGGATGACAGCACGGCCCTGTCCATCGCTCTGGAGGCCGGACATCATGACATTGCAGTGCTTCTTTATGCACACAGCAACTTCTCCAAAGGACAGACAGGGGTAGGAGGATTACAGTGTTTTCTTTCACATTTATACCAAGTATAGCTGAGGAAAGTGCATCGTAATTTATTGTTTGTGTGTCTCTGTGTCTTTACAGGCAGCCGCTCGTCACCGGTCACTCTCCAGTTCAAGTGGTAGAAACATCTCTGAATGAAGCGACGTCACAAACTGAACTGATCTGTTAAGTGAAGCAGCGTTTCAGTATCAAAGAGGGTTAATCTCTTCCTCTACTCTTCATTGTTTGACACCAAGTTAGCAGGCGTTTAAATGAAGCATCTGCATAACAGTGCACAGACTGTGCATGCCATAGTGTGTTACTTTACTGTGTTCATCAAAGGGTTAATGCAAATGTTATATCCTGCATTCAGTTATGCATTATCATTTTTATTATTAATTTGTAAATAATATTTATAAATCAATAGTTATAGTTGTTAAAGACAAGAAAATGCAAAAATATAAACAGAAGCATCATATCCAGAGATGTGTTAACAAATATAAAACCTCTGGATATAAATCAGATTTTTAAAATCTATTGGCAGAAAATAAGTACTTTTAAGTTTTGTTGATTGTTTTGACAAAAATATCTTCAAACTTTCATTTTAATGACATTTTATTACCATATTTTTATTCTATTGTAAAATATTTTGTATTCATTTACCGTATCTGTACTATTTTGCCAGAGCAATGACTATGCATGACTTTGAAAATCTAAATTTTTTATTTCAAGCAAATACAAAAATTACAACTATTTATTATTAGATGCAACAGAAATTCACATAGGACGAGGGAATATCTGAATCTCTTTACTCTTTTTCTAATTGGATGAAAAGACTGACATGTTTGATTTTACTCACTGTTACAAAGTATTCGTAGAAACAACACAAAAAACAGAGATGTACGTTCAAGCTCCTCTAAGGAACTTTCTGTTTGTGTTGAATTTGTCGCCCCCATGTGGACAAAGTGATGACACCAACCCCCTCACACTGGCTTTAGGCACTTAAAAAATCCAAAGAAGATATAGTCAGCTGCTTTTGAGGGTCATAAAAGGGCCTCCCTTTAAATTTCTATTTGATTACCAGTCAAAAACTACTCACAGCAGCTTTAACCCTTTTTTAATCATATTGTCTTGTCAGAGAGACTGTTGGATCGTAACTAGGTTGTGTTTTATTACATCAAACCAGACATCAAAATGAAAAACTATTGCTCCAACACCTTCACATTACCACTTCACTTCTCTTTGTGTTTGTATCTGCATTATAACAGCTTTGACACTGATTATATTCTAATCATACTTGGTGTGTGATACTATTTTATGAATAAAGTCACTTCCTGTTATTGACTGTAGCTGTAAACTATTTATTATGACATTTGTTTACTATTTAAAATCCTGGAACCTCTTTGAGCTTGAAGATCCAAAAAGTACGATTGTTGTGGAACACTTTTATTTATCGGTTTATTATGTGAGCGATGCCGTTATCATGGAAATTGCATGAGGGGAAAGTAAAGCTGTTTTCAGTGCAAAGCCAGAGGAGAGTGACGTATTAGTTAAATATAAAAAAATCATTAAAAAAATGAGAATAAAAATACACCGAAACAATGATCTGTAAATGAAATCTATACGAAAGGCCTTTTATCTTTCTTTTTGATATTTTTATTAAAATTCCCTTTACATTTTAAACTAACTGGATGTGCTTTAAATAGGGTTAGGGAAGATTATTAAACCAAGTTAAAATAAGAAAAGTGATGAGAATTGGAAAAGTGTAAGTAAATAAAGAGGTAAATAAACATCCTAACAAGCAGGAGCTTTTTGTTTGAAAGAGAAAGATTATAAAGGCCATATTGAAGAAAAATATTGATTAATTAATTGTTATTTTCATCATTGTCTCATAAAAAGGAAAGAAAAAATATATTTTAAGGAGAATAAAGTCAAAGCAAAATAATCTTAGGAGAATAAAATACAAAAATCAGTTTCTTACAAAAATTGCTCTAAAAATTTAACACATTTTTAAATGATTCTTAAAATATATACTTTTTCTCCAATGTGGCCCTAATACTTCGCTGTAGAAAGGTTTCTACATGTTTTTTAATAGACTTGGCAGTCTGTCGGACCCTTAGGTGATCAGAAAGAGCATCCTGATTCAGATCACTGAAGGATGTACCAATGAGTCAGGAGAACATCAGAGCAAATATAGACTCTGTTTGCAGAGATGTGCCCCACACTGCTGTTTATCTGTATCCTGTAGCATCTTTATCTTCATCACATGAATGTCAACCTGGAGAGCTTTTATACCATACTGCTGTACTATAGGTCAATTTACCTGCTCTTTACATTGTCCTTTATTTATTCGTAAATAAGGTGAAAATGATGCAGGAGGCTTTAAATTTTAAACATCTCCCAAAAACCTGATAAAACAAAAAACATTTGCTTGTAGTTTGCTGGCTGTGTGACCTGAGTCTGGATTATGATCAGAGTATGTTTGGCTCTGTCTATGTTAGCACAAATGCAAATTTAAAGTGAACTCCAGCCATTAATCATTTATTAAACTGGCTAGCTGAGTACAGACTGTTCTAATGAACATGCTCCTAAAATGAGACTGTTTTAAGAAAGAAACCAGCATTTCAAATGAGACAATTATTCAATTCTGCACCAGCTCTGCAACCCAGAGACTGGTGTTTAATTTTAGATAAGAACACTGATTATAAAGGAATGTGATGTTCAAAATAAAGGATGATAAATCCTCATTATTCTGACTGAATCCACCACACTTTCAACCTAAAAGCCACTCCAGACGCTGGAGAAACATGCATCCTCTCAGCGTTCGTTTGTTTTTTCTTGCTCCAGGAGATATCTTAAAAAATCATTGCCTGGCTGCAGAACTAATAAGCTTTCACTGAAAAAGAAAAAAACACACAGGTAGATGTTTAAAATGATGTTGTCATTCTCTAACCGCGGCCTGCAGTCGCCGCCTCCCTCCGCTCGCCTTGCAGCCTGCGACTGCGTCCCATTACTGAGAGCCTGTGCGTGTGTGACTGAGAGCACTCTGAGTCATTTCCCAGCAACAGCAATAAAATACAATGATATACAAGGTCCGCCATCAAAAATTTGCTGTTGCCATGGTAACAGCCGGTGGTTTTGAGAAATGGGTTCTCGGGAATATAACGCTGGAATGATGTCTCTTTTTCATCGGGGTTAGCAAAAGCAGTCACTTCACATTGTCACGATGTTTGTGTAGGAACTTCACAACACCTCATGACCTATTGTGGCTCTATGAGAGGTTTTCCTATTAAAAAAAGGGTATTTTTTATTTTTAGTGGTTGAATCATGTGAAAGTCTTTAAAGAGGGTTGAGTCATAATTTCATGCAGATTAAATTGCCAACGAAACAAAGAAAGCTAAAATCAAGAAACAGCGTGCTCCTCATGCTGCTCTCATACTCCCAGCACAGCGTGTTTCATGTGATTGTCATCTGCAGATTAATTGTTGCTTCTTCAGCTCATTATTTATAATTTCAGGCCTGCAATGATTCTCCATTTCTATGTATGTTAAGGTTCCTGCAGATAAATGCTGGAGCAGTTTGCAGGTTATAAAACAAACCAGTCGATGAGCTGCAGCAAATTTAACAGTATGTAAACTTAATGTCTTTAATAAGTCGCTCTGCTCTGCTCAGATGTATCCCTGACAACGATGCTGGTCTGGTTTGTGTGCTACAGGGTGGTTTTTGTCTCAGTTTCTACCAGAGAGCTCAACCCTCTGCAAATTCTCTCACTTTTTGCTAAATAATTACTAAATTGACAATTAACCACCCCACCCTAAAAAAGGAAAAATCTTTGAATAAGTCCCTTTTATTTCTTTGATACTTAAATTGTCCATTCTAGCTATAAATAGAGAACTTCACAAGTGCATACAGATTATAAGGTGGCGCCTAACCTCTACTTATGCACTATATAGACTTTCTATATAGACTTTTAACAACATGGACATGTTCACTGTGAAGTTACCCACTGTGATGTTACCTCTGAAGTCCAACTGTGGCAAGCATACCATTGGAAATGCTGACTCGGCCTTTAAATCTAGCAACAGGCAAAGAGGTGGACCAGAGGCAGGTGTTAGACTAACAGGAACAATACACTCTGTTGATCAGAGCCCTTAATTATGCAAATTTAAATTTAAACTTGACCCTCGATTGATATTATCTTAATGTATGCATTATTATAAAAATCATAAAAATGAGCAGTATACCCCAAATTGTTTTTTGAACCAGCCATTCAACATGACATGTCCTGATGGGGACTTCTTGGCTTTTACAGCCTCAAGTGGACACCTGAGGAACTGCATTTTCTTTGCCCTTCCACATTTAATATGTTTTTCATTTATGCTTGGCTGTCTATGGTGGCCCTGAAGGTCAACTGCACTAACATTTCACGACTGTAAAATACAATTGAGTCACTGCAAAAAGAATTTTACTAAACAAAGAAAGATTTTATAAAAGACAAAAACATTTAACAAAATGCCAAAAAGGATTCATGAACTGAAAAAAAATAATTCAAAAACTAAAAATAATTGAAGTGATACAAAAACACTTTACAAATATTTTCGTAATTTTTTTCTGTCTCAGGATTTTTTTTTTTTCTGAAACGATTTTAATTTTTCATCATTAGATTAATTTAGATTTTAGATTTAGATTAATTTTCTATTTTTTATTTATACTTTTCATTATATGCATTTCATTAAATCTTTTCCTTTTTTGTCAATTTTCAGGATTTTTTTTTTTTTCTGTTGCTGGAAATATTTCTTCATTTTGTGAAATGTATTTTGCTCGGTGGAAACTTTTTATTCAATGATTTAGTGTTGGATTTATGTTTAATTGACCCTCAGGGCCACCATAGTTGACCCTCAATCTCACAACTGTAAATGGCTGGTCAACATGGTGAGAACGAAGGTCATCTTTGGCAATATGTGGGGGAAGTTTTGTTATAAAATCCTTTTTCTAATGTTGTTCATCCATGCTAAAAGTTGTCAAGTTGTCCTGATGTTTAACCAGGACCAGTATGGGTTATTTTAAGTGTCTTTAGAGGGCTAGTGCGTGAGATTTAAGAAAATGTATCCGAAGGCACCATATGTCATCATTAACGTACAAGCCTTCAATCTGTCCTCAGTAAGGCTTTCTTCGAGCTCCAGTACAAACTACACAAGCCTTTGAATTATGCAAAAGAGCCATTGTTCTGTCATTGTGAGTAAGTCCGAATTTGAATAACATGCAACAGGGTCATCCGGATCTGTTCTGTTCTTGTTTTGTTGTTTCTTGAATTTCCTGTGGTGTGTGAGTTCTGACATTGTTTGCTTTTTTCCAGCAGCATTTTTGCACATGTTGGGGGAAAATAACAAACCGATTCCCAGAAACCAGATGTGTTCAAGTATCAGCCCCCAAAACAAAAAAACAAAAAAAGAAGTAAATTAGGTCCATCACCCTGTTGGAATCTGGGGCTGTGAACAAAAGCACAAGCATTAATGATCATTGCTTTTTATTTAAAAGAAGCCGTGCCAGTACACTACGCTTGTGATCATACTGTGTTTAATGCTTTGACAGAGTTAACTTGGCCACATCACCTATATGTTTGGGCCAAAGTTTCATCATGAGTGTCGTCATGTTAGTTTCTGTAGCCAGAGCTGTTGAGTAGTTGCCAAATGGTGCATTAAAAAAGTTATACAGATAGCCAGCTCATTAAATAGTCAGAGACATTGTTTCCAACATAATGAGATTAGTTCTGGAAAGGTAAGTGAGTTTGAAGAGTATACTTTATGCGAGCAAAAGTCCAAAATTAACCTTAACCAAACTTTGAGTCTAGATAAATAATTCATATAAAATGTATTCCCATGAATATGAAAAATTAGGTTAACTATCAAAACTTTTTATTTTTAGACTGTTATCCTCTTTAAATCTGCTGTTGCACTTTTTAATACGAGTTAATATGAGACCCTAAAGTAAGCAACTTGCTAGTGAAGCGAGCCTCAAGTGGCCAGTCTATGAACTGCAAGTTTAAGCAATGTCGACTTGACTTCACTGGACCATATTCCCAAGGTGACCTTCTTTATGGGACATCCTGCTCAGGTTGGACTGCTATCCTCTCTTTCCACTGTGTTTCAGGATTTAAGTTGTACAGACATCTATAAACAATTAAATTTAAGCCACTCCGACATTGACAAGCAGTAACATAAACAATGATTAGCCAAAACCAGGTGAGCCACATTTTCACTTACAAGAACTTACTTGACAACCCTGAGCTACATCAGAACACAGCTACAGTTATTTATTTATTTTTTTAATGAAAAAACATTGGTGACTTCAGGGATATAAACTTCAAACCACATATTAGGAACTGACACAAATATTTTTAACATTGTAAAACTGTAGGGTTTCACCTTTCCCATCATATCTACGACTTTCAAATATAGCTGTTAGCTTTTGGCTGAATGCTAACCCGGGCTATGCTATGATGTCAGCAAAGAGTTTTTAATTAGCTTAAGTTTCCTTTTTTTTCTTTTTTAAAATATATATAATATCTTTTATTTTACTTTAGAATACAACCTCCCTCCAGGTTTTAAAATCCTTTGTCAAACTGAGTATCCCACACTGAGCGTAATAACATCGGGGGAAAATGCCCTATTTTCAGCCCAGGATGTTGTTTGTTTTGCATTAGCATTTTAACATTTTAATTTACACAACTTGTTTAAAAAGAAACAGCCAATCACTTTTTGTTTTCTGTTAGTATTGGACTGAAAAACACCTGTCCAAATTTCAACAAGAATAGTACACGCTGGTTTATGTCAAGCAGATGTATTGTTGACTAGCAGATGTCATTGGCTACTTGTGTAAACATGCTAGCGCTCAGGTTGTTTATCAGAGACTTCTATGTGGCGTGAACAAAGAAAACTTTAGCAGCACAACATGTTGTGTTCACTGTTCCTGGTTCACGTGTACACTGACGTAAGTCAGGAGGATTTAACAGTCAAAAGTGATTTTTTCAGGATTAAATAGGGGAGAGTGGGGTAAGTTGAGCCACCCCCTGTTGCTTGGAAATGGTAAAAGAAATTGATCATGTGACCAAATATTTAGGAGATGGGCATCAATTCATGGAGTCTGTGAAGGTTAGAAGCACACAGGTGAAGGGGTTAGACATTTATTTAAAAAAAAAAACATTTTTCACACTTGAAAGTGAATTTAGTCTGTCAAAAGTTTTATTGGAATTGTGTTCAGACCAAAAAAGATCATTTTAAATTTGTTTTATACATCAATTGTGGTATCTATGACCTACAACATGAGGTCAAAAACCGAGCATAAAAGTCCACCATTGTAGCTTAGAGGACTAATAAAGTCATAATAGTAGTTCTGGGGTAAGTTGAGCCAGTGGTTCAACTGAGAAAGTTCCTGGTCCTGGCCACTGCTGATGCAAAAAAAAAAAAATGCACAAAAATAAAGAAGTCACAACGGTTGTTGTGATGCAAAAAAAAAAAAAAAAAAAAAAAAAAAAAGTGGCGGTGGAAAAAAAGTCACTTGATGAGAAAATAAAAGGATGCAAATAAAAAAAACCACAACAGAAGTGAGCTGCCGGGGAGCAATAATGGTGATTCACCGGTGTTTTACGATCTCGGCACAGAAGACGACGCCAAGAAGACAAGCAAAGAAGTAAGTGGAAAGGTTATTGTTTGATTTCGCTTCGTAAACTTTTCATCGTGTCATTTGGTCAGGCCATGTTCCTAAGTCGATATGAAGTTGATCTGGAGGATGCCGGTGTAGTGTTAGCTTCAGTTCAACTTCATATCGACTCAGGCGCTACATGGCCTAACCAAATTGAAAAGTTTACAAAGCAAAATTAAAAGATAACCATAGACTGTATATAGAATGGACAGCGTCTGCTTCCTTGCTGGGTGAAGCCACTCTGAGAACAGCACCCTCTGTTGATGGGCTGCAGTGTAGGTCATAAATCCCACCACCGCCAGCAAAGCTTATGGGGCTGTGGACAAACTTAAGAAATTAATTACACAGAACATACATTTTTCTCCCCCTGCTTGCGGTGTTAACATGTAGTTACAGTGAGAATGGTTTGTGCTCAAGTCCTCTTTTTTCTGTGAAGCTCCATTTTTAAAAGTTATTTAGGGGTTCATGTTTTCTTTGATTAACACCTGATACAGCCGATGGGCGTTCAGGGACTGCGTAGCTCACCCGGGGATACGCTATTTGAGTCATCACAGCGACACTTGGCGACTCTCCCGCCGAATGCGCACAATGCTAATGCGCAGTAAAACACCAGCGAATCATCATTATTGGTCCCCAGCAGCTCACTTCCTTTGTGTTTTTTTTTTTTATTTGCATCCTTTTATTTTCAAAGTAACTATTTTTTTTTTTTTTTTTTTTTGGCATCACCACTTTTTTTTTCTTGCATCAGTAACTTATGTTGTAGTTTCCTTTTTTGTATTCTTTCCTATTTGCAGCAGTGGCGGTTTTCGGCCACCATACAGACATAAGTCAGGAGGATTTTTCAGTTCAAAGTGAAATTTTCATGATTAAATACTCAGTAATAAGTTTAGTAAATCTCTTTTCTCTCTGTTTATGGAGGCTCTGATGACGCCTCCTTATGAATATTTCACGGGGACATGACCCCGCTCCCTCGTGGACGCACGTGCACAAACATGCCCACAGTGTATGACCCAGACATGAATGTCTAGTGTGCTCATACTGCAGGCTGGACTCATGTTTCTAACGTTCACTGTATTGGTTGACAAAAAAAAGGCACGTCCCCCCTCTCTGAAATGCAATCCTGGAGAAAAAAAAAACGCAACAAAAATGGACCCGATAACTTTAACAACGGGGTAGGAAGAGAGAGAAAAAAGCGTCTGGCAGCAGTCGATATTAAAAACATGCAGAGGGAGACAAGCTCGGGGCCTTCCAGAGTCAGGAAAAAGACTTCGGAGAGCTGCAGACAGGAGATGGGTATGGCAATTCTATTTTCCCCCTGCCCATTGATTTGTATATGAAAACATAGCGCTTTTATTCTCCCCCCTTCTGGGCTCTGCTTCTGAGTGATCAGCTGATGAAGAGACTAGCAGCTCGCCGCTATGCTGGCTTGCTAATTCTCTCCCCCACAGCTGCAGCCGATCCTGATAGCCAGCCTGCAGATTGCACTCAGGTAAATATCCTTCTCCTTGTCCTTTTTTCTCTCCCCCTCTCTTCTCAGACTCTGGATTCAGCCAGGCTAGATCGCATGGGAAGAGAGGAAGAGATGGATAAAATGTGTGTGTGTGTGTGTGTGTGTGTGTGTGTGTGTGTGCTGGGGGGGAAGAGTGTCTGTGAGTTTATATGTGTGTGTGTGAGGGAGAGCAGAGCAGAGGAGGGGGGGTGAGGAAGAGGGGAGTGTGTAGGTGTGTGTTGTAACAGATGAGAGGGAATCTTTGCCAGATTAGTCAGGGAAGAGGCAGGCTTGTTAGGAGAAAAGGCACAGGCATGGAGCATCACATGCACACACACACAGACACACTGACAGGCTTCCTCTCACACATGCACACAGTCAGACAGGCTCTCAGCTGCGTTTTACATCTTTGAGGATTACCCTCTATCCCTCCAGTATTCCTCTGGAACGATTGCAGCCCCTTAGAGAGAGAGAGTAGCGGGGCTTTCAAAGCCCACATTTTGAGCCGAGCGATGATGATGATGATGATGATGAGCAGGATTCCTATTGTTGCCTCCTCTCAGTCAATAATCTGCCATGTCTTTTGGTTTTGCAAGTGCAGCCATGCCTTCCTTCTTGTTTCTGTCTCAGAGTGTCTGTATCACCTTCGTTCCTATTGCATTATTGTTTTACAGTTGTGTTGCTGCATGCTCATGCTTCTGTTCCCATCTCAACTGTGTGCAAAATTCAACATTTCTGCATACTTTCTTCTCCGTCCTTGAGAAATATTCTTTATGTAAAAGCGCATGCTCAATTTATTCTGTGATTTGAGAGCTGCTGCTGTGTGTACTGTAAAAGCCTGTAAGATTGATGCATCAATATTCTGCTAGGATTGGACAGCATGCTTTTTCTGTTTCCTCCCTCCCTCCTCTCTCCAGACGGGGATGCTGCTGCTGCTGCTGCTGCTGCCGCCGCTGCTCTTGCTGCATGCATACTCATGTTTCTGGCCTCTAATTGCCTTTGTGGAGAATAAAGTGGTTGCAGCAGACATTCGAAAATGAAGCGATGAAATGGTTGAAAATAACTCAGGATGCGGCAAGCGCCTGTGTCGGGCATCAGATGCGTAAAATCCTGTTTCTTTCTCATTTTTTTGTGACAAACGAGTTAATATTTACTGCATTTTTAGCGTAAAAAGACACGGCGTCCTTAAATCTATTCACATCTCATGGTGCATTTATAAAATATGATGCCTCCCCCTTAATAATCATCTAACATCAAAGCCTCCGGATAAAATGGTCTGTCCTGAATTTGCAGAGACAGCACAAGCAGTGGGGTCGCTTGCGTTCACGCTGATTCGGATGCCATTGTGAAAGAGAGATAAATAAACCCTTCTTCATTAAAAAACAAAACCATACTCTGAAATGCTTCAACCGCTGCCAAAACTGCTCATTAGCACAGCGGCTTGATTTTTAGTGTTTGAGTCTTAAAGCTTGCCGCCTGGAGTCTGTTTTTGCAGCACATTGAATGTTTGAAATTTTCTGTGTATCAGTTTCTCAGCGTCAAATCTGACAAAAGAAAGTCAAAGGATGAATTTTGAATGAAAATCAGCCAGGTCTACCTCCTCAGCTCTCATAGTCCTTCTAATCATAATCTATTATCCAGACAACAAAAGCAAGTGCAAGCTTTGAGTGTTCACTACCTGTAATTTTTGCCTGCTATACGTTTGAGTTTTATTTTTGGTCTCCACACTTATCGCCGTCTCTTTCTGCAGCCTGAGTCCACAGAGAACGGTTCCCTGGAGGAGATGGAAGAAGACATCAGTCTGAAAAAGCGCAAGAGTGATCAACCTGGAGAGAAAGAACTGCAGGGCAAGCAGGAGACAGGTGAAAAGGTCAAGAGGAAGCGAGGACGCCCACCTGCAGAGAAGCTGCCACCGAATCCTCCTGAACTCACCAGGATGCTCAGCACGCTGGTAGACATGGTCATCAACTACAAGGACGGGTGAGTGCGCTCAGTTATCCGTGCATTTTGTTATATCACTCCAATGCAAATATATTTACTGTTCGCTGAGGAAGCACGCTTCATCATTTGATGGTTTGCAGTCAATTGAAAAAAGTGCAAAAACAGAATATCGCCTGTTAAAACTAAAAATATGTAATGTTTTATGAAAAAACATCTTCATTTTAAAGCTCCTGAAAGGAACTTTCGGTTTGTATCTACTTTGGCGCCCCCTGTGGACAAAGTCAGACAAAAATCAGACGAGGCAATAAATGTTTATTTTTTTACCGCAGTGAAGTTAGTTTTAGGTTGGATATTCAACAGACATTCACTGTGGATCTATCGGTGTCTTCTCACTCTCCATAACCGGGAATAACAACAGCAGCACGGTTAAATCTACTCAGCACTCTCGCTGTCAACGTCGGGTGTTAAATAAGGGACCGTCAATAAATTACCGGTTGATGTTCTCAAAAAAGGCTGTTTTCTTTCAATAGCTTCAATGTCATGTGACCAAAAGACCTAAAATTGATTTAATAATAGTACTTATGTTGACTAATAAGACAAACATTATTAGATCAATTTTCATTGTGCCCCTCAAGTTCTTTGTGTGCATCTTACCTCTTCAACTTTGGGGCACATGTGCTCCTTGTGAAAAAAGTTAGTATCAAGCCCTGTTGGTTATCCTTTACGTACTGAAATTGTGTCCTCTGACAAAAATCAAATTGCTGACTTTTGACAGTAAAATGTTTAATTTTTGTGATGATATAATGTCAAAGGTTTTTTTTTTAAAAAAGGGCTCTACTGACACCTACCCTCTTGCCCTTGTTTCAGTAAAAAAAAACCTCACTCCGTCACTGGTGGTGTATCATATAAAAAAGCATCAATGAGTTGAACTGTATTTTAAAGATCAAAAACTTCTCACAGGAGCCTCAAATTTGATATCCTTTGTCATAATTTTACTTCACGATGCATCAGGTGTTGTAAATCAGGACTTCTCTAAAGCCAGTTTAGCGCTGTGTTGTTTTAATTAGTTAAAATGCAGTTTGACATCTTCTCGCTGTATTATGCAAGGTCCTCCTCCCTGAGAAAGGCATTGTCTGGATTGGAGCATGTTTCGCTCTAAGATCTGAATATTTTGGTCAGCCTTCTCAGATGTGGGTTTGGGGTTAGCGTTAGGGTCACTTTTGCACGTCATGGCGGGTGGTCCCCCTTCTTTTTAGAGTGGAGGATGTAGTATCCATCATTTCCAAATGAATGTCACATTTTGAATTGTCAGACCACAGCACAGTTTGTCTTCTCCTCAGCCCGTCTCAAATGAAATCAGGCCAGCATGTCTGGATCATGTTAGAATAGTTTTCTCTCTGCATGGTGCAGGTTAAGCCTGAATTTGTGAATGCAGTAACAAACTGTGTTTACAAACTGTGCTTTTTGGAAGTGATTTCGAGCCCATGCAGTGATTTCAACTTCAGAGTTACATCTAAAGTGACCCCAGCCTTACATGTAACCCTAACCCGAATGCAGCACTGCTTTAGAGCCTTCAGTTCACAGCGATGCAACATTAGTTGCTGGTCTTGGCCCTTTTGTACACACTTTCTGATATTATGTACTGCAGATGATGAAATCCCCACATTTGCTTAACCTCACCCTGAGGGATTTGCTCACCCAGTCTCTTACAAAGTGGTGAACTCTTACCATCTTTCCCTTTGAAAGACTCAGCCTCTCTGGATGTCCTTTTATACCCACTCATGTTTCTCACCTGTTGCAAATTTGGGTTAGGGTTATTGTTTTTAGTTGTTTTTATGTTTGTGTCTTACCAAAATGAGGTTAAGTGAACTGTCACGTGGTGTTTCCAGGTTGGGTCGACAGATCAGCAAAGGCTTCGTGCAGCTCCCTTCAAAGAAAGAGGTACCAGAGTACTACGAGCTGATCCGGAAACCTGTGGACTTCAGGAGGATCAGGGTAAGAGTCACTGAACACGCTCACAGCACAGATCTCAACCGGGATTTTAAACTCAAAAAAGAAAAAGAAAACTCTGACAGACATGTCCTTAGATTGGTGGTAAATGTCCCTTCAATCTAAGGACATAATAACTTTTTGAAACATTCATTTCAATGTATAATAGAACTCCATTTAGATACACAGAAAATGCAAAAAGGCCCAAAAAGTCAATCTGGTCATCACAGGAAAGTATTACAAAAATTGCTGGTTTTGAAACTGATCTGAAATCTGTTTTGTTTTAATTAGAAAAGCTAATATGCTGTTAAATTATCATTGAATTCTCTGTAACTGAACAGGTATGGCTCTGTATGTACTCTGTTTATCGGATTATTGTGGTTGTTTTGGGGTCAAACACTGGCCACCACCTCCACTGACACATGAAGATCCGCCGGGCTGCTCTCGGTCAGCACAAGCAATCTCCACCTTCCATTTCCAGCTCCCACACACTACCTTGTTGTGACATTTGTCACAAGTGTTCTTAGTTTGTGTCTCCTGTAGTTTCCTCTACACTCTGCGCTAGCCTCTCCTCTCCTCTTCTCTCCTCTCCTGCATCATCTGCTGTGCGGTTTCACTCTCGCGGACAAAGCAAAGTTAATTTGCGAGCCACATTATAGAGTTATTTCTGTATCACCCTCAGAAGTGTCACTGTCATATAAACCCTCAAGTAATCAGAATATGTCATTGTCTGAGCCGGCCCCTCTGTCAGACTGAGCCTCATCACAGCTCTGCAGCATGACTCTGTCACAGTCGCCCTCCTGATTGATGAAACATCACTCTGATAGTGCTGTTGTTTTTAACTAATTTGTGTTAGATTAGAGCTAAAGCCAAATTAAGGTTTGTAAATGTGCACTAAAAACATTTATGAATCTACCATAACTTAGTGAACTGTAGAGGATGTGCAGTGATTTGTGATCTAGGATGTTTTCTGCTTCGACCAAGACTGAGATGCTTCTCGAAAATTTAGATCGGACATGTTTTAGTCGAGGCTTCCAGTAAATTTGTCATCTGTTGTTACACCGAGGAATTCGTGCTCATAAACGCTTTCTATGTATGTGTATTTGTACTTGACCCTTAATTTTAAACTTCCCAAACACCAAGATTCTCTTTTTTTCCATTATTAAATGATTATTTATGTGTGATTGTATTACCAGAAACCAAAATCGTTGTGTCATTAGCAAACAATACAACTTCAATATTTCTGGTACTTTTTGTAGCCTTTTAATGCCTGACACCACAAATTATGGCCAGAAAATTAGATTTTTTAGGAGCTGAAATTTTTTATTTTACTTACTACTGAAAATCAAAAAAATGTCCTTTAAATTGAACAAATATTTTTATTTTTCTCATTTGGTACGTTAGATATTTTTGGAAACTGATAAACTACAAGAGGACATTTTTATCATTTATCTGACTGTATTCAGGTTTTTATTAGTAATTTGTTAATCAGATTGATTTGATAGAAGTATATAAAATTATGTATCAAATATGATACAAAAGGCATTGTCTGAAAAGTTTTGGTCCCAACACTGACCCCTGGGGGACGTCACAAGCAGTGTCAGATTTATACTCATCCACAGAGTCTAACATTTGTCCTGGTTGCCTTTGTGCTAAGCTGGACTCCTTGTGTTAGTTTCAGTGTGTTACAGCCTCACGTTCCCTCGTCTAATTCTTGACAAGAAATCTTTAGAGCATTTGTCTGAGAAAGTTGAACAATCTTCATGATGGAAGTCTCAGTAATGGGGGGACTGTGTCTGAGTTTGTGTTTTGGGGATATATATATATATATATATTTCTGCTTTGTCTTTTATTTTTCCTCTATTTCTCGTAATGGTCACTTTGATGGTTTTTATACTCCCCCCTCTGCTTCACAGGAACGTGTTCGTAATCACAAGTACAGGAGTGTTGGAGATCTGGAGAAGGACGTTTTCCTCTTGTGTCACAACGCTCAGACCTACAACCTGGAGGGATCTCAGGTGAGCCCCTCAGGGATCTATTATCTGACCTGACAGCTTCAAAATTGTGTTTCATAACTGTCGTGTCATTAAGATCTCCTTTGAAAGGCCGAGGTCTCATTTGCTCTGAGTTTTCATTATGTGTGCTTCTCTTTTCTGCCGCAGATCTATGAAGACTCGATTGTTATTAAGTCGGTTTTCGAGAGTGCAAGACAGAGAATCGTCACAGACGCAGAGGCGCAGAAAGAAAGCGTTAGCACCAGCCACAGCGATAATGGCGGCAGGGCTGAAGACCAATTTGTTCCAACAGCAGGTGAGATTTAAAATCATTAGAGTTTCTATTGAAGAGTTGTGTGTTTTGTTCTGTTTTTCTTTTACAAGCCTGTTTTTTTAAACTAACTTTTTAAAGTCTATAAAAAATTCCTGTTTTTCTTTTTCTGACGCCAGTGAAAGCGCTACCAGAAAAGCCAAAGAAGAAGGAGAAGGAGGAGAGTAGCAGAAATACCAAGGAGAAGAGTCTTCACAGCGGTTTAGACGGCGAGGAAGATCTAGAGGATAAAACCACAAAAGATGAAGGCTGAATTGAACGGCCTTTCCTTTTTTTGTACTCCTGTTCATACCCTCTCTTCTCCACATCCATTTCAACTGTTTCTTCATTTTCTGAGCTAAAGAAAGGTCTTTGGGGGTAAAACAAAAAAAAACAAAAAAACTACAAATCCTCATGGAAACCATTTTTATAGATGACTCATGCCACTCCAACACGTCTTGCTGCACATAGTGGTCTTTCCGATCCTTTTCTGTTTTACCCGCCTTAGTCCCTGTGATCGCTTCTGCCGATATTCTGTAAATCTCCGGTTTCACTGACTGTTTTAATCCATACATTTGATTGTATGAAATGCCTTCATATGTCTTGAAGCATGACGTATATATTTCTCTTGAAGCTGATGGCAATGTTAATGAGTCAGGGCTGGAGAACCGAAGCACACGAGAGAGTCTTTTTGGAGAAAACGACGACAACAAACGAAGACTGTAAATTTGTTCAAATCTCTAGTTTCATTTAGAGATGATACTTTCATAAGAAAAAAGCAAAAAAAAAACAAACGTGAAAGTGTGGAGTCAAAGACAAATTTTAGTACAAATCGAGGTACTTTTGTCTGTTTTTGATACTTGTTGGAATAAGCTTGGGTCTAATCAAATCAAGGGTACTGAAACTGAACATTTTTATCCCTTGTGCTACAGTATATTCACATATTGTACAGTTTGTGTGAAAAGTTAGTAATATTTCTTTTCATTGACTCTCCTGGTTGTTGGGGGAGGTTGGAAGACGTTGTTAAGACAATCCCCGGAAATATGTATCACTTCAACACTTGGCAAATAAATTTTACCAAAAAGTCCCCCTGATTTGTTATTTTTATTTTCATCAAATCAAAGCATGAGCAGCTTTGAAGACTTGTGAATCACAGCAGGCATTTCTCCTCTTTGTTTGTATCTAATATGTAGTTTTGACGAATTGCCAGCAGGTGGTGCAAGAGAGCTGCACTGTGCCGTCTTTACAGTTCTCAATGGTGTTAGTTGCAGCTCTCCTCTTCCTTATAATGAATGTTTGAATGATGCTATTTTGGTATCACACAGAGAGTTTAAACAGTTAAATGAGTCTACTGTTTAATTATGAACTTAGAAGTTTCAATTTAGATCTGAAATGAAACTTAATGACCAAAAACTTTCTTCAAAATGTCTAAAAAATCTAGAGGCAAAATCCAACAAAAGGCACTGGGGAAAAACCACTAGGAGACAAAAGATTCACACATCAAGGATCAGGGTTAACTGGCACACATATACACACACATACAATGAACCAAGAAGGACAGAGGGGAAGACAGGGACTGTATGCACACTGGGAAACGAGCAACAGGTAATGCAGACGAGACACAGGTGAAACTCATGGGTGAGTTTATGATAAACAAAGGAGGGAAAACTAGGGAAGTAAAACCAGACTAGAAACAAAAGGAATCAACTATTACAAAATAAAACAGGAAACACTGAAAACTGATCTAAAGAATAAAAAACAAAGAACAGGAGGGGAACAGGGTCAAACACAAACTGAAAACTCACAAGACTGGACAACGGGGGAACAGGAACAGAGCATGCACTCAATAAACAAAACCAGGAAAAAACTAAACTTACAGAACATATCATGACAAACATGACAATCAGAGAGTCTGTGAAATACAGTGAAGCTAATTATAAGGCTCTATCTTAACACTCAGCTTGACTCATCCATCTTCAGGTCAGCTGTCATTTTCCAGGTTGTAAACTACAAGAATCTAAGGAGTATTATTTCACTGCAACCGAAAAGACGGTAAACAGTAAAATATGAAGTAACACACACTCGTCAAATCCAAGATAACAGATAATGCTTATCTGTAAGATAAAGGTATGTCTGCATGTCATGGAATGTTAATCAAAGAGATTTGTGAAGGTGTGTGAATGATCAACAATCAATATTATTGGCAGAAATAGAGGGCCCCAAAATCAAACTTTGCTTAGGGCCCTATTGAGGCTTGGGCCTCTGTAGGTAATGACTGTCAATGGTAATGTCAATGGTGCCTATAAAGCTAAATCTGTTGTTGATGTAAGTGGAGTTGTCAAGGTATTAGCAGAAACGAGCCACTTCCGCTACCATACACTGTATATACTTTGGACAACTTGGTTCCGCCTTCTGCTAGTCTACAGATTTGAAGCCAAATAGCTCTCGGTAATTCCGCGAAACCACCATTGTGCAGTAGCGTTGTACGCATTTGGTGGGAGAGTCGCCGAGAGTCACTGTGATGACGCTCGGCTCAAACAGAGCTACGCAATCCTTGTACGCCCATAGGCTGTATCAGGTGTCAATCATAGAAAACATGAACCCCCTAATAACTTTTAAAAACAGAGCTGTACAGAAAAAAGAGGACTTGAGCACAAACCAGTCTTACTGTAACTACATGTCAACATCGCAAGCAGTGGGGAAAAAAATTATATTCTGTGTAATAAATTTCTAAAGTTTGTCCACAGCTCCATAAGCTTTGCTGGCAGAGGCGGGATTTATGACCTATACTGCAGCCCGTCACCAGAGGGTGCTGTTCTCGGTGACTTCACCCAGTGAGGAGGCAGACGCTGTCCATTCTTTATACATTCTATGTTCGCTACATTAAAAGGAAGTTAGAAATTATCTTACACTATTGGCGATAAAATATGTTCTTCTACTTCGACACAATTTTTAGACATCAAATTGTTCCTGAATTCTGCTTCAGTATGCATTCAGGAGAAAAACAAGCACCCTCTAGTCTTAACAGTGTAAAAGTAGTTTATAGTCGTCTTTTGTATCTTTGTGAGTGTTTGCTATCAGCTAAAGAGCCTGAGGTGATTCTCTATCCTTGCTAACCTTTCACATTAGAGTGAAAGTGACATTTACTGGAGCTTCAGCTGCTGTTTCTCTAGTGTCAGGGTGTTAAGAGGAAAAAAAAAATGTGTAAACCGTCTGTAGAGCCGTCAAGCATCAGTTTGACACCTACAGAAGGAAGTGAGCAGGGGTCAGAGTTCACCAGGGTCAAATGGTGCTCTCATATCAAAGTTCAATGTCACGGCATCTCTAGTTCTTCAATATCCATCACTTAAATGTGAGGCCAGGACATTACCACATCTTTAGACACAATGCAAACAGATGAGTGAAAAGTCAATGCAAGGAGTATTTCCCTGACAGGCAAAGCAGGCACATATCTGTGAACATGAGTTTTACACTGATGGACAGCGATGATGCAGGGGGTTAGACGCTGGAGAGCAACAGTTTTTTAACCACATGTCGAATTTTTAGTCAAAATTTCATGTTTAAGTGTCTCATTTCAACTTGAGTTAAAATATTTTTTAAGTGTTTGTCCATAACTCCTCACCTATTCTCAACTGGCATCATTAAGCACAAATGGACATGCCTGTTTTATCAAAAAGAACAAGCATGAAGAAACTTGAACTCTGTGTATCTGAATTATCTTTTAGATATTTTGCAGCCTTTCTACATTTAGGTGTTCGAGCCTATAAGACTTCTCCTCCATGGGAATCATTTCTTGACACTGCTGCGTATGTTAATATTTGGTGTGCTCCACAGTTTCAACGTCTCTATTTGATCTACAGCCACACAAAACTACTACATATGTCATGTATGGTACACAAAACAACGGAAAAGGACCCAGATTTGCAGAATTTAGGATTTACTTAAACAAAAGCAAAAAATGAAAAGTCCAACTAAAATTTGTTCTCAAAATGTCCAAACAAATTCAAAGAAGCAGAATCAAAAGAATCACGAGGGCACTGTGAAAAAACCACAAGGAGACAAAAGCATACGCTGACATCTATATACACTGGGAAACGAGCAACAGGTGAGGCAAACGAGACACAGGTGAAACTCATGGGTGATTAACGAAGGAGGGAAAACTAGGGAAGAAAAACCAGACTGGAAACAAGGAATCAACCACTACAAAATAAAACATGAAACACTGAAAATTGATCTAAAGAATAAAACACAGAGAATAGGAGGGAAACAGGGTCAAACACAAACTGAAAACTCACAAGACTTGATCACAGGAACAACAGGGAACAGAAACACTCTGGAAAATACACAGAAAATCTTGATCTTGTTTATTCATCACTGGTTGAATTCAAAGTGAAAACTGTAATAAAGAGAAATAATTCACAGATCAAAACGCGCTGTAAACAACGTTTAATACAAAATACTAAATTTACTCTTACTACATATGAAACATTGGTGCTAAGCTAAATGAGAATTGCTAATTACTAATGCTAAGCTACATGCTAAATTGAGCTGAGTGTGAACTTTCGCTGCCTGATCCATCCCAGAAACCCGATTTGTACTGCGCATGTGCGAAATGTTTGCCAATTCTTCTACTTGCCATCTTTGCGACAGCTTAGCAATTCCTTGCCCCTCGCGGTTTGCGACAGCTTCGACACTTGTTCGACAGCTTCAGCATCAGCAAGCTCGCTATAGTCAGAAAGGATGCTTCAGTTTATCACCAGCCACAGGCTTTTTTTTCTCCTGAATGGAGTGTTTCCCACGACTGAAGCAGAAAGTCAAGAGAATGGCGCCCAGTTTTACAATTAAAGGTCCCTACTCCAGGTAAATTGTAGTTATAAAAGGCTTGAATGAATGTGAATATTTCAGTGTTGAAATTGTACGTTGTTATAAAAATGGTGAAATTCATCGTCCATATTGTGTAGGCTCCTTGTTAATAAACATGAGGAATCAACTATTACAAAATAAAATAGGAAACACTGAAAACTGATATAAAGAATAAAACACAGAGAAGAGGAGGGTAACAGGGTCAAAGACAAACTGAAAACTCATAAGACTGGATCACAGGAACAATAGGGAACAGAAAAACTCGTGAAAATATACTGAAAATGTGCTTAATAAACCAAACCAGGAAAAAAATAAATTTACAGAACATATGACACCGTATCCAGAAAGTTCTTATGATTTAAGATCACAAACCGGATTGATTAAATTTAAATCAATCATGAAGAAAACTTAAAATCTGCATCCCTGGAAAAGAGTCCCCTCATATCCTCCAATATGGAAAATAAAACCAAAACACAGCCTCAACCTGCACTAATTTGCTTCAGTGAAGTCCAGCCTTGCATGGACGCTGCAGAATTAACACTTCGCCCCATCTGTCATTTAAAACTGTATTTTAATATTCTAGTTTGATCCGTGTTCAATCTGTAAAAGTGGGAGAGGTGAGTTACAAGCACAGCCTCTCTGTGATAATCAGCTATCTTTAAATAATGACATGTATAAACTGCAAAATCCTGTTTCTTACTGGAAAAGGAGTCTGTGCAGCTTCATCGTGTGTAGGCGAAGATTAAGTGTGACAAGCTGAAGGTCCTCTCAAGAACCTTGGACGTAAGCATACGCGATGACACGGTGAAGGGTGCCACTTAGATCTGTCAAACACCCTCTTCCTCCTCTTGTCTTTGTTTTCCTCCGTCTTCTCTTCATTCGATTGGTGATAGTAAGATCATAAAACTTGTAAGTGATAATAGATAGATAGCGTTCTTATACCCAAATAACCAACAGAGTCTTTGTATTGTGCTACTGGCTTGTTCTCTGTGCATTAACACCAAAATCCCAAATCAATCACCACAAAGCTCACGAGAATATCGCCCCTAATAAAGCCTGTCTATCATTTTCTGCAGTATTCCCCCTGGTAGAATAAGATAATGAGACTTAATAAATCAATGTATAGCACCGAGATATGCTTTTTAACTTTTAATCAAATGTATCAGAGGTGAAAAGCTCCAATCAGATGTTTAGAGATTAACAGTGGGTTTAGTGCTGGGGGGTTAAAAGCTGTGGGCTTTTACAGTAAATGGCTCGGGGAAACAAAAAGTCACGTTCATCTTCTTGATGAAAATCTCCCTTAAAATGACACATAAAGCTAATGGAGGAGCAGAGACAGATATTACTGAAGGTAGACACACTAATGGCTCTGGAAGATTAGTGGGCGCAGGAGGTGACTTTAATCTGCGGAGAAGACAATCCATTTTCTCAGGACACCGATTTAATAGATAGTTTGGTCTGCATCCACCATGGCCCCTGATGATCAACTATAATTTTACTTCATCACATTTGGACCCTTCACTCTTTCACTGACACTCCTGGAAGGAAATGTCAGCACCTCCATTTAACTTTGATTAGGGTTAAATTTATCCTCATTTCTTCGACATTTCCTATTTATTCACATTCTGTTTCTGTTATCCCCGTCGATCCTAGAGATGACCCCCAACTACTTTTGAATCCTTGCCCATTTTTTCCCTCAATCAAATAAGCATTAGTTGCTCCAGAAAACCCGACAAATGAACACAGAATTATTAAGTCACCAGCTCCAGCTTTTCAAGTGCTGACATGTTGGTTTACAGAGCGCTGACAAACATTTACCATCATAGCACATATACAGTTTGTGTGACAAAGACTGCTGTGCCAAGAAAAGACTCCCACATGATTGAACTCAGCAGCTTGGAGGACCAAGTGCTGGAATGTAGAAGTCAATAATTCAATTACTGTATTCCCAGCGCTTGTGTTGCTGTTTTCTGCTTCACTGCAGACATGAGTGTATCTATAAATGTGGAAATCTCTGTGAGGACTTCACCGTGCAGAAAGAGGAATAATCAATTTTACACATCCTCACATGCAAATTACCTTTTTTTTTCATGAGCTTAAGATTTGGAGTTAGGGCCAGCCCTATAGCCTTTTTGGTGCCCAAGGTGAAATTACTCAACGCCCTCCCAGGACATGTCCAGCCGAAAGAGGACGTCCGGTCACCTGCCATCAGCGTGTCAAGCTAATGTTTACTTTATTTTAAGCGAGCTAGCTAAAACATGTTCTTTACACAAAATGATATTTTATCAAATTTGTTGACAACACGTTACTTTTATATTTGGGCTTCACTGTCCTTTTCATGGTTAAAAAATTGTAAATAAAATCATCCATCCTGCTCTGACTCCTTGCTTGCTAACAGACTTGAGATGCGCCCCCACATCATGTGACGTGACTTGCCAAACATAATTACTTCAATTTAGAATTTTGTTATTTTCAAGACAGAAAAGTAAAGGGGGGTGCCAGTGGGCGTCATGAATTATTTTATGATTTTATCTTAATTTTTTTTTTCTGAGGGGGAGGGCGCTGGCAGTGCTGTAAACAACTTCCAATAAAAAATACTATTTACTTGTACTACAAATGAAACATTGGTGCTAAGCTAAATGCTAATTGCGAAATTGGGCAGAGTGTGAGCCTTAGCTACATGCTAAATCATCTGCTAATGCTCAAAGATAAGTTAAGTTACTGGCTAAACCAAAGTTATACTGCAATAAGCAAATCAGCTAAGCTGTGGGCTACATGCTAGGCTAAGCACCAGGATAAAATAAACAAGTAAGTAACAAAAATACATGTTCTAACACCATATTCTGGACCAGCCACCATGCAATCACACAAAACAAAACTTACGTCTGATGCTTTCATTAGCGACACAAGTCAGTCTGCAGTTAGGATTCCTCAGGAGCTGGCATATGTGTAGTTTGCTGAAGATAAAGGGAAGAACCTCCAACTTCCTGGTCCTTTTATAGAGTTCACACTTCCTGGTTTTCCATTAATGATTGTACTTCCTGTGTTACAGTTTTGCTGGCCAACAGGTGGGGCCATTGCTACCCAGGACAGAACATACTTAATAATTATTAATGACAAAAATGATAACAATGTTTGATAATTACTCTCATTTGTACAGAGTTTTTAAAGATAAAGTACTTAATTGGATAAAAATGAAACACAAAAACAAACCCACCAAACACCTAATGTCATTTAGACGTCTTTTTTCAGGCTAAATCACATCGGCTCGTCATGGCCATAATCATTATCCAAAGGCTAAGTTGTACCTTTCTGTTGTGGTTTGTCAAGTATAAATACAGGCAGTAAAAATACACAATCATTGGCGAATTTGCCATTCAATGCAAGTATACAAATTTCACTCTTCAAATTATCACCTCATCAAAATGCTTTATCATGTTTTGCATAACTTCCTGTTGCTGTTTGTCATGTAACAGGACTAAACTGTATTATCAGCTGTGAGCCTGTTTAGAAGCAGTCGATCATAAGACTCAGCACTTAAAGCTCCTGTGAGGAACTTATGGTTTGTCAATTTTGGCGCCACCTGTGGACAAAGAAGACTTGATATGACAAAAAATATCTTATACTGCTGACCATTTTTTTCTGATTTTTAAAAAAATTGTAAAACACATCTGTTTCTAAAGCTACTCGGCTGACACCTACCCCCCATTTGCACCTGTTTTAATCATTAAAAAATATATATCTACAAATGGTCAGTCTCGTCACTGATGGTCTTACAAGCTTTTGCTCATCATAAAAAGACGTTATTATGAATTTCAGTCTATTTCATAAACGCCAAAAAACTTCTCATAGGAGCTTTAATCAAGCTCTCCATCAATAGGAAAGCTTTGCTCTGATTGGCTACTGGAAGTGTTAACATCATATCTGTGACAATATTTCAGTAAGTGTGGAAGTTACAGTCTACGAGTCTACAACAAGATAAGTAGTTTCAGCATATGCTTTTGTTGGGACTCAACATCCTCAATTTAAGACACACAGCTGGTGCAACAGGCCTCAGGACTTCAAGTAAAGATGTGGTACCACCTAAACAAAATCACAATTCCCATTAAAATTTAGTGTTTATATGTTATAAGTATTAATTACATGCATGCATATTGAGGCGTTGTTCATGATCCTGTTTTAAGTGTACTTTCTCTTCATAAATTACCTCACACAATCAACACCAGGCAGGTTGTAACTCGTCAGTCTCAGAGAAAAGTCCCCCTCTGCAGTCCATATGTGCACAGCTCTGTATATCCTTATAAAGTAAGATGAAAGTGTAAATAAGGCTAAAAGCTCTTTTACTTTTTCTATTTTGTATTCATTCGTTCATTTTCTCTAGATTTTTTACATCATTGAGTAGATGAACCAGCTGTTTCCAATCTCTCTTATTGTTGATTTTGTTGTGCCCATACGTTTATGCAAATGTTTGATAGGTGCTGCTTAGATTACGTTGTTCTTGTATCTAAGTAGTATGCAAATGTACCTGTATAGGTGCACTTAAAAGGGTGAGGGAAAAAAAGCACATACTGCACTAATAGAGCCCTTTACCTTACTAATGGTGAATGCAGAGCTGTATAACTGTATGATTTATATAATTATATGAATCCTGTTACTGGTTTCTAGGGTTTCACTTTGAGGGCTACATTTCTAAAGAACTCTTTATAATTCCCATTATTAAGGCTTGAAAGGTCACCTACTGGCAACCATTACATAAAACAGCTTTTCCGTAAGGGTCCAGGGTCAGAGGGGCTTGAGTGGGTGTCCATCAGGCATCATAATGTGTCAAATGAGCTCTTGATCGAGATGAAATGATTCATGCTAAAGCCATAATTTGCAGTTAATTTATTGTACAAGACAAAATTTTGATGCTTTGTTTGTCAGAAGTGGGTTGTGTCATATTCACCAGTACCACCAGTATACCAGCATGAAAATGCAGATGGTAATATTCTGTTGTGTTAAATAAGTTTACCCAGAAAATGTGGCAGCACCATTTAAAGATGCCACAACACTTTAGGCTGTGCTAAACTTCTGTGCTTGTAGCTTTCAGGATGGCAACAACAGGATTTGAAAAAACTACACGGCTGCATAAAAACTGCACATTGCTGAACACAATGGAAGTCTTCACACAGAAACAAAGTTTAAATCTTTATCCTACTTGGAAATAGACAGACAGGCCTTAGACTGGTTATGTTGAAGCTTTATTATATTTGGCAAAAAAAAAACACGTTATAGGTCTACAATAAATAGATGTGTAGGGGAAACTATTTTTAGTTTATTGTTCAGAGAAAACAGAATTGTCCTCTCAGACTGAAATAGCTCAAAGCTCCTGTAAGGAACTTTTGAGTTTTGTAAATAATGACACCTTCTTTTGGTAGCAAAGTTCAACCTCTGATCTTTTTGCTCATCGTGTGCAGTCATGAGCATTTTTAGTCATATGTCAAATGTGTCAATCAGAAAAACCAAGACAAAAGTATTCCTTTTAGAGTGAAAATATTGAAATAACACTTTAGGAAAAGCCAAATGTGTTACAGGTGGTCAAGATGTCTTTTTAAGGTCGTAAAGAAGCATCTCTGTAAATATCAATCACTTTTGTACTCCTTGCTAAGGTTTTAATTTGAATAGAAGGACACATTTTCAGTCTTCAAGCCCACATCCGTTTACAAACCTGAAATATAGTTAGCGTAATGTACAGATTTTTTTCCTCTCTTGTCCACTGAAGAAATGCTGCAGTGAGAATAACAAACAGGATCTCATGACATTCTCTATTTGAGCTGTTCATCTTTATTTTTTAGTGGCAAACTGTCTGAAAATCACTTTTTTTTTACAGAGGGAAGCAGCAAAGAACACTGGCACAACAACACATTTACCATTATTTCTAAATACATTAGTGTTTCATAAGTCTTGGATGTATATACTGTCGATACACATTTCTGTTTATAAAGGTACAAATGGGTAATGAGATAGCATTCATTCATTTCCACATCCTTCACGTCCCCAGTGTCCCTCTTGAGGTGACTGATAAGCCTGTTCATTAAATTAATATGCAACAAAAAGTCCTTAGGAAAAAAATAGAAGAGGAAGCGCAGCAACATATAATAGCATCATTATAATAATCACAAAACTGATGAAATGTGCTTTGTATATAAATTCAGTGAGGTATTCTTCTTTCCCTGAGGATGCTTTCTTGAGAGCCATTCAGAGCACTTACATAACCGTCACACATGTAGGCCAATATGTCCACCTGATTAAAACTTGTGCTACGTGGAAGGAAACTGATGAAACACATTCACAAACACTTGTGATGCATGGAGTCATTGATGTAACACACTTCACAATATAGATTTATTTTTAGCAGCAGCAGCTTGAAGGAGTATAGATGAATCTGGTGGACAATTACAACGTAGTGCTGCTGCCCTCATGACTGTGACAGCATTATAGATAGCTGGATTAATATGTAACAGATTACATATAAGGAAATATTATTATCATATTCACCAAATATTTGAGACTAAATGCAAAGTAATGTCTCATTATTCTTCCAGGTTGAATACATTAATATTTAACCACTGTATTTGATCATCATAGACAAAGTAAGTACTTGATATATTTTCATTATTTATTTGTTTGCGACCACAACAGGAATGTACGATTACCAGCTGCTCCTAAAAGAGCTTACTAGTTATTGGGGTAACTCAAAAGGGGTAAAGTAACTAATAATATCAATAATACTTTATTAAGATCAATATACTTGATTGCTTTCTCGACAGTGTCTTCCTCTTGGGGAGGTCTAAGTAAAGTGCCATTCTAATGCAAAAAGGACTCTTTGATAAGGTATAGGCTTGAGACATCTGGGAACAACTTGCATTCTATATAGCAGAGGCTGTAGCAGACACCACACCGCAGTAATGGCGGCTTATTAATCTAGAGTTGTTCATCGGATTGTTTTGTTATTTTAACGGGTCAAAACCAAGTATTTTAGTTACTTTAGTAAGGTTATGTCCAAAGTCTTTTCTGAAAAAAATAATTAAATTATGCATTCACTAGCTAGATTGTAATGCTAGCTGTTTCGTAGCATCCTGGCACCAATTAATTGTCACATACAACCACGTGGATGAATTATTCCTCTCCTTTGACCAACTCTCAAAGTTTTAGAAATGTGCTGTTGATGTCAACAATTCCTATGATACTTAAGGCCAACCCACATACTAAAATATGATACATAATGGATAACATGTAAAAACCTAGCTACTGTTGTTTAGCAGTTTGAATCATCAGGCTATGGGCTGGTATTGCTTGGCTAACTCTTGGATAGAGTATAGCTTTAAATGGTCAAAATCAAGGTCATAATTAATATTCTGTTGTTGGCCTGTCACTTAATTTGTTGACTCACCTTCGCTACGCTAAAAAGAAACTTCTGCAATAACAGGTAACTAAATTTTGCTTCAGAATTTATACAGGCTTGAATTTGATTAAAAAGAGACCATTGTGACATGGTTAGGTAAATTACATTAAAGTCATTTAACAACACTTGATTACTTTCCATTTCCCAAACCTCCTGCCTATGCTAGTTTTCGTTCTCTCCATACTGTTATCCCATTTTTTGATTTTGTATCATGTTACAAAGTCGGTTGTGGAAATCAAAGAATTTGCCTTGTATTGAGTTTAAATAGTTGTCAAGTGCAACATATACATCATCATTATGTTTATGCACTTAACCAACAAAGAAATGTCCCATCATGACATGGCAATGTTTAAAGTGCTGAAACACGACAAGCCAAGCCAAGGACAGGAAGTCTTATGGAGGCTCTTCAGATGAGACTTTGACCCTCTGCTTCTTGTGTCTGCCCATTATAGGTTTAGCTGCCCTGAGGCACTGAAACATCCATACACACGTAATGAAGCTGATGGAAATTCATCACAGTGCCTTACATGCCACCAATGAGTGGTGTACTACTCAAGTACAGTTTTCTAACACAGAGAAAAACCGAATCATGTAATTGGGCTGTGCTGTTTATTTATCTTGCGTCACCTTCAAGAAATGTTGTCTCAGCATCGTCCATAGTGGCCATGATGACCACAATATACATCTTAATATTAGAAAAACACATGAGCCATGTGTCTACTAGCTTTCTGATTATACAACTTTTTTCTATGTGCACAATAGTTACCACTTATATAGTATTTAAAAATATTCACCACCTGTGGTTTGGAGTGCCCATGATTCTGCAGCATGGCTTTTCAGATCTTATTCATCACCAAGTTACCTGCATACAAGATGAAAACAAAGCTATCGTTATTCTCAAGTAGTTGAAAACAGAAACTTCTGCACTGTCATTATCCATGTCTCAAGTTTGCAAAGTGTTCTCTGATTGTTTTTCCAACTACAATTATATTTTAAGTCTGTTTCCAATAATTACAGGCTCAGTCTGTAATTATTAAGTTGGCTTTGACCTTGTTGTACCTTTGTTTTACCAGCAGAGATGTGTGAAGCTTTGTGATTATGGGCCTGTAACTACCTAAAACTCACAATCTACCGTCAAATTGAATAAAAAGTATGTCTGACCCCTTTTTCTTGGTCAAGTGGCACACAGTCTGGGCGCAGCGTACAAATAGGTTGGATTAAGTCCCTTGATTAGGTTTTTTGGGGGTTCCTGATCCAGATCAACAGTATTAGTTTGTAAATCTCCTTAAAATGAGACACCCTATCTTCTGCAAGGGAGTTTCAAACAAAGGGTTTGGCTCACAAAGTGGGGTCTAATGTGAGGATTCTAAAACAACTAATGACAGGAGATTCAAAGCTGGAAAGCACATTCATTGGAACCAATATACATGGCAGTTTTTGTTATTTTTTTGTTCTGAAAAATGCTGAAAATTGTCTGATCCATTCAGAGTTTGAGTTTCTCTAAATCTGGGACACCTGTTCAAGGTCCTCCATGATCAGATCCTGTCCTTTGACATCATTTTTACCACTCGAGTGCCGTCCTTCCTGACCTGAGCACTTCCCATTCCTCAAGAGGGCTGATCCACCTCTTGACCCTGACCTATTCAATGCTGGGGACTGGAACGGGAGCACAGCGTTTCCTCGGAAGCGGTGGGAGTAGGACCTCTGGTGCTCGATGCCGATCGTGCACAGCTGGAATTTAAAAGCAGCCTGGAAGCCTCTGCGGAAATTCTCATTGAAGAATCCGTAGATGATGGGATTGACGCTGCTGTTAAAGAAGGCCAACCAGTGAGCGAAGGGATACACGTAGATGTTAATGACACGGTACTGGTGCTCGGTCAAGCTGGCATAGTCGCTCAGCATCATCAATGTCCATAGAGGAAGCCAGGACAAGATGAAGAGCAAAGCCACGACCAGTAGCATCATGATCACACGAGTCTTCTTCTTTGAAATTGTTTGACGACCCTCCACGTTTGGTTTGTTGTTGCCAATGCCCTTTTCTGACAAAGAGTCAGTCCCCCGCATTGTGGGAATCGTAGTCTTGGACAGGGTGAAGCCAATACGAGCGTACATGATGACAATTAGGCTAAGAGGAGCAAGGTAGATGTTAGCAAAGAGGACAGTGGTGTAGACTTTCCTCATCTCTTGATTTGGCCAGTTTTCCCGGCACCAGTAGAAAGGCCGGGTGTCGTTGCCGCCAAGGACAATTCTCACCCTGTGCTCCTTAGTGACCTGCAGCATCACTCCAGAGGGACACATGATGGACACAGCCAGGACCCAGATGACCACAATAATGAGCTTTGAAATGGGGATGGTCAGCTTCTGCTTGAAAGGGTAGACGATGCAGCGGAACCTGACACACAGGGATTGAGTGGGAATAAATAAAGTACAGGAAGTCTTTTGGGATGTAACACGCCCTCACAAGCCCATCATCAACAGTAACTACCTAAAGTCTTACCTGTCAACAGCAATTGCAACCAGGGTGAACACGGATGCTGACACTGATATCCCTTGAACCATGCCACTTAGCTTGCACAGGACGCTGCCGAATGGCCAACCTGCAGGAAAGAGAAAAAACAGTTAGGAAAAACTGTGAAGTTGCTGTCTTTGAGGTGTGTTCAACCAAAAACAAAACATCATCATACATGACCTCCATGACCTTACATGCCCACTCTACTATCTGATTGTGTCTCAAGAGGTTGAATCCTTGGCCCTTACCTCAGAAGAACATATTAAAGGGATATTCCAGCATAAAATTAATTTAGGGTCAAACACACTGTAACACCAAATTAGACAACCCCTTGAGAGATGAATGTTGCCGACCGCTTGCTTCTCTAGTTACACCAAATTTAGTAACGACAGCACATTAGCAATGCACAGTGGTCTCAGGAGCCATAAACAAACCTCAACCAGAAACGCCACTCTGTAGCCACAAATAATGCTCAGAACAGCACCTAACTTCAATACAAATAGGGTCCTAGCCACAGCACTAGCCACCAAACATCTTTTTAACTTTGCCTGATTTCTTTAGCAAAGAAACTAAACTCAACTCACCTACTCTCTTATCATTTCTTCATGGAAATGCAATCAGACCAAGACGTGAAGGCAGAAGAACTACCGTGTCTGCAGTGCAAAATAATTAATATGATGATTATTACATCAAGGAAATGATAAAAAAAGGTTCATAAATGTTCTTCCTTGAGCTGCGTCACCCCGCTGCAGTCAATGATGGACTGGCCTGAGGTCTCGCTACAAACAAGCGGCTGCTGGAAGAGAGTAGGTGAGTTGTGTTTAGTCTCTTTGCTAAAGAAATCAGGCAAAGCTAAAAAGATGTTTGGTGGCTAGTGCTATGGCTAGGACCCTATATGTACTGTTGATGAAGTTAGGTGCTGTTCTGAACATTATTTGTGGCTATAGAGTGGCGTTTTGGTTGAGGTTTGTTGATGGCTCCTCAGACTGCTGTGTATTGCTATCCTGCGGTTGTTACTTAAGTTGGTATCACTAGAGAAGCAAGCGGTCAGCAACATTCATCTCTTGAGGGGTTGTCTAACTTGGTGTTATGGTGTGTTTGACCCTAAATTAATTTTACGCCGGAATATACCTTTAATATTTCATCATCAAACTAAAACAAAAAACTCAATAAATCAACTTTAAAGTGAAAACCAATCAAACACCTACAAAAGCCTGTAGGTTCTGACCTGTTATGATGTTGTCCACTAGCGTAGTTGGCATGCAGAAGATGCCAACCAGCAGGTCGCTGATGGCGAGGTTGAGG
This sequence comes from Xyrichtys novacula, assembly GCA_962446985.1. Classification (NCBI taxonomy): domain Eukaryota; kingdom Metazoa; phylum Chordata; class Actinopteri; order Labriformes; family Labridae; genus Xyrichtys; species Xyrichtys novacula. The sequence continues at coordinate 10,735,825 of OY660876.1, read as the reverse complement.
ATGAACAGGTTGGTGACTGTGCGCATGTTCTTGCTGCGCAGCACGATGAAACAAACCATCCCGTTTCCTACCATGCAAACCAAGAAAATGAGCAGGTAGGAGATGGTGAAGATGGCAGCCACAGAGGCCTTGTGGAGGTAGAAATTGACATAGGTGATGTTCTGTTGGGGCGATGGGTTCTCCTGAAGTCTGGAGAAAGTGGACAGATTCAGGCCCTCAAAGGTGGAGTTGAGAGCTGGATTCTGTGTCATGGCTACACTGAAAAGAAAATAAGTGGAGATGTAAGACATGGATAGACTATTATCTCTACATCCTCTGCCTTGAGTTTCCAAAAACCCCTGCAGCAAAAACACAATATAAACCAATTATACAGCAGAACACCACTGCACACATCTTCCAGTGGGTGAGTGACCACAAGAGGGAATCAATGGGTAATTACATAAAACAATATAACCTATCCTAGAGGTCAATAGTCCAATGCTCTTGTCTTATTATTGGAGTGGCTGCTTGATTGAGTGGAGTGTATGCTGCTACACACCCTCGAATACAGAACATGATGACCCACAAATGGTCAATCAGTTCCAAGAGCAGAAGAACAGCCAGGTCAGTGTTTGAGTTTTATCAGTCAGCATCAACACAACATTCAGGGAGGAAGACTATTTACTGACTTGTAATGGTTTTCAGACTTGGATGATTGGTATTTTTTCACATTTCATAGATGCTCCAAGCAGTTGTCTTGCTGTATGAAGGTACAAGCATACAGATCGGTCCAGTCATTATTAGGTCTTTAACAAGAGCACAACACTTTGAACTTTTGAACACAAATTGTTTTTTTTATTTACAAGGAACAATCCAATTTTGAGTGCTTATTATTTCACAACATAATAAAAAATTAAACGCTGCTGGACCTTGGATCTATGGCAAATTCAGTTTTCATAAACAGTGGACCTAAAATATAGAGCATTTGAATTCTTACAGCTTAGCAGCTGTGTCATTGTCATTAGTGAGACAAACAGACCAAAGGATTCCTATCTATGTATGATTAATAAGGTCACAAGATTACAACAGAGTGTAAGGGACACATAAAGGATTAAAAAAGATAATAAAACAAGATTTAAGTCCCTAAATTGATGAGAATAAAGCCATACTTGTATGACAACAAAGTCACAATGTTTTACAGATAAAACCACAAAAATAAAGTGATTATGAAAATGAAGGGTCTGGGTAAACAGCCCAGTGTCTGCTTAAAATTGAGGAAGATGGTGCAACGTAAAAATTCCCTTTAACACTGTTTTTATACAAATGTATTCTCACAATGTAACTTTATTCTTGTAACATTATACCTTTATTTATGTAAAACTTTTACTACTACATAACTTTAATTTTATTATAATAAGACTTTTCAGCAACTTCATTTTTTAATTATTACTTTGTTCTTTTAATTTTACAGCTTATGACTTTCTTCTTGTAGTATACAATTATGATTTAATTTTGTAATATTTTGACTCTGTTACAACTTTTCAAATGAAATATTCGGACTTTTCAAAAAATGTTCCCACAGTTTTATAACTTTATTCAGAATTCACTGTAGTTTTATAACCATTAGGATTTTAATCTTGTTAAATGACTGTGTTCTTGCGATGTTATAACTGTTCTTGCAAAATTATGACGTTATAATGATGACATTCTTGTAAAACTTCAACTTTAATATAACTTTATGTTTAAAAAGGCTTTTAACAACTTCATTCTTAAATCATTATTACTCTTTTCTTGTTATGTTATGTTATGTTATGACTTAATTATGACTGTACTCTTATATTATGGCTTCGGTGATAATTTGACTTTATAGCACTTTTTTTTCATATAATATCATAATTTTATTAAGACTTAAATCTTGTAATTTCATGACTGTTCAGATTTTATTTTTGTTATTGGACTTTATTTCTTGAAATAGTATAAATTTTACAATTTTATGGTGGTAACATTATGCTTTTTCTTCAACTTGATTCTTGATATATTATGACTATAATAAAACTTAATTCTTAAAATGAAGTTATTTTATTCTTTTAACATCATGACCTGACTCTCAGTTCTAACCATTTGTTTTTCTTAACTGTTTAACAAATTCTTTATTGTAAAGGATAAATCAATGATTGAAATTTAGCCAGTAACTTCATATGAACTAGAGTTGAATACCTAAATAAGCATAACAATGTTTTTTTTTTTCTCAGTTCTGACCAGTTGAAACATAATTTATACAAATCTTTTCTTTTTTCAGCTCGACATAAATTCATCCTACAACCTCTTTTTTCCCTCATTCTTAAACAAAGAAAAATAAAGTGAATTATTGATCAAAGGGGCACTTGTAATTACAGTACTGCAACCCAACAGCAACATAGTCTGTCTTACTATAAACTTGGTTTCAGACTCGTGGGTCCAAATGCACTACTAAAAGCACAAGAAAATGATAAAAATGTAAACAGAAAAAGAGACGAAAAACAAGGATAAAATCTTTACGGTTCATTTTTTTCAGAGAGATTGTAACGTAACAGGAGTTTTGTTTTGCTCCATTGTGTCCAAAAGTAGAATGAACACATAGTGTCACTCAGTGTGGGTGATTATAATTATCATAACAACCATCACACAAATTTATACAAGAAATGTCTCAGTGCAGCACAGAACAAATGGACATTAAAAGACAAAAACATAAATTTCTCTTGTCTATCTTACAAAGAATGATTGAATACCCATTTAGAATTATTCTAGCTGCATGAGTGAGGGGTACAAAGTGAAGTGCAGCAAACTCTGAAAAACTCTGTTTTAGCTTGTGCATACAGTTTACAACACTGTGGCTGCAGATCACCATCATTGTTGAAGTCATTCCCAAAAATATCCTTCAGACATTTTACTTTGAATGACACATTAATTGCTCAGAAAGAAAGAAGGAAGAAAAATGCATCAGCTTTTCAGTCCGTATGACGCTCTCTCTACTGTCAAACTAAATGCTCTAAACCATAATTACTGCAGGCTCCCAGTAAAGGATTATTATCAAACCATACAACGACTGAAATTCATGCAATCTGCTTCTTTTTGTCATTCAGTGACAGCTTTGAAAGAAATTGTGCGAAAATGTGGCTTTCACTGCGATTATCTTCTTGCAGCTATTCAGAAAAAAAGTTCAATTTCATGCAAAGACATCTAAGAGCAGTTCCTTGTGATGTTTGCGGGAACCAAACACAGAGATGGCTTTAAAACATTGCTCCTAAAAGCCAGTCTTGGATGATGTTTTGTCGAGATTTACCTCCTCAGTGCAAACCTGTAGCTTTAATATCTAAACAGACAAAGTATATCTTTCCTTTTATACCTTATTACAGTCAATCTTAATTTACTGCAAATGCCTATTATTCAAGAGAGAGAATGTGTCTTTAAAATGATGAAATAATCCCCATCTACACTTATTTTCTTACCTTAAAGGAAACAGATCATGAGTTGTAACTCTGTCTTCTGTGACTGCAGACGGCGTGAATCCATTTGACACAAATTCTGCCCCTTCAGCGCTCTCATCCCTCTCTGCGTCTGCTCAGTCCACCTACCAGCCACATGCTGCTGTATTGTGTTAATAGATGTTAGAGGGAAGATGAGATGCTCTCCCGGGGGATGTGTGCTCAGTGGTGCTGAGAGCGTTACATCTGGGGGTGTTTTCTGAAGTGATTGTAGAGATGTCACTGTGTTTGAGGCTGGGGCTCTGCAAGGGATGTGGGCAAAGATTGAACATCCAAAGAGACCCAAACACCAGCAAGAAAAATTAGGTGTCCTTGCTCGTCTTGGATAGAGTATCTAATGGTCATGAATCAGACCTCCTACTCCAACTCCTACTCTTTCGCCTCAGCCCTTCCTTCCATACTAACGAAACCTCACCTTTTCCTTCTCACCCTTTGCACCTTTGCTGCCTGTCGGGAGGAAATATGTTAGAGGTGTTGAAGTACCATAACGGGCTTATTGTACAAGAGAGTATTTTTATGACTCAGACTAACGCAAAGCAAAAAGGCAACAGCAAATTGCCATAGAATGAAGTCATACTCACACAAGGATTGAAAACAACACAATTAAACAGAAAAAAAAAAAAAAACTTAATCCAGCATCAATTTTGGGAAGTTTGCAGATATGTTATCAAAAAAATTGAAGTTTCTTGATTGTTTTTAATGAATGGTTAACAGAATTTTTTTAAAAATATTTCCAAAAAAAATTCAGGAAAAAAAATCCTGAAAATTTCCAGGAAAATGTTTTACAAATATTTCATCAAAGCAAGTTTTGAAACATCCAGACTTTCTACTTTCAATTTCCAAGAAAATTTCTGAATTATTTCTAGAAATAAGAATGTTTTAAGATACAAAAACAACAAAGTAAGAACAAATTTTCCTTTGAAATCCCCCAAATTTTTATGAAAAATTCCCCCAAAGTATCCTGAAATATTACACTGATTAACAGAAAGTTTCAATAAAGTCAAACTGACGTTTTTATTTCTACCATTTCTCTTAATTTAAGTACAAATTCTTAAAATTTTTTGATACAATTCCTGAAAAATTCTTCCACAAGCCTGTCAATCATCTCTAGGTTTAATTCCTGAAAGATTTTGGGTAATGCTTAAAAGTCCAACAAATTTTAGAAGAAAGGTCCTGACATTTTTTACCAACAAGTCTGTAATGTTTGTGAGAAAGAAAATCCTAAAAGTTGTGGAAAAAGTTTTTAAAAGGTTACGCAGTTTTTCTGGTTTAAGTCCTGAAAAAGTCCTCTGTAGAATTTTAAAAGTTTAATAGTACATTTCAGATTATTCTGGGAAAATTCTCAGAAAATCCTCTGTGAAATTTCTGTAAATTGGTAGAAAATTTATAAAATTATCAGGAAAATGACCTCAAAATCCTTTGGGTTTATTGAGGAAAATGCATGTAAAATTCAGGTTTGATGCAAAACAGACCTCTTAACAAACCATAGTTATGATTACATGCATTTGGGCATAGACTCCAACACTGGACACATTTAAATAAGACAGATAAAACCAGAAAACTGCCAGAGTTAATATATTTATCTTCAGAGGGACATGAAATGCTTTCACTAAACTTTATTTGAGAAATCAATGTGCTGTTGGCACAAATTTTCCTGGAGGCAATAAGTGTACCCTCATGGTGGTGTAAAAAAAAAAAAGGACAAGCAAAATATCACTCTGGGGACTGTGGATAACTTTCTGTGACTTTCATTAGGCTATGTTCCCAGTGTGGCTAAAACAAATTATAGAGATCAACTGTACATGCTCATTTGTAGAGACAGATGACTTTAGATTTCCAGAGAGAGGGAGAGAGACGTCTAAACTGAGGTAAAAAAAAGCTAATAATAATAATCTTCATTTAAAGAGAATATTGTTCTGTGACCTCTGTTAATAAATATTGATGTCTCATATGTAGTTCACAGCTCATTATTGCTTTTCACCTGTATGACCTCTGCAGGAGACGATCCATAATGATCATCTCTGCGTTTTTGTCAATATCTTTCAAATAAAATTCACTTCATGCGTCTTGTGTAATTTCAACATTTACTGAAACGAGACACTCAGTCTTTGGTCTGTGAAAAGAATAAGACCAAGATATAATTGGTCAGGGGAAAGGAGACCAGACAAGTGCCGTATAATGGAGGATTTTTGAAGAGTGAGTAATTAGCGTCTCTTCATCGGGTTTTTGCAAAAAATTTTCAGAGCAGCAATCAGAAAAGACAAACTTGTGTTCTTTCAGAAAAACAGGAGGGGATCATTATGCTGCCGCAGCTGAAAATACATGCCTCAGAAAGAGAAATTTACAAGCTTCTTTATATTTTTCAGTCAAAAGAGAGTGGTTATACTCACTTTTTCAGAATAAATGTCAGTGTCCCAGCATGGCATCCTCCACTAACAATCATTTCCCACCTCCAGAGAAAGAATGGAATAGAATAAACTTTGTTGGATTGGTTTTATTCTTATTGAAGAATGTACAGACCCGTTGTTAACTTAAAAATAGCAGATAAGCAAAAATGTGTTATATAAGTAGAATTAAGTGATGAAAAATACACACTGTCTCTAAACAGAACACCAAAAGTACAATTTGTGAGTGTCTAGATTTGGACAAGTGGGTTCATTAAAAGCACTGACAGCCACACGGCAGGGAGGTCATTAGTTTGAACCAGACATTCAGCAGTGATCTGTCTGTGTGGGAACAACATGTGTTCGCTATATCATCCAGGGATTAAAAACCACGGTTAGTCACTATTTAGTGAAGTTCATATTCTCCGTCAGTTGCTTTGATTAGGATGACTATATTCTGACTTCCCAAAAAGAGGACACGAAAACACGGGGACGAAGTCACAGAGTTGCGCAAAGTTAATTTTTAGAGTTTTTCAAGTCAGATCGAGCGTCTTTTACACACTTCTAACTCAGTAAGTCCACGTGACACAAACTCCAATTGAAGGATTTTATAAGCTTCCCCAGACAAAGCCGGACAGCCCCCCAAAAAGAGGACATGTCCGGGTAAAAGAGGACATATGGTCACCCTAGCTTTGATATTATTTACCTTAAATTTGGATTCAGAGTCTTCATGACTCAGTTGCCATGATAAGTTCTGCTCTTGATTGGTTTCCATTTTATGTAAAAGAGAGTTTGATGTTTTAATACAGGCGACTTCAAGTCTGCAGAATCAGAAGTTGTCTCTGGGGTTCCACAGGGGTCAATCCTTGGCCCACTCTTCTTTAATCTATAGTAGGGTGACTATATTCTGACTTCCCAAAAAGAGGACACAACTACGTGGGGGTGGAGTCACTGAGTCGCACGAAGTTAATTTTGAGAGTTTATCGGGTCCGATCAAGTGTCTTTTACGCGCTTCTAACTCAGGAAGTCCATGTGACACAAACTCAAAACTTAGTACAAAACCGCATACATTTAAAGGATTTCATAAACTTCCCGGACAGCCCCCAAAAAAGAGGACATGTCCGGGTTAAGGAGAACGTATGGTCTCCCTAATTTATAGATGCCCCTGCAGATAAACAACTTGTTACCATTGCGAGATACTCAGCTACACATTTCCCCTCCCAATTAGTGAAAGCTCCTCCTCAGAGACAATGTATCATGAATGGTACACAAAACAAAGGAAAAGGACCCAAAAATGCAAACAAAAAAAGGATTTATTAAGAAGAGCTAAATGAAAGTCAACAAAAGCTGACTTTAAAATGTCCAACCAAGAAACAAAAAAGTGATACTGGGGGAAAAAAAACAGAAGGAGACTAGGGACTCAAAGATTCAGGATTATGTGGAATAGGTCGACTTGACTTAACACGATACGACATGACACGATACGATACGATATGATACGATACAATACGATACAATACGATACGATATAATACAATATACAAAACACAGAGAACAGGAGGGAAACAGTGTCAAAATACACAAATGCACTCAAAAAAATAGGAGAAAACTAAATAAACACAACATGACACAATTAAGACTAATTTTTCACACATTCATTTGTCTTTTGTATGCACGTTGTTAACATTCCCAGCTGTTTGTTTTTTTTTCAACACATTGTATCAGCAGTAAAATCACAGCATCACTGCAGCAAACAGATCAAAATCTGTGACTCCATTTTCCTGCAGATGTAGAGCAGAGAATCAATCGTTAATTAACTGACACTCTGGGTGCCAAGACACAGTCAGACGTGTGTCATAAAAATAGAAATTCTCATTAACAAGTCTATGTGACGATCCCTTATGAAGTAGAAAGTGAACTGTTCAACTGTCAAAAACTCCTGAATGGAAAATAAGGATTGTCTGCTTTTGTCGGTGAAATGACAAATGAACTTAAACTAAAGTTGGACTTTCACTGGACATCATAATGACCAACAGAGGTCACGTCCTGGAGGAGATATCCAGTCTGTAACTAACACTTTGAGAGTGTTGAAGCTGTAAAGGTCATGAAACGAGGCACAGAAAGGAGGACACAACGGTGAGACAACGAATCTGTTTGTCCAACAGACAGGGTTTAATGAAGCAGAGGCAGAGGTCGGTACACAAAGAGGCAGTCAGATCAGGCAGAAGTATCCAAAACGTGAGGCAAAGGTAAGTGACGGCTCGACTATAACTGTGAATAATGCTGGAACGAAACCCAAGGTACAATGAACTGGCGGGGAGACGACAAGACACACAAGGTGAAATACAAGAGGTAATGAGGATGATGGGTAACAGGTGAGGAGACACAATCAGGTAGCAGGTATGATGAGACAGGGATAGGGAAGACCAGACAGGAAGACAGAAACAAGAAAAAGTGAACTACAAAATAAAACAGGAAAATGCATGACACGAACAAAACATAAATGTGTAAAAATAAAAGGAAACTTAACCAATAAATTAACAAAAGTAAAAGGAAACTTATAAGACATGACAGTAAGGGGTTAAAAACCAGATAGTAGAGCACTGTGTGTGTTGCCCACCTTCTTGTAATCATCATTTTTGATACAGTGTTTATAAAGATGTAGATCAATAAGGAAAAAGTCTTAATTTTCAGGCTACAGTTTGCCTTCTGCTGGTTTTGAGGGCACAGATCAAAAGAGCAGCAGTAAAACAAAGAACATGGAGCATCTTGAGAAGTTATACTTAAATATATATACAGGATTTAATCAAAAATACTTAATCTATTGGCATGTCAGCAGTAAGAATGAACATTTTGACTTGATCAGTTATGAAACTGGGTCTGTGTGTGCCTCTGCGAGACTTATTTAAGTTCAAAAATGGATTGTATCTTTACTCCATCATAACTTTTTGAGTCTCTCTGATGTTTCTGATGTATAAAAAAGGGGTTTTCCAACAACTGCTCTGAGTGTTTTTTATATCTTGTTTCTCATGTTTTCTTAAATCTGCAGTTCTGTTTTTTTTTTTACACGCTGAACATTAAACATGTATGTTTGTTTTTTAAAAAGGATCACTATACTGCCCTCTAGAGGCCAAGATTAATAGCCTGGCTGGGCCATCCTGTTGCGTGAATCACTTGCCGTTCCTTCCCACAACAGTCTGGACTTCGGCCCATTGGGAGCGTGTATTCCCGATCAGAAAATAACCGTCCAATCAGAGACCGTGATTCCACTGTTACCCGGACAACAGGGAAAGGCAGCCCCTGATTGGTCCATGTGTAGATGGTGACGTCTAACACATGCTGCGGGACTTTTCAAAGCCCCGTTCATATGCCTATAATATTGTTTTGTGATTATCTTTTGTCCTTTGGTTTGTATTTGTACTGTTAATATGTGTCAATAATAATAATAAAAAAATAAAAAAAAAGCCCCATTCATTCAGAGCGCCGTTAATTCTGCAGTTGACTCTGCAAAGTCGGCAGAAATCGTTTATATCCGCAGAAGACGTCAGATAATTTAATTAATTAACCAGCCCGAGTAACAAGCAGACCTGATTGATATGAAAGAAAACCCAACATACCACAATATTGTTGAATATTGCATTAGACAATCTTACAATAAGTATGACCCTCAGCCATCTTGAAGCAACAGCTACTGCTGTGCTGCGGTCTACGGTGGCCCCATATGGACACATGGTTGAAAATATAAACACACCAAATGCTGGAAAATCTGTTCCTTGAGCCATGAGCAGACCAGAGTGATTTAACATTTAGAATATTTTAATATAGCAGTATCAACATCATGATGAACCCATGTACAGTATGGAGTTATTATTTCTGGGTCATTCAGAGGAGAAAATGTTGAACAATCACCAAAAATTAAGAGTGATAAAGCTTCTTAATAATCACCAACTGGTAAAAATGTCACTTAATAAGTTTGTGACTTTGTTCTTTGCAATAAGGTCGATTTACAGAGAGTGGGGTAGAGCAGCGTAATTAGCTCTAAACGAAGATGTAAGTAACCATTTAATTTATGCTAATATCCTATATATGTAGGCCGGTCATGAATGTACATTTCAGATACAGCCTTTTCCTACAGCAGATTTCTCATTTTTTGAATGACCCAGCTAAGTTAGTTTTATTAGTCTCCACTGGTCCCATTCACACTTAGACCCCATTCAGTTCACTAGACCTTGCTTTGCAAATGATCACTGCAGCAATTCACCACAACAGAAATGACAGACGTGTCATTTTATGTTCATGTTAGTTTAGTTTTTTCCTGGTTTTGTGATTTAGTCGTATTTTCTTTGTATTTTCCTTAGTGTTTCTCTCCCCTGTGATCCCGTTTTGTGAGTTTTCAGTTTGTCTTTGACCCTGTTTTCCTCGTGTTCCCAGTGTTTTATTCTTTAGATCAATTTTCAATGTTTTCTGTTTTATTTTGTAGTCCCCTGCTCTTGTATGTCTGGGTTGGTGTGACTTCCTGCTTTATTTTGAAGTAGTTGATCCCTGTGTGTCCAGTCTAGTTTAATTCCTCAATTTTTCCTCCTTCATTACAGTCTTCCAATGAGTTTTGGTTTCATGGGATTTTGATCCTTGTGTATTTTCCATTGGATTTTTTTAGTTGGACATTTTGAGAAGAATGTTTTTTTCTGACCTTTCCTTTTGATTTTAATTTGATAAAACGTTTTAAGTTCTAGACACGGGTCCTCCCTTTTGTTTTGTGTTCAAGATGTGACAAAATGTGTCTCTACAATAAGAGACTCTCTGTGAGAGTTTACAGAGAGGTGTGATGTCAAAAAGCATTTTAGTCTCTGATACGGGCAAAAGTATGACTTTTGATAAAATGAATTTGAATCACATTAAATATTGAACCACAGTAACAATTGTCTCTCTGTTGGAAACAACTCCTGTCCAGCTGAAAGCAGGTTTCTTTCAACACATCAAATTGAAACACATTTTAAATTCACAGCATCAGGTCATTGCATCTTCTCCAAACACTTTACAAAAACAGCAGATGGAGGTTGTTGTTCAGCTGTCACGAACTCCACTGTGGTAGTACTGCTCAGGTTCAGTCCCCTCCTGTGGTTCTGGAAGTCAACAATGACTTGTTAGACACACTCATGTGTTGTTGTGGTTGACAGCATGTTCTTGTTTCAAACTAGAAAATGCATTGCACATTATGTGTTGACTATATCGACTCACCTGAACCATCTGGATCAGTTTGTTGAAAGCCATTTCCTGATCTGGCTCTCTTCCTCTTCCTCTCTTGAGTATCGGTGTTCTGCTGAACAGGATGAACATGGTGGTCCTTCAAAGGTGTGATGGTCTGGGCAATATCTGTTGCATGCTGGCTGCTGCAGGAGGTCGACTGGCATGCAGGTATTTTTGCTGTAATTTAATAAAAAAAAAGTTAAATCATTATGATGCAGAAAGACCAGAAAAGTTGACTTGCCTCCACATGTTGATGAACAAGGAGTGTGAGGATGAGGGTTAATGGTGGGGCGTGACTGGTCAAGGTTCCTGCTGCTTCCAGCAGCTGAAGCAGGACAGTTCTGCGGGAGGGTTGAGGTTTGCTGTAGGGGAAGGCGGCTGTGAAGACCCCCCAGCATTCTCACTGTTGCAGCCTGGACTGTTGTTTCTTAAGGTAGCCAGATGGAGGTTGCTGTTCAGCTGTCACAAACTCCACTGTGGTGGTACTGCTCAGGCTCAGTCCCCTCCTGTGGATCTGGAAGTCAACAATGACTTGTTAGACACACTCATGTGTTGTTGTGGTTTAAAGCATGTTCTTGTTTCAAACTAGAAAATGCATTACGCATTGTGTGTTGACTATATCGACTCACCTGAACCATCTACAAACTCCTTTTCTTTTCTTTTCTTTTCTTCTTTGACCAAGTTCATCTTCATCTTGAGCCGCCTTTCTTTTGAGTCCTGATTGGCCCTGGACTTCAGCCTGACTCAAGCTCAGATGAGGATTTGCGTTGTGGTCAGTTTGAGGAATTTCTGCATCAGTTTGTTGAAATCCATTTCCTGATCTGGCTCGCTTCCTCTTTCTCACTTGAGTATCGGTGTTCTGCTGAACAGGATGAACATGGTGGTCCCTCAAAGGAGTGATAGTCTGGGCAATATCTGTTGCATGCTGGCTGCTGCAGGAGGTCGACTGGCATGCAGGTATTTTTGCTGTAATTTGATTTTTTAAAAAAAAAGGTTAAATCATCATGATGCAGAAAGACCAGAAAAGTTTCCATCAACCTCTAAAGTTTTCAGATTCGATTAAAACTAGTTGATAACAACGTGACTGATGTAGATTATCCTACCTGTACCCAGACTTCACTTTTTTAGGACAACTGCAGGTTTTGTCCGAGCTTCCATCAACGTCATCAAGCTTTCATTTTCTCCTTGTCTTGCCTCCGCTTGTTGATGAGGAAGGAGTGTGAAGATGAGGGTTGATGGTGGACCGTGACTGGTCAAGGCTGCTGCTGCTACCAGCAGATGAAGCAGGACAGTTATTTTGGGAGGGTTGAGGTTTGCTGTAGGGGAAGGCGGCTGTGAAGACCCCCCAACATTCTCACTGTTGCAGCCTGGACTGTTGCTTCTTAAGGTAGCCAGATGGAGGTTGTTGTTCAGCTGTCACAAACTCCACTGTGGTGGTACTGCTCAGGTTCAGTCCCCTCCTGTGGATCTGGAAGTCAACAATGACTTGTTAGACACACTCATGTGTTGTTGTGGTTGACAGCATGTCATGGTATGTTTTTGTTTCAAACTAGAAAATGCATTACACATTGTGTGTTGCTTATATCAGCTCACCTGAACCACCTACAAACTCCTTCTCCTTTTTGCTGATCTCTGACCAAGTTCATCCTCATCCTCATCTCGAGCTGCCTTTCTTTTGAGTCCTGATCTGTCCTTGACTTTAGCCTGACTCAAGCTCGAATGACGGGTTGTGTTGTGGTCATTCGGATGAGGAGGAACAGGCTGGTCCCTCTTAGGAGTGATCATCTGGGCCTTGTCAGCTCCATGCTGGCTGCTGCAGGAGGCGGACGGGCAGGCAGGTGTCTCACTGTAATTTTATCAAAGAGGTTAAATTATTATGATGCAAAAAGACCAGAAATGTTTTAATCAACCTCTAAAGTCCTTAGATTTGTTTTGTGAACCGGTTGATAAGAATGTGACTGATGTAGATTATCCCACCTGTGCCCAGACTTCACTCTTTTTGGAGACTTGCAGGTCTCGTCCGAGCTTCCATCAACGTCATCAAGCTTTCTTTTTCTCCCTTTCTGGCCTCCACTTGATGATGAGGAAGGAGTGTGAAGATAAGGGTTGATGGGGGACTGTGACCAGTCAAGGCTGCTGCTGCTACCACCAGGAGAAGCAGAACTGCTCTGCTCGGAGGGTTGAGGTTTGCTAGCGGGGGAAGGCTGTGAAGACCCCCCAGCATTCTCACTGTTGGAGCCTGGACTGCTGTTTCTAATGGCAGCCATGGTCTCCAAAGATGAAATAACACTGCAGGACAACAAATAATCAATCAGACTTATTCACTGATGATGTGAATTAGAGAAAGTATAAGTAATGCAGACACAAATCATCTATTACAGAAACATGATCTGGAGAAGTGAGGTATTTCCTGCAAACATTCGCCAGAAGAGGTACTAATAACTCTGAATGTTGAAGAATTTTTGTCTCCATTTACTAAGACGTGTAGGGAATCCTGCCGGTGAGGTCACTCATGGTGATGAAGGGATGCTCCAGCACCTGACAGGGTGTCAGTCTTTCGGCTGCATCAAGCTGGAGCATTCCCTTCAGCATGTCTAGAAAATCCTCCTTGTCCCACATCTCCAGAACTCTGTCTGCAGGAGTGTCAGACTTTAAACTTCGAATCTGTAGAGAGGACAAAGACAACCACAGTCAGGGGTGTTACTTTTATCACCAAAAAAATCAACAAAAACTCAAATAGTTTTTCAAATAATTTTTTTGAATCAATGACAAAAACAAAAGTACGTACATTCAGAAGTTCATCCAGAGAGTTTAAGAAGAACCTTCTGGTCTCTCTTGCCCTGATCCCTGTCTCCTGGAAGTACGCCTTCAAGTTCTAAAAAAAAGTGTGTTTGTTAGCTGCTACATTCAGGGGTAGTTAGTTTTGTACAAGACGTGTAAGGGACAATATCTATCAAGGTGTCTGAGGTATTTCAAATGTGGTCATATTTAAAGTCAGAGCATTACTGCCCTTAAATTACTGTCACTAGTAGAAGAACAGAAAGAGCTTCATTTATGCACATCTGTCACAATACACTGATATTTAGGGCTGTGTCTGCGTTTACTCTGGCTAGGCTACAAAAACTGTCCCTCAACACTCCAGCTTCTCTGGTGGTGACTGTTTCAAAATGCTCAGTATATCGTATTTGTTTACATTCAGTGGCATTGCATAAAGAAAACCTAAAAATGACTGAAGCATGTTCTAGCAACTTGCATAAATCAGTTGAACGGTTCATGCTTTCTTCACCTGAGCTATATCCCAGAAAACTAATACTTGGCAAAAAACAAGACTATGTTTAACTTTGACACACCTGGAAACCTTCATAGCCAACCAGACACAATAATGCCTCCAAATCAACACCCATATTTAAGAAAAATGTGACTGGCTACTGGTAAAGTGTAGGGTAAGAGTTAGTGTTAGGTACTTTGATTTTCCATTGACAGTCGGGCTGGTTAACTCTCTGGAAAAACTTGTATGTATTGAGCCCCTGGTTGAGCAGGTTGTCTGGTGGTGGACCCTGAGTCTCAACAATGAACCTCATCTGAAAATGCAGCACAACAAGAAGTTACATGGTGACATCAAAGTGAAGAGGAAAAATTCTTCATAAAAGAATAAATTAATTAAAAGATTAAAAAATATGTTTCAATTAAACACACATTGATGTGAAAAGGTTATTAAGTGAGGAGTTTAGAGAAAAAATACAAATTAAAAGCTGATTCTTGATGATTATTTCAGTCACATGAAACTCTGTTCTGAGAAAGAAACAGTAAACTTAAAGTACCATATCAAATTCACTCCGACCAGGATACAGAAAAGTGCCAAGATACATGCTGGCAGCCATGACACCCAGAGACCACATGTCGATGGCCTCTGTGTAGGGAAGCCCCAAAAGAATCTCTGGAGATCTATGAGAGGACAAAAAAACATGATAGATGTATACATAAAGATATATCACACATTAATTCTACAAATAATGCAGCAAATCCTCCAACAAAACATAAGTATGTGTTGATGTGCAAGCCCCCAATAAGCAGCTGAGATATCAGACGTGGTTCTGGTTCCTTACCTGTATGGACGGGTCTGGATGCATGAGCCCAGTCTTGTTGCTGACACATCTTCTGCAAGACCAAAGTCAATCACTTTGACTCTGTAGGGCTGATGCTGATGGTCCACCAGCATGACGTTGTCCAGCTTAAGGTCTGCGTGGATCATACCGATGGTCTTCAAATGATCCAGAGCATTGGCGACCTAAGAAGTCATTAAGGTCATTAACTAAACAACAAAGCTCAGGATGTTACGTGAACATCAGTATTTGTTCTTGTTTAAAATCAGAGATAAATTCATTCGCTCATACCTGCTGGATGATCAGTCTGTTCTCGCTCAGAAGGACAGGCACTTTAAAACAACCACAGCTGAACAAAGTGCTGTACATAACTAGACAAAACAATAAGATAAAAAACAATTTTAAAAAAAAACAATTAAAACAATGAATAAAATAAAAGCAGAATTAAAAGTAAAATATAGTTTCAATGTTTTTAAAAACTAATTTAAAAACATAGAAAGAAATAACTAAAAACAAACCATAAAACACTAAAACAGGAGCCGAGTCTCATGCAGGGTTAAAAGCCAAGAAATAAATGAATATCACATCAAAAAGGAAAAATTGAAATATGTTATTTTTTTATAGAATGAAGAAGAAGCTGAAAGTAGAAAGAAAACCCCCAAAACTTTGTCACTGACAACTTTCTTAGACCAAAATGCTGCTAATAAATGGGTTTTAGCAGCAAGTGTGCAGGAGTTTTTTCTTTTCTTCTTTCTGGTTATTGCATTCCTCTCTTGAGTACCTTAATTTAAAAATAGATGTGGTGAATATTTGCCTTCAAATTAAAGCACCAAAAACAGAAATATGTTCCATGACCAAGTGCAAAGAAAAGCACTGGTTGGCATGCGAATCACACAGCCAGTATTAATAAGCATGAGCTTCAGCCTACACCTTTTCAATTAGCTTTATGATGCTTTTGAAATTTACTATGTATCTGTTGTGGGTGGATTTTTAAATGCTAATCGAATAAAATAATTGAATTGAAATTGAAATTGAATTGAATAAATCATTCAACTCCAGGATACTAAAAGATGAGTCTGATTTTCAAAATGATCATTTATTTATAGAGGTACCTCAATGTTTCACACAACTATCTCTAAACCACCCCAGAAATAGCGCTGGAACCACAGGCTTCATGGGAAAGGGCGAACTGTGATCCTATCTAATTTTCATCAGGCAGCATAAACCAAATACAGCAGCTTTTGGTGACTTTTCTGGTCCATTTAAATCCCTGCCTCTAACAAGGTAAATAGCCAATCATAGGTTAAGATTTTGGGGTGGTCATTCAGATCTCAAGAGGGCAGTACCACCATCTCTCTGGACACACCCCTGCACTACTAGGGGAAAGCAAGTCAGCCAGAAAAAAAAAAAAAACTGATCCCTCTCTAACCACAAACTGGAAGTTAATTATTACCAATCCTCTCCCCTTCAGCGAAGTCAAGAACACACTGAGTCAAAGTCACGAGCCAAGTTGTCTCCGTTCGGCTGACTTCGATCCTGTGATCATGGAAACTATTCAACCTTTCCTTCATCTCTGCTGTGATAGACATTTGTGATGATGAGGCCCAAGGCTTAAACCTGAGCTTGAATTAAACCCAAATCACCTCCTTAAAAACACACGTTTGTGTTTGAACACCACACGCTATCAGGAGCTTTGCTTTACAGAGTATGGTCTCTCACTTAGACCTGTTAACCAACATGTTTGTTTTTGATTAATAATATATATTTCATGTATTGCTGATCATATGTATAAAGCTCGAAGGAAAATTTTACCAGTCAACATCCAGAGCCGGTTTGACAAAAAATAAACTTTTTATAATTTAAAAGGATTTGAAATATTTGAAAGCCAAGATTCAGAACTAAACTGAAGGAGATCTGCATTACATTGATTTCCACTACAACATGGCTCTGTAGTGTAAATCACTGCATTGGGAAAATAGTTTTGCGTTGCACCCACAAATAAAGATTAAAACTGCACCATGCAAAAAGAAAACTCATTTAAAGGGATATTCCATCATTAATTTAAGTGATGGTCAAACACCACAGACCACAAACCTCAACCAAAACGCCACTCTATAGCCACAAATAATGCTCAGAACAGCACCTAACTTCATCAATGGTACATATAGGGTCCCAGCCATAGTACTAGCCACCAAACATCTTTTCAAATTTGCCTAATTTGTAGAACCTTTCTACAGGTTCTGGGGCAACACATGCTGATATCCAGATAATGCTTCGTATTTCAGCAAGATGATGTCAAACTGCGCTCTGCATGTATTACAATAGTATGGCTCTGTAGTATAAGAGTCCTGGTGCTGCCCATAGACTGTATATAGAATGAACGCAGTCTGCCTCCTCGCTGGCTGAAGCCACTGCGAGAACAGCATCCTCTGGTGACGGGCTGCAGTATAGGTCATAAATCCCGTCTCCTCCAGCAATCCCTATAGAGCTGTGGACAAACTTTAAAAACTAAATTCCACAAAATAAACATTTTTCTCCCTCCTGCTTGGTATGTTGACATGTAGTTGCTGTAAGACTGTTTTGTGTTCAAGTCCTCTTTTTCTGTACAGCTCCTATTTTAAAAGTTATTAGGGGGTTCATTCGCAGATTGCATAGATCACGCTGATACGCTGGGATACGCTGTTTGAGCCGAGCGTCATAACAGCAACTCTCCCACCAAATGTGTATAATGCTACTGCACAAGTGCTGGTTCCAGGAAGTGGAGAAAAATCCCCCCAAAATTCGTCAGCAATTCAGCTTCAAATTCGAATGATGACAGAAGGCGGAGCCAAGTTGTCCAGAGTATTTACAGTCTATGGTTCTGCCTGAAGTCCAAATTTCTCACCCATGAAAAACATTTGAGCCTCCTTAGTTCAACAATTAACAAAAGAAACGCAGACTTTGTGTTTTTAAGAATCATCGACTGTTTTATTGCTTTCATTCAAAACACTAGTCCATAAAAAAAAAACACACTCAAACTTCTGTCTCCTTCAGAGTAGCCTATGATTATTGAACTATTATTCAGATATTTGTATAAAATCAATTTCAGGGTTAGAAACATCAAAAACATTACATTTATTGTGGAATTAGGAAGCCAACAATCAAGATATACAGATCACATCAAGTGGAAGACCATGTGGATTTTGAGTTTTTGGTTCTCAACAGTCTCGAGCTTCACATTTTCCTGATATGAGTGATTTTAGGAATTGACACCTAGAGCCCTCGTTATCATGTTTAATCAGAAACGGCAGTGATTTTTCATGTCTTTCCATCAAGGAATATATATATCATATATACACATGTACATTTAAAGTGATTGAGATGTGTTACATTCAGATATACACGAAAATAGTCTAAAAATCGACTGAATCAGTTTCATAATTCAATCAGCAACAGGAGTGTGATCAAGTCATTGGAGTAAATAAAGAAAATTTAAGGATGCTAATCACGCTGTCACTAAATGGGTTTAAAATTATGATGATGATGAAAACTGTCCGTTTCACAGAGAAGCTGCTGCACAAACACGTTTTTCAACCCTGTACAGTATAAAGCAGTTCTTCACAACATTGCATAGCCTCACAGTGATTGTTGATTTACATTAAAAAAAAAAAAAAAAAAAAACGCACACACTCACTCATTACATGCTTAAAAAAAACTCAAAATCTGAGAGTTTTTCACATTAAAAGCTTTTAAATATGATCACGATTTATCTCAGACTTTGAGGATCTACGGTCAAGCGCGTGAAAATATCAAACACCCAACTTCATTACATATAACAAAAAAAAATAGACGCTGCTTTACGATAAGGTTACGCATTTTTGGTTTTAAAATCCTTCTTAGCAGTGATCGAGAATAATTTAAAATAAGACGTGAATTTTTGGTAGATTAGCCCTTGAAAACGCGGCAGAATTACACATGATTAGTTCATAATGATCCGACAAACACAGAACGCAATATCTTAAGTGTCACAGAGGGAAAAAAAAAAAAAAGTGAAGATTCAGAGATCTTACGCAGTGCCAGTTAAGAAAAACAAATCAGTGTTTGATCACGGAGAATTGCACAAAAAAAAAATGAAGTTTTGACCGTATAATGCCTGGCACCTACAGAAAAATATAAGAGGTAGAGCTACAAACAGGTATGATACATCTAAAGCTCCCTAAAACAGGGTAGAGACAGCCGAGTGGATACACACCAGATATCGAACTCCTGATTCAGATTGTTCCACGTGAGAGTTTAGATACAATAAATATGGAAAAAAAACGAGGAGGAAACAAAACAGAAGTTCCAGTCTTTGATTCTGACGTTGTCAAGTCGACTCTGAATATGCAGCCTTTGATAGATGCTTGATTATTAATTAGTGATATGCCCTTTGATTTAAAATTAATGTCAGCCTGTGAGGGGATCACGGACGACCTTTTGTTCACTACAAGAAAAGCAAATGCACTCTTAATCCCCGTCATACCAGTAGTTGTGACTCAAACGTCCGACTATTTTAAATACAAACAGTTAAAATTAAACAATTAAAAGACAGACTGGTTAACGCTGGAGATGGTTATTATAAAAATTGGGAAACTTCTGGTATTTACAAAGTGAATTTAAAACATCTGCAATCTAAAATCCGATTTTTTTTCCAGGGTATCTTTCATTATTTAACGTCTTTGGCTGGACGCTTGTTATAAATAATAAGCGAACACACTCATAATATATTAATTTTGCATAAAAACTGCAGAAAGATGACCTTAAGTAGCCCTTTTGTTGTCCAGGGACGGATAAAGAATACTCAAACGTATCCTGTGTCAGCCCTCATTAAAATTCAGTACCACAAAAGTGTTTAAGACAAAATACTTCCAGATGTTTTGATTTCAATCCTCACAGGAGGAGCGTTGAGAAAAATACTATCATACAAAAGAGGACGGGTTATTGTTTGCTATGCTGCGCTGGTTTGGTTGCATCTTTGGATTATTCATTCACAGATCGGTTTCAGAGCTCTTCTTCCAAGCGAAACCGTTCTCCTCCGAGTCCCTGTCTATGCGAATCTGAGGCGAACCTTTTGTGTAGCCGCCTTTTTCAAGTCTGGGAGAGAGAGGAGAGGAAAAGAAGATGTAAATAAGACAGCGAGGGAGTCAAAATTCATGCTGCATGAATCACTTTCCTTTCTAGAGAGAATATGTGAAATGAATGCCAGCTGGTACTCACTCACTCGGCCACAGTGGGAGACTCAAAGTAGTGCTCAGCACGGCGAATGCGTGTTAAGGAAAGTCTTGGATTCATCTCCTAGAGGGTAAAAAAGGAAAGAAGATGAGCTTTTAAAATTCACAATCACTGAAAGTGCAGAAAGGGAGAGAAAGCAAGCATCAGAAGCTGCTTTTAAGTCAGGATAGAGCAGAGTTGAACCGTCAGATATCATGACTGATTATTGCAAGTGTCAATTTTGTGATTGAATGAAAGAAAACAAGAACAGTAGGAGAGAAGTGTGAGCTCGAAGCGCCCTGAGAGGCTTAGTTTGGGCTCAGGCTCTCACTCGTACTCACTAGCCACAGATTTATCCCCCAACATGGGCTCCTGCTCCATCATATCCATAGAGATTTTTATACTGGGGATATTGTCATGGTAGGGGTAGTCAGACTGTAGGAGGAGGAGGGAGGGAGAACATTAAACACTTACATCTACAGGAGGTGAAACACAGTCACATGACACGATGGATTTTAGCGTGCAAAGCAAACTTACAAATTCCATTTCACTGTCAATGCTGCCCTTCTTCTTTCCTTTCTTTTTCTTCTCATCCTCCTTCTTCTTCTTGTCTTTCTCTGGGATGACGTCGTCCAGGTAGCTCAGGTCGTGCTGGGAGAACACGTAGTCCATCGCTTTACGAACGGCAACCAAAGCTAAGATCTGCGGACGAAGACATGGTTAGATTTGAATCCAAAAAGAGAAAGTCCTGCGTTTTTAAGGCCGTGACACTCACCATGACGGGAAAGATGATAGCCGCCACTGTGGATTTGAGGATCCAAAGGAGGGCCAGACACAAGCCCTGGATGAAGGTGAAGAGGTGGATGCGTCTCTGGGGGACGTGTCGCAGGTAGATCAGGTCTGGCTGGTGCTTTGCTGGCATCAGGAGCAGCTGCAGACGGTCCATGAACTAAAACAAGCAAATGCACAAAAAATAAAACAAGTCAGACACAATTTCTATGATAGGAAAGAGGATTAAGGCCACAAGAAGAGAGAAAAATAATTACGGGCAGGAGATTTTTTTAATTTTTCCATTTCAGGATTAAAGTAAAAAATTTAAAAGACAAAATTTCAACATTATTCATGTCAACTTTAATCTCAAAATTTCGACTTTAGTCTAACAATATATTTTTTTTAATCTCAAAATTTCGACTTTAATTTCAAAATTTTGATTTTTATTTGAAAAATGTTGACGTTATTTACATAATCTCTATTTTTTTATTGCCGCAATTTCGACTTTAATCATGTTGACTTTAAATTTTAACTTTGGACTAAAAATTAAATTTTTTTAATCTCAAAATGTTGACATATATCACAACATTAGAATTTTTTGTAATCTTGAAATATCGACTTTAATCCTTAAATTATAATTCTCTTAATCTCAAAATTTCAATACTATTCATGACATTTAGACAAATTTTTTATCTCGAAATTTCAACATGAATCTTAAATTTTTCATTTTTTTTAATCTCAAAATTTCAACATTTTGTAGTTGTGAAATTTTAACTTTACTCTCAAAATTTCAATTTTTAATCTTGACATTTAGATTTTATTAACATAATTTAGATTTTTTAGTGACAAAATATTGACTTTAATCTTGAAATTGAGAATTTAATCTCATTTCTGTGATTATTTTGTGTCTCTTCATGTGGCCCTAATCCTCTTGAGTAGCTCATTTGAGATTAAATTTGACGGTGCAACTGTTTCTAGCAGCTCTACTGTATGATACTTTAAAACAGCGGCTGGTAGAGTGGACACAATAACGAAAATATTACGAGACTAAAGTTCTGCAAAAGTGGACAAATCCAAGGATAATAAAGTCTTAAAATTTCTAGTTTAGCTGCTAGAAATTAGCGGCTAGCCTGCTAGTGATAGCTGTGGTTATCATAATTTGTCATCTTCCTGTGGTTTCATTTATGTATTTCTAAGTTAAATGATTCAAACACCTTTTTAAAGACAGCCTAACAATCATGTTGCTTTTTTGGCAGCCTCAGCTTTGCTTAACACACCGTATCTTGGCAGCTCTCTGACCACCTGTAGCTTCGCTTACATGATGCTAATCGGCCGCTAACTCGCCACAAGCCATGCTAAAACTTATTTCAGGGAGGTTATGTTCAGAGCTGGAAGGTGTGTGAAAAAAGGAGGGCTGCTGTTGCATAAGCTTAGCTAATAATAGCAGTGACATGTCTGTAAATCCTCCTTTACCAAAAATTGCAGCCGTGTTTCCATAATGTACAGAAATATGGGATATTTTATGCGTTTAAAGCACAGTATAAAATATGAAACAAAACTACAGCAGCAGGCTAGGTGCTAATACATTTTGCTGATGAGTAAAGCTGCGTAACCACTTTCCTTCTAAGTTAATAAATGTTATTAGTTAGTCATTAGAAGTTCGTCATTTAGTAAAGTCATTTGTCTAATGTATGCACTGAACTCACTCACCTGGACGCCGTTGAGCGAAGCCACGCCCATGTAAAGGAACACGCCGTATAGCACAGGCATGGGAATGAACTAAGAGACACAGATTACAATGACAACAGTTATTACAGTGAACCCTGTGGATGTGGTAATGTTTGTTTAGGTTAAATAACACTCAAATCCATGCAACATGTGACATCGCTCTTTATGCATGTAATTACATAATTTTATTTATAGCGTTGTCACTCGGGTGAAAAATACCCGACAAGCTGCTTTTCTGCGAATGTTGACAATCTCTTGGCAGCTAAAGTGAAGGTTTGGTAACAAGTTGTTGAGACTGAGTTGAGGTTTTTTGATGCAAAAAGTACAAACAAACAAACTAGAGATGAACTTTTCAACTCGAAGAAAAAAATCTGGAGCTGGAAAAAGTTCAACATGTAAAACAGGAGCTGCTCCAACTCTCCATATTCTCCCTTTAAATCTTTGCCTGCTTTGCTTTTTTTCATATCGAATATAATAACTCTGCAGTTGTCAAAATGTCCACAAGGGGGAGTAAGAACTCCAATAATCCCCCTTCAGTGACCGCACATTTTTTCTGTTTGGCAGCTTAATGTGGGAATGGAAACTAGAGAAGGCCCTCAGCTGCAATCGGAGCTTAAGCCCTAATGAACACGCTCACTTCACATCACATTACTTCCACGATGAGAGTTTCTAATCGGATGAATCAAAGATTGAAAATTATTACAAATTTCAGAGGGGGTGACAAGAGTTTGTCCTGAAAGAGGTGGACAGTAATCCAGATTTCCACAGAATAAAAGAACGAACAAAAAAAAAAAAAAAAAAAAAAGGTGAAGCTTTCTACCTTGAGGATGGGGGCCATGAAGACAGAGAGGCCAGTCAAGAGGAACACAAAGATGCCAGTGACTCTTTGCTCCCTGGAAAGAGAAAACACAAAACAGGGACAATTCAAGCACTGAATAAAATCCTGAACAATGAAAGTTTTACAGGGAATGACTCAAACTTCTCAGTTCTGAAGCTTGGTGTTTGAGGGATCGTCCTAATCAACCACATGAAGAAAACCACTTCTAAAAGACGGCATCACAAAACTGTTGTGTGTTTTTTGTGAAGATTTATCCATTTCTACAAGACTGTTTTTAATCTTTTCTTTGTTCTTATGGTTCCCTGATTCTCATTCTGATTGAATGAGGTTGCTAATCTTCTCTCCCTCCTCCCTTTTTCTTAGGATGACAAAGAAAAATACAGAAATCCTTGAATGCAACAACCACAGTGTTGCATGAGACTTTTTTGCTCTTCACAATAGGAGGGTTAAATGGGTTAAACACCTGCTCCAGCAGCTGCACTCTGACTCACCTCACACCCAGGAATTTAGGCTGCTCCCCAGGGGCCGACGTCTCGGTCTCCATTTTCAGGGAGTCGATGTGGGCGATGGAGATGACGGTAGCGGCCACGTACCACGGCAGGCCCATGAAGGAGCAGATGATCATCAGGACGGCCACCCAGAACAGGTCCAGGTGATAGCCCGCCCCTTTCTAAGAGGAGAGGAAAGAGAGCAGACAGCTGAGTCAGAAAGACGGGAATCAAACCAGGAAATGGAGTGATGCACTTCAACCATGCGTACATACATATGAGACGTTTGTTATGTGGCTGTTTTCCAAAATGTTATAGCGTAAAAAGACAGATTGTTGCAAGCAGGGAAATAGCTAGCATGAATGGGTTTTTCATGCCACTATAATTTGCACATTAAGAATGCATAAATTATCACATTTTGGCTGATTGAAAGGAATTTATTTTTTTACAATTAAAATCCCCCAAAACAGCATTTTGATGGATGACAGATATTCATTTTTTCCTAAATTGTCTGTATAATATTCATAAAACATAAAAAGTTTACATTTAATAAACTTTATAGGGTGGCTTTACTGTACTCTTAAAACTTTATATGAAGGTTTATGTAAGTAGCATTGATTAGTAGTTAATAAGCCAGTTATTAGACCTAATAAGATGCTAATAAACAAGTGTTAAAGCATCATGAACACATTTATTATTGCTAATAATAAACTAAAAGGCTCTTGATAGGAACTTGTAAACAGATCATATTTTTGCCACACACTTTAATACAGTGTTTAACATTAATTAGACTTAATATGGGGTTAGTTAAAGATAATTAAAGTCTAATTAATGTTAATAAATAATCTGTCTGTGTGTATGAGAGGTATATGAATTGTTTACAAGTGTCTTGTAACCAATTATAGTATTAGTTCTGCATTTATTAACATTTATGAATGTTTATAAGCACCTTATAAAGCTCTTATTAACTGTTCATGAATGCTAATTACAAGGATCTTTTTTTAACTGCTACCATGTTTAGTTTTCTTGAGTTTTTTAAATGAATGAAACTTCGAGAACCTTTAGTTTGTGCTCCTTCCTGTTGACAATCACAGCTGTGATCTGCTGGTCCATGAAGATGAGGATGGTGACCAGCAGAGCGGGAAGTGCAGCAGCCAGGTACACCCACCAAGGGTTCCCGCCAAAGGGAGTAACAAACCAGCCCCTCAGTGGACTCGTGGGCTGGAGGAAAAAGAAGAAGAGCACGGTGAATCCTCTGAGGCGTGGAGAAGATCTCAAATACACACAAAAAAATAACCTAATTGTCACTTTCGGGAAGTCGAAACACTAAAGCGAGTCTGAAATTACTGGTGCGTCGTTACATGACAGAAATTTGTGAATCAAGACTCTGTGGTCGGACAAAGCTGCCTCTGTACCAACACATTTAAGACCCTGCGTCTTCTCACTTCACCTATAATCAAGACGTTATTCGATGCAGGTACCTGCTCCTCTACCCCGTCATCCTCTTCCTCTATGTCGAGGCTCGGGGGCAGGTTTTTAAATCTGAGCTCGGCTACAAAACTGGCTGTGCTTGTGTTTCAGGTAATATGTATCACTGACTGGGCAGACTATAAAGAAAGCATTATACTGGGATCTTAAAGATTTCTACCAGACAGACACTCAGATCATTATCGGTGTAATCAGAGGAAACTGCACTGCTGCCATTGTAATCCAGTAGACGTGGGTGATCTTAGGATAAACACAACTTTCCCTTTTAAAGATTTACCTTGAATTCACTTGGCACTATGAGCTTTGGAGTGTTCACACCGACAAACGCGTCCACGCCGCAGAAGACAAGGATGGTCAAGATGATGGCGAAGTCACTGATGAGCTTCCTCACCTGGAAAAGAGAAGAAACAAGCAGGTTTGGATTGAGCCTGTGGTACAAAATCACCAGCTATGTGCTTTTGCAACTGCAGCATGTTAAAGATACAGATTATATTCAATACCACAGACTGTACACACGACACAGATACAAAAAAGGATTAGGGCCACATTAAGAGAAAATAATTACAGAAAGGAGATTGAAGTCAAAATTTCGAGATTAAAAAAATTGAAATAATGTCAATAGACCCGAAATTTCTGGATAAAAAAAATTCAATTTCAAGATTTAAATCAAAATTTCAAGGTTACGAATCGTGAATAATGTCAAAATTTTGAGATTTTAAAAAACTAAAAATTTTTAGATTAAAGTCGAAAATTCAAGATTAAAGTTGATCTGAATAAAGATGACGTTTGGAGATTACGAAATGTCGTGAACAATGTCCAAATTTGGAGATTAAAAAATAAAAATTTATGATAAAAGTCGAAATTTTGAGATTAAAGTTGACTTGAATAAAGACGACGTTTAGAGATTTCAAAATGTCGTAAATGATGTCAAAATTTCGAGATTTAAAAAACTAAATTTTGAGATTAAAGTTGACTTGAATGAAGACAATTTTTTTTAAATTTCAACCTCAATTTCAAAATATCAACTTTGATCTCGAAATGGAAATAAGAAAAATCTCCCTCCTGTAATTATTTTTTCTCTTCTTGTGGCCCTAATCCTCTTTCGTAAACTGGACAAAAAAGCTAGGTATCAACTAATTCACGCCATCGTTGCTCACTTTGGTGGGGAAGAAGCGGCTCGTCTTGAACTTCTTCAGAGCCATGGAGCAGGTGTAGGTTCCAAAGAACAGGATGAGGGACATCAGGGTGATGTCAGGCACGTAGCCGCAGGAATCTCCAACCAGCTGACCCCCGAACTTCAAACACTGCTTCTTGGTCAGGGTTGCCCAGGTCGCGTTCACTGGCTGGGAAGAAGCAACGCAAACGAGGATCAGAATTTAGACTTCAAAAAAAAAAGCAACAAGATGTCACAAAACCCAGAACGCTTCATACCAGATCAGAACTGTTCGTCCAGGTCGAGACATCAATGAACTCAGACGAGTTGCCTAGAGAGGAGATACAAAAACACCTTAGTATCAGAAAAAAACATTCAGTATCAGACTCTCTCTTTGAAATCAGTATCTCTACAAACAGTCCTGCCAGCTCATTGGAGACACAGAGACTGATAAGGCTGTGGAGAAAGTCAACACTGGTATCAAAAGGGTGACACATAGTAGTATCGTTCGTTATCTCTGCTGCAAACGTAGCAGAAAAAGCTGAAAGCTTTGTTTGAAGTACAATAGCGACATCAGCGCCAGATAGGACAAAATTTAATACCAGTGTTCAGTTTTCACTGTCTGGTATCAGCCCTGATACTGAGACTCTGATGGTCTCTTTAAGGGGGGTTGATGGTTCAAGATGTCTGTAATCTCTTTTATGTTGCAGTTTTGCACTAAATTTTTACACTACATACCAGGTATGCATTTGCAGTCGTATTGGGTGATCAAGTTCGGATCAAAATCGGAGTTAATCGGGTTGTAGTGGCCCAGCTTTATCATCTTTTTGAAGGCGTCATAGATGAAGATGAAGCTGATGAGCGCGGAGAAGCCTTCCTCTGTGAAGCGCGTGAAGTACTGAACCAGGAAGCTGGCGTCCGTAGCCACCAGTATCAGACAGAATACACCCGACCAGAGGCCGATCCACAGCCGAAACTCGAGGTAGTCGAACCCGTTGTCTCTGAAGATGCAGGAAAGAAGGGGTTAATAGCAGTCTTGGAATAGATTGCTGTTTTTAGGCAACAATAAAACCCTTTTTAAAAATCCTGATACGGTCCCTAAAGCCTTTCCAAGATGGGTTAGAAGCTTATTTTAGTGTTTTTTTCCAGACACTGAAGCTCTATCAAAATAAAATACTGCTTTTAAACACTATTCATTTTGTATTGTATCAAACTGGACCAGAATGCTTGGTGAAAACACACCAAAAGTCCCACCATCATAACCAGCAGACTGCACTTTCTATGACAAACATGCACTATAGTATCTGTACTCAGCTGTCACTGACTCAGCAGCCTTTTCCTTCAGGCATGGAAACATTTAGAGGCCACAGTCCCCACAACATTCTTCGCTCAGTGTAAAATTAAATGAGAGTGAATTATTGATAATGGAACATAAGCGGAGGGGTGTTTGGTAATGCTAGAAGAGTCTCTCTGGGACACTGCAAGCGCAAGAAGGAAGGAGAAGTCAGCGGTTTTTTAACCTCTGGTGCCCAGCTGGTGTTGTGAAATGACATGTTTAAATCTGCCAAACAGATGGAGAGACGCATTCAGAGTCTGAAAAGAGAGGAGATGTTTTCACAGGAACTTTTTGGATCTACTTCTAACAGTGGTATAAAAATGCAGGAGCCTTCTAATTTCTGGGCAAAACCACCAACCATCTAACTTGCACATAATTTATATAGGCATCATTTTTTTTCCGCAGTAAAAATGCTCAAATATACCTGATGAAACAAGAATATTTGGTATGTGTTTGTTGTTTTCTGACATCTTCCAACAAAATAGTCCCTAACGCTGGTGGTCAAAAAACAGAAAAGTTTTAACAGTTTTCTTTCTCCTTCAAAATAAAAGCACATGTTTACAATGCAGGAGTAAAGAAATCTGAACACATGACAGAGAAAATACCAAAATAAAAGCACGAAACAAGCTCTTGATTTATGTGGCAATGAATTCTCCTTTGAAGTTGAAGTCACACGGCCAGTGATGCGAATAAATCAGAAATTTGAACGTCATCAGAAATGGATGCTGTAACATCATAAATCTGTGCGGCCAAGAGGTGGCATTCACAGTCAGCTGGTAAGTGATAGGCTGCAAGAACAAACAGTCCCAGTGAGAAAGTGTGAAGACGAAAAGAAATCACAGAAAAACCTCCCAAGTGTGGGTTTATCTGTCTGTATTCATAATACGTCTATTTTTAATCGATCGAAGCGGGTCACAAGGAAAGCATCTCCATAAACACACAAACAACCTCAGTCTTTTGGGGATTGACCACAGCTTATAAATATCTCACATGCCGCTCAGCCTGTTTCTGAACTCTACCTAACCCTGAATGAGGGAATTTACTCACTTGCTGAAGTTGAAGAGGAGCCTTTCAAAAACCAGCACCGGGCCCGTGCTGCTGAGGATCGTCAGGGGCTGTCCGGCCAGCAGACAAAACACCGCTCCTGTCAGTGCCGTACCCAGGAAACTCTCCAAAACTCCCTGCAAGACAACGCACAGGGCAACAAAACCCCAAACAGACAGATGAGTTTTCATGTTGTGTTGACTTTGGCATCTGTCCATCTGGGTGACATCTGTTTTTCTTGGATGGAGAATGCATTTCCCATGAGTGCCATTACTCGCTGACGTAAAGAGGTCTCTTTTTTTCAAACATTATTTTAAAAGGAAGTTAGATACAGAAAAATAAAACTTCCTCCTGCTCGCTAACTTACTTGTCCCTGCCAGACTTGACTAGCCAAGTTGTAACCATAGGCACCTCTAAACGACTGCTGGATACCACCTCGGCTTTTTGGCGGGAAATCTGACCCGAGCACAGGCAGTAAAATTCAGTGTAAATAAATAACCGAACTTACTGCTGATATTCTTAATTTACCATGTAGGTCATAAAGACGCATCAGTTTCCGAATGACACCATTTCAAAACCAGTTAAACACTCCTGACGTGCTGCAGCCTGCAGCATGTTTAAACAACAGAAAAAATGGGACGACACTGTTGTTCTCTTTTGGTTTTGTAGACTTGGCAAGTTTTATGCATTTGTTTCATGTATTTATTTAAAATTTCTGGAAATATTGCAGTACGAGACTACTTTCTTCCCTAAAATTGCTCATAATCTGTGCATTCGACTTAGAATAGAGTGTAAAATTAGCAATGTTTCATGAGATCCAACAGTCAGATTTAACACCGAAACGCTCCCTTGCTCACCCCAAATGTCAGTGAAGCTACGGTGGCTTTTGAGGACAAAAAGCTCATGTGATGCATGCGAAATCTGAACCTAAATGCAAATTTTTTAACACCAAAATGCAAGTTTGTATGTGTGAAACAAAGTCTCTCTGTAACTAGTTTGTCCCCTCTGTGCCACCGTAGAAGCGTAGTGATGCAAGATGGCAACTGAATAATTACAATATTCAGGTCAGATATTATATTCATTTTCTACAAAGTCTGTTCTGCTAAATGGTCCTACATTCTGCATACTGTACCTTTAAAAAAATAATTCATAACTCTGATTTAGCTTTCTTTTACTTCACATTTAAACTTATTACCAAAAACTGACAAGCTAAAATGTCATTTGACTCAGGAGTTTCCTGCCATAGAAAAAAAAACATATCTGGAACAATAAAGGTCACTTTCTTAAAGTTATTTAGGTTACAAGTGACTCTTGTGTTGTTGTTATTATCTTATAAAATATCCTTAGGGTGCGGTTTCTCACAAGTCACTCACAGGTTTCTACCACACCTACAAGCGTGCCATCATTCACGTGATCTTGTCTTTAATTTAAGATGAAATAAGCTGAAATAACATGAACTCTTAACCTTGATTTTTAACCACCCTGCAGAGAAATTGTTCAGATACAGTCTTCCATCAGGTTTTGCCTTATTGTAGCTCTTACTGCAACTTTTCCTTTACCTTCAAAATATACAATATACAATATTTGTGCCAACTCAGCAGGAAGCTTTGTTTCACTTCTAAACAATACACAAAGCACAGCCGGCCAATCAGGACAAGCCTGTTGCCTTTCCTGTTATGTCAGTTTCTCAGTCTGCGTGTATTTTCCTCTCTTAAAGTGACACGCATACAGCAGAGGACTGAGTAATCGAGTTTACTTTCTGCATCCTGTGCTCAGGAAAGGTTAAGTGAGGTCAGGGAAACCCTCTGCTTTGAGTGGGCAGCATCGCAGGAGGTTTGGAGTTTGTGCGTGTGTGTTTGTGCATGTGTGTGCATGGGCGGAGTGGTGGGGTCATTGGAAACACACAGCCATGACTAGGCTGCATTGGTGTAATCTGGATCTGAGGTTATTTACAGCCCGGGTAAATCCTTGAGGCCGGTGCGGTGCAGGTCTGCAAGGATGCAGCTCTTTGGCAGGAGAGGATTCAGAGCACCTGTAATGACTGGACAACCTCATCCACAAAAGATAGACGGTGCATGATCATGCATGCAGCCATGAATGTTATTTCACTAGAATGGTGCAACTTGTCAACATGCAGCTCTGTGAACAGAAGGTGCAGCAGATGGATGCAGTATGATCCTTTGAGCTGCATATTAGCATGGCTTATCAGCTGAAGTCAACTCTCTTTGTTTCTGTGATAGTAACTTAACAAGAGGAACAATGGTGGAGGTGAAAATATCAGATATATAAAACTGGTTCTGACCTGTTTAACTAAGTCTAAACCATGCCTCACTTATCTGTTAGAAATATACATTAAAATCACAACAGTGTTTCCACACACAGACAACATGCATGTACTATTACCAGTGTACCAATGCCTATAAGCTGTGTAATGTACATACCATGACTAGTGTTATATAAATAAAAGTGCACTGGTATCCATTTCTATATTATGCTTTGAACACAAGCGCCCCATGGGGGGAAGTGTTGTGTTACCCAGCTGATCTGCAAATTACCTGGTCATGTTAAATACTTGATTCTGATTGGTCAAAACCGAAATATCTATTCTTCTTATAACAACATGTGTTACCTACAGTTAAAGAGTTTCTAAACATTTATGAAAAAGACAAATTCATTTTGATGCTTTTTTCATGAGTATTTTAGGTCGCTTTCACACCTGACCAAGCGGACTTGGTTCGTTTGGGGAACTGGAAGTCGCAACATTCTTACATTTATCACTTGTTTCGGTTCTGCTTTCACACTGTGATTTCTAAAGCGCACTGAGCAGCATCACGTGGTTGAAAGGGGCGCTCATCGACTGGACAAAGTGGGAGGATTATGTAACCTCACAGATTACAAACAGCGGTGGACTAGCCGTCTTGTATCGTGCTTCGTTACATTATTTTATGGAATGCTACATCGTTAGTGAATGCAACTATTCCTATACTGCTATCGTAGCTTGTCAGGGATTGATCCTGTTATTTTTCTAACTTTAACGACCTAACATGTGACAACATATGAGCTCAGAGTTTAAGGACTGTGACTGTTAGTAGTTGTGATTTGATTTAGTTTAAATATGCCAAATTGTGAATTTATGGGTTATTGTTGTTCAGATAATTGAGCTAAGCTAGGTAGCAACTGCTAATATCAGCGGTCACTTGTTGTCATAGCAACAAGGGACGCCGTGCTCCCTCTTCCCAAGATGCACTGCGTATACACTGTGTATAGCGTCATTACGTACATTTGGTCCTGTGTTTGGTCCGGTGAGCTTTCACACTGCATAGGAACCGAACCAGGGTTTACTTGCAAGCGAGGTGAGACCCACATTTTCAGGCGGACCAGAGTTCACTTGTTTGGTCCGCACCAGAGTTCGGATGAGCTTTCACACCTGCCCAAACGAAGCGGACTATCCGAGGAAACGAAGTCTGGTCTGTTTAAAGCGGACCAAACAGCTCTGGTGTGAAAGCGACCTTAAAGTTCAGATAAGGAATTTTAAATTTGTGATAATTTGGCGCCCTCTGTGGACAAAGCCGTCATTGCTTATCTTGACATCTAGCATCTTATCACAAAAAATCTCATTATTCTCACTTCTGATGACCATATTTTTTAATTATTTTGGATAATTTTGTAAAAAATGTAAAACACCTACCCCCTCAGGCATTAAAAATCTTACTTCGTATGTTCTTGCTTGTACGTGTCATGAATAGCCTTCCTTATGAATGTCAGGTAATTTCAAGTTTATCAATAACTCCTCACAGGAGCTTTAAACTACTTCCTGTCCCTGGTACACCTTCCTCTCCAGTACCAATTCTTGTGATACTCAAGTATAAAACAACTTTGACGAACTGGTTTTGTTTTTGTTGGATGGAAAAAGCCGCCATATAAAAATAAAATGTCAGAACAACAGTGCGATTCAGGTCAGTGAATTCTGGACCCAAACTAGATCAATCCGACCGCAGTTACAGCCTCTCATAAGTGGTCATATGTGGGTCAGGGTGTTTTTTTTTTATGCCTCCAAGTTAAATTTTGTCAGCAGTTGTATCACAACTTGGCAGAACAAGGTGATCTGAGGTTTACGAGAGATGTGTTTCTGTCTCCAGTGACAAATCATTAAAGTTTAAAAGATTGAGTCAAACTAAACAGACTCATAAAAAAACGGGGGAGGATGTTACCTGCATGTTTTCTGTTGCATCTCCGAGTAATCCACCGAATGTGATCGCATTGGTGACCGTGCCCAGGTAGATGAAGAGGATGGCCGACAGAGACTGGATATGTAGAGCGTCGTAGAAGTCGCTGCCGAAGAACGGCAGCTTTCGCTTGACGTCCAGGATGAGTCCTCCACAAAACCTTAAAGACAGAGAGTTATCAAGTTAGAGACAAAACTTCACAGCTGAAGTCAAAGTTTCCAGAGAGAGGACAACTAAAGGAAAAAGTTATCTCAGAGTGAAGAGCTCTGACTGTTTTGGACCATGTGTTGAAAAGTTCCTTGTTGGAACAGATTTAAGAGATTCAAGCAAAAATGTTTGTTCCTGGTTGCACTTTTACTCTAAAATGAACATTTTCACTGCAAAAATCAAATGCCATCAAGATAACGACCCCGCTAATGATGATCTGATGATGTGGTAATTTTGGACTGTCATGACTTTTAAACTGAAAAGATTCATGTGGACACATAGGCGTCTTTGAGATTGATGATGATGTGAAATTTTTAATTACCTGCTGGTACGCTGGAGCTCTTCGCCAACCTCGTGTCCTCCTCCCCCTCCGTGTCCCGCATCGTGGGGAGTGTCGCCGTTCATCTGAGGCGGCTCCAAACCAGCATACATGTTCTTCCTTTAAAAAAGGCAATAAAAGACACATTCAGATTCAACAAACTGTCAGCAGACTCAATCCTTATCTTAATTCAGTGGTTCTCAAATCCAGTCCTCGAGCCCCCCTGTCCTGCATGTTTTGGATGTTTCCCTGCTCCAACACACCTGATTCAAATGATCAGCTCGTTAAGCCATTTCAGAGCTTGATAACGAGCTGATCATTTGAATCAGGTGTGTTGGAGCAGGGAAACATCCAAAACATGCAGGACAGGGGGGGCTCGAGGACTGGACTTGAGAACCACCGTCTTAATTCAACATTAAAAACATGAATTTAGTGACACATAAAAGCTGTTGAGTCTAAACATGAAAACAAGACACTATTTGTCAACTTAGGAAAAGATAACTTGACAAACAAATGGACAAAAGAGTTAAAAAGTTATGTTAAATGTTCACATAAATAGATTTTGATCTTTATGTGATTTCTTAATAATGCACTTTTTTTCTTCTATGAATGAAACTAAACTTTATCAGAATTTGTGTTACTACTACAATACCTTTGCTTTACTGCTGAAAAGTAGATTTTTATTCAAGTTTTTTATTCTCTCAGATTAAAATCAGCTGATCAGCAAAAGTAAAAAGGTCACACTCTTGCTAAAAGAGCATAACTTGACTTATAGGGAGGGACTTTTTATGCTGTGAACTACTGCGTTTACTCGCTGTTCAGTGTATATTTGTGATTTCTTGTGACTTCTTTGGATTAGCAGACCTCTTATCTGAGGAGGGCAGAGACTTGGGTGGCTCTATCCTGATGTCAGGGTCCCACTCTCCAGGCGGCAGGACGATGACCTCGTCCAGGAACTCCTCGATACCCGCCAGCAGGTCCTGTCTGCTCTTCGCCT
Organism: Xyrichtys novacula; assembly: GCA_962446985.1. Lineage (NCBI taxonomy): Eukaryota > Metazoa > Chordata > Actinopteri > Labriformes > Labridae > Xyrichtys > Xyrichtys novacula. The sequence goes on along the minus strand of OY660876.1, from coordinate 10,700,764 downwards.
TGTACGCAATGTCATGAAATACCTGCCAGCACACAAACAAAACAGCCAACTTTGTCGTGAAAACTGGAAAAATAATGTAATATGTCCTTAAATATTAACGCAGGGGTCAAGAAATGTGTAACTCCTGGCTTTGTTGACAACCTCACTACCATAATATTGACGTCCAACAGGGATCTTGTGAACTTTTCCCCAATGTAAACAAATAACGAGTCATGATCTGTGAAATCCACTGATACAAGCCGGTATTTTATAACCGATCAATGAACAAGAACATCTGATAAAACCTCTGACAAAAACGCACATGTGACGGCAGAGAGGGTAAACTTTAACCTGAGGAAATCCTGGAAAAACACTTCCTACCCTGCTTTGTTGACACATGAGATATACCGGGAAGCGTTGGGGGGCCCTGTGGGAATCTGTGAGTAAGGTGCTCTCAGGGTTAAGGACTCTGTGAAACGTGTGTTAACATTCCTGAAAACACTGAACGGGTTGAGTCGGGGCGGGTGGAGACACAAAACAGAGTACCGTAGACAAATGAAGACGGAGAGGAGAGGTTTGTCTCAGTGTGAGGCGTCTCTTTCTTTTGCTGACTAATGAGTGTATCTTAAACTTTAACAAACAGGCTATAAATTAGTTTTTGCCAACAGGACTATGGCAAATTGCTCTGATAACTGATAAGAGATTTGGCAACAGGGCAAGAACTGGGGGTGGGGTTGAAGGACGGCGGTCTAATGGCAGTTAATCAAACCTTGTGAGTGTGAGGATAAATGAGAAAATAAGGAAAGGAGAATGTGCAAAGTGTTGACTTGATTATTACCCTGCGACGTGCTTGTACTCGCCGCCTATCTAGTGTGACTGAGTCAGTGTGGGGTCAATAGTGGTAGGGTGGGTAGCATCAGCATTGTTAATACTTTGAGCTAACAGAAACAGAGTCTGTGCTGGATGTGGATCAGTGGGCTCTGAAAACTTAGCAATGGGATGAGGGCGCGATAGAGGGCCTTTAGTGGGGTGTATCAGGGGTGGAGCCAGGGAGTTTCCAAGGGTGTCCATGGCCCCATTTGGAATCTGCTCGGCCACCCCAAGACTCCCTAACCATGTTTGGCTATCTGGTCTTGTCAGAGGGGGGACTTTCATTAAAATCAGCTGCGTCTTTTTTTTAAAAGGGATATTCCGGTGTCAAATTAATTTAGGGTCTTTAATGTTTCGCATTCTGTTTTGTTCGCATTTTGACTTGTGACTTTGGACATTATTTATCGAGTCCTTTGGAGCAAGGGGGCAAGAGAGTGGGGTATGACACACAGGAGGAAGATTTTCTTATGTTGTTTCTTATTTTAGAGGTAAAAAAAATTAATAATTCCTGTGCACACGGAGGCTGTAAAATTTGGTGCCCTAGTCTGGCCACCCAAGTCTAAAAGGTCTAGCTCCAGCCCTGAAATTTACCCTCTTTCTGGGTACGAAAAATGCCTCTGTTAGACCTCACAAGGCTACAAGCCAGCTAGTGTGACTCTAAACCCCTAATCTGCACAAAACAATAATCAGTGTCCTTAATTTCTCTTCCACAACCTCATAAACGGACTCCACCATCCTCCACACAGTTTCCTAGTGGGATCCACAGATGCCATTTACTTACGTCCACAACCAGTTAGTGGCCTGATTAGTCCAATCAGAGCTTTAACAGGATGAGCTTAATTGATTCAGAATAGCAGTGATTTATCTACCGCACACTTCAGCCCAGATGCTCGAGAGTTTGTAACAACAAACAAGCTGCTGCAGTACAGATGATGACTCTCCAGCATCAAAACAAAACCAATCAAGTACCTCATCTGACATCAGGGTGGCGATGGCTCTTCCGATTTCATGATAGGACTTTGCTTTTCCTTTAGGGCCCAGCAGGACAAAAAGGAACCTAGGAAAAAGAAGAGAATAACTAATTAGGTCTGACTTTACGCAGATGTTTTTAATCAGTGATGTGTTTGAGGGTTCTTGTACCTTGTGGGCACAGGGACCTCGGTTAAAGCCCCCAACATGACGGCCTGCTGCAGACGAACAAACGCCACAAAGGGGGTTTCCAGGAAGTCGACTTCTCCAACCAGAACGTTTGATGCTTCTGCATCGCGGGGCAACTTCTTCATGAATTTGTTCTTCAGCTGTGGAGCCAAAAAAACAGAAAAATTAGGAAGTTTAAGTGCACACATGAACCCGTGCTTCCTCTTTTTAGTATGATTGATGCCTTGTGTGGCATTTTGGATAAATGTGCCAATTTAAACGTAATTAAAATAGACCTGGCAGAGGCGTACTGTGACCCAAAAAACAGGTTGTACCCGCCTTTCCTTGAATTATGTGCAAAGAGGCCCTTGGACTTTATGTTACCTACTAAGCAAACTTTATAGCAGAGGAAATTGCATCTACATTCTTGCACTAAACTGACCTACAGAGTCTCATATGTGGATGTAACAAGCTGATTTGAGCATTTCTCTTTCAGGGTGATGATTAACCGAAGCCTGGGTGTTTTTATCAAAGGCCAAACCGTTCTGACACACATACAGATTCATTAACTGTTGCTGCTGCGTAGTACAAGTCGCTACACTTTAACCGCTTTCTGTGATCTTTAATCCATGTCCGGTGAAGCCAATTTACAGTCAGCTACTCGATCATGAGTCATGGCAGGGGAGGGAAACTGCTCGTGCAGATGGTAGAAACTCACAGGACAGAGGACAGAGAGCTTTTGTAGTCCAGCTGGGGGTCTTATCTATTGGTATGTGAGGCTCACAAGCTCACAAGAGTCAAACACATGACTCCAACAGAGTCCTTAAACATTCTCTTGTACAGACAGACTCGAGATTATTACCTGATCTTTCTCTGGTTTGTCAGAGAAGTCGCTCAGGCTGTTGGAGGTGAGGTTTCTGTGGGCAGTAGTAGGGCTACCTGCAGGGATAGAAGACATACATAAGGTTCAAATAGGAAGTTGCGAGCAAGACTGCAAGGCTTCAAATGAGACATTTTTGGCCCCGGGTGGAAAAGCAGCCCCAGAAAAGTAAAGAAGCACCAGGAAAGTATAAGTAGAGAGCCAGAAAAGTCAGCTAAATGTGGAGAGGCTTAAGCTTTAGGACGAACGCCAGGTGGCCTTTCATTCAGGCGCTCTTTAGGGAGAAAGAGGGGAGCGAGGATACATGGCCGTCTTAGGTCAGCTGCTTACAAGAGTCAGCAGAGACACGCTTAGGAAACTATTGGCAAATGAGAATGTAAACTTTGGGCCATTAACTCACAGATGGATAGTATGTCCCTGTAGAGCCTACAACATTTGAGCGTCATGGTGCCAAAAACACATCTATCTTTGCATATTTCCACTAGAGCATGATAAATAAAGCTGCTGGACGGAGTTGTTTATTCTTTAACGTTTACATTACTCTCAGTATCTGCCTACAATATCAAAATCTGGGCTGCATGACAATTGGTTAGTTAATGATGTAAAACAATGTGAAGGAAAACTGTTTAAGAAAACAGCTTTTGGGGACCTATAATGATGAAAATCTACTTTCAATCCTGCTTGATAGTTTTCTATATTATCTACCATATCTATAACCTGCCAATTTATCATATTGATGCCAAAATTTCTGTACAAGCCAGGCTCCACTGGCTGCTCCACTAAATAAATTACAATCAGCTGTATGGGCCTATTTCCACCAGTAGCTTTTTCTTTTGTGCAAACAGCATTAGGTTCTGCTTCCACATGGAAATTTATAGCAACAGGGCTGATTTCAGCCTTTCCTAAACTGTCGCTATTGAACGTGATTGTTGCTCTTTTGCCTTGTTTACATTTTGCTCTTGTGTTTTTATTGCTCATACACGTTTTTATGATTGTTCTTGTATTGTATTGTATATTGTTGTATTATTCTGGCTTGGAAATGGACCTGAGTCTAATTTCGTACCACAAACTGTAAAAGGTGTGGGGTATGACAAATAAAGTTGACTTCCTATTCTAGAGGGCTTCTCTCCAGCACTCACTGTTGCTTGAATACCAAAGTTTTTCCAGAGCACTCCCACTTCCTATCACAGTGCTATCAAGACTTTGTTTTGTATTAAAAAAATATTTGTACTCAATTTTACTCCAGTGAACTATGCTAAAAAAAAACACGTATTAAATGTAAAATAAGTTGAAGGAAACAGTGTTGTATCCTTGACCTTAAAATTCAACCTTCAAAGCAGATGAGCTTCGTTAGTTTTTCATCAGTTTTCTCATTTTATTGTATTATTCTGGCTTGGAAACGGAACTGGGTACTAATTTCATGCCACAAACTGTAAAAGGTGTGGGGTATGACAAATACCAGATGTGCAGATCTCTACTAGTGATGCTGAAAAAGCTAATAAGAAGTCCCACCTCTTCATTCTGATTGGTTGATTTGAAAATGGAGCGTCATTTAGATCAGCTTTTTTCCAACTGAGAACATTGACAAAAAACAGCTCACACTGAGTGTTTTATAAGGACACTGAGTGCAGAAAACACTGAACTGCATTAGATTGTGAACAAAACAGCCTTAAGTGGAAATAGGCCCTTAAACATCCAGGTTAGTTATTTGTGGCTCATATTTTTGTCAGTGGACAGCCATGATGCTAAATTAGTGTTCAAACTTTGCTGCTTGTTGTGACCTCACTTACAGAGGTATCCCATGCTGGAGCTCCTCATGACCTCAGCCGGTTCCTCTAATTCGTGCGGGCTTAAACAAGGCACAGGGTGCTGCTCAGAGGGGATGCGAACTTTATCACCCCCGGATGCAGGAAGTTCAGAGACAGCACAGACCCAAAGAGAGGGGGAAAAAAGAGAAAAGACAAGGAAACAAAGATGGAAAAGAAGAAGATCAGGAAAAGAGGTAAGAGGTCGTGTTAGGAGAAGAAAGATCTGCAGCAGTGGTTAAGTTTAGGATTTGAAGACAGAAAGAGAATAAAAGTGATTGTTTTTGCAGTTTCTTTACCATTCTCCGTGTTGGAGAAAAGCCGACTTGCACTTGAAACACTCTTGCCGATGTCAGCGAGAGAGCGCAAGTTGGACTTCTTGGTCTGATGGCGATGCTTTCGTAGCAGCGTGTACATGACTTTCTCCCTCAGGTCTGGCTTCAACTGACCACTCTCAATTTGGTTGTCAGTGATCATCTCTAGAAAGGAGAAGAAGAACAAAACTGGATTACTACCAAGGTCCTTTGAAAGATTCAACAACAGGCCTGTGTTGTCTCTTTAAACTCCACTTACCCACGACCTGAGGCAACGTGGTGGCCTCCATGTCCAGCATGATGGTTCCCTTCTCGATGCACGTCTTGAGTTCCATCAGGCTGTGTAAGGACAGCGTGGCCACGTGAGGCTTACTCCAGCGCTCGCCACCTTTCTCCACCTTCTCTTCAAACTTGATCCACCTGGAAGAACAAGTTAATTTAGGTTTAGAGCAAAATAATTTTTTGATGGTTAAAACCATGATGGTTAAATGTAGGGTTGGTGGTCATTGTGCTTCACAGGAGCTTCTTGGCTAGGGCTGGGCGATATGGCCTTAAATCAATATCACGATATATTAATATATTATATTATATCATATTATATATATATATATATATATATATATATATATATATATATATATATATATATATATATATATATATATATATATATATATGGAAGAGAGAGAGATTGTTTATTTGATCTGATCTAATATACATACAGTACAATTTTAGACAAGAAATTCCCTATTTTTTTGAGATAGAAAAGGAGTTGGTAAAAGCTATTTAGCTTATTTATACCTATCTTCATTCCTTCCTATTCGTTGACCTTTTACATGTCTTTAGAATATTAGAGACATGTAAAAGGTCAACGAATAGGAAGGAATGAGGATAGGTATATATATATCTAGTGTGCCTATTTCTTCATACTATACCTTTAAAGCAAAGGTGGACATTTTGTGTTAATACTCTATAATGCTCTTTGAATCTCTATAAATCTGAATCTGCAGCTGTTAAAGATGAATATTACACATTTCTGAAATAGAGCTGAGATTGGAGGAGTACACACAATCGCCTGAAGCTCAAGACTCGGTACTCAAACTGTTTTGTTTCCCCTGTAGCTCAAAGTTCATTTCATGCCAGAATATTCATGAAAGTACAAAACAGCAGCTTTCGCAAGAGAACAAATAAGGGCCTCTGACAAAAGGCGACAAGACGGGTCCTTTTTTTCTTTACCAAACAGCTCCTTACTGTTTTGATCAGTCACAGTCCATAAGGTGAGAATAGGGGATTCAGGACAGCATAGAAATGAAAACATAAATCCCTAGACGTGAGAAAACACACGGCAAAGCACGGCGTCTGTTCTGTACCTTTTTGACCACACATGGCTGAACATGAGAAACCAGACTTTGTTGTTATCAAAGACAAGCTTCTCCCTGAAGGTAAGACCCGGGACAAGGATTCTTTTTAGCAATAATGCCTCACATGTCAGCGCCACAAAGAGCCATTCTCCTGAGGACCGAGGATGGGGTTTCCTCAGGGGGATAGAGTATCCCTCTGGCTGCCGGCCACACGCCACAAACTGGCCATCTTACTTTTAGGGAAGATACTGTCAACTTCAAACAGTACAACCTCCATTTCCCCTCCAAACCAGGACAAAAACTTAATAGAAATACTATCTAAAAAAGACAGGCTTGTTATGAACGGTAGGTGTCTGTTCTGAAGCACAAAAAGGAGGGAAAAAAACACATGTAAAACTCAGGGATTTAATGTGCCCTTGAGCTCAGAGTCTCTCTAAGCCTTGTTCTTCGGACTATGTGGGAGTTTCTGTCTTTTCCTGGTCCCACAGAGCAGGTACTTCACATCCCAATCAGATAACAGCAGACTGGGTGTTCACTGAAGTACGGCCTGTTTCCCTACACATACAAAGCACAATTATTCATAAAAAGGGATTGTGCTGTGCTGACTGTGCCGGGAATGTTCGGCAGGAAATTTATAACCACACAGCCCAGGGCACCTAATATATAAAAAGACGGGTGTGGGGGTGCGCCTGACGGATCGTGTTTTACGGCCGCTCACCTGGCCGTCTCCTTCCACTCCATCTCCTGCCCGTCCACAGACAGGAGCTCGTCCAGCTCGGTGAAGAGCTGAGGAGGAGGGGGGCCATCGTCTTCCTCCCCGAGGATGAACCGGATCCTCTCGGCTGGAGAAACTGAAGAAGAATAAAGGCAAGTTAGGACCCTTCAGATCAAAGCATGATGTGAAGTATGATACAATTGATTTTAATTACAATATTAAGGTTTTTTTTTTACTTTTAGCACAAGACATGTAACCTAAAGGGTTATAAAGACACATGAAAAGACAAGAAAGAAAACAGTGGGTATAGATCGCTCAGTGCCAGTGATGAAACCCACTCTATTACACCTTTAAACCAATGTTTATGCTTTGCCAACAACTTACATGTCTAACCACATGGCCCCTAACGCCCGTCACAACTCAAACATGAAGCTAGATAAGGATAAGGAAACGTTGCAGTGGTTTTCAGCTTCTACCTCCCTTCCCTTCAGGTTCAGTCAAAACCGCAAACAGGGAGGCTCAACAGCTCCAACTCCAGCAAATGCGGCTACACGCTTAGCCTCCCATTACCCCCCCCCCCCCCCCCCCCCATTATATTCAGGAGAGAGGGGATGAGTCCAGATAGAAAACAAAAATACACTTTAAATTTCCCTTAAGCACAAAAACATTATAATATCACAAAAAAGTCAAACAGGAGAAACATGATGGTGAAAACAGGAAGCTTTAACAGATGTTGCCGTTGTCATTTCGTCATGCAAGCACTCCCTTTTTCCATGACTGCTTTGACAGACGTATCTATAGAAACAAAGGGTGACCAAGGCGTTGACAGCAAGATTTAAGGTTTTGAATGTGCGATCAAGTTATCCTCCTTGTTTGTGCATTTTGGACAAACAAAGATGAAGATTAAAAAGAAAGAAGGAGGCATCTTCTTGTGCGTGTTTGCAGAGATTAAAAACAGCTTATCAATAACAGACGGGGTAGATTACTCTTGATATCCTCGAACAAGTGCTGGTATTCAGTGTAAAAGGAAAGACTTTACCAACACACCCTCATGAGTAAGAAGTTCCCCTCAGCTTATATAACTTTCACTTCCTTTTAAGAAAGGCTTGACTACATATACATCACCAAACTCACCCTTGATTACCTCCTCTTCAACAACAAAATCACTCAAGAGAAGTAAAACCTCAGTATTTTCATTCAGGTATTGAAGTCCTTTTTTTGTCCTCCTGCGTGGCTAAAATAGTGCGATAAGGTGGCGAGTTATAACAGGCTATTTACGCACCTTTTCTACTGAAATGCTGTGCCACTCAGGATTGCACAGGTTGATACCTCGACAACGTAACAGTGCCTGTAACCTTTTAATCCCGACACAGCACACCCAGGCTGAATTTAGGACGCTTCGTTTTAAAATAGTACAGGTGGACCTGTTCTTCTGCAGGGAGAAACTCTGACGCTAAGCTACATGAAGGTCAAGATCAAAGTCTTAGGAAAGCGTCGCTCTTGGATACACAACATTTGATGCATCCTCACCATGGGCATCAGTAATACACAACATCACTCAGCCACTGTTAAACAAAAAGATCTGTCAGTTTTGGTCACAGCCCCGGGGCCCGCCGGCTGTCAGGATCCTGACTTTTAAAGCACATGGTGTACACAAACACTCCCCTCTTAAGTCTACAACTTATGTTATCAATGAAAACCAGCCCTTTGTTGTGGTTACACACAATTCTGAGTGGACAGCTCGGGAGAGTTTGCCAGAATCAACAGAATTACAGGGATTAAGATTGAGGGCAAAACAGCGGAAAATCCAACAAGTGGAGGCTTCTGTCTAGCAGTGTGAGTGATTGTTTGTTTTGCTTTTGGCATATGACAGTCTGAGAGCGGCCCGCATTTTCAAAGTCCAAGACTGTTATCGAATGTATGTGTTTATGGGCTGCTATTACCAGCTACCTGCCAACTACTTTCTAATCTATTTTACTTCAAAGGAGCTTTAGTGCAATTTGAAGCCAATGTTTGACTTTAAATGCTGAGAAAATACTGATTGGAGGGAAAACATCATCATAGTGGACGATACTTGGCTTGATATCCTTTGTGGGGTTTGCAGTTTAAGTACGCCGACAGAAACTAACATCTTTGCATCACTGGACCCATTCAACATGACTTAAATGATCAAGTATTGTTTGAGATTTTTCGACCAATCAGAGTCAAGTATTCAACAGGGCTGGACTATAAGCCCAGGGTTGGACTGGACGATGAAGCCCAGCAGTCATTTCACTAAACTATAAAAAGGACACCAGAGCCAATATTCTCAGGTGACCATATCCCAGAACCCAAAAAAGAGAATACTATTACTATGCGGGGCAGTGTAGCATGCAAAATTTTGAGGGTTTTGGTTGGGTCAAGTGATTTTTACACACTTCTAACTCAGTTAGTCCACACTACACAAACTAAAAACTTCCATGCAAAACCCCGGACATTTGAAGGATTTTATAAACTCCCCTTGGACAGGCTGGACAGCCCCCAAAAGGAGGACATGCCCAGGTAAAAGAGGACGTATGGTCACCCTATTTTTTAGTGGTTGACAAATATTGTTTTTTGATGGCCTATGTTGATAACAACATAAAAAAAAGCTAGTTGACAGATGGCTGATCAACAATACCGATATCACTTGATTCATGTTTTGTCTTTGGATTTAAAAAAATACAACTCTGTAATAGCAACCATTATTCCATGCACATTACATCCCAGTGTTTAACAGATATCACTTTTCAACGGCTGATACTGAAATCAATATTGAAAAAACAGGTCGACCGATGGCCAATATAAAATGCCGATATCTTGTCGTTGTTTTCTCTTTGCATATGATAAAATACAATTTTATAGTGGCAGCCATCATTCCCTGCACATTACATCCAGATATCACTTTTCAAGTGTAGGACGGAGCGCTACCGCAGGTCATTCCTCCCCTCTGCAATAAGACTTTACAATGAACAGTAACAAAACTGGATCTACACCACCACTTTTTTTTATGGCATTTAAATTGTGTATATTGTAGAAAGCTTTATTTTTTTCTTCTCCCTTTTCTAATTTTTTTCTTAATTATTACATTTATTTAAGTTCTTAATATTAGGACCCTTATTGTTATAACTGCATTTTTGCACTTTTTGTCTTGTCTGTGATGCTGCTGTGACAAAAAAATTTCCCCCATGGGGGATCAATAAAGGAATATTCTATTCTATTCTATTCTATTCAATCGCTTATAAGGATACCAAAAATGAGAAATGGCCGATGTTGATAGCTGATATCATTTTTTTTCCTTTTTGCATTAATAGAATACAATGGCAGCCATTATTCCATGCGCATTATATCAAGATATCACTTTTCAATTCCCAATACTGATACAGATTATGATAAATGGCCAATGTTGATAGCTCATATCATGTTGTTGTTTTCTGAATTTGACAAAACTGGATATTTTACTCGTCTTTTTGAATGAGCAACAATATACTTGAACTTGAGTCCAAATTTATCAAATAAATTTAGAGGAGACAATATTTGGGTCACAGACATCAGTAATATCACCTAAAAATATTTGCTAGTTTGGGGTATCGGCCGGCCAATGTATCAGTCAAGCTGTACTTTGAGTTATGAGCCTTTTTACAATTCAAGATCTCATAAATCATGCCAAATACTCCCATTGAGCTAATAAGTGGAAACAGCTTTGCGAACAGGGACAGTAGAGAGGGGATGTGAATCAGCGAGCATCAACAGGCCTCATTACTTCATAAACAGGGTCAGAGATTTTACAATAAAATCTCTCTACAGGGGGCACTGAAGTGGTTTACTTCCCCACTGGAGAGAAATGTTTATCCCAGCAGTTCCTGCAGCCTCATGGTACGCTCGTCTCTGCCCTCTCCCTCAACCATACCAGCCTGTTTATAGTTCAGATCCTCTGCACAGATACAGCTGCATGAGAAAGAAGAACCAGTCTGTTTGTGTGTGTGCGTGCATCTGTGAAGGACGGAGCATTTAAAGTGAATTACAGTCCGGTTTGAAAACCTGCTCTTGTGTTTAGTTTGGTTCCACTCCTCGTCCTCCAGTGCTGATATAAAGTCTGATTCTATGGATGAACAAGCAGCGGCGGTGTTAGCATTTACGCAGACGCCGCCATGTTTGAACCGTACACACACTTAAGTGCTGCAAGGGGGAATTAAGGGGCGTCACTGAACGCCTCGTAGATATTTAATGAACAGGGTGTCCATCATTCAGGCATCTGCTGACGTTTATGAGGAAATTCTTGGGCGTTTTAAAACGCAGCATGGCCAACTTGGTGCTAAATTGTTGTGAGACAGTTATCAGATCAGCAAATGCCAAATCAAATTTCCTCTTACACTTATTTCTTTTCCTCTTTGACCTTATCAGAAAAAAACTAGAAAAACTCTTTAAAGTGCCACAAACAAATCCTGTTCCTCTTGCACGAGAGTTTCCCGTAACTAAATTTGACATGACTCATGGAATAACCAGATATCCGACATATCAATGTGAGCAAAACTACCACCATAACAATGAAACCTTTAAATGACTAAGTGCACGTACTGGCATGAGGCCATACAAAAGGAGGATTATAGTATTAGCAGAGCCGGGAGTGTGAGGGGGGGGGGGGGGGGGGTTACAAACCTGCTCATCTGCGGACTGACAGCTTGATGTGATGCCAGCATGATGAAGAAAAGGTGTGATCGTAGGTGTGTAAACAGAGCAGGTGAGGATAGAAGGGGTCAAGATGTTGCTCTGTATGTCCCCTTAGGGCTTTGTTACTGTTATTACGTTTACACCATGGCTGCCCGATTAACACAGTTTTGTCTGACAATTATTTGACGCCGTCTCACTCGGAATGTGCACATTATACCTGTTCATGGTTTAGCTGCAGACCAAGCTAGTTAGTGCCATTGAGTCGCAAAATAAACCGCTTTTAGATTGATTTTGGATTCAGGTGGGACATGCTGCAAACACAGGGACCCGGGGTCATTTCTATCCATATGTATGTATAGGTTCCTTATGAAAATGTCCTTCTTACTGCTGTCAAGCACTTTGTAAACCTCTGTTTTGAAAAAGTATGCTAATAAAGTTGTTATCATTTACTCTTTTAAATGTATTTATTTATAGCACTTTTTTAATTTAGGCAATATTTAAAAAGTTAAAGGTCCTTTCTGTTTGTGTCAATTTTAGCAATCTAGCTATATACGGCATTTATATAAATATAAATACAGCAAATCTTGTTTTGTTGTGGTTTTGTTTGCTTTTAGACATAATGAAAGGCTTCAGTATGAATTCCCGTCTATTTTAAAAACATGAAAACACCTCATAGGAGCTTTAATCCTTAAGCTCATACTTCCTTTGTGTTGAATGGGACTATTTTATAGTCCAATCCAACAGTTTTAAAGCCTACAAGAAATGCTCCATAAAAGATGTCTTAAATGAAGGAAAGTTAAATCAAACTCTGCACTTTTCTCATGTCCTGCAGACTAACTCTTTGGTGTAATCATACATTTATGTTAAAGCTCTATTGCAATAATGGCAATAAACTTGAATCAAACTTTAGGGGTGTAGAAAACAGATCTGATCTGGCTGCTTTATATCTGTATTCTTCCTGTGCAGCCCTCCATGTATGTATGTATGTATGTATGTATGTGTGTATGGTTTCATTTGTCACTCTACATGTAATACAGCTGTTCCTATTGGTAGGTGCATGCTAAAATGTGCATTATTAGATTATGCTGTTTAAACACAGATTAAAAATAGGAGAAATGTCAGAGCTAGCAGGAAAAGCAGGACAAGATCTGTAAAGAATGCAGAGGTACTGCTTTGTCCACAGGAGGTGCTAAAATCAACACAAAGAAAGTTCCTCACAGTACACTTTGATTGATGCTCGTAAAAAGACAGTAATTCAAGTTATGCACTCCTGATACATTCCCAGCTTGATCATTTTCACACACTATCATGACCCTAAATTCCATTGAAATCCTCTCAATTCACTCTGAGGTTAGAGTTTCAGCAGCCAAACAAGGAAGTAACACAGTTAAGGGTATCGACCTATTAGCGGGTTTACTTTCTGAGCCAAAGCGAGGGGAACAGTTGTCTTCTAGTTATGTTCAGTCGTCACGTGTTGAATCATTTCTTACTCATTCATTGGTAGTATGTGCCTCCTGTTACCTTATCTGAGGGTGTTGCCTCATCCACTATCATCTCAGCATTTTATGGCTGCGTTTCCACTGAAATTGCTCTATGCAAACTCTGCACTAACTCTCTTTGAGCTCTTGTAGGAGTAATAAGCCGCTGCTCAGCTGTTATTTCCCTTTTTTTTCTTTTACTATGCATCACTACAGGCTTAACTTAGACCTGGTGTGAGGCGCTCGAGCTGGACTTTGTTGTCGGTTTCAAAATGCTCTATAATCACCAGCGAAGGAATGTCTCCTAAAGCCTGATGATCATCACTTTATGTTGATGTTGGGGGGGAAACTCCTTCCTTTTCCTCCTTTTCCCACCATTTTCAGACCTTAATGGTACCTTCCATTGTGCCGGCTTCCAGGATGTGCAATTTTAAGGTGATTCCTACTCTGTGATAATTACACGTCTTGCAAACAGCTTCTTTCTTGATTGTTGTGTATGTTTGGTACTTTAACAAAAATCACTGTTCTCTAAAGCTCAGAGGCATAACAGAGATTTCTGTCTCGTGAAATGCTGCATTTACTTTACAGTAAAGCTGACCTCAAACGCTCCTTGTTTTAGTGCTTCCCTCCGGTGTTGCCACAATACTATAGAGGAGTCTCGTGTTGCAGATGCAGGAGACATTAAGGTCAATGCTGACTGATATCTGAAGATAATGATTACTCCTTCTGCTCTAGAAAATGATCTTGGGATTAATGATTCGACTGTGCAGCAATCCTATCTACCATTTAAGGATAAGACATCTGGTGTAGCTTCTTGGAGACGACTTAGGAGACAGACACCAATATTAATATGCACTTAGTATCCCGATGCTGCATTTAAATGGTGATTTAAAAAAAAAGAAAAAAAAAGAAAAAACAGTTCTAAACAAATGGCAACCTCTGCTTTCAGGAAAACAGCAGTTCCTGAAATGTCCACTAGAGGCTGGCTGCAAAAGCTATGGCAACTGCATACAGACCCATTCAAAAAGCCAATTTTTACAGCAACAATAAAAAATGTTACCTCGGAAGTCAGGAGTCCGAGCTGAAAATGATATCACACCCAAGTTACCAGCGTTTCAGTTACTAAGTCAGAAAAAAGCAAAATCGGAGGCGGAAACAAGATGGCTACATCTACGAAACTTATTTAAGCGCTTGCCTTGTCCAAATATAAGGCAAGTGCTATATTAACTTTCCTAGATGAATCGTCTTGTTTCAGGCCTTCGATTTTGCTTTTTTCTGACTTAGTAACTGAAACGTTGGGAACTCGGGTGTGACGTCATTTTCAGCTCGGACATCTGACTTTCAAGGTAACTCGAACGCAGCATAATAGCTTGCTATTTTTAAAAGGTATTCAGATTCCTGGTAAGTTCTAAGTACTATATACTCGCATAAAAGATCAGTGTCTCTTTAAAAAACGAAACACTCATATTGTGCTAAAAAAAACAAGCATATGGCAATACTGTTTAAGTAGTTCTGTCAAAGTACAGGCTAGTTGTGGTTCACTATTCTTTTTAAAATGGGAATAAAACAGAAAAAAACGCAGTGTCAGTGATAAAGGCAGAATATCCAGCTAGCTAGCTGTAGCTTAAACTGAAAAAGTATCTTAAACAACATGCAGCTCCCAAGTGATAACACATTTATCATCGTACCTTATAACTGTTTTCATTCAGCTCCATAACCTCCCCAAGAAGCCTTTTGTATTTTCAAAATAAAAGCATGATTCATGATGTACTGTGTGGCTGCTAGTACAGCACAAATCATGTCTGAGAGAGCAACATCAATCACAAGGTGATAATTTGATACTCTGACAGCCCTCGTCACAGGTTTTGCATTATTGAAAGGACAACCAAGTTGACTAGAAACCATTGAGTAACATCACTGAGACCACATCCATGTTTTAAAAAGTCCACAAGTCTGAACCAGAAAAAAACAGGATTGAGAAATTTTGAAGTTGTTGATTCTAGTCACTCAGTAAAATGTAAGTTTTAGGGTTTAACTTTTGCCAACTTTTTAGTCGTTCTTCTGTATCCAGTAACTATGAAAAGGCCATGACTTCTTTCCTGTAGTACGTGCATGTCGACAGTGTAAACAGTCACGTCTTAGTCCATTACATCCCTCAGTACAGCGTCCGTCTGTCTGTTTCTAGATCAAGTGGGTCTCAGTTCAGCAGTAGACATGTAGACTAATGATGTTGTTGCAGTTGTGTTTTCTGCCTGCTTTTGCTCTTCACACACTGTTTGTCCTGTAAACACTGAAACCTGCTGAAATGTGATCAGTCGATAGTTCAGAGAATGCGGAAAACTTCCTGTACTCGAAATCTTGACCTCTGTGTAAGGATCCTACATTTTTATGTTAGATCTGTAAATAGAGATTACTGTCCTTGTGGAGAACTTTGATCAAAACTTGGAAAATATCTTTTTTTAGTTGAAAACTTTGAGCTTTATAAAATGAAATTTGTTCTAAAAAAAGGGGGAAAAAAGCTCAATTTCTTCTTTATGCAGCCACAGTTAATTCCACATCATGACTCAAGGGCCAGAAAAATAATCAAACAACATCATCTTAAGGCTGCAATGGGACCATCAGATGATCCTTTGAAGAAAGGGAGACTTTCATCCCAAGTTTTTGCCCCCATCTTGCTCCGGTTTACAGTTATTTGTGGTATTATCTTTTAGGTTTTATGTTTTGTTGTCGCTTCATTGCTTTCTCTATAACTATACAGGCTCTATCAGATTCCCTTGTTGCAGCAATATCAACAAGTAGCTTGAAAATACATGTAATTCTGCCTTTTTGCTGCTTCCCATCTCTGTGTATTTTCAATCCCCTCTCACAAATCCAATAACAAAGCACCGTTTTAATCTCCCAGGTGTGAGATAATACCCATATTGTGTTAACTTTACACACTTGAAGCCAATCCGGTGTAATTTTCAGATTAGCATGCTCCCATTCCCGCTCATCTCTGCACTAACTTTGCTACCATGCCTCGATGGTTTATATTTTCCACACTTTGACGCTTTTTTTCATGAGAACTCACTGAGAGGTTTGAGGATGTTGGCGTTGCATTCGTCCCCGTCTGACTTGTACCCCTCGGTGCTGTGGTCCGGCCTTTCCCGCCTCTCCTTGTGGCTGGACTTGCGTCTGTGGCGTCTCCTCCGGTGGTAGCTCTTGGGGACGTGCACGCCGATGTACACGGTGTGGTGACCTGCCGTGACACGATGAGGAGGAAAAGGTCAGATTACACTCACACAAAAGGAAATCACAGTAATCCTGGATGCTGCTAATCCACCTCACCACTGGAGGAAAATAAGAAATGAAACAATGGAGGCTGATTTGACTTGTGTGATGAAATGCAGCACTGAAGCATCAATTTTTATGGCTGTTGACGCCTCACTGACATTAGCAGATCATTTCACAACCAGGAAGAGACTGCAAGTGGAAAGGAAAGTAAATAAAAGCCAAATACTTCCTCTACTGGGCCACTCATTCAGGAAATGATGGCTTCAAGGAAGTAATTAGAAAGACAGGGAGAGGGGGGAAAACTCCGGCTCAAACTGAAGGTTAAATAAGTTTGCGTTGTGTATATTTAGCTGCATTCAGCAAAAATGTCTGGTGGATCTTTTTCAAACTTCACCGTGGTCTGTCATGCGTCTTCATGGAAACCGAAAAATACCTGAGGCTCACACCAAATGACACACTCCCTCCAAATTCCCATGCAAACAAAACTTAAGATTTTCCAACTATTTCAAAACGCACAAAAAATATCCGAATATGACGCAAAAGTATGTGTTGTGGTTGTCCTTTGTATGCACCCTTAAATGTTAGTTTGAGTAACATGCATGTGTCAGAAAGTTCGTGTGGGTGTCCTCTCCTCTGTGGTTCAGTGCTGGATAAGCTTAGAGCGACTGAAGAAACATCTTCCTGTGTTTATCTTACATAACACATTCAGTTTTCCACTGATACCAGAGGGGAAACTCCAGGTTTCACCACCACAGATAAAAGAGGTAAGTGTGCAGGATTATATCACCCATCTTACCTTCCACCTCCTCCTCATCGCAGACATGTTTGACAAAGGACGCCCCCCTGTCCAGGACTGCCTCGTCCTCCACTCTGCAAGGGAAGAACACAGAGATTTTAACATGCATCACTTGTATGGATTTGTGATAGCAACAAAAGGGGTGCAAAAAAAAAAAAAAACATACTGCTCCACTTCATATTGTAGATGAATTTTTGGCTTTTGTATGTATTCAACAGGACAACCCGAGAGAAAATCATGTCTGGACCTGGATTAATCCAGACAGTTAGACAAGGACTGAAGCTTCTGTACATGAGGCGCCTGTTTTACCAACAGAGGCAAACCGGCACGCCAACTAAAGTGTTTATTCACCATCATTCCTACTAACATAGGGTGACCATACGTCATCTTTTACCCGGACATGTCCCCTTTTTGGGGGGCTGTTCGGGCTTTGTCCTGGGAAGTTTAGAAAATCTTTAAATGTCTGCGGTTTTGTACAAGAGTTTTGAGTTTGTGTCACGTAAACTTACTGAGTTAGAAGCATGTAAAAGACACTCGATCCGACCCAGAAATATCTAAAAATTAACTTTGTGCGACTCTGTGACTCTGTCCCTGCGTGGTCATGTCCTCTTTTTGGGAAGTCAGAATATGGTCACTCTATACTAACATCCATCAAATTTAATCACAAATTAAAGCCATAAAAATGTGGAAACATGTTTGTTAATCCATTAACTATGGTTGTTTTTGATTCATTGTTGTCATAGATGTTATTTTGAACAAACATTTCACTCTATGTAAATGCCATTTCCTTAACTGCAACATTTTTCTGACTTCACTGTGGGATCAGAGCACTGTGGCAGCAGTCAGTACCTATGCTGCTGTGCATAGTGGCCAATATTGTACTATAACAAGGAGCTGAAAGTTTTAGATTTTACTGAGCCAAATGATCTGAATCACTATAATCAGCCTAAATTCCCATCACTGGGAGTACTGAGAAAAAAAAAAAAGGATCAATACTCTGCTCTTACATGGTAAAATGGATCACAAACACTCAAAGAATGATCACTTATTCTTAGAGGATTTGAAGAAATGTCTGAATCTTTGAGGATGTTATAGATTCTGGTTTAATCTTTCACTGGACTTGGATCATGGGAACCCTTCCCACTGGACTTGAAAAAGGTTTTAATGTCCATGTTACTGTTAACTTCTGTTAATTTTGAATGACATGAACTCATTGGCTGTTATCAAAGTTGGTTGACAAAGGAAAAGCACTTATTTTTTTTAATTTAAATATGAATAATTGAAAATATAAATGTCTGAAATGTTTCATGTTTTTTTATATAATGTATGAAAAAATTATTAATGTTGATATTGATTCTGTACATTTACTAATCTGTAAATTCAGTCCCTTTCAGACTTCCATATCACCAGGAACAAAAAGCAACTTGTTCCTCAGATCTGAAAAGCAGTGCTTCAAAATCAGTCTAAGTTTTAAAGATCAGCTGCTCCAATATTCACCAACACATGATCAGAATTTTAGCTTTCTATCCAACTAGATGTCACAGACACACATTTAAAAGTCTTACGAAACAGATGTTTTCTTTAAGCAGAGATATTTCACAATATTTTTCCCCACAGTAAGATCTTTAAATGAGCCATGCTAGAGCTAATGGTGTAAAAAAAAAAGGGGGCCTTCTGTTTACTTCAGGGTCAGAAAACATCTTCACGGCCTGAATGACCTGGACTTTCCTTTGATCATCAGGCCTTAAAGTTCCTGGAAGGTTGGAAGGAATGCGACTCCTTCAGGGCAGAAAAGTGTGGGCTAATCTGGGCCAGGAAAAGAGGGGCTTCAGCCCAAACATATGCGATCAGTTTCAGAGTATGTTGCAGCCAAAACAGCTGCAAAAAGGAAACCCGCAGAGTGCAAAAATTCAAGCCAACAGTCCTCTACTTTTCCTCTAAGTTTGATTTCAACCACAGAGTTTTAAGATAGCTTCAGCCTCAAGGTTTTTTCCAGGGTTACATAAAGCATGTCGGTATCAAATCAAGGACTCTTCTGCTAATTTATGGGAACAGTACCTTTTAAAAGACGCGACACATAAACACAGTTTCAGGGAAGTGACAAAAACCTCAAAAATCTTCATTTCCCAAAAACTGAAGATGACACAGTTTGCAAAATGAAGGGATGGGAGCCGTGTACACAAACTGAAAAATAAACAAAGTCAGGAAGGATACAACTTGTTCCACTGATCTAAAGTGAATCCCAGAGGATTTGATATCTGTCCTTGAGAGAGAGAAATAAAAGCACAACACTGATAGGAGACGGTAATGTGGAGCTACAAGCTAGCTCCCAGATCAAACAAGTGATTGGGAGTGTTCGGGCTTGGAGCCAAGTTTTCAAGCAATACTAATTCAGTAATTAGCCTCTGTGGTCTCTCTTTTTGTTGCTAACATGAAAAGTGGGGTCAAGTTCAAGTTTTCATGTAGTTCCAGAATTCTTCTCATGTTCAGTTTGACTTCTACCTTCAGAAAACACTCCTGCCTTCTCTATAGACCTGGCACTTGACCAGTTACTGTGTAACAGCTTTAAGTGTCATTATGAACACAAAAACAAAAGGGTGGAGTCTGTTTTCTCCATTATTGCACTAATGTTTACTTTATTTAAACAAGGACTTCTTTCCCTGACGTCACACTCATCTTGGAAAGTTGATGTTCTTAAAGGTATACAGTCATACAACATGTTTGATTTATCTTTTAAGGCAATATTAATATTCAGCAATAGTTCAGTTTTTTTATGACAAGTGACCGGACTCTATTGGGTCATTATTAGCTAACTTTAGCATTACACTAAAACTAAGCTAACTGCTAAAGGTAGCATTTTTTATGGTAGCTAATGGGTCAGTTAGCCCTAGCCATTCCTGGTCGTGCTGCACTGACTGCTCACTTACAAAAAGGTAAAATTAGCAGAGTGCTGGAATTTAACAGAATTTTACTGTATTCCTTGCCAAAGATTTGTGACTTCCCACTGAGCAATAGACGGGTTTCTTGAGTACAAACAATACTAGGTGTGTGCACAACTAGGGGGCAAAAGCCTACTTCGGAGTGAACTGATATCAATGAAGATGTCGTATAGTTTGAAAGTTCTCTCTGACACAACTGCAATAAAATGTCATTTCATTGAAAAATCACTTTGTCTTTCATTGCATAAAAATCAGAAAAACACTTCCTGAAATGTCCATGAATTTCACTCAATTTACCAGGTTGTGATGTTATTTTAGATGTTTCTAATATCAGGAGTAGGGACGTAAAGTTTGCCAATTGTTTGTTTGCAGATTCATGCAGTTTACAGCACAACAGCTCGTCATTTTCTTTCTCCGTTGACTCCACTAGTAAACAAATAAGAAATGTCCCGCCTTCTGCCCCCTGGCTGCGTGCATACCTGCGATGACGTTGCACAGAAACCCGTCTACAGACAGCTATTAGACGTCTAGTTTTATTTTTAGACCTAATTTCAACCGCCTAGATTCTGGATTTGGAATTTAGATATTTCACTTTAACCCATTAATCGACAACTATTTATTCCAAAAAGCAACTGTGAGTACTTAACCAAAACAATTATGATAGCTGTTGAGCAATATCCAGTGTAGTATAGATATAGCCCAGATTTAGACTGGTAGACTGTGGTAGCCTGATTTTAGACCAGTTGTCTGAGCTACAGTTAAATGTCTATTAGACCTCTTTTAGACCAAAAAATGCGAAGTGGGTTAGGGTGATGATGGCTAAAAATTAGCTAAATATTAGCCAATAAAAATGGTATTTGACATATTTATAATGTTTACAGCTAGCTAAAAGTTCAGTAAGTTTGACGACTGCATCGGTATCTGTCCAGGATCACACCTCAGTCTTGTAACATTTACTTCTACAAGTGTTGGAAATGGTTTTAGTGTCTGTGTGTGCATGGGGGGGAAGGTCATGTAACACCATTAGCTAAACAGGAGAGCTAAAGGGAGCTCATGTTGCAGGTTTTCTGCCGCCTTTGGCCGTTGAATGGAGCCATATTAATCACTCCACAATGAGGCCTCAGACAGGGAGACCCCCTTACGATGAAAAACATACCACAGGTGGTGCGCAGACATGCAGGATGCAAAAGGAAGAGCTCGGCATTCCTGATCTGAAAGAGGCTTTAAATCAAAATGAACCCGACAGGTAAGAGAAATATTAAAACTGCAAAAAATGGAAAGTGTAAGGAGTGTAAAGCATAGTTGAGTCAAGCTAACATCAGGTAGCAGAGAGCAGACCTTCATGCATATCTTGTGCATCAGTAAGCATGACCACGAAGTTCAGTGTCTGCTCATTTGCGTCATTGTAAGTGCAGGAAATCTTCTTTATCTCCTTTTCATTTCCTGCTAAAACTGCCCAAGCCTGATTAATAAAGAGAGAAGAAGAAAAAATGAAAAGTTGGGTGGGGGTCAGAGACCAACCATCTCGCAACTTCTCACTTCGCCGCTCGTCTTCTTAGTGACCTCATGGGTCGAGATAAACCTGTCGGTGCGTGAGGAGCCGGGATCAGCTGCTCAGGATCAGGGATCATCCCCATCTCTTTAACAGAATGACGCACCAGATCCCACCAGTAGCCAGGTTCAGCACAAGGGTAGCATGAACCCCCCACCACTGTTAGTAGACAACCAGAAACGTTACATAGAGGATACTGAGATGATTCTTGAAACTGATCTTTATAACGTCAAAAAAAACCTTTCAGTCTTAATAAAAGAAGACCTCTTAATATTTCTGATTTATCTTTTGAAGGTGATGATCTGCATCATTTCAGCTGGTTAAGATGAAAACTGATGCAGAAACTTTAAGTGTTTATATCTGCATACAAACTTCTCAAACCACTCACAGTGTAATCCACTTCCAGGGAACTGTTAAAATAGCCACCTTGCAAGCCTGCCAGAAGTGAGCGATACTTAAAGGAGAGTTATTTTAAAAAGGCACAAAATTTAACTTTTCTGTCATTTAAAGCTTCTTAACATACAAAAAAGGATGCAATGTTTCTTAGCCGGAGTAACTAGAAATAAAGATGGACAACTTTGCATGACTTATTTTCAAAAATGTTAAAATATTCAAGCAACAACAGAGCTGCAACTGCAAGACAAGTTTCAAGAAAAAGTACCTCACATTAAAGCTCCTGTAGGGAATTTTTGGTTTCTGTATATTTTGTCTACCTCATCCTTTACATCCTTTAGTGGGTTTTTTTGACAAAACATCTTATCATGCAAACTTCTGATGGTCAAATATGTTGTTTACTGTGAATGTTTACCCCAGAAAGTGTAAAATTTTTTAACATTTTATCACCCGCTCTTCTCACACCTACCCCCTCCCATCAGATCTAAGCATTAAAAAAAAAAGATTGTACGAAAAAGTCAAACTTGCCGCCATTTATCTTGTTTAGTTCTGTATGTTATGAAAGGGAATCAATATGAATTTCAGTGATTTATAAAAATTGTTTTAAAAACTCCTCACAGGAGCTTTAAGTTTCTTAGAAATGAAAGTTTTCGGCTTTTGTTTTTGTTTGCTTACAGTCAATACTGGGTGTACAGGTATCGCTCCATTAGCTGGACAAATAAGGGACTTCGAAGAAAACACTGGGCTCCTGCAACTTTTTTTATTATTTGCTCCATTTCTGAACTTTTAAGGACCAAAAAGTTAACCATTAATTGCAGCCCAAATCTAGAGTGTTTTGCAATGTTAAAAAAGGCAAATCTCCACACTGATGAGATACGAAAGTGAATTTAACTTCTTCTTTCTCCCATAACAGCTGGTTAAAACAGAAGGTGCATTATTGTGATTTTAAATCAATCAATCAAAGAGTTTTGGATGAGAAACATGTCTCTAAATTCAGCAGACAAAGCTGTATTCAGGTGATAATGCATCCTTTATGCAACAGCTACACCTGACTTGCTTCCTTGTCTCTTATCTGCCTGTAACTTTTGGAATTTCCTCTGACAACACTTGGCTGGATGAGGAAATCTACGGCTTATTACTGCGATCATCACTCAGCAGAGCACAAAGGCACATTCAAGACTCAGGTCAGAACCACGAGGAAGATTCACACCGGAAAGTTGAATGGCACAAAGGAAAGTCGAGAACGTTTCTCCATTGCTGCTTCATTTCACAATGTGACAGAAACGACAAAAGAATGAGGAATCAAGTTGGGATTTCATGGTTTCTGCTGCCATTGTTTGAAGAAGGCAGGGCAGACACCTGGGTTGAGTCAAAACAGAAGACTCTTGGTTTCACTCGTGGCTCCAGAGAAGGGGGTAGAGGTCTTTTTTGGGGGGATTGTGCACAAGCAATCAGGAGAAAATATATAGCGAATAATCCATCTACAAGTGGACGAATTCAAGGTGCATGTCAGAAAAGTTGAGTAACTGTCTTTTCTCGTTTCGTAGTGACCGCGGAGTCTGTCGCGTCATTGCGCAACGTGGACGCACACGCTGGCTCACGCTCTGTGTGGAGTTTTCCACATGGCTTTGTGAAGCGCAAACACACACACATACATACACACTCGGCTTATTCATAAAGTTAGAAGAGAGACAACTCTCCTTCACTTGGCCCGCGCTCCCTCGCCTGCTTGTCTCGCTAATAACCTGTGACAGCTTCTTGGAAAATAGATTACCTGGCTGTTTAGAGCCACATCGGTGCGGTGGCAGTGGCTTATCCAAGAAAGGGTGGTACACTTATAAAGGGAAGCCTTACTTTACGTGTTTAAAGTCGGATCAATATGAAAATTTGATAAATATATACGAGTAATGGTGAAGAAACGACGCGATATACAGCTTTACGCACGGGAAACCAGCGTGAGAACGTGCTGGATGCGTCTAAATGTCAAAGTTTGTGGATGAATTTCACCTGATACCCGGTTCAAACTTTCCTCACCTGAACAGGAAATTTCCTCCTGCAGGCAAAAGTCCACATTGCTGCAAACTGTTAACAAGGAAGGAGGAGAGATCACTTACTTTGACTTGTCGGAACTCATGGTGACCAATTTTTCGCCTTCAAAGCTGATCACTCCAGCGTCCTTCTGCTCAGATCTTCACCTACTCTATCTATCTATCTGTTGCACTTTTTTAAAGAGTCAAAAACAAAAGAAGTAATAAAGAAACTAAAGGAGCCGGAGCTATCTCGCTGGAATGATATCGTCCTCTCTGTAGATCAAGTGGAAAACCAAACGCAGGATCCTCATATCGCGCCAGGCTCACTCAGGTCGTGTCTCGGGGACATGGTGGAGGTAAAAGGCTGCTTTTGGTGTCTCGGTTGAAGCGTGTGGAGTCTCTGAGAGCGCGGCGTGTCTTTTTCCATATTTAAAGTGCCATCCCTCCTCCTGGGTGACGACACCGAGGGGGGCGGAGGTCACCAAGTTGTGCTCTTGGGTGGCGCTTCAAACTCCAGCCTCCAAAGGTTTCTTAAGAGCTTTACATAGAGCGAATTTCACCTTATTTAATGAAATAACAAGAATTACATACGGGTTTTGGTGTTTGGATGAACTTCCAGGAACTTGGATTAGTTTTAAGTCTTTAGTCTTTTCATGAATGATTGGAAAGTATGCGTGCATTTCGGACTTTTGTCACAAAACATTAAATATTAACTGATTTAACAGCAGTCTGTGCAGATTAGAGGCTTTTCCTGTCATAAAAAGTCCAGAAGCTGCACTTTACGACACCCTCTGATTACAGAGATCAAAATTAATGAACCCAGTTATGAATAATTTAGTTTTTAATAAACTCGAATATGAAAATTTTTGCACTTAGTTTAGTTGCGCAACTTTAATTAAACTTTCTTGGAGGAAAAGTGCAGGACTAAATGGCTGAATTGATTACGAAGACTAGCGACACCCTCTGGACAAATGCGTAAAATCAAGCTCTAATATGAGACTCATTTATCACCATTTTTAATGCTTTAAAAATAGACTTTCATTTTAACACTTTTTTGGAGTTTATTAGAAAAACAACCAAAAACACTCAAATGATCAAGTTCAGTTTCATTTCTCAATACAAAATGAACACACATACCTTCGTTTGCACATACAAAAATTACATGAATACAGTTTAGCGGTGAGAAAACATTCGAAACCACTCGTGTCTTGAAAATAGCGACTGTCATTTTAGCACTTTAATTAATCTGAGAAGCGAATTTACTGGAAAAACAACCAAAAACACTGAAATGATCAAGTTCAGATTCATTTTTCAATACAAAATTAACACATACTTTCATTTGCACATACAAAAATAACATGAATATACTTTAGCGGTGAAAAAACATTCAAAACCACTAGTGTCTTGAAAATAATGACTTTCACTTTACTGGAAAACAACCAAAAACACTCAAATGATCAAGTTTTATTTTCATTTTTTGATATAAAATTAACACATACTTTCATTTTCATATACAAACACTATAAATACACTTAAGTGGTGAAAAAACATTAAAAACCACCATTTTAAACAACTGTGTGGAAAGATACTGTAATGGTTACATCTTTGATTTTCTGTTGCTGAGCTGAAAATTTCCATCATCCGGAGAGCTTCACAGTGTGCTCAAGAACTCCCTCACCTTCAAGGAAACAAGAGAAAGAAGCCTTTAGCATTACAAGTAAAAAAAAAAGTCAAACCTGAGACAATCATATCTGCAACGCTCAGTGATTCAGTTTCCGAGCATTGTGAGAGTAACTGGGTCTTTTTATTATGAATGAGTTTCAAACGAGGTGGAAATCTCTCCAAAAAGGTTCCTGTGTTTACCATCAACATGAAACTAACAGAAGCAGCCCTTCAGGCCTTGTTTCCATGGGTGAAACCTGCCGGTGTGTGTATTCATATCAGGGGGGATCACACCCAGCGTGATGCAAAGCCTCTTCCTCTAAAAATAAATGTATTTCTTAAAACGGTTCTGCGAACTTTTATCAGCTGGAACGGATCAAATCTAACTTTTTTGACTTAAAGCTTCAGCGAGGAACTTTTGATTCACTAATATCTATTTTAATAAGGTTTATATCGTTTCTAATTGCCTTATCCGCCTCTCCAGGCTGTATCAGACTCATCATATCCCTCTTCAGTCTGTTTTATAACCACATAAAAACCCCTCTGTGTTTTTCAGTTACAGAATCATCAGCAGAACTAAAAAGTTTCCAAAGTAAACAGACTCATTATGGAGGCAAAACAGCTGTCTTTGCACAGTGACGTACTCGGCATCTCCATCTTATTTTTGGAATAATGAAGCAGAAAGATTTTTTTCTTTATCGCTTTGGTTGACATCAATTGTTTTATCAAGTGGAGCTTGAGTTGAAGCTTATTTTTATGATTTTTACTTTTCTTTGATGTAGAGCGATATTTTAAAAGCAGATTATAAAATCAGCCTCAGAAATGTGTGAGGGTGCAGAAACCTTAATAGTTAGTTTATTTAAAAAAAAAAAAAAAAATTCAGGATTGCAGGAACTTTAAATGTCTTTATCACTGGAGCGTTGTCCTGATTTCAGTCATGATCCCAAACTTTATAGAAATTATCAAAAAATGTAAAAGAAAAGTTCATAACAGGTGTGAAATTATAAGGGAAGTAGAATGTGAAATCTGCTACATGTCCAGTAGCAGCACAACACTGACTTTTTTTGTAGAAAAGAAAGTAAGGCTGGATTGATTATTTGGGCTGATTTCAACATAATTCAGCATTGGCTGGTCTGATTCCCTCCTGTGGCTCTTTTCCTGCTCTCTCCACTGTCCTGCACCAACACTTAATATCTGCAGACACTGCAGGCAGCCTGATCAATCTGTCTGCTGTCGAGTAAGGTAAACATGATAACACGTTTTTCCCATCATGAATATAGCTGATCAAATCCAGCAGTTACTAGTAACTGTTTGTTATGAAATCTGCCATAATATGTCAAAAAATGGAGTTTAACACTGCCTTTGACATAAATGAATTTATTCATTTAAAAAATGTATGCAAAGAGATAAAATAAATAGAATATTTCCTTTTACATACATAGAAAAAAAAAGAAATGAAGTAATTATACACGTTGGAAAAGGAGTACGAAGAAGTAAATACTTTTTAAATTCCTGTGCCTTAATAAATCTGTCATGTTTTGATGTATTTTAAATATATCTGTTTGATGATTTAATTCAAAATCCTTCTGAAACATGTTTCTGGCTAAGACAACCATGTACAGTATATTAGGCCTGAATGAGCATGAAATATATATATATTTTTATTGTTATTATAAAGTGCAAAGAAGACAGCATGTTATCGACCAACTGACTTGCTTTGTTATCATTAATTGAAAAACTCATATTTGTTTGAAAGCAAAAAAGCAAATATCAGAAGATGCCAAAACACCAGTTTTGCTTTGTGTCTCATATTTTATTGAACTGTTTTGTTTAAATGCAGAAAAACTAATTAGAACAACAGGCCATTAAAACACTCATTAAACCATCCACTGACTGTAAGTGATTGTTACTTGAGGTTTACTGGACTTTTATGTGTTGACCTGCGACTCACCTTCTCAATCATGTCTGCGCTCTTTGTGTCGCTCGCCTTAAAATCTTCGCTCACATCTATGGTCAGGACGGGCACCTCAGTCAGATACTTAAAGTCCATGCTGTGGGCCAGAGGGGGGAAAACAGTTAGTGATGCCTATCAAATCCCCCTTTTTTTTCTTCTTCACTTAGTCCCTCAAGGTGAAGCTTTCATCTCTGTCAAGAATTCCTGAGAGCGCAAAAGAATGAAAGACACAAACCCATTTCCAGCCTCATCCATTTCTAAAGCTCAGTAATGAGGCAGATGCATATCACGAGGACCCGAAACTGTTTGAATAATCTGCTTAAAAAGACCCAATTATCACAGACAGAGCTGTCTGTGCGGACTTTTCATTCACTTGTGTTTTTACATGTGAACCTACTTCATGGTTTTATGCTGCAGCCAGCTCTCGTGTTTCAAATGCAGCTTCTCCAGATACTCCAGAGGGATGTCCTGCTCCTCCGCTCTCCCTCTCAGGTGCAGCCGCTCTAGACACTTCTGCACAGACACACACAACAGCACATTTGTTAAAATGTTTTAAGTAACAGTTACACGTCTGTACAGAAAATAGGTATTTTTTTACATGTCAGGGCAAAGCAGAGGGGGGAAAAAAAGGGTCGAGGAGATGAGGGGGAGTACCTCAGGTGAAGCTCTGAGGTAGATGATACCGTCCAGCTCGATGTTCTTGCCGAACTGGTTGTGCAGCCAGCCGTGCCAGTCCTGGTAGACGGACCATTCAGTCTCACTCAGACACTCGCTCTCATAAAGGTTGGCTGCAAAGATGTACCTGAGACACGGCAGGGGGGGAACGGAAAAAAACAGTGAACAGAAGCTCAAAGCAAAAAGTTAAAGGACCATTTCAAAGTTTTTTTTAATGCACACTGCCTTCTCATAACACTGTGAGTTATTTTAATGAACAGATTCATAAAAAAGACTAACTCTCTTCATGAGATACAACCATAAACGTGAAACGACAAATTAAATGAGAAATAAAATGTGGTTGTTTCTCATTTATTATCCAAATTAAAAGTAGTATTAAAGTATGAAACTTTAGAAATTACAGGGGCCACAATTGAAGCAAAAAAGGGACGAATACCTCTTTAATTTAGTGATAAGGGGTCGATTCATTATCAACAATAACTAATAATTTAGCGTTTGACATCAGTGTTTAATTTGAGCAAATGCTGATATATAATTACTTCAGCTCCACTGCATATTTCTTTATCTCTAGGTCTGTTTTCACTCACCTCTCTGCCTCACCCACAACTTCATCTGAGTTTGTAATGTTCAATATTTACTTAAAGATTTTTCATTTTTTCCCCAAATTTTAGAGAGTATGCTGCATTCACTCAAGAAAAAATAAAATCCTCTGTTTTACTGAATTACTGGGTTAAAAGTCTTGCTTGTTAAGAAAAACAGACAAATTTGATTCAGATTTGTCTAATCTTAAGGAGCTACAATAGCCTAGCGGTCGAAGAGGAGGCCCGTACATGCAGGCGGTCCTTGTTTGATTTCACCCAGTGTCCCCTTCTCTGTTTGTCATTCCCCACCATCTCTTCGTTTCTATTTGTCAATAAAGGGAAAAAGGCCCCAAATAATCTTTCAAAAATGACAAATTTAAAATCTTTATCCCAGGATGAACATTTCCTTAAATTAAAAAAAAAAAAAAACAGGGCAGAACTTTTGATCATCACAAAGGTTTTGTTGCAGTCCCCAGATTTTCTGTTATTTCAGAAAAATAGTCGAAGTTTTTTTAAGTGAATGCTGTTTGCCAAAAGAAGACAAATTCATCAAAGAAACAATTTACAGTTGCAACTCCAGTCACTAAATAAGCAGGAAAAAGTAGAGAAACTAGAACCAGAGCGGCCCGAGGCATAAGCAAACTGAGCGCCTGCTTAGGGCCCCACAGCGGATAGGGGCCCCCAAGAGCAATCAAAAATAATAATAATGATAATATTTTTTATTTTTTGCATGTATGAGTGATGCTTTCTGTATGATCAAATATATATAATTGTAAAAATAAAAACCTTAAAAGTAGAAGTAAAGTAAAAACATTTTAGTGCTGCTGCTGATGTAGGCCTATGATTCTTACTGCCGATATGTCAAAGCTCTGCTACGGTTATGTGCCTTCTGCTGTGAAATGTGCACTGAGCATCCAAAGCACAGGAAGTTGTGGGGCAAAACAATGTTGCAAAAAAGGACATATCCTTCAGGAGCAGAGAAAAGAAAGAGGAGGAGGAGAAAAATGCCAAGATAAAGGTATGTTTGCATGTCTTGGAATGTTAATCAAAGAGATTTGTGAAGGTGTGTGAACGATCAACAATCAATATTATTGGCAGAAATAGAGGGCCCCAAAATCAGATTTTGCTCAGGGTCCTATTGAGGCTTTAGCTCTGATTAGAACCATAAACCTGTGTCCTGATTCAGCTAAAACAATGAGTTAATGCACGGCTGTTATTGGGGAGAAATACTGTTAGTATCTGATTTAGACAAGCGAGTAAATACAGCCCTCCTACTGATGCTCCTCTGGAAGCTCCGCCCCCTTCATTCATAAACAAACACTGACCGAGGAGACGTCTCCAGAATCAAACTGATAACAAAAATATCGCAGATTCTGGAGCGTCTGCTACTGGAGGCTGAGCCTCAGTTCAGGGAGCAACTTTTACCGCTGTCATGGTTTAGGTAAGTTCCCAGAGAGAGGAGGTCAGAGGTCAGTGTATAAAGGGTACCTGCAGCTAGGAAGAGTGATGTGTGGGTCAAGACTGTGACATGTTTTTTCTTACTGCAGAGCTAGTTAATTTTAAGCTAGTTTTTAGTCCACAAATTGATGATAAAACTTGTATGTGATTCAAATTCTTGAACAAACTCGGTGCGAACAGGTTTAATAATCCTTATATCTACATCTCAGCAGATACCTGTCGCTGTAGATGGACCTCTCGAAGAACTGCACCGGATTCTCCGCCTCTTGGAGCTTCCCGTTGGCCGACCTGATCTGAGCGCGCACTCGGCTGATACAGGCGTAGCTCTGGAAGGTGTAGGCCCACCTCTCCGGTTTCTCGTACATCATCTGCAGTATGTTCCCTCCACTCCTCTGAGACGTGGTCAGCTCCTGTTGTGAAAATATGAGACGGGCTGAATTTTAAACAGTGCATAAAATTAACAGGAACCCATTAGGCTTGATGAGACTGAGCACGTGCATATTGCTATTTGCTTAATTTTTAAATACTATCTTTACTTTGAAGAAACAACTATTTTGGATTCATTTTCAACTCAGAATAATAAAGTTGAGTACACAGCGATGACTATTAAAGCTCCTGTGGGGAACTTTAAGATTGTGTCACTTTGGCGCCACCTTGTGGACACAGCAGACCTTGCTTATCTTGTCCTCTGCATACTTTAGTTGTGTTTTCGAACAAAAATCTAATTTTGCTGACTTCTGATAGTGAAATGCATCATTGTTGAGAATATTACATGCCGAATTGTAAGAACTGGGTTTTCTCTTATTTATCTCTCATAAATCTTATCGTTACTGGTCTTTAGAGGGAGCATTTTTAATGACCTTGTATTGTATGATTCTCCTGGGCTCTGGGCTGTTGTATCTGTCTGACAAACTCTTATTTATGCACTGCTATGAGCTCCTGAAAATGAGCCTGAGGTTGAGGGTGACTCTGGGCCTGCAGCCGTGTGGGAGGCTGGACTTGTCTGCCCCGATGATGGCATGCTCATCCGTCCAGACTTGGACCATCTGTTGCTCCGGGGTGTGTTGCTGGTAACCAGTCAGTGCAGATATATGGGCAGATGGCAGCTGTGCTCTAAATACAGATGGAGACTCTCCCAGTTATCTTGACGTGAGCTGTGCGTGCTGGAGCAGTGGCAGCGTGAGAGGGTCAGGTTCCTTGAGTATGATGAAATTCATTCCTGATTTATTTTGTTTGTATGTAAGTCCTGAGCGGACATGTATCCATACATACTGTATGTGATGAAGGAGTTACACACATTTGACACAATTTAGTCAGTGGTGCTAGCAGCCAAACCATCGACGTGTCTCTTAGACCCGATTCCATCAAAATTGCTGAAGGAAACTCTTCCTTTGATTAGTACGTCCCTGCTCAAATTGATTAACACGTCTTTATTAACAGGATATGTTCCCCAGTCTTTCAAGACTGCATTGATTAAGCCTCTCCTTAAAAAACCTACTCTGGACTCAAGCTCCCTAGCTAACTATAGACCAATATCCAACCTTCCTTTTATTTCTAAAATCCTAGAGAAAGTTGTTGCGAATCAACTCTGTGATTTTCTCCATAACAATGGTTTATTAGAGGATTTCCAGTCTGGGTTTAGAACCCATCACAGCACAGAGACTGCTCTGCTAAAGGTGTCAAATGACCTACTCATGGCCTCAGACAATGGTTTTCTCTCTGTTCTAGTCCTGTTAGATCTTAGTGCAGCATTTGACACAATTGACCACTCCATCCTGCTTCAGAGACTAGAACAATCTATAGGCATAGCAGGATCAGCTCTCTCCTGGTTTAAATCGTACCTAACAGATTGATCCCAGTTTGTCAATGTAAATAATGAATCCTCTGCACACACCAAGGTCTGCTACGGTGTGCCGCAAGGGTCAGTGCTCGGTCCAATCCTGTTCACCCTGTACATGATTCCGCTGGGTAAAATTATGAGGAAGTACTCGATTAATTTCCACTGTTATGCAGATGACACCCAGCTATACCTATCCATAAAGCCAGAGGAAGCAGGCCAGGTTGTTAGGTTAGAAGCCTGCCTCAAAGCTATAAAATCCTGGATGACCAATAATTTTCTAATGCTCAACTCAGACAAAACTGAAGTTCTGGTCCTCGGTCCTAAACACCTTAGAGAGGCGTTCTCTAGTAATTTAGCTACATTTGATGGTATCAGCCTGGCATCCAGCCCCACTGTGCGAAATCTAGGAGTTGTATTTGATCAGGATTTATCTTTTAGCTCCCACATTCAACAAATTTCCAGGACAGCCTTTTTCCACCTGCGCAATATCTCAAAAATTAGACGTATATTGTCTCAGAGCGATGCAGAAAAACTAGTCCATGCATTTGTTACCTCTAGGCTGGATTACTGTAATTCTCTCCTATCAGGCTGCTCTAGTAAGTCATTAAGGACTCTTCAGCTGGTCCAAAATGCAGCAGCTCGGGTATTGACTAGAACTAGAAGGAGGGAGCACATCTCTCCTGTTTTAGCCTCTCTTCACTGGCTCCCTATTAAATATAGAATTGAGTTTAAAATCCTCCTTGTGACATATAAAGTGCTTAATGGCCAGGCGCCATCGTATCTCAACGAGCTAGTTATACCGTACTTTCCATCTAGACCGTTACGCTCACAGTCTGCAGGTCTGCTCGTTGTACCAAATGTCTCTAAAAGTAGTATTGGAGGAAGAGCTTTCAGCTACCAGGCACCTCTCCTCTGGAATCATTTACCGCTCGAGGTTCGGGGGGCAGACACACTCAACATTCAAGAGTAGACTTAAAACGTTCCTCTTTGATAAAGCCTATAGTCAGGGCTGATTTGAACCAGCTCTTAGTTATGCTGCTATAGGCCTAGACTGCCGGGGCTATCTGGCACACTGAGCTAGAGTCTGTCTCTATCTCCTCTTTAGATCTTTATGTCCCATATAAGTCACTGACCAGTTTTCTGTCTCTCTGAGTGTCTCTGAGTCTTTTAGCTGCCACTGGACTAATGCTGCAAACAGGTCTGCTGCGGAACTGCCTGACCCCA
Source organism: Xyrichtys novacula (assembly GCA_962446985.1). Lineage (NCBI taxonomy): Eukaryota > Metazoa > Chordata > Actinopteri > Labriformes > Labridae > Xyrichtys > Xyrichtys novacula. The sequence continues at coordinate 10,667,159 of OY660876.1, read as the reverse complement.
GCTGCATCCACCCTGGGCCCTGAGCTCCTCCAACTCTTTGGCTCTTTGGCTCCTCTGGACCGTTGCCGCAGACCCCCCCCCCCCCCCCAAAACCCATCTTAGGTTGGTTCTTGATCATCAAACAATGAGCGTGGTCCAGACCTGCTCTTGTTCCTTGAAAAGCGTCTTGAGATGACGACTGTTGTGAATTGGCGCTATATAAATAAAATTTGATTTGATTTGATTTGACTAATTTTAAAGTTTGCAAAATGGATTATGTTTGTTGACACTGTTTTCTTTTCTATAGTCGTTTCAATTTGCAGTTTTTTCCAGTTGATATTTCCTTTAGAGAAAGAGTAATGTTCATATTTTATAAATAAAGGAAGGAGAAAAATCTTTGTCACAGTTAATGGTTCTTTTTTGCTAGATTTAGTTAATTTTAAGTAGTTCTCTTGTGAAAAAAGTAATTTTCTCACTAAAATCAAGCCATAATGTTGCTTCTTTAATCCATATTATAACAAATGAAAGTTGTTGTTAAGTCATAATATATTGAGAACAAAGTCCTTGTGTAATGAGAACATGAAGTTGTGATATAATTGTAGTTGTGGTTTATGTTGAGCAGCCAGCTGCCTGAACCAAAATGATGAACATTAAGCGTCTCTTTAAACCGTCTCTAATATTTTGTCCTCTCAGCACCACACAGGTATAAGAATCAGGACTCTGAAAAACTAAGACTTATGGTATCCCCCTTAAAAGAGCATTATGCTGATAATCATTGAACTCCATCTTACCTCTCTGAGCTTCTCCACCCCTACACCCCTGCTCGGTGCCTCTGGTCAGCTTATCAGCTGCTCCTGGAGGTACTGAGGTCCAAACTGAAGCTCAGAGGGGATAGATCTTTTTCTGTTGCAGCCCCAAAATTATAGAACGAGCTACCCCTCCAAATCAGACAAGCCCCGACACTGTCAATTTTTAAAACTCGTCTTAAAACCCATTTTTATTCATTGGCTTTTAACCCTGCATGAGACTCGGCTCCTGTTTTAGTGTTTTATGGTTTGTTTTTAGTTATTTGTTTCTATGTTTTTAAATTAGTTTTTAAAAACACTGAAACAATATTTTAATTTTTAATTCTGCTTTTATTTAATCCATTGTTTTTATTGTTTTTTTTTGTCTAGTTGTTTTGTCTATTTATGTATAGCACTTTGTTCAGCTGTGGTTGTTTTAAAGCGCTTAACAAATAAAGTTGAGTTGAGTTGAACTTTGAATATTATTAAACTATGACTTTATTCTTGTGAGAAAATGACTCAGAAAAATATTCTAAAACTTTGAAAACCTTTTATTTTTTTCTGTAATGTGTAGGGTTGGGAATCGAGAATCGAGAATCGATGGGAATCGGGACTAAAACTTTGATTCTTCCGGTATCGTTCAAATATTAAAATTTCGATTCCAAGTTTCGATGCCAGAGTCCGCCGACCGGAAGAAATAGCCGCCGAAAATCAACGAAGAAGAAGCCGCTTAACACCAATGAGGACGGAGCGTATGAGACAAAGCCACACAGAGAGAGGAGAGAGACAGAGAGAGAAAGTACATTGCAACCCACAGCAATGCAGCCGCTGTGGGTTACAATGTAATCTCTCTCTGTCTCTCTCCTCTCTCTGTGTGGCTTCGTCTCATACGCTCCGTCCTCGTTGGTGTTCGGCAGCTTCTTCTTCGTTGGTCAAAAGTTTGGCTAACTTTAGCAGGAAGAATGAGCTCTTATCTCAATGCAACATTAGCAATACAGTTATATCATGCAAAGGAGGGTAAACGACCAACGTGATTAAACACCTCAGGATTCATGGAGGAGAAATACCCGAGTGCTCGTCTTTGACGCGCTTCGCCGGTGTTGTGCCAGAGAATGCACCTCTGCTGTTGAATGCACCCCTGACGGGAGCGCGGTTGAAAGTACACAACAAGGCGAAACAATCCAAGTTTTTCTTACCGTTGGACGGAATCTAAAGCGTGTGCCTTTAATGATTTCATTCAGGCTATTCAGATATGCCGAAAACAATAGCCCTCTGATTCGGAATATTTACTGTCCTGAAAATATAATGTTCTCTACAGTTTATATACCCAAGTACACCTTTATGTGTGCATTTTTGAGACACATACAAACAAAACGAAAGTTTACTGCTCCATTTGACACGTTTTCATGATCTAATACCCGTGTTTTATTAAATATGAGATCATATTTCTTCCACTAAGAAGCTAATCAGTGAAGGGGAGGCATTCTACGGCAGGGGTGCATTCTACAGCACAACACCTGTCTTCCACTAACCAGTCAGGATCAGATAAGTGAAACAATAAATGACTTCTGTCCTCTGCTAACTTTGAAACGGTAAAGAAATTGAACTGTGTACGGTGAGTAAACTTAAATATCCATCTAACGTTAGCCCTTGTGCTTTTTCATAGACAAACGACCTGAAAACAAAAATTGATATTTATATACTGGTTGAAAATAGCTCTGTGAGAAATCCATAGCAAAGTTCTTAAAAAGTTAATAGGATTTAAAAATTCATGGAGAAGTTCAGAAATTTCATCCAAAAAGAAGAGCCCCGGTTAGCACCCTCATTCAAACGATGCTTTTTTTTTTCTTTTTTCTTTTTGATATCCTGCCTTTTAAAAGAATCGAATTAGAGAATCGATAGGAATCGGAATCGAAATGAGGAATCGAAATTGGAATCGGAATCGTTCAAAATCAAACGATACCCAACCCTAGTAATGTGGCTCTAATGCTCTGTCATTTACATTAAAGCACCTATGGACAGGAAGTCCAAGGAAAATGGAAAATTTGGCTGTTTTGTCAAAATACAATTCATCACTGGGACTGTCCCCTACCCTCTGACAGCTTCTTAAAACCTCTGGAATAACTACGCAGAAACAATCAGTCTCTGTTCTGATGTTTTTCTTTGCTTTTAAAGCTCATGTGGTGGCATTGATATTAAAATCAGTCATAAATAAAACATGTTTCATGTATTTATGGGACCCACTTACTCCAGTTTCTTTTGAATTCATTGTCACAGTTCCTCATTTTGTGGGTTATTCTTTCCAAATCTTTAATCTCTTCAACTGTTTTTTTTTTCAAATCATTACTCCATGGTGGCTTTGCATCCAACCATTTGCGTGTGATTTGTCTTAAAGCAGAAATTCGTAGCATTGTAAAAAGATATTTATCCCCTTCTCTATGTAATTCTAATGGAATAATACCTAATAAAATAATAACTTGGTGTAAGGGATTCTTTAAGTGAAAAAGTTTTGTTATTTTTACCTTTACCGTTTCCCGAAGATCTTTTCAATATTGGACAGAGAATGAAAATATGAGCATGAGTGGCCTCCATTTCTGCACATTTCCTCCAACATTCAGCACTGCCTGCTGGTCTATAATTTGATTAAATTTTGAGTGTTAAAGAAATTTTTATGTTAATTTTCCATGCAAATTCTCACCAATACTTAGATTGTGTTGTCTTAAAAATTCTTTTACATGCTTCTTTCCAATCTTCTTTCAATACTGTTATTGTTAATTCATTTTCCCATTTTTCTTTCATGTTATTTTAATGGCTCGTCTTTTTTCTCTCTTTCTCTTCCTTTCTCTCCCTTATTTCTACTCTATTTCCCCTTTTCTTTTCCTTCTATCTTTTCTTTTCTTATGTTTTTGAAATAACATTTATTTATTTATGAGTGTTAAAAAAGGAAAAAAAGGTTGCTGGCTGAAATAAACAAGTAAAGGAAACTTGTAATATGCTATGTATGAAATGAACATGTATGTAATGAATGAGCCTGCAATAAAGCATTAAAAAAGATATTATATCAGTCTGTTTTATAACAGAATAAATAATTCTCACAGGAGCTTTAACTTGGTGACGTACGCCTATTTCTGTTTGTGCTTTTGTAACACTGGTGATAAGAGCTATGATCTTATGTTGTCAAGCCAAGATCTAAAAATTTAATGAAATGTGCTCGTTATCACAGGAAAACACACTTGATAAAAAGTATTGATGGAAATTTAGGGCCCCAGCTATGGCTCCAAATGTCACAAACTTACTAATAATAGTAATAATAGTTAATAATAATAATAATAATAATATTAACGTAATTCTTACTAAAAATATTAACAAGAAGAAGAAGTAAGAAGATGTTCCTATTATAGTCCCACGGGGGGAAATTCCAAATTTACGGCAGCATACTGCAGTTACAGAAAGAGGAAAATTAAAAGATAAAGAAACTTTGAGTTAAAAAAAGATATGCTCATGAGTCTTACTTATACAGTTGAAACCAGAAGTTTACATACACTACATAAAAAGGCACGTAACCTTTTTTTTCTCACCGTCTAACATTAAATCAGATTAAACTTTTCCTGGTTTTGGTCAATTAGGATTACCAAAATTATTTTTATTTGCTAAATGCCAGAATAATGAGAGACATTTTTTAGACAATTTTTTATTATTTTCTCAAGAGTCAAAAGTTTACATACACTAAGATGACTATGCCTTTAAACAATATGGTAAAGTCCAAATGATGATATCATGTCTTTGGAAACCTCTGATTATTGACAACATCTGAGTTAATTCGAGGCACACCTGTGACTCTTGAGAAAATAATCAAAAATGGTCCCAAAAAATTCTCTCTCTCCTTATTCTGGCATTTAGCCTATAAAAACAATTTGGGTAATCCTAATTGACCAAAAACAGGAAATGATTAATCTGATCTAATGTTAGACAGTGAGGGGAAAAAAGGTTATGTGCCTTTTTATATAGTGTATGTAAACTTCTGGTTTCAACTGTGTGTACATGAGTCTTATTTACATCTGTACAGAATTTACATGATAATATTATTTATTGCACATTGAAGTTTCTATTGTGGAGTTGTGGAATAATAATAATTATTGTAACTATTACTAATAATGCCAGACTATGATATATGTATGGGTTTCAGATGAACAGCATGACAGAGAAAAGTGCATAAAAACAGGCAAAATGTGCATTTACCTCAAAATCACTCCCTTGTGTTTGGACATTGCACCACCTTGCGATAGGCTCCGGTACCACCTCCCAGTCCGCGCTCTCCTGCTCCAAAAGGCGCACAAAGGTGGATTTGCCCGCCGCTGAACACACAAGATGCACAAAGATGTGTGCTTAAACAGGCTACTATTTCATTAAATCATGCGTTTGACAGGTGAACCATCCTCTGAGCCATCTCAAAACCTGATATTTACAAGACAGACATCCACTCTGCACCGGATGGAGCCGCACAATAACAGTTGGCGGCAAATCTGAAAAGCACCCAAATAACGCACGACAGCGGTCTGCTATCACCATGAATCATAAACCTGCTTCTTATTAGTGTGCTTGCAAACACACATGGTTAAAATGTAGGTATTAAAAGAGCTGTTAAGCTTGTTTTCTGCACTCACCGATATTTCCCTCCACCGATATCCGCTTTATCCTCTTCTCCATGGAGTCGTTCATGGACTCATCCACTGTATTAGAACAGGGTCTCTTCGGAGTGATGGGCATCTTCAGCGAATCTCGATTAAACCAGGTGCAGCAGCTGTGGATACCGATGATCTCCGACTAGATATGTGTTGGATGTCCCTTGTGTTGAATTTGGCGGTATCAGACGGCAGGAGGAGCGGCGGTTTGCACAATGTGTCCCCGCCCAGGAAGCAGCTGCAGCCCCGTCTGCGCCTGCAAGCTCCGCCTGGTCTGCGTGCATGTTGTTTTTTACGCATGGAAGTACAAACAAGCTGAAAAAGCTCTGACTTCACCATAAAGTATTTAAAATACGCTAGAAACAAGTTTACTTTTAATACACATTGAAAATGGACGAGAAGTCATTGTGTTAAATAACGTTGTCAACATGTACAAATAGATGTACGGTGGCGTATTATTGGCATACCACTGAAATAAAAACCATTAGTAAAATGCAGTTCTGTTGTTTTATACGGTGGCCGACAACTGCCACTGCTGCAAATAAAAAGAATGCAAAAAAAAGAAAAACAAACAGAGCAAACAAAAACCAATGGAAGTTAATGCTGCAAAAAAGTGGTCATGCAAAAAAAAAGAAAAGAAATAGTTACTTACTGGCCTGACCAACATGGCCTAACCAAATGAGACATTGAAAAGCACACAAAGCAAAATTAAACAATAACCTTTCTACTTACTTTTTTGCTCGTCTTCTCGCCGTCGTCTTCTGTGTCTAGATCGTAAAACACCAGTGCTCACTTGCACTATAAGTAACTTTTTTTCCATCACCAATGAAATATAAACCATTAGTAATCTGCAGTTCTGTTGTTTCATACGGTGGCCAACAACTGCCACTGCTGCAAATAAAAAGAATGCAAAAAAAAACCCCAAACAAACAAACAAAAAAAAAAACAAGCACACAAAAAACAATGGAAGTTAATGCCGCAAAAAAAGTGGTCATGCAAAAAAAAAAAAAAAAAAAGTTACTTATTGGCCTTGACAAAATGAGACATTGAATAGCACACGAAGCGAATTTAAACAATAATAACCTTTCTACTTTGCTCATCTTCTTGCCGTCGTCTTCTGTGCCTAGATTGTAAAACAGCAGCGCATTATCATTGTTCGTCCCCGGCAGCACACTTCCGCTGTAAGTCCATCACCTTTTTTTTTTTAACTTTCGTTGTGGCTTTTATCTGCACTGTTTCTTTTTTCCTCGTTCGCCAGCAGCCGGCGAACGAGGGACCACCGACACCGATGCCTCAATCACTTGGTGAACGAATCACGCATTGAACTACACTCTCTGGAATCATTTTTGTCGGATAAAACGACCTTTTTTTCACTGCTAAATTGCCACCACAACAACTTTCATACAACAGGACACAGCATGTAACAAGCAGTGCATCAAACCCGCAGCATCCTATCATTGCAGAGGTTTGAGGGAGAACGGTGCATGTTCAGTGTGAATTCTTCTAAACTTTGAGCGAACGAATCACTAACTGACCCCAATTTACCAAGCAGACCTGGTAAATACCATACCATAGGACAGTACACTTAAAACATCATGACTTATAAACAAGTTCATTTTTACAAACCTGTTTAACACAGCCAAACACTCTTGTCTCCTGGTCCCAGAAGCTATGAATTGAACTGAATCCTGTAACGTTCAGCCGTGTATCAGTTCAGGAGGTCGGAGTCAAAGGCTTCTCCTGCCGAGCGCTGAATGATTCAGTGATTTAGTGAACGAATCCTTTGAATGCATCTTTTTAGTGAACTGATTCTTGTGATTCAGTACATCTTAAAGAACTGCCGTGCCCATCACTAATTGACACTGTGCTGGAGTAGAACTTTTAGTTAGCAGAGAATGGAAAGAGTGTAAATACTACAAAACTGTAGAAATTAAATGACACCACATTAAACAAACAATAAATTCAAAGAGTCAAGACCACCTTTATTTGCCTTGTAAACAGCATAAATCAATTCAGTAGCATTGAAAACCCCTACCAAGCCATTATTTACAAACATTTCATCAATTATTACAGTCAAGGAGGAAAAACTGTAGGCAATAGGCTATGTTACGGGCATTTCATGAGGATGAGATGCTTTTAGGATGACTGATTTTTCTATTACATTTTCAGATATCTGGTGAGCAGTTCAGTTAACATTCATAATAGTTAGCTAAGGAAGTGGGGGGAAAAAATACTCAACATTTAAAACAAACAATATTTTTAATATCCAAATAAGGGAGGGGGGGAGCAGCCTCTAAAAAGACTCAACGCATTCTTTAAACTGAAAGCTACCACTCCATGCGCGCTGAAAATTATTCTCAAGACAGGTCAAACCCTCAGTATTTACAAGTGTGCATTAAAGTATTACACCTCTCTGACAATTTTTAGATAAGAAGATATAAAATGTTCACCAAAGCAATTCTATACGTATCATACACCAGAATTTAAGCACTATAAAGGAAAATGAATATCAAAGTATGAGCCAAATAGTAAACTTTTTAGTGTCGTGTCAATTATTGCATAGTAAACTACACTTTGAGATCAGGGAGGGGACATGCATCTGCTGTTTGAAGCGCAGCAACAAACATACTTAAAAAAAAAAAAAAAAAAAAAAAGCAGAAGTCTCACTTGTGCCTTAAAGCCAATTGCAGCGGAGGATAAGCGATTCAACATTCATTTGGGGGTAAATATGAAGGAGGGAAGGAACCGATGATCAGTCACATGACACAGCTTCTCACAAAGCGCAGTCTATGCAGAATAAAACATTCAGGCGAGAGAGGTCAGGAAAATTGTTCAAAGTGCTTTATGGCTTGTGGAATAAGCAAGGGATGCAGCAGAATCCAATTTGAAATGCTTGTATTTTTAAACAGTAGACTTTTTCAAAACACAGCTCTCTACGTCTATTTAGTGGACATTTATTTACAATTTCAGGTTTTAGATCCCTTGAAGACTTTCCCTAAAATTCAACTCTACTTAAAGTTTTGAGAGGGACACTAGTACACAGGAACATGTCGCTAGAAGAAAACACTAAAAACTTGAGTTAAAGTCCCTGCTGCTAACGTGACGATATTCTAGCCTCGATTCTATGTCCGTCAACACATTCATTTATCATAACAACTTGGTAAAGACACTATCTAAGTAGGTTTGGTGACAAATACAGAGAAAATTATGTCTGAACCAAGTTACAGCACAAAGAGAAAACTGGGCGCGAGAACCACAAACTTAAAAAGGATGCAGGAAGTAAAACTGAATGTTTTGTGAATCAAGTTTGGTGCGTATGGCCTTTTCTTTTCGTACAGTTCTCACTGTTGATATAGGGCAATTATGAGCCATGCTAGGCACTTAGGGTTATCTTGTATTGACAGATGTGGGTGATTACAGAAAGTAGACTGCATCCCAGATCCCTCTGTATATAATAACGGTGAAAATAACGAGCTAATGCTGTTAAAAGCTGGCTATAAATCTTCCCATAACACCAACAAAGCCCTCCTGGTATGATACAGCAACTTTGTTTTGACGCTTTACTTCCCTGCGGGTGAACTGAAAACCTAAAGAGCAAAGAAATGCTTGTGATACCACAAATCCAAGTGAAAAGAAACATCTGTGCAATATAATAGAAAACTAAAAAACAAACGCAAAAACATATGTCTATATTACCCTAAATGTAAGCCATAATAACTGAATACTGGGGATCTTTCCATACAGCTAAAACTATTTCTCTATTATGTTAATCTGTGGTTTTGTTCAATTAAGTGTGTAATCCCTGATTGCATTAGTCCTGGTGCCTTAAACCTATCAAGACCCTTCCTTCTTCCTGGCCTTATTAAAAACATTTCCCCAAATGGAAATATAGTATATACTGCATACATACAGCCAGGGTGGGGGGTGGGTATCTGTGCAAAAAACTAGAAGACCAATAAAATAAGGGTTACACCGCTGTTTATCTGTCCTTGGTTGTCAGTTTTTCAATCAGCTCCTGAAGCGGGACCAGCTCTTTCCTGTCGATGAGGTTGAATTCCTGAAAAAGACAGACAGAGAAGAAATATTATCAATTATGAATGAGTTTGCTACATTTTTGTTTGTGCTACAATGTCGTTTCAATAAAAGATTAAGGTGTAGGATAAGTCTAACTGTCCTTCTCTGTATTAAGTCTGAAGGAACAAAGTGCAGAAAAAGGAATATTTTAGAATATCTAGCTGTAAAGTTCTAGTCTGAAATGCTCCTTAGTTCACCTCCTCCTGACAGTGAAAATATGGTGGCCTTTATGGACAAAAAGCTCCAAAAATGCATGACAAGTCATTTTTACCATCAAAAATGTCAACCAGTAGAGGTTTTTTTTAACGTCTTATTTTTCCAACCACTCTCAAAACACGAACAGGTTACAAACTGAAGTCTATCACACACACATGCTCAGGTATCGCATTATGAAGCAATTTTAAGTCCATGCAGTGACTAACACTCTAGAGCAGTGGTTCTCAAGTCCAGTCCTTGAGTCCCCCTGTCCTGCACGTTTTGGATGTTTCCCTGCTCCAACACACCTGATTCAAATGATCAGCTCGTTAAGCCATTACAGAGCTTGATAACGAGCTGATAATTTGAATCAGGTGTGTGCTCGAGAGTCATCTTTGTTCAGTATTGTTCAATATTGGTTTGTCAGTCTTGGTCCTTTTTCTCCGGATTCTTTGGCTCCACAAAATAATCTTTTAATTTGATCCGGATCAAATCAGGGTCAGCTTTTTCATTTTTATTTCTGTCCTGGACTTTGGAGGTAAAAAAAAAGAGAGTAAGGATTGGATCAGCCCGACCTAGAAACAGACATTTGAGGATTACCAAATCGGTGATCTAAATGACATAACATGCAACCCACTTGGTCCACAGGGGGCGGCAAATCCACTTAACAAGAAAACCCTCAGAAAGAAGCATTTCATGTTTGATATGAACAGCTTTTTGTGGAAATATTTTGTGGGGGAAAATCCTTCGTTCTGCCTGAAAGTCAGGGTAGCAAATCTGTATTTTCAAGAGCAAAAGATAAACAACCTCTCCCAAATATGTTACTACTTGGGGCCATTGTGATGTAAGGTGGTGGCAAAAGAGACCCTTCTTTATGTAGACATACTTAAAATTTCCCTTCAACCTTAAAATATACATGGTAAAAGTTTCGAATTTAGATTTTAGAAAAAGAAAAATAGGGGAAGACTTGTTTACAAGAGGAGGAAAAAAACTTCAGACATCTGTGTTTTAATTTCAAAACACATCACAAATAATCTCTCCCCTGGTTTATCCTATTTAACACTGAGCGCCAGGACTTAAATATTTAATATTAAGTGGAGGAGAAACATAAAACCTCCTTTAAGTTTCTCAGACTGGCTGTAATCCTTCATTATCTGAGTTTCTTTTTACCTGAACGAAGAAAATGAAGTGTTTGAAGGACGTGTTGAGGTGGGCCTCCTCCTGCAGCTCCATGACAGAGTCAAAGTGCTGGTGGTAGATGTGAGCGTAGACCCTGAACAGACGCTTCAGGATGGTCTTTGCCACTGACATGAAGTTTCGTTTAAAGGGGACACCTTAAGGAGAAGAGTGCAAAAAAAAAAACTTAGTGCGATATAAAGATATAACAGGTGAAAACTCACATTTTAAATCAACTTTTAAGGGCAGAAAAGAGGTGGCTGCTGTTATGTATGTGAATACTGATGAAGGAGCTCTGACTCCTCTTCTTCTTGCACAAGAGTGGAGCAAAAATAACCACGACAGACACTTGCATACTGTGCTGATAAAGCTGGAGTCTGTCCGAGATGGTAAAGAGCTGCGATAATCGATTGGCGGCTCTTGAACTACATGTGTCTGTCATGTTATCACAGTGTGCAGCCGTTTGTTTCATTTGTACGCTGTGACACTTCTATTGAGCTGTGTTGGCATTACCAGTATGAGTATGGGTAGCTGCTGCCAAGCTGGGACCTTGATGGCGGCAACAAAGACTTCTGACAAGGACACATTGACAGCAGCTGTTGCTTGTGTATTAGATTGTACCTCCCGAGGGTCTCCTCCATGTTTACTATCAACCTTGTTTGGAGCTGTAGGGAGTGCACCTGCTGGTTGTTTATGATGTTCATGTTGATAAACTTCAATATTTGCATGGGTCGATGCTAAAATCTTCATTTTATTAGCATGTCAAGACGTACAGAAGACTGGTTTAAGATTTATGAATGCTGTAAATGTTAATACAGGAGCCCGAGTGTTAGCAGAGCTGTTTTATTCTGACATTGGTCAAGTTTTCTGACATTGAAATCTTTCAGGAGTCCTTTTGTGTTCTGAAGATTTGAGTGTTTCTGCTCTTACAGCCAAAACACACAAAAAATCCCTCGTCATATCACTTTAGCTGTGCATGACTTTCCTCTCTCACTCCGTATTAACACTTTTCATCTCACGAAGCCGCAAAATCTCAGAGCAAATGAAGGCAGCTGCGGCTACGGCATGTTCCCGGGGTTTCAAATGTTTCAGCAGGCAGGCCACGGCACGATTTCAGGGAAGTGCAAACAACCCTTGACTGTGTGGCTCAGAAACAACCCCATGGTAACACTGTGTTCATCTGTAGTTAGGAGGGTCTGAGGCTGGAACAACAGCTCTGCTAGCTCTCCACATACTTGAGATATGATGGTGCAGTTTTCTCGTGAGTCACAGAAAAATGAAAGAGAACAGAAACCTTGTTGACGGCGTTTTCTACACTTTGACAGAAAGCTACAGCACAGTTCGGTACCTTATGTACAAACAAGAGCTGGTGAGCAACTAAGAGAGTTCATCTCTGATTGGATTTAATGCAGCATGATTGATAATTGAATTCAAAGTCATTTTTATCACTTAACGTCACTGAGAAAAACATTAAAGGCATGTCTTATTAAGTATCGTGTTATTGAATTACTTTCCAAGAGAGAAAACACGACACTGACTGTCCAGACTGAAATAAAAACAAATGAGCTGAAGTCAGATCGTGTGACACCACTTCTCAGCTCTCTGTTTCTTTAAGAACAGATTTAAAAGTGTGTTTACTTATTTATAAAGCTCTACACCTGCTTTCTCTGCACATATTACATATCTACTTTCATTTTTATGTTCCACTCAGGTCTCTTAGGTCCTTTTAAATTTCCCCTGTGTCTCACACAAACACCGGCCAGAGAGCTTTCTGATTTTATGCACCAATACTGTGAAACTCTGTCTCTGGATATTGAGACACAAAGCTCTCTGGGTACTTTTCTTTTCAGCCATTGTTCAGACATCCTTAATTCATTCATGCATTCACTCTAGTATTTGTAGGATCTTTCTAACTTTATTGGTTGTAACTTTGCTTTGTACCTGTACATACCTTATTGATTTTACTGTCCTGATTCCACTTTGTTTGTGTGACTCTTTTATTTACTGAGATCCCTAAAAGTTAAAGACATTCTCCTTAAAGTGAATAAACATGTAGCCGAAAGCACAAAGACCGGCCTGCTACTATAACTGGACAGCTTCAAATGAAACAATCCTGCAGACACTTTTGCAGCAGCATGCTATACCTCTCGACCAATCAGCAGCCAGGGTTGACAATTCCTTTAATTAAGCATACTGCTTTAGCGTGATGATAAATGGCCTCTAACTAGGGCTGGGTGATAAACCCAAAATTTACAAACACCAAAGTTCAGTGTCAAATAAATAAATTAATAAATGTGTGTGTTTGGGTGGGCTGATGTCCCTTTAAGACACTGTCCTATGCCGGAAATGTGAGTCCACCCCATTCAGTCCGTAACACAGAGGGAAAGACAGGTGAGGAGATGGAGGACGGTTCAAAAGTTGTAGCGGCTGGAGCGGCGGCTGAAGTAGACAAAGTTAATGTGGGAGGGGGGTGAGCAGTTTATGGAGTAGTTATCGTCCATTTATCGTTATGGAGGTGAACTGCTCAATATATCGTGATATTGATTTGAGGCCATATCACCCACCACTATTTCTAACACATTTTATTCCTCATGAAGTCTTTTATTATTGTCTCAGTCAGGTGTCTCTCACAATGGCACTAGGGTCTTATAAGCCTGTGCGATGATTTCCACTCCAGAGTCATAATTGATTATAATCCCCTGCAGCCTATCCTACACTGGTTTTACAGAGATCTCTCAGGATTTTCATGAATCACTTAATTTAATCTGGATTTAAATAGATCTGGATTTGGGTGTACACTTTTTCTAATCAGGATCAGTTTATCCTTTTTATTTCTGTCCTGAGTTTGAAAACCCCCAGAAAAAGGACTGGATCAACTGAATCCAGAGAACTTCTGAGGATTACCAAATCTGGATTATGAGTAACATATGTGAAACTCAAAGATAAAATCTCTCTTATTTGCAAAGTCATGGCAGCAGTTCAGTATCTCAAGAGCAAAATAAAAAAACCTCACGCATCATCATCACCTTTTGTAATAAATGCGTCAAAGTTAACCTGATCCCGCTCAAACCTTTTAACACGACAAACCTCGTCTCTGTCTTTTTTCCAAGCTTTAATCCGATCCCAGCTCTTCAGAACTGCAGGCCCCTACAGCTACAATTAATCCTGATGAGGTCACAAGTATCCAAAGACACCCCGAGGATTATGTGATTGCTTTTAATGACATCGAAGTGAGACTATGTTTCGGCTCAGATGCCATAAAAATACACCCCTCACAGGTTCATTAATCATGGAAAAATAATGCTAATAGAAGTTTTGTCCTTGCTGAGGAGCATCTTCAGCCATTAGCCCCCTCTCCCCTCTGTGGAGATGCACCGAGGCCTAAATGAGACAAGTATTTGAGCTGGCTGCCTTCCAGCTCTATTAAGGCTCCACCCGTGACAGCACATGCCTCCGCTGGTCTGGAGGTTGAGCCCCGCGCTGCTATGCAAACTCATTTTAATAACCCTCGGCAGTGTTAACTAGGGATGATTCAGAATATTATCATTTTGAGGGGGTTGTAAAATAAGTGATAACTGGTTATGAAAACAGAAAAAAAGAGGCTTTTTTTTCCATGTGCTGTGCTGCTGACAGCTCAGATGATCACCCCTGAAGGATTCAGGAATAACACATCCACTTGTTATGGATTTAGCGTTCTGCCTCGGTAACATGATGAGATGAAACCTCTGAGGGTTTATTGACATGATGATTTACATTTCATTCACTTTTATCCTCAGTTCACTTTGCATTGCAGTTGAACGGGGCAGAAAGGACAAAGGACGTTTATCGTTAGTGATATCGCAGACTTACTTGGTCCTCTAGCAAGTGTAAGAAGTTTCTGCTTTTTTGCTGATGATAAAATTTAAATTGTAGCGTGAAAAGCAAACCACACTTACCAATCTTTGAAGGGAAAAGTGTCTCATCATCCAGCTGGTCCTGCACCCAGGTCATGAGGTAATCAATATACTTGGGAGCCGAGCATTTGATGGGCTTCTTGATGTTGGTCCCATCGGCCCAATGGTACTCGTACCTACAGAAAACACAAATAATAAACATCAGCTCCTGAAATTATGAATGGATCCAGTCTATTTCCTGCTAATCTACTCCTGTGAGGGGGAATCCCTGCATCTTTAAACCTGAGGTCTATTTACTGACTAACTTCAAGGGACTTCAACATTTTGGATTTTTTCCAGTTTCACGCACAAACGAGACGATTCCTGCAGGCAGCTGCGCAGGATCAAAGTCTGTCTGCTTCAAGAGCAGAAGCCATTTTTGATCAGGTTTGATCTTTATTTTTAACAAGACACACAGCTCACCCTTAAAAAAAAAAAACAGCACTAGACTACGTTGAAAAGGCCTGTGTCATACCTGTATCATCTTCAATCCTTTGCCTGAACACCAGTTTGCAGTGAAATTTCTATCCTCTCTGAATCACCTGTTTATCATTTCACTGAGTTCTCTGCTGGTTTGTGTGCACAGGAAACCATGGCGACTGAATCTGAGAGTGATATATTAGTAATGAATGCTCAGCAGCAGTCCATCAAAAAGTGTTGCAAAGTAGAAAAGAGAGGGGATATCTGAGAAGACTGTATGTGATACCAGGACTGGTGTAAATGCAAAAAAAATACATGATACAGGCAGAGTTTCAAAGTGTGGTTACATTTTAGAGGAGGTTCAGGCATATGCATTCAGTGTAGGGCTTTATTCAACTAGGGCTGGGCAATAAACTGAAAATTTACCAATGCCAAAATTTACTACAATAACCAACGTCATTTGCCCATGTCAATATATTTGGTGTAAAAAAAATGGATAAATAAAAGTTGGTTTTGGATGTGTGTAGGTAGGCTATGGTTTCATGTCCATTTAAGACAATGTCCTACGTCAAAAACATGACTCCACCCCATCCAGTCCGTAAAAAAGAGGGAAAGACAGGTGAGGAGATGGAGGACGGTACAAAAGTTGGAGCGGCGGCCGAAGTAGACAAAGTTAATGTGAGAGGGGGTGAGCAGCTTGTGGAGTAGTTATCCTCCATTTATCGTTATTGAGGTGAACTGCTCAATATATCGTGATATTGAGTTGAGGCCACATCACCCAGCCTTAGATACAACACAGGCTAATGGTGACAGAAATACATGACAAGTTCATCTTATTTTACAAACTTAGAGGAAGCTTTGGTCTGAGAAAACAGGAAGAATTTAAAGACATAATTGAGACCAAAATAAACACAGCTGCATTTGCTGAATGAATGAAGGATGAATGTGCAAATTCAGACTTGTGTCCTTTTTATTCACTGTTTTATTCTAGCATGTATGATTTTTTTTGGACATAATGTTTTATCTGCAGCGATCCATGGTGTCAGACAAGGCTGCGAAGACGAAAGACGAAAAAACGAAATTATGAAAACATGATACAGAGCCCAGCTTAGTACACCTCCTATTAAAAGTAATGCATTTTTATTTACCATGAGATGAAAATAAGGGTGATATGGTAACAAAAAATTTAGCTTTGCTCCCAGAACTTTGATTGGGGTGTACTCGTTTTCGCATCCTAAATTTGAATTGAAAAAAATTCTTTTGTTTATGCAACTTAGAAAACCTTGTTTGCACTTAATGGGCTATATTTGGGGGAGTATTTTGTTGTATAGTCTGACATAGAAAATGTTGATTTTGAAAGGAAACTAAAGGTTTTCTGACAAGTCTGAAGGGGTGTACTCATTCATGCTGAGCACTGTATATGGTAAGTGTGTGTGCATTTTGGCATCTGATTAAGTCTTTGGTGATAATCTATTTAAGCCTCTGTTTAAGGATAGTGTCAGAAAAGCATAATTAATCACTTCTGTAAGCTCACTGAACTTCATAATCAAGATAACTGATGGGTCACGTTGGGTGGTCAGCAAAAGTTAACATGGTGATCTTGCCTAGTAGGAGGAAAACCACTTCCAATGACCTTAAATGCTGCCTTATACACATGCTCGTGGTTGTTTTGTTGTGTGATGTTGGCGGTTAAGTGTATCCTCCCCTCTTCTGCATACAATGACTGTTTACATCAGCAGGGACAGGTAATTAAACAACAGATGATTAGGGCTAAATAACAGCTATCTATTCTGTAATTCTATCGTATAGTTTGGATTACAATTAGAGCCTTTTAAGAAGCACTTTAGAACAGGCGTACTTTGATCTGGGGCGTTCGCCAAGAAAGGATTAAGTTGCAGCAGCTGAAGCGATCCTTTTGTGCTTTTAGACCCTAAATGATCCCAAAATAGAGCTGATTATTACAAAAACAGGAAATCGCTTCTAAATATACAACAAAACAATCTCACAAGTAAGTTTAAGTACGGGATCATCTCAAGTCCAGCGCCCAATGAGAAGCTGCTGGGGTGAGACGACTGACCAGAGGGGTCAACTGCAGTTATTTTGGCCCATTGGCAACACCCAGGCCTCACACCCTTGAGAGGTATGACAGATCAAGACTTCAAACTACAGCGACTAACTTACTTAGGACCAGCAGACATGACCGGACAGCTCTCCTCTGTGCAAAAATCTGTGATGGTGCCGTACAGCATGTTGATCTGGTTGAAGAAATCCACAGCTGAGGGAGAGAGAGAAAAAGCAAACAAACAACTTTAAAACCTAGAGAAGATGAGGCTTAATACCAGGAGAGCAGCAGAAATAGCTGGCTTCATGTTTCCACAAAGCCCCCACACCCGGCCCTCTTCACTGCCCACTCCCCACTGTAGAGCAGGGCACACTCCAGTTATCTGCAAATTGTGTTATCACTCATTCCCGCAGGCGTACAGCCAAGTTTTGCCTTCCATGTGTTTGACAGATCCAGTTACGGTGTTGGCAGGGTTTACTGTGGGTGTTTCATTTGCTAATGTCACAGAAATAAAAAATAAAAAAAATCCACATTGAACAGCTGATGTGGCAGATGTCCCCCGTTTAGAGACTCCAACTTCTCTTTGCATCTTTGCTTGGTGAGGTTTGAAAAGTCTGGAATAATTCTGTCCTGATCAGAAACTGGAAATTAAGCCAAATTATGCTAAATGTACATCTCAAGGCTTTTTATATACAAATTATATACAAATAGTTGAGATGCTGTGATAAAATGTTAAGAACAGAATTTGACTGTATGCAAATTATTTAACACTTAATTTCACTGAAAATACAGCAAAAACAACATATCGGCTGTTGAAACTGGACATTTTTATGCGCTGATAACAAGCCAGGTAGTCCCTCCTTTCTTTAGAGCGAAGGATTCGGTGTCCACGATGTCCCAAAAAATGTCAGATTTGAAATTGAGTCCAAATCTGTGGTCCAGTGGTTCTCAAGTCCAGTCCTCAAGGCCCCCTGTCCTGCATGTTTCATCCTGATCATTTGAATCAGGTGTGTTGGAGCAGGGAAACATCTGCTCCAACACACCTGATTCAAATGATCAGCTCGTTATTAAGCCATTACAGAGCTTGATAACGAGCTGATCATTTGAATCAGGTGTGTTGGAGCAGGGAAACATCCAAAACATGCAGGACAGTGGGCCTTGAGGACTGGACTTGAGAACCACTGCTCTAGTCCATCTTAATACGACGGGTAATCCTGGATCATACTTCTGGTTCCGGTTGGAGCTGAGGATAAGCTGTCCATGACTCCCAAACAGACTGTCAAATTTTGGTCCAGTACGTCTGGTATCAGTCTTCCCTTCTAGATTTTCTGAGTCTTTTAATGATGTTTTGTAGTGTTGATGATACAAATGTTCAAATTCTTTGCAATTTTACACTCAGAAACATGATTCAGGAATCTATTGTTATTTTCTCACCCAGCCTCACCTCTTTACCATCTTTCTGAAAGGGGTGAAATTACAACTGTGTTTCATGTCTAACTCAGAGATGAGCCCCATACTCAGACTTGATGCAACCCTGAATTTGTCAGGACATTACCCAGAGAGTCTGCAAATGAAAATGTCTGAATACCTAAAAAAAAAAGTCTGCTTCGTCCATCTTTAGAGGATCAGCAGAGGAGCTCAGGTGAAACAGATCAAATGCCAAAACTGTTCAGTCAGAGTAAGTAAATCTCTCTCAGTCAGTCTGCTGGTTTGAAGGTTCTCTGTTTAACCTTCCCCAACTGGACTCTGGCAGAGGACCTCTGCAGCACGTCCAAACTGCCTCTCCTGTCATTACCCGTTACAATCAAACATGCCAACAATAGAATCTTAAAAACTGAGGGGAAGTGGCCCTCATGAGCAGAGATCATGGGGAATGTCATAAAAACCGTGTGTGCGGAGGGGAGAAGTTACTCCAACTTCCCTTTTATTGTGTTAGTCAAAACAGCTGGTGCGGCACTGACTAACATCCCTCTACTTCCACAAACCTTTTTATCCTGCATGACGACGGAGCCGAGTCATCTCTGCGGGGCTTTACGGGGTTTTTAACAGCTAAAACATGTGTGAATTTACAGAGTAAATAACATCTGTTGTTATTACAGATTACAGACTCATCAGTCAGCTGATTAATCAGGCTGATTGGTGGCATTTTGAAATCAACAGCATCACTTTTTCAAAACAATAACATATTTTTCTATCCTCCTAAATGACTGAATATACTGACATCAATTCTATTTTGATGTATTGCATAATGCACTTTAATATTACATTATTATTGACAGCATCCTGATATCTACACAACTTTATTTCATGATTTATTAAAAAGTACCAGCCAGGATAAACCGGTTTATTAGGGTTATATGTGAACGGAATAATAAGTGTTTACCTTGTATTTGTTCTAATTCAATAATTACAGATGGCTGGACAGAAAGCCAAAAGTCCCTTGTGGCAAAATTTTATAGAGCTAACCACTAGGGAGAGCTAATAATAATTTAATGTTTGTTTAAATCAGCGTTAAGGCCTCTTTGTGTTCTGTAGCTATACAATACTGTCAGTTAAATTCAGTATATGGTTAGAGGAAAAACATGCTATTTGTATTTTTTAAGTCACAGGAAAAATCAGAGGTGTTTTTGCCAAGTAATCAATTATGGATTGTTGATGAGTCTGAGATTAATCACAAGAAAAATCTGCTTTTGCATCCATGATCGTATCATATCGTACTGGATGGGAAATCACTCTGAGATTCCCACCTCTGGCCCTGGATAGAGATGATATTGGGACACAACAAGGCTGCAATAACTGGTAAGTTGCGAGTCAGTCATATACAACATATACCTCACAACATCTGATCACTAAAGAAGAAAAAAAAATGTCCTCTGATGATGCCATCACAATCAAGAAACAAAGAAAACTTATCGGCACAATTAATTCAAAGTCAAATCTCATTTCAAATTTTATCAGTTTATGATGAAATCTGCTAAAACTACTCTCACTTCATTCTTGCTTGAGTGTCCAAGTCACCTCAAACCCCAAAGAGACTCTGACTTGAGGGGAAATCAAGTTTTTTTTTTTTTTTTTTTTGTTCTGGTTGTCCATCTATCTCACTGTAGAGGAAAGCAAACAAGGCTCCAGCAGCACAGACAATCAGGTCTGTTTAACATTCACAGGGCTTTTTCCAGCAGTTATTCAAGCAGCCTTTAGAGGGGGCGCCAGGATCTTACCCCCCTGATTCTTGATGTGCAGTCTAATTGAGATTTAAGGACTACTGAGAAGCATGCAAATGGAAGAGACAAAGTCAGAGATTTAAATGTCAGAAGGCATGTTAAGGTGAGGCTCGTCCACCAGGAATCTGAACCTCGAAGGGTGTATAATAGTGCGTGAGGCAGAAAAAAAGGGAAGATTGGAGCTTACTGTTGACAGCCACCCATTCATTCAAGTCTTCCCCCTCGGGCAACATGACCGCCATGCGCAGGTTTCCACTCCCCAGCGTAGCCTCAGCATGTTTCAACAGCTCGTACTGATGAGAACCCTCCGGGATATTCTTCTTGGGCTTGAACGTCCTGGTTGAACGGTTTCCACTGTGAGTCATATTTCAAAGAGGAAGACAAAAAGAAGACAAATAAAGAGACACTCAGATGTGATGATGATGACAAATCCTGCCTTCACCGTTCCTGTAATTAAGGGACTTTTTCGGAGGTAAAGACACGGTCTTTTTAAAAAAAAAAACAAGCTGACAAAAGAGTCCAGCTCTTGTTGACTTGATGGGTTTGGCAGAATCACAGTGGAGGACCAGAACACTGTGTCTCTCTGTGTCTATAATGAGGCCATTTGGAGAGGTGCTGCACACAATCCCACACTGCCCCAGTAAACAAGAATTTAGAGGCATCACGACATGAGCAACTTTGATGAGACTCCCTTTAATGACAAAATTTACATCTACAAAGCTGGACATAAAACTCTAAATCCAACATGAATCTGTTAAAGTGGGAAATCTGCATTTTTTTGTGCCTGTAAAATGATCAATTCAGTCAAATAAGAGTCTCTGAGCTGAACATTCAGGTCTTAAAGTATAATGTTCTCCACAACCTTTCCTCCAGCTTTTAATCAACTTAGCATTAAACAATTAGCCATCAGCTGTTACTAATCAGATATATCTGAACCCACATGCCTGATGGGAAACGATGGGAGCATCAAAAATAGGCTTTATTTGGCTTGCAACATAAATAACAGTATATAAATATATGTGAGGAGTAAAAATCAGCTGTAAACACTGAGTGTTTCTTTTTAATAAAATCAAACTTTAAGACCAAATTCATGTCTTTGTCCCAGGCTGTTCGCAGGTTTATTTTGGCTTTCTTTTTGTAGCTAAAGGGGATTTTAAAGAGAGCCCCAAGTGGACACTCAAGGAACTGCAGTTTTCCGCAATTCCACATCAGCTTCACTTCTCAAGACTGACAGTCGACTCCTGCTCCAACATTGCCTTTACTCCAACTCTGTCATAACAACATAAGGGCCCCAGAATTACAGGCCTGAAACTGCAGCCTTCAGCTCTGCAGACACATATTAGTAAAAACACAATTCCGAGCAACATTTCTGTGATAGAATATTGACAGTAAATGTATTCTTCACAGTTGGGTAGTGTGCAGGAGTTTGCTAGTCTATGTACATGAGAATCAAGAGAATCGATTCACTGTGTTAGCTGACTGAAAGTGGACTTTTTAAGTACATGTAAATTTGTTAGTCCAACTGAAATCACCTTTTTGGTGTCAGACTAATCTACCTCAATCATGTGGCTGGGGATTGATTTTCTCTTGCATAGATGTGGGAGACAGCAAAAGTAAAGTGTAGAGTAACCAGTTAGCCTCTTGGAAACATGTTTGTTGATTGTTCTGGTATGTGACTAATAGATCAGCTACCAGGGGGTCAAAGTAGGATACATCATCTTAGGACTGGGGGATTACATGATTGTGATAAATTTCAGTTTGATCAAGGTGATCAACGGTGGGCATATTTACTCGATCAAACAGAGCGAAACTGCGCGTCGCAACAGCCAATCAGAGTCAAGCTTTTCCTGCTCACTTCTGTAAGTTGCCAGAGAAGTAAACAGGAGAAGTAAACAGAATGAATGATCATGGAACTAAACGTGGAGCTAAAGGGAAGCAAAATAGATGTCAGCCATGACTTTGAGTCATCCTCTGAAGATGCGATCATTCAGAAGAAAAGATATTCAATGTCGGTTGTGTGGCGGTGCCGTGTTTTGGGTATCTCCAAAGGTGAACGTCATCTATGTTTACATTTTAAGGCATCTTCATTACCCCTGAGGGAGCGATTTCTTTATTTTGGGTCTAGCATACCTGCAAAAACACTCAGGACTTTATTAATTAATATTTGTCTACATTTGTTGTACTGTTGCGTTAAAATGCTTTTTATATTTTTCTTGTTCATCTTATTTAATTTGCTTTGTTATTTTGTATGTGAAAAAAAAGTGTGGAACTAATCTCTAGTTTCTTTAGTTTTTTGTACAGATGCTGTAGAACTGACAGTTTGAAAAAAGTTTTTAGAATTCGTGATGATCAAGATCAGACAATATGACAAAATATATCGTGATCATTTATTTTGCCAAAGGCCCAGTCCTACGTAGGGATGTGCCGATATACGATTTAATTGCGATATTAAACGGCCGCAATGATGAAATTGTAGAGTACTGTAATAATCGCTCAACACTTATAATTTAAAGACGAGTGGCGGCGTCACTCAGCGGAGGTGAGCGAAGCCCGATTGTAACCCGATTGTAGTCTTACCCACGGTGTCAAAGCCTCGGTAGCAAAATGTACAAACAAACCACCACAAAAGTAGTCCCAAATCCCAAAAAACTCTAGAATTGAGTACATTAATGCCAGCCTAACAAAAACGGGAACATTTAAAGAGAAAGTGAAGAAAATTTTAAACAAAATGCGTGGCCACCCAATGCACTGTTGGAGCGTGTACACTCTGTGAACTGGAAACAGTTTGAAGAAGAAAAAAAAAGTTGACGCACTTGTTTCAAACTCCCAACCAACACACCAATGCAGCCAGACCTGAGACGTATTACGGCTTCACAAAACAGACGGAGCAGGTCAACCTGACACCAATCTGCAGGTTATGCCCTAAGGAAGTTACAGCGCAGTTGTTTAACACTTCAAACCTACGTGCCCACCTCCGTGAACACCATCCAGCATCGTTCGCCCAAATCAAGGTAAAAACAACATGACCGCAACAAGTTTGGTCTGCTCTACTGCTTATTATTGACAACGTTAGTGACGTTTCTACTAACTTTAGCTCCAAAAAGCTAATGCTCCCAACGTCGCGTTAGCTGCCTCTTGCTCATATTGTTTGTGCGTGTCATGAAAGCATGCTGTGCACGGAGAAGTGATTTCGCAGTTTTTTGCCATTTTTAATAACGAAAAAAGCAATGCGCTAATATCGTGATAAAAACGTGAATCGTGATATTTTGGGCCACCAATATCGTGATATCAAATTTTTCATATCGGCACATGCCCAGTCCTACATCATCTACTGTAGCTGAGGTGGACATACTACCCAATAACTCGGCTCACACCTGCTGTTTGAATATATGTAAATGCACCATACTGACTGATATATACTCAATTTTGGAATTTGTCGCTATGGGACTAATAAAGGATCATCTTATCTTAAATATTCATTCAATGAAGTTCCAACATAAGGAAATACACCATATATGGAAGCAGAGAAACCTCCTAACAGCCTGTTGCAACTCTGTCTAAATGGTTGATTTAAGCCTAACCTCTGACAGGATGAAAAGCCAATCAAAATTGCGGATTTTGGGGTGGCCTTTCCGATCCAAGAGGCCCCACACCACCCCTAACCTCCTCCTTTGTCACGCTCCTGAGTTTCGGATTGACCAATGTGTTGTGACACATCAGGGTGGATTAGCCTGCAGCAACAAAGTGCTCTCACCAGCAATTATCCAGGCCCTCTTTTTAATACCTCTTACTTAATACAGCTCCTGTGTTGGTACACTATAGGTTTATATACGTAGATTAAGTCTTATAAATATAACAGCTACACCACGAGTTATCAATCGTCAATTTTGATGTTAAACTATTCAGAGAAAAATGCTTATCACATCACAAATTCGGAGGTGAATTCAGGAAATAGTCTTAGCCCGGATCATGCTATCGCTAGCCTCCTAATCTAGCCGTGTTGCGCTGACACCAAAGATGTTTGTCGGATTCAAAGACAAGTGTAAAGATAAAAATCATCCATGATATGAAATCACTTACAAGAGAAAGCTCATGTTTCCTCGAAGCGCAGAAAATAACTCTCCTGGAGAAAAAAAAGCTAACAAGAAGAGGGGAGGCAGAGGAGATGAGCTGCTTCAATTTAAGTCCTCTGAATCTTCTTCGCGTCCTCAAACCGTCCGCAAGAAAAAAAAATGAAAATGATTATTACAGTGGCGAAAAACCTGGAATAAAGGAATGAGAAACAGATGGATTTTAAAGATAGACTGGTCCACTGAAAGCTGCTCTGTACGCTGAGAGGCAGCAGCGTACTGAATGTAGAGCTCACTTCTTCATCTGAGGTTAAGGGCAGATTACACACAGTCATATCCTGTACTGCCATCTAGTGGTAGGATTATACAACACCACCGTTCCCCGGTGCAAACTGACGATGACATTGCCTTATTACGGTGGCCGAGAACCGCCACTCCTGCTGCTGCTGCTGCTGCTGCTGCAAAAAATAAATAAATAAATAAATAAATAAATAATAATAATAATAATAATAATAATTATAATGCAAAAAAAAAAACAAGTCACAACGGAAGTGACCGATGCAAAAAAAAAAGGAAAAAAAGCCAGCTGCAAATAAAAAAAAGAAACGGTGCAGATTTAAAAAAAAAAAAAAAAAAAGCCACAATGAAAATGACGCAAGACAAAACAAACAAAAAAAATTACTGCAAAAAATAAAAAGGATGCTAATAAAAAAAGCTCAACAGAAGTGGTAAATGTTGTACTGTCCAACGTCTAACTGTGAACACAGTGCTATGGTGTTTATAAGAGTAAAATACTGTGTTATGTGTTGTTTACAACTGGCGTAGCTAACAACAATAACAACAGCTGACAACAGCCAAAGACAGCTGACAATTGTAAACAACAGCTAACAATGTCTAACTGTAGGCGTCCATCTTGGTTTTCCGATTTATTCAGATCGCTGTAAACTCGGGTGTAATGTCATTCCCAGCTCCGACATCCAACTTCCGAGGTAACTGGAACGCAGCATTATCTTCAGTTCAACTTTCTTTGGACTCAGGCACTACATGGCCTGACCGAATGACACATTGAAAAGCACATATAGTGAAATTCAACAATAACCTTTCCACTTACTTTTTTGCTCGTCGTCTCGCTGTCGTCTTCTGTGCTTACATTGTAAAACACCGGTGCATTATCATTATTGGTCCCTCGCAGCTCATTTCCGTTGTGGCTTTTTTTTATTTGCATCCTTTTATTTTCGCAGTAAGTTGTTTTTTTTTCTTTTTCTTTTGCATCACCACTTTTTTATGTGTTGGTAACTACCATATTGGCTTTTTTCAAGTTTTTTTTTTTTTATCTGCACCATCTTCAAATTTTTTTTATTTGCAGCAGTGATGGTTCTCGGCCACCGTACCTCATATTTAAAAAAAAAATAATTAATGTCATCCTGTGCTGGAACTGACTTTTCTAAATTCTTGTTTAAAGCAAGACTTTACTCCATCCTTGCAGAATACAAGTGTTTAAAGACTTAACAATTTGGGGTTTCCTATGGGGCAGTTTGTTGCTCCAAAACTTGAATGCTTAGGATCTTTTTTCTTTTTTTTTTTTTGAGAAAATATTTTTATTGATCATTAAGCATCAAGTTTATTATCAAACAGTGCATACATTTTTTTTCATTAACACCCAATCCCCAAAACAAAAACAAATTCCAACTTAATCACAGCACAGCACAGTCCTGCATAGACAAGTAGAGTATCAGAATGTTGAAACCTTATGCGTAAATACATATAACATACAATGATAGAAGCAATACAGACCACAGAGCCTCCCCAGTCCACTAGCCATCTTGTCCTAGTTTGGTAAGAGTCCTCCAGAATATACTGTATATCCTTGTCCCCACATAATCAAGAAATGGAGTCCATACACAACAGAGCTGTCCAATTGTCCCTCTGGACCAATATGTCAAATATTCCATAGGAAGCAAATAAAATATGACCTTTATGTTCTTTATGTTCTTACTGAAAACCAAATTAAGCTTTGTGATAATTTTGATCCAAAAGTCTTGAATATGAGTGCATGAACATATTGAATGTATAAAACTGCCAACCTCCTTTCTACATTTGATACATACAGCCAACTTTTTAGGGTTTTCTGATATTATTATTCATTTTATTTTATTTGAATGATTTACTACAAAAGACGATTTCCCCTCGATATCAAAAAGGTTAAATAGTGATTCAGAAATAATTAAAAATCAGCAGTTTGAAGTTACGGTATTGCCCGTTAAATCAAATTATAAACTAACGGTCTTGAACACATCACTGACATCACGGACCCTTCAAGTGAGCCGTGCTGCGTTTTAAAAAATCGGAAATATGCCATTTTGCGGGCTGCGTCCCATATTTGTCCCACTCTTAAGTAGTTTTTCCTCTACATCTACTTCAGTATGAACAGAGCTCGGTCGTGGATGAAATTGTAGCTCGAAAACAGCTAACAGAGGTACTGAATTAAAGCGGTGTTCCGTTTTTCGAGCGTGTTTAAACTGTACTCGGCGGGCACTGGGACCGCTCGGCTGCGTGTCAGTTGGCGAGGCAGCCAAATAAATGCGACGCGGCTCTGTATGGCCCTCAGCTTTCCAGCTTGTTGCGAAAACGGATGTTCCTGCTGTTACAGGCCCATGTCTGAAAACCCAGACAGACGGTCACATTTCCACAGAAAGTCAGCTACAGCCGTCGGCGAAGTCAGAACAGGTAGGCGCCCAACTGTATCAAAACCTCGCGTGTGTATCCGAGTCGTGTAACGTTTACGTGCTCTTGCCTTCGAGAGGAATTTGTGAGGCGTTTACTGTCAAATCCTCTGTTAGCTCCTGTTATTTCTTTATCCGCAGCAGCAGCAGCAAGATGGAGTGTGAGTGGAAGCCAGACGAGCAAGGACTTCAACAAATTTTACAGCTGCTGAAAGAGTCTCAGTCTCCAGATACGTCCACGCAGAGATCCGTCCAACAAGTATCCTTTTCTAAACCTGATACGAACGGTGAAATATGTTAAGAAAGGTGTCATGTCTTTGTAATATCGCATCGGCTCAACAGGCTAGCCGCGGCTAATACTAGCTGAGGTGGTAGCCGTTAGGAGCAGGTACGCAGGTGTTGACCGGTTCGTGCTTTATGTCTCTTAGGAAAAGCAGGCCGTGTCGTGCTCTATTTCTAATATTTGTCCATTCAAAACGCGCAAAATATGCTCAGTATTGGTGTTTATTCGAGGTTAATTCAACAGCCCCCCATTTATCGCATGTATGTTGCGAACACTCAGCAGTTATTGTCTTCCTACACCTCCCACTTGCGTGATGCTTCAGTAGAAATAATGTGATTACAGTCAATTCATGCAACTCTCCTTTGATATATCATCTTACCTAACCTCCCAACGAGGCCTGGCAGTGTGCTGTTCAGTTCAGGATATAATGAGCTTAAAACCAAGCATGGTATTGTTAGAATTACACTCTAACATTATTTATAAGTTGCATGTCAAATATATAAAAAATGTGTTTTCAAGGCAAACAGATTGTAAATTTGTTTAACACTTATGTTGCAGATTAATTTGAGCCAAATTCAAACATAGAGATCATCGTGGACTTTATTTACTTTTCTTAAACAAGTTGACATCTTGTTCCAGTGTTGGATTTGTCTTTGTTTTTTTATCCTGGCATTCTGTCAAGTAGTTCATTTCTGTGTTATTTAAAGTCATGAAGATTAATCCCAGCTTTAATAGTTGAGCAGATTTACCATACAAACTTTGACAATGAACTTCGAGGGCAAAAAACAGTAACAAGACAAAAATTAAACAAGTTATTATCCTGTGTAGGAAATACTTAATATCATGAAATGTTGGCACAAGAAATTTTAACATATGAGCTGGATAATACTTGGTCATTTTCTTGTGTTCACAGTATATAAAATTTTACTTTTTAGACAATTGGGGCGCCATCCAAAGTGCCTGTTTATTGGCATTACTAAACAAATATGAGTTTTTAAAATTAAAGCTCCTGTGAGGAGATTTTTCATCTCTTCAAAATCAACTGAAATTCATGTTGATGCCTTTTTATTATACACAAAAACAAATAAAACCATCCATGACAGATTTTAGATTTTTTTACGTGTAATTTTTAATGCTTGAATATGGTGTGAGGGGGGTAGGTGTCAACAAAACAACCGAAGAAACAACTTTGTTTTTACATTTTCCTCACAAAATATTCACAAATGTTAAATTTGACTGTTAAAGGCAGCAGGATGAGAATTTTTGTCAGAAGATGAAACTGAAAGTTCATCACAGGAGCTTTAAAAAAAATGCTAATTTGAACCCAATGTGCAGAGACAGTTGTGTACAGTGAAATGACCGGAGAGACTTTTTGGTTTGTGTGGCGCCAAATTTTCTTTGTTGAACATGTGAGCTTCTAGTGAAATCTCCTGTGAGGAGCTTTTGATTTCTGTCGATTGTGGTCCCCCTATGGACAGAGCAGTCTTTTACTTATTTTGTCCTCTGCAGCCTTAAATAGTGACTTGATAAAATCTCATCCTGCTGACTTTTAGCAGTTAAACATATAAGTTATTGTGAATATATTAAATATTAAAATACATATATTTTCAACTACTCAACACCTTTTCAGTACCAAACATTTAACGAGCAATGTCATAAAACAGTAGCTCTCTGAGGTTTTGATATTTATACAATGCAAGAGAAAATGGGACTCAATATCTGCCTTTTTCAAATCACACAATTCAGAGTCTGTTTTCTTCCGGGATATTTTTAAATCTAACATCTTGAGTGGCTAGAGGACAAATATCAGATCATGACCAGACGACCAACAAGCTCTGGTTTCTCAACAAACAAGATTTTATAGTAAGGCAGGCATAAAATTCAGTTTGATCTGCACATGTCCTTAGATTTTGTTTGGAGTATTTGTCTTTCAGCACGACACAACAAGCATCCTGTTGGTCTAAAAATAAAAAGCGAGACTATAAAATGTGTAAAGGTGATTTATAGGCTTGACATTGAAGGTTTGATAAATGCACCGGCATCAAAGAGGGTAAACTATTGCATGTCAGGACTGTAAAAAGAAAGTATGCTTTGGTTAAATGCCATCCATTATCTATTTAAGTATGATAACACTAAATTTAGCCATGTAACATGCAAGCCCGTTATAAATCTGTCCTGTAGTTTCGACTCTGTTGTCAAATGAAAACGTACTGAATTATTTCCCAGAGGTCACACTGTAATTTTGCTTTAGATGAAGCAATTATGATCCACCGCTCCGTGCCACCGGTCCGTATGTTTTCTATTTTGCTGCACGCTGATCCCAAATGATTTGCTTATGTAACGCCTCATATGCACCGCATCATTAACTCATAGACCAACTCGTAAATACGCCATCTGGGTGGAGATATAATGGAGCGAGTCTCATCATGTGACATATTTATGACCACCTCCTACAAACATGAAACCCGCTTCCCTTACAGACACACGCTGCTACGCTGATACATTACACCTGCATGTAAACCTTCACTCATTCTTCATCTCCTCGCATGGAAGTAAAAGGGTTTTCACAGCGTAATGTAATAGCACAGTATATGCACAGTTGTCTTCCTCAACCACGTCTTCCAGAGACTCGAGCAGCTGAACCAGTACCCAGACTTCAACAACTACTTGATATTTGTTTTAACAAAGTTAAAATCAGAAGGTAAGCCCTCCGCCTCTGTCTTTGTCATATCTGCTCTGTTTTCTGATGGGATGGTGTCGCTGTCAGACGTGTCGTTTTTCTTTACGTAACTGCTCAGTCAGTGACAGGTCTGCTCGGCTGTGACTTGGCTGACCTGATGCCATGGATGATGTGGCACTCAGAATATGGGTCACTCTAATTTTAAACCCAATTCTTGGCAACTCTCAGCTCCGGGCCCAATCATCTGAATAGTAGATGACTGAAATTTTGAGTAATGTTTAAAAGACCTTGGGACGTTGTGCTTCTCGCATAGATCCATAAATATTAACAACTGAGTGCAATCAAAGGTTAACACGTCTTTTTTTTTAGTTGTAGGAATATAAAAATGTTCTCACTAGTTGAATGACATCCAAATTTGAACACTCTCCAAACTCTGCCTCTTAACTCGAATCCAACTGTGTATTTGTTCCCAGCTCAAATTTTGTTTACCAATTCATTAATCAGTGATTTTCTCCCGCTCTCAAAGATGAACCAACCCGGTCCCTGAGTGGGCTGATACTGAAGAACAACGTGAAAGCCCACTATCAGAATTTCCCTAATGGCGTGTCTGATTTCATCAAGAGCGAGTGCCTCCAAAACATCGGTGACTCGTCGCCACTCATCCGGGCCACTGTGGGTAAGTTTGATCCTCCGGGTCCGCTGGGGTGTGAAGTCTGGCTTTCATAGACGCTGTTTAGATTTGTTTACTCGTCATAACTTTTGAAATGAGACAAAACAGATGAAATCCGGAGCGTACACAAAGGAAATAAAAGGAACATATAGTAGCAAAATAACTCGTGGCTGTTATTGAATGCTGAATTTAGAGCATATGAATCTTGAGATGAAGTCTCATGCGGCAAAATATGATAACTTTTTTTCTTAACAATAAAAATGTTTTTGTAATATGTGCATCATCCTTCACTAGAATAGGGATCAATTGGATTTGGTATATGTGATGTAGCCTTATGGATCTATTATTGGGGTGTTATTGGTAACCTCTACAGACCTATTACAGATAGATCAGCATTTAAATGACTTAATTTATATATTTAGAAGTCTTTTTACAGAAAATGTGGCAAACGGTGCGAGAGGTGATGGAAGTGATCTCACCAGATACTCACAGCATTGTCTGCAGCACATGTAGGATTAGAGCTGAGCAGATGCTTTTCTGCACTGTGACTGCTCTGGGCTATATAATGATTATATAGTTTATATCCTGTTATTTTAGGTAGTGTTATTATATCCTATTTAGTATTACTAAATAGGGGGGAAAAGGATGATATTTGTGAATGCTTGCTCACTTGTCATGACCCCTTCACAAACAAGCTCGCCATACAACACTCAACTCATGTTTGAGCATGAGATCAAAGAAAGATGTCTTCATCGAATACTGTGCTGTCATTTTTAAATCTATCATAGCTTCTGAGTCTTTGTGATCTACGCTTTTGTTTATCTTCTAATCACCTGTTTATACAAACCATCTTTGACATCTGTTATATTTGACCGTTTGAGTTGTGTCGGCAAAGCTCCTCTTGTAATATCAAGCTTTGAAAACTGCAACTCCTCACTGGCAGGCACATTTAACCCTTTGTAGATCATCCAGAATGTAGTTGTGTGCATGTAATATTGTGGTTTTTAGTGGATTATGATGTTGTTTAGTTGCTCTGGTGATGAAGATTGGATGACATTACAAACAAACAAAGAAGAAAACATGCTTTGACGTGCCTTGAGCACTGCGTCTAGCTGGATTTGAAGCAGTTTGTGGGAGTTAATCATGTTGTTTCCTTCAGTTTAGATCTGCTGGGTTAAAATGAGAGTATTGTAACATTGTAAATTACTACGGCTGAAATCATGCTATTTCTAGACAGGGTTGTCTCAAAGTAAAGATATATATTAAAAAAATATGTAGGAGATTTTTATCATGAAGAATTAGCCAGAAATCATATTTGCTAATCACTGAATTAACTGAGCTTTAGCAGGACTATAATTAGCCGTGACTGTCAGGAGTTACAGTATTTACAGTCATAGCCGCAGCCTGGATTTAGGACAACAGAGTCATCACCTGAAACTCAGTCTGAAGCAGGTAAACTCATTGTGACATGTATGCAGAGATGTAACTCGCCGACCTCAAAACAAGAGACTTGATCTGCTGTGCCACATGATCATGATCACTTTTCACTGATTGAAAAATGACACCCGCCCTGACATGAGAAGTCACAGGAGCTTGAAGTGTATGTAAAATTCAGACATATGCCAAATACATGCAGAACCAGTTAACAGCCATTATATTCTGATGCTTTAAGCCCCTGTTTAGGTAATTCTTACAATAATATTGGATTTCCTCACAATTGAGAACTTCTCGTCGATGCATATTTGTGCTTTTGTGCCCCAGCATGTCTAAAAGCGAACTCTTCTCTGACCAGGTATCCTCATCACCACCATTGCCTCCAAAGGAGAGCTGCAGAACTGGCCCGAGCTCCTGCCTAAACTCTGCCTGCTGCTGGATTCGGAGGACTACAACACGTGTGAGGTGAGGATGACAAAGGAGACGTGGGTGGGATCTGACTCCCTGCTTGTCAGTTAGAGCCTGCAGTGTATGGGTGTATCTTTGTCATGGACAATTTCACAATGCTGCTGCTGCTGCTGGTGACACAAAGATGCTTGAATGCTGTGCCAGAGAAGAATAGATTTATGTTACTAGAACAGGGCGTGATATAGATGGTGTGTGTATATATATATAGATATAGATGGCTGATGGCTGTATAACTGCAGCAAAAACAGTCGCATTTATTTGCCTTTTATGCGTTAAATGTAAATATTAGATTCAGAGCTTTAATTTCTGATATTGATTTGAGGTTACTGCACTGATTTGTCCTTGCTACGTCTAAAAGGGACATGATTGTACTTTTCCACGGTCAATCCTAAATATCAAACATGTGGCACGTAATATAAGCCTCTCAAATCAGCTTAATCAGACAGCATTAAACACAAACATGGTATATAGCGCAGCTGGCAGGCCAGTGTCCTCTGCGGTATATTTTGACTTTATTTGGACCTGATGGTGAGTCCATTGTTGAGTTATTTAGGGCAGGTGGTAGAGTTGCTTTCCTTGAATATCAAATTAATCTGTCAAGTTCTCTTGTTGATTTTATTTTGCACAATCGGCTCATAAGAAGTCAGACAATTTGGGATTTCTGGATTTCGCAAAAGCTTTCGTGTAGCTTTATGAGAGAGAGAGAGGGAGAGACAGAGCTGGATTATGCGAGCGCAGATTTGTGATCATATGTCATTCCGCACTTGTGCTGTAACTAAGCATGTCTGGGCACACACACCGCTCCATGCCCGCTGCTTTTATTTGTTTATTTATTTACTGTGGGAAAGGAGAGTGAGAGCTGGGTCAGCCATAAAGCAGCAGCTGGACCGAGTCCTGCTGGCCAGATGAGCTGAAGGCAGCCTCACAGCTGGAGAGACAGCGAAAACCACAGATTATTCACCATGGAATCAGTTATTCTGTCTCCATCCTGTTTTTACCAAAACACCATTATGACCTCATTTTCTGTCTTGGCTCACATCATCTCCTAGAATAGCTTTTATAACATACAAGCCTACAAAAATAGAAGCATCCCTCTGTCTTATACTGCATATTTATAAAAGCCACGGTACAGTAGCTTGTCATGGATGTTGGATGATCCGATCTGGTTCCAGAGTCGCGTTTTGGTTGGTATTGACTGCATGGTTGTTAATATTCTGTATGCTGCATGTGCTTGTGTGACATCAGCCACTATAGGGGGACTAAGATATGTTACATTGCAGAGCAGAGACACATCAAGCAGCATATGAAATTCAGCCGTGTTGAAGGGCACTGCAAATAGATCCTAGCAGGATTACCCATCGCCACCTCACACAGCAGGAACAATCATATGATTTTTTTTTCTCCTTTTTTTAAACTGAGCTGTACCGGCTGAAATTCACAAGAAGGAGTGTGACAGAGAAACGTCTTTCTCTGTATTGCCACAGCCTACCCGTCTCCCCCTCGCTCTCCCTCTCTCTCACTCATAAAGCTCATTCAGAAGCTGAGATTTAGGTCAGCTATTTACTGCAGAGGATCTTAAAGTGCATGTGTGTGTACAGGGCTTAACAGTGAGCAGCCACCAAACTCCTCATAAGATGTGCTATGATTTTGAAAAGCAGCTTGGGAGGCTGGAAAAGCCTCTTAGAGACTGATGTTGAAGATGGTTCAGTCTGTGCTGGATGGAAAAATGTTGTCTAATCTTGTGGTTAAAGGTGCAAAATGCATGTTCAAACTATTTATGTACTTTTGAGTAAAAGTCAGCATATTGATATTTGCTGGGAAAAGAGATTCAGCACCACCACAGATATTTTCATGCTTGGAAGCAAGATCAGATTTGTACGAAAAAGATCATTGTTTCATTAATATAATTTACAACACAATAAACATAACTATTGTGTAAAGAGTAACTTATCAGAAGACATTTTGACTATAATTGTTAGGTATTTGAGTTATTGTTGCTTAGACTTTGCTTTCTTTAAAGTAACCTCCTCTGGCTTTAACAACAGCTTGGCATATACCAGGCATTCGTTCCACAAGTTTTTTAAGGTATGTTCCAGGGATTGCATTCCAAGCTTTCTTAAGTTCATCAAAAAGAGACTGCTGATTCGTGGGACGCATTTTTCTGACCGATCGATCCAAATCATCCAGGTCTTTTTCTATCATCATAACTTCCAGATTCCTCTAGTTTCTTCAGAGTGTAGTGGACTCCTTTGTTAAACACCTTTTAGGCGTTTTGCAATTTCTCTTTCTGTGTATCCTTCTTTCCTCAATGTACAAATCTGTACTTTTGTTTCGTTACTCAGTTGCTTCTTTCTAGCCATTTCTGTGGTAGTTTGAACACAGTTGAGATTTATTAGGATTTTTGTATACAGACTCTCAAAAGCCAAAAAGTTGAAGTGAATATTCCAACTGGGATTTGTGTTTTTGCTTTTGCACTAAAGTTGTGACTCTTGCAAATGTTTTCAACCCTAAAACTAAGCCCTTATTATCTTTTGCTGACATACATTTAGCAATGGTCTGTTAACATCAATGTATATCTAAAGGTAAATGGAGTATAATGGTGCATTTCCATAAAAGCAACATCTGACCATGGAGTAAATACATCCCAAAATACATAAAACTCATGCTGGATTTTAAGAAAAGCATTGTGAACAAAAAAACGGTTACTCCCAACAGTTTGGCCTGTAATGGCCTTGCTTCCAAACTTTTGGCCTGTAGTGTACCTTCACATCATGTAAGGTTGTGTTTTATTATGAAGGAAAGCTCTTTCAGGCGTGTTTTCACAGCGGCTGCACCTGCAGCCTTGTGGCATTTGTGTCAGGTGGAACAAGAAGAGTGGGTGTCGTGGCTCCCCTTGATCTGTGATGGCTTGTATTGAACTTCCATTATGCATCTATTTGGACTGTCGGATGCAGAGCTGTTTCTACACAATGACACATCCTTTGAAATGGTACCAATACAGGTTGATCTGCATGCAGTTAGACGTGTGGTCAGTTTTCTACATTTATCATTTCCACGGCTTTACAAATGAAGAGAAATTCAAAGTAATCATCTGCTTCCTAACTTGCAAAAACCAACATCGTCAACAGGAGGATACAAACTGGCTGTTATTTATTTATCATACCAGAATGATGAGTCTGAATTTTGCATCGTTAAATGTCCAACTGTCTTCACAACCAGCACGAAATCCCCTCAGGGCCCTACAGAGATAGGAGGAAATAAAAAGGAAAAAGTGGGAGGAAAGGCAGCAGAGAGCAAGATTGAAAGAGGAGGAGACATTTTCAGTAAAGCATGCTCCATGTTATTTATGAAAAACTGTAAAGCATTTGGGAGGAGCAGTGTCAAAACTTAGATATCCTTACAATTGCAATGGGTTGACTTTCCTCTTATATGGAGCGCATGTATACAAGACACAACAGAAAAATCAAGTTTGAACAGTGACTGACTTGATTATTTCAAGCAGTATTCTACATTAAAAAAACATGAACAAGTTTAATGTGGCGCAACTGATCCCTTTTTTGTGATTATTCCAAAATTATTATGGCCATTAATAGAAGCCTCAGTAAAATGACTGATTTTGCACAATTTTGACAGTTAGATGAAGCTGGAGATGAGTTGGCTGTCAGCTACCCATAAATAAATTATCGCCAATTTTATGCTTTTAAAAGTTCCAGCCTTTTTATACTCTTATGTCTGATATAGTCTGAAATGTTTACAGAGAGGTCTTGTGTTTGTGTCTGAAAAAAAGTAAGTACTCATAATAAATGCAGCTTGAGGCTAAAAATAATGTAATTTGTAAAAAGTATGAATGATCCCCTTGAAATGCTAATCCAGGAAAATAAGACCGACTGTCAGTTTCTGCAGGTGTCTTAAGCCTTGACGTGATGTCCCATCTTTACAGCAGACAGTGTGAATGAAACTGAGACATCGAGCATCAGTGTCGTGCCAAAGGTTTTGAGCGTTGTCATAGAAACCTTTTGAATAACAAAATCCAACATCACCACTCGTACTTTGATATCTTTTTCAGGTTGTGCTCGCTCGTGTAAGGTTACAGAGCTGAATGCGCCGTGTATTTAAAGCAGTTACGCTCATATGATTACACGCCGAGAGGCCATTTGATCAGTCTGAGTGTCTCCTGTGTCATGCACTGACTTAACAGATTTGCAAAGTCATGTCATGCCTATCTGTCTCCAACAGAATAAATGTCTGCAGATGCCAGGCAGTGAAGAGGGTTGACAGAACCGTGATTGAAAGCTGGTAGCTGTCAAAAATACGCCTGTCCTTTTAGGGAGCTGCAACAACGGATTTAGAGAATTCACACAAATTCAACTAACTCTGGTCCCTTTTCTTCTCAATTTTTAAAGTCTGACCAACCTCTGCAGCCAATTAACCAACCCATTAATCTCACGGGCATAAAAATGTATGCAAACAAATTAGTTTCTTCAGCAAATAGTCTATTGATCTCCTTAGATCTGCTATGTTGTGTACACATCAGGGGATATTGTTTACAGGGTCACAAATCTCTTGGGACTAAGGGCCTGTGTCCACTAACAACATTGTTTATGCTGACAGAGCTTAAAACCTCAACTTTAGAGTGCCTCTCACCTTACTATAGTGAGGTTATAAAAGTGTTCAGCGCACTTCCACCTCTATCTACAATGACTGTTAAGTCTTTTTGCAGAAAGTATGCTTTTTGATATTTGGTTTTATTTAAGGGCATTTTACAAAGAAAACATTCAAACAAGCGATAGACGGATCAGCTGCAGGTCTTAACTGTACCCTTGAATAATCAAGTGTGAGAAATTTGTCCTTCAGACAAACCACCATTGTTGTGGACAAATGGTCCCACCCCTTCTGGATTTTGATTGGTTGTTGATGAGTGCAGTGGTGGTCCTATTGTTAAACTATTTTCAAACGAGAGTGTGCACAGTGTACCAGACAACAAATAACAGCTGATGTTAACCGTGTTTGAATGTTTGATTATGACACTGAATGTTGAAAATGTTGTAAACAGGCGCCTGCTGTGGAGAAAAAAAATCAAAACCAACAAACAAAAAAAAAAGCCTGTAAGTGGACACAGGCCCTTATAGTCTTGGTTGACTCTTTCTCTTCTCAAAAGCTCCCTGACAGCAGAGATCTTTTGTTTTTATTAGCGCATTGGTCTCAGTCACTAAAAGTTTTAAACACTGCAACTTTTATGTCATTTTTTTTAAGCTGCAGCATTCAGTTATTTCAAGACTGCAAAATCACAGAAAAAAAACCTCACAAAATCCTGCAGGTATCAATCTGCTATTTAAGAAGAATTTGTGTTGCTGTCTGTTTTGGACAAGACACTCTGGAGAAGCATGATTTTAATCTCACTGATTAGATCATTTTAAAAGCTGTCTGCTCTCTGTCACTATATGAACTATTTCTGTGTACATCCAGAGAACATTTCTAAGACAAAGAAAGGAAAGTCTACATCAGTTCACCGCCTTGCTAACATCAGGATTTGCAGCAGTAGCAGTAGTAGAAAGATTCCCCTATGCACCACGCTGTACCCCTCTCCACACACTCTATAAAAAGACACGAGCAGGTGTTTTGGATGCCAAGTACAACATTAGTGGTTAGCTTTATATAGATTTTGCCTGAGAGCAGTTTTACTGTTCAGATAAATGACAGTTGGAAAGTGCTTGTGAGGGTCAAGTTCGGGTCAAACAATCATGTTTTGAAACGCTTTGTCATCCTCGGTGCTCTTTCGTGTAGAAACATTATTTAAAGTTCCCCGACAGGAGTCGGCTCAGCTGGAGAAATTCACCCTCCTCTCTCTCCCTCTTCTCCTTGGCTCGCCGTCGTCCACATGACTCACATTCTCAAGTTTAATGATCTTCCAGAGCACGACTTGAAGGGAGGATTACACTTTAGATGCTTTAGCATCGCAGGAATGTTAGGAGGCCACTCCCATTGCTGTACCCTTCTCTGTTCACACATGGACTCTCCACAGTGGGAGCTTGTCCTGTTCTAGACACTCTTCCTTCAGACAGGTTAGAAGGTATCTTCTTATAAATGTGCAGGTGTATCCTGACCTGTTACCTCAGCTGACTTTGATCTTTTGATACAAGTGGACACATCTTTTTTTCCTCATAAAACCAGATTGTAGAAGTGGCTCCACTCTAAATGCTCCTGCTAATAAAAATCAGTTTGAGAAATCGCGGGCCAACCACTTCAGAGACTCTGTGAATGAAAGCATGTGAAGGATCAGCCTCAACCAGCCCCTGAACAGTGAATATGAAACAGTAGAATCAAAACTGGAATTTAGGTCTACAGGTTTTAATGAGGTCAAACTGCAGAACTCTCACTAGTAATTAAATCTGAAGCTCAATCCCAGATCTGGAGTACACTGAGTGACCTTGGATCCTGTGTTTGGCAGTTCATATGTGATTTTTAATTGTAGGCATGTTTAAGTTGTGTCCTTATACCGTATGGAGCTGCTGCAATGGTTGATATATTTTGGACTTTATGTGACCATCGAGTCTCAAGTCATTGGAGGCGCATGTCAGAGTCAGATAGTGTTTCTAGATTACAAAATCTTGGTTCTGATTGGCTCACACCCCACAGTCAGGAACAGTGTGTTATTTCTCGACAGTTTACTGTTGCCATGGACACGACCCCAATCATAGACTCCAAATCTGAATCTGCCAGAAGAAGTCCACTCCATGATGTGGAAAAGGAAAGCGAAACAGCTGAGGATGCAGTAGAGGTTCAAAACAAAGAACTCTGGACAACAGCAATAAAATCTATAAAACAAAGATGGCTTATACGATGGCTTACTTATAGAGTTTTTTGTAGTCTTTTTTTAGAGCATTAAAATGTTCTCCTCCATCACCTTTTTTGCTCCTTTTTCACTCCTCTTTAAGACAATCAGACTTTTCTGTGTACTAATAAGAGGAAATGACTTAATTCACCTTGGCGACTCTTTGTCTTTTCCTGTTTATGACCTTGACTCAGTCTCATCCCTCTCCCTCTCCCTCTTCCTCATCTTACTTTGCCCCCCCTCCGGCTCCCACATTTTTTTTTTTTTTTTTCCGAGACTGTTCTGTATCTGTCATCTCAAAGGAATGCCGACACTGGATTGGTTTCCATGGCAACCCGTTTCAGACATTTCGTCGGTGCCGGTGCTGCGCCGTTGTAATCTGCCTCTCAGACTGCGTTTTAGCGAGAGAGACACTGAAGTCTGCAGCGTATTGTGAACATGCATACTAACCATCCGTCGAGCAGCCAGTGTTAAGACACACAGAGAGAGTGTGTGTGTGTGTGTGTGTGTGTGTGTGTGTGTGTGTGTGTGTGTGTGGGGGGGGGGGGGGGGGGGGGTCTGTCAGACTGCTTGCTGACTGTTTTGAAGGTTATTGGAGCAGAAGCGAATGAATCCCATTGTAGATTATGGATGAACACATTTTTGTTGCTCACACAAAACTAGACTAAGATCCTCTAAGAAAGCTTCCTCAGTTAATTAGTCATCATTTATTAGCAATTTTTTTGTTTTTTTTTCATCATTGATTAAATTAATATTGATCTGCAAAAGCAAATATAGCCAATTTTTATAGTTTATATTTGTGCACATGATTCATAGAGATGTGTTATGAGAATGTAAGCACGGATGCATATGTGTTTTGTTCTAGGATCCCCCATTAGCCATTACTGAAGTAGTAACTCTTGCTCTCAGGGTCCATACAAAACAGGATAACATGAAACATTAATTAAGACAACAACAATTAAGACAATACACATCATTGGGGAAAAAAAGTGACAAAATAAATATCCTTAAGATTTATTCCTCCTGCTCATCCTCATTACTGATTTGCCTCAAAATATAGTGAGAGAAAGAAGAGACAGAAAAAAAATAGTATTAACGTAAACATCCCTGTTGTTCTGATTTATTGCTTTTGCTTAACCTGCAGTCTGATTTTAAACATTGAATGTATAAAGATGGATGACACGCCTCAACCACCTCTAGTTGTACAAGATGAGGTAGAAAAAATGTATCTGGAC
The DNA here is from genome assembly GCA_962446985.1 of Xyrichtys novacula. NCBI lineage: Eukaryota > Metazoa > Chordata > Actinopteri > Labriformes > Labridae > Xyrichtys > Xyrichtys novacula. The sequence continues at coordinate 10,626,238 of OY660876.1, read as the reverse complement.
AGTAGAGATCGTTTGAGGGGCCGTGCAATGAATGCTTGCACTGCCAATCGTTATGCTCCCTAAAGGCACCGTATAAAACAGTGAAAAAATCTGCATGAAATATACAATTTTACAAAAATCGGCATGACATAGAAAATCTAACAACACAATCTGTGTTAAAGGGAAAATAAATCCGATGTGCATTTTGATAACAAAGCAGTATCTATTATCATAAAGGTGGACTTTATGACCTATACTGCTGCCATTCAGTGAGGAAGGGCCCACGTGTTTTGGTTTCACTTTTGGGAAGCATGATTTTATACAGGTTATTGTTATAACCAGCTTTAAATCCAGAGAGTCAAGACTCAAATCTTGAGATATGTGGAAAAGGAAATATATGACATAAATTAAGAAAATAATCATTAGGATGAAAGGCAAGAACTTGATTTTTACAGAACTAAATAAAGGGTGTAAAATTATCATTATACTGGCAATGTTGTACACAGACAAATCTCTCTTTTTCTGTGTCTTTGCATCTTTATGATTTTCTGGGAGTGGACTTGCCTTCTTTGGGGATATTTCCAGACAAAAAGCTGTCTAGACAAATCTAAGTGCATCACCTCCAGGGGTAGGATGGCTTACTCGAAGCTGTCTCTGCGTCTAGACAGGCTTAATCCAGCGATGAGCAGCCAGAGGATATTTCAACGTTGCTTTTAATGCGTATTCCTCCTTGAATTTTGCCCTGCCTTGAATCAATCAGAGCGCTGAGATCACCACTCAGTGCTGAATATTTTAACTGTTTATGTATTGTACTGTTGGTTAAACACTCCAGCGTATAAATCAATTACTCATTTGAGATGGACTGTTTTGAAAAGTGAAGAAATGTTTCATCATGTTGTAATTGAACAGAAGCATCCCTCTCTCTTCTTCCAACCTGAGATGATAACAGGGTTGTAAATCTTTCCTCTGCTGTGTTTCTTTCTTGTGTCCCTCAGGGAGCGTTCGGAGCCCTGCAGAAGATCTGTGAGGACTCTGCAGAGATCCTGGACAGCGATATGCTGGACCGACCTCTCAACATCATGATCCCAAAATTCTTACAGTTCTTCAAGCACAGCAGTCCTAAGATCAGGTAACGCATTCACCTCCAATTAAGTATAAGTTAAAAATAATACGCTCTGAATCTAATTTGAGAGGGAATAAATCAAGTAAATCTGGTTCCACGTTGCACATTTTACATGTTTATATAATGATCAAGTTTTGTTTTATATATCTGTATGGCTGCAAGTCTGAATCCCCTTAAAGCTCTATTATTTATCATAGTTTTGTTGGAAATTACAATCCATCAATCTTATACCTTAAAGTAGGCCATATACATAAAGCCCCTCCCCCTCTCTTCTATTATTAACGCCTCTATCTGGAACATATCTTAAGTCATAAATAAATCACGTCCCAGTGAGTATGTTGTATGCACTACACGCATAGTTCATTTATGAATTTACACAATATGTTCAGATTGTGATCTTTATATAATTGTTCATTTATATATGTTTTTCTAGTGGTGCAGAAGGAAATGTGCGTGTGTGTTTGTGTTAGGCTCTTTAAGTGTTGGTGTCTGTGTTTTCCAGGTCTCACGCCATCGCCTGTGTCAATCAGTTCATCATCAGCAGGACTCAGGCCCTCATGCTGCACATCGACCCTTTCATCGAGGTTAGTCTGCACTCTGTTCAACTCCAAACGACACACAGAACACTGATGCATGTGCCATCAGGGGGCAAACTGTCCATCCCCATTAAGAAAAACCCTCCTCAGGTCATTATCTCTCACCTGGCTAAAGTGAGTTAACGCACTGACAGTTTGTTAATGGTTTACCTCTGAGCTCTACTTCGTGTACAGTGGATATAAAAAGTCTACACACCCCTGTTCAACTGCCAGGTTTTTGTCATGTAAAAAAAGTTAAATCACGATAAATGATTTCACAACTTCTTCCACCTTTAATGTGACCTATAACCTGTACAACACAACTGAAAAACAAATAGAAATCTCTCAGGGAGGTGAAGTAAAAACAAACAACTAAGATCATGTGGTTGCATAATGTGCACACCCTTTAATAACTGGGGATGTGGCTGTGTTCAGATTTAACCATTAAGATTCAAACTCAGGTTAAATTGGAGTCAGCACACACCTGTCACTAATTAAAGTGCCTCTGATCAACCCCAAATAAAGTTCAGCTGTTCTAGTAGGTTTTTCCTGACATTTTTGTAGCCACATCTTCCAGCACAAGCCATGGTCCGCAGAGAGCTCCCAAAGCATCAGAGGGATCTCATTATTCAAAGATATAAGTCATGTGAGGGCTACAAAAGAATTTCTAAGGAATTAAATATACCATGGAACACAGTAAAGACCGTCATCATCAAGTGGGAGAAATATGGCACAACGGTGACATTACCAAGAACAGGACGTCCGTCCAAAATTGATGATAAGACAAGAAGAAAACTGGTCAGGGAGGCTACCAAGAGGCCGACAGCAACACTGAAGGAGCTGCAGGAATTTCTGGCAAGTACTGGCTGTGTAGTACATGAGACAACAATCTCCTGCTGTCTTCATATGTGTGGGCTATAGGGTAGGGTGGCAAGATGGAAGCCTTATCTTACAAAGAAAAACATCAAAGCCCGGCTTAATTTTGCAAAAAGACATCTGAAATCTCCCAAATGCATGTGGGAAACTGTGTTTTGGTCTGATGAAACCAAAGTTGAACTTTTTGGGCATCATTGCAAAAGGTATATTTGGTGCAAAATCAACACTGCTCATCACCAAAAGAACACCATACCCACAGTGAAGCATGGTGGTGGCAGCATCATGCTTTGGGGCTGTTTTTCTTCAGCTGGAACTGGTGCTTTCGTCAGGGTGGAGGGAATTATGAACAGTTCCAAATACCAGTCAGTGTTTGCACAAAACCTTCGGCCTTCTGCTAGAAAACTGAAGATGAAGAGGAACTTTATCTTTCAGCATGACAATGACCCAAAGCACACATCTAAACCAACAAAAGAATGGCTTTACCAGAATAAGATTGAGACTTTGGAATGGCCCAGCCAGAGCCCCGACCTGAATCCCATCACACATTTGTGGGGTGATCTGATAGATTGCGAGGGCATCTCCTGATCTCCAAATATTTCCACATCAAGGTGTGCCACGCTGATAGACTCCTTTCCAAAATACTGAGTGCTGTATTCAAAGTCAGAGGTGCTGCAACAAAGTATTAGTTTAAGGGTGTGCATATTTATGCAACCAGGTTATTTTAACTTTTCTTTTTTTTCATTTTTCCCCTTAAAGGTTTCAGTTTGTTTTTCAGTTGCATTGTACAGGTTATAGGTCACATTAAAGGTGAAAGTTGTAGAAATATTTATCTTGCTATCATTTTCCTTAAATCACAAAAACCTGGCAGTTGAACAGGGGTGCATAGACTTTTTTTATCCACCGTAGCTCTAAATGTCCATGTCTGTCTCAAGTATTCATTTGAACCACACATTACAGCGCTTTATTTAGGTTTACACAAGTTATTATAGTCATGATTTGCACGTTTGACTCTGTCGTTCTCTCCTCTGCAGAATCTGTTTGCACTGGCGACAGACGAGGAGCCGGAGGTAAGGAAGAACGTGTGCAGAGCTCTGGTCATGCTGCTGGAAGTTCGTCTGGACCGTCTGCTGCCACACATGCATAACATCATAGAGGTGAGTGACAAACTCTTAACGAACATTCTGGTGTTATTTCAGCTAAATATAGCAGGAGAAGTCGTGTACAACGGCGCAGAACTAAATTTGGCCATATGGTGGTGTCCATTAGAGGAACACAGTCCTGGAACTTACTGCCAGTTCCCGTCAAAAGCTGTCACGACTACACCACCTTTTAAAAAGGCCCTTAAGCAGTGGTTAATAACAAACAATCATCTCATGTTTTCTACGTGAATAGGAACTAACTCTGTATGTAACATTTTGCATGTCTTATCTGTTTGTTGTAGTGTATTGTGTGTATAATGTATTGTTTCTATGTTTTTAAACATCTAAAATTAGCATTTATGCTAAGTCCAGCATATTTACATTAATGCTTTTGCTGACACGTCAATTAATGTGCATTGTCCTAATCAAATAAACAAAAAATGACAAAAACAAAGTCTCAATTAATTTACCCTTTTTGGTCCTTTTCTTTCAATTCTTCTTCTTCTATTTCCTCCTTTTTCCCTTCGATAATAAATTTATCCTTCATTATTCTGAAGCCTGATTAAGTTTGGTCTTCACTGCTGACCTTTTTGCCGTGTTCAGAAACTTCTAAAAACCTCTGTGTCACATGGATCCATTTCAGTTATCTTAAACATTATTGTGCCTTGAAGACTTCCTTCCAATCTGCAACTGAGAGCAACAAAGACACAAACGCACAGTCTTTAATGCTTTTTCAGAGAGCTGCTGTGCAGCACTGATTGTACGGAAATTCAATTGCATCCACATTTATTCATTTAATATTTATCTCTGCAGGGACGAGTACAAAGCAAATAAACAGTGGCATATCCTACAGAGTTTATAGCTTCAGCTCATTTGCTAGTTTAATCCCTAAATGGGCCTTAAAAATGCATAAACTTAAACATCAAACGCACTCAGAATAAAACTAACTTAATAGTAAAACAGTGTGTGAAATATCTCTCAATAAAACAGGAAGCAAAAGATTTTACATACAGAAACTACAATGTTTAGCAGAACTATTTACTGTATTTTTAGTCATTTAAAGTTTTTAAGGTGATTTTTTTTCTTCATGTCATCTCAGTACATGCTGCAGAGGACTCAGGACCAGGATGAGAACGTGGCCTTGGAGGCCTGTGAGTTCTGGCTCACTCTGGCAGAGCAGCCCGTGTGTAAGGAGGTGCTGTGTGGACACCTTTCCCAGTAAGAACACACACACACACACACACACACACATACACATACACATACAAGTGTATACAATGGTGAACCCGCTACTTCTATTACAAGCTGTTGATTCATAGCAACCTTGGCCGATAGTTGTTGAGGACCTTGTACTTGAGGATGATATTTTTCTCCCTCACCTCAGGACGTCTGATTAAGAACCCTGGCCGTTGACCTCAGCTGTAACATCTGTCACCACACTGTCACATTACACTGTGCCCACAGCAGGAGTCACGTGTGAGTGATGGCTGCTGGGCTTCGACCTCTCCTTGCCCTTTGTTCTCATCATTCTTCCTCTGGCTTCCTCTCTAGGCTCACTCCGGTGCTTGTCAACGGGATGAAGTACTCTGAGATTGACATTATCCTGCTCAAGGTCAGTTTATATAGCTTAATACTTGGACTTGTGGGCGAGATGACACATTGCCTCATGACTCAGGATGACATGTGGTTCAATTAAGTTGTTTATGTCTCTGTTTTGGAGTAAGATTCATGTGAATGTCTCATTTTTAAAGACGGTGGAATACTGATAGTCACAATAGCTTCAAACTGAAATGGATTTAAAACGTATTTAAAATAAGTGTCAATCTTAAACCAAATTATAGTGAGCTTTTTGTAAATTTTTTGACATTTTATTTAAATTAGCATTTTTTACAACAATTGAGCAGTTGTTTGTGCTTTGCAAATCACACCATATTGGTTTTGTTTTTGTCTCATAACTAGTCCAATATCTCAAATATCTCAGTTTAGGCCACATTGACCTGACAATTCCAGATATCTTTTTATTAAAATATCTTAAAACCAGAAGTAATACTTTTTACAAGATTGGGAAATGATCACATACTGCCCTGGCAGCAGGGTTCCCACTCAAATATGGAAAAAAATTTATAAATTTCCAGGTCTTCAAAAGTATAGACAAATATTTGTTTCCAGATGATGACCATAGTTCTGAAAGACTGTTTTCTAAATGCAGGGTCCCTGCACAGTTGGAACTTCCATACTTTTTAGAATTATTTTTGGAAATACCTACTTTTCTATTTTAGAAAACAGTATTTTGTATTTTTTTTTTTAACGTGGTAATAGTCTGGAAACCTAAATATTTTTTCATTCTTCATTTAGCATACTTTTGAAGGCTTGGAAATTGATCAAATTACTTCTAAACTTTTCCACACTTGTGAATAGAAAAGTTGGTAGTTTCAAAAATAATTCTGAAAATGAGGGTATGGAAAAGTACGGAAATTCCAAGTGTGTTGAAACCCTGTGGCAGACATTTTTACCCATTTCAGTCACTAGAGTCCTTATTGTTCGTTCGATATCTTGAAGTAAGATTTCTATAAAGAGCTGGAGTCAGTGCGGCTCATATTTCGTATAAAGAGAAATTCTGAATTATTTCCTCATGGCCTCCACTTGTTTGTAGAGTCTACAGCAACAACAAAAGTCAGTCTCAGTTGATTTTTTCATGTTTGAATGATTTCCCCTTTTCAACATGTTATCCTTTTAAATTGTTGTTTGTCGTCAGGGTGATATCGAGGAAGATGAAGCCATTCCTGACAACGAGCAAGACATCAGACCGCGCTTCCATCGCTCCCGCACTGTCGCCCAGCAGCATGAGGGCGATGGCATCGAGGAGGATGAAGACGAGGATGATGAGCTGGACGATGATGATGATACTATCTCAGATTGGAACCTGCGTGAGTTCAGTGCATGTGTCGGAGGAGATGTCTAGATTTCCTCCCTGCCTCTGTTTCACTTTGAAATGTCCCTTTTCTTCCTGACTTCCCTGTCTCAAGATGTTTTAATAACCTTCACGTGTTTCTGTGTGCTGTACTCGTCATGTCTGTATGATGTCTGTCCGCATCCTTCTGTGTGTGTTTGTGTGTCTTTTTTCTTTTACCAAACAGGGAAGTGTTCGGCTGCAGCATTAGACGTCCTGGCAAACGTGTTCAGAGATGATCTGTTGCTGCACATTCTGCCGCTCCTCAAAGAGCTGCTCTTCCATCCAGAGTGGGTGGTGAAGGAGTCCGGCATACTCGTGCTGGGGGCTATCGCTGAAGGTAAAATGCTGGGCCTGGATGAAATGATTGTTTCCTTCTAAAACTGTGCAGCTCTGATTGGTAACAAATGAAGGCATGACGCTGTTCCTGCCTCTATCTCCAGGCTGTATGCAGGGCATGATCCCATACCTGCCAGAGCTCATCCCTCATCTCGTCCAGTGTCTGTCTGATAAGAAGGCTCTGGTGCGCTCCATCACCTGCTGGACGCTCAGCCGCTATGCACACTGGGTCGTCAGCCAGCCCCCAGATACTTACCTGAAGCCTCTGATGACGGAGCTGCTCAAACGTATCCTGGACAGCAACAAGCGCGTGCAGGAGGCTGCTTGCAGGTGAGCACGGACTCTTAAATTTCACTGTGTTTTGACGTTTTCTGCACACACTCAGATGTCTTGACGTTGCACACTCCGTTTCCTCTCCTTTGACTCTCAGTGCCTTTGCCACTTTGGAGGAGGAGGCGTGCACAGAGCTGGTACCCTACCTGGCCTTCATCCTGGACACACTCGTGTTCGCTTTTAGCAAGTACCAGCACAAAAACCTGCTCATCCTGTACGATGCCATAGGGACGCTTGCTGACTCAGTGGGGCACCATCTCAACAAACCAGTATGTAGAACACAATCATGCATATTTTTATGGGAATTACAAGAGTTGATGTTTCACATTTAACTTTTTTGTTGTTGTGGTAGAGGCAAGTGAACTTTTTAATGCTGTAGTAATAAAAGATAATACCCAGAAGTGTTTGCATTAATGCCTATAATTACCACTCACTCATTAGTTGCATACTGTGTCTTTATAGAGGCTACATTAATGTGTGTTTTTATAGGAGTACATCCAGATGTTGATGCCCCCGCTGATCCAGAAATGGAATCAGTTAAAGGATGAGGACAAAGATCTCTTCCCTCTATTAGAGGTGAGTCCCTCATGTACGCTTCTGTCAGTCCAAGTTCTCAATTAAAGAGGCTGCTGACTGTATCTGACCCCCTGTGTGTCTGTCTGCCCTCCTCAGTGTCTGTCGTCTGTAGCCACTGCCCTGCAGAGCGGTTTCCTGCCATATTGTGAACCAGTGTACCAGCGATGTGTCAACCTGGTTCAGAAGACTCTTGCTCAAGCCATGGTAAGTCGAGAATCCTTTGACAGTACATCAGCTGATCCTAACACCAGTTTTATCAGCTGGTAACACATGCGGCGGCGGCACTCGGTGTAGATCAGGGAGCTCTCAGAACCGCGAGATACATCTTATCATGCGCGAATAATTAGATCTCTTGGGAGAAGTGGTCCCGACTGAAAAACGAGTCCTCCGGGGATCCTGATAGATAAGCAAATCAACTTTTTCTTTTTTACCTGCCGCCCTTATTTCTTCCAGCTACATCAGTCCCAGCCAGACCAGTATGAGGCTCCTGACAAAGACTTCATGATCGTGGCTTTGGATCTACTCAGCGGACTGGCCGAGGGTTTAGGAGGAACTATCGAGCAGCTCGTTGCTCGCAGTAACATCCTCACTCTGATGTACCAGTGTATGCAGGTGAGCAGCAGTAAAAACCTGACATTTCCTGATGCACTGATTCAGTCTCTGCTGTGGTTTACCTTTTCTTTCATCTGTCACCGTTCAGGATAAAATGCCAGAAGTGCGTCAGAGTTCCTTCGCTCTGCTGGGGGATCTGACTAAAGCTTGTTTCCAACACGTCAAACCGTGCATTGGTATGTGGCGTCAACCGAAATCTGAACAGTTTCTGAATATGCTGTGAGACACATTCTGAGTTAACTTGCTCTCCTTCTTGCAGCTGATTTTATGCCCATACTGGGTACAAATTTAAACCCAGAGTTAATATCAGTGTGCAACAATGCAACATGGGCAATCGGAGAGATTTCTATACAAATGGGTGAGTTTATTTCTTTCTTTTTCTCTGATTTTAACATTATATCTCTGCTCAAACTAAAGATATTCCAATACCAGAATCAAAAGTGTCAACATGCCTAATCAGACTTTTGGCAAATAAACCACTCTATGCATCCATCTTCTGCAGAATGAATCTCTGATCTTAAACAGCAAGCTGTAGCGCTTATTCCAGTATTGACCTTGATTTTGAAGTTATAATCAGTCAACATGCAGAGTTTAGCAGTTTAACAACAAAAATTATTTTTTACTAATGTTTTTCAGTGAAAGTAAGACAAGTCTTCTCCATTCAGAGCTCAATTCAGTCCCAGACGAGTTAGTTTTTTTCGTCTCTGAAGTGTCGTCTTGGAGAATGTTAACGTCTCTTTATAAAGTTGATTACCCAGAGCCTTCATGGCTTACCTAACTGATATGAACCTGAATGCAGGGATAGTTTTATTTAGATTTTCTTGCATCCAACTAATCTTCATTTTGACGCTTAAAATCTGACTTTGCTTTGTCCTCAAGAGGAGAAAACAGGGTTCCTACACAGTTAGAATTTCCATACTTTTCCGTGCCCTAATTTTTAGAATTATTTTTGGAAATACCGACTTTTCTATTTTTGAAAACAGTCTTTCAGAACTATGGTAATAGTCTGGAAACATAAATATTTTTCCATACTTGATTTTTCATTTTTCAGACGTTTTAAGACCTGGAAAATGATCAAATTTATTTCCATACTTTTCCGTACTTTCCATACTTGTGTAGGAACCCTGAGAAGAAATAACTTTGAATTTCTTGTATGTGTAAGAGAAGTCAGATTGATTATGTTTGGTGCATTCAATGGAATAGGAAAATCTGAATGGGAAACGGCTTTCAAACTTTTGATAAGAAACAGATTGTTAACTGCACTTACAGACAGATTTCTGTTTATAGAGTCAGCAGATTATAACCAATATAAGGCGTCAATCTGTGTCAGCTGCAGAGCCTCCTTATTTCTGATTGGTTAATGCTACTCGAACTACACCAGAACAGCTCAGATTCATGCTATTTAAAAACGATTTATTAACCGGGGTCAGCCACGTTTTAAAAACAGGGGTGTTGAAAACGGTATCAGAGTATTGGAACATCTCTAGTTTATGCTCCAGATTTAGAAACTAATTTAAGTCCACAGATTTTTCTCACTATTTTCGACCTCCTCAGGGCCTGAAATGCAGCCGTACATCGCCATGGTGCTGCACCAGCTGGTGGAGATCATAAACAGGCCAAACACCCCAAAGACTCTCCTGGAGAACACAGGTACCACTCGGTGGCAGTGCTGAGCCAGCCAGCCAGCTCGCCTGCCACACACAGGGAGGTGCTCACACACTCAGGCCCATTCAGTCAGGATCCACCACATTCATCAGGGTGCCTGTCCTGCCCCCCCCCCCTGTTTAATCTCTACCCAAAGAAAACCCTTCCCAAGTCTTGAGCCTTACAGGTTTCGCTGCTTTCACCAGAGCACGTGAAATATTTCTGCTGTCGATTCGCAAAGTGGCCGTGTAAATAAAGATGAAAGAAAATGAAACCCCGGACTCGCCTGGGTGTGAAATTCCCGACAGTCTCGAATTAAAGCGAGACGTGTAAGTGCCCAGACTTGGGATTCACTAATGTGGACTGACCCTGCACCAGATAACTGAAGCAGAACAACGTAGAGCAGAGAGAGAGAGACGGAAAGGAGAATTCACACAGTTAGCTTCTAACACTTAAAGAATAATCACTCATGAATGATTGACAGAGCACCTAAACTGACTAAATGTAGGAGACCCAGACTAGAACATTTTAATAAAAGGTTACACTCTCGCTCTTGTTATTGCAGTCCAATTGGAGAAAGTAAGAGTCAAATATCCTAAAAAGGAAAGCATTCAAGGGCCAGGTGTAACCAGCTAAAATCTAATGAACCTAGGGACTCTGTAGATGTGTTCCTGTTTGTTTGCTGTCAGTTTATTTGTTGCTTTTATTTACTGTTCTTTAAATGTGGATGCATATCTGCCAATAGATGTTAAATGTTGTTAAGAATGGCCAACGTTTGATGCAGGATACATGAGAATTACAACTGTGATGCTATTTGGGCTTTGTTTGATTGATGTTTCTTCCAGATCACTAAACCGTCTCTACTTTTTCGCTTGATTTCAATGTAGCGATTGAAAACCAGAGGTAGGGCTGGGTAAAAAAAAAAAATAATTCTATAAAACTGATCTCTTAAAATCTGACACTAGAAAAACTTTTAAAGATGAAACAGAGCCGTATGCAAGACGTGCGACATAGGGCTTGGCGATTAACGGAAAATTTACAGATACCAAAATTTACGACAATAACCAACGTCATTTTGCCCATATCGGTACATTTGGTGTCAAAAAAATAATTAAATAAAAGTTGTGTTTGGATGTGTGTAGGTAGGCTATGGTCTCGTGCCCCTTTAAGACGCTGTAGTCTGTAACAAAGAGGGAAAGGCAGGTGAGGAGATGGAGGACAGATCAAAAGTTGTAGCAGCTGAAGTAGACGAAGTTAATGTGGGAGGGGGTGAGCAGCTTGTGAAGTAGTTATCGTCCATTCATCGTTATTGAGGTGAACTGTCATTTATCGTGATATTGATTTGAGGCCATATCGCCCAGCCTTAGTGCAAGATGATAGTGAAATACTGTGGAGATACTGCAGACTTTCTAAACCAGTCAGCAAGGCATCACCCACACATGCATTTTGCAAAAACATAAGATGTGATACAGACCCCACTGGAGAAAGTTTTTATATTTAAGTTACAATCCAGCTCTCTGCACACCTAAGATTTAACCGAGGCTGTTGCAACCTTTGCATACATCGACATTTGTCTCTACAGCCTCATTAACATACTTCATACTCCAAGAATGGCTATAAATCAAATCACTTCACACCTCGAGTCTAATTCTAACAATGAATGGGAATCAAGATAATAGAGGCAGTCAAAGTTGATACCCAGCCCTAACCAGCTAAAAAAAACTGATTCACTGAAGTTCAAATGTGTCAATCAGGTCTGTCATAGAGATTTCTATAAGAACCAGATGATCACTGGTGCCAAATTTGAATTGGCCGGTCATGTAAGAGTGAAATAATCTCAAAGGTTTGTCTCTGATTGATCTATCCTGCACTGAACTGTATTCTAATGAGCATACCATCTGCTTTCTGCATGTGTCATTGGACTGTTCATAAATGCCTGTTTGTTAATGAGAATGTTGCATAGTTTTGTGTCTCTTAAACTTAGGTCCTCCCTCCTCCTCTGCCTCATAAGAACCTGCTGTGCTGGATACTAGTCTCCCTCCATGTAGTTGGCTTGGAGTAATCTTGTCATTTCCTTTTTTTGAAAAGAACAAAAAAAAAAAAAAAAAAACACATTTCTGTTTCTTCTGAAAAATTAACATTTTTGTGAGTTTAAGGGAGAAATCTCTGGTTAGCCTGTGAACCATTTCCAATCAAGCTAATGCCTCTGAATCAAAGACTTTGACCCGTATGATTTGTGAAAGCAGATGCCATTGTTTGCCTTTTTTCTATGAATGTCCTGTCAATGTGTTCTCCCTTAAACGTGTTGTATGTTTTTTTTAGAGTGTCATATTTTACATTCCTCCCCTCCTGACAGACGGGGGCAGTAATAATCAACACTAGTGAAATCTTCTCTTTATTATTATTATTATCATACACAGATTCTGTTGATTTATGTCTCTGAGTTGTTTGTTTTTTCTTTATTTTTTCTCCTCCCCCCTCCTCATTGCTCATGTCTTGGTTGGCGTTTGGTGGTGTGTAACCGTGATTGCGTTACCTTAGCAATAACAATTGGTCGTCTTGGTTACGTTTGTCCTCAAGAGGTGGCACCCATGCTACAGCAGTTTATAAGACCCTGGTGTGTATTATTCAATCTTTTATTTAATTCATCTTCTCTCTGCTTTCTTCTGATCTCCTCTGTCGTCTGTCTCCTGTTGCTCCTTTTCTCTCCCCCTGTTGCTCTCCTCTCCTCACTTTCCTCTCAGAAAAAGTCTTTTCAGTTCTTTCTTTTCGTTTCTTATCAGTTTGTAATCATTGCCAACCATGTGACTAACCCTGTCCTCTTTTAGGTCCTACCTGTGATTTGTTTTTCTTTGCCTCAGTAGCACCTTCATGTATTATACATTAATTTGTTTAATTTCTAGTTTTTTCGTCATTGTTAATTGTCGCTAACCTAAAAGATGCATGGGATCAGATTTGTCACATGCCTTGCTGGTTCAACAACAGAGAAAGGGTGCAGTCTTTTGCTGCAAAAACAAAAACAAAAAAAAAGAAAGCATTTCCTAAATCCCTTTCTCGTTCAGTAGTCACCCAGCTGCATGTGCCTGTCCCAAAAAAAAAATGACCCCAAACCACTAGTCAATCCTTTTAAAGACGTAATGTTATATTCAAGGTGCTATAGATGAGCTTTTGCTGAACACACTGCTCATAGACCAAAGTGAACGTAGGAGAAGTCAAAGTAGCTTTGTTTAAAGTGAAAATGTTTGTTTTATTTGAACCTGTTTTGTGTGCATGCTTGACTTGTTGTGGTTGTAGCTCAGGACATTATAGACACATTTTTTTCTCCTCACATGGATGAAAACATAAAGTCTGAACTCATGAGAAAGAAATTAAGACACTTAATCTAGGGCTGCACAATTAATCCGATTTTGATTGCGATGGCAAATTTGGCTTTGTAACGGGATTGACGCGATTATTGACTAAAGCAAAGCAGATTGAGGGCGAGAAGGGGCCTGAGGTCAGAATATCTTCAGTATCTTGTTTGGCTTCACAAACCGTGACAAAGAAGGTCAGCAAGTTAACCACCTTATTAGTCAGTCAAAGTTACTGTGAGCCAGGTCACATGAACAGGGGTGTTAAAGCTCCTGTCAGGAGTTTTTAAACTCCTTAAAAATAGACAAAAACTCCTATCAGTGTCTTTTTAAAATATCCAGAAGCAAATAAGACAATCAGTGTTGAGACTGACATTTTTATTTCTGTAGTACCTAAAACAGGTGGGGTGCAAGCGGGTAGGTGTCAGTTTTCCACATTTAACTCACAAAAAAAATATATATACTATTAAATATTGGGAACTGTTTGTGAAAGGACAGTACTTAAGCATGTAGAGGACAAGACAAGCAAAGACTAATTTGTCCATAAGTGGAGCCCAAATTGACATAAACAAAGGATCGTCAGAGGAGCTTTAAATACACAAGACCAAACACAATCATGGAAATTAAATGTAATTAATTGTAATACAAAATCCGGATCAAAACCAACACAGCAGTGTTTGCAAAATTAAGAAAAACGTGTCAGATAAGACAAGAGCTTCTGCAGTGAATGTGTAGATTAGGACTTCAGACCTCTTTCCTTCTGGACAAGCTCACAGAGCTTCATGATCGAGCACACTGCTTGGTCAATAGGCGAATTTAACCAGTTGTGGAGCTGGTTAGGAGTCGAGCATAAATTACCTCAATAACACCAAATCCTGCTTCTCTTTAGCGTGCGTGCGTGCGTGCATGCGTGCGTGCGTGCGTGCGTGTGTCAGTACAACAGAGGTCATAGTGTAAATGAGCATTGGCGTGTTAATGATGATCATCTTGGTTATAATTGTGCAGCCCTAACTCAAACATACATTTGTACCGAGGATTTTCACAGATTTAATCATAGCTTATCGTTAGGTTTGAGTATGTGTATGAATTTCTTGCTTTATGAGTTTTTTTCTTTTGTTTTGTTTTATATCCCTGATATTAAATTTGCTCGTCACTCTCGTCAGGTGCTCTTCTCTGCGAAATATAAGAGACAACGAAGAGAAAGACTCTGCATTCAGAGGAATTTGCACTATGATCAGTGTAAATCCAGGAGGTGTTGTGCAGGTGAGACTCACCTAAACGACAGAGTATCATGACTGTGTTTTGAGAGGCTCAACAAAACAAAATGTTTTCTTCTCCTTGAACAGGACTTTATATTCTTTTGTGATGCAGTGGCCTCCTGGGTAAATCCAAAAGAAGATCTCAGAGACATGTTCTACAAGGTAAAGGCTGGAAATGAACACTTCAAAACACAGGAGCATCAAACTTAGTGAAATAAACTGAACAGTGATTGTATTTGCTCATGCAGTAAACCAGTATGCCCCCTAGTGGCCAAATGGAAGACCTGCAGTATCTACAGTTAACACATTTGCCAGGCACAGGATCTATTTTGAAAGGCAGCTCTCTCGGATAACTTGGTATGAACCTCTCTCGGTGTCTGGTTTCAGATCCTCCACGGGTTTAAGAACCAGGTGGGCGAGGAAAACTGGAGGCGCTTCTCAGATCAGTTCCCTTTGCCGCTGAAGGAACGGCTGGCAACCTTTTACGGGGTGTAACTGTTCCCACAGCAGTGTGCCTCATTACTGGGGTCAGTGTCTATATTGATATCTATGTTTTTCTATAAAATGTGCTGTTTACAGTAAAGAAGTGTCCCTGAGGAATTGCATGAAATCCTTACAGAAAACTAGTTATGGGCATAGATACAGTGAAATGATATGTTGCACTAAGAAAGTTATAAATCAGTTTATATATGATGCTTTGTAATTATGTTATTTGTACTGCTTTACAATCAGCCAGAGGATACATTGCAACTTCAAAATTTAGGGCCTGTGTCCACTGACATCTGCTTTCTACCCTGTCAGCATGAAAGTAAACTATATGCATAAAATGCAAGGTCAAAGTAGACATTAAAACTTTTTGGAGCCTGATAGGTAGATTTTTTTTAAATTAACTATCAGCTAAAAATAAGCACCGCAAGTGTTAAAAAATAGACACAGGCCCTAATGTTAGGAAACTATCACAGCTTCATGTAAATTCCCATATCCGCAAAAGAAAAATCACAGTTAAAGGTTGAAATTAAGTTGTTTTGGAGCCTTATATGAAGATTTTTTTAACCAATACTATCTTTAAAAAAAAAAAAGTAATGGACACAGGCCCTAATGTTAGGAAACTGACACAGCTTCATGTAAATTAACCATATCCGTAAAAAAAATCACAGTTAAAGGTTGAAATTAAGTTATTTTGGAGCCTGATGTGAAGATTTTTTTTAACCAATACTATCTTTAAAAAAAAAAAGAAAAAAAGTAATGGACACAGGCCCTAATGTTAGAAAACTGACACAGCTTCATGTAAATTAACCATATCCCAAAGAAATCACAGCTAAAAGTCAAAATTAACTTGTTTTGGAGCTTGATATGAAGATTTTTTAACCATGATTAGGCTGTTATTGGTCAGACATACATGTAGAAATGTACTGCACATAGATTAAAGCAATATACCTCCATGTTCTGCTTTCATTAGGATTTTCTTAAATTTGTCCTTGTGTAGAATAACTCATTTTTCAGTACGACACTATCTCTGAAAAGGTTGAGGATTTTGTTCAGTTTCATGAAACACTGTGGGGTTTATTTGTGTCGACACAGTCCCTTAGGATGACTTTCTCTCTGTTTCCCCAGGTCATCCGCCATGGGAGACAACATAGGGAACCTCTTTTACCCAGGGAACACGTTACCCTTTATCGGGGGGAAGGGTCTGCCTGCTGAGGGGGAGGGAAGGGGTGCTGACCCCTCCCCGACCTGACGTACGGGGGTGGGAGGGAGGTGGTAGCTGCAGTGCTCAGTTCCCCCATGCACAGGCAAGGTGGCGGGGAGGGAGGGACTGGCAGAACAACCTTATCATGGGAGGAAAATTCATCTTATCACATCTCTGTCAGAAACAATGAACTTTATTACCTTTTTTTCTCTCCATTTATCCCACAAGCATCTTATTTCCTGTTACCTGAGCTACTGAAAAGACATGGGAGCAGATATGGAATGAAAGTTGCAAAACTCTGTAAAGCATTTGCTCTTTGATTTATGGTTAAGAGAGGAGCAGAAACAGTTTCTAGGAGCGGATTCATGGTAATATAAGCCAGGTTATTGGCACTTTATTCCTGTTAGGTCTGAATTCTACCAGTGGAGTTAAGTTAGAGGTTCATCAAGAGACACTTTCTCTAGATAGCTTAAACCTAGCAGCTAAAGCTTGGAAACATCATATTGGAAGATGTAACCTGAAGGATTTAGTTTTAAAAATGCTGCATATCAACAAGAGTAAGTTATCATTAATAGGTTTTCAGATTAATTTCAGTGATCTTATTCTTTAGCAGGGCAAAGGCTGTTAACCGTGTCACTAAAGAGCACAAGAGTTTCTTTTAAGAGCAGCTTCTCTGGGAGTTTGTAGCATGCTTGTATCATTGTGATAAGCTGTGGAACATTAGTGATGTGTGTTGCGTTTGAGAGCCGTCGTCAGCCCTGTGATAAGGTTCTTCTTTAACCTTGTACTTTCTCTATTTACACTTCTTTTTTCATTTCCTTTTTACCAGAGTATTACAGCAGTTTAGCTGTAGTGTAGCATGACTGGGGTTTACACACGCGGAAATTTTAGGAAAATCTTGGCTGTGATGTGACGTTGAGGTTCGGTTTTGTGGCGTGTACGTGTCCTGGTCGTTCATCAGCAGGCATTGCAGGAGCTTTAACTGCTTTACAATCCTTTCTATTTGTGAGGACGAGAAATGAAGGAGAAGCACCATGACGACACAAATCCCGTCTTAGTGGTTTTTGTGATTTTTTTCGGCTGTGAGAACCTTGCTGTCCATCGAATGAATGTCCGATGTGTTTCTTTCTAAATGTTTTTTTTTTTTTTTTTTTCTTGGGTGTTTGGCTTCTTGTGCTAAAAGCATGATCTGGGGATGACTGTATAATGTTTTGGGTGGTTGTGTTTTCGTGGGGTACTTGGATGCTTTCATCTCTTGCATGTTGGTGGCCCCTCACACCCCAACACATAGTGTGAACGGGGAAAAACCGGGAGGGAGGGGTGCTTCAATTAAAAAACCACATATTAACCATTAATGTATTACAACACTGGGGCTTTTATAACGTCACATTTCGTCGCTGGAGTCTCCTCCCTAAAATTTTACCCCCATAGCTGGATGTATAGTTTTTAAATACTGTGAAACTACAACAATGTTCTCGTCTCTGGTTGTGTTTGCGCTGTTCTATTTTATAAAGTGTGTAAGTGTTTGAGTTACAAACGGCCTGAATGTATTCCATGATGGGTTGGAGCGATGGGAGGATTTAGTTTGTCGGATTGTTTTGTTTATTTTTATGCCCAGCCAGTAATTTTTTTCTCTGCTGGACAGAGTAACAACTGCAGTATTTAAACCCTTTGTGATGCACATTATAAATGCACTTAAGATTTAAATAGCAAGTGCATTAAATAAACAATGTAGCCAAACCCTCGAATATGAGCTTAGTTTTCACAGATTAAGGAATTGCTGCTAAAAATGTATTTAACTAATGCAATAAAAATGAGGTTAAGAGACTGTCAAGCAGTTTAGTGTCTTAGACAAATAGTCACAATGTGGAGTATACGAAATAACTGGTGTGTTAGATTTAACATTAAAAGTAGTAATACAGGATTTACATAATGCATCATGGAATACAGAGGCAAATACTTGTATGTGCCACATCATTTTGTGTTTTGAAGTGATTTTGTCTTGTCACATTCCAGCTGTTTGGCATGCAAAAAACAGAGCAATTACAGCTTGTTGGGGTGTGTGTATGTGTGTGCGCAAGAAGTCCCGTTAAAGGTCGACAAAACACGCACAACTATCCCCACCATTACTGTGCTGTATTTCTGACTCGACTGCTGCTATACATTGTAGTTGTGTTTCACTACTTGAATATGTGTTTCCTATGTGTTGACCTCAGGTTGTCTGTGTTCAGTGTTATTTGTTTTATCATTTCCCCCCAATGTGTATGCCTTTTTCTGCATCTCCTCTCAACAAACTAAAGATTAGTTGAAGTCTTGCCCATCATAGTAGAAACGGATAACCATGGGTGTTAATTAGTGTCCTTATGTGTGCAGCACTGCTAGCTGATTACAACTGCAAGGCAGGGGGAGTATAACATGGTAACTTGCACATAGTCTATGTGCTTTTATTGTCAAAAGTGATTGTTATAAGACTATGGTTAATATTTAGTGCACATAATGCCTTGAGAGCAAATACTTTGTTGGCGTTTTGCAATAGATATACAGTATTCTGTATCTAAAGAAACACCTAATTTAAATGCAAAGAAGTAGGTTGAAAACGTAAAAACATTGTTACCAAACATAATGTTTGCAAATATCACTTTGACTTTCTATGAAGCTTTATTGAAAAATTTGTATTTTATAAAGCACCCACCAATATTAAGGAATGTCTAGTCAATGAACTCCTGTATTCTCATTTAGCCTTCAATCTTGATTAGACGATCTGCCTTCATCTTTTTTGCTAAGAGAAGCAAAAACATCATTTTGATAGACATGGTTTGATTTTCTTTTTTTTTTTAATAAGCTGCTGAATTTTAAAAAAGTAATACTTTTGGGGCCACCAAATATTTTGGATCATGCAAAGAATCTATATTGTACTGTAGTAATTTTGTAATATTTGTAAGATGATATAGTGGATGTGACTGGTTACCATTGCTTGAATCTGTACATTGTTCCAATAAATTGTTTACATTAGTACTGCTCTTTGTCTTGAGTTTTCTCCGAGTATTTGACTTTTTGTGTTTTTCACAATATTACCATGCAGGAAAACATTTGTGAAAGCTGTTGTTTTTGCATTTTTCTCTTCATAAATGCCAATATTAAGACAAAAGTGTAAATCTGATGAGTGGTTATACTCAATTACTCTGTTAAAGGGGGTGCATGTTTGTATAAAAGTTTATTTTTCAGGGAGGAAAGCTAATCTGATTAATTTCCTTAAATGTTCCTAATTTTTTGGACAATTGGTAGAAGTCACTACATTTTAGTTATTTTCCTCAATGTACCACATCCAAATTATATGACGTCAAAAGGCATGAAGGACAAGATACAGCATTTATACAAGCTCTAAAGCATATACATATCTGAAGGACAAAATTAAGGCTGCCCTAATTTACCAGATTTTTCAGTTAAAGTGAGATTTCATAGGTATGATAATAAAGGCAGTAGAAACACCCATCTACATGAATAAAACACAATTACAGGTGCATTAGAGTAAAAATTTGGCATTGCAGGCAGGTGCAGAGTCCAGAGGCTTGAGAGTCTTGTCAGCAGATGAAAGCAAAGAGCGCCGTAAAATATCGTTGACTTATTTCTTAATATTTTTTAAATATTTTTTTGTATTTTAGCTGTTTTAGCTTTAAAATAGTTGTCAAAATTAAAAGAAAAAAAGAGAAACATTACAAGGAAAATTAATGAAAATATTTAGTTAAGATTTCTTTAGGCAATAAATGTTTTTTGGAGCAACTGATAACAAATATTAAACTTTTCTCACAGCAGTTGTATTATTTTGTATTGTTTTTAGTCACTGCAAAAGTAGGCGACTGTATAAAGGGATTAGCAGGCTAGGTGGCATCCTAAATCACATTCAAAGCCCAAATGTTAATATAATTTGACCACATGTATGAATATTTTGTGTATTACAGTTGGCTGACAAGCTTGTCTTTATCCTCTGGTTTTTCATTGATGTATTCAGTAGACTTGAACATAAAACATGTTTTATTTGCCTCTCTGGAAACTTCAGTCTCTGAGTACAGGGCTTCTCGTGGTGCACCTGAACGCAGCATTTTACCCAGCGACGGCCCCGTCGTCTGCACTGGTTTCACCCTCCACCGTTGGGAGCGCTGTTCTGTCCGGCTTATGTCTGCGGATAGAAACCAGAGAGAAAAGTGATGGGCAGAGCAGTTCTTTTAGATGTACTGAATCACTAGAATCAGTTCACTAAAAAGATTCGTTCACCAAATCACTGAAACCTCCTGAACTGATGCACAGCTGAACGTTTCAGGATTCAGTTCAATTCATAGCTTCTGGGACCGGGAGACGAGAGTGTTTTGCTTTGTTAAACAGGTTTGTAAAATGAACTTGTTTATAAGTCATGATGTTGTAAGTGTACTGTCCTATGGTATGCTATTTACCAGATCTGCTCTGTAAATTGGGCTCAGTGAGTGATTCGTTCACTCAACGTTTAGAAGAATTCACATTGAACATGCGCCGTTCCCTTGCAAACCGCTGCAATGATAGGACGCTGCAGGTTTAATGCATTAATTTTTACATGCTGTGTCCTATTGTTTGCAAGTTGTTGTGGTGGCAATTTAGCAGTGAAAAAAAAAAAAGATAGTTTTGTCCGACAAAAATGATTCAAGAGTGTAGTTCAATAGGTGATTCGTTCACCAAGTGATTCAGGCGTCGGTGCATGGGGTCCCTCGTTGGCCTGGCAAAGCTGTTTCGCACTTCAGCTCAACTGGTGAGAAACGACCGAATCACTCGAGGAAGTGATTCGGTTCAGTACGTTCACTTAAAAGATCCGGTTGTTATGAATGAATCGTTCGCGAACGATACAACACTCAGAGAGAAGAGACTCGGCACGGCGGAGTGGAGGTGGAGTCTGAAGGTGGGGAGGGAGAAGAAAGGGGAGAGGAGGAAAACGGGGAAAGGCAGATACAACAGAATCGGGGGGAGGACAGTGGATTATTTACGCTTTAAAAGTTGCAGTAAAACAAATTGAAGAGCTGCGGCGGAGAGGAATTAAACAAGATGATAACGCCGTACTTCCTGGAGAATTTCTGGGTGAGTGGTGCTTTTTGTTCACGGTGTTTATACCGGTGCTGTACCGTGTTATTCTGCTGCTGCGCTCCCTCCACATCACCTTCATGTCAAGCCTTACTGAGGGGACATTATCAGCCGCCTCGTAGGTTGTCTCTTAAGCACGGGTGTCCGGTGCTTCCAGACTAACTGGTCAACAGCCCCCCAGCTATGGTTTAATTTCCTCGGCGATTATTATTTTGCCACCCCGGGGTTTGGGCCTCTGGAAACCGAACTAACTTGAAATCTCAATGGACCCACCCACGCTCCCGGTAATTGGCCGTGTCGCGCTGGCTCGGAATGTTTATGGTCACTTCTTTGAATGCTATTGGGCGACTCGGCTGTCAATCACAGCCGTTGGCCGGCCGCGTCATTCTGTACCGTCATGAAGTTTCAGTGAGAGGCCAGATGTTGAGTAAGTTAGAATAGAGCTTTAAAAACACGAAAACCGTGTTCATACCGAGACAAACAGTCAGGTCAGATACTTAGACAGACATCTGAACCGTAACTCCTCACATTGTTCCGGAGCTGAAGCTTAAAGGTCAATTCTCCTCTGATTCGACGTGGCTCACTTACAGCAGGTTGTCTTTTTTGCTGATAGTGCCAACCGCAGGTTTTACTACGGTCAGACTTTTATGTCTCTTGCATAAATAAAGCAAATTGACAGTGTCAGTAAAGGGGAAACTCCCGCCATAGTTGTAAGAAGCCAAGCTAAATCATGTATCGAGCTGTAACCACTACAGTAAGAGAAGAGGAGGTCATGTTTTGGGGTTTCTTCTGGTTGTATTTTGAATCGTTTAAAACTTCATACACACGCTGATAAATGAGGTGTTTCTTTGCTTTAAAATCTTATCAATAAATATACATAAAACTCTGAAAATTTAGAGCTTTGTTTACGTTTTACAGTGCCAATACATACAGTGATATATGTCAAGTAGGCTATTGGGTGTTTTCAATTATTTATTTTGGATTGTACGGAAGCCTAAAGTTGCCATACACTAATACATTTTATTGAGTCCGTGTCCACCATTTTCCCCCTTTTTTCTTTTTTTAAAAAATGTATTTATTTATTTATTTTTGCATCTTAGTAAATCAGTGCTTGTTTCATGCAATAAAAAGCAAACTTTGATTACTTTCCTAAGATCTTGACTTATCCATCTTATTTTGAGGTAATAATAAGAATAATGATACATTTTATTTGTGAGCACCTTTCAGGCACAATACCTTACAGGGCAATTAAAAGGCATCAATAGAACAGTGAAATCAATAAAAAAGCACATCAACACAACAAAGTAAATAAAAAAGTTGTAAGTCTGGACTCTGCAGCAGAATATCATATGCTATAATGAAACGTTGTTTTGTCATGATTGTATAATTTTCTGGCAATTAAGACGACAAAGCAATAAGTTTGTCTACATTAGGTTGAAAGAAATCAATTTTTTGCTGAAATTTCATGTTAACACATGAGCCTGTCTGAAATAGCACCGAGCTGAATGTTTTAAAGTTGATCTTACCTGCCTAGATTATACGACTGGGGGTTGATTTTGTCTTCCTAGTTTTCTTATGATGACCGTTAAATTTTCTGTCAACTAATAAAACACTAAACTACACTGGTCTCCCAGTATGTCAACTGAAACTGGATTTTGAAAATACGAGTTAGCCTGTCTGAAATAGCACCAAACTGACTGTCTCAAAGGTTATCTAACCTGCCCAGATTATATGATTGGGGGTTGATATTGTCTTGCTTGTCATCTAATGATGACTGTTTTAATTTTCTGTCAACTAATAAAACACTTAACTACACTGGTCACCCAGTTTGTCAACTGAAACTGGATTTTTGAAATACGAGTAAGCCTGCCTGAAATAGCACCGAGCTGATTATTTGATTGAGGATCTATTCTCTGTGACATGCGTAGACTTGGGCACTGACCAAGAAGTCGTATAGCGTAAATGCACGACTAAGAATAATAAGTAAAATAAATAGAGAAAAATTATATTTATAAGCAGTACATAGACGTATGACCAGGTAGCTTCTTGTCAAGTTGTTTGTTGATTGTTTTGGTGTGTGACATCAGCTGGCATAGTGGAGGCTGACACTTTTGTCAATGAATCGGCGGCAGTGCTTGTGAATGTTTTACGCTTTTGCAACTCTGATTGTCATCTGATGTTGAGTAATTAGCATTATTATGGTAAAACAGACTACATAAAAGGTGTTGCTGATTGTCTGCTTAGAGCATTTATCCTGATGCAGTATTTCACCATATTTCTCAACCACTTCTCTGTTTACTCTAACATGGGAAAACAGCTCTTCTGTCTGGCCTCGTTTGACCTCAAGTCCAGGTGGTGAAGGGTATTGGAGCCACAAAATGACTCTAGTCAGGGAAAAGTCACTGAGTAGTTAAGAAATACAGTACTGTCCATCTATAAAGCCTCCTTCTGAAGGAGACTTCATCATTAACTAAATGGGAGAGAGGAGAGCAGAGACACTTCTGATTCTTCAATCTGGCCTTTGTGCCCCTCAGCGGGCCACAAGAGAATCCAGTGATGGCAAAGATCAGCTGTGCGTTTAACATGCAGGACACACTCACACATGCAGTCTTGGCATTAGGGGATGCATCCATTTCTCTTTGAGCCGACTGCAAATCATCACCTCAGGGACACACATGCACAGATCATAAGCTCTCATATCATACACCAATCTGTCATTCATTCCTTAACTGTTTCACTCTCTAGTCTGAAAAAGAATTTAAGTTAAATCTCTTTCCTTGTACGTAATCTGGGTTTGAATCTCTCATGAAGACAACACGTTCCCCTCAGCTCAGTAAACAAGTTCCTGAGGAATTAGGAGCCAGACGTGATACATCAGTGTTTTTTGTTGTTTCTTCAGTGAAAGCTGTCGCCTTTGAATGCACTGCGACTTCAACATTTCCGCTCACACGCTTTACTTGCACATCTGAAATGGCCATTTCCCCTTTTTTCTGTGTTTGTGCATGAGTCAGTCAGTTTACTGTGGCCTTCAGGTGAAAAACTGACAAAAAAAAGAAATATTGACCTGGTGTATCAGCTGTGAGGATGTTTATATTTTCAAGCATGACCTTATTGATGACAAAACCCCTGAATTAAGGTGAAAAAAGTTGTTAAAATCGAAGGTCCTGTGAGGAGTTTTTAACTTGTTTCAATTTTTGTGCCCCCGTGAACAAAGCAGCCTTTCCTGATCTGTTAAATGAAATACTACTAAGAAAACAGGCCTTTGCCTGTCTGAAATAGCACCGAGCTGATTATATGATTGCGGATCCTTTCTGTGACATGCGTGAACCTCAATCAGACCTTAATTGGCACACTGGGCACTGACCAAGAAGTCGTATATCATAAATGCGTGACTAAGAATAATAAGTAAAAAATGTTGGAATAGGAAAAATAAATTAAATGAAATATTAAATAAATCATTTATCGGTATTTTGTGTGGACTTTGTATTAAAGGCATAGTTGGTGATGATGTTCAGAGACGCTTTTTGTTATGGTGGATGAAACGGTCCTTCCACCTTGAAAGTAGTCAATTCATTACGTATTCAGAAAGAGAAACGAAAAGAATCCAAGATCTGTGGCAACCGCAGGACTAGAAAAACTTTGACCAATCATGGCAATTGCTCTGCGTGTAAAGAACCAATCAGATGCCTTCAAGTCTCACCCTGCAGGTTTATGCAGTTTTGATGGAGCATTTCTCTTTCAGTGGGTGCCACTTTTCTACATACTACACAGGGCTGGACACTAACTTTTTTCACAAAGTAAGGAGCACAAAAAGAACTTAAGTGGCATAATGAAAATTGATCAAATAATGTGTGTCTTATTGGTCGACATAAGTACTATTATTTGAAATCAATTTTAGGTCAATTAGTCATGTGTAATGGAAACTATTGAAGAAAATGTTCAAAATTTGCCTTTAAATTCAACACAAGTTTTATTTTCAGAGGACAAATTAGGGAATTATAGAGGTGTGTCTTGTCGTCCGACCTTAGTACTTTTATTTGAAATCAATTTTTGGTCAATTGGTCACATGACATGGAATTTATTGAAGGAAAAGAGCCTTTTTTGAGAACATCAACCGGTAATTTATTGATGGTCCCTTATTTAACACCCAACGTTGGCAGCGAGGATGTTGAGCAGATTTAACCGCGCTGCTGTTGTTATTCCAGGTTATGGAGAGTGAGAAGACACCAGTAGATCCACAGTGAATGACCGTTGAATATCCAACCTAAAACTAACTTTGCCGCGGTATCTACATGAAAAACATTTGTTGCCCTCAGCTGATTTTTCTTTTTTTGCACACATGTGCCCCTAAATACATTTTTTCTTTTCGCACTCATCTATTTTTAGTTGCAAATGCTAGTGAAACGGTCACATGTCGAGCCCTGTTACGGTACTGCTATATCAGCCAAAAGACTCAACAAAGAGTGTAACTTAAAGCTCCTGCAAGGAGTTTTTGGCTTTTTACGAAATACACTGAAATAACTTTTAATGCCTTTTCATGACATTCAAAAGCAAACAACAGAAACGTTCCTTACAGGAGCTTTAAGTTTTCCAATGGCTCAGACAATAATCCGAAATTTCTCAAAGATTACAAGAATAAAAATCAATACTTTCAATATTTATGGTATCAGCCCCCTAATGTTGTGATTATACTGGATATATGTTATACCAGTAGTCTAGATTCACATAAGGACATGGTCTAGTGATCCACATTTGTCTCCACATCCAGAGTATGCTAAGTTTATACGTTTAATGTGGAGTCTGTTGGCCTCCAGCATGTCATGGGAAGATAGCAGTGTGATAAGCACACAGTGTTGATACAGCCAACAGCCCCAGGATGCCATTCTGCTCCCTGCTGCGGTGAATCTGTGTGTGTTTAAGTGTGTGTGGTCTGCTAGATTCACTCATACTGAATTCACGTTTTTAAGACACACTCCCTCAAGTTACTTTAAGACTTAAAACGTTGCAGTAAAGCAGCAAAATTCTGTTTTTCAGGGAAAGTTTTTGCAAAGCGGAGCTGCCTGTGAGGCTCCAAAGCGCCGTGAGAATCTGTGAAATGTCTTTAATATTCCTCCAGGGGTCAAGAGGTTTTGGTAAACATTGACTTTTGCTCCACTTGAAACAAAAATCCAGCCCCATAGTGGTTGTTGTCTTTAGCTTTTATCACTTGGGCGTTAAACTCATTCACTCCTCTGTGTAAGCAGGGGTTTTAGAGCTAGCATAGCTTCTGCTAAGCTAACCAGTTTTTGAGTTTATGCAAAGGGAGTTACCTCGATGTCACACCTCTCACCGTTCAGTGATGGTCAAGTCCGCTGTTGTGAATGTTGATACTGCAAACAAAGCCCAACCTGTGTGTGCTCACCACGCAGCACACCGGTTGGGTTTGTGTTGGTGTTGTTGTGTGATGTGACAGCTCAGTGCACCGCTCCCAGGCCGCTCTGGTCACATGACCGAGGGGCAGACGCTCTGATGTCACACTGCTGTCTGCTGGAGGCTCTGTACAGTCTGTTTTGGTGGGTGGGGGGAGAAAGCAGTGTTTGGATGATCCTGAATTCCTCAGTGAGTACAGACGCACTTTTTTCCACTGCACCTTTTGTAAAGCGTCATGTCAGCTTTAAATTTCCCCATGGGGATTTTTCCTATTTTCTCTAATGCTTGTGGAAATTATTAAGCCCCTTTTTAAACAATCTATAATTCATTTGATGCTCTTAAATGATGAGTACACACACAGTTTACCACACTGACTTAAGCAGCCATGGAAAAGCTGATCTTCTTGGTGCCTCCAGTTTAAAAGAGGTGGTTTACTTTGTCTGCACAACAATTTGCACCGATTTTGGTGGACAAACAAAGTCCAGTCCTCTTTCCTCCTTGTAGGGCTGGGCGACAAAACGATAATGATATATATTGAAAATTAATTTCCCTCAATATCAAAATAAAATATGGTCAATATCCTTTTTCGATTGTCGGCATTCTGCCATGTTTTGGTAGACTATACGAATAGTCAATGAAAAGGGGAGTTGCTCAGGGTCCGCTTCGCGCCGAACCAATCGTGCTGAATTAGAACCAAGTAGCAAACAATTGAGTAGTAGCCAACAGCAATGTCGGTGAGAAAAAAAGAAAATGAGTGCTACCCCCAACAGAAATGCAAATGGGGGCTCAACAGATGATGACATCATTGACAACACCCGCACGAAAATATCGGTGGTGTGGAGGTGTTTTGTCTTTTTGAGGTCGGACGTGAAGCAGAGTAATGTGCACTGCTAATTATGTTGAATTATAGAGCAGTGCCACACGCAGAAGGTTACAAACCCCGGGCAGAGCAAGTGCAAAGCAGCCCATGGCGCCTGTGCAGCCGAAACAGCCGAACCATTCAGTCCGCTTTCTCAGACGCAACACCTTACGACAAAACGTCGAAGAGACACAAAGACCTCACAGATGCGGTAGCTTATTGTATTGCAAAAGACATGCTATCTATAAGCACTGTTAAATTTCATTTTTCATATCGTGATATCAATATCAACCGATATGAAAAAAAATATCGTGATAAAGTTTTTCCCATATCACCCAGCCCTACCTCCTTTTTTTTGGTCGTTGCATGTGAGAGGAGCACATCTTGACAAAGTTTTGACTTTAAACGCACACAATTCCTGAAAATGTCCAGAAATTACCTGTGTGAGCTTAACCTGCTCTCTGCAAGCATCAGCAGGGGAGTCAGTGTTTTGTCTAGTTTTGCCATTCAGATTAACAATGCAGCTGGAGCACAAATCGATCACAGAGGTGGTTGCTTCGCTTTATTTCTGAATGTTTTCACTTCAAAAACAGGGATACAAGTACACTCCATTTTTTCAGGGTCTGTAAAAGTGCGATAAAATGAATCATTGAGGAGTTGAGAATCTTGAGGAGCAGCTAACAGGACAATAAAGATACTTAAATTGCCCCATTTCCTTCAGACTACCTTGTGAATAAAAACAATGTTTCAGTGCCCTGAAATCAGTAAAAGTTTAGAGTCTTTCCAGCTGAGATCATCATCCCGCTTGTCTTTTATTGTTCGAAGAAGAATGTCAGTGTAATGTTGTTCAGAGATATTAGCCAGCTCTCCTTCCATGTCATGGGTTTCATTACTGCCTGTCAGGCAATAAACACTTGATTCCCTGCATGCAGGATATTGAAACCGGTGTTGCATTCTCAGAGATGGTCTGAATTCCTGTCTTCTTCTGCCGGGCAGATGTTACATGATAACTGGAGCGCTGTGGAGGATTTTATCAGCTCTTTCAGATGGTGTTTCAGATTGAGGATTTGTTAAGTTCTGTGCAGTCTTAACTCTTAAATTGTTGTTGAACTCAGCATTTACCTGTGTTACAATAGGACTGTCTGAGATTTAAGCTGCATTTGTGGATGCAGTGTTGAACTGTGTTCACAAATGGTGGTTTTTGAAGTGATTTTAAGCCCGTGTGACAATTTCCACAACAGAGTTAGGCCTGTTTTTAATGCAGTGTTATCTGTGAGCTTTAAGAACAAAGCCATACAGTATTTAAAGCAGTAAACAGCATTGTAGAAAGTAAACAGAAACCTCAGTGTGCAATGAACCATATTATATGTATATTCTGTACGCATATAGTAAATAAGACTCGTATATCTTTTTTTTAACTCTAAAGGTCCTTACACACCGGGAACGTTTTTTTTCGTGCGATTATTTCGGACGTCAATATTTTTTTTTAACCCGTATCCTGTCAATACAAGCGTTCACATCAGCGATGTTTTCTCATCCTGCGACATTGCGGCATTTATTTCTTCGTTTCACGGTCGATTTTTCTAAAGTTTCGCATACTGTGTGTACACTTCTGACCAATCAGATTCCGTGTTGTTGCAGCGTCAGATTCACCAGTATATCCCACATGGCCGACTGGCTGATTGTTTACGTGTCGGAGAACAGAGTGCTTTTTGATAAAAGACACAAACATTACAAAGAAAACGACCTGAAGGACAACTTGTGGCGGATCATGGCTTCAGATTTCTCATATGACGATGGTTTTCGTGCTTTAACAGTTTGCTAAACATCTTTGTTTCAACTTTCATCTGAGCTAAGTAACTTTAGCTCGTAAGCTAACCTGTTCAGATACAACATACCATATGTATTTTCACTGTCTCAAACTCAACCACGTTGCTGTCACAGCACCATTAGGTCTCGGTTGTTAACTTACGTTTATGGATTATAGTTTAATGTGCTTATCTGGTACTGACCCCGACTCAGTACATGCTATCATGACAGACAGTCATCTCAACACTAGTGTCTAATCAGAGCTGAAAAACAGTCAGTCTGCTGTTGTGTCAGTCTTCTCGCTTCCACCAGGGACACATCTTTTTCCCCCCTCAAAAGTTGCAAAATCGCATCGCGCTTGATGTGTATAGTCAGGCACGTCAAAATTCGCCTCTGAATATTTCTTAATTTCGTGTTGTATATTTGCATCATTCCCAGTGTTATGACCTTAAGTTTCTTGATTCTTTAATTTCTCTTTTTTATCTGTATTTTGGCTGCTGTAATTTTGGAATTTCCTCCTGTGCGGCTATTAAAGGAATATGTTATAGATGTTTTTCTTATTTTAATCTGTGTTTTATTGCATAAAATGTGAATAAGTTCTTCCATTTTAATCTAGACTATAACTTTTTATACCTGTGGAGCTGGTACAGTTTGCAACGTCCAACAAAATTCTACTTGCCAAGAGGGGACACACCAAAATCTGGCTCTAGGGTGGACCTTTTGCATTTTTGGGGGAGGGGAGAATCGTCAGCTGTTTGCAACCTTAACACCAGTTACCACAAATCGTATAGGTGTGTATTTTAAAGCCTTTTTTGGGGGGGTTTAGGTACATTTCCCCGAGTAAATACAATGCTGCAGAAGCTTGCAAGCATAGCATAGCATTAGCTCTCTTGCTAAGTTTGGCCATAGGACTCTAGTGCTAGAGTAGTGAACAAAGTGACCGTTGCACAAGAACCTAACAGCATGGTCATGATTGCTTCAAGTATTAGTCACATCCTTGAGAGTTTTGGCTCGTGAACAAACCGAGACTCTGATTTCCAAACACTTCAGAACATGAATGAATGGTTTTCTGTTTGTGTCTTTGGATACAAGCACAATCATGTTGTCCATTATCAATAATTAATGGACTGCTTAGAGGTAATCACCCATTTATTTATGATAATGTGCCCTTTGCCTCGAGTTATACTTTGCTTTTAAGTCCAACAAACGCTCGGCTGTTGTGTTACCACAGGTTTCTGCAAATGAATAGACATGTCAGTGTTAAAACAATTGAATAACTTTAACTGTTAATGTGAAATTGTGCTTAAAAGTTATCCCATTTGCTGCTTTTCCCATCAAAGCGTACCTTTTTCCACGCCGCTGAGGTTAACGACTCTTCCCAGCAAAAGCGTTGGAGCGCGTTCAACCATGACGTAAGCTGTCTGGTTGCAGGGCTGTTACCTACACTAATTTCAGCCCCTCTTTAGCCCAGCCCTCTGCAGTCTGGGCAGTGTAGACATAGTGATGGGACTGGCTCAGTGAATATTGATCAACCTCCTCTGCTCTCCTACACACTCTCATTGAACTCTGCCGGAGAGCTCTCTCTGCAGCGAACAGACTGTGATTGACACATCTGTGCTAACCTCTCAGTGCGTTATCCTCCCTTTGGGGTGGGGTAAGGTGAAATTAAAAATCATCCAGTTTTGCAGTTCGCCTAAGTCCATCACCTTAAACAAACTTAGGCCAGGTGTAGACACACCATCATTTCTGGTTAGTATGTGGTTTCCTGTGCCATTTTGGGGGGATAAGTGGTTTTATGTGTGGTTTTCCTCTTTGACTTTGACCTCCTCTTCAGAGCAGCAACAAATCGTGTCTCTGATTTCCAAAACAGCAGTCAGACTACAAACCAGTTTTTCAGTTCATCTCAGTCCAACTCGAACAGTTTTGGGCAAAGAGAAGACGGCGTAATCTCTAAAGCATTTGTGGTTTCCTCTTGACATTTCTGGTGGTTTCCTCTTAACATGGTGCAATTCTGAACTGTGCTTGTGAACGCAGCAGCAAACACAGATTTTGAGCTCATGCTTTGATTTACACTGCCTGTTTTTAAGGCAAAACAACTAGAGGAGACCACGACTGATCACCAAAGATCACTCCAGGTTCTCTCAATATTTGATGAAATTTTGTTCTTCCAGGTTTTTTTTTTTTTTTTTTTTTTTGAGGTGTTTTGTTGTCTCTGTCTTGTTGGCATCACATTTAGGAGCTTTTAAGTTTTAACCATTTATATTTTGTCTTTGCATTTATTTGAATTTAATGTACTTTTAGAGGAATTTTAAAATTTCTTCTTTTAATGAATATTTTACAGATTATTGCAACTGTTTTTAAATGTTTTTTACTTTCATTTTAATTATTCATTTTGAAACAACGAAAACAAAGCAGATAACCTCATACATAATACAAAATACACACACATTAATAAAAATAAAATGAAAAAGTAAGTAAGTTTGAGGAGTTAAAGGATTAGAAGCTACACATCAGTGGGAGACCTGTTTGGACCAGTACTTATTACTACTGGCCACTCAGAACCAAAGAACATACTGAGGAGGGACCACTCTTTAACAAATGCATCTGAAGTTCCCAGCAATACATGGGACATCCGTTCATATGGGAAACTTGAATTATGTCATAATGTGGGTGGATTTATATCAAGCGAAACGTGCAAAATTGAAAGGCGTGCAGCTTACAACATAACACTCAACAATTTTACAGTGTGACGGATATGAAATGGTTTTTAATTTTAAATATTTTTAATGAAATATTGAGAAAATCTGGAGTTATCTTTGGTGGTCGGTCATAATCTCCTCTAGTTGCATTGCTTTAAAAACAGGCATGACTCTGCAGTGGAAATCACAGCATGAGCTCAAATTTAATGGAATTTTTGAAGGAATTAGAAAAAAATTCTGCCTTTAATGACAATTTTGCAGATTATTCCAACTATTTTGTAATTGTGGTTGTAGTTAAACTAGTTTGAAATGGTTTTTAATGTATAAACTCAAAAACCTTTTTTTTTTAAAGGAATGCAACCAGAGGAGATTACGACCGACTACCAAAGATCGCTCCAAATTCTCTGAATATTTGATAAAACTTAGTTTTTCCAGGTGTTTTTTTTCCTTTCTTCTTGTATCCCATGATTTTTTTAGGTGATTTGTTGTTCCATTCTTGTTGGCATCAAATTTCAGAGCTTTTAAGTTTTGACCGTTCATATTTTGCCTTTGCATTATTTTCAAAAGAATTAAAAAAATCCTGCCTTTAATAAGCACTTTGCAGATTATTCCAACTATTTTGTAATTGTGGTTGTAGTTAAACGAGGTTGAAATGTTTTTAATTTGAAATATTTTTTATTGAATATTGAGAAAATCTGGAGTTATCTTTGGTGTTTGGTTGTGATCTCCTCTGGTTGTTTTCTGGTTAAAAACAGGCATGACTCTGCAGTGGAAATCACAGCATGAGCTCAAATTTAATGGAATTTTTAAAGGAATTAAAAAAATTCCCCTACTAATGAACATTTTGCAGACTATTCCAACTATTTTGTAATTGTGGTTGTAATTAAACTAGTTTGAAATGATTTTTAATTTATGAGCTTGGATAATCCTCTTTGAAATCTCTGTTTCTGCTTTCAGACTCTGTGAAGCTGTAAAGCTTCAAAACGCCCTCGCTTGTTCCTGTGTTTGTTTGTATTTTTTTCTCTTGTATTCATTAATATCACATTCCACATGAGCGCAGTTGTTTGACTCTCTTCCTGTTGCTGTTCTGCTTTGTGTGGAGCTTTGAGCGTTTTTTACTCACTTCCCTGTTTTGTCGGTTGATTGGCCAATCGTCTTTGTCACTTTATGTTTCTTCCAGCACATGTAGAGTAGAGAAAGTGTTATGTAAGGCTGGTGTTACGGTCCTTGTCTTTGCGTGTTGTCTTCACGTAGCTGGGGGGGACATCTCAGAGCTCCACTCAATCTAGAGGAGGATGTTTTCCTTATTAATGTCTATTTGCTCTGTAAATAAAGCGCCATTCGAGTGAGCCGTGAGCTTCATTTTGACACAAACTTCCTGACCTTTCATCTCGGTCAGCGTGGAAAAACAAGGCCCAAACTCACTGATGTCGTCTAACCCTGTGTACCAAACTGCTGACTGTGGATAGCCCCAGGAACCAGGAAATATCTGCAACAGCCTCTGGATGAGGTGAAACAGAGTCGCACAGATTTAGACAAGAACGAGGATGAACTTTAGTCTTTGCTTCAGTCAGAGTTTGAGTTTCTGTAGCTGTCATCATTTTGAGTACTTGTCTGCAGAGCTTCATTCCTTTACATGCTGATTAGCAGAATTTTTTATGGTATACCACTAAAAAACACAATAAAAACCTCTGATCCAACCAGTGTTTGTATAATGTACTGGACGGTAGTTACATGGTAAAATAATAGAGATAAGTAGAGTGTTTTTCTCTCCTCATTGACATTAAGGTAGAAGGTTTTTTAATAACTCTGTGTTAGACAATTGTAGAGAGTAGGTATCTTATTACTGCTAAACATATGTGGCTGAGATGACCAATAAGCTTGACCTTTCAACTGTAATGTTAAGAGAGCG
Organism: Xyrichtys novacula; assembly: GCA_962446985.1. NCBI lineage: Eukaryota > Metazoa > Chordata > Actinopteri > Labriformes > Labridae > Xyrichtys > Xyrichtys novacula. Next base: position 10,592,002 of record OY660876.1, on the reverse strand, counting down.
ATAGTTGTGTTGAAGGGCAGTAATCAATGAAGCTCTTGAGTGCGAAGTTGTCTTTTTCACTTAATAAAATTCCTTTCAATTCTGTAAACTCCTGTAAGAACAATTTTATTATATGAAAAAAGTATATAGTCATTTATTAAAACATCTTTTTTTTATTTCATATTGATATAACCACATAATTTCCTACCCTCCCCATTATTCCCTAGGGATACAGAACAGGAAGAAAGAGAACAGATATAATACAAATAAATAAATATATCTCTATATATAAATAAATAAAGAGTACAGAATCAGACAAGAACATTAAAAAGAAACAAAATAAGAAAAGCATTTAAATAAATAAATAAAAAAAGAAAAGGCAGCAACAATTATATCAATGAACTCAATCCAAATGTCTATACATATAGGCTATATATGTGAACATATTCACATGAACACATACAAGTGTGTACCTGCTAAATTACAAACAGTCATTTGCTCCTCTTAAAGAAATTCTCCACAGGCATTTTTTGATGCCAGCAGGATGTTTAAAAAAATGTTTGTACTTGGGCAAAAATCACAGAAAAAGTTGTGCAATGCTAAAAACAAGCCTGGAGGAACATCGTAGGGCTGGACGATATTGCCTCAAATCAGTATCACGATATATTGATAATGATAAATGGACGATAACTACTCTACAAGCTGCTCACCCCTACCACATAAACTTCTCCTTTTTCAGCCGCTGCTTTAGCCACTACAACTTTTGAACCGTGGAGTGGAGTCACAGCATCTTAAAGAGACATGAGACTATAGTCTACCTACACACAAACCAAATTTTATTTGTTCATTTTTTTTACATCGAATAAATTGACATGAGCAAAATGGCGTTGGTTATTGTTGTAAATTTTGGTATCTGTAAATTTGTGGTTTATCGCCCAGCCCTAGAACATCTCCATACGTATTAAGTAGCAACAGGTTAGTCACATGACTTGGTATGAGAGAGAGAGAGCTGGCAAAAGGAGGAGAGATATACGGTGCTTCATACTTAGCACTGGCTAAAGACCTTCAAGGCCCTTTGGTGGCACTACGTTAAAAATTGACATTACTCTGTGGTGGAAATCACCACATGGGCTCAAAATCACTCCAGAAACCAATGTTTGTTATCACAGGTTGTTGTCGCCCATTCATAAATGCAGATTAAACAGCTGTGTGTATTTGTGTGTGTGTGAAGTCCGCCCCGATTATGTTTACCTCTCATGCTTCCAAAATCATCTGAAACAGCACAGAAGGACACAAATATCACACCTTTGCAAAATCATTGTAAAAAAGTGAGTCAAAATTTTTGGCATAAACTCATGAAGTGCAGTTGGCTTGTGTGGGAGGGTCGCCACTAGTACAAGATTAAAATCTATGGAATCTATTGAATGTTTTGTGAAGGCCTGTTGTGTAGCTTTAAAAAATGAAAATAGATAAAAACAAATTATCAGCTGATAAATAATAAAGAAATCAACCTGAATAATAGCTGGATAGAAAACCGAGCAGTGTTAAGATGGTTTTTGGACTTGTTTGAAGTTGTTTTCTTTTTGGTTTTGGTCTTGATAATGTGACCCAAATACATACCAAGGATGACATTTTCAGTTAAAGATAAGAGCGCGTCAGAGCGCTCATGTGGGCTAAAACCGCTCTGGTGACACGGTTTCGACTTATCTCAAACCAAGTGACATTTTTGTTCTGCAGTTTCTCGGTACTGACTGGCCTAAATTTATCTGCAGAAAGGGCTGCAGACTGTGGACTCATATTTTCATTCGCTGATCATGTCTCCAGTGACATTAATCCACTTTATTAATCACAGAAAGAAACCCTAAGAGATGTCTGTTAATGCTTGAACAAAGATTGAATAAAGATTAAGAAAGGGTGACCGCCCTCTCACTCACTCAGGACCTGCTAATTGTTTCCCTTGTCTGGTTCTGTGTTTGTCTCTGGTGGGCGGGGTTTCACCACACCTGGGAGGGTGCCAGTCTCCATACAGGTGTAGTCACATCAAGCACTTTCAGTCTCTTTCACATGCTCACAAGAATACGGCACCATGACTTTGTTTCGTTGGCTTCGACTGTCATTTCATACCAGATGACGCACTCATCATCGTCTTGGTACATTTCTGAGATCATGGCTCTGTCACAGACATGCCACTTGCCCTCTGATGTGTCTCCTTTCTGGTCACTGGTGGGCAAAATCCTGCCCAGTAATGACCTGATTATCTGGGCCGATATTCAACATTTGGCTATATCTTGTTTTACTTGACAGATATTCAATAAAATGAAGTGAAACACTCACTACTTTTCCCCTGTTGCTGGTTTGGTTTTCCCTCTGAGTTTGTTTTCACTATCTGGTCTGCCACACCTAATGCCCCGCCCACAATGCTGTCTGATTGGCTTGATGTCATACAACTGTGTGACTTAATTTCAAAGCCAAGTCAAGTGTGACGGGACAAATATTAATTACTGTTCTCATTTGAACTTGGAGTCGACTCATATTCGTTTTTAACAGTCGATACCAGTGCCGATAATCATCAGTTCACGAGACTGATAAGTGATATTTGGAACTGGGAAGTACTCGGCATTAAAAATGAAAATCATTCTTTCAAAATTTAGGATTAGGAATATAACAAAATCCGATTTGATGCCTTTAAAAATTTTAATCAAAAATTTAATGTTCAACACCATTGTAGGAGCCAAAATATATTTGTTGAAAGTTTTATTTCTATAGTTTCGTCACTTCCAGGATTGTCACTGAGGGTGTGGTTTTGGGATGTTTGGGGGGTTATTTAAATCTCACAGGTGTACTCAGACAGTGGGTTGTGGTAAGCCCTGATAATCGTCTGTTGACCGTTTTTGACCGTTTCTCTTTTTTTTTTTCACCACTTCATTCATTCATCCTGTTTTAACCTCATTTCATCATATCGCCTTTTCAGTTGAAGGCAAAAGTTTTGGACCCAGATCAGCGTGTTTTCTTTCCTTTATTGAACAATAAATCATTTTTGAACACTCAAACCGGACTGATCATTCAAGTGAGTCACAGATGCAAGCAAACCTGAACCCCAGCAGCCTTTTTTGTTGAAGGATAGAATATAGATAGCATATGGAAAAGTTAACAGTTAATGAGTTACAGCCAATCAGGTCGTGTTGTGGGCGGGACATTAAGTAAGACAGAGGGAAGGACACACTAGCTCTGGAGCCAAAGTAGTGCACTTTTTACTCATCTTTATCGGCCATCTGTGAGTTAAAAAGCCGATACAGTCTAATATCAGCTTTTTAAATTGGCTGAGACTCATAATTGGTCTACATCCACTTTTTACAGTCAATGTAATTCATTCCTGAATATTTTATATCAGTCAGTCTCGGCCCTGAAAAATCAATAGCAGTCGACCTCTACTCAGAATCCATAAAAAGGGAACAACCAGCTCTTGGTTTAAGGTGAAACTGTCTTTTGTAAAATCTGGGTTGGTGTGTCACCAGTTTTAATGAAACCTGTTTGGTGTGTAAACTTAAGTGAGTCATTACATAAACAGTAACAAAGTTATTATGATAATTATAAATACACATAGAACCAGAAATAGCACAGTGCTATTTTTTTCTCAGAGTCATTCATGATTATCAAAGATGATCTCGAGTAAAACGCAATTTTTTTCATTCATATAAATAATTCAGAGTGTCTGTAAAGCATTAGTGCAACAGGACACCGTTTTCTGGTGTCATGGTTACAGCAACACACACACACACGCACAGTCGTCTGGCTCTCACTTTGTATAATCGCTCTTCACTCTTACTTATGCTCGAGTTTAACCCCGGTCTGCCACGTTTGTAAACATTATCAACCTATTATCAACCTTCATCGCTTTCAAACATGGCGAGGATGAGCATGGTGGATCAGAAGCTGCTGCAAACGCACCTGGAAGCCATGCAGACCGTCAGAGCACTGCTCGTAGAAAAAGCCCTCACGGTGATGTCCGATCGGTCTCTGAGGGGTTTTGTGTTTGTCCTGATCAGTGCTTGTTCAGGATGCTGATCTTTCATATTTTTTTATTTTTGTCTCTGCAACACAGGGTGAAAAAAATAATGGCTTCGACGTGCTCTACCATAACATGAAGCATGGCCAGATATCATCCAAGGAGCTGACAGACTTCATCAGAGAAAGGTAAGACGCCTTAGACTGAAACTCGAGTGTTTTGCTTCGATTCTTTGCTAACAACATGGTCCATACGCTGCATGTGTCTGGTTATGAAATGAATGTCTTCCCTGTCCTGTGGTTTTCAGTGGTAATTAAATCTATTTTGGAGTTTGAACTTGCAGGTCCAGTTCCTTGTACTGTGCACACATCAGATAATTTGAGGCCTTTTCCTCATAGGTTTTCATTTACAGCGTGTATCTATATCTGAGTGAAAGTGTAGGTGTCATGCATGTCTGACAGAACCTGGACTCAGGTTGATCCATCTGTGTGATGCAGAAGCAGCCTCTCTTGAGCATAGTCACACACTGACGCAGATGAAAAGTGGTTTGATACTGTAAGTGATGACCACACACTGACTTCCCTTCCACCAGCTGTTATCATAGACTCTATAAAATATGGATGTAGTCTCACTGACGTCACTCATTTGTTTCTGAAGAGGAGTTTGTTGTGGTACTTAAACAGCTTTGTTAACCTCATTTTTAGATGGTTTCCTCTTTGTGTAATGCAGTTTTAACCACATTTGTAGACAATCTAAAAAGCTAGATTCACAGAAAATGTTTTTTGAAGTGATTTTGAGCCCATTTGGAGATTTCCACTCCAGAGTTATGTCTGTTTTAGTTGCAGTATGGCCCCAATTTCATGGCTAACCACTACTGGTGTTTGGCTTTGTCCATTTAGTAGAGATTTCTTGAGAATATCTGAATCTTAAACTGATGAACGTCATCTGTTACTTTACTTTTGAGAAATTCAGCCTCACTTGAATGCCCTCTGATATTAGTATCAAGTATTTTTTTGAGCATTACACAACTTTTAAGAGTTTTGTTGTCCCTGTCCTTACTTTTTTAAACATGTTAGTAGTATGTAGTAGTTGAAATGATAAAACTTTTTACCCTGTTCTGAATGAAACAGAGACTTTAACTGGACTGCAAACCATTAAATCTCTTACTAAATGTAAATATTTAACTTCGTTTTTCGACAACATATGTCGCGGATCGGTTTAGTGGCAGAACATATCCCCCTTCAAAATGAACTTGACTTTTGCTTGTTGTATATTCAGGATACTTGCCAAAGCTCGCCTCTTAACAGGTAAACGAAAACATGATCACATCCCTCCAATTCTGGCGTTGTTCCATTGGCTTCCCGTCAATTTTAGAATTCATTTTAAGATTTTATTGTTTGTTTTTTAGATCTTTAAACGGATCAGCACCACAGTATGTCTCTGACCTTAAATGTTTAAACCCCCCTCATGTTCCTTAAGGTCTGCTGATCAGCCCCAACTTGTCATCCCTAATACTTGTTTAAAAACCCGTGGCGACCAAGCTTTCTCGGTCCCTGTGGCTCCCAAATTGTGAAACGAATTGCCACTTGAGATTAAAACATCCTCCACTCTTTCTACTTTTAAATCACCTCTTAAAACTCATTTTTATTCCTTTGGCTTTTACTTCAGCATAACATTTGCGTGACCTCTGTCCTTTTATGTCTTTCATGCTTTTGTGTTTTTACTTCATTTTAAAGGTTTTTTTTTTTTTACCTGCTTTTATTTTTTTACTCTTCATGTTTTCTGCAGTGATTGTTCTTTATTTTTACTATGCAGCAGTTTGGTAACCTTGAACGTTTTTTTTAAAATGTGTTTTTTTAAATAAAGCAGATTAGACTGGATTGGATAAAGAAAAAAAAGCAAACTACCTGAATTTGTTGGTCCTGGATTGGCCTCATTGTCACTTACACCTGATCTACCTGTTTGAGTTTGTACTGGGTGGATACTATTATGAAGGAGTGAATAATAAGCTGCTAAAATCCACACAGGGTTTGTCTATTAGTGATCAGGTTGGTTTTCTCCAACATTATCATCAATATATCTTGTTTTTTTTTTCTCCAGTACACAGTTTGCTCTTCAAACAGTCTCCTTAATTCCACTAAGAGTAGATGTAGACTTTGATGAGAGTGAATGTAATGTAAGCTTGATCCCTTCATGTTAAGGAGCTTAGTCCACCTGTAACCTGGTATTATGTTGCTCACCCTCAGCTCCATAATAACAGCCTCTTCTTAAATTCTCCCTAACCCCACCGTACAGATTGGCTGCAGTGTGTCAGAGGTGTGTGTTTATAACCTGCCACATGATAGATGTTCTCCCGCTGGAGTCCAACAGCGGATTCCTGCATCCACCTGACGGAGAGGAATGCACTCAGACTGTTTGATATAAACTCTTGTGTGTGGGGGGTTTTGATCCGCTTGGTACTGAGTGATTTAGAGATATTTGGAGGGTTTTAAGACAGTTAAATTCTTTTTTTATGACTCTAATGGACGATCTTTTGAGCTTTAGTGGTCCAAGCACACCTTAACTCCACCTACATCAGTGGTTCTCAAGTCTACTCCTCAAGCGTGCGTCCTGCACGTTTTGGTTGTTTCCCTGCTCCAACACACCTGATTCAAATGATCAGCTCGTTATCAAGCTCTGTAATGGCTTAATAACGAGCTGATCATTTGAATCAGGTGTGTTGGAGCAGGGAAACATCCAAAACATGCAGGACGGGGGAGCTCGAGGACTAGACTTGGGAACCACTGGCCTACATGAAGTGACTCCTGCTTACGGTTTTCTTTACACCTCTTGCACAGCTGAAGGTCATTGTTTAAACCATCCAGACTCGTTTTGATGTAATAAATCACCCGTTAGCTTCTCATTTTGATTAAATATTAACAGCTTTTTCCGTCTGCTGGATTGTTAGTGTTAATTCTTTACAAATGAATCATTAAATCAAAAAACTTCAGATTCACTTTTTAAGTTGTCTTGTGTTTTCAGGTCAGTCTCCCTTCAGAAAAACGACACTATGGCGCCCTCTGGTGGGGAATAACTCTAAGTGCACTGTGTTAATATTTTCCCAGTGACCAAAACAATAGTGAAAGAGGCTCACGCAGTTGTTTTGCTGCAGAGTTTCAGGAAGAAAAGCATCGCCGCACACTCTGCTTTCAGTTCTGCTTTTAGTCTGTGCAGCTGAGGATTTAGAAGAAGTGATAAAAATAACCTGTTTTCATGAAGCAGACTCTAGTTTCATTTGGATTTACTCAACAGCATCTCTCTCTATTATCTCACCAAATATTTTAACACTGTGCAGGATAGGATTTAACTGCAAAGTCTGTAGATGTGCTGCTGTAGCTTTTAGTATGCAAAACAACAATGCTGTGCCTATTTAGACTAAAAGGAAATGAAACAATATGTGCAACCACAGAGTTTTTTTAAATGTTTCCACCTGTTTGCTGCGGTTTTATTCATGCATATCTTTGTGCATTGAGTTGAGAACAGTTTCTATTAATAGCAAGCCACAGAAAATATGTTTTCTTTCTCCAGCCACTTCAAAATAAGGACATTTAAAACACTCTGACAGTGTTTAAAATGTTGCAACGTACAGATTCAAAACATGACTACACTCCCAAGAAGTCAATAAAACACTCAAGGTTATAAAACGTGAAATTTGAAGTTGAAATTGAGTCCAGTTTCTTTAGTATGAGTGATTAAATTGGTTTATTTGTACCACCAGCCTTCAGTCCTCCTTGCAGGCTGATTCCCACGTGTCTGTGCTGGTTTAGCATCACTTTGGTGGAGCGGTCATTAGGGCTGGGCGATATGGCCTCTAATCAATATCACGATATATTGAGCAGGTCACCTAAATAACAATAAATGGATGATAACTACTCCACAAGCTGCTCCCCCCCTCCCACATTAACCTAGTCTACTTCAGCCGCTACAACTCTTGAACCGTCCTTCATCTCCTCACCTGTCTTTCCCTCTTTGTTACGGACTGGATGGGGTGGAGTCACATCTCCAATGTAGGACAGCGTCTTAAAGGGACATGAGACCATAGCCTAAATTTTGGTAACTGTAAATTTTCGGTTAATCGCCCAGCCCTAGTGATCATACAGCTAACTTTAATTATCACCACTTATTTAACTGATGACAATGTTCTGGTAAAACGAATAGCAACTAGGGCTGTTTGGATTGTGGCACAACCTCAGTATAAGGGGCATGTGACCCAGCTGAGACTAAGTGAGGTTAAGTGAAGAAGACCCGGACTGTCATCTTTCAGGTCTTTATCAAACAAGGGGGGAATTCAAAAGATCTTAACCCACAGAATGATACGATCATCCCCGTCTACAGCCACATTTGATCAGTCGAAAAGGTGTGCGTGTGCTCCTCGGCAGAAACATAATCTCAGCCTCCAGAAAAAACACTTTGACTTTTCAAAGTCAGACGTAACTCCTCTAACTTTGACGTTTTTTACTTAATGATAAGCACAAAAATAAACTTCTATTCTGGGCGCAGACAGAGACGTGGAAGTGAGAATGTGATGCATTTGGAGCTCTCCCCGTCCTCTCTGCTGTTGTTGTTGTGATTTTGTCTGTGTGTGTACCTGCTTTTGTGTTTACACTGGTTGTGTTTGTGCATGTTTCCCCCTGGCTGACCTTCTTCCTGTGAAGTAACTGCAGAGAGAGGCCGGCTAAATGAAACATGCATAATTCAGACTCTCACTATAACACTGCCTCAGATTTTAGTTTTTTTTTTCTTCTTGTTTGCGCTCCTGTCGCTTTGCTGCACATGACGAAGTAAAAACAGGAAATTGAGGGAAACGGGGGGATTCAAACACTCACTTTCACAGTGTGTCAGCCGCAACATGAGGTTTTTGAACTCAAGTCAGGCCTGACCACATATATCAACTCACACAGAGTCAAATGTTTCTAAAGGAAGAGGGCATGACCGATCTGAACCACTGAGAATTACAGCAAATCTGCGTTCATTCTGGTGCTTTTTGAAGATTTATTAATCAATCTGTGTTTGTGCTCTTTGTTCTGTCCCAGGAGTACCATCGAAGAGGCCTACGCCAGGTCCATGACCAAACTCGCCAAATCAGCGGGAAACTTTTCCCAACTTGGGTGAGTGTGAACTGTTTTCTCGTTTTCTAAATAAACTGTGAAAATTTTTTTCTTTAAAAGTCATTTTTGACACTTTCTCACCCCTGAAGTGTCGTCTTTTTATCCCAGCACTTTCGCTCCGGTGTGGGATGTGTTCAAGAGCTCCACGGAGAAGCTGGCCAGCTGTCACATGGAGCTGGTGAGGAAACTACAGGAGCTTATTAAGGAGGTTCAGAAGTATGTGGAGGAGCAGGCCAAAGCACACAAAAAGGTAAGGACATGGAGGAGGAATATTGAGTTTGATATTGAGTTTTTTCTGTACTGCTGTTTAGGGCTGCACAGTTTGGGCCAAAAATAAAAACCCAATTTTTTTCCACTGAAAACTCTATTTTCGATTTTGATTTTTTATATTCGGGGGCAACCTCACCAAACTCCACTTAAAAAAAAAAAGTTTTTCTTTCATCTCTGTGTATAGTCAGGCCCGTTAAAACTCTCCACCAAATATTTCATAATTTCGCTTTCCATATTCGTGTCGGCCCCGGTGTGTAAGGACCTTTAGGATTAGGGTCAGGGTTAGGAGATACAGAAGTGCGATAATGTACTGTAATGTTCTGTTCGATGTACAGAGCCGACAGGCCGCGTTTGGCTTAAGCGTGTGATGACGTTTCCAGCTTTTCTAGCCAATCATAGGTGAGCCAATACCGTCCTACACAAAAAAATATCGCCTCCTGCAGGAAGGGGTAGCCAATGGTAGCCTGGAGGCATGAGACATAATTGAGAGGAAAATTGATTTGACTAATAATTTTTTAACATCATCATAATTAAATAATCCGATTATGTTTAAAAAAATTAATTAATCGTGCAGCCCCACTGCTGTTAAAATGCCACCAATACAAACACACTTCTCTTTTTTTAGAACTTTATGTTGCCGTCTAAACATGCAAACATGCAAAACCCCTCATCCCTGCAACAGAGAGCACATATAAGATGTTAATAGTTGATTTAATCCTGGAAAAACATTGCGTGCAGTGTTATTCTCCACAGCAGTTTTTATTACACCTCACTCCTCTATCTCTCTCCTCCCCACTGAGTCAGACCATCAGCTCATATCTCATGCATGAAGCCACAGAACACAAACTAAAAAAGGAGCTCAGAATTAGTGGAGCTGTGTTTGTGCTTTCAGCATGACAAAAAGGCTGTCACACTTTCTCTCCATCACTTCCCGGCGCTCCCCCCTTCCTCTCTCTCTCTCTCTCTCCGCTCTGTGATTCTTGGCTAACTTGCAGCTACAGCAAGCTTTGCACGCCGCAGTTAAGCAGCGTGAATAACAGAAAATAAACACTCTTCATGGAGCAGGTGTCCAAATTTGTTCATAATTTAGGATTTACCAGTTTCTTCTATTTTGCTTGGGCTGGAGTTTTGTCACGTCATTAAACAACTCTTGCAAATTAGTCATGAGAGGGTATTAGTGATCTTCAAGAGCTTTTAAATGATGGGACCGAACTTGAGCCGAGCAAAAGAAAACAAAGTAGTCATATCCTAAATTATGCAAGCCTCCTCCGGTGGTGCCGATCAGTAAATAAATCAGTCCAGTTTGTGAGTTATTTTTTTGTGTACTTGATGTATTTGGACATGAAAAAACTGTAATAAAGTCCAAGAAAGAAAAAAGTCAGTTCTTCTGTTTAAAGCACTGCAAAGAAAGAGATCCGAGTCGCACAAAATACAGATGATTTTTACCAAACTTACTGAAGATTAACTGACAAGAAGACCTGAAATGGGCTGCTCATATCGGCAGAAAGGGGCAGCAATGTCATTGGTGGACAAGGGCCTTTATCAGAGAGTTTTTTTTTTTATTAGTGTAATACTTAAAGCTGAAATATATTATTGCTTAAATAGAATAATGTAATACTATATTATGATTATACTGCACGACTGTACTGTACTGTACCCTACCAAATACTGTACTATTCTACACTTTTCTGTACTATACTGTATTTTGCGATACTGTGATACTTTGTAATTGAATGCGATACTGTGCTATACTATACTGTACTGTACTATTATATACTATGCTACATTGTATTGTACTGTAACATACTTTACTGTAGTACACTATACTACACAATACTTTATGATACTATACTCTACCATTCTATACTTTACTAAACTACACTACACTAAACTATACTACACTGTACTATACTATACGGCACCGTAGTGCACTATACTTTACTATGCTATTGTACATTATACTATATTTTATACGATATTATACTATACTATAGTACATTATACTATACAATACTATACAATACTATACTATACTGAACAGTACTATGCTTACTATAGTACATTATACTACACTATACTATACTACACTATACTGTAGTACATTCTTCTGTACTACACTGTACTGCACTGCACTATAGTACATTATACTATACTATACTATACAATACGGTACCGTACTGCACTATACTTAACTATACTGTGCTACATCGTACTATACTACACGGCTATACTATACTATATGATACTATCGTTATTTTATTCCATATATTACTCTCTGAATGTCACAGATTTTTCTCAAAAAAGAGTTATGGAGCAGCAGTTACTATATTGGAAATAGTGGCTTAAAACTTATCTGGTACATCATAGAGTTGTTTGGTGTGAAGAAGTGAGCTGTTTAGTCTGAATTTGTTTTTTAGCACGCAGTGAGCATGTTAATTTCTGCTGTAAGAATAGTCATTTTTTTAAATAGAAAACTCAGGCATTGCAGTCGGTTACGATTCACATTGGCTTTATGTTAGGGGTTTATTTCTGCCATGGTAAATGTAAATCTAGGCACTTCTAATCCATGTGCTGTTTTAAGTCTTGTCTGACATGACAGTAGGAATCAAAATGAGGTAAACAGAAACAGCTGATCTTCCAGCTGATGGTCTTTTTTTGCTTTTTCCTGGTCATGAAAAGACATCAGTGTTAATTCTAGCTTGTTTTAAAGCAAACAGTCTGTTTCTTGTTGTAAAGCAGCTTAATGAGGACCATGATGAATCAAACCCAAGCACCAACTAACACTTGGATTTATTGGAGTTACAATGCGAAACGTTTGTGTGTCTTTAGACAAAAGAGGAAGTGGCGTCCACCCTGGAGGCCGTGCAGAACATCCAGACCACCTCCCAGGCCCTGCAGAAGTCCAAGGAGAACTACAACGCCAAAACTGTGGAGCAGGAGCGCCTACGCAAAGAGGGGGCCACCCAGAGAGATGTGGACAAGGTGGGAGGTCACGCACACACAGACACACACATAATCATGCTATGGTAATAAGGCATGATGAAGTGTGGAAACCTTAAGCCCAAAAGGCTCTTCCCTTCAGATGTTTCCTCGCTGATTTTTCACTCGATCTGGGAAAAACAGAGGGCCATTGTGTGTATCATCTAAACTGATGATAGCCATTCGCGTGTCTGTTTATATTCTCCAGGCTGGAGTGAAAGCCAAAAAAGCCACAGAGACCTACAAGTCATACGTGGAGAAATATGCCACAGCCAAGTCCGAGTTTGAACAGAAGATGGCGGAAACAGCACAGGTATTGTACTGACTGTTCTGTTTCGTGAAATATGTCCTCACAAACCCTTTTTTATTTTGTCTCTGTGGTATGCAACACTTTGTGTATTGTGTAATCTCTCAGCCCCTGCATGTGTGTGTCTGTGTGTATGTGTGTGTTCCACGTTTAGAGCCTTGTATCATCTCCAGATTGTGTTTTTTCCTTCGTAACGGAATCGCTGTGGAAATCCCTGATTGGATCCATCTGAATGGCTGATTAGATAAACTCCAAATTAAAATCAGATCAACAGAATTTGATCTCCATATCCTCCTTCCACCGCCACCAGAAATGGTTCGAGTTAGCGTAGCGTTTTTGTTTTTCCCCCCTCAAAAAAGCGTCTGCTTCCCCCGCCCGGTTTCACAGTCTACGGCTCATCTCAAACGCAGCACATGTGGACGTGAGCTGTAAACACTGAACACATGTGCTGTGACATCACCGGCGCTCCTACATATGTGTTCTCTTTGTCTGCAAGCGTATGCTAGCTGTTATCTCGGCGGAGTGACATGAGTCTTATTTGCATTTCTTTAGTCTAGATTTAGGAGTGAGTGTCCCTTTATCTCCATGTTTGTGGTTTGAATCTTCTTATTCTGGGCCTGTTTTGTGATTTTCCGGCTCATGATTTATTATTATCATTCTCATTGGGTTACCTCAAAAGCTCAGATGTTGCAAGTGCTCGCATTTTAAACCTTAAATTGTTCCCATTGTGGTATCTCTTGTGGATTATTCCTCTTATTAGTGTGCTAGTTTGTGCTGAACACACGAAGGTACTTTTTGTCAACAAACAACACTTGTTTATGTTATTTGAGAAAATATCTCTGCCGTAGAAGAAAATAAAAGCTGTTTTTTCGCTTCTTTTGAGACAGCTGACCACATTGGATGGACTAAAAAAATGGGTGGGGCTTTTTTGCCATTGTACTAAATTGAATTAACATGACAGGGACTTTTTTGTGTCAGTTTTTATTAATTAAAGCAGGAAAATAATATGTGGTGTTCCCCAAGGATCTATCCTGGGGCCACTTCTTTTTTTTGTTAATAATCAGATTTTATTTTATGTTTTCAGAATTTACATAGAACCATATATCAGTTTAATTCAAATAATGTAGAAAATGACAAGAAAAGGATAAAACATGAGGGGAAAAAAGGAAACAAAAGAAAAAGAAGGGTAAACAAAGAAAAACCCCAACAACAACAACACAACAATGTGTCATCAATTAAAGAAATATGTGTCCTTGTATAAAGAATTTTTTATCATTAGCTCAGTCCGGGACTCAGTCAGGTCCTCGGAGACAGGTCTACTCACTGTCCCCAAAGTCATAAGGAAGAAAGGAAGAAAGTGACAGATTCACACACTCATGACTTAACTAACAGTAGAAATTAGGGGTTCAGTCTCTCCTTTAAGGTCACTTGAACACAGGGGCGAGTTATTGAACTGCTGAGCGATCGATTAGAAGACCTCCCACTCTTCCTCTGAGCACAGATGTTCCTGTGTCACAATTAAGACACAGGAGCTGCCCCTGGTTTTTAGACAGCAAAAAAATGTAGTTTTTTACCCAGAAAGTGACCCTGATTTATTGGGACCATCATTTTCAAAATTAACAGAATGTATATTAAAGTTAAGCTTCAGTAAAGTAACTGATTTGTGCTGATAAAGTCTCGTGAAATAAGTATTTCTTATCAAAATCAGCCTTTTTCTGCAGCCAGGAGAGTTGCCCCCCTGCTGATCATTAGACAGAATGCAGACATGAACTCCACGTCTTAAGCAGTCTTTGGTTTTGCATGTTTGTTTTTATGCTTGAGAGAGTGAAGCCATGATACTGATTCTGAGGAGCTGTATAACTTGATGCATTGCCGCTCTGTAACCAGTTTCTCGTCTGTGTTGCAGAAATTCCAAGACATAGAAGAAAACCACATCCTCCACATGAAGGAGATCATCCAGTCGTACTCGCAGTCCATCGACGAAACGCACGTCCAGATAGGAGAGGTGAGCACAGACTCACACGGGAGCGCATACATCCTCTCAGACATTCCTGTGGGTGGAGTAGGTGTCTTGTTGACCTGCGGCTGTGCTCACTGGGTTCACTGTGTGTCATATCAATTAGTGTCGACTTTGATCTCGCTAATCGTTTAACTGAGAACCAGGAAGTGGTTCATTCAGCCTTTTATGCCAAGCAATTAAAAACTGATCAAAACTCCCTCTCGGCCTATCTAAAACACCTCCACTAGTCCAAACACTTGCTAAATCCCCTGCCTGATATTGGAAAGTCCTGCCCAGGCTGGTTCACTTGGCTGAGTGTGCTCAGATTTGAGGTAACGGCATCAAACTCGATCAGTTGTGGAGCTTTCAAACATCATTCACAGTTGAATTAATCAGCGTTTAACATTAAGCAGAGATTTCTCCTCATTTATTTATTCAGCAATCACACTTACAGCAGTGCCACACAGAATAACTCCAATCTGCAGCTCTGCGCTCATTAATCCGCAGCTGCTCTGTCCTGATGCTGCGGCTGCAGTTCCCTCAATGGCCACAGAGGGCGATCAAGCTCCACCAAAAGCACCCCAGTCCAAGTCCAAGCTGCAGCAGCTGGTGCGGCAAATTGGAAAGAATTTGTAGCGACAAGCTACCACAGGTTATCCAGGCCTCATGGTCCTGCTTTGGAGCAGGAGATGGACATGACCGCTGCCTGTTGCTGAAATAAAATACAGCCTGAAGACAAGCCAGCCTTTCCAAAAACAGAGAAACACAAGCCGTCCAAGAAAAATGTGTAATGAATGCTCTGAATCAGGTTGAGGGGAACTTTTGGCATATTTTTGTCACATCAGGGTGAGGTAAGGAGGAGAGGGGGCAGGAAGAGGGAGGGGGGGGGGGGCGCTGGAGCCGGTTCTTGACTCAGTTGCAATGTTATGCTTAGTCACCAAACCCACAGGCGTCTCTGCTGTCAAGCTATCACACAAACACAACGGTGCATTTGCATACACTTGCATTTAAAATATAAGTAGCTGTGAGTGCTGAATTAGTTAGATGTTTACACAGCAACAAAACGCACACTTAAGACGTACGCACTGAGTCATTTTCCTGATGTTTCTGCTGCTGTTCTTGAGTCTTTGAGAAAGGAGGGGTCGAGCTTGGAGCTCCAAAGTCCTGCTTCCTGCAGCTGTATTTATTTAATGATGGTTTATACTCAGTTTTCCTGTTACAGGGATCTGTTTCAAAGTATTTAGTAAAAGTGGTTTGGCAGTTTTAAGAGATTAGAGTTCAGGAAAAAGCTCCACCCACCCAAACTCACTTTTTCCAATGAGTCACATTCACAAAAAGAAACAAGCAAAAGTGGTTGACTGATATCAGTTTTTCAGAAGCCGATATAAAATGACGATATCTCGCGGGTTTTTTGGTTTTATTTTATTTTTGATTAAAATGTTATTTTATAAAACAAACAAATGCACATTATAGTAAGAATTTATAATAGTGGATGCTAGCCATTGGCTGTTATAGATTTAATTTGCTGTCTATGATGATAGAAAATGTGTTTAATTTTGAAAATATGACGATTGAGCAAATCTAGGCACACTTTTATGTCAGAGTTTCTTATATTTACTCACAAATCTCCCTTTTTCGTCATCCGTCATGAAGCAAATTTAGATATGTTTTTTTATGTTTGTTGACAGACTTTGTAACAAGCCAAACAGCCAATCTAAATTAACATATAATAACTATGAGTGATATTTTTGATTCAATCTCATTGCACAACCTGCTCTTATACCATCTATTGAAGAGTTTTTGAAGAAACAGCCTGAAAAAAATTTCTCAGCTGTAATTTTTTAAACCTAAAACCGCTGTGAGCTAATCGACAGCAGTTATTTTATTTTTTCATCTTGTTTACTCATATTTAGTGATAAATTTGACTGTTGAACAAAAGCAGGATGAGTTTCATGTTTTAAAATACAACTTTTATATGTACAAAGCAAGAAATAACAGTTAGCTCTTTGTCCACAAGGGGGTGCCAAAGCTGACAGAAACTGAAAGTTATTCAGAGGAGCTTTAAATGAGTGATGTGCACTTGTTTCAAAACTTGTTTCCTGTTTTCCTCACTTTATTTATCATGTGGTTTGTTATTTATTCATGCCAGCAATCTCTTACTACAGCCGTCTGAGGGGAAAAAGAGAGAAATGTCAGTGGGTTCAACAGCTTGGGAAAAAAAAAAAAACTAGCTGTGGATTCTCAGGGAGATGAATTGCTTCAAATCTTGTAATCTGTGCTTGAGATAAGCAACTCCAGACTAAAGAAGCCACTGCTAGCATGACACAAACGCATCTACAATTAAAATGTGGGAGGCAGAGTTTTAAGAAACATGCATCTGGATTAAACCAGTCTGAGGAACATGAAGCTCCAAAAATGGATATTTCTAGTCCTGCTGCATCAGGTTTGATTTATCCAGTACTCTTTCAAAACTGTATAAGGGTTACTTTAATAAAAATGAGAGAGATTTGGTGGATATGGTTGTAATATGAGAATAAAAGTCCTAATTTGATAGGATAAGTAGTAACATTAAAAGTAGTAAGTCCTGATTTTATGAGAGAATATGGTTGTTTTAGGCAGTAATAAGCCTGTGTTTAGAAGAGGATCCACCTGTAGGAACATGGAGCTTCTTACTAAATACTCTATATAGTGACTCATCAGAATCACTGTGAAAGGATTGTCCCAGAAAAAAGATGCTGTCCCAGATGCTGTCACATCTGATGTTAGATGTGTATCAGAGTCTGTGCTCCCCTTTTATGCTGATGACACGGTTATATACTGTTCAGCAGCTGATTTTGACTTTTCTGGTTATTACAAAATCAGCAGCTGTTCTCATCTTAAATTCATACTGAGTCCAGCACAGGATCTGCTGTCAGTTTGCGGGTGTTAAACTCTCAGAAACAAGTTTTTGCGGAGATGCTCAGAGCACGAACACCAAAGCAAAGAGGTACCCACAACCACAGGTGTCACAAAAATCAAGAAGTGTTCCCGTCAGCCCTGCAGGTATTTTCGGACAGTGGTAACAGCTCAGTGGGCATTGAGGATAAGAAAATGAGACCTTATATAGATGAATTCAGCTCAAACATGATTAGTGCATGCAGAGGAGGAGAGCTTTATACTCACATAAGGGCAGGTGTGTCATAGCTTGCGTGTTGTGTTTGTTTTTGTAAGTGAGCATTTGTGTCTGTGTGTGAGAGGGAGAGGATCCCTTGAAGGCAGATGCATGTTTCGAGCATGTGGTCGACAGAATGTGTGTGTGTATGTGTGTGTGTATCAGAGGTTGATGACCTCCGTCGTGGCAGCAGCACCTGACAGATCGCGTGTGCTGTGCTGAGCATACTTCCTCACCGTGGCAACCTCCCCGCCGCCCCCACCTCCTCACCCACATAACTCCCCCCCCTCCAACATCCTCTCCTGCCAGGGCACAGAGGGCTAATGCACTCCACCTCGCCACAGGGGCCCAGGGGGCAGACACATACGTGTGTGTGCCTGCGTGTGTGTTTGTTTGAAAGTGGAGCCACTCTGCGCTTACAGTATCACGCACATCTAAATGGTTCTGGTGAGATGGCAGTCAGCCGCTGCTCTTCATCCCCATAACTATACATCGCTTTCACTTTCCCCCTCAGTGAGCACACAAGCACACATGCACATCCAAAACAAACAAGCAAACAAACACTATCCTTCCTCCGATACTGCCCAAAGGGCTCTGGCAGAGCACAGGGCCAACAACAATGATTCAGCCTGACACAAAAGAAAGACAGTTAAGTACAGTTTGTCTCCACGGGGCTGTCATGAGTATAAATATTATGAATACCAGATTAAAGCAAATCAGCGTGAGTTACGGGGAGATTTCGCCGCAGCAGACCGAGTTTGTCTCCCTTCCTGTTCAACATGAAACAAATCACACCTAACACCTCACACGTGATGCTAATCCTGTGTTTTCCTTCGTTCTTGGAGAAGCCGGCATAGTTTGACACCACTGTAAGCATAAAGGTCAGAAGCAATCAAGTTGTCCTACTGAACTCTGACCCGCCGGAATCCTCCCGACTTGCCTGAGCGCTCGACACAATGAAGTTAATCAGTTATGACGTGCAAATATGTGATAAAGCAAATGTCATTCAAGTGCAGAGGAAGCTGCGAACACATCTGAAGGAGATAGAGAGGGGCGCTACCTGGACTCAGTTTGAGTTAATGTGAGTTCCTCTTCAGGTATGAATACAAGACGACTGAAAAACGGCCCTTTAGGAGGCTGACTGATATCTTTAACAGGGATTAATAAGATGCCAATATCACTTTTATTTTTGTATTTGATGGAATGAGGAAGTTGATGGAGTTGATGGAAGTTTCTTAAGTTGAACAGATGTTTTTATTATTTAGATTTTCCTTGATGGTTGACTGGATTCCCGTTGAGCCATCTGTTTATTTTTTATTTGTTTATTTATTTATTTATTTTTTACCAGCCTCACAATCACGGACATCAGCTGGTGAACGCCTTTCATTGGTCTCATTTAATCAGTCTGACACAGTAGTGACACGTCAGACCTTAAAGCTCATGTGAGGAATTTTCAACTGGTTATGAAACAGGTTGAAATTAATATTTATGACTCCTTATGGGCCACAAAAGCGGACTAGACCCTCAAACACATTCATGGTTTTATATTTATATGGTAAGTTTGATGTGCCTGTTACCCCTGCTGCAGGGTAGGAGTCCAAACTAAAGTTTCAGTTTCAGTTTCAGTGAACAGAGCAAGTTCTATCAAATCTACAATACCAGGACGTCTCTCACAGGAGCGTTAATGTAACTCCCTTTTAAAGCGTAGGACTGCACAATATATCACAGCTTTGTATACTATCCTGATGTAAACAAGTACAAATGACAAATGGTATTTTGTAGTTTGGTGCAATTTTTTGAATATTTACGGGGATAAATGTGTGTAGACTTCAACTAAATAGGAACCACTCTACCAAGCAATGCACTCCAAGCACAGGCATGTTGGCGGTAATTCATGAGGAGCTCTGGGGGCTGGTGACGCTGACTCTACCAACTCAGTCCATGACATTTTGACCATTCAGTATTGAAATCGCTGTTCAGACTGTTTGGAAATGAGTTGTTTTAGAAAAGGATGTGTGTGTAATTATGCATATTCAGACTTTATTTGCAGATTCACTGTGTAATACTTAAAAGAAATGGGTTTTATGGCTCTTTGAAGGGAGCCAGATCTTTAAGAGCCGCTCAAAAGACTGGCTCGTTGTTATATTTATTTATTTTTAGAGGTCAACTTGGAGTTCACATGGGTGGGAATTATTTAGAAATATTGATTTTCATTTGTCTTGCGTTTTCATTGTAAACATTCCATAAGGGGGTGCCATATCTCTGTGCTTTTTACAGTGAGATCACTATTTTAAAACTTTATTGTGGCACAATAAAAATATGTAGGCGACAGATAACTGATAAAAATTAAGACATGATAAAAACATGAGATGCCTATGAGATATGAGAATGGCTCGCAAACAAACAGCTTGCCACTGTGAACCTGTTTACATCGTTCACTTAAAAGAGCCGTTCAAATGACTGACTTGTTCTTGAACGTCATATCTCTAAATCTTCATTAAGAGCAGCAATGTGATGATTAGGCGTCTGAAAAATAGAAATGTATCTTCGGACGACGGGGAGTTTTTCCTGTCTTAAGATCAGAGACACCCATGATTTCCAAAAAGAGTGTCAACATTTGACTCTGTTAAAACATCTTTAATCAAATACTTTATAGGCACACTGTGATAAATGTACATTTAAACTCAATGAGGAACTAAATAAGTAATCTAGTAGTTGAGGCAGTGATGAATAAGCTGCTGATTTTGTCTGTGGGTGTCGGTGTCCGAGCGGCAGCAGCAAAATCCAAACTTTGAGCGGCTGTACTTTACCCAGAACTGATTCAATCACCGACAGTCTGGTAAAGCAATTCATAACTTCATGCAGCTGAAAAGTAGAAGTGACTGAAATCCTCTTCATCGTGTGTCCACCGCATTCCCTGCAAAAGAATTAGACCACAATAAGTGACCCAATAAACTTTTTACACCGATTGATCGCTGTGAATGTCAGCGTTGAATTAATCAATCATGTGTTAGCTTTGTGAATTTCCCAACCACAACAACAAATCGATCTGAAATCTGGCAGCAGGAGCGGATTTTAGATGAAATTCTGATGCTTTTTTGTGCTTGAGTTCGAAATAAGTGTTGTTTGTTTGTCTTTTTTTTAAGGTCCACAAAGAGTTTGTGAGGAACATCGAGAACACCTCAGTGGAAAGTTTAATACAGAAGCTGGCTGAGAGCAAAGGAACGGGCAAGGAGAGGCCAGGTAAGTGTGTTTGTCAGTGTGTGTGTGTGTGTGTCTGTGTGTGTGTGTGTGTGTGTGTGTGTGTGTGTGTGTGTGTGTGTGTGTGTGTGTGTGTGTGTTGTGTGTAAGTACATTAGCGGTCATGGAGAGGAAGCTTTCTGGTCCTGCTTTGGGAGGGAGGGCCAGGGCTGTATAGAGAGGGGCAATTAGACGTCGGAGAGGGCCATCAGAGTCAATCATAGTAATCTGTTGTAAAGGTAGGCAGGCTCGGCATTCCAGTAAGCATGTGACACACGGGGGGCTTTGCTGTGTGCGCAGACTAAGCAGCCAGAACCAACCGATTCAGGAGGTCAGAGCTCAACAATGACTCTTGTGTAAACTTCTCCATGCCACAGTAGTCAAAGAAATACTCCTCAGATACTAACCCCGCCTCTCACCTTCATCTTATTCACACACGTACACACACACAGACTTGTCATTGATTTTTAGTTTGATTTTCAGATCTGTTAATGCAGTGGTTCTCAGTCCAGTCCTCGAGCCCCCCCTCCCTGTCCTGCATGTTTTGGATGTTTCCCTGCTCCAACACACCTGATTCAAATGATCAGCTCGTTATCAAGCTCTGAAATGGCTTAATAACGAGCTGATCATTTGAATCAGGTGTGTTGGAGCAGGGAAACATCCAAAACATGCAGGACAGGGGGGGCTCGAGGACTGGATTTGAGAACCACTGTGTTAATGTTACATTCTTGCTGAAATTACTCTGAAAACTCAGTCGGATAAAATCAGTTTGGACAACCCCATTTCCAAAGAAGTCAAATAGAATTTGAAGTTTTGCGATTAGGGCTGTGCAATATGGCCTCAAATCAATATCACTATATTTTGAGCAGTTCACCTTGATAATAATAAATGGATGATAACTACTCCACAAGCTGCTCACCCCCTCCCACATTAACTTTGTCTACTTCAGCCGCCACTCCAGCCGCTACAACTTTTAAACCGTCCTCCATCTCCTCACCTGTCTTTCCCTCTTTGTTACAGACTGGATGGGGTGGAGTCACGTCTCTTATGTAGGACAGCGTCTTAAAGGGACATTCAACAATAGCCTACCTACACACATCCAGAACCAACTTTTATTCATTAATTTTTTGACACTGAATAGACTGATATGGGCAAAATGACATAGGTTATTGTGGCAAATTTTTGGTCAATCGCCCAGCCCTATTTGCGATCCACTTAAATGTGATGTTTATGTGTTTGGGATTAATGGTGCCTTTATGGATGTGTAGGCTACCCATGTTATTACATTTATGCACTCCCAACAGATATGTATGTTCCCCTTTAAACTATGTGCTGCAAACAAGCTGAATAGTCCTTCCCCTTTCAGAGCAGCAGTGTCAATTTTGTCCAAGAGGACCAAATTTTTACACTTAGAGAAGAGGATGCTGCGTCCATGATTTACAAAACAAATTTCCTAATAGTTTTCCTCTTCATCTGTCCATCTTGTATTTAAAGAAGACACTGTAGCTTCCCTGATTTCCACAGTGAGTGTTAAAATTAAACTCATCCGACCAGTCCGACAGTCCTCACAGGTGTTTCTGGATAACGCTCAAATGTGGTTCTCTGTTCGCATCGTACGGTTTTATCTAGTTTCCGGTTGCAGTAACAAAGTATACTCACTGAATATGTTTTTGGAGGTGATTTTGAGTCAATGCAGGGACTTCCACTCCAGAGTCGTATCTGTTTTTAACACACTGCCATCTAAAGGGCTCCAAAATCCCAGCAATCCAGAGATTTTGTGCAGAGAGTTCTCCAGATTTTCTAGAGCTTTGAATGACATTTTGTGCCGTAGATGATGAAATCCTCAAACTCTTGACAAGTTTACATGAAGGAACATTATTCTGATAAGGCAGATTTTTTCAGCGTTTTTGACGTCTTTTTTTAAAACATGTTACTGGCATCATATTAAATTTTTTTTTTAATTTTCAGACTGGGGTGTCCTAATACGATATTGATATCAGATATCGGTCCAATATCAGCAAAAAAATGAATATCGGATTATATAGGCCTCCGATATCAGCACTCCGAAACAAGCAGTCCATTCCAGACTCCGCTCCTGCACTTCAGTCTTGCAGTGCCCGGATCCAGCATGTAGAGCCCACATGATCACAACAACAGTGTGTACTGAGGTACAAACAAAGTAGCAAGGAGTAGGAGTGAGTTTAGCCTTGTGGCAGTATTTTTTCGCTAAAGTCCGAATAAGACTTTGCAGCTGAGTGGAAAACTTGTCATGCACAATTTTGTGCCAATATCAGATCAATATCGGTATAGGTCAATATTGCAGGCTACAATATAGATATTGTATCGGAAGTCAAAAAGTTGTATCGGGACACCCCTGTTTCAGAGTCAAGGTCTGACATGTTGTCTTTGCCTTATTTTTTATTATAAATGGGTTTTAAAAGAAACCATCAGATTATGTATTTTTTTTTATACATTATACTCAACAGTTTGGCTCTGTTGGAGTCAGGGAAGTAAAACTCCAATAACTCCACCAGTCCCTGTACTTGTACTACATTACGTGAGGTCACAGGCACAAAAAGTTCACCTCCGCTGTGTTTGTGTGTACACAAACGGCGACCCCTGTGTCCAGACGCTGTGCCCGAGGAGTGGTGGCTCTCATTTGTTTGGACAGCAGAATTAATTGAGGCTAAAAAAACGGTCAGAAAATTCCTCTTGTATCAAGCTGTTCATTAGGGATCGCGCAGCAGCCCCGGCCCTGTCAGAAAAATAACCTGTCTGTCCCCTGATTAAATAGCTGAACGGATGGCCGGTCCGGTGCCTTTAGAGAGAGAGAGGTTGAATAAACTTTCTATTGCGG
Source organism: Xyrichtys novacula (assembly GCA_962446985.1). Classification (NCBI taxonomy): domain Eukaryota; kingdom Metazoa; phylum Chordata; class Actinopteri; order Labriformes; family Labridae; genus Xyrichtys; species Xyrichtys novacula. The sequence goes on along the minus strand of OY660876.1, from coordinate 10,568,067 downwards.
AAACAATCCCAAAGTGACACGCTGCGAGGCAGGGGGGTTCGGAGTGTTCAACGATATCCAGCTGAGCTGTCAACTGGCGGTGGGCCAGACACGCAAACCCCCTCCTCTTAGCCTCCTCCTCCTCCTCTCTGTACTACTCCCACTCCCAGTGCCATGTGAAGCATATGCAATTTAAAAAACCATCCTCCAGTCATGCGTGACTGCATGCTTTCCTCACAGAGAGGAGAGGAGAGAGAGAGAAAAGAAACATCTTCCCCTGTATAAACAAAGTCGTCTGTCTGTTTAGGAGATGTTTAAACAGTTCCTAATGTCCGTCCAGATTTGGGTAATATTCATCTGTCTGGTGTTTGGACTTTTTTTGCAGTTGGTGTGCATAAATATTGTCAGATGCAATCGCGGGACGCCGGCGGGGGAAGAGTTCCTGCTCTGCCTGGGCCTTACGTAGATCCTTTAGCATTTAGAAAACATCCCAGAGCTTGAATAAAGAACAGGATTTGTAATTTTCCAGTAATTTCCTCCCTCTCCTTTTGTGCCGTGTTAAAAAAGTTGGGTAAAAGTGACTTATTTGTCGCATTAAAGCAGCAAAAGAGGCGCCGTCGTGTTCAAACATTCTCACCTGGTTTATGTCAGCGCTCTGACCCCTCTCACTTCCTCCCATGAGTCCTGGAACGAGCATGCCAATTTTGTTTTGATTGGCATAAACCCCCCCCCCCCACACACACATATATACATACACACACTCACTCACTCACACACTGTAACACTCATTCGTGCCGTCGCTGTGTACTCGCCCGGCGGTGAAGAGGCCCTGATATTGCACAGTAGAGTAGATCGGTCATTGGTGTACTTTATCCACTTCACTTGGCGTGATGCGTGCCTCTCGTGACTCGCCGCTTCCCTGCGCTTTCGCTCGGCATCGCACACGCCAAACAATGCGTCAATTCTGCTCGCGACCGGCATCCTCTGGGGAAAGAGAGCGCGTCGGGGGCCTCTCCGCTACTGTATGCGTTTTTGAGTTAAAATATCATTAGCTTTGTTGTTTTCAGGTCAAGGCATGTTGGCATATCGGAAATATTGCCAGAGGCTGCTGCTCCATCTCCCTCTCTCCTTTGCCTCTCGTGCTCATCTCGCATGCTATTAAGCTTTCTAGTTATCTGCTTTTGATACTTAGCACACTATATGTCGTTTTTACTCATGCACGTCATAAAAAAACCACCCATATGCCTTAAGATTCGCTGGATTGAGCCTTGACACTTAAAAATGTTTTCTTATTTGTTGGGAATTAAATGAGAAATTAGATGAAGTTTGTTTCAGCACAGTTGTCACTCTCTCTAATAGACAATAATAACGTCTCACAGACACCAACAGCCCAGCCTCCCAGATTCCCCTGATTGACACGCACCCTCATTGCATGTCATGCCTCTGTTTTTCCTCCAGCTTCCTCTTAGTCTGTGTGTCAGTGTGAGCATGTGTACGTTAAAGCCGCAGTCCCCCCTTTAAAAAAAAGAAAGAAAGAAAAGCCCTCTATTAATGTTTCCGGAGGCACATCTGAAGCGTGACAGTCCCAGGGTGCACAGGAGGAGCCTGGGAGGTGAATGTGTATAATTGATGAGCATTCAATTAAGTGTAAACTTTGTTGTTTTTCCCCCCTTTTCTATCCAAAAGCAATGTTGCGTTCTAGCTGGAATGAAAACTGCCGTTTGGATCCGATGTGACAATTTGTTAGTTCAATCTATTAATCGAGGTTTTACACGATTATCTGCGTGGCGTTGAGTCTTCGTGCAGGCTTGATTATGTTTGTTTGTTTTACGTAGGCTCTGTTTTTTCTGGCATGCGACACGGAGAGGGGAGAGGGCATCTCTTAAGCCCGAGAGCAGATTTGTTCATGTGGCTTTAAACACTTCACTGCATGTAATCTTGGCCTTGTTTGTCTTATTGTAATAGGGTTAGTGTATTTGCGTGTCCCGTGCGGGGAGGTTTAGTTTCAGCTCGGTTTAGTCTCGTTACCTGCTGGTGGCTGGGAACGCCAAAGCCTCCTGCATCGATCAGGCACGGCTTTATATGATCGTGTTGATTCGTGCGTCTCTGTTAGGACGTTTCCGCGCTGTTGTGTAGCGCTTTGCGTTCCCAGGAGGGAGTGTCACATCTCTGTGAGGGCCACCAGACACACAGTTGACTCTGCTATTGACCCTGTCTGCCCTGTGGGAGCAGCCCTGCCCTGTTTGTATACACACTCGGTATGGCACGCCAGACTGCATGTTGTGTGTTCGCCGGTGTGTGTATGTGTGTGTGATTATTGCGTGATGTACATTCACAGCACTCACAGCAGTGGGTCATTGACCCTTTCTCTGCCAAATGAACCTAAATGAATTTTTGTTGTCTCATTAGGGCCCATTGAGTTTGAGGAGTGCAATGCAGCTATTGCAACTGAAGGTAAGACTCACTATCACATCAGGGATCGACACACTGCATCAAGAATTTAGTGTTGTATTTATGTAATACACACATTATAGCAATGATGTAACAACAGATATGCAGGCAAATAAAGCAAGAAGCAAATTTTTATCATTTTTGAAGTCCAGAAGCATCGGACTTGGTTGGACTCGAAGCATTAAAATTAATAAGAATAAAGTTGGAAATAAAAATATCGTATTTCAAGGAGAGGTAGTGAATTGAACAGGAAATATACGATGAATTTACAAGATAAAAGTTGTAAATGAACAAGAAATAAGTTGTAAATTGACAATAAAAAAATCTTAAATTTACAAGAAATAAGACAGGATATACAAAGGAATAAAGTCGTAAATTAATGAGAATAAAGTTGGAAATAAAAATGTAATATCTTAATAAGAAGTAGTGAATTGATGGAGAAAAATCTAGATATATTTACAAGATTATAGTTGTAAATAAACAAGAAATAAGTTGTAAATTAACAATGTAAAAATCATAAATTTACAAGAAAAAAGACGGGATATACAAAGGAATAAAGTCATAAATTAATGAGAATGAAGTTGGAAATAAAAATGTCATATCTTAAGAAGAAGTAAATTGATGGAGAAAAATCTAGATTCAGGATTTCAGGATTAAAGTTGTGAATTAACAATGAAAAAGACATAAATCTACAAGAAAAAAAGGGATATAAAAGAAATAAAGTAATAAATTTACAGAAATAAACCTGTAAATGTGCAACATTGAAGTTGTAAAATAAGTATATATTCATAAATTTAAACTCACAGTAACAAACTTGTATATTTATTAGATTTAAGCCGAGGAGGAACTTGTAAACGACGAAATAAAGTCTCAGATTAACAAGAATATACTTGAAATGAACAAGATTAAAGATAAAGTATTACAAATATATTAATTTATGTAAGAAAACTTAGTGAAGTGACATTCATCTATTAGAAATGTCAAAAAAATGTGTAGATTAATGAGGTTAAGGTGGTAAAAATGTGAAACCGACAATATACTAGATTAAAGTTAAAGGTTAAAGACTTCATGAGGGGAAAATGTCTAAATGTTCATCTGTGGACTGGAGCGCCTGAGGCTGCAGTTTCAGGACCTTACTTCTGGACCCTTGTGTTGTTGTGACAGTTGGGGTCACGGTCAATTATCCTTCCTAACTTGTCCATCTCGACGCTTAACCGCAGTACTTGGTGATAGACGGATAGTGCTGTCAAAAACAGCAAGGGTCCAAAAATGTGGTCTTCGGCAAACACAGTCCTCGGGTTTTGAGTTTAACTTAAAAAGATGATCCATGTTCCTTGTGATATCCTCTTATGGTTTTAGCCGACCTTTAGATAAATCCTGTTTTTTTCTCACTAAATTACAGTTTGATTCTTGAGAGTTCACAACTTCATCTCCTAAATTTATGATTTATTCCTTCTAAATTTACAAACTCAGTCAGGAAATCTGTTCACCCTGACCCTTTGTTGTACCTTCTTACCTTTAGTGACTTTTTAGGAGAAGTAATACAAATACAAACTCTTTGAAACTATATATTTCTCAGTAAAAAGGAACAAAATGAAGGAAGCAAATGTTCCTCAAAGGATGCATCAAGTTTCCTCAGGTATTTCAGAAAACTAGCAGCTATGTGAAACTCAAGAAGAACATGCATGCATCTGTTTAGGCTTTGTCATGATGTTCAGTTTCTAGGACGCCATCATTCCTCCACTCTATGGGTCTATGAGTTTTATAGGTGGTCTAAAACAAAGCAAACTTTTGCTGCAAAAAAGAGCGTAATTAAAAAAAATTGGATTTCTGTTTTCCTTGCATCGTTCACAACTCTGCTATCTGAAAACCCCAGTCCATGTCTGCTGATCAAATGTTCCTCTGAGATCCTGTTTTTTTTCCCTCTGCGGAAAAACTCTCTGATACCGTTTGATTTCTGCTGATTTGAGATGAAAATCTAAAGCAAATAAAAGTGTTCATGTTATTGAAACCGAGTTAAAAAACAACTTTATTTTACTTTGAAGCGGCCAAACCCAAAAAGAGAAACCAGACGGTCTCTGGCTTGTTGTACAAACTATCAAGTTTTTTAGTTTAATCTTCTCTGATAGCAAAAACAGACTGCACTGCTTTTCAGACCATCAAGAAAGACGGTTAAAGATTAAGAAGTCGTTGAACATCTGTAAAGTTCGCTTCAGACCGCTCTGTGTCCCTCTTGTTTATTCTCCTGCTCATTTTGCAGCTGTTGAGTTTCACAGTTATGTCCTCTATGATCCCAAATACGGACCACATAGATTTCACATTATGAAAGTGAAGTTTGAAACGCCTAAAACAGGAAAGCTGCATTTATCCAAAGTCAGGAATTCAGAGTGTAAATCAAGTTAAAACCCACTCATTCATTACAATAACTTTATTTGTGTTTTAGGTGCTAAACCCAGAAAGAGAAAACCATTCGGCATCCCAGGTCGCAGGAAAGACAAGGACACAGACTCCACGTGAGTGTACACCCCTCTGTCTTTGCCTCAGCAGCACAATCTATGTGACGTAGCTCTATCCTCATGTCACGATTTTTAAACTTTGTCTTCCAGGGAGTCGACAGAAGTCGAAGCTGCTGTGAGTATTTTTCTTTTTTTCCCTTTTCGTTCTGCTTAAACACGTGACTCATCCTCATCCCCTCTCAGCGTCTCTGCTCCCTCTTGTTTGTTTTGTAGATCTGCTCGTTCATTCATTCATTCATTCATCTCTGTCTGTTTGTGCTTGTAGAACACTGCCAATGGCGCTCCCCCCGGATACTACGGCGCCATCGACATCCAGAACGCTGTGAGCGAGCCAGCGACACACAAACACACGGAGTGAACACTGAATCACAACAAGCAAATTACTTCAATAATGTATAATGATGATCTAAAGATGATGGATTAGTCTTTTATACTCACATTTGTGGTAATCTGAGACAAAGTACAACAGAAAAAAGTCTATATGAAGCCCTGAATTCAAAAAGTTGGCATTGAAAAACATATTTTTGAAAAAAACTCAGAAAAAGTTGAGCAATTCTTTAAAAACACTTTGACTTCATGAAATAACAAGTTGGTAACATAACTGAGCATAAAGGAGCATTTCAGAGAGGATAGGTCTTTCAGGAGTAAAGATAAGAAGAGGTTTACGATTCAGTTTTATTTATTGTTATTGTTATTTTTTTTATTTATATATTTTTTTCGAACATGTGCGTGCAACACAAGAAAGCAAACTGAGAACAAACAAACAAAACCACAAAATGAGAATATTCAAAACAACAATAACAATAATCTAAACAAACAAAAAAAACTAATAATAATCATGTTAACCCGACATGTCTGAAGATGTTGATTGTCAAAATAACTTCATAATTTTAGACAGTCTGGAGAAATCTTTGTACAAGAGGGACAAGGCCGGGTCAGGCAGTGCTGCATTATAACTAGACATGACTCTGTAGTGGAAATCACCGCATGGGCTCAGAATTGTCTCTATAAACACAGCGGGTTGCTGCATCTATAAATCCAGGTTAGACATGACCCAGAAACTTCCTCTGTGAGCCGTTTAAGATGGACTGAGGTGAAGAAGAAAACCGTGCCGTGATCTCATTAATCGTAGGTTGGACACTGCTAGGGCTGTCCCAATACGATATTGATATTGGACATTAGTCCGATATCAGCAAAAAAATGGGATTATGTTGGCCTGCATATAAAATCTCTGATATCAGCCAATACAAGCAGTCCATTCCAGACTCGACCCCAGCACCTCTATCTGTATCTGTATCTGTACTAAGATACTAACAAAGAGGTACTAACAAAGAACCAAGGAGTAGGAGTGATGTCGGGCCTGTGGCAGTATTTTTTGTTTAAGTCCGATAAAGACGTTGCAGCTGAGTGAAAAACTTGTTATGCACAAGTTTGTGCCAATATCAGATCAATATCGGTATCAATACTGAAGGCTACAATATTGGTACTGTATCGTTGTATCGTAAAAGTTGTATCGGGACACCCCCAGACACTGTGTCCTCTTTGTATCCAGAAGATGGCCTTTTTTTTTTAGGAAGACATCACATATTCTAGTAAGATGCACATATTAGAACAGCATGTCTCTGTAGGAGAAAAGTCCTGGTTCTAAACTTGCATTTCTTGTTTGTTTTAAAAGTTCCACAAAGTTTGATTTTCACTTTTTTCTGTGCAGAATGTTCCCCAGGTGGATGCAGAGGGCTTCTGCATCCGACCAGAAGTCAACGAAAACGATATCCTTTCCCTTATTATCATGTTTTTTTTTTTCTCTCTCTATTTTGTTTTTATCATGTTGTTGTTTTTGTTGCCTCCTTAACTTTTCTCGCCCTCACATGCCAAAGAGAACTCCTTCTACTCGTCCAGCGACTCGGAGGACGAGGACGAGCCCAAACGGTTCCACGTTGAGATCAAACCCGTGCAGCCGAACAACGGCACGCATCAGAACCGAGCCACCATCGACGAGCTGAAAGCCTCCATCGGGAACATCATACTCTCACCTTCCACCTCGGTACGACTTTAAATACAAAACTAAAAACAGGCGACAGAGTATGCGGACAGAGATTAGAAACCTGTTGCTGCAGCAGGAGTGTGGTCTACTCGTGCAACACTAGAGGGCAACAGGAGAATACCAAACCTCTGCTGGTTTGAACACTTCCCCTTTGCTCTATTAGTCGTGCAACTTCTTCTATTTACCCTGGAAAGGTGTTTTTTTGTTTATCTATTTATTCCATACACCAAATTTTCTTCTTTTTTGTAAGTTTTCAGACTTTTTAATGACCTCAAATTCACGCAAAACAACCGTGAGATTCTTGAAAGAAAAATATCAAAAACTTCAGATACAGTTCCTGATGCTGTTGGCCTTTTCTGCAGTCTCACTCACATGCAAGCTTGCCCTCCTCGTAAGCACTTAAGGGAACGCCCTGCAGCAAGAAACACACACACACACACACACACACTTAAAAAAAAACACACACATAAACACGCAGGACACAGTCCGGTCCGTGACCTCAGTCATGGAGCCGTTCATTCAGCCCTCCTGTCTCTCACCATCACTTAATCTCTGAATCACTCTCTTCCTCCTCCTCCTCCTCCTCCTTCTCAGTGAAAATAGCCGCTGCCATTAAAAATTAAAACCCACTACTGCTTGTGTGCAAACATTCACCGTGCACCTTGTGTGTGTGTTGTTGTTGCAGAGCAGCCGAGAGGGCACGCTCTGTGTCGCGGAGGGGGTCTAGTGGGTTTCACCCGCCGCTCTCTCAGGCTGCAGTGTCACGGCATCTACTTCCCCGTCTCTCCTCGCCCCTTGTTTGTCTTCTACCTCGCTCTGTTTGGTATTTTTCCCTCCTCTCTTTGTTTGCTTTCACTCCTCTGGTTTTATTGGAGCCCACTTCTTCTGGGCAGGACTTTTTTTTAATGTGGTTATTTATGGATACTTTACGGGGCTAGTTGCCTGTTTTTTTTCACAAATGTTTTCTTTTTCTCCCCCTTAAGAGTTGATGATAAAGATAAGTTAAAAGTCAGAAGAGTAGGTTTTTTTTTTTTTTAAATTTAAGAAGGAAGAGGAGAGATGTTCTGTTTTAAATGTTTGACTTTCTTTGCTGTAGTTTGGTTTGACTTGCTGTTGAGACTCAAACCCACAAATACTTTCTGCTCCTGAAAGTGGAGGAAAACAGCGACCGCTGCTTGTGTGTTTCACATCAAAAAACCAGAGTAGCCATTAGATAGTGATTGCACTTTTTTTTCTTTCTGTTTTGTTTTATACTCACAGAAAAGTTTTGGATTAAAGTTAAAACACACATCCAAGGTGGTGACAAACGTTGCATCATCTGGTGCGAATTACTCTGAGATTTCTCCTCTTTTTTTCCCCTCCTCCATCTCAGTGCTCATTTTTCTGTCTTTTTCATTTCTCCTCCTGTTCGGTTCTCTCTCCCTCTCTCTCTCTGCGGTGTTCCTTTTATTGAAACAGCAATGGAAGTCGTGTGTGTGTGGCCGGCAAGAGCCGTAATTGAACCCATTTGCCGCTTAGCGCCTGTGGGACTAAACCCTGGCCTCACAGCTCTACGGTGGTTAAACGCTTTTGCCGTGTTCCTTAAACCCGTTTTGTTTCTTTTCTCCCCCTCTTCGACGACCCCCCCCACACTTTCCTCCTTGTGAAAATAAATTCTTTATTGAAATTGATGCTCTCAGTTTCCACTGGGTTGCTGACCCTCAAGAGTTTATCTTTCATATCTTGTGTTGCGCAGCGTGACACGGCAGATTTACGTCCGGGGGGGAAAAAAGGAAAGTTTCTGTAAAAGGAAATAGGTGAAGTGTTAGGGGCGCGCTCTTGAACGTCCCTCACTGATCAGTGTTTGGAGTTCAATTCACGGTTTTGAGCTGCTGAATTTTTCACCCTAAATTTAACGTCTGGTATGTGTGAGCGGAGAGCAGTCCTGTGATTTACTGTCTTTAACTCAGAAGTGGAAAATTTCCACGGCCACTGGGAATAATTCATTATATAGTTTTCAACCCATGAGTTTTTCCTCTATTTTTATTGTGGTTTCCACACTTGAAATAGTATATATTGCTGGATAAACACTATCAAAGGATGTTTCAGATGGTTACGTTTTTAAAAAAAGGACTGAATAAGTTTGAACTGGCAAAAAAAACACATGTGGTGACAAAGAATAACTCTAAAAATACTTAATTTGACTTTGTAAAAGCTGTTTTTTTAGGGCGTATAAACATTTGTGTTGTATCATATTACAAACCTATTTCTATAACAGAAAATGTTGATAAAACAAAATTTGATGCCAATAAAATCATTAAAAACCTAAAAAAAAAAAAAAGTTAAAATCTAAGTTTCAACATTTTTTTTGATGTTTTATTTCTGAAAATATGTCAGCCACAGCATTAAACAACCTGTGTTGTCAAACTAAAGAAGAACATGCATGAATGTTTGTGATGTCATTATTGGATGAAACATTTCTGGATATCTATCATAACTTTATAAGGGAGTTTTGTAAATAAAAAGGGATTAAATATCCTGTGTTTATTTCTTAAATTGATTTGCCAGATTTTTGATTAGTCTTCTAAGAAATATTTACAAACCAGCCTCAACATTATGATCACTTCATGCAACCCAAAACAACAATGACACTTTAATATAATCTGTATGTTTTCAGCTTTTGTTGAAACATTGTTGAGGTTGTGGCGGTTGACAAGAGACGCTTATATTCAAGTGTTTGAAGCATCTTCCGTCCCTCATGTTGGTTTAAACTCCTGTGAGGAATTGTGTCAATTTTGGCGCCCCCTGTGGACTAAACAGTCTTTGCACATATTTCATCTACATGCTTGAAGAGTGTTTCCTGACATGTATGTAGGAATTTTAAAAACAGGGCTGTTTCTTCAGCTGCCATTTTAACAGGATTATTGCTGTAAAAATTGTCAATCTTATCGTTAACGGTCGTTTTGGCTTTTGTATGTTGAGCTATTTAACAAACGACAAAAAAAAAAAAACTCATCACAGGAGCCTTAATGAAGTAAGAAAAATGTAAGGAAGACACCAAAACCACCTTTTACATCTTTAATAATAACTTTAAAGTACATTTATCACCTCTGTGACCATGTCAACAAAACTTAAAGTGTAAAAACTTTCTGAAAGTGCAGCTCATGTGCAGATGTTGCATTGTATTCACACTCAAAAAAAAGTCACTTGTAGAAACACAAGTAAGTAACATGACTTGGTAAAGAAAGGGCATTTTAGAGAGGCTGAATCTCTCAGGAGTAAAGACGGCATGTTCAACACTTTGTGAGAGACTGCGTGAACAAATCAACTATTTAAGAAGATTCAAATTTAGTTTTTTTTTTCAGTCATCTAAATTCAGAGAATCTGGAGAAATCTCTAGAAAAACGAACAAGGCGAATAACTGATGGGCCCTCTGGCAGCACCGCATTAAAAACAGACATGACTCTGCAGTGGAAGTCGCCGCATGGGTTCAAAAACCACTGCCTGCAAACACAGCACTCTTTTTAGTAAAACATTGGCTTTCAGTCATTTCCAGGCCATGAATTTCTGTTTTTATCAACACTTTACGCAGCATGAAATTGAGGTTGTAGACTTATTTGTGCTTTTCCCTCGTAAATCAGAAATGTTCAGCCCGTCGGTTAGCGTACATCTTTGATTAATAAAGGTCTGTTTTTGTTTTCAGGGACAGATGCGGAGGAACCAGTCCAGTAAGTATTTTCCCTCCCTGACCTCTCTCTATCTGTGTGCTCTATATGCCTGTATGAAGAAGGGGGGGGTCAACCGTACAGCTTCTCAGCTCCATTTTTCTTGGCACGAGTTGTTTTTAAAGAGGTTGTCTTTAAAGAGGGAAAATCCAGAGAGCTTGGCCAAAACCAACACGTCCCCGAGAAAAAGTAAATAACCGTTCTCCTCTGTAAATGTGAGCTCGAAGGATATTTCCCTCCTGTGGTACAAATAAGATAAATTTCTGAATTAGCTGTTTATGTTTGGACATGTCAGAAATGATCTTTTCCATCTGAAAACTTGCACTTTGTTTAAAAAAACAAAAAAAAAGGATGTTTTGTTTGTGTTTGTTGTGTCTCCAAGAAACGCCTAAAAAAAGAGCATTTTGATGGAGTGTATCATCCTCAGAACAGTCTGTGAAATCTATTAATATTCAACATCTTTGGAGGTTCTGAATACATAACAGACACAGAAAGGTTTGGTTCTGATCTAGTAGTTTGCTTCAGTCTGCAGCTGTGAAACAGGCACTGAAAGCTGTTAAATACTTATTAGGACAAATGGACCTGATCGATGAAAGGCTGTTTAAGTGTTTGTTTTTTTCCTCTGACAGGCTCAGTTTGATTTTAAGTGTTTAAAGAAGAGTGATCTGTGCAGCGTGGTCCATGCACATCATCTTTTTTTAAATACATAAGACTAAAAACTCTAAAGTATCACATCACAGCTCTCACAAGAGTCTCTTAAACCTTCGACACACACATGGCAAAGCATGCAAAAATAAAACATCCATGCAAATCCACTAATAACACATCATAGTGTGGAATAATGGCATTTTGGACACGTTAGCAAATGAGGAAGTTATTGATTGTTTTCAAGAAACCTTTCCCACAAATGATCACCATATAAAAATTATCTTTTGTCTGGACTTTTATAATTTGTTTAATCCTGTAGATAACCCTCTTTACCTGGTTTTCAGTTCAGTTTTTTGTAAAGTTCAGGAGGTTTAAATCCCACTAAACTCTAAACCACGAGGAAGCTGTAGACCAGCATCTCCCACACGCTGAGAAGTAGAACAATCATTTTTATTTTAATAGAATTTAATGGCTTTCAACAGACTAATGAACAACTTTACTATTGTTATTATTATCATTAAAGGGATCCTCTACAAAATACTGGTATTTGAATAACAATCAGGTCCTGCTCGGGCAAAAACAAGACACTTCCAGCCGACTTCATCAGTCATTCTTTAAAAAAAAAAAAAAGGATATACAGAATTAGACGATTTTGTTTCTGTGTTTTAGTAAATAAGACAGATTTGTTCCATTGTTAACTCCGAAACACGAACACCAAGTGGTTTAAATGTCAGAAACGAACGAGAGCAGGAGAAGAAATTCCATTAAATCATGACTGGTGTGTTTTTTTTTTTTTTTTTACAATAGAGGTCAAGGGTCACATTGATGAAGAACAAAACAGAATAATTACAAGTCAAGAATAAAATCAGATTTTTGACTCTCAAAAAAAGATATTTGAAGCTGATGTTTTACCAAAATTAAGTTGTTATTTTACTGGACTTAAAGTTGAAAGAGGAATGAAGGTATATTTATTATTGGTTACAGTCTGTGAGTCCTAGGCCTTTTTTTTTTTTCAATTTCAATTTTTCAATTTAAACATCACTCTATTTGAATAAAATAACTGCTTTATTTGTGTAAATTTATGTTAAACTCTGATTTTATTCATTAACTGATAAGATTTTATCCTCATTATCTTATTATAAGAGCTGGCTGCTCCTCTGATGTTCCCTCTGTATGACATATAAGCTTCCATTGTCCAAAATTATAACTTAATTTTAAACAAATTTACTCACTGTAATTGAAATCTCAAACAAATTTTGCCTTGATACTCCTGTACATCTGGGAGGCCAAAGTTTTTGTTTTTTAATTGTATTTTCAAAGTTGCCTACAAGCATTGCTCTGCAGAAATCACAGCCTGTTCTCTGCTGCGAAATGAAGCAATCTACCGCAGCAATTATAAAACATTTTGCTGAGCCGAGTTTTCATTTAGACTCAAAAAATGTAGGAAAACAAATTCAAAGTTTTAAAGAAACAGAATTCTTCTTAATCAGAATCAGATTTATGACCAAAAAGGTCCACAAAGAATTTAGTGTTTTTGGTGCAAAAGGACTTTAAACGATGATGAATAAAGTAAATTAAACAAAAAATAAATGATAAATTAGGAGGATGCATCAAACATGTAATACAGAGCTGCAGAGTTATGCAGTAAAGTCCAAAAAGAGAATGAAATATTGACTCATCATGCGAAGTCTGGGATGTTTTCTATGAATTTCTTCTTGTGTGTGTCTGATGTAACGTGTCTCTGAATGGTTTGAATGCTCCCCTCCTGCAGCGTGTAGAGCTCAGATCATTTATTTACACACTCACTGATAGATGTATACTCTACATACGCTCAGGGGTCAAGACAGTACCTACATTAAGCTCTAAGGCTAAGGGTCCCGGTGAGTATGTTTTCCCTCCAGCAGTTAGCCTGTAACCCCGCCTCCTCCTTCACCCCTCCTCCTCCTCCTCTTCCCTCTCCAAATATCTGCCACAGCTCTCATCTCTGTCCCCTTATCGGAGCCTTTCACACGGCCGCTGCAGCCAGCTGACACCAGCTAACACCACTGACACTGTGTCCTCTCACTGCAGTTTATTTTTCCAGAGTTTACAAAGATTAACGGTTTCATTTGGGGCTATTTTTTTTGTCTCTCTGGTGCTTACGTGCTGCTTTAGGTTGCTTATCTGGTTCTTTGTAATGTTTGGTAACACTTTAGAAAGGGGAAAACAATGCCTTATTTCATTCTCAGTTGCACAATCACTGTATCCCCTGTTGTGAAGTGTTACCATCACATTAAAAACACATTCAAAGTGAACTTTTTTTTGCAGGATTTGGGTCTGATATCAAGTTTTTTTTCACTGTGTGAGGTAGAAAAAGGAAAATATTGAATCCAGCCCAAATCTTACTGCAAATATACTTCTGTGATTTCTCATGGCAGACGGTTGTTCTCACTTGTGTGAGTCCAAACCTCAGTTTATATTCCTGGTCTAAGGTGTGATGAAGATTGAACATGACTTTTGGAGAATGAATTTGAATACGGGCCCATGAAAACTCTTGTGTTGGGTTTTTGTTTCATTTCTCGGTTGGTGTGAAAGTGTTTTAGCTGTCATCACTCCGTGGAAGTCTGCGGGTTTTAATTTTCTGTTTGTTTTTCATTTCGCTGCAGGCGATGAGCTGGCGAAACCCAGAGTGCCAACAACATACGAGTGAGTATGGAAATGTGCACGGCTGTCATCGTTTTAATCACCATTTCATGCTTTTGAAACGCTTTGTTTTCTTATTCTGAAGCGAATCGATGTGCTTTTATCTTGAAATGCAACAAAGTTTGACTTGTCTCTGCTCTCCTCCTGCAGTCTGGCCAACAATGACCTCCTCTCTCTGGATCCCTTTAGTCCAACTCTTGCAGGAAGCTCGAGTCTGTCCGCGTCCTCATCAACAGGTAATCCCTGCAGCTCAGTTTGATCTTGACTCCTGCAGACAAATGAAAATTTTAACGTTCTTTTTGGGCCAAAAACTAGCAGAAAAAGGTAGAGGTGTGATTAGATCTCGTGTCATGAAATCTTGTCCTGCTTAAGCATGACAATGGTCCACATCTAGCTGATAAGCAGCCAGAAATGCCCCTGTTATGTTTGAATCTAATGATGCATAGATCTATGTTCATGTCTTATACTACAATGGCTTGTTCATTATCAGGAAGTATAACTGAAGTCACAACATGATGACTAGTAATCATACTTTGAAATTGACCTGCATTATTAAGCATTGAGTGACGTGTTTCATTTAAAGACTATTTGAACAGTCAAATACTTCAGAATAGAAGTTTTCTCATAAATATCATATCAAAAATTTGTCTCGTCTCACCTCATGACCCCAGACTTTGGAATAGTTTTGTATCACATCTTATCTACAGTTATCGTATCATGTCATATGATATCGAAGCATACGTTCTTGATGAGCCTTGACCCATCTCATCTTCTCAAATCTGTGTATCATATTATATCATATCGTACCGTATCGTATTATGTGTTATCTAATGGTATCAGTATGGTATCTTCTTATCTTGTAATGTTTTGTCCCATCTCATCACCCTAAACTTGTGCATCATATCCCATAATATTGTATCGTATCATATCATTTTGCATCATAGCATAATGTAGCGTATCATATCATATCGTGTCGTATCTTATATCGTATGGTATCAAATCAAATTGAACCATATTCTGTGGTATCGTATTGTAACCTCTTGTCTTATCTCATCAATTTGTGTATCGTATCCTGCAATATTGGGTTATGTCATGTCATATCGTATCAAATAGTATCAAATCTCGTCTTGTCCCATCACATCACTATAAGTTTGTGTATCCTGTCTCATGATAGTATATTGTGTGGTACGATATTTTGTCATAGCATAGTTTAGCGTATCATATGGTATTGTGTCATGGTATCGAATCAAATTGAACCGTTTTCTATCGTATTGTATCGTATTGTAAAATATTGGGTTGTGTCATGTCGTGTCATATCGTATTGTATCTTCTCATCTTGACCCATCTCATCACCTTATCCTATCCTATCATATTGCATTGCATCGTATCGTATCATGTTTTATCCAGGGGTGTCAGATAGTATTGTATCTTCTTGTCTTGTCCCGTCACATCACTATAAATTTGTGTTTCCTACCTACCTAGCATATTTTAGCGTTTCATATCATATTGTCTTGTATCTCATATTGTATGGTAGTGAATCAAATTGAACCGTACTCTGTATCGTATCGTATCATAACAACACGTGTATCGTAAAACATCGGGTTGTGTTGTATCGTATCATAACATTACGTGTTGTGTCGTATCGTATCTTTTTTTATCTTCTTGTCTTATCCGGTCTCATCAACCCAAACTGTGTATCATACTGCTAGTACTGCGGCACACTGCATCGCATTGCGTCCTATCATAACGTATCAAAGCGTTTTGTATAGTATTGTATTGAATTGAGTGTATCATCAGACCTCTACTGTCAGTTTACTTATCTCTTACTAGACTGAACCTCCCAGCTTAAATTTTTGGGACTACAGGTTTTAATTTTTGGTCTGGGGTTGCTTTCTTCTAGTTTTCTAGTTTGTCTTTGCTTTATTAGATCTTTTCATTCATAAATATTTGCACCGTTTTATTTCACATTCAAGCCCTAAACATTTTCTTTGGGCTGATAGATTTTGAAGAAACTACCGTCACAAACCGTCGGTTTCTCTTTGTGTCTCGGTGTTTTAAAACACACCGCTCAACGGGTGTGATTCTCATGGCTTTAGTTCTCGACACCAGTGTTTAAACAGAGTGACATTAGCGCTGACCCATTGCCTAGGTTAAGCGTAATCCACAGTTAATTGGCACCTAGTTGAGGTCAGCGGGTCGGCTATAAAGCCCACTGGCACGTATGTTGTCAAACAGTGTCTCGTTACTGTCAAAGGTCTCGGCTTAGAAGTCAAAAGAGCATCGCACGGTGCCCTGATTAGGATAGGTGGAGGGATTTAAGGGCCGGCTTAGAGCCTGTTAAATCTCTCTGTGTACAGTGAGGCGGCTTTAGCAGCTCCTAACACACACACATGACACATTCAACAAGTCAAGTGTCTGAGTTTGAAAAAGATTACACCTGCAGTGAAGGAAACAGAGGAGTTTGAGTTATCCATGTTGTGTTATATATTTTATTTATTTTCTGTTCACTGAATTTCATTTTGTTTTAACGACGCCTTCTGAGTTTATTTGTGTATTTATTTTGATTTTGCACATTTCTCGTTAGACCTTGCCTCTGTCTTCCTTTCAATCCCTTCATCTCCATCTTTACTGATGGATGACGTCTTTCTTCCAGAGGCTTCAGGTAAAATGTGTGAAACCCAGAGTTAATGTGACTTTGCCTTAAAGGAAAACTTATGACCCTAACTAGAAATGTTCATCCAGAGTTTTCTGCATGTTTGTTTATGTTTGAATTTTAATGTATAACTCCTTCAAATGCATGTGAACATATTTATGTCAGAGCGACCTGTCTGTAAATGGTAATATTCTTCAACAGGGTTATTTCTCTGCCCACTTAATACTGAGAAGGATTGGTGCATGTATGGTCATTATGCATGGGTATTTATGTAAAAACAAGACATTAAATCAGAGTTAAATTAGTATTTGTACTTCCTTATCAACTAGAGAAGCAAACCTGACCTTCTTTGTAAAGACTAAAGGCACAGTTAGGTGAGGATTACAAGACTGAACACTTGTGAGTTATAACTGCAGCCATCACTCAGAAATTAAACTTTCTCATGTTTCTGAGACAGTTATCTTGTGATGGTTGATTTTCTAACTGATGAGCAGGGATTTTTCTGTGGTCATGTGACTTAAAGCCTGATCAGTTCAAACTGAATACGTGGTATTTGTAATGTTAATGGCGTCTGTCGATCACACCACTCCTCCAGCTGAGACGGCGCTCCAACCCGAGCGCTCTCCCCCCCTAGCAGAGAGCCAACAGTCCAAAGATGTCTCCTCTTTCTCCTCACCGGCATCCTCTCCCTGGGACTCACCTGAAAACCCTTTCCAAGCACTCAAGCCCGCACCAGCAAGGGCGCAGAGCGCCCCCATCACCCTGCCTACCGAGCCAATCGACCCCATCAAAAACCAGGTGGCTTCCAGCCCTCCAAAGAGCGTGGACACCTTCTCCTCTGTGTCCTGGTCCCAGAGCCAGTGGATCGCCTTCAGTGATAATCTTGCTCCACCTCGCCGTCAGGGCTCGGGGCCGACAGTGAAGGAGATCCAAAGGCCGCAGTCTGGGTTCGGCAGGTCGAGTCGCTTCCTCTCGGATGAGTCTGCTGAGGCGTACTGCAGAGCTGGAGGCAGCAGAGAGGACGCCACCCTGGGTTTCTCAGATGTCTTCTCAGGGATCACAGATAGGGCGATGGCTGCAGCTACATCAGGCAAAACATTCAATGGTAACATTATTAGAGACTGTGCTGTATGCCTGAGGTTTGGAGCTTTACTTTGACTTTTTATTTGATCATAAATTTATGTTCTTTTAAGGTGCATTTGTTTTGTTTCTAAAGCTTGACTGTATTTTGTTGTTTTTGATTCTTTGTGGTTTTTGGTTTTACTTACTGCCTGGTTTGCAACGTTTGTTTTTGAGTTTCGTGTTATTTGGTTTGAAATGTGTTTGAAATATTTCAATTTTTTACTTTTATGTCTGACAAAAGTTTTCTTTTATTTGTTTTCCTTTATAAAAGTTGTAAAAATGCATGATTGTTTCGTGCATTAACTTGAAAGAAGTGCTCTTGTGACTAGTAAATACTTTATTTTGCACCAAAGCCCGATATGGGATTTTTTGAAGGCCGATATTTATGACTCACCTGATTTGCTATCACTGTTTTTGTCTCTACGGAGAGCCAATATGAGCGGATTACCGATAATCATGTGATCCCCATGGCCCAAACCGAGCAGAAATCGGCCTGTTAATATCGGCCTACAAAT
Organism: Xyrichtys novacula; assembly: GCA_962446985.1. NCBI lineage: Eukaryota > Metazoa > Chordata > Actinopteri > Labriformes > Labridae > Xyrichtys > Xyrichtys novacula. Next base: position 10,549,753 of record OY660876.1, on the reverse strand, counting down.
AGATCTGTCAGGCTTTAGTTCAAACCTGATTCCAGTGCTGCTTATCTGTCACAAACCAGTAAAACTTCACTGTTTTTCTTCATGTAGTACCAGCGCCAAACCGGCCCACAACCCCGCTGACAGCTGGCGCCCTGGTGCCTCCACCCCGACCGTCCTCCAGGCCCAAACTGTCCACCGGGAAACTCACAGGAATCAATGAAATTGTGAGAGAAACACCATCTTTGTTGTGTTTTACTGTTGAAATCAAGTTTTCTAATCTTTCACAGAATCTTACCTGTTTGATTGTCCTTCCTTCTATCAGGTACGGCCATTTAGCCCTCCTAAAACCTCCAACGCCAGCCCTCCTCCGTCAGCACCACTCGCCAGAGCAGAGAGCTCCTCCTCCTTGTCCTCGAACGCCTCGCTCAGCGCTGCCAACACCCCCACCGTCGGTGAGCATCCGCTTCCTCTTTCTACCTCCCTTTTCTTGGACTGTATTTTCTCCTTTTCTCCCACTGCTCACTGACCCTTTTCTGTGCAAAACAACCTTCTGTTTTCCTCTGCTTCCTTCCCTCCTTTCCTCACCTCCTCTCCTCACAGGAGCCGAGCACACCTCTGCTCTCCCCCTCTCCTCCCCAGAGCCAGAGCTGCTCTCCCTCTCTCCTTTTTTCCTCCTAAGCCAAAGTGAGTCTTCCTCTCCGAGCTCTTACTTCCCTAAAAGACGATCCTTTCCATCATCGTGTCTCATCTTCATCCATTTCACTGATTTTAGGAGCGTCATCATTAGCGCCTGTTAGCTCTTTGCTCATCATCTCAGCCTGCAAACATCACACATTTATGTCACTGTCAGCATCGTCTCTCCTCACATTCTCTGGGTTTGTTTATCTCTCTCTTTTTTTCCTTCTTTACACCTTTAATTCGGTGTAAAGAGGATGATGTGTTCATAGCCAAGCTGCCAACCTTTGAGAAGCGAAGTGAAACACCAGCAGGTATGATAAAAGTTCACGAGAGAGATATCCTCTGAATTTAACAAAAACTAACCAACATCCGTGTCCCGGAGGAAGCTGGATGGATAACAGGATTTCTTAATTAGCTGTGATTGCATTTTTGAGTCTTGTATGCCGCTCATAATCACCTTTTTCTCACATGTTGTTTTATGTCAACAGCATCCACTTCTAACATTGTAAAGATGTCATGATGTAATGATCAAGTTTTGACCTTTTTTCTAACTTTTGAAGGTTTTAAAGTCGGGATGTAACGATACCTGGAACATACAATAGGACAAAATACAAAATAACACTGTACAGGACATGATACAGTACAGTAGGATACAATATGATACAGTTCAACATGATACATTAGGATACAATACATATATAATAAAGTTTAATATGATACATGAGGATACAATATGATATGATACAGTTCAATATGATGCAATAATATAGTTGTATTTGATTTGGTACAATACGAAACAGTGTAACATAATATAATAGAATATTATACAATAAGCTACAGTTCTATACAAAACAATTTGGTATGATATAATATGGTACTATATCATCTGATATTATGTAATGTACGATTGATAGTGAAAATATCGAGAGCAGTCTGGCTGCAGACCTCCACTGAACGGACCAGAAGTTGTTAAAAGCCTTTCAAAACAAAAGCAAATTTACAAGGAGTACCTTTGTTTTTTTTTTATTTTAGAGGTTGATTGAAGCCTTTTAAATTAAAAGCGATTACTCTGGAAAGTACTTTTTTTGTTTGTTTGTTTTGTTTTTTTGTCTCGTGAATATATATATTTTTTTCTTTGGGTTTTATTTTATATATTTTATGTTTGCCTTTTTTTAACCAGTAGGTCAGTTTGTTTCAGGTTCAAATAAATAAATGAATGCGCTTTTATTTTGAAATGATGTAAAAAGGTACTTCTGCTGCATCCTGTAGTTATGAGTAAATGAAATAGCTAAAATATTAAAAAACATTAAAAAGTATTTAAATAATAACTAGTCGAAAAAAATGGTCATCAGCTTGTAAAATCAAAAGCAGATGTAATCTCCAAGGTGGCCCTAACCACACTGAATGGAGGCCATAAAGCCCAGAAATAAATCTGTTTTTTTTTTTAAAAAGGAAGAAAAACACTAACTATACTCAGCTGTTGTACCTCAGTGGTCGACCAGCTATCGTCTATGTATGGGAAACACTGTCGGCGCATCTTACACTGCATAAACTTCACCTGCTGCTGCTCCATCTCTGTTCAGTTTAAGTCATTAAAGACGAACGAGAGCAGTCAAAACGATTACACATCAAAATTCTGCATTATTTTAGAGCCTCTATTTAAATAACGCCCTCTGCTGTTCGTCTAGGACACAGTAGTTTATGTTTATTTTGCTGATTTTAGTAGTTTGTACACAGATTTTCATGAGGTACCGTTACATCCATATTTAACCGCTATAAACTGAGAAGTTACAAATGTTTGAAAGTAATTTGTCGTAATTTGTCCTTTTTGCACAAATAACCGACTGTACTGACTTGTAATGCATTAATGACTGACTGAAATGCAATAATACAAATATTCTGGATAATGTTCTGCATCTTTGCATGATCCGAGTCTCAAATCCAGATGCCAGATTTGAAATGTCTGACCTGCACCTGTCTCTCAGACCTCAAATCTTTCTCTCTCTCATTCTCAGGGACGTCTCGCGGTCCCAGCCCTGTGACCCTGGCATCCCAAGATGCTTTGCCCATTGCCGTGGCCTTCACAGAATCGGTTAATGCTTACTTCAAAGGAGCTGATCCCACTAAGTGAGTCTCACATGACCTCTTGCTGCTCAAAGGCCCGGACTCAGACCTGCACGCATACGCATTTTTGTCCATATTTGACCTTAAAGCATAAGAGTACATGGATCTGCACCCCATGGTCCTCCGCTCAGTGTGCATCCTGCCAAACGCAGCAGCAGAGGGCTTCTGAGTGGAGTGTTACCGCCTCTCGCTCTGCATGTGTGGAATGTTTTGCGTTAGTCTGACACCATTCTTTCAGAGTGGATAACCTCCATGAGGCCGATTATAGTCTGGGGCAGAGAAAACATACAGCCTTTTATTGGTTAACTGCTGCTAAATTGCTGCTGTGCAAAAGGCTTATTTTCGCAGGGATTAGCAAATGGAACATTTCAGAAGCAATGCAGCGGAGACACGGTGCGAGGTGGAGACCTGCTGTTGGCCACCGCTGCTGAGTCCCACCACAAGAGAAGGAAGACTCCCCCTAAATCCAGAAAGCTTTCAAATACAGGATTTATATGAGAGCGTAGAAACGCATAGACATAGATGAGGAAAAGAAGATGAAGACGAGTTAAATCTTGGATGGTGTGGGCGAATATCTTCTCCAAAACCAATATCAGAGTGTAGACGACAGATGCTGGTCCACAGTTCAGGAGATGATGTGGATGCCTTGTCCAAACCTAAACAACTTCTTTAAAAATATGCGGTCCTTCTGCAACCTGCAAACACAGTGGATAAGGAAGAAACACATAGGCGTAGAAGGCAGCCTATTTTTTCTCATTACAGGAGCTTCTGCTTGCTGTTTACAACTGGCGCCACCATCTTAAAATGTCAACTCGGGGGTTATGTGGATTGTTTAGACTTTTTGAATACGCTAACTTCGACGTCACTTAACTCTTTCATTTTGTTTAAACTTAACAGGAAGTTGACTTTAATGTTAAAAACTGTTGAATAACAGACGGAAAGATTTAATCCAAACACATTATAAAAAAAAATACAAAGATGACCTCAAATCTAAAAGCTGTCTGCTCATGCTCAAGTTGTCTGAGATCCATCTTACCCTGTAAGAGCAGGTTTTAGATCCTCCTCTGAATGAGGGGTACTTGGAGTCTTTATAGCGATCAAGATCATTTTGTTCTGCAAGAATAATCTCTTTAAGCTTTTTAAGGTGTGATTCACGCTCAGCTACTTGCTTTTACAGTTGAGTAATTCATAACTGGCATATCGATTAGCTTTTATCAATCATAAAAGTAACTGAATGGAGTTAAACAGACACAGTTTGAGAGGCAAGGTTAGAATTCAAAGTCCTGAATTGAAAGAGAGTTGAAGGATATGATCTTTAGAGTTTGTTGGAGTGTATTTCATGAGTTACTGAGTCTAGTACCAGCTTGAGGGACTATTTGAATGAGCCAATCAGAGAATAGTCATCTGAGATCCATGATTCTACTCCAACAAGTTTGTAAAGTGAGGGGGGATGTCAAGTCTCTTCTCAGGAGACTGTCAACAAATGAACAGTTTTGTTAATTGTCTTTTTTTTTTCCACAGATGCATCGTGAAGATCACAGGAGACATGACGCTGTCCTTCCCCATGGGCATCATCAAGGTGTTCACCACCAACCCCTCCCCCGCCGTGCTCACCTTCAAACTGAAGAACACCAGCAGGTTGGAGCAGATCCTCCCCAACCAGCAGCTACTGTTCAGGTGAGTCATCTCAAAGACATCACCACGAAAAAACACAGTCATGAAAGTGAAAGCCTGCGCCTCTGCTGATGAGCAGATTCGATGTCGGAGTCGTGGTTTGGACTGGGAGACTTGAGGAAGTGTCGCCTGCGTCAGTGAGAGGAAATTCAATTAGTAATCTGATATAAAGCTATCATTACGCTGTCAGGGAACTATTTTCCACCAGCCGGCTTCTCAGCAGCCCGTGTCTCTTCTTCTGAAATACTTCACGCCCACAGCCGACTTCATAAAACAGCTGCTTCATTTAAAATACATGCATCCCTCTCACCTCTTCAGTCTCAGTCAGAGGGCTTTAAAACAGATTCTACCTCACATGCAGTCACAGAGTCAGTATCCCATGACGTGCAGGAGGCTGCCTTTAGAAATTCGGCCTTGATGACCCCATCTTAATTTTTCAGTCCAGTATCTGCACTTTTTGATGTAGAAGGATGCACGAAAAACAAACTGTTTACCTGTCTCTCTTTCTTATTTATTGACAAAAATCTCTGTAACTGTTAATGCGGCTTCAGTTCTTCACTTTAAGTATTCAGATTTATGTTTGATTTTAAAACTCATTAAATTAAAGGTGGGTTAGGCAGGAATGTGTTAAAGAAGCATCTTTTTTTGTGGTGTATTTACAAAAAAATTTTTCAAATCAGTCAATACCTATTAGTTATTGATTACATTTGGGAATATAATGATATCGTATGATATCCTATATTAAAGGTGAATTACACCATTTATAAAGACTGCTATAGTATTAAAACATTCAGCAAGTGTGTAAGATTTAATGTTGGATGTCTTGCTGAAAAAAAATGAAGGCTAACATATGAGATTAGTGGAGCTAAACTGCTAAGATAAAAAAAAAAAATTATCAAAAGCTTCCCCTTTCAGATAAGCCGGGTAAATAAACGCCTTCTTTTTGATAAATGAAGATCTCTGGAGAAGAATTTCTGATAGAAACAAAGATCTGAGATTCTCCTCCATCTGTCCTCTTTGGGTCTCAGATTCACTGTAAAAAGTAAGTTTGGCGACTGCAGAGCTGAATTTAATGGATCTAAACTTGGTTTAAATTAGATTATTATGAAGTAAAAATGCAGGATTTGTCAGGTCTGCCTTTAAGAAGAGAAGAAAACAACTCCTCCTCTGCTGAGTGAAGGTTTTATCAGTCATTTATGATTTATACCAAAGTGTGAAGACACTCGATTAACTCAGTTTGTTTTCATTTTACTGTACAGTACAATTGAACAATACTGACCTAAATCTGTGTCTAATTTTGCCTTGGAGCTTTTCCTAAAATATTTACAGTAAAATTACATCCTGCTCTTTTTTTTCAACATGTAATTATCCAGTCCCTCTTGGTTACCCAAATACTACAACACATGTCCTACTGAATTAGAGACAATGTCTAAATTGATGCAAAACAAGGTCACGTCTTCAAATTAACTAGTTTCACACACATTTATAAAAAAGGAGACAGAATAAAGAGTCTGATTGAGTCCTCGTATGTGTAACCTGTTGTTTTTTTTTATTTCCAGTGATCCCTCCCAAAGCGACTCAAATTCCAAGGACTTCTGGTTCAACATGCAAGCACTGACGTCCTACCTCAGAAAAGCCTCCGAACAGAATCCCTCAGCTTCGTACTACAACGTGGACATCCTCAAATACCAGGTCAGTCAGCCCACGGCCAGCCAGGAAATTTCAAGCTTCTTGAATCCCGTTTGAATTTGTTCGTCTCAGAGTTTCCTTCAAATACAAAACTGTGGTTCTTCAAAATCAATGCTGCTTTTTTTTCAGTTTTCTCATTCGCTCTCTGTCCCCCCTGAGTTCAGGTGCTCTCCGATGGGATCCACTCAACTCCTCTCAACCTTGCCGTTTACTGGAAGTGCACACCGAGCACGTCGGACCTGCGGGTGGATTACCGATACAACCCAGATTCCATGGCGACCCCGGGTCCACTCACCAACGTCCAGATCTTAGTGCCTGTCGACGGAGGAGTCACCAGCATGCAGTCTCTGCCCAACTCGCTCTGGTAGGACGTGCCTCTTATTATACCAGCATGAAAACATGAAAACACCACAGTGGGTTAAAAGTTTTCTTTCTTGTTTTAGGAACGCGGAGCAGAACAAGTGTCTGTGGAAGCTGACTGACATCTCAGAGAAGTCCGAAAATGACGGTAGATCTTTTATCCATCTTTATGTCTGATTTTGGCTGCAAATGAAGGAAAAGAAAATAATGAATGGCTACTTTCATTATGGAAATATATATCTTGAATTACACACGCATACAGCTTTAGTTTAAACTTCTCGTAGAAAACTTTTTCAGTAAAGATGAGATCGCTGAGTTCATTTCTGTTTTGGACCCCAGGCGCTGGTTCTCTAAGGGCCAAATTTGAGTTGTCGAACGGCCCGTCGAACCCCTCCACCCTGGCGGTGCAGTTTATGAACGACGGGAGCACTCTGTCAGGAGTGGACATGGAGCTGCAGGGGGCAGGATACAGACTTTCACTCAACAAGAAGAGGTTTGCAACAGGTACGCAACCCCCTCTGTATCACTGATATACTGCTGATGGCGCTCGATGTAAGAAAAAACCAAACTCTCATTTTTCAGTCAGAGAAATTTCAGCTCATTTCAGTCAGTAGAATAAAAGAAGGCTGATTGTTTAGTCGTGATGATAAGACAGTGACAATAACTGAGGGGTCAAAGTCATGATTTTGGGCTAAAAGTCAATTTTACAAACACAAAGAAAAAGAGTTTTGAGATGAAAAAAGTTTGAAGATAAAAAAAGTCAAAATTATGAGGTAAAAAGTAAAAAAAAATTAATAGATGGTCATATTAATTTGGCACTAAGACAAACTTTAAGATACAAAGACATTGTTTTAATTGATTATCTAATAAATATATTGTCTCATAATTTGACATAGTTTTAAATTCTTCCTCCGTGGGTTTTGATTTGTAGTCTCGTAATTTTAACGTTTATCACTTAACATCTTTGAATCTCATAATTTTTAAGTTTTGTCTTATAATTGTGACTTTTTTTTCTCATCATTTTGGCTGTATGTCATAATTTTTACTTTTAGTTTTGCAATTTTGACTTTTTGTCTCATAATTTTGAGGTAAACAGTCCAGGTTTAAAAATAAAAAGTCAAAACTATGAGGTAAAAAGTAAAAAATACTAGAAAGTTGGTCATATTTATGAGGCACTAAGAAAAACTTTTGAGACACAATGACATAGTAATGATTGATTAACTGATAAATTTATTTTTAGTCTCATAATTTTGATTTTATGTCATGTAACAACTTATTTTCTCATAATTTTGGCCGTATGTCATAATCTTTACTTTTATTTTTGTAGTTTTGACTTTTTGTCTCATTATTTTGACTTTTTTTTCCCTTTAATTATAACATTTACCTCATGATATTGACTTAACATTTGGGATTTTTCTGCATTGAGGCTTTGTGTCTTTTTTTGTCTTTCTGCTGAAAATGTTTCTTCTATAAAAACTCAGTTTAAGGGAGAACAAAAGGTTTCCTCTTACAGGCATTATACAGCTACTACAATTGATATAGTGAATATAGTGAACTCAGTTGTACAGATTTTTCAGATATGACTTTGAAAAAGTTCTGTTTTCTAAAGTTAAGAATTTAGATTAAGAATTTTCCTCCATTTTAGTACATTTTCAACCAAACATCAAGCTTGACTGTGATATTTTTATGCTGCAGACTGAGTTCAGTTCATTTTTGACTCTGACTGACTCTGCTGATCTACCATGTGACAATATAGCTTTAAAAACCAACTCAAGCATTGTTGGTTTTAAGAAATTAATTCATAAATTCACAGAATAAGCAAACTTAGATGTATCTGGTAATAGTACATGTTGATTGGCAGATCGTTAAAGCTCTAATAACCCCGTCTGCACTCTTTTTCCTCCCTCTTGCAGGACGTTACATGGCAGATTGCTAAGGTGACTCATCACTCTGGTTCTCTACAAAAAAGAAAAAAATAATCTTGCTTGACACAAAAGTTGTCATTTTTTCAAGGCTTCCCAAACCTCTGGATCGATCCGAGCGCATTTGTGCTTCTGGCCCGGAAAAGCAAGAGTCTCACTACAATAAAACAGCACTGAGTATTGAACACTGTTAAAGAAAGAAAACGAAAGAAAAACTTACGATGAGCTTTCAGGAAATGTGTAGATATGAAGTCTAATGATGCTTTCTGATCAATTCACTTTTGTATAGTCCGAAACGATTTATGGATTAGATATAAATCTATATTGTATTTGAAATCATAAAAAAAAAAGAAAAAAGTGCACTAACAATCTTTTAAATGCTCCTTTTCCTCTTTCCACTCATCTTTCAAGAGCCTGTAGGGAATCGGAAACAGAATTGAAAGAGAGATCTGTAAATATTAACGCTGAATATTCTGCTCGACCAGCTCAGTTTCGGCTCAAATCAGTTTTGTTTACTGGTTTTTCCTCTTCTCCTCCTCCTCCTCCTCCTTCCCCTCCTCACGATTTGTCTTTTCTGATCATGTGCAATGAAGCGATGAAGGTAGAATCTGTCTTAAAACGTACTCACACACACTCACATGGCACAAGCTCGACCTTTAAAACAACATTGAAGTGCTTTCAAACAAATGCAAAAAAAAAGAAAAAAGTGACCTCAGTGCCTCGTCTTATACTGTGGTTCAATGAGCAACGAAAGTGCGTCAAGGTTTTACCCACATGTGGGTTTTCAAGATTTAAGCTGCGTCTCTCTCTGTGGTCAAATTCATGGAGTTTTCTACAAACACTCGCCCCTCAGGAGGTCTGAGACTTTTCCTTGTAAATCCCCCTCTCAGTCATCTTGTATTTTTTACATTTTGAAGCCCTCTTCATTGGAAATTAGCGATCTTGACTGTAAAAACATTGTGTCAAATGTTAGATGCTTTAAAAGAAAAAAAAAAGTCAAGGGACGTCACACAAAGTTCAGCCTTTTTTAACAAAGACTGGCAGTGTTTTTTTTTAATCACACATTCGTGCCCTGATGACAGAAAACTGTGCCTGAATCAAACTTTCTTTTTGTACTCTGCAGCACAGGAAAAAAGAAAAGCACCTACAATGTGCCAGTCGTGTTTTCTACTGTTGTTTGGATGATGAAGGGAAAAATGTTTTTACTACCCAGCTGTCTTCCAGAAATGAACGAATCATTTTTGCCTTCTGTAATTGATCGTTGATTCTTTTTTTTCATGTTTTCATACTCAGAGCTCATCGATAGACCTCATCCTCACACACCGTAGCACAATAAGGGCCAAATTAATGATTGAAATGCCTTAACACAACTGCTCCATACTGATACTAATCTGGGGCTCTTCACTGTGGTACAGCACTGCCTTGAGATCTCTCACCTGTCCTGCCTCTGACCAAGTGCATGCTGGGATTTGAGTCTTGAACCTCTAAGCAGCAAAGTAAAAAAGGATGGGCGGTTCATAGACTGGACTTAGAAGTGGACTTAGACTCATAGTGTTAAAATTCACAGGGTGGGCATTCACGTCAAATCCTCTTTCTGGCTAAACCCACAAGATCTGGATCGGAGCCATCGGAGGAGAAGTGCTTGCGAGTTTACCTATATTTTTTGTGAGACTGGATGAGATCTTATGTGCTATCACGTGTTTCCCCGGGAGTCATAGAATGAGATAAGCCGATCAGTGTATATAAACACCAACATCCCACAACCCTGGCCTCTCCTATGATCAAGTTAAAAACAGTTCAATGTATCGACTTTATTTAATTTTGAAAATTAACCGGATATTTTACTCTAACCGCATACAACTTCTGCTGCTGCTCGTGCTGCACTCAATTGATGCGCCCTGCTCCGGCATCCGGCAAAAATAGAAGCCTTGCGTATCTGATCCGGAGCCGGACGGATCCTGTGGGTTTTGCCCGTTATTGTGTTTTAAGCTGATATATTAAAAGTGTAATTATGCCAAACTGCTACTATTTCGTCCATAGACATTATATACATAGACGCCTCATTATGTGCTGATGCGTAATCCAACGTCGCTGCCAAATTGGATGGGTCTCCTTACGCTCGGCTCACACTAGAGCCAAACAAAGTCAACAGAGAATGAGCAACTATGCCCATATTTTGTGCACCCAACGGTTGCAAAAACCAACGTAGTATTGAAAACAAATCACAAAATAATTTTGGTTATTTTTCATGTATGACAGCATCCTGTATCATAGCTACATCTCTGACGTTTGTAACAAATCAAAACGTGTGAAAATCAGGTAAAAATTCAGGGAGCTATGATATATGTAGTTTGGCATTCCTACCTTTCTCAATAGAAACAAATGCACTGGCGGTGCATGGGTGACCCATCCAAGATGACGGCCGTGCTGATACGTAAGCTCCAATAGGCAGCGTCAGTCTATGAGGCATCTACGTTTATAATGTCTATGATTTCGTCACATTTTTATTGATCAGAAACCAAAAAGACAACATAAAGAAAAGATAAATATTCCTAAGCTAGCTTACATTACTGTTTGATAGCTGACATTGTTGATAATCGTTCATTTACTGCCTAAATGGTTTCCTCAAACTTAAACTGCCAACTCAAAATAAACTGAGTTCACAAATGAATCTGTTAGCTAGCTTTGTTGTGACTGTTCACCTTCAAATACTGATCAAAAAGTCCGTTATTGTAAGTAAATTCTGCTTGATAGCATCTTTGTTAGATGACGCTAGCTCTTCACTCACCTGCCAAATAAAATGTGCCCAAACTGGTTTTAGATTTATCTTGAAGCTCTCTGTTCTGAATGCTAACAACTCTCAGACTTAAAATGAATCATTCTTGCTTTCAAACGACGTAAATTAGCTCTTCCAAACTATGTGTACTAATAGCTAATAAAGATAGCTAATAATAATAATACTAGCTATGTCCACTGCATGTCCAGTCTATGCGATGGATGGATATCAGCCATGCTCAGCTCTCGGTGCTCCATTCTTGCCTTAACTCTGGGAGGCCGCTGTTTTAGAGGTTGTCGTACTTCTTAAAGGAGTATCTTTGTGTCGTGTTCGACTCTTGTCATGACCTCAGCCATGTCCTGGTCCTCATGGTGGTTAACGTGTTGGTTAAAACGGCATATCAGGAGATTAGTTGCCTGGAAGCTTTGGAGTTTCAAACACTGTGCGTCACTCGGCGAACTGAACTCTGAGGTTTTAAAAAAAATAACTCTGGCTGGGCTTGTTATGTGTTATGACCATTTTTTTATGTTTATTATGTTTTATATATCATTTTTGGTGTAAGACTCAAGCCATCATTAAGAATTCAGAGGCAGATAATTTTCCTGGAATAAGTGATCGAAATGTCGCCTCAAGTCTCGTTTGTTAAACTTAAATTTTGTATCCGACTTTGAACTGTAATCAGCCAAATGTTTGAAGCTCATCGAAATCAATGAGTTTTCATGAAATCCTAAAATTGTAGCACCAGATAGTTGCACAGTGAGAAATCAGCATGTCGCTCTGTGTCGCCTCTCAGCTAATTCAATCAGTGGTTTTGGTCAGATGCGTTAAAAATATAGCACAAAAAAAATAAAAAACAACCTGTAATTGTTTTCAGTCGTAGCAAGCTGGTTCTTGCTGTCTCGATAAAATACGAAACTTTGGACATAGACTTCAGAGGGCTCCTTTTTCCACTTTCACATTCTTTCTTACTTTTTATGTTGTATTAAAACAGAGTTTAAAGAGAGCAAAATTGTGTAAATGATTCTCATAAAATGTACATTTTTACCAATATCACAGCCACTTTTTGTCTTTACTTTATGATTTCTCATTGTGCCTGTATTAAATGTGTAATATATGAATATATACAAATATATTAAAATGACTAAGTGTGTTTTGTGTCATTTCTTTGACTACCATTCTCTGACTTAACCCCAGCGCAGGTGAAATCTGCTGTAAACTCAACAAACAACCGAAATGTGGCACTAAAGTCTGTGATGAGATCAAATCCTGTTCAGTAATACAACAGAACAGGTGCTGTCTTCAGAGACATACAGAAGTGTCCTTGGGAAAGACATTTGACCCCTTCTTCCCCTCACCGGCCACGCCCGCTAGTGTGTGAATGGGAATAGTCAAAAACTGATGGATGCTTTGTATAGCAGCCTCTGCCATCAATGAGGGAATGAGGCGCATTTTTGTGCTCGCCGGCAGCTTAGAATGTGCGCTGAAAGCTCGCCGATTCAAACCTGGTCAGCTTTCAGCGCAGGCATAGTGCAGCTGGTCTAGTGGTATTTCAGGAGCTGAGTTGGGGAGGGGGGATACTTACGTCGGGCTGTGCCGCTCACCAAAATACCAAAGTGTGCTTGGGAATGCCTTATCGGCGTGGCGGACCTGACTTACGCCTGTGCCACACCGCCAGGGAGGTATGATAATAGAGCCTGTGATGTTAAAGCGCTTTGAGTGGTTTTAAGACTAGAGAAAGGACTTTGTAAACTAGGGTGACCATACCTCCTCTTTTACTCGGACATGTCCTCTTATTTGAGGGCTGTCCAGATTTGTTCAGGGAAATTTATAAAATCCTTAAAATGTCCGGGGTTTTGTACGGAAGTTTCAAGTTTGTGTCACGTGGACTTACTGAGTTAGAAGCGTGTAAAAGACACTCGATCCGACCTGAAAAATTCTCAAAATTAACTTTGTGTGACTGTGACTTGTCCCCTAAACTTAACCCAAATCCCTGACTTTGCTTTAAATGCTTTGTCTGACAAGGCCAATAGCCAATCATGGTTTAGTTAGGCCATGTGGGCAGCCAATCAGAGCTACCCTTTAGCTCTGCCACGGCTAAAAGCATGTTGAAGCTCATGTTGATTTAAGAGTGTTAATCATGTTCAATTTACAAAGTTTTCTTTCAAACTTGTAAATAATCGATGTTAATAATCAAAAATATGATAAACTTAAGTTTGACCTTGAAATATCAAAACTCTAGGACAGCTCTTTCCCCCTGAGAAATAGACGGCTACTAGACGTCTGTTTTTTTAATGCCTAATTTCAACCATCTAGAATCTGTATATTTTTAGACTGAATTTAGACGTTGCACTTTAACCCATTATTCGACTATTTATCTTAAAAAAAGCAAGTGTGAGTTGCATAACTGATCTCTAAGTACTTAACCAAAATAATTATGATAGCCATTGAGCAATATGCAGTGTAGTATAGATATAGCTCAGATTTAGAGTTGGTCAAAATTTAGACATCTAAAAAACTTTCATTTTTAGACCTGTGTTAGCCTGATTTTAGATCAGTTGTATAGGCAACATTTAGACGTCTATTAGACCTCTTTTTTGACCAAAAATGCTCAGTGGCTTCCTTGCACTGGTATCAGTCATGGTACTTAAAACCTGTCAGAGCTACATGAGTATTTTCTCTGCATCATGAGTATCATTACAAGTTCAGTTAATCAGTGCTCTCCAAAGCACTGCAGCTCCAGCTGAAGTTTTTCCTCACATCAATCTCATGTGGCTAAACAGGAGGTGGAATAAATAAGTTTACTACACTACCTTCAGTGTACAAATCTAAGTGTACTTTTAAAAGACTGAGCAGAAACACAGTATCTGTTCTGTAAAAGGGAAAAAATGACGCCGTTATCATCTGAGCTTGCGTAAATACTTCATCCCTTTAGCGTGGAGACAGATGGCAGCTGAGCTCTGAAGAAATTCCTGCTCGGCAGGAAGGTTTTAACGTTTCAATTTCACCCTAAAATGACCTGAATTGACAAAAAGATTGTGGGGGTAGAGAGGAAAAATGTCTCAGGAGGTGAACTGGCCCTTTAAAGCCGTCTAAATCTGAATTCACAAATAAAATGTTTTCTCCCAAAAAGTCAGAGGTGCAACAGCAAATCTATCGTCAGTTGTTTTATGACGATAATCCATGTCAAAAGGTTTGTATTAAACCCTCCACTGACATGCAGGATGATAGAGCATGAAAACAAAGCCTGAACACACCACTGCACATGTGTTCCTAATGTAATGTTTGCACTGTGAGGAGCCTCACGCAGCGCTCTGCTAAGGAGGATGTATGCATGACCGTGCGTGTACGATCAGCACTACATCAACACCTTGTGCATATTTACACTCTCAGTCATGCCTTGTGTCCGTCTGCCTGAAGACCTCCTCCTCACTGTTTGAAATATGCGGTCGGAGCTGCTTTTTTCCCAGCCACATGTGTGAGCCATCAGCGTTGACGCTACTTTTCCCTGTCCGCCTCACTCAGACGGAGACGGAGAGATCACAGGGTCTCTGGAGTATGATGTTATCCCCTGAAAGGCCAAAGTAAGATATGTGAGTTGAAGTCTATCCAAGAACTATGCTCGTCCATATGTAGACTTCTTACATAACTTGACAGGATCAGTCGATTTGATACGGTGGGCTAAACAGGTAGCTCGCTGATACATGAGAATCGGAGAGCTTAGATGAATATTTTGACATTTTAGGCAGATTTAAGTCCTGCAGAGACTCAGATCTGAAGATTTATAACACTCTGATGCATGGATAATAAATAGTTCTCAACAGCTACCAGTTTTCCTAGCTTAACTTAGCACAACAGTCCGACCAGAAACAGCAAGTTATGCTCAGTTAAAAGGTTAAAAATCCGCCTGGAGGAGTTTCACTCTTGATTTTTAATTTTTAAAAAGTAGTACAATTTGGGAGCACTTTTTATTTGCTTAATTTCAAGTGGTAGATGAGGAAACATTTTCATGGCAGTAATCTTAGGGTGGCCATACGTCCTCTTTTACCTGGACATGTCCACATTTTGGGGGGAGTTTATAAAATCCTTCAAATGTCTGGGGTTTTTCTATGGAAGTTTTGAGTTTGTGTCGCGTGGACTTACTGAGTTAGAAGTGCGTAAAAAACACTCGATGCGACCTGAAAACTAAAAATTAACTATGAGTGACTCTGTGACTTAGCCCCGCGTAGTAGGGTCCTCTTTTAGGGGATTCAAAATAAGGTCACCCTGAGTAACCTCCAGTGTTGAAAGTCAAGTAAATGCAAAATTGCAAAATACCGTAGTTCCTCAAGTGTCCACTAGAGGCTTGCTCCAAAAGTCAAGTAAACTCCTTTATGTAAAATCGTGCAATTTAACAGCAGAAATGATTGTGTTTGCTTCATCTTTTGGTCAATGTGGCTCATTTTAGTATCTGTAAATAATGAAATTCATTATTGAACATTCCTTCATATAATAAGTGTTTGATAAAGGTTATGTATAAATCTGAGCAAAAATAGGCTAACCTAAGCTAACGTCATAGCTGTTTCAGGGAAAGAAAAGGTTTCCCCTTTCCTCTTCCCCCTTTGCTAGGATGAACATATTTTAGATTGCATACAAAGCATTTGCAATATGGTGAACACCATCGCTGGGCTTAACCCAAGCAGCAACTTCAAGTGTTAAAAAAATGAAGAAAATTCCCTCAACAGCTACGCTCATGGGACAAAGGCTGATCCAGTCTCGAGACTCTTCCAAATCTGGCCGACAAATGTTGTCTACTTTTCTGGAGGCTGCATCATTCGTATCCTTGGTGGCCCAATACAACCAAACCATCACGTAATACACTGTTAATTAAGAGTATTTGTTTATCTTTGAAATGTTGGCAATGGTGTTCAAGTTACTTAGCTCTCGCTATGCTAGCTGGTTACCTGGGAAGCCACCTGCACTTTGTGCTGTCATCGTCAGGACTGCGACATAAGCTTGTAAAATTTCAAAGGTAGACTTTTTCAATCTATTTGGTCTGACTGATCCAAGAGGACTACGATCACTGAGTCCGTAAAAAGCTTCAGCCCCTGGATGGGGATACAACTGTAATTACGGTTAGTGTGGCTAACTTGACTGACATGTTGTAGCTGTTGGTCGGGTCAATTAAAAGTTCGGTTGAGTTGGCTTTTCCAATATGGCGATCATCATCATTTGGCTTTAATCGTGCACCTCAAAATCCTCGACTACATCTTTTATGATACGACCATTGTAAATAAACAGCATCTAGTTAGCTGGCTTAGTTTTAAAAAAACGATCATGTCATTTTGGTGTGGGATCAGTTCTGTAATCTGGCTCTTAGAATAAAGGGAGTTGCTATAGTAAGCCTGTCTGTATAACAAATGGTTTTCTGAAGGTTGGCTCTTCTCCCAACAAGGAATTCAGGGATGGTCTAACTGTCCGTGTCTGGTGTTGACTGAGTAAGTCTGAACCGTTAGCATCGACTGCATGAAACATTCAGAGCAGAGGGAGCATTAAGTCTTTCTTGTCCGCCATCACAGTTATGTTTGCCCAGAAGCCCAGTGGAGCCATAGACTTGAGTTATTCTACAGTCCAGAGAGCGAGTCCTACATCAGTAACATTTATGGACGATTTCAAATTGATGTGTCCATTTGATCTCTCTCCTCACCACGAGGAAAACCATCTGAACAAACACGGGCGGTGTAAGTTTATAACATTAATATGGATTCTTGCTCCCCTCGCTCCGAAAACCCAGAAGAATTCTTTAGAATAACTCAAACCTGAAAGATGTCAGACATACTTCCAACAGCATCTGTCACATTTTCCACAACCACCTGGAAACACAAATATGAACACAATTCACGGTTGACAAAACTTGACATACTGCTTTCATCCGGCTGACACCGGAAGATAACCAGCTTTACTAACAATCAATCATACAAGGGCTAGTATGAGTTTGAACTCGTTCATATTCTGACAGATTTTGTAAGCTCTCTTTATCTGCATTGACTAAGACTGTGCAAGAACTGTCCTTTTTGGGTTGGGTTTTTCTCATCTTCTTGATAAATATAGCTCTGATTCTTCAAGGGGTGATCAGCAAGCCCTTTGGTGGTTATTTTGGCACTGTGGGCAGGTGCAACATCCTGCTGGAAAAAGACATCAGCATCTCCTTAAAGCTTATTACAGATTAAATCATATCGTGCTCTATATGATTTGTACTTTGGACTTGATACAATATTGTGGACCAAAACCAGCAGATGACATGGCACCATAAAGGGATATTCCGGCGTAAAATTAAGTTAGGGTTGGTGATTAACTCACTAAAAAGATGTTTGGTGGTTAGTGCTATGGCTGGGACCCTATATGTACTGTTGATGAAGTTAGGTGCTGTTCTGAGCATTATTTGTGGCTATAGAGTGGCGTTTTGGTTGAGGTTTGCGTGTGGAGTGGTAGACCGCCGTGTATTGCTAGCGTGCGGTCGTTACTAAAGTTGGTATAACTAGAGAAGCAAGCGGTCAGCAACATTAATCTCTTGAGGGGGGTGTCTAGCTCAGTGTTAAAATGTGTTTGACCGTAAATTAATTTTATGCCGCAATATCCCTTTAAATCATGTAGTAGGGTGACCATACGTCCTTTTTTACCCAGATAAGTTCTCTTTTAGGGGGCTGTCCGGCCTTGTCCTGCTTTGTCGAGGGAAGTTTATGAAATGTCAGGGGTTTTGTATGGAAGTTTTGAGTTTTTGTACAGTACCCCCGTACCCCGTAAAAACTGTTGTTCAGGACTGCTTACTTGTGCTTCCTACCCATTCGGCTACTGTTATAACCGTTGTTCTAGCCTTCACGCAACATTTTTGTTCTCATTCATGAATCACTTCAATCGGGGACATTTTCGGGAACAGCTTTTGCCGGGGACAGGTCATCCGATTCGGGGACTGTCCCCGGAAATCGGGGACATCTGGTCACCTTAACTTTGTGAGTTAATTGTGTAAAAGACACTCGATCCGACCCAAAAAATTCTCAAAATTAACTTTGACTTAGGGACTTAGAGACTCTGCCCCCGCATAGTCATGTCCTCTTTTTTGGGGATTCAGGATACAGTCACCCTATCATATAGTGCTCTGGATTTGTACTTTGGACTTGATACAACGTAGTGAACCAAAACTAGCATATGACATGGCACCTCAAATCATTGACCTCTGTGCAAACCTCACACTAAACTTCAAACACCTTCATGTCTGTCTCACACTGATTTCCAAATAAAATGCTGAATTTACTTCCAGTTTCTGATTAGAGGGTAGAGTAAACCCTCAATATACATGATATCATCCATCCATAAAACAGTAAAACCGTGCATTGTGTGATGCACATGATCTGGTTTTCCATCCAGTTCTTACCTCCTACAACTTTAGGATTTCAGTTTTAAGATATTACTATCATTTATTTATTCAACTGTAGCTCCTGAAAAAACAGCAAAACAACATTGTAAGACTCCTGTGTTGCCCTCTACCTCATGATGGCGGTTTCTATTCACATCCAGTTTCGCTCCATCTTGCCTCCAGCTGATACTGTGAAGTCATCACGACATCAGCCCTAAAAATGTCCTTGAGTCGCAGCTTTTCTTTGCATGCTGATGCCTTCACACCCTGACCATCACCTGTTTGTTTTTCAAAGCCAATCTTTATTTTCCTGGATCACTAAATAGGAAATTCTATTTATAGACGGATCTTAAGTGTCCACTCAGTCTCAAAGACTGGATTTGACCTTTGCAAATTTCACACTTTTCAATCTAAAGCCTGGTCTGCATGTCTCACTGACTGTCTTTAATGATAATGAACCTCCAAACAATCACACCTTCACCTCAGTTATGACTGGGAGTAATTGAATCATGCATACTGGCTGGCTGCTCTCTCTCCATCCTTTTATCCTCCTGCTACTTCTGCTTATTCGAGACACAGAGTCAGGTGATATGTAAAGCCTGGGGTTAGGTAAACACGGTGAACTGCAATAACTGTTTTGCTGTTGCATGACAACTGCAAACAAACAGAGGCAGAGACACAGCTGATGTGTTTTCACTGTGGATTTTCTCAGACCGCTTGACGAGACTCGAAAGGTGAAATTGACTCAGAGTGAAATCCTGATCCAGTGAGGAGACACTCAGAGTCCCGTCCACCGGCAGACTCCACTGCCTCCTCTGCCCTGGGGAGAGGGAGTGGACCCTTTCGTGCCATGTTCACAGAGGCACGTCACAGGCTATTTGTCATGGTAAGCATGTGTGTGTGACTGTGTGTTTGGGGGAGGGGATGACTGAGAAATGGTCACATCTTAATTCCTGCACAGATCCTGTGGTGCTTTCTTATTGGCCGAACAGAGATTGTGTTGCTATGAATACAATTTTATACTAATATAAGAAAAATAACCTCCATCATCATGAGGACATGATCATTTTAATATTTATTGTTTCCTGCCATATCGCCCAGAGTCATTTCTTTGAAGCCTTAAGAGAAGTCCTAATAAACAGCTAAATTAAAGCTCCTGTAAGGGGTTTTCAGCTTGATGTGAAACAGACTGAAATTAATACTGACCGCTACGAAAGAGAGAGTAATTTTTACTCTAATATACTGTAATTTTTGGGAATACGGTGCCTTACTTTACAGTTAATTTCCTGTCAACATTCATGTATTGCTCTTCACCTCTTCGCTTTGATAGATTTCATGATATGATATTATCGTTCGTTATTCTCCACATTCAGGACCTTTACATGTACAGGTAACTAAAACTATGGTCATTAATTGAGAGGGTGATGTAACTGGAGGACTGACGCAGTTCACAAGCACCAGGTAAGCATCAAATTATTGATAAAAGCTACAGTAGGTGGCGACATGCACCCTTTCAGCTTGTTATCATTGGATAGTCTCCCAATCGACCCATCAAAACAATCGATAAAATGGGTTAGCGCTGGGCTAACGATACTTTTGTAGAACAGTAAAAATACCTTTACTTTTGCAGCTTAGTAACATCTGTTAATACGGTAGGAAAGTTTCATCATCTGTTGAGGTTTCGATTGCCACCTTGCCTCCAAGCAACATATTTAGCTAATCAAGTTCCTAGTGTGCAAACTCTGGAGCATACGCAGAGCGTTGAGGCCACTTTCAGTCCGATTGATTTGCGTACATGGAGGAGAAAATTGATCGCCAACTGCGTTATCCAGATATTCTAGTCCATGAGAAGTTCGATTGAGGTCTATTTCAGTTGGACATAAATGTTTACATTTTTTAAAAGTCTAATTTCACTCAGACTAATGCAATCAATCGGTTGTTTTTGAACACTGTGTACCAAGGTGACCCAGACCCACTGATAACAGGTCAGGTGTATTGGCTTTAGCGGTATCTTAGTCTTTAGTAGGGGGGAGGAGGGATGACTCAGGGATTTGTTAAGCCACTTGAGTTGTTATTAGCCTGACTCAATGAAACGCTGATAAAGAGAGGTGCCTGCAAGATATCCTGGGTAATATTAGACCTCCACTACCCAATTTTTTGTGGGGGTGATTCAGGTTACATCCTTTTGCTCCTTATAAGAACTTCATGCTTATCTCCAATCTCAGAAGGAGAGTCAATAAAAGAAAATATATGGGTGATGGTCACAGAAATACAACAGAGACACAAAAATGTGTGAAAAGTCAAGGATGAGTTTTTACAGAAAGAAAGGAGGGGAAAAAAGGGCACAGCTCACAGGAAAGGAAAAGAGACATAGACACCATGAACACTGAAGAAGATCCATGAGGACAGCCTGTACACAGAAATAAAGACACAAGGACACCAATCACCTGTGGAGAAGAGAAACAGACACCAGCAGGAAAAAAAAGAGAAAAAGACATAACCAAGAAAAGAGGAAGAAAATTGTTCAAACAGACGAGGAGGAGATATTCAAACAGCAGAGACAAACAGGACATGGAGACTATAGACATCCACACAAAGGAGAGGAGACAAGAGCAACACTAACAGAGAGTGACCAGAGACGAGGATTCACAGAGAGCGATGCCGGCTGTTTGTTCACACATGCAGATATGAGAAGAGTAGAGGACATCATTCGCACATGCAAAGACTCCAAACACAGAGAGATGCATGGACAAGGACAGCCTCAAATAGAGGTTTTTAAAGAGACACCAACACAATCGATCGAGAAGGAAGCAAACACAAAAAAAGAGCGACCTTCTACAACTCCGACACGAATATCAGAGTCTGTGAAGGTCCTTCCTTCTGTGTCATAACAAACTCCTCTCCTTCTATGTCAGTCACATTCAGGAACTGTCTGGTGCCATTTTTTTATGCTTTTAAATTCTTTGGTTACTTAG
The DNA here is from genome assembly GCA_962446985.1 of Xyrichtys novacula. Classification (NCBI taxonomy): domain Eukaryota; kingdom Metazoa; phylum Chordata; class Actinopteri; order Labriformes; family Labridae; genus Xyrichtys; species Xyrichtys novacula. The sequence continues at coordinate 10,528,186 of OY660876.1, read as the reverse complement.
ATTGAGTCTTTTAGATTTACATAAGAGTAGGTCTCCTTCTACAGAGGTTGCATCTTGCACCTCTGTGTTCCTACGGTAGCACAGAACAGACAAACTCATAACATCTGCTTTTTTGTGTTTCGTGAGTGGCTGCAGAAAATGCAACAGTTGGAAGAAGAGGACGAGAGTGATTGTTATAACGCACAATAGAGTTTGTAATAATGGTAAAAATGATGAATGCATGAACGTCTGTCAGGATGAGAGTGCACAGCACAGTGCCGTGCAGCAGAGAGTAAAGGTCCTTACACACTGGGAGCGAATCTGCAAGGCAAATAATTTGCTTTTTTTAAAAACCTATTGGGCAATGTGACCTTACACACCAGCAGCAAAAATTTGTGAAGCGAAAAAGAGACTGTTATTTATTTACTCTAGTGTCGAATTTTGCGGAGGCAAAAAGGCGAACGGCCAGACCTCTGACCAATCAAAATGATGTTGGTATGTGGATGACATCACATCCAAACTTAACTGGCAGCATCACCCCTCGTCTGCCTTTATTCATCATGACTGAGGGCTTTATCGTTATTGTGGAGGAACGCTTTATGGGACAAGTCCCTTAAAATATTTCACGACACTCTCCTCAAGTAAAATATATTGCAGGAAGTAGGAGAAGACCTCAACTTACCCGGTGAGTATATTGATGTAATGTCAATCCTCAATCATCAATGTGTCACGTAGCGAACATAAAAAGAAGCTAAGCTAGCTAACTAACCAGTTCGGGGCAACTTTTTCAGTCCAGTAAACATTTTTATATGAAGAAAAGAAAAAGTGCCAAACTTTATTCGCTTAGTCCGTACACTGGCAGAAGGCAGAACTAAGTTGTCCATAGTATATACAGTCTATGGTGCTGATGCGAAACAAAGCTAAATTCACAGAATTGCAAAACTGTTGGTGTTCACAATGTCACAGTCAGGTAATGTTGGTCATGTTTCCACACAAGTACAAGCTTTAGATAAAAAGATGGAGGACTTTTGAGCCTTTGGGTTCAACGTTGCTCTCAAACTTAAAGGAAATGAAGGGAAGTGGTGGAGATGGGCTCTTCTCGATCTTTTAGCATCTAATCCTTTAAGGGCAAAAATCTGTGAAAGGCCGTGATTGTTTAATGCCGAACAGTTGTCCTCAGACCACATGTAGTGTACATTGCACATGTATCTGCTTTGCAACTCTAATTTAAAAAAGACGGTATTCTCTATAGATGTCGGACAGATGTGCCTTTAAAGGATGGTGCCAGAGCTCAAGTGAAATGAAGCATAAGCCCAGGGGATCAATACGCTCCAGTGTGAGTCAACAGGAGACACAGACTCACACACTCGTTCACTCACACACAGACACAGAGCTCTCCTTCCTTCCTTCCAGAGAGGAAATGTTCAGTGCATAAATATTTGGAGTTTGCTAATTGAAAGAATCTGTGCAGCTTCATTTCTGGGGGGTTCTTTAAACACTGAACTCATATGGATTCTTTGTATAGTTATCTGTCCCTTTGTTAATTAAGGCCCGAGTGAAATGAGCTGCGGCTGCAGTAAACACACAAATTCAAGGACACACACACACAGGTTAGGATTGATCTGCCACTGGCATTGTGTGTGTGATAGTCTGTTGTTTTCGCTCTTTGTTTTGCTTCGCCATGAGCGGCACATGATGCTGCTCTCCCATTGGCAGGCTCGTTACACGCAATGTATTCGCGGGTGTGCTTTTATGTAGGCAAATGCAAGCTGTCCGCTGGGAGAGGGGCAGACTGCTTTGAAATTCAACTGAAAAACATGTTTGCATGTCACTGTGTTTGCATTCAGGATTAAGAATTCATGAACATAGGTGTTTTTTTTACTCCACAACACACACACACACATGTCTAGCTGTGTTTCAGACTTTAGAGGAAGCGCACGGATTACAACTTGATGAGATTATAGAGGAAGAGGAGTGGGTTAGCGAGGAAGGAGTTCTGCACGTACTGTATCTGCAAATAGTGAAAAACAAATGAACGCTTTGATAGCAAGGTAAAAAAAATCTTTGTGGAGCATACACTTAAACCAAGATAGAGCCTCTCAAAATTTAACTAATTCACATGATAGACTCGGCCCATCTGCAGAGAACTGTAGCCTAGCTTTCCAACCAGTCCTCTTGGTAGGTTCACATTAAAGTGGCCAAGCTGACCTGCATCTATTGTGGCTAAAAACCACTTCAAAAACAGTGAAATATTCCTTTAATGTTGGGTCTCTTTTTATACTCTAACAACAATTACCTATCTTGCTCTTAAACCTTGGGCAGAGCTAGAACCTGTGGTAGACAGCCGTCTGCCTCGAGCTTGTGCAACAATATTGTGCAAATCTTGCAAGAACAGGTCATTATATTGTACCTGCAAGATTATAACTTATTTCCACAGATTTTTAAGTTGTGTTGATGAGAAAACTTGCAAGATATTTACATTGTGAACAATAAAATTATCTTGTTCCCACAAGATGACAACTTTTAGGCACAATGTAAATATCTTGTAGGATTAAGTTAATATCTTTTTGACCAAAGGTAATCTGTTGCTAAGACAACAAGATAGAAAACTTGTGTGAACAAGATTATAAATCTTAACTAGATATAAACACTTTGTAAACAAGATAATTTAATTGGTCCCACAAAAGCTTTAAATCATTTTCTATCTTGTTTGTGCAAGATACTCACTTGCTCTTACAGAACAACAACTTATAATAACAAGAGAATAACTTTGTCCCACAAGATATGAACTTTGCACAGATAAGATTGTTTCTTCCACAAAACAGTGTCATTGTGCACTCAAGATAACTATTTTGTGGGAACAAGTTATTCTCTTGTCACTATAATTTGTTATTTTGTGAGAGCAAGTGATTATCTTGCGCAACAAGGATAGAAAACGGTTGGTCCCACAAGATATTTCAATCATTTTCTACCCTGTTTGCGCAAGATAATCACCTGCTCTCACAAAATAAAAACTTATAATGACGAGAGAATGACTTTGTAAAAAACAAGATCATTTTCTTCCAGAAAATTCTTTCATTGTGCACTCAAGATAACTATTTTGTGGAAACAAGTTTTTACCTTGTGCAACAGCAAGATAGTCCCATGTCTTTACAATATCATAACTGCGGTTTACAGGATAATAACTTTTTCCCACAAGATTAAAACTTGTTTTTGCTCCTACAAGATAAATGCATCATGCAAACAAGATAATGCACTTGTTCCAACAAAAAAATACATTGTGCATGCAATACAATTATCTTGTTCCTGCAGGATGACAACTTCTTGGCACAACAACAATAATAACTTATGTTGACAGCATAGTTTTTTGTGCTCACAAGGTAACTGTGTTGTGCAAACAAGATAATTAACTTTTTCCTTGCGAGCATGATATCATCATCTTGTCATCAAGATGTCAACTTGAAGGAACAATGTTGATATCTTGTGAGAACTAATAATACTGTTTCTGTTCTTACACAATAATGACTCATGTAAACAAGATAACTTGTTCCCACAAGATAACTTATGTTGATTAAAATGCTTTACGCCATGGTTCCAACTTTGTGCTGTCAAGATAATTGACATGTTACAACTAGAAATTTACAGAATAACTTGTACTCAAAAAATTATAAACTCTTGTGTTGACAAGATAGGTATTTGCTTCCTCAAGATGAGTGCAATGTAAAGACAAGATACTCCCACAAGATAACTTATGTTGATTAAAACTTTTTCCTTCATGGTTTCCACTTAATGCTATCAAGATAATTGACATGTTACAACTAGAAATTTACAGCATTACTTGTACTCAAAAAATTATAAACTCTTGTGTTGACAAGATAGGTATCTGCTTCCTCAAGATGAGTGCAATTTGAAAACAAGATACCTCACATATTGTACACGCAGTTAAATTGGATTGAACAGTTTGTACACACAATGTAAATACCTCATTGAAACACTTGGTGGTCGAAGATAATAGTTGTTCCTATGGATAGGTCCCGCAAGATTATGATGTTTTGTGCACAAATTAATATCTTGTGTGCTGTACTTTTTGGGACTTAAGTGGCACCATGAGGCGAAAGGAAATGGATAAGGATCAGCAAACACAGAAAAAACAAAAACAATTATTGTGGACATTTGTCAACTATTAGCTTTAATAGTGATAATTTAAGTATGACTGATAGTTTTGATTGAGGTCAGTGCAGCTAAGCAGGTCAATGGCAGCCGCTCTACTCGAACCTGCAACATGCAAAAGCACCAATGACTCCCATCTAGACAGAAGTGTAGTAACATGTATACATGGGAAATTCATGCGTACAGATGGAGTAACCATAGCGCCACCATAACATGAGAGTTACCCTGAAAGAGTCAGGTTTGCCATGCATTGACAGATCGTGCTGCTTCGTTTGCATCCGCTCTGTGAAGAGTGGAGTCTGTTGCCTGCGTGTTACATGTGTGTGTTCCCCTCAGTGTGCAGCTCATTTAGCCCCTGACTGCAACACGTATAGCGTGATGTGTTTTTAAGCCCCTCCACTTAACACGCTAGACTGATTGTTCCAACTATTGCGGCACGAGCTGTCGCTAATAAGTTATGCATAACAGTGCAGATGGGAAACGTGTCTGTGTGAAATGACATGTGACAAGGTGGACCTGGGATCACGTTCTGTGCGTGCAGGAATCTCCTTTTCTTTGATTTTTCCCACTCTAAGAAGGACCTTAAACACACCAAATCTTCTCTTAGAGTCTTAATTCCTCACGTCATGCTCTCTGGGATTGGTGACATGTCTCAAACCTGACTTAAGTATTCACTACACAGGGCTTATTGTAAATAAAACCTGTTTTTGTGGATTTGTTGCTTAGATTTTACCGATAGAAGAAGGTTTATTACATTAAAACAGTTCCATATGGACTTTTCCTGCCATAAGAGGACCTAATACAACATCTCAGATCACACGTCCGTTATTCAAAAGTAATCTTATTTTCCACATGAGTTCATCCACACATGAGAGGTTGCTTTCTGAACATGGTGATTGATAGTGTTACAACATTAAATCACAAGCAGGTTAACCGATAACTCGTCCTCTTGGCTGGTAAGTGTTTCACACCATGCAGCTTTCTGTCAGTTTTCCTCGGTGCTCCAAACTCAGGGCACCCATGAACCAACAACGCTGTGAAGGTTTCTGGACTAACATGGTGGTTCAGAGGCCTGTAATGGAGACTAACAGAGCTGGAAATCCAATAGACGACCTGTCTCAGGTGGGTCTACCTGCTTTATACCCTTATTTGTCCGAGGGTGTGCTAGAAGGCAGGAAGGCTGGAGCCGCCCTGATGTTTTCTGGAGTCTTCCTGGCACTCCTTGGTATCGCCCTCACTGCCATGGGGTGGCAATATTACAAAGCTAAACCTGAATTTGAGTGGATCCAGCTCCTCGGGCCGGTTTTGATCTCTGTTGGGGGAACTTTTGTGCTGACCAGCGTCTGTAAGTTTCCAGTCTTGTCCTGCTGCAGAAACATGGATGAAGAAGCGCCCATAGAGCCTGTTACGGAGCAAACCTCAACAGGAAGTTCTTTAAGTTTTATATCAAATCCAGTTTTGCTCCACGGCTCCACGACGATGCTTTGTCTTCCACCTGCGTACAGCTTCATAGCTCAGGAAGTTCAGCAGGGCGTGGAGATCCAGCCTGGTGGGTCTGTGAGTGGCGTGCGTGCAGGAAGTCCTCCGTATGATGCTATGTTTTCTAATTCAGCTTTTACAGCAAGAGAAGAAGAGAGTCAACATCACAGCCCAGGAAGAGATAACAGACCAAGGTAAGAGAGTCAAAGTGGTGGAAAACAGTCATTTACACAGCGTGCTTTTGAACAATCCATCGGTTCTTTTAAAAGACGACAGTTTTTATTCAGTCTGTTTGTTGGTATGGTAAAAAAGCAGATAAAGAAAACATCTTTTTTGTGGTATTCATAGATATTTAACTTAAGTATTTTCCATTTTCTGCTACTTACCTATAATTTTAGACTGTAAGCTAATTATAAAATTAATTTTTACTTATTTGTAAAGGTCATAATAAACAGGTGATGCACTATTACAGTTTGTGCAAGAGATAACATCTTGTCAACATTGTAATCAGTAACATATCAATAACAATCATTGGCTCCTCCTCATTACCCAGCTTAAAAATTGACACAAAATAGTGTTTTTACGATGATTTGATTGGTTGAGTAGTTTATTTCTTATATAACTCAATGATATAGTCCCTTAGAGCAGGGGTGTGTCCAGTCTTTTTGGACTGGGGTGGCCCAACTAGGCCGGGGTGGCCGGGATATGGTTGCACACACAACAGAATAACAATGAAAACTTAACAGAGGTCATCTATATCCTGGCGTTGTCAGACCCATCATCCAGCTCACTAAACCAATCACAATCCTTCATTTAAGATTACGACTCAGGAGCGCTGGCTCTGCCACTGATGGGTCCAGTGATTCCAATATGGCGGCCATTTAAAATGAAGTGAATGATGTATTTTCAGAAAGCTGCATATGGACAACTGGCAGCACCAATTTTTTTGAATTTTATCCCTTATTATGTAAATTATGTAAATAAACGTTTAGGAGGGTTAGTTTTGTGTTGAGGAGTCTTAAAGTCAAGATTAAAAGTGATAAAGTTGAGGTAGGCGGGTGTCCCTTGGCCTTTTGGGTGTCTCTAGTGGGTCTGCAATGTTACAGTGCAAGCCCCTATAGACTTTAAAGTGTACCATTGTTTGCTTTATATGAATGATTTTGCCATATCAAATAGGAAAAGTGATAAAAAGTCATCTAGGAGTCTGTTTTTGGGCATGTAACATGTTAACGCCAGACCGGGCTGAGGAAAATGTTAATATCAAGTCAGATTAAAGTGAAATTTAACCCGACAGACACAGAGAGTACCAGATTTAATCTCACATTAACCACAGGGTCACTTTCTGTCGCTCAGTCCTCTCCTTTTTTTCTCACCAGTGCTTTAACGCTGTTACTGATTCTCATCAATCTCTGTATTTTGAACAATGTGCTACATGAGCTCTGATTAACACAGCTTTGAATAAACTAAACTGGAGCAGAAAATGTGAAAAAAAAGGCCTAATCACATAATAATAAATAAGCCTTGAAACGGAGACAAATGGGTCTAAGTATGGCCCCACATAATCACTCTGTGCAGAACTGGATCAGTCTAAATGGGCCAAGAATATAACATCATAGTGGAGAAATGTTACATGTATGAAAAACTAACCGTGTCGTAAATGTTTAATCCTCTCTTTTCCCACCTGCTCTTTAAACAAGTGCAGAGGAAAGTAAAACATTACATACTGTCATTAAAGGAGGATTTTTCCATTAGATCCAGAGTTTCATTTATTTATAATCCAATCAAATATTACCAGAAAGACATCCTGCATGCCACGAGAGAAAAAAAGTTCATTTTTCACTTTTCTCATATTGTTTTTAGCCGGTTCCTCCCTGCAGGTTTCCAGGAAAGTAATTCATTTTAATCCAAACAGACAGCAGGAATAATACATTTAACCTGGGATAACTATAAACTGCTGCCCTCATCGCGCTCCGCTCACTTATGTTGTCACAACTTCTGACCTCTTTCCGTCTGTGTGTTTCAGCTGGTTAATGCCAAAAAGAGGAGCGACCAGGAGGAACTTTTTAACCTCAGTGTTTTCTTTAAAAGGGCAACCTGCTTCCCAACGCGTGCTTTAAGGGAAAACCAATTTATAAAGTTTCCAATATTTCTCTCCAACCTGATGTTTGTTTTATGTTTCTTTCAGGATCCAGGGGATGGATGATGACAGAAGAGGTGGTGATGAAGGCAGCAGCTCCACATCTTTACATCCACCTGCATATGAGGACATATTTCCCTCCTTTAACAAACACAATTCAACATAAACTCTGCAGGAACTTCAGGACTTTTGCAGCAAATAATTCCAGGTTAAAATGTCAAATTTATTGGTTAAAATATCCGGAAATTTCCCACAGAAGTGCAGCTCCTCTCACAGCTGTTCTCATGTAAAGTTTGACCACGATAGTTAAGTATGAAGTCATAAAACTCACTAAAACGAGGCTCTCTCTCCCTGGAAGAAAACCTCGTTTAAATGGAGGATTATGAATAGATGAACTCAACTCCAAAGATTTGAAACAGCATGAAAAGTTCATTTTTAAAGTTGCTTGTTGTGTCTTTAAGCGGCTGCAGAAAATTAAAATCACTGCGCAGGCACTCCAAAGGTTTGCAGAGGAGATATAAGCATAAAAAGAGGGGGAAAAAATCTATATTTTTGTGAAAACGGTTCAATTTAAGCAGAATTTTCTCATGTTTAAAATAAAAAACACACTCTCTCCTTAAAATGGAAATAACTGGGCATATTAGTGTCCAATCAAAATTAAATTACAGCTCCTACGACAAAAACAATAACTTCTATTTGTACTACTATACTGCTCATCATAATAACAGTAATTTCAGGGGTGGAAAGTTACTAATTACATTTACTCAGGTACTTATGTAGTTTTACTTTTTACACATATTTTAAAATCTGCGCTTTTGTTTTTTATACAAAGTATTTTACTTCTTTGCATTCTGCATGAAAGCAGTTACAAACAAAAAACTAACTTAAAAAACCACTCACACTTCCATTAACTGCTCGACTACCAGCTGATTGCACTGCAAAAAGTGTCTTTGTCTCATTTCTACAAAAGAAATATCTTATTAGGCTTCATTTCAGTCACATTCATCCCACAAGTTTAGAAAAATGTCTCCTTTCAGGATTTCACACACTAAAAAGAAGACCTGAATCGCTCATAATGGGTAAATAAAATAACTAATAGAGTGAGAAAATGTACTTTTGAAGTGTATGAAATCAAGACTGAAATTTCTTGAAATGAGAAACCTTTATTTATACAAAGACAGATTCAACATTTCTTACATAAAATTAGAACAAGATAACAGCGTGATAAAAACAAAAAAGCAAAGATAAAGTTAAAATACACTAAGATAGTTAAAAAAACAGATGATCTGGATTGTTTAATGAAAAGTACATGTCTGCCGAGGACTTGCTGCTTGATTGAAGAGTAATAAAAAAGTTAATTATTTTAATAACTCGACTTCAAGATTTTTCTTATCCCTATTGTAGATTATTTCTTACTCTTAAAAAACAATTCAGGTCTGACTGTTAATGTGTAATATCATGAAACAAGACGTTTCTGGACTATGGGTTGAAATATGCCTTATAGGTTTTTTATTTGTAACCAGAAATAAGACAAACACTAAAATTTTATTTTTATGCAGTGTGGTTGACGTTTGCACTCCAAAAAACTCAAATCCTACCAAGTGAAGTTGTCCTTATTCTTGTCAAAATATATCATAATAATTATTTTAAATATCACATGTAAATCTTATTTCGACATATTCAAAGCCGATTTTTTCCGATGTCTTTAAAATAACTATTACATGTATTTATTTATTTATTTATTGTAAATTATCAAGAAAATTTTCAGACATTTTTATTTATTAAATACAATGAAGTCTTTATTTTTTGGCTCTTATCAAACAGGTAACATAAACAAAGTCAGTAAAGTACTTTATTGCATCAATTAGCTTGAGAAAATTTGCTTCTACAGAAATTGGGAGTTGATTTTATCCCACACCATTATGGGTTAATTAACAATCAGCACTTTAAGTAAATTTCTTATTAAGTACTTCTAACTCTTACTTGAGTAGATTAACTTCTACTGAAGTAAAATGTAATTAAAGTTATTGTATTTTTACCTGATCAGGATATTTCAGTCCTCTCTCTCCACCCCTGAGTTATATGATCAATAAATCAATACACTCAATAAGGTCAGCTATCAGCTCATATGAAACAACACTGCTCTGTTTACTCTCCGTTTTCCTGCAGGGTCAGTCTGCTGCCTGTAAGAGCTCAGTGATGCGTTCACTGTCCCCTGTGTTTGCAGGATAAACACTAGAGTCAGAGCACCACACGGGGGCAGAAACACTGAGGGAATACATGCACCTCCAGTCAGCGGGTCAGGGCAGGTGCTTGGGCCACGATGAGGAAAACCTCCTCAGTGATGATGATGATGATAATAATAATAATAATAATAATAATAATAATAATAATAATAATAATAATAATAATAATAAAATGTTTTCATTTCAGGGTTTTTCACCTAAAAAAATGTTATAACTTTCTTTGTAGTTCCTTCACTTTTTATTTTGAACCTTTCTTTTTTGCTACCTTCATTTTATTTTTATTTTGGTAAATTATTATTATTTAGCATCTTTTTAACTCCTTAAACTCTGACTCCAGACCGTTAAATCTCCCTGTTTCTGAACAATGGTGTGCAATAAACTCAAACTAACCCCATTTTTAAAAAAATAAATAAACTATAACTGCTTTCTGCTTCTAAAGTCCTATTTTATTTTATAAAGTAACAGTGAATCATTGGTGATTTCACTTAAATCTGTAAAACAAATGATAAAAATACTCTCAGTTAAATAAAGCAACACGTGTGAATTGTGGAAAGTTACGTGTGAAGCTCTGTAAGTGGTCTACAACTCTGCAGTGAGACAAAAGACTGACAATAGTAAACAGTTGCACTTTTTATAAAGCCTATTTATTTATAAAATGTATGAATGATGAACACTTTATATCAATTCAAGTCAAATTAAATTATTAGCTCAGACAGTTTACTAGTTAAAAAGTTCGTAGTCACTTTTAAGACACATTTTCTTTAACTTCTTCTCTTTAATTGATAAAAAAAGTCAATTTAAAGTCAAATTTCTGCCGCAGAAGCAAATATGTTTAAACATCTCAGACTGTATTTTTATATGAAGAAGTTTTGGGTGTTTTTGTGATATTTGACGTGGATTAAACTCAGCAGAAAAACTTTTCACTCTCAGACTATCTACTTTTTCTGTAGGAGTGATACCTTGTGCATTATCCTCAACATTCTTGTTTAAATCATTTCCTTAATAGTCTAACACACACACACACACACACACACACACACACACACACACACACACACACACACACACACACACACACACACACACACACACACACACACACACACACAGCCAAACTCCAACAACTCTTTACAAAGAAAAAAAAAGTACTTCTGAAACTGAAATTTCTCAGCAATTTAGCAAACATCAGTCAGGACCTCCTTCACACTCGAGCCTGCAGATCTGTAACCGCAGCTCAATATGACTTTCATTATTCTAACAGTGCTGTAAAACCCGGGTGGCCGATAAGGACCCCATTATGGATTTCACCATTTTTGGAGCGCTGTAGACGAATTATGAGAGTATTACGGAACAAGCTGAACGATAACAACCCCAGAATGAAAGAAAGAAAGAGAGAGAGAGAGAGAGAAAGAAAGAGAGAGAGAGAGAGAGAAAGAAAGAGAGAGATCATTGGTCGGTATAATCCCACGAGAAATCCCCACAAGTGCTGATATGAGTTTAAGGTTATGAATAGATGATTATCTGTAATTTTGTGGTTAATAACAAGGAAACCACTTCATTGTTTCCAGCTGGGAATCATTTAAAGAAACAGCAGTAATTATATAAAATTAATAAGAACAATCTGTGCTGGTTGATAACAAGATATTTCCATGAAGAATGAAGATAAATTATAGATTTTAAAACTCCAGAGTGGCTTTGAGGCTGTCCCTGAATGCAACAGGTGTTTGTACTTTTTTCTCCCCCCGTGCAGGTCTAGACCAGTTCTTTCTCCCTCTCTGCAGGATTTTCAACAAATGCTTGTAGGTTAAGGTGCTTTTATTGTGAAGGAGACTCATGAATAAAACACATTTGTGGTTTTAAGTGACATAAACTCGACTGTCTACACAGTTTGACGGTTTAATTTCATGTCATCTTCTTAAAGCTCTCCTCTGAAGCCTCCATCTTTATTCCACGCATGGCTGCATTAGACATCTAAGGGATGTCGTAGATACTTAGAATTCACCAAAGTACAGAGTGCAGTTTTCAGTAACATCATTTCCTCAGTAGATGGATGTCGACTTTTGAAGTTTTTGAAGCTTTTGAAGTCTTTCTGACTCAAACACTATTGGTCCCATTCTTGCAACACTGATGACACATTACGCTTTAATAGAGGACCATCAGTGTTAGCTAATCTTATTCAGATGTATTCACACACCGCTGACCACATTACCATGTTAGGTGTTAGGTGTTCAGAGTTTTGCTTTAAGACATTTTGAAGGTTTGAGATCCTGTTGTCACATACCGACCTCACAACTGAGGCCAACTTCCCCACTGTGCCGTCACTGTGTTGTGTTTAGGTGGAAACTTCCATCAAAGTTCAGTTGTTCATTAGGACCATGACCCACTACAGAGTCATCATCCTTATCATCATCGTCTCCATTAATATTATCATCATGAAACTGGTTGTCATCATTATCTTGGTCAATATCATCACAACCTTTTTCCTAATCCTTCTCATTAACATTTTGATTATTGTTATCATCAGCTTCAAAAACATCATCATGAGCCTATCAACACCTATAATGAGCATTATCATCATTATCATTATATCACCACCATTAATATCATCATCATGTTATCATAATCTATTGCTATCATTATCATGTGCTGTCATCTCCATTATCAGCCTTATTCTCATAATCATTAGCATCATCACCATCATCATTGCCATCTCTGTTATGATAATCATCATTATCATCATCATTAGTGCTTTCTTCATCATCATCTCGATTATCGTGACCATCATCAACATCATAATCAACATCATAAGTGTTGTTGTCATCTCTATCATCATCATCTTTAGCAGTAGTAGCTGCATCATTGTCTTCTTGCCATTGTCCTTATCATCTCCATGAACATTATCATGGGCCTAGTCATTATCATTATCTTAATATCATCATAATTCTCTTAATAACCTTCCTCATCAACATTAACATCATTAATTTCATCATCAGCTTCATCGGCATCATCATTTCATACACCTTTAGCATTATTATCATTATCAATGTCATCATATCATCACCATTATCATTATTATCATCATCATAAATATCTTTATCATGATATTTGTCAATTTCACCATTATGACCAAAATCATTGCATTGTTGTCATTATCATTTTTTAAAGTCACAGTGACCACTGTGTTAGTCATTCGCTTCATTGAAATCGTCGTCACATGGTCATAAGTATCATGATCTTCCTCAGCATCATCATTATTATCAATTGTTGCCATCATTATCATCATCATTAACATTATTGTAATCTTAAACACTGCGGTACTTTTGAGTACATCCTTTTCAAACAATAATGCTGATGATAAAAAGAGGTGGTTTCAGCTTTTTTTATGGCCATCATCATCATCATCATCATCATCATCATCATCATCGTCAAAGTCCTTGTTGTTGTCATAACCTCATTTTTACTAAAGCTCTTATTAATGCTTGTTAGTTATCTTCTCTATTGACATGGTTATCACTCAGTCATTATCACCATCATTATAGTTGTAATTTGTTGTTTCTTCACTGATTTAAATGGGAAACCATCAACAAAGCACTATGGATTATTTAAAAGAAAAAAACAGATTTTATTCCTGAAATTGTATATGTGTCATCCCTAATATGATTCAAATTGAAAAACTAGATTTAATTTTTGAGATATGTATGAACCTGGACAAATAAACAAGCTACTTGTACACTGCAGTTAAGGAGGAAAGGAGAAAAAATGTGTCTGTATTTGAGTGGACTGGTCCTTTAAATCTCTCTATATCTGTGCATATATTTGTCTGAATGTCAGGAAAACTTTGCTTTATTTGTGCTTTTATTTTGACGGGTCTGTGAGAAGCTCACTCACGTTTTCATGATTATTTTTAGCAGCTTAAAGTGGCTGTTTTCAAAATAAGATCCTGACCCAGAATGAAAAGATCCCAGTGGTGGGCTCGCTGTGTGTGTGTGTGTGTGTGTGTGTGTAAGCCTCATTCCACTCTGTGTGTGTGTGTGTGTGTGTGTTTCAGTGTAAGAGCCTGTTGCATCTACAGGGCACGGAGACGGGGGGACAAATGGATTCCATGTTTGCAGGAAAAAAACACGCTGCAGGCGCAGGAAAACTTTGTTGTTTATGAAGAACACGTGAAACCAATCAAATGTGAATTATCTTCCTGTTGTTCCAGCTTTTGTCGTTTGCAGTTTTTCAGTTCCCTCGCCAGCAGTGTCACCACCACCCAGCGAGCAGGTCTGCATGTGTGCAGAAAAGGTAGACACACATGCAGACGGTGAACTCACATGCACCCGTCACCTTCAAATGGATCTGACTGTCACTTCAGGAATAAGCTCCTCACTCTTTTCTTTTTCTTTTTAAAGTGAAAATGAAACACTATCTGCTTTTTCCCCCTCTTGAGATTTGAGTGAAAAGTTGTTTATTCTTTAATTTTGTGTCCTCTATTTTCACAGGAACATGCTCCCACACATACACCACCAGATAGTTTGCAAGAAGAGCATCCGAACCTCAAGGGGATCAGATAAATAGTCACCACAGGAAATGATTTGCAGACCTCCTCAGCATAATAACCCATTTACATACTCATCCTTGTGTCGAGCTGGGCAACACACACGCACAAACACACGAGGAAAAACATCCTCTCCTTTGTACTGTAACACACACCATATGCACAGAGGGGAAAAACTAACAGGTACGTGCAGAAACTTCAGCCAAGAGGGGGAGGGAGGTATCAAGCCTTGGTATCATAATTAAAGCTCCAGTAGGGGACTTTCTGTGTTGATTTCAGCACCCCCTGTGGACAAAGGCAGTCTGGTTTGACACCTACCTCCTCACAGATTCAGATTCTGATGGCCTTGTTTGCATTTGTGGACCAGAATAAGGCGCATTTTTGATCACCAGCATTACCAACTAAAAACTTCTCACAGGAGCTTTAAACAGTCTTTTCATTTACCTGAGTATTTATTTGGATATAAATAAAAATATCTGCCCTTTTCGCTACCTTAACTTTGAAGAGAAATTTCTTTATAGGGCTGTCAGGATATCAGATTTTTGCTGCGTTCACCTCGGAAGTGGAATGTCAGAGCTGGGAATGACATGACACCGGAGTTGACGGTGTTCCAGTTAACAAGTCGGGAAACCAAGATGGATGCCTACTGTTAGCCATTGTTGGCTGTTGTTTACAATTGTCAGCTGTTGATAGCATTTGTTAGATGTTGTTAGCTATACCAGTTGTAAACAATGCATAACACAGTATTTTACTCTTATAAACACAAAAGCACCGTGTTCACAGTTAGACGTTGGGCAGAACAACATATACCACTTATTTAATTTCACAAAAACAAAACAGAAGTGCTAATAAATGATACGTTACGAGAGCTTTTACTGTTACACTTTACTGTTGATGCACTGCGCTGCCATCTTGGATTATGATGTTGTCAAGTCAGGGTTGGTGAGGATCATCCGACTTCAGGGGTGCTTTCCAGATGAATTTCCGACTCAGAGCTCAGAAATTCCGACCTCCAAGTACAACTGGAACATAGCATTTAACCTCATGATTATAGCAACCATATAATATTGAGATAAAGATATTATTACTCCAAATTTTGACAATTTAAAAATCAAACAACAGTAATTAAGGGAACAGTGGAGCAATAGAACACTGCCTCATAAATAATAATAATTATGCTTTTATTTTGAAATTTCTTTTAGTCTTGTGTTTAGGTTGCTTTAGTTCCTGCTCCAAGCTATGCTTTTATTTTGAAGTGTACTACTTCTGGTAAATCAGAGGTTACAGAACTGAAAGAAAACCATTAAGGGTGACCATACGTCCACTTTTACACAGACATGTCCTCTTTTTTGGGAGCTGTCCGGCCTTGTCTGGAGGAGGTTTTAAAATCCTTCAAATGTTCACAGTTTTATACAGAAGTTTTGAGTTTGTGTCACGTGGACTTACTGAGTTAGAAGGGCGTAAAAGATACTCCATCCTAAAAACTCTCAAATTAACTTTGTGCGACTCCGTGACTCCGTCCCCGCATAGTTGTGTCTCCTTTTGGGAAGTCAGAATATGGTCACCTTATGTAAAATGAAGGGGGGAGAAAGTGATTGGTAATCTGAAGAGGTGTGAGCTTTAACGTTACTTTTAGATTAAAAAATCTTGAATGTTAGTTTGTAAAAGTGCTGCGTCATCTCTCAGAGGAGATGCTACTTTGGCTTCCTACCTCGCTAGCAGCTGCTGCTTCTTCTTCATCTATCCTCTGTTGAACGACATGCAAAATCCAGTTAATTATTTCTAAAAAGATGACTTTCCCTGATTTATTTCGTGCAACAGCCTGAGTTCTTTAATTCTACCTCCTTCTTTAATAACCTCCTCTATGCACACCACACCTAAAGCTACACAAAAAGAATCACTGTGGTCACTACCTTACTTCCCCATAGGTGTATCCTTCTTAAATTAGCCCGTTCCTTACCTTTTACTCTAATATCACATTAGAAACGAGTAGGTTCTCCTTTAAAGGTTCCTCAGGACAGTGTGGTACACAGTATTCTGCTAACAAACTGAAAACAGCCGTTTGATTCAAGTATCACCGTGTTTACAGTAGACGTTAATTTGCAGCACCTGACCCTAGAGGCGCTTTTGAGGGAGTAAAAGATTCAAAAAGTGAGTCGAAAAAAAGCAAAAAGAAAAGGTGAACTGTGTAAAGCAAGAAACAATCAAACACACATTCAGCTGTAACAATACAACACAATAACTTTATTGATCCAAAGGGGGAATTTGTTTGTCTGGGATCTCATCTCATCTCATCTCATCAACTATTTATAGAAGAATTAAGAAGTCTGATGGCTGTACAACAGAAACAAAGAGAAAGGAACCAAAGACTAATTACTCCTCTTTGCCTGCCAAAAGTAGACAATAAGTTCATTTTATTGTCGATATTTTATTCCAACAATTCATGCGCAAGGCCTGGCAAAACATTGCAGTATTGGGTGAGAGAATAAGCAGAGGAAATTAAATCACAAAGACAAAGCAAATGAACAAAATTAAGTAAAGAAAAACAGAATGAAACAGAATAATTTTCAGAACTGAAAATTAGTGATGAAATAAAAAACTGGTGATCTTTTTGCTCTTATTTGACAAACTGTTCTTGTATTTTAGCTTCTTGACAGAAGTAATACTGCTGTTTACTCAGTTTCCTGTCTTTATATCATACTATGCGCCTAAAACACCCAGAAGATTTTGTGTTTAGTTGGAAATAAATGCTAAATCTATGTCTTGATATTTGACTACCTCTGAACTTGTGACAAATCTGCACACACCTGTCAGCCTGCCTGAAAAAACACCCGTTCTTTGTGAGAAAAACCCTGATATGTTGCCCCCGGATTCTAGCTCTAATGTGGCAAACCTATCAGCCTGGGTCAGTCATTTTGACCTTTTTATTGACTGTAAGGCACCGACTGTGTGCAGTCGTGATAAAGTCATCTCCCCTTCTCTCTAATAACTTTCCCCTCACCACTTTTACGGCCTAACGTCCTCCCTGGATCACCTCAGAGAGCAGGTGTTCAGCTCATTCAGCGTTATTGGAAATAAAGTCTGAGTTATGAGTCCGACCGCAGAGGATTTAACTGAATTTTAAGTGCTATTACATGTGTCTCCTGTCAGGGGTCAGTGCTCTGTCTCACCACAGGAGGACATTACACTTCTTATAGACAGTATTTTATTCTCTATATGATAAGTGGCTTTAACTCTTATGAGATTTGTGTATGACTTTAACAAGTGTGAGGCTTTAAATGTGGGATATTTTATAGTCGATTTCGCTGACAAATGCAGACAAAGTCACCATATGTCAAAAAAATATGTCTCAAACTTTTTCGGGGTCTTGTAACCGAACACAGCAAGTCAAACTGAAATGTCACCGAGGAATTCTTTTATTGTTTCGTTCTGCTCGGCTGGGCTCGAACAGTTTGAGTCACTTTTAAAAAGTCTTTTGGAAAACATGAAATAGAGGAAAATTCTTGCTTGTCACTGGGCGGGATGGTTTCATTTTTTTGAAACAATAATCTTAACCTAAGGTTCATTTACTCCCTTTCGCTGAAGCTTTTCAGCTGCCCCACATTTTCTTTATCAGCCGATAGAGTCATTACTTTTAATTGAATAAAGCTCCTTGAAACGCAGGTGAGCCAACTTCTAGTTTGAGTTTTTGTTCTTCTGAGAAAATTTGGTGGATTAGCACAGAAAAAATGTACAAACTCTGAAAGTCTCATTATTTCCATGTCTACTTATGAAGACAGAGTTTTTTGTGACTCTGGATTTTAACCTCTTTGAGTTAACTCTTATTTTTATCTATTTGTGTTGATTTAATCAAATCCCAGATTATTACTTCATCTGTTTGGAGAACTTTTTATTATTAAACAGTTTTTAGACATGTTGAAAAAGACTTTTATGATTAGATTTATGTTGATTCATATCACACAGGAAAATGATATAAAGGACCGTAAAGACAAAGGTTAATGGTGCTTAACAGACCACCTTACCAAAATAAATTCATAAAATAGATTTTCAAAAATTTTACACTTTGTAATTTGATCCTTTTCACTCCAGAACTTCTGTAATTGCATCCTACAAAAATGACCACTTAAAGCTCCTCTGAGGAACTTTCAGTTTATATTAATTTTGGCGCCCCCGTCTTTAAATATCTTGTCATCTACACGTTTAAACAGCATCCTCTGACAAAAAAAAATCCTGATTTCTTAAGACTCTCAAATCTATTCTTCATTATAAGACTTTTATATGTAAATATTAAAAATAGTGCTATTTCTTTTGCTAATAGCTCGTCACCTACCCCCTCCCATTGATTTGAGGTTTGACAATGAAAATATTAAAATCCTCAGTTTTGTTGTTTGCTTGTTTCTTGTCTACTTTTGTAAATCTTAAAAAGTAATCTTAAAATCTTTTTACCCCTTCATTATTTAAAATTATTAATAGACGCCCTGAAGAATTTATGCGTTGTGTATCTGCACAGTTGACCGCTCAATATCTGACAAGTGTGTTGCACATTATATTGATTATTTTACAATAACACACCTGTTGCTTGTCTAAATGATATTTACCCTTTTTTTGCATTAATTTTAGTTAATCCTTATTCAACAGTTTTGGTGCCCCCCTGTTCAGCTGACACCTACCTCCTCACACCAGTTTCAGGCATAAAAAATGACAAAATAAAAGTCGTCAATCTTGATGCTGATTATTTTGTTTCCTTTTGTACACTAAGAAAAGACATAAATGTAAATTTCAGTCTATATCATATATGTCAAAAAACTACTTATAGGAGCTTTAATGAAGTATGAAGTGATAAGGGAAATTATTCATGAATAGAAATATATATGGGAGAAAATTCATCATAATCTAATGCATATGACAGAAAACCCTACCATATACAGCAGAAGTTAAACCGTCAGTCGATGTAGCATTTAATTCTGGTTATTAATTATACTTTAACTCTGCTGGTGAAAGGAGCTTTCCTGCTTGTTTAAAGTGAAAGTGAAAGGACAGACACTCATATATATTTGGCTGAGCGATACCCCGTAAGGACCACTCTCTGAGGGCCCAGGTTTCCATTCCCTCCCCCCCTGTCAGTGAACACAACAGTAAGTATAACATTTCACACTAACAGAAATTAGGAGCAGGGAGAAAAGTAAACATGGGAGAATTTGGGAGCCGGGTTATTTTGGAAAAGAAATCCTGTGTTTGTATTAATATATCACCTCTGGGAAAACTTCTGTCACTGACAATTTAAAGGGCGTGCAGCCAACATTATGTCAATTTGCTGTTACGGCGGTATTTATGACTTTATTGAATTAGGGCAGAAAGTCTGCGGTGGGTCGAGAGAGAGAGAGAGGGGGAAAAAAACGACGGAAAACTGGGGACTTATTTTTGTTTCAAATGTGTTTCCGTCCACATATGGTCCCAGTTTTGGCCTATATACTGAGAATCTCCGAGGTGACCCCTGACCCCGGCTCCTCAGACTAACATGATTCTGGCTGTCTCACTTTGAGTTCAGTTCGACCCCCGTGTCCCCTAAAGTTCAAAGGTCAGCTCCAGGGAGCAGCAAATTAACCCAATGTGTCAAAGCTGGCATGACACCATGTTCAGCCGAGCTCTGTTGTTGAAATATTCCCCTTGTTTCCACTCACATGCATTTGATGTCCTCTCGTCCGGCCTTTCTTGTGGGTTATTTCAAATTCAAAGTTTATGGTGTGTGACTAATTCCCCCCCTTTTAACCCTCTGTCCCTCGTCCTTTTTCTCGCTGAAATCCCACCCCTCTTTATCACAATCGCTCTTCCCTTCTTCTCCTCGGTCTCTTTTTCCTCTCTTACATCTTCTTTTTTTCTCTCCTCTCCTTCTGATCTTCACTGTTTCTCCCTCGATTCCCTCTCTCTCTCTCTGTCCCTGCGGTTAAAGACGTTTCAGTTCAGCTGTCACAAATTATGTTCGCCTGCCCAGCTGTCAAAACAGGGGGGTGTCCCTTTCATTCCACCTCACGTAGTACGAAAGGAGTTGGGAGGGGAGTCGGGGGGGCTTTAACGCTCGTGTTTGGACACAAGCAATTATCTCTAATTATTGTTTTTCTTTTCAGTTTCCCTGTCCCGATGGAGGTCTGACGAGACGTACATGCAATAATCCGCTCCAGTCGTCCAGAATCAGCGGGCCCGCCGGAGTCCGGGCTCTGGTCCTGGGACTCTGCGGCTTTCATCTCAATGTGAGTCAGGAGTTGATTCAAACGTGGAGTGATGGGAGAATTAACCCCTGGGACCCAGCTTTCAATGGGCTCAGCTAAGAGATTATATGTGTTGATGGCAGGCTTTTATATGTGCTGGGCTTTTGAAAACTTCAGCTGTTAAATCAAGGCACAGGATCTTCACCTTTACATCTTCGCTATCACCTCATGTTTCGTCTCTTTTTTGCCTGGAAATGCGCGCAACATGGACCTCCAAAAAAACAATACACCCGACATGTTCAAAGCCGCAGACTTGCCACTGGGAGTTTACGTTCGATGTGCAGCTACAGATTCCCATGACCGTCCCTGAGCCTTTGGGATTCGGGCTCCTTTTTAGCACATGTGAAATAGCGCCTGAAAATAAATGCACACAATCATGAATCATGGAGCAGAAACATGTAGTTGATGTCACATGAGCTAGATCATCCTCAAGATTGTAATTAATTTGAAGCCGACATCCTTGGTGGTCCTCGAAGGCTTCTTGAGCGAGGCAAGACGAGCAAAATAGAAAAACACCATCCGTCTCTGCAGGCTTGTTCAACATGTTGCATGCACCCTTTGGTTTTAGCGTTCATGCCAAACCCCGGAGGATGTTTTGGCAAAACAAAAAGCCACACGTCTCAAATATGACTGACATGAAGGATGTCAGAGGAGGAAAACTAAAGAGGAGAGAGAGGTGGAGTAATTGATGGCCGGAGATAACAGGGAACAGATTAAAAAATTCACCAAACTTCCCTCTGATTCACAGGAAAAAGCATCTTGTTTCGCCTCATTATGTTACCCGAAAACACTGTCAACAGATCTACAAGAAAACACAATCTTTAAAGGCGAACCACGGTCATATAAAAACCAAGCGTATTTTTCATGCAGAGATTAACTTCTCCCTGTCTTGACAGAGCTGACCTTTCTGGGAACGGAGGGCCGGTGTGCCGAGAATGAAGAAAAGCTTAGTCGAACATTAGCTCAGTTGCATTAAAAAAAAAACTCTAAAAAGTCAAGGTGCTTAGACCAGAGGACCGACAGTACAACGGTATGTTGAATAAACTCTTTGAACCCGAAGTTTTAAGGACAACTGGACATGCTAGCATGCTAACTGACGGTCACCAGGTTTGTTAGCAGAGAGGGCGTTAACCCACCTGTACAGATAACAAAAAAGAATAGAATAGAATGGCCTTTATTTGTCATTATGCAGGTTTATACACAACAAAATTGGAGAAAAGGGAGGGAAAGATGGAAATAAATATGCTGAGTCATCAACAGTTAGCATAATCATCTTATTAGCATAATAGCTTTGAGCTTACTTACAGCAATTAGAAATACTCTTTTGTACCTGATTTATGATCTCTACGTATTACATAACATTGTATATTTTCAATATGTGCACATTTTTGTTTAACATTTAAGTTAATCACAAAAAAGAAAAAAGAAAAATTGCAACCAGCTGATTGGTTGCATAACATACATTTTTTTTCCATTATTAGAAATTTGACTGTATAATACCAAGTCTAAAACTATATAACAAAATGACTAAAAACTGATGTCTGTTGATTAGTCAGTTATAAATAAGCTGGACGATTAATCTTCTATTATATCTACATGCTTATCATACAGTAGAATAACAATTTTATACATATATATATATATGTCACATGATCAATATGTATATTGATCTTTTTTTAGAGCTTCAGGAGGGTCAAGCTACCAAAATGTGATGGGTGTAGGGACCATAAATTGCAAAGGAGGACTGGTGAGAACACTTGATTATTTTATAGCACTTGACTAATAATAAGAAGAGGTGCTTAATTCTAGGGGTGATTGATAGATCCTAAATTGTCAAAAAAAAAAAAAGCAGTACAGTTTGGTTAAAGTCAAATAAAACAAAATCACAAGAGATATCTTTTGAGGTATGTTATGTGGAAAATGAGCTCTTCAAACTTTATATGTAAAACAAACTAAATAAGAATAAGAACTTTATTAATCTCCGAAGAGAAATTCAATTGTCTGTTGTCTCACTTGATATGTCTCTAAAGGTTATCTACTTTTTACACAAGAGTTATAAAGTCTGATAAATAAAGTGACTCATCGACTAAAACAGCAGAAAGTTCACAAGAATCACAAGATATATCCTCCATACCAAAAAAAGGATGCTGATAAATCTCCTACACTGCAGCGTTCTACTTTCCAATTCAGACGTTAAGGTATTCAACAGCTTCCCCTGAAGCTGATCATCATAACACACCAGGCGCTGTATTTGGTCATATTAAAATGTAAGTCTCTAAATGTTATGTACATTACACGGACCACCGAGAAGAATATATGTAACATCGACACATGTGAGAGTGTTTGCTTCATTTTGTGTGGAATAATTTGGACTCTGTAAAAGTCATCTGTGTCATTGAAAACCACTGAAGCAAGCTTGGCCTCGCTGAGTTATGAGCTTTCCATGTGTTTGATGGATTGAGACCCTCAGTCCTCCTCTCCGGTCTTTCTTACAGAGCCAGAGTGGCTTTAGTGGAGCGAACGCTTGATAAACACTTAGAAACCGACACATCAATTAGGAAAAATATGAAAAATCCACCACCGCCTGTGTCCCTGGTGTCCACATGGTGCTTCTTTAAGGTCATAGCTCACCCATGTGATGCTGAGCTTTGTGCTCCCTGCCCCACCCCCCCTTTTCCACCCCACCACCCCTTGCCGTCTTCACATTGTCCCAAAGGTGGTACCTCTTGGCCGATGTCACATCCACCCCCTCCTCCTCTCCGCCCTCCCCTCCCTCTAATTCCTCTCTCCTACGGTCTGATCCACCCTGGTTTTGTGTCCCGGCTCTATAGCGGAGACATTACATGGCAAATCTCCATTGTCCGGCCTCGAGCCCTGCGTGTAATCTCTCTTGTCAAAGGGAATATTCAGCGATTAGCCCCCTGCAAATTACAAGGGGTGATCAGTGTGTCTGTTCAGCCCTCATTAACTGCTAACAGGGCTTCATCAGAACCACCCACACTACCGGGGACCTCCAACCTCTAACCCCTGACACCTGGAGCTTTCTCACGTTGGTTCCCTGAACACAGATTTCTCTCTGAATCGGACAAACTTCTTCTTTTTGTGTCTTTTTTTCTGAGGAGATGATTAAAGAGCTGCAGCGGTGGACGGTTTAAAAGAGGATAAAAAGATTCAGTGGCATCATGCAGGCTGTCATCGCCTGCCTGACACCATACTTACCGAATTTTAAACCCAAGAGCCAAAGTTAAAGATGTCATTCAGGGTGTGTTGTCTTAAGACCACCCACCTGTTACATATGTTGGACAAACAGAGGAGATTCGAGGTGTAATATCTAGCAGATGGGGGTCGTCTATGATGCTGGTCAACTGGTCATTTTTCCCCAACCCATTAACCACCTGGGAGCGGCATGTTTTGTCAGCTTTTTCCCAGTTTTAGGTTTCATCTGCGGTGCTTTGAAATCGAACACGCCCGCCCCACACACGCCCAGAAACAAAGCTTTCTCTGACAAACGCACATAAACATGTATGCACACTAACGTTTGTCCTGACCTTCCGACAAAGGCACATGAAGAGATAACCCTCAAACTGAGAGAGAAGCTAAATCTACTGTTGCTGTAGATTTGGACCTCAAGGCTTTACACTTAAAGAAACTGTTAAAATTTTAACCAAGATTCATGTTTCAGTGACTCAGAATAGCCTCTCACTTCTGTACAAAGCCTTTAAAAATCCATAGAAGTGAAAGATTTTAACATGTGCGTACAATTTAATTCTCGTGTATCACAAGTCTTGCTCACAAGGTGATAATTATATTGTGCATGCATTAATAATATTATATGGTCAATAAAAGTACCAGTTATTATCATTGTGCACACAATATAATTGTCTGTTACCTTATCTGACGAGTTATTATCTTTTTATCTTGTGGGCTGAGTTTATTATCTTTTATTAACGCTGCACAAGTTCTATGCAAGAGATGATTTTACTGTACGCACAAGATGATCATTTGTTCCTGGAAGATATTAACTCGTCTGCACAATATGAAACAACGTATCGGGACTTGAGGGGATCGGTGCATTGATGTAAGTTTGTAGCAGCAGTGTAATATTGTAATGCAGATCCTAATGCTGTGTTCCAGTTACCTCGGAAGTCGGAACTGGGAATGACGTTACACCTGAGTTGACGGCGTTCCAGTAAACAAGTCGGAAAACCAAGATGGATGCCTACTGTTAGCCGTTGTTTGCTGTTGTTAACAATTGTCAGCTGTTGTTCGTTGTTGTTAGCTATATAAGTTGAAAACAACCCATAACACAGTATTTTACTCTTACAGACACCATAGCACCGTGTTCACAGTTAGATGTTGGGCAGTACAACATACAACACTTATTTAATTTCACTAAAACAAAACAGAAGCGCTAATAAATAATACATTTTTCACTGTTTTCACTGTTTCCCTTTACTGTTGATGCACTGCGCTGCCATTTTGGATTATGACGTTGTCGTCAAGTAAGTGTTGGTGAGGATCGTCCGAGTTGGAAATCTGGCTTCAAGGGGCTGTGAATTTCTGACTTGGAGTTCGGAAATCCCTTCTTACGAGTACAACTGGAACACAGCACAACAACAGTTATACAACAATGATATGAGAAACTTTATGGTGAAAGAAGACGAAGAAAAAGAGATGAAAACACCTCAAAAGGCAGGTGAAGTTTAAAGCATAAATACCGAGCAGAGTGTTAGTTCAGGCAGGCCAAACGTCAGAATGAGTGTTCAATTTAAAGCTCCAGTGAGGACATTTTTCACATCAATAAAATAGACTGAATTTTATATAGGGTACTTTTTATGATATATAAAAGCAAACAAGACCATCTGCAGCAAGACTGATGGTTTTTATAGGGCGCTCACACCAAGCTCTAGTAAAATCATCTATCCGCTTAATTCACGCGAATCAAGACGTGTGAATAAATAGTATTTATTTGCTTCATTCACGTGTCAGAGGTAATCCCTGCAAATTAAACCAGCGGGATTAAGTGACAAAGTTTTTTTACAATTTACCAGGTAATCTGACCTCCTTGCTCACTTGCCTCCAAGCAAGCTCCTTTTTATTCCAGTTTTGGTAGTTGAAAGAAAAGGTATCAAATAACTTGGGGCACCCAACACAGCGGCACGATCGGTTTGTCCTCCATTTTAGATCCCAGTAAACAACTGTCCGTTTTCGTACCGCGCCCGGCAACCTTCATGCTGATTGTTTATTGCAACGCGGATATCCGCTCAAATTGAGACATTTTCAGCTCCCGCACAATTCGCATCATTCACGCCGCCAGAGTAGTAGGAGCGTCTAATCGTGTCTTTGCATTTACTTAACATGTACTTCAGTTGCGTGAATGATTTTACTCGTGCTCGGTGTGTGGAGACAGTTTTAGTGCTTAATGAAACTGGTGTAAGGGGGGTAGGTGTCAGTCAAACAATAAAACCACACATTTCACAGTCATTAGTTATCAGGGTTTGATTTGTTATGACTACTTTAGTATGGAGGGGACCATTCAAGCTACTTTGTTTACAGGGGGCGCCAAAATTGACACAAACCAAAAGTTCCTTACAGGAGCTTTAAAGTACTTTAGTCTGCCTACTCTTGACGCTTGACAACCCTCCTGCACCTCAGTTCCTCTTATGTGTATTTTTTTTTTAAGTTAAACAAAACATCTTGTTATTTCCCTAAAACTGGTCTACCATGAAGGTACAGATATGGCTGTAAACTTTCTTTTCCAATGAGAAGCCGTCTTTTTTTAGGTGAACATTGTAAGAAATTAAGTTACAAAACAAGCAGATGCAGAATGTACTCTAAGGTACATGTGTTAGTGTAATACAGTGTAGAAAAAAATCCAGAGTTCACAGGGTTAACTTCAGCTCTGATAGACTCTGATCAAGTCATAAACCCAGATGCTCTGAACCCAGATGTCTGTGAAGAACCTCTGTGTCTGTACGAGTGAATTAAACACTGTGGACAGACTGGAGTGATAAGTTTGGAGATGAAAGAGGAGCTGGTTGACACTTTCCTTCTGAAATCTGCAACATCTAAAGATTCACCTTCCAGCCTGTCGCACAAATCACCGCCCGGAGCTCAAGTACGATAAGACGTGAAAAATACAAAGGAAAGTGATACTCTTCAGAGTTTCATGGTGTCCAGACTTCACCAGGAAACGGAGAGTTATATCCTCCTCCGACGCTGAATACCAAATCTGGAGATTATCGTCTGATTATTATCAGATGTGGAGGAGACAGACGGTTCATTTTGAAGACAGTGTCAACCAAACATTTTGACGCCACTCACAGCTGGTTTGTCAGCTTTGCACAAAACCGACTCCGCTCTCATTTGGAACAAAAAACTCAAAAATCTGATCCATTGTGTTTAATGCACAATTGTTGATGAATTGACTCAAGTGTTGACTTTAATCCAAGCCTCATTGTTTACGTGTAAATCCGACGGTAACAACGCCAACATCTCATCTTTCTCTTCTGCAGATATTTATTAGGTTGTCATCAAGTGTGAAGCCGCCTTTCACTCGCTGATTTATGACTTAATCCTCCAAGAAAAAAAAAAAACTCGGCCTGCCCCCCTTTTCATTGTGGTTTTTCTTTGTGTTCATGTTTAGCATCAGGGTTACGATAGAGATTAATCTGTAGAGGAAGAGGAAATCAGTGTTTACAGAATGATAACCATTAATAAAACGCCTGGATTTACGTCAGACTGTTTACCATTAAAGCTTTTGGATTATTAAATTTGGAACTTATAATTCATCTTTGGTGAATAACAAGTCATGCTCTCTTTAAAGCTGTGACACATTTGGGAAAAACTATTATTATTTGTTGTTTAACTGGATTAAAAACACATTTTTAGGCACAAGACTTCAATACTGACAATACTTGAGGTTTGATTGATTACCGTATTGATTACATTTGATTTCCTCTTCTGTGTGGTTTCATTTATAAAGTCAACATGACAATCAGAGTTAATGTTTTTGATCTTTAAATTCACGCCGTGCTGCTTTCACTGGCCTCAGAGGAGACATACAGCTCTCAACGCCCAATTAATACTAACACTGGATTGTGCAGTTAACGTCTATCAGAAACAGATCTATCAATGTTTTTATTCTCCTATTGATGTGGAATATAAAAGTCTTTATAGCTTTATTTCAAGATCAATTTAGGTCAATTCACTCAGATCTATTTCCTCTTTTCCGTCCATTTCTCCTACTTTTAGCTCTTTTGGAGCTAAAATGGGTGAGGTTAAAGATAAATATATGTGGCCTTCCCTCTTCTTCTGTTTCTGCTCAGGTAAAACTACTAAATGCGAGTGAGGTATACCTGGTCTCAGAGGTTTAAAAGTCCAAATGTGTCATAATGTGTTCGGTTTATTAAGTTTCTGCTCCCCTGTAGTCAAGTCTTGTGAGATTTCAGCTTGTGTTTGACCCTGTTTCCCTCCTGTTCTCTGTGTTTTATTCTTTACATCAGTTTTCAGAGTTTATTTCCTGTTTTATTTTGTAGTAGTTGATTCCTCGTGTTTCTAGTCTAGTTTTACTTCCCCAGTTTTCCCTCCTTCGTTAATCACCCATGAGTTTCACCTGTGTCTTGTCTGCCTCACCTGTTGCTCGTTTACCTCACCTGTTGCTCGTTTCCCAGTGTGTATATAGTCCCTGTCTTCCCCTCTGCCTTGTTTGGCTCATTGTGTATGTGTGTTGTGTCTGCCTGTTCATGTGATCCTGGATCTTTGAGTCCTTACTCTCCTCGTGGACTTTTTCACCAACTGTCTTTGGTTGGATTTTAATGGTTGGACATGTTAAAGTAAGTTTTTTTGTTGCTTTTCATTTAGTTCTGTTTTTCCATAAATCCGTGTTTGTGTCCTTTTCCTTTGTTTGACCCTAACTTCAGGACAAAATGGAGTGAGGATGACTTCATTTTTGTCCTTTCAGATGTGAATTTGGCATGTGTTGATTTCTGTCTTCTGTTTAATCTGTTGCACTTGTAATAAATCACATTTGAAAGTCTTTGGGTGTTATCTGTGATTTTATTGGGTCATTTTATGGATAGCTGTTCACCCCATAGGACCTCCTACGGGTGAGACATGGAGAGTTTCCTGGAAAAGTGAAAAATAGTGAGCTTTAAATCTGCATTTTATTAAGTGGGCAGTGAAAGCAGCTCTGCAGGTTTTAAGTTAAAGAAAAAGTGAGCCAACTTTTGAGATGAGCTCTCAGCTCAGTCAAAATAATCTGAAGAATCCGATCCAGACGTTTGAAATAAACATAAATTAGAAACTTCTTATCTTTATTTTTACAGTGCTACTACAACTGGTAAGAAACCCAGACTGTGTCCAACTATAAAAACCTTTGCTGCAGGGAGTACCAAAAGTACCAAAATTGCTGGTTTGAAGTCCTCTGTGATATAGACCGATTCATGTTACAAATAATGTGTAAAATTAGAGCAAAAACTAAGGAATCAGAGTGTAATTTCACTAATTTAGTTATCAACAAAACCCCAAGAGAGTCAGTGATTTACTTTCTTGTATATTTGGGAATCGCACAATGTCACGCCCTCCAGCCTCTCCCTTCCCCCTCCCTTCCCTCTCTTCCTTTTTCCCCAGGTGAGCGTGAGTGAGATGTGTGAAGCGCAGACAGGTGCAGGCAATTGGTAATCACCAGACTCCCCAACCTCTGCCATAAAAACCAGACCGCAGCCACAACTCAGATCCGGACTGTTGTTAAGACACAGTTAGTGAATTGAATTTTGATCAGCCTTTTTGCACCCTGGATGCTAATCCTTTGTGTTGTTTTATCACAGTTTCCAGCCCAACCTGCCTGCTCCATTCTGCTCACCTGCTGGACTTCTAAATTACTCAGCCATGTCACACACCTCCTCAGCCTACCTCAACTGATCCTGCACTAAGGCTCCCTGTCTGCTCTCTGGGTCAGTTTTGTCTCCTTTTCAGTTTGTTGCCTGGTTACTCAGTTTTCTGAGTTTGGTTTCCTATCTGCTTAAAACTTGAGCTCCTCTGAGTTCAGTTAGTTTAGATGTTTTTGGTTTGTAGAAGTTCCTTTAGTTACAGTTTTTCCCCCCAGACAGTAGTTTTCCTTTAGGGGGGGTTAGTTCTTTTGTTTGTCCTGCTTTATCAGCTCTACTGCCTGTGAAATTGTTATCTGTTTTGGTAATTTAGTATTCTCAATAAATCATTTTTTGTGGATCTGCTTGTCTGCTGTGTCTTTCCGTTGTCTGCACCTGAGGCCTCGTTTATACCTACCCAGTTAACCATCGTTTGAACCCTTCGTTTAGACGCAAATGGAGAATTCGCCCCTGAAAATGATGCTTTTCAGAACTCTGGCTAGAGTGGAGATTTTGGAAAACTCTGTTTGGGTAGATTTGGGTAGTCGACAGCAGATTGAGCGCAGGAAAAAAGGAAGGGACGTTGTTGTTGTTGTTGCTGCTATACGGGATTCTGATTGGCTAACGTGGGCTTGAGCCTCTCGCTACACTGCCACCCACATGTTTAATATGCTCTGATGGTTAGTGTAAATGAAGACGTTTCTGAAAACGCAGGGGTGTGCACGCAGTTTTTTTTTTTTTTTTTTTTTTGTAAATGGCAAAGGTAAAAAGTCTGTTTATTAAAATAGCCAGGCTGGTGTAAACGTATTTAGAGTCTCTGATCAGCCCCCATGACACAACCAGTGCACAAGCATGCTTGGCAATAGTATTTCCTATTAACATTCAATATAAAGACAGCCATGTTTAGTGTTGGAATTCTTACTGATAGTGCTGCAAATCTAATATTTTATTACAGAAAAGAGATGTGAAGCTTTGATTCCAAATCCGCCCAACAATCACCATGATTGTCGTCTTTTGGCTGTGAAACCTCTTCCTCTCCATCACTTACTAAACGAATGATCTCACTCTGAAGATCGTCTGGAGCTCATTGTCGGGCTCGTCCGTCAGAAACATGTTGTGCATATCTCAGTTGAAAAACAGCTTCTGAAGCAGAGGCTTCTCCGACACACGCCGGACAGGAAAACACATGCAGTTGCATCTGGATTTCTTCAACTCTCTAAGGCATTTATGAAGCATCGACTTCTTTACTTAAGGGTTTGCTCGTTTTCTGTAATTAGTGTCAGTTTGGGTTTTTGGACACCTGTTTTGTGAGGAAGTTTGGCTGGCTTTTAAGTCACTACTTGATTCAACATGTTTGTATTATTGATTGAGAAACAGCGGAAGTTTAAAAGTGGTTGTAAAATCACCACCTGTGTTTTATAACAGGCCAAACTGAACGCACAAAAGCATGACGTCTTTATGACGAATAATAGGTTGAACTCAACTGTAAATTTAGTTGCGAGATGTTTAATTTTGACAGCTCCAGGCATCACGTCAGCCCCTTCTCCTATAGCAAAAAAAAAAAAGAGAGATTCAACTTCTTGCATGTGGCCGGGTTAAAAGATGACTGCAACATGTTGGCGTCTACACCCATGAGAACTTAAGAGGGACCACACGTGAAGCTCCAACCCAAATCTGTTCCCTGCTCCATATCGATCATTTCCATAAAATGTTATGATGACGCTAATTGTGCTCCTGTACTTCAGATCAGATTGCCAGCGTTTGAAAGTCAATAAAATGTGGCATGTGTGGGCTCCAGGATAAATCCACTTCGACATAAATGATCCAG
Organism: Xyrichtys novacula; assembly: GCA_962446985.1. Classification (NCBI taxonomy): domain Eukaryota; kingdom Metazoa; phylum Chordata; class Actinopteri; order Labriformes; family Labridae; genus Xyrichtys; species Xyrichtys novacula. The sequence goes on along the minus strand of OY660876.1, from coordinate 10,496,674 downwards.
CAGCCCCCTCACTTATTAACTCCACTGTATGGCGTGATTTGTGCGAACATTGGAAAACCTTCTGGCTGAGAAATGATCGATTTTACCCCCATAGCAAGGGTGTGTGAGAGTCTCTTTAAGCCAAATGTGCGCTGAGTAATGGTTATGGTGCGGCACAAGTAGTTAATGCTCACTCAACCGAGCGGGATAAAAGTAGATAAAAGTGTCGATTATTGGAGGTATTATTTGAAAGGCAGCATGACGGGAAAGTGGATAAAAAGATTTAAGTTAAAACCACTAAGAACCATTATCTATGATGATTTGAAGGATTTTACAACATCCCTTGGTGCTGAAAAGTTGGTGTGTGTGAATCCAGCTGTGCAGCGAGGCGCTCTGATGAAGATATTGGACGGTAAACATTTCCAGCCCCCTCCCGGAGTTTGAGATTGTTGCAGTAAAATGGCACGGAGAATTTGCGCCGTGCTCGCCCCAGCTGAGAGACACTGCTATCAGATGTAGGGCGCAAACCGCAGAGTGTGGGACCGTGTGGGGCAGACCACCCATGAATGTGCCTCCCCCCTCCAGTTTTCCCCTTGCTGCAGCTGGAAGAGACACAATACTGGAGCATGGGAACCGAGCAACATGCAGCCGTGGAGCTGCTCCTTAAAGTGGGGATATTTTTGGTTTAGCAAATGAGCAGAGTTTAATTCGTTTTCAGTGCATGCACAGGTTTGTTAGGCTTCCCTCGCCCCTCGGAGGCTTTATTTGTTTAGGAAGCGTCCCCTGAGAGTACGCTGTTGAAACTTGTGCAGCCTGGGAGTGAGTCTGGGGATGTATTACAGTTTCTTTTTCAATCTTTTGGATCAATGTCCAAGTTAAATGAGAGAGCTGTGTCATAATTCCTCATTAAAGCACATTTTAATGAGTTTGGTTATGGGAAAGATACACGACAATAAGTCTCAGGAAATTTGGCTTGAAATCGTGAAAACTAGTGCTCTCATTTAGCATTAAAAAAGTGTCTGAAAACAAACGTTGACAGTTTTCTGTATTTATTGAGTCACAGTTTAAGCCTCATTTACTCCCTCTGTAATTGTTAGCATTAAGCTAATATATAGCATTAGCTGAAACAACTTGATTTATTAAAATTTGTAAATGTAATGCTGAAGGCCGGATCTATGGCATTAGCCTGTGCTACATCACAATGCAAGCTAGCACCTGAAATGTTTGCAAGTGTATTAAAATTACATTAGCTTGTGCAGCATTGTTACGTTAGCTACTTCTTTATTGTTACATTAGCTTGTGGATTGTTACGTTAACTGATTTTGAATTGTTAAGTTTGTTAGTTCTACAATATATCAACAGCTCTTGCACTGTTCGAAGGTAATTCCCTACTGTTAAATTAGCTAGTAATTGCAGTTAGCTAGCTCTTTTTTTTACATTATAAAGTTTGTAATGTTAGCTGATTCTGTAGCATTATGTGAGCTCATTCTTGCATGTTCTCGTTTTGCATTTAAATGTTAACTAGTTCTAGATCATTAAGTTAGATAGTTCTAAGCTGTTGTGAGAGCTAGTTCTCTGTGTTATGTTAGCTTGTTCTCTGTTATGTTAGCTGGCTCCGAGTTCTTGAGCTAGCTACTACTGGGTGGTGATGTGAGCAGGGTTAGTTTTGCACAGTTAATGCAGCTACTTCTGTGTAATTATGTTAGCTAGTTGCACATTGTTACACTTGCTGGTTTTCGTATTGTTATGTTAGCTCGTTTTACGCTATCGTTTAAGCTTGTTCTGCATTTTTTAATTAGCTAGAGCTGTATTTTACAAAACACACTGTTTTTTCTGCTATAGTTTTGACAGATTATAAATTACATCATCTGCATATTGTTGTCAGATTAGTTTTCATGGGGATTCTAAAATCTCAAACTTCCACATTTCCAAATTACCCTCAGTGTATCCTCTTCAAATCATATCCCTGCTTGATGTCCCGAAGTATTTTGACAATGTGAATCCTAAACACCACCGTCCTCACCCTCGCTCCTACCATCCTTTGAAACAAAGACTTGTGTTCAAAATGCCGAACTTGAAAGCTGCAGCATTGGTCTGTGATGTTTAGGCTGAGTAACCCCCTGGGTTAATAAACTAAACAAAGGTAAACCATTGCGAAATGGCCACAATGAAAGCCAGGCTAAGTAAACGAAGCAGAGTTTACAAGATACAAGGGGCTGGGGCTGCATCCGTGAAGCTTTAATATGAAACAGGTGATGAGCGTGCTTTTACTCTAATGAAGAGGCTCAGAGGGAGAATCCTGGTATTGAGAATCATATTAGAAACCCATAAGAAAGGATGTTAAATGCACTCGGGTTTTAGTCTTGTGGTGCTGTAATGGCCTTTTTGAATCAGACCTTTTTGATTAGAGTTGAAAAGATTGGCCTAACATTTATAGTTATAACTCTGCCTGTGTAGCTAGGAATATAAATGTTATTTATATCTTTTTTAACAGGCTGTTGTTCCAGTAAACAAGATAATAGTCTTAATAATATGTTTTATTTTCAGTTTGACTCTCCTAAATTCCTTCTTGTTAAGAGGCTGGGATAAATCTACACAGTTCATGAGGGGATATTTCTTATCGACCATGAAATTTTAGACTTTTTTCCTTTGTCTTTCATATAAGATATCTTAGAAACTAACAAAAGTACCCGTTTAAGGTCTGTAAATGAGCCATAAATCTGCCGTAGATGCTATCAGTTCAGTATCATGTGATCAAACATCGTAGCTTTAGTGTAAGTTTTGGCTCGGCTTTTGAGGATTACATTAAGTTAGCCCTTTAGATTGTCCGCTAAGTCTTAGCCCAGCGTTTAAAGCTTGAAGTTAAACTGTACAAACACGGGTTCTGGCAGGGACTTCTGATGAAAATCCTGCAGTCCGGGGTTTTCACCTTGCTTGATTTATATCTTATCTGAGTGATTATCCACAGAGCCTTTTGAGAGTTTGTCTTCACTTTAGGTGAGTTATTGCTCTCAGGTTTTTTCCCTTTTTTTTTTCATTTTCGGTCAGGGGAACAAACAGCACACGTGGAGCGACTCCAGAGAAAATATGAACCTTTAGAACAACAAAAGGGTTCTTTTTAACTTCTTCAAACCACATCTCCCTATAAAAGCTGAACAAACATACCCTGCCACTTGCGAGCGGCTGCTGTCCAGCGAGTTTCACAGAAAAAGGGTTTGCTTTCAAAAGGGAGGGAGGGGGGCTTACGGGACTAATGAAAACTTCACCTTAACTCAAATAATAAAAAGCACACCACCCAAATGGTGCAGATTTGTTCCTCCGTGTTGTGTTTTCTCTGGGCCTCTGCTCAGCTCTTGGACTCTTTGAGTAAATTTTCATTTTAGCTTGTGTTTTGCGGCCTGGTGACTCTTTTAAGGGGATAATATGATGTAGATTTAAAAGATGTGTAATGCGCAACAACTGCAGGAAACCACATTGTTGGTGAATGTCTTTAAAAAAAGACACTAAAGGCCGGAGACCAAAAACGGGGGACATGGATTCCCCGAGCTTTTTCAGAGGGAGACAAAGCGGGTTTAACGTTGGTATGAGAAAGGGTGGGCCTGTGAATGGTTACTGTTCAATTTGTATTTGGTTCCCCGCTGGTCGCAGAGCTGAGATCAGAGCCGAAAGTGAAAACACATGGCGAGGGTCAGCAGGATCAGAGGACCACCACACACACGGCAGAGAGAAGGAAAAAGCCAATGGGAACTTGTGTGAAGAAATGGATTGAATAAACAGAGTCTGCAATCGCCTGCACCCTATTATCCTATAATTTACACTGCATGGGAGCTTGGAAACGCAGGCTGTTAAAGGCGACCCATTGGTTTCCACTGAAAGAAAACGGCATTCCTCTCCTCACGCCAATCAAAAGCCCCGGCATTATGGTCCGAGACAAGTTTTGAATTCTTGCAGGCCTAATGTGTTTGTTTTACATATCCCAAGGAAATTATTACATCAACAGCAAGCTATGTGTTCAGAAACAGGCAGCCTTTTGAAGCTCCCTGCAGCAAAACATACTTTTAATTACATAATAACTCTGAAAATTGTATTTGTACAATCAATAGTAAGGATTACACGTGGAAGTAGGAGATTGGGGTTGCAAAAAAATTGGGCCACTCTGTGACAAAACAGGTTTCACAGAGAGTGAGGGCCAAGAAAATGAGTCAGGCTGGAGAATTAGAGCGCTGGTTTGGCCTCTTTCTTTGACCTCAGCCTCTTCCAATCTCGCCCGAAGCTGAACAGAAGTAAAAACATATTTGTGTTGCCGTTGAAAGATTACATTTGAGTCCCCAGATGGATTCAGCCACCAGCAAGGGTGCACCAGCTAATCTACAGACCGAGAAAAAGTTTAGGGACGTAGTTTTTAGCTAGGGTGACCATACGTCCTCTTTAACCCGGACATGTCCTCCTTTTGGGGGCTGTCCAGCCTTGTCCAGCTTTTGTCCAGGGAAGTTTATAAAATCCTTCAAATGTCTGCAGTTTTGTACAGAATTTTCGAGTTTGTGTCACGTGGACTTACTGAGTCAGAAGCATGTAAAAGACCCTCGATCCGTCCCGAAAAAATCTCAAAATTAAATTTGTGCGACTCTGGGACTCCACCCCCGCGTAGTTATGTCCTCTTTTTTGGAATTCAGAACATGGTCACCCTATTTTAGCAGCGTAGGATCCTCCAGTGGTCAAATCCAGCAGCTGGGTCGTTGAGATCAATCATTACCAAGGTCTCTAACTATGAAATAGTTAGAAAGTGTCTCATGTTAGCATATTGTTTTGGTGTGATATGGTATGAAAATGGCAAAAGTCCAGTTTAGGTGTTGGTCTGGTTTTAAAGATAGACTGAACAAACTTTGGACTCCCAACAAAGACACTAGGGTGTGATTATATTGCATATAGGTCATGTAACGTACATGTAGGATCGGTTTTGACACAAATACGTCAGTGAGGTGTTGAAGCCCCACAATGGCAGTCTCCATGTCAACCTATCTTTTGATGAACTCATAAAGTAGTGAAGATGCAGAGATGATGCACTTGAAGTCTCCTGGGAAGCATCTGTTTGCCAACTTCGCCAAATAAGTTACCAAGACCTACTGCCTTTGCAACCAGCTTCTAGTGGACACTCAAGGAACTGCAGCTTTTGCACTTTTACTTCTTCAGTATCTCAGGAGGTAGAGTGGTCATCCAATAACCGGAAGGTTGGCAATTCGATTTCCCCCTCATCCCGAATCTGTCCGTTGTGTCCTTGAGCAAGACACTTAACCCACCTTGCTCCCAGTGTGTGTCCTCCACTGGTGTATGATTGTGTGTGCTGTGTTGTGGTGGTCGGAGAGGCCGTAGGTGCAAACTGGCAGCCACATTTCCATCAGTCTACCCCAGGGCAGCTGTGACTACTTAGGAAGTTTACCACCACCAGGGTGTGATTGTGTGAGCGAATGACTGATGGATCCAGTGGGTATATTTTTATATAGTGCTTTATGAGGGTCTCTAATAAAGCCCTATATGAAATCTGATGCATAATTATTATTATTATTACTCAACAGGTTGAATCTTGGTGGAGGGCTGACTGAGCATAAGGCAGGTGACTGCTTCCCATCTCAAAGTTGGCCTATTACTCTTATGTTCCTCTTTTGTTATGCCTGAGAGTCTGGGACACCCATAGAGCTGCTTTGTTTGACTTGCAGCTCGAAAACCTCCTTATTTACCTTAAACTGGTGTCAGTGTAAACCCTAATTTTAGCAGTATATAGAACCATCCTGAACAGCTTCATTTTGGCTGTTTCTTGCGTGATTGAATTCGGACACAACTTGTAGTCATGAAACGACCCAAAAGTAAACATCTAGACTAATCATTACCCCCCACACGAGCTCTCCATTAGCTGCTGTTATATTAATACTCACAGTTTGTTGTTGTTCTGGTCTTCATGGAAAGTCTTTGTAGATCCAATCCAGCTCATAGAGTCCCAGGTTTACAAGAGTCATCGATGAGTAGACTAGAGAGACAGCTGAGAGGTGAAACAGACTTTCCAGGCAAGAGGAACTCTGAGAGAGCTTCCAGGTGGGTGTGTCCTTCAACATTATCATTTCACAACATTGTCTGAGAGAAAAATATCTGCAAAATTTAACAATGACAATGTTACTGTAGTTTTTCACAAGATGCATATTGGACTTTTTGTTTTTATTTGACAGGACAGCTTAAGAGAGAAAGGAAATATGGGGGAAATGCATGCACCAAATCATTGGATTCATTGGGAATCGATCCTGCAACCATGCATCACAAGGTTTGCAGTGAATTTGCGAAGATATAGCCGAGTTTGCCAAATTTTCCAACCAAAGAAAACAGCTGATTCTCTTTGACTGTAGTTGAATTACAAAAAGGGCTTGTATTAGGTGTATTAAGTGAAATATGTGTCTCAGAGTTAAACTTTCTATCAGGGTCTGCATTGGCAAAGAAAGCTTACAAGAAAACATCCGTTAAAACCCCAAAAGAGGAACGTCGTTTACTTCTCTTTTCCAAGCCTTCAGTTAAATATTAGGAAGATCCCAGCACTGGTTTCTCAGGTCCACGCCCACTTCCCCCAGTGCCTGTGGGACTGGAGGCTAATTGGAGTCAGTGTTGTCCCATTTGAGAATGGAGCAGATCATTCGGTCTCTCATCTGTTTGGTTTGATGGGCATTGGCGGAGGTTATCCAGCCTTTGAATCTCTCTGCTTATTTATCCAACAGCTGGGCAAATACCCGCAGCCCTTCTGCATTAAGGCTCATTTTTAAACATTTAGAAAAGACAGGGCCCAGTGTTTATGCCTCCATCTTCCCTCACATCTGCACTTAATATCATTTTGCAGACTTTACGCAGAACAAGGCCCCGATCCTTTGTTATGACAGGAAGATATTTTGAACTTTTTGAGGATTAATACTGTTTGCTTTCCTGCTCACTCCCCTCGAAACAGCTCCAGGGATCCAATAGGTTAAAGCTGAAGTGCATAACTGGATTTGGCAGGCCTACAGTGGATGGGATATTGTTTTCAATTCATCTGCCACTTACATTACTCAGCTGGGACCCATTGTCTCTTTTATCAATCACTCTTTCCTTCATTTTCTCCCCATTTTCCATTTGGTGTCTAGTGGAAAAATTCATCTGCCCTTGTACGAGCACGTTTAGTCTCCATCATTAACTGTAAAGAAATCTGCTTAGTCTTAATTTCATAATATAACTAATGTGTTTTTGTAGAGTTACATATTTCTGCGAAGTTTTCGATACTTCATAATGAGAGTCTTGGATGTTTATCTTACCTCAGAAGCAACCGAGAGGCTCCTTTTCTGGCCTTAATGAAAGCAGAGTTGTTATTTCAGTGATGTCAGGTTTTCAGTTTGAAAAAATTCCTGATAGAAACTGTAAAGGATTGTAATCAGAGATGAACTTACACAGCAGTAACTTATTCTGTACTTTGTATGATCCGGCCCCTTTTCTGTTTGATGCATTTGTTGCAAGACATCAGAGTCAACACACAGGTCTCTGTAAACGTTAGGCTGACCAGATTCTGACTTCCCAAGAAGAGGACACGACTACGCAGGGGCTGAGTCACAGAGTCGTACAAAGTTAATTTTGAGAGTTTTTCGGTCAGATTGAGTGTTTTTTCACGCCTCTAACTCAGTAAGTCCATGTGACACAAACTTGAAACTTCTGTACAAAACCACAGATTTTATAAACTTCTCCGTACAAAACCGGACAAGACCAGACAGCCCCCCAAAAAGAGGACATGTCTGGGCAAAAGAGGACGTATGGTCACCCTAGTAAATAGCAACTCTTGCAATGTATTGTGCAAAAACCTCATTTGCATGAACAGTTTCCTTTGTTGATAGGTGTTTGTGATGGGTGCAAAACTTTAATGCAACTTCAATATTTTAATAAAGATTTTAAATCCTGGCAGTTCTCGCACATCAGTAGGCTGTTAGCTGTATATATAGCCCTCTATTCCTGCTCTGAAGTTTATATATTATAGTTATAACTGTGTTGTATTTTCTTGGTGTTTTTAGTTTCTTTTCTTATTTCCAACAAATTTATAAAAGCCTCAAGTGGAAAGGTGTTGTAAGTTATCGTTTTGTGTGGGGTTATTGCTGGCTGAGCGGTCTACTCATGTGCCAGAGGTTATACCTCAAGTGGTCGGCTTAGATTCGCTTCCAGCTTTTGGCTCTTTCTTCCTGCTCTCTTTCCCTGTTTCCTGCTCCATCCACTATCCTGTCCTCCCTATTGAATGGAAAATGCCCCAAAACAAATCTTAAAATGTCCCAATACCAATGTTGCTGTATGACCAGATTAATTGAATAAACAAATGAACAATCAATCAAACTTTTGCACCCCTGAGATCTCTAAAATACGGAACCCAGGAGATGACATTAACTTTTGTTTTTTAAACTTGCACAAGCGAGCTAAATCTAAGGGTCCTGATGAGGTGTCTCCTACTAAAAACAATACCAAATGTGGCTAAGCTATAAAGTATCTCTTTGTGAGTCGTACCAAGATGAAAGAAAATGTTGATAATATGCTCTTTGTCCATGACACTGTCCTTCTCTTCTCACAAATGAGGCACGGAGGATTATTTAGAAACACCCATGCGCAAGATACAAATAAAACACAAATACGAAATAAGTATAAAACGCACATTTGAGATACTAAATTGCATGTGTGAGATACTAAATGTACGTTCGATTTAAAAAAAATAAATAATGTCACTTCCCGGGCTCTGTACCGATATCCAACATCTTTACACTTGTTTTCCAGCTGTGTGGAATACTTGATTCTGATTGGCCGAAACCAAACACCATAACAACAGTGATTGAATCTCAACAAAGCAAAGCCAGAGACAAGCTGATCCCTTACATCAAATCAAATCATCCTGCAGAGAACAGTCTCAATAATTTCCTCTTTGCCTGTTGACACTGTGGCAAAACGTTCATTTCTGACTCAGGACGTTGAATTTTTGCTGCAGTTGTCAATAAGGTTACAGACTTACAAGTTATTTGCACTCAACTCTTTCTGTTTTTGATTGCACAATATGCATACCATTATATCAATGGTAATTAATGGATTCATGTTATAACTGCAGATGTGGTTTCAAAGGGAGGTGATTCAGGTCAGCTGGAACAACCGTTTCATTACTTATAAAAGGATATGCTGCAGGAGTTGTTTTTGGTAATTCCCTACGAGGAACCGTCTGTATTTTGGCAGCACATCAGATTCTGCATCCTGCTGAGATTTGACACTTTTGAGGTTTCTCTTGCTGTAACTTCAGACACTGGGCCCTCTGAGGTTGCTGTTTTTTTCCTACATTATAAATGACTTGTCTGCAGTCAGTGTGTTAACAGAGCATCAAGCAGAAGCACCAACAGAGCTAAAAATGTTTGGCAACACATAAAACCAACAAGACGAACAAGACTTGATCTATGGAAGTGTTGTCCCGGATTTAAAGAGGACGGGTTTTTTCGGGTTCAGCCTTTTTTGATGGGGTGTTTCAACACATGGCGACATTTATCTCCATCCTGGGTTGGTCTGTGGCAGTAGGGGGACACCAATCAAAGAGATTTTTGGGTGCATTTTCTGCTCTTTATGATTGATTCAAATATTGTTTTGCTGGAAAATTCAAGTGAAGAAGCAGCAGTTTTGATTAAACTTGTGTTCTTTGGGTTACGACTGGCGCCCGTTTTGAAGCCTCACGCAGTTGTTATGAACATTTTAAATCACTCTTGTTGGGGAAAGGGAATTTTATTTTGAAAAGAGCATTTAAGATATCTTACTGGGGGGGCATGCAGCACATGGTCGGGGCCGGACTCAAGCCTGCGACCACTGTGAGGACCGTGGTCCCCATCATACATGCGGCACGCTAACCTACTCAGCCATCTGCGCACCCCAAGCTAGCTCACTGTATTTTTTGGACTATAAGGCGCATTTAAAATCCTTACATTTTCTAAAAAAAATTGACAGTGCGCCTTGAAATTCAGCACACCTTTATATATGATACTTGTTGTGCCTACTGACCGATTTTGTGTTGTACAATGCGCTAAAAAATCTGTCGAAAGGTGTAAGTACGACTTTGGTGAGCAACGAAGCCGCTTCTCTCAATAGATATTTGGAACACTGTACGCTTTGTCACTACCTGATCGGCCCTGTAACAGGCCCCCTGAGCAGTCTACAAGACTGCCTGACTGTAATGTTTAAACTCGAAGAGCATTCATGTAAGGCAGCCCGGGCCCAGAGTACGAGCTAGCAACAATAAACCAATCAATGCGCCAATGCTTAATGCGCCATACAATCCAGTGCACCTTATGTGTGAACAAAAACTTGTTTATTCACAGTGCGTCGTATAATCCGTATATAACCTGGTGTGTCTTATCCCCCCAAAAATATGGTACATTTTTGGTCAGGAAAATCAAAGAGGCTGCAAAGACAACAGGAAAGTATTCTACTCACCTTCAGAGAAGTCATTAGCATTCATAGATCAAATATATAGAATGGGAATTTCAGCCCATGCAGTGATTTCCACTTCAGAGTCGTGTCTGTTTTTAATGCAGTGCTGCCTGAGGGCCCTAAAATCTGTCTCTGGTTTCTCAGCCTCGTCCCTTTCGTACAGATTTCTCCAGAAACAGTTAAAATCCTTGATTTTATTCTGTAATTGTCAAAAACCTTACTTTAGAGGGAATCGGTGCCATTTCTCACACACAGTCATGTTTTAAACCTGTTGCAAATTAACCGAATGTATCCAACAATTTTGATCCAAGTGCATTTTTTCTGTGTTGCACAACTTCTTTAACGTTTTGAAAAGTGTTGCTGGCACCAAATTAAAGGCAAAAATATATTTTTCAATGAACAATAAACTCTTTTTAGATTCAACATTTGATATTTCGTTTTTGCACGACTCTTAATCAGATATAGGCGATGCAAACTGTCATAATATGTTTAAATCAACAACTTCCATTTGAATCCACACTCTGCAATGACATTGTCTCATACCGGCCTCTGCAGTGTCTCTGTGGTGTCATGTACGTGTTTGTGTGTGTTTGTGCGAGTCCAAAAACACAGTCACACTCACACAAAGACTGAGACAGCCACGCAGCAAAGGAAGTGTACTGTAAACTTGCCAAAAGTGATTTAGAAAGCTGTATTTCTCCCGCCGATGACCGGCCACATGTGTTGTTCATACGCAGCACATGAGGCGGGACATTATGGATGTTTTGCTTCTCTGTGTCCTTTTTTAAAAGTTAAAAACACACACACATGTACACAACATTTCCTCAGCCATAATTCAGCTGGACCACCAGCTACGCTCGGCATCTAACATGCACCGATCCTCCACTTGCCTTATGAATTATAGCGTCTGTCAGAAAGTGAAAGAGTCAGAGAGAGAAAGCTTCTCCACCCTTTATAATGAGCATCATCCTCCATTTTCCTAACCATAATTGGAAGGGGCTGTCGGAGGAGCATGTGCAGAAAGAGAGAGGGATCAATCTTATGTTACATTTTTCTGCTGGATGTGTGAGGAAGAAAAGGGAGGAGATGATTAATTTCCTTTTTAAACACCAAAATACTGTTAGCATTTGATGTTAGCTTGTTGACATGCAGGACTGATCATTTCATCCCAGAAGTTTTGATTCATTCACTGTTTCCCTCCATTTAGACCGCTGAGAGCGTCCCTGTTTGTAGCTTCGGATGCTGCTGGAAAAGCTGCAACCGTTTACTTTTTATCATTTTTTATACGACGGGCTGGTTGCACTTGATTACATTTGATGAATTCTTTATTTGTACCAACTTGTGAGGCAAACACCAGGCAGCTGACAAACATTACCGCTGGTTAAATCTGTGCTCTGCAACATTCATTTCCCATTTGTTTCCATATTTCTGGTCCTGAAATTAAACCATCAGGCAACATTAAATACAGAGTTAAAAGACATACCAACTTCGATGGAAATTCGCCTCCTTACTGGCATTCAAACCAGGATGTGTGTTGTTGTTAAAACTTGATGGTTTCTGCTTGTCTCTGTTTGTGTTTGTATGAAGAGGAACATGTTTACAACTAGATAATCCCTGGCAGTCATGTTGCCATATTGTCTCTAATATAAGACCCTTTTTTTCCCTTTAAAGTCCATCTAAAAAAAACAACAGCACATGGCGCCAACTGTCACTCACAACTTCAGCACCAGAAGGATGAAAAATGGAGAGACACAATGATGGTCCTAACAAAAGGACTCAAAAGGAGTCCAAGTAAGTCGACCTTCTTAAAGAGGCTAAAAGTCAGAGAAAATCTTAAGATCTGTGTTTCCCAGAGACTTACCAAGAGTATGTGAGGATGTTACTCACTATAAGGATTCCCATTACATGAGCTGTCATCCAGCTGTTATCATTAGAGATGGTCATAGAGGCTACATATGGTTTATTTTTGCGACACATGGTCTGATCACTGATAAACAACCGGTTATTATTAGTATCAATAGTTGATACCAGCTGAGCAAGTGGAACTCTAAAATTGGGACGCAGAGTAAAAAGTTAATTAAAAACAGAATGTCAGAATATCTTTTAAAACCATAGCTTAATTGAAATAATGTAATGTCAAAACTACATATCAAAATGTTTAAACAGAAAGACTATCATTGTTTGTGCTTATTTTGAACTCAGTTTCAACAGTGTGTTACAAAAAAGTCCTGACAAGGACAACAAAATATTTTTAAAAAGTTGTTTCAAACAACTGTAAGATAATACCAAATAGAGGGCATAGAAGTTTGCAAACAATCAAAATCTGTTTTTATAGACATTTGAAAAAGTATCTTTTGGGGATTTTGGGTTGTTTCACATTCACATACGACCATGATCTTTTTTACAACCGTATTTTTGGCCTTGCTGTCTCTGAACGTCACACTCTGTAACACCATACTTTCTGGTTGCTCAACAGTCACTGAATGACTCTGCAGCATTTATAGCTGTTACCTTTAGATTGGCCTCAGCTGATCGATGACTAAGCCTAATTTGAAGCCACTTTGTTGAGGACCATCATTGTGTCTTTCCATTTTTCATCCCCCTCTTCCCTAGCACATATCCATGGGGATCCTGTTTGTGCATGTGTGTTTGCATGTAATTCAACCTTAACTTGACTTTAACTGAACTACTGAACTTTAACCTAATCTTAACTTCAGCTTTAACTTCGGTTTACCTTAAGTTTACTGAACTTAAACTTAATTTTACTTAACTTTAACTTGAACTTAACTTTGACTTAACTTTACCTTAAATTTACTTAACTTTAACTTGAACTTAACTTGACTTTGACTTAACTTTACTTAACTTTAACTCTTACCTAACCTAACCTAACTTAACTTAATCTTAACTTAAACTTTACTTAACTTTAACTCTAACTGACCTTAACTTTGACTTAACTTTACTCTAACCTAACCTAACTTAACTTAATCTTAACTCAACTTCAATTTTAAATTTAACTTAACTTTAGTTCAACTTAAACTTTACTTAACTTTAACTCTAACTTTGACTTAGCTTTACTTCACTTAACTTTAACGTCACTGAACTTAAATTTGACTTAACTTCAACTTGACTTTAACTCAACTTAACTTTGACTTAATTTAACTTCACTTAACTTTAACTCTAACTTAACTTTAACTTTAACTTAACCTAACTTAACTAACTGGCAGTGAAAAGTCCAGATGCTGACTATAAACCCACCATTTTTCCAATCAGGTCTTATATTTTTGTCAGTACAATACAAAGACCACTGCTGGGTCCAGGTTTCACAACTGCCTTGGACTATCTACTGAAGCTGGGTTATGTCATCCACCCTCATAATAAAGCATCAGTCTTTCTTGGCCCCCAAAGAGCAGAATTAATCACTCACACATATTTCTGCTCATGCACGTTTAAGTCAGCCATTGTGATTTGTTATTCGCCGTATGAATCCTGGGAAAAGTGCTGCTCTGTTGGTGGCTCTCTGTGTTAGCCACATCCCTGCCAAATTTGCTGCCGTGCCTACTATTAATATCATGCAGGTTTCATGCCGCTACATGCTCTCGCCGTGCACATGCTCTGTAATGGGAAAAACCACAACTTAAGACCACTAAACAGTGGGCTATAATTTTTCTAAATTGTTCTAAAAGCCACATAATGTTAAACGCTTGTATAAATCCAACCCTTACCAGACTCTGAGGGTATTTTAGCACTGCCCCCGGGCCTAATTATTATCTATCACCCACCACCCGCATTGAATTCAGCGCTTGCACAGAAACAGGTTGTCTGGTGCTAATGAGAGGTGGGTGGATGGAGGGTGACAGACTTGCGTGGCCTGTGAGTACGCGGCCCACTGCACCCAAACTAAAGAGGGGATGGTGGTCTCTGCCATCAGCAGACATTAGGCTCCGGTGGGGAGAATAAGCCAGCCGTGTCAGGTGTCGGTGGACAACCAGCGCTGGTTAGATCCCTACTTATGAGAGAACGAGGCCTCCATGGTCAGTGAGTCAGTCCAAAGAGCTGCTCTAATCCAATTAGGGGTGATTTTGTTTGCATTTGTGTGTGTATGTGTGCATCTGTCTCTTTATTTTTGAAAGCTGTAAATCCCTTTTGATCCAAAAGCTGATTTGATTTTAAAATTATCAAAGAGGTATAAACTGTTCCCGTTGTTTGCAGAGGAGGCACTTTTTACAGTCAAACAGGAAAATAACAAAAGCGCTTGTGTACTCTAAACCGACTGAGATCAAACATTTATTTCCCAAACCGTCTCTCTGTCAACATCAAATCGGTCACACGGTACAAAAAGTGCCCGCCACATTTCCTCATGTGTTCCTCTCATCAGATAACCACCTCAGCACTCTCTGAACGTTCCTGAATGAAGGCCCAGATGTGCGCCATATGCAGATTTGTAGCCGTGGAGGGTGGGAAACACAGAGAAGTGAATGACTGGTGAGAGAAATCCACATACACCGAGACACATCTCTGTTGGCGTGGCGATGCTGGAAATGGCTAATTAGGTTAAACAGCAGCTGGCAGAGGAGAGCGCTGGCAGCAGGGGTGGCCAAACATATAGTCAAACTGTTGAGTTTCAGGGATCGCCCTGGCTTTGGTTTCTGCGGGTTGCCTGTAGAGAAATCACTTTTACATGTTTGAAGTGCAAGAGTTCAACATCTGAAGGCTGCTAAAAGAAGGATTTGTTCTTTGTCTTGGTTACAAAAAGCCCTTTAATAATTTAGACTCCATTTTTAACTATTTATTTTTGGTGCCTAAAATTCAACATTCAGATATACTCCTCAGACAAGAGAACCATTGTTGTATTAGACATTAATTCTTCCTTACAGTATTGAGACGGAGGATTTTAAAGGTCAAAAAAGATTGGTAATGGCTACTCAAGGGTTACAGGAAATGAAGTATATTCACAAATTTAGAAAGAAAAAGACACAAAATTCCACCAGGTATTAATTTTCTTAATTGTACCCTACAGATCTTTGTTTGTTTTTATGTTTGTACTTTCTTCCACAAATCCTTAGCCACTGTTTGGACCAAATAGATAAAAATGTTCTGGCCTATTTGGTCAGAAACTGAACCAAAAACCTCTCAGATCCTCTCAAATGTAGGTGTCATTTATCTGTAAGAGACTGTGGCTTAAAGAGAAGCTCAAAAAAAATGGACAAGGCCCAAAAACATGACTGGATTGTGAGGATCTTTTAGCCCTAAGGCCACACTGCATTAAAAACAGGCATGACTCTGTAGTGGAAGTCTCTGCATGGCCTCAAAATTGCATTCAAGAGCTATTATATTTGAGCACAGTTCAGTGCTGCACCCATGAATGCCATGAAATAAAGAAACCAACACGATGGAATGAGGCAAAGTGAAAAACTGTCCTGTGGTTTGGCAAATCAAAACTTGGCGGTGTCCTCCACATAGAAGAGAAGGACCACCCTGTTTGTTATGGTGATGCAGGGGTGTCCACATCAGGGGTAACTAATATACCAGGGAGGGCACCACTAATGCTGAACAATATACAGGTTTGGGGGCCACATATGTTTCCTTTTGGGGGGGGTCAAAGACCTTGCATACAGTATTTCACCATAGACTGTTTATATTATGGACAACTTGGTTCCGCCATCTGTCGTTATATGAATTTGAAGCCGAATTGCTCTCAGTATTTCCGGGATTTTCTTCACTTCCTGGAACCACCACTAGCATTGTACACATTCGGCAGGAGAGTCACCGAGAGTCGCTATGATAACGCTCGGCTCAAACAGTGTATCCCCCCGGGTGAGCTACGCAATCTTCGTACGCCCATAGGCTGTATCAAGTGTCAATCATAGAAAACACAAACCCCCTAATAACTTTTGAAAACGGAGCTTCACAGAAAAAAAATGACTTGAGCACAAACCAGTCTTACAAAAACTACATGTCAACATCACAACCAGGGGGAGGAACATCGTGTCAACATCGTGTCTCTGAAGTAGAAGAGTCCAGGTGCTAAACTGGTGAGCCAAAACAGTTGAGCTGATAAAATTTTATTTCAGGCAAGAATTGATCAACATTTCACCTTCAAACTCCAGAAACTGGCCTCCTTGGTTCCCAGCCACCAGGAGTCAGTTTCAGATAAACACTCCGGTCATCGGAAAGCTGAAGATGTTTCCAACTATCACCAAACTTTTCAAAGTAATCACTAAGAGTGTGATAAAGCTCAAACTCCATGTTCAAGCTTGTCATTCAAAGCTCTTTCACGGTGTTCAAGACAACAAAGCCACACAACACAGCCGAGCCCGTTTCACGTATAGGACCCTCTATTGTAATTTGAAACATACTTGAGAAAGCCCTCTACACCCCCACGGCTCCCCTCCACACCCATTGTCATACGCAGCCGCACAATTAAGACCACATTAGATCTTTTCAAGTACTCGTAATTTCATAAGAGGGGGCTTTCTTTTTTTTTTTTTTCGTCTTTTTGAAAATGAAATGGGGGAAACCCGCAGTTCCTCAAGAGCCACTTGGAAAAGATGGGAAACAGATATTAACCCTGTGAGTGATGGTTCTTCAAGAGGCCTCCTTATTCAAAGCCCCCACATACTGCTAGCACCTCTGCTATGGGACCACACACACGCAGACACCTGCAGCCTCTAAAACACACACACATGCACACACACACACACACACACACACACACACACACGTAAGGCTCTATACTCAAACATATGACACACACTCCTGAGTCAGTTGTCTATTTAAAGAAGAAACTACAATAGATCCTCGCAAAGATGTAAGCTAGAACTACAATTACATCCATGAACTCTCAGCGCTCATGTTTCTGTTAAAATAATCGAACATACTCTGTATATTTCGTGTATTTGATTCACGTTCCTCGGCTCCTCATGAGCTCAAACTTACCCCATGTTGAGTAACGCGGGCCCCTCTATTCAAGCGTGTAAGATGTAAATGATGTATTGTCCTAATTAAAAGAAAAAATATGAGTAATCCTCCCAGCATGCACCACTTCTGAGGAGGTTTATTATTCTGGCCGAAGGTGCTACTCTGTTTTATTTACTTTGATCCTTGCGTATTTTCGGACTCTTTGGTAATCAGAGGTAGAAAGTCATTACGGTGTTATGACAAGTGCAGCCACGGCGGCCGGAGCTTGACACAAGACGTTAACCCGGGTGTAATGGAGAGGCCTTCGCTTGCTCAGCGGCTCGGCCCACACGGCCCACAGCCCCCGAGGAACATACATCAGAGGGCAAGGACTTCATTACAAGTCGGCCCTGAAATGAGAGCAGCAGCAGCAGAGGTGTGCGAGGGACCCGAGGGGAGGAAAAAGGGAGGGGGAGAAAGCGAGCTGGCCTTTGGAGACCGGGCCCTGGAAATCAAAAGAGAATGAGTGATGGGTGTGATTTTTGAGCCCACCTCTCAAAACCCCAGCCATGGCAGTAATCACCACTTTAAATCAAAGTGTTTAAAAGAAAAATGAGCAGAGATTTCCGAGCTGTAGGTTTCATTAGGAGCCTCCCAAACGAACGGAAAGTCGATCAGGTTTGTTTGTTTTCCTCGGTGCATTTTGTCTCTCTGCTTTCCCCCCTGTTAGCTTGAACTACAAAGGCAGCTCTCTTGACCAGTCTAATGACCTTGCTTTGAAATATGGGAACTCTTACTCTTTAATTTTGAACTAAAATAACAAATGTCCTCTTATTTCAGATATGTCTTCAAAGTGGGTGTACAGCTAGTAATGCATACATCCAAATTAACCAAAGTGTTTTTGCAGAAACAACGCTCAGTGAAATGTTTTTCTCTCCATCGGGAGCTTCTTAAAATGCAAACCGAGGGTGACCATATCCTGAATCCCTAAAAAAGAGGACTACGTGGGGGCGGAGTCACGGAGTTTTCCGAGTCGGATTGAGTGTTGTTTACGTGCTTCTAACTCAGTAAGTCCGTGTGACACAAACTCAAAAATTCCATAAAAAACCCCGGACATTTGAAGGATTTTATAAACTCCCCAGGACAGAGCTGGACTAGGCCAGACAGCCCCCCAAAGAAGAGGACATATCTGGGTAAAAGAGGGCGTATGGTCACCCTATGCTAACCTTCTACTTGATCGTCTCAAAACAGGCTAAAGGTCAATTGACAAACTGTAATGTTAAGATGAGTGAAATATGACAATGCAATCTGGTATGAGGATGATTAAGCTTTGTTTAAATTTCTGCAACCAACTGGTACCTGAGTATATAACCTGGCGGTGCATAGAGAGTCCTCTGTCTTGATTATTAAGTTTATTGAGATTAAGATTTCTTTCTGGTTCTCGATTATAAGAAGTCGTGTTGGAGGATTTTTATTGATATGCTAACAGGCTGTAACCAAGATGTGAGGGCGCTAACTATTTATTACATCGGCAATTAAATGGTGGACAAGTAAGGTTGGTTGAATTTAATAAAAATACATAGAATGTTTAATCGTTTTCTTTTGGGAGTTATTAAGTTTTAAATCTTTAGATATGGTGATATTGACCCACAGAGATGTGAACCTTTCCCTAGGACTCCGTCAATGGTTTGGTTCTTCTTCTTCCTCTAGGGTGGCAGTAATGAAAATGCTGTAAATGCAGGAAATAGGGTACTGCCCAGCGGACCAATCACAGGGCTTGTGGCGCTTGTTGTTTTAATCTGTAGACATGTTCTTGAGGATGTGGTGATTGTGGCGTTTCGGTTTTATTTTGGTGAGTTCCTGATTTTTGCGTGGAGCGAGATTGGGCGTTTCCCGCATGCACTTTCACACCTGCACCCGCTCTGCTCTGATGCCTCTCCAGCGGCAGATTATTCCTGCATCTCATTTGGTACATCGGCCAACTCTGCTGGATTTATCTCAAATTGAACATCATCTATTTTTGTGTGCTTCTCCTGTGACTTCCTGTTTTTTTCCCTGCACCTCCACAAGCCCTGGTGCGATCCACCCAATCTCTGCATACACCCTCTTGAAACCACTCACCTGCTTCAGCCACAAGTCCTCACTACTGCTTAGATTCACTCCTCAGGCCTTGGACCGCGGACCCCTTCCCCCCACTTTTCCCCGATCAATAAATTCTCCTTCATGCTTCATCTGCCTCCGGTCCTGCTTTTGGGTTTAGATTAAAAATGAGTAAACATCTGCAGAGATACAGGACTGTTCAACTCTAGGTATATGCAGCGAAATAGAGTATAAACCAGGCTAAAAGATACTACCTTTATTGATCAGAAGAGTGCATGGTTAATGATAATCTTAAAATGTTAAGTTTTGGGTCCCTGGATATAAAATTACCCTCTCTAAAGCTGTTGCATAATCCGACATTTCATCTCTTTTCATTATTCAGCTTCTTGGTGGACACTAAACCTGCAGATAACCCTTGAAAAGTCATCCTGGTATTAGTGGAATTACAGCAGAGACAGTAAGTGTGAAAAAGGACCATTGCATAACATATTCTTACATTTCAGCTCTTTTCCATCTTCATTTTTCTAAAGTGGGTTTAAAAACTACATGCAAATAACCCCTGAAGAGTCATTGTGGTATTTGCAGGATTACGGTCGTGTGAGTGTTAAGAGCAGCGTTGCGTGAGTGGCGGCTATTTCACCTTGACCGGCCTGATTGACTGGGGCGATGCCA
The DNA here is from genome assembly GCA_962446985.1 of Xyrichtys novacula. NCBI lineage: Eukaryota > Metazoa > Chordata > Actinopteri > Labriformes > Labridae > Xyrichtys > Xyrichtys novacula. The sequence goes on along the minus strand of OY660876.1, from coordinate 10,476,532 downwards.
GTGAGAAAAATCCCTCATCAGTGTGAAGCGTTGCCATGGTTTCGGCTGAGCTGAGACCCCTGATCGCTCGGACTGTGGGGAGCTTTAATACACCCCCTCTCTCCCTCCATCCCCCCTCTGCACCTCTCCTGCTCCTCTCTTCCGTGGCTCCATGCCACAGCCATGTGGGGCTGCATCATGTCTGCCGGCCTTCTCACACGATCGCAGCACTATTGCGTGCAGAGGCTGCACTGAGAGCACAGCATTTTCACCCCACTACCTTACGCATGAGTAGGCTTGGGAGGGGCTGAGTGATGGAGGGAGGAGGGGAAGTAGAGTGGGGGTGATGCTGTTGATGGAAGGCGGCGGATGAGACACAGAATAAAGGTCACGTAAAGAGGTGGGTATGAGAAAAACGGGCGAGTGATTGTAGGATCTGAAGTGAGGAAAAGTGTCGGAGACGTGGAGAAGAAATGAGATAAGATGGGAGACAGGAAGGGAATCTCCTTATGCATAATTCAGATCATACACAGACAGCCGGTGGAGCGCTCTCTGAGGGTTCACACGCACGCACACACACACACACACTCACACAGACACAGAATGAGAGAATAGTCTGGGCACTCAAGCCACAGACAAAACATTGAAAGCATCCACACATGCTTCCTGCTCTCTCCATCACACACACACACACACAAAGGTTCAGTCACTCCCACACCCACACACACAAACACCGACTGAAACACTTATTTACTCATTCCACTCAAGCTTATCACGTTTCCTGATTCGATGTTTCCAATTTTACACTCTCCTGCAGAAAGACACATCTGGGATTTACTAACTGACAGTGAAGGCAGCGGCTCATGATGCTGATATATTGTTTTAGCATGATGACTACGCCGTGTTTAGCTCTTACGTCATGTTCAGGGTGGGACACTAGAAATGTTTTGTTATGATCCAGGATTAAAAAAATCTCTTGTGAATCAGTCAACACCTGAAAAGATAGGCAGATACAAAATAATCTTAATTATAATTATTAATTTGTTTTTTTTTTGGTTCATAAAATGCATGTATCACAGAACACAATCTATTTTGACCATTAAATCTGCTGCTGTTGGTTTTTATTTGGTTTTATTGGGTTTTAATTGGTCTTATTTGATTATTTTATTCATTTTAATGTCTTACCCCTAAGCATTGTGGGGGCAAAATTGGGGCAAAGCTAAAGCTTGAATTTCCTATCTATCTATCTATCTATCTATCTATCTATCTATCTATCTATCTATCTATCTATCTATCTATCTATCTATCTATCCATCCATCCATCCATCCATCCATCCATCCATCCATCCATCCATCCATCCATCCATCCATCCATCCAAATAAAGTAACCTTTGACCTTTAAATCATCATAAATCTGGTCGTTTCAGTGTGCTGGACCATAAATACATGTCAGAGATTTGTGATGAAACAAACCCTCTGAAAATTAATTCACAATGAAATGATTTCTGAATATTCTAATTGAGTATAAATCCTTGTTTTATAGACTTAGACCAGTTAGGAGGTGTAGCTCCTCCTTGGCTCCAATATGGTGCAACTACTGTGTGCGATTGTTGGCTTACACTGACAGTGTTTATCACAGCAGAGAACTCTGTTTGATCCGTTTTTTCAACTTTGCAAAGTTAAGAAGCATTAAACAGTTTCAGACTTTGTTAATCAACCTTCACTCTGAGTCTATTTTGTCTAAAAAGGCTCCATTTTGCCCTTTTTTTCCAAGTCCACTGATGTTCATCTCCACATGTTGAACGTGTTGCTGAAACTCTTAAGTCTCTCTAATCGTCAGAGTAAATTAAACCTTTGATAGATGAGTAATTTGGCAGGAAGTTAAGAGTGTTTTTTTTTTTAAAAGTAAGTCCCACCTTCTCTCTTTTTTTCCCCCTCTTAAGTGTTTTTTTCTATCCTTGGTACCACTTTCACCCCTTTAGAAAAACATTATTATCACAAGCATGAAGAGCACCACAATTATTCACAGCCCGCTCTTTCTCAAGTTCGGAAATCGCCTTGAAAATTGGGGAGGCCTGCAGAGTGTTTGCAGCTTAAGCCTCCTGTCCTGAACTTTGAGTGTGTGTACGTGAGTGTGTGTGTGTGCGTAGACCGTCAGATCTTAGACCGTAACATAAACCAATTTCCAGCAGTGTTTTCCCTTTAATCATGTTAAGTAACAATAAAACAGGAAAAGATGTTAAAAATGATTGGACTAAATGAGGTCAAATCTGCTCTGCATTATAAAAATGATGAAATTATGAGGATCTGTCTCCAACTTTACATCACAGTTGAAAGCTGTGTAGCTGCAGCTTTACTTAGATCCTATTTCCATTTCATTGCTCTGGCAGTGACTCAAACTGTTTGTTATTGCTCCATGATTGATTTCTACTTGACATCACTTAAAGCCCGTCAGGTCTGGTTGCATCCACTGTTTTTAAACTCAGGGTGGCGGCCTGCTTCATATCTTTGCAGGGTTAATCGAGTCAAATAAAGGCTGAACAGAGTAAAAATGGAGGCGAATTAGTTTAAAAGTAAGTTTTTTACAGCTGGAGGACTTCACACAGGTCTTTAAACAGAGGATGGAAAAAGAACTAACAGACTGCTGACAATCTAGCTGAAAGTCTCTGAGAGATGATTCGGCACCTTTCTTATAAACTTACATTTAAGGGTTTATTGAGCTTGTTCATCTCTCGGTTACTTACTAGTTTTACAATTATACCTTTTAGTTGTTTCAATTTAGTTTTGGGGAAAAAAGGATCTACCAGAAGTAGCATACTTCAAAATAAAAGCATAATTTGAACAGGCAAACTGATGCTGAAAAAATGTCAAAATAAGAGCATGACAAACAATTGTTCATGAGGCAATGTCGGTTTTATGGCTGATGAGGAATCATGAATTCCAACATTGTTAGAAATGGTTAATGAAATGTTAAGGTAACTGTTTCATTGATCATGCATTTTCATGCTGATGAGCTCACAGATGCTATCCACCGTATTCCCATCCTGACTGAGTTTAACTGAGCATGTCCGGAGCTATGATTTTGAGATACTGGGATCGAGTCCTAACTGCAAGTTAAGTATCAAACTTTTGCTCTCTGTTGAATTTTTACCTGTAAAAGTTTAACTTCTACTGGTGAGATCAACTAATTTTCCAATAACCATTCACAGGTCCAACTTCCCCTTCCAGGTCCAAAGGAGGTTTAACTGCATGTGCGCTTCAGGAGCTCAGGTATTCTTTATGTTTCATAACCTCTATAACCATGAGGTGAAAATCTGATATCCTGACAGCCTTAATAGCACTTTACTATAGCTGTGCCCAAAAAGACATACACTACTTTTTCACTCTTGATAATTAAAAGGCAAAATGACTCTTAAAGCTCCAGTGAGGAGTTTTTATGCGGTTATGAAACAAGGTGAATTTTTCACTCAAGTTATGAAAGCATTTTTTAATCTCTTTCTGTACTAATCGTCTCCATGCACAGCTAAACCTGCCATGCTCCTAAAATTAAACAAAGGTGGGCTGAATGAACTCAATGCCGACATTCCTTGAATCAGTCGCTCCTTTGATGCTGGTCTTCGGCCTCCAAAACTACAGGATTTAAAATCAGATTAAACTCTGTTTTCTGGCAGCAGTCCACCACACCGCCGTCTAGACTTTTCGGTGAACCTGTCTTATCACCCATCATCGTTTGGCTTAATGAAAATGAAGTCTTCTTTGTTACTCATTTCTAGTGTTGTCGGAAGGCCGGTACGCCCAGGAACGCAGCGCCGCCATTTCTAAGTTTAACCCTTAAGTGTAGTGGGACTTCCTACCAGCTGCCAGTTTTAACAACAGCACTAAAGTGAAACTGCTTTATACAGAAAACTCATTAAGAGTTAGAATACTGTATAAAAAAAAACGGATTTAAGATTAAAAATTACTCAGACCATGAGTGACTTCATAATGTTGTTAGATTTCAAAACCAAGAGAAATTAAAGCTCCTGTAAGGAGTTTTTTGACATGTATGAAACAGGGTGAAATTAGTACTGATGCCTTCTTTTAACACTTAAATGTAAATATCAACAAAAACAAGATCGAGAATTTAGTGCTGTAATTTTTAATGCCTTAAATCCGTGCAGAAGGCTAGGAGTCAGCCAAGCAACTAGAAAAACAACCCTGTATTTACACTTTTTACTTAAAATATACACAATAAAAGTGGTATTGATTTTTTTATGTGTTTTATACACTCATAAGTATGTAGAGGACAAGATGAGCAAAGGATGATTTGTCCACAGGGGGCGCCAAAATCAATGCAGACAAAAAGTTCCTTACAGGAGCTTTAAATTTTTAAGTCTCTCTGACCTTTATTGGAAGACCAGGCCCACTATTTAAGACTTTATTGTAGAAAAAGACTTCTAAAGACCAAATCTGGATGGGATGGCCTCAAGTGAGTCTGAAATTACTCAACTTAAATTACAGATGCCAGACAAGTAAAGATGAGCGCACAATAACGGAGGGAAAAAGTTTTAAAAAACTTTTTAACAAGTTTGTTGCTCAAGGTGGACAAGTTTTATCAAAAATGACTCAAGTACCTATCTCTGTATATTGCAGGTTTTTTTGCAAGTTATATAAGCCGCTAAATTACATTACCCATGATGCTCACTGGTCTGTTTTCACTGTTGCTTATTCCGGCCATAATGGTTAATGTGAAATATGTGTTGCACACATGAGAGTGTACAGTGTTTTTCTTTTTCTTCTTTTTTTCCTTCATGTGCAAATCGAATAAGCCATGAAGAAAAACTTAAGGGAAGAAACTAAACCCACAAGACTGGAACATCTGACATGACATGACAATCCCAAACCGCACTGTGACCATGTGGTCCATTGTGCCTTTATTTTTTAAATACAGCCGCACAGAAAACTGGAAAATACAATTTCATGCACTGACTGATGAGGCTTCAGGCGCTTGTTTCTTAAAGCTATAAATCATATATCAATAACTTGCCTATTCGGGGTATATTTCATAACCTAATGCATTTCTGCAAAACCACACCACTCACCCTCGCAATAAACACATCCGAGATTTAAAAGAAACTTTTTGACTTTTTGTATACATAACAGAAAGAGCCTTTTCCCCACCTAACGTATCCACAGTCTTTGTTAATGGTAGACTGGCCTCTCATTGTTTACAGCAGGGAGTGAAGCTGTATCCCTAAACTTCTGGCGCGGTATCACTTTACTCTGGATTCAAAGCAGAATTCGCCACACAATGAGGAAATGATGTCATGCCGCGGAGAGACGGGGTCGGCTAAATAGCACAGGCCACTTTGAACAAAGTTATTTGTTGACAAACCGTAAAACAGAGGAAAAAACACAGAAATGTGTTACCCCCTGAAAAACAATAAGAGCCTGAGCTAATGAATCACAGCGCCGTGTGAGGGTACAAAACCCAGATGACGGTTTCTGCTCTGTGTTTGTGCTCTACGTTTACTTCTAGTGCTTTTAAATAGATCATTTTTTACATTCCCAGCTTCTTTGAGTTTAATGTAAGGAATAATTGCTGTTTTATTCCAAACACTACCAAATATAGACCTAGACCTTGATAACTTATCAATACTAAAGGTCCTTACACACCGGGACCGACACAATAATATGATGCGAAAATACGAAATATTCAGAGGCGAATTTTGACGCGCCTGACTACACACATCAAGGGGGAAAAAGATGCGTTCTGGGTGGAAGCAAGAAGACTGACACAACAGCAGACTGACTGTTTTTCAGTTCTGATTAGACACTAGCTCTGAGATGGCTGTTTGTCATGATAGCATGTACTGGGTCGGGGCCAGTACCAGATGAGCACATTAAACTATAATCCATAAACATAAGGTAACAACCGAGACCTAATGGTGCTGTGACAGCAACACGATTGAGTTTAAGACAGTGAAAATACATATGGTATGTTGTATCTGAACAGGTTAGCTTATGAGCTAAAGTTACTTAGTACAGATGAAAGTTAAAACAAAGACCTTTAGCAAACTATTAAAGCGCACAAACTATCGTCATATAAGAAATCCGACGCTATGACTCTCCACAAGTTGTACATCAGGTCGTTATCTTTGTGATGTTTGTGTCTTTTATCAAAAAGGCACTCTGTTATCTGACACGTAAACAATCAGCCTGACGTGAATCTGACGTCGTAACAACACACAATCTAATAGGTCAGAAGTGGACACACAGTATGCGAAACTTAAGAAAAATCGACCAAGATCTGAAAAAATAAATGCCGCAATATTGCAGGACAGGAAAATGTCGCTGATGTGAACGCTTGTACTGACAGGATACAGGTTCGAAAAAAATGACGCCTGAAAAATATTAGCATGAAAAGAATGGTTCCGGTGTGAAAGGACCTTTAAGCTCCTGTAAGGAGTTTTCAGCTAGTTATGAAGCAGCCTGAAATAAACAATGAAACTACTTTATGACCTGCGGAAGCAAACAGGACAGTTTACTTGAAAATTGGAAATTTCTATGAAGTGAGTTTTAATTCCTGTTGCTTCTGCGAGGGGCCGATGTTTTATAATGCAATTCGCAGCATGTTTAAAGCTCCTATGGGGAGTTTTTATAGGTTTATGAAAAACACTGAAACAAATATTGTGTACAAAACCAGTAAAAAGATTAACAGTTTTTATGTAGCCATTTTTAATGTCTGAAACTGGTTTTAAGTTGGGTAGGTGTCAGTCGAGCAGATGCATAAAAGCCCTGTTTTTACAGTTTCCATGTAACTCAAGTGTGTAGAAGATGAGATAGGACTGTTTTGTCCCCTGGGGTGTGCCAAAATTGACACAAACAAAAAGTGCCTCACAGGAGCTTTAAGAAAACCCTTTGTTGTACGATATTATTGTGATTTTTAACATATTGCTATACAGTAGGTATTGTGATACCATATACTGCGATTTATATAATTTTTTCAACTGTTCAGCAAATTTAACATTTGGCTTTCCTTTATGTTTGTCTCATTTACGCTGTATTTTATTTTCATGTAGCACATCTTGCTAACTTTGAACATATATATTTGTTGTACTAACTTTCTTCAGCTCTATGGTGTCACCTCTGCCAACCTCACTGGACAAACAGTTGGTTTAGCTTTTCCATTATCATAGATTTGACTTCGTATTAGCAATTAGCTTGAAAATTCAATACTTGGTAAATGAGACAATACAATATATCACCAGACAAAATATCGCGATACTATGATGTATCACTTTTTTTTCCGACCTCTAGTTTATACAGTCTATGATGTGAACACAGACCTCACCCCTTTAAGTTAGATCCCCTGTTTAACCACCCCAGTCAAAAAAAAAAGTCTGGCTCTTTTTGTGTGGCCTTCATTATACTTAAATTTAATGCTGTACTAAAAGTGATTGAGACCACAAACTGTCCCTAAAAAGTCCAAAACCCTACGACGAAGTGTCATTGTCTTCTTGATTTACAACCAATATGGCTTGTTATTGTCCAGTCGCCCCCTGCTGGACGGTAGAAAAGGGTAGGTATCCCAAATTTCATTATTTAATTTTTCTTAAACCAAATGGTTTTACATACTTTCTCAATTTTAGTCAGTAAATACAGCAATCACACCAAGTTATCAGTGCAGTTCATTTCTCGTGTATTTTTAATGTCCGTTTACTTGATAGATATGAATTTTTAAGACAAAATCCTGGTTGTAAATCCACAAATTTAGAGCGTTAAAGCACACTGCTTACATTACTCCCCTTTAATCTTCGTAATTAGCAAATTTCGCATGTTTTTTAAGTAAAAGTGCATCAGAGAGCCGATAGCAATGATGTGAAGTAATGAAATCGCTAATGTGGTAAATGGGCGTACTCCTGCTGTGACAATGATTTTAGGGAAACACACACACACACACACACACACACACACACACATTTAATCTGTGCATGGGGAATTTAGGCCTTGAATTGAAAAAGGAGATGGATGAACAGCTTCACACACACACACACACACACACACACACACTCCCCCTCTTTCTCCCCTCTCTCACACACACTTAAACACACATTGTTCCTTTGGGACTTGAGCTCATTCATGAGTCTTATTATACCACGGTTTTCAGGTTTTTCCTTTTGATGTGTCATTGTGTTTCTGGAGCCTTTTAGGTGGTTTTCTTCTTTTCTGTTTCATGAACACACACACACACACACACACACACACACACACACATACACTTACACACACCGCCTTCCCGCTCTCTCTCTCCACTTCACCTCCAGTATCCCTTTTGGCTCTAATGATGCCATGTTGTGCGTTTGTCTGATTCTCAGAAACGTCCTCCCGCCCGCTGCAGCAGGTTTTACGCTGTATGTACGTTACCTCGTAGCTGACTGGATCCAGATTTCTGGAGAAGAATCACAATAGGTTGTGCGTGAGAAGCGCCAGCCGTTTGTTAATTTGTTTCGAGGTTTGTTTGTCTTACTCATCCATGTGTGCTTGTGTGTCAGGCAGCAGCAGAATCCAAACAGTATGTGTATATTGTAGAAATTCCCTTGTTGATATTGGAAGATAAACACATTTCTATTGTATTATACATTAAGTTTGACCTATATAATGTATTATATCCACTTGTTCTCTTGTAAATCCTCTAAAAAGCTTTTAATTTAAGTGATCGGGGGCTGAATACCTCAAGTATGAAGCAGTAGGTACTCATTTAATCATTACTGGATGTTGTTCTTTAGCTTATTGTTTTAACGTGGCATTAAAGCAAGGTGACGTAATATACAGTGTGTGGCAACCACAGGAAGTCTGGGTTAGATTCCCATCTGGAGCCATCAGCATGTTCAGACTTGTTTTAAGAAGTTGACCAAAGTTTGGGTCACACTGAGTACAGCAGTCGGTTAAAGGTACGCTGACTGATATGTCGTATACAGTGTGCTATTTATGTAAGCTAACGCGTTAAAGTAACAAAACATTTTAAGGAATTTGGACAAACACAGTCATTGAGGATAAGTTGAATTAAGTACAGTTTTTTCCAGATTATAAATCGCTCTGGAGTATAAATCACAAATCTAAGACCAAGAACAGACATTTCATCTTGAAAGGCAAGTTATGATAATAACAGTAGAATAGAGAACAACAGGCTGAATAGGTGTACAGTATGCTAACGCAACACGTTGATGGTTATTCTGCTACATGAAGCATAAACAACAAACTCAATAGGCGTCTGGTATGTTAACATAACATATTAACAGTTATTCAGATAACTATAGTATAAAGAACATAACAAAACAAGTTTACCAAACTCTCGGTCTCACTCCAAAACACTAAATCCATCGTATTTTGTAATCCCGGAGATTTACGGGACAATACTAATAAAGAAAGATTGCGGGAAAGAGGGGTAAAATATGATAGTTTCCCGACCAAAGCGGGATACTTGACAGCTATGCTTGCCTGAAAGAAGATCTAAATAAACCTGTCACTTATGTTAAAGGCACCAGCAAGTGCATTATCAGGATTGCATAGCCTCCTATTCACAGACACACAGCTAACAGATGGGGTTGGGTATTGTTTAATTTTGAACGATTCCGATTCCTTGTTTCGATTCTGGTTCCTAACGATTCTCTTTTCCTAAAAGACATGATATAAAAAAAAAAATATGAATGCATGGTTTAAATGAGGGCGCTAACCAGAGTTCTTCTTTTGGGATGAAATTTCTGAACTTCTCCATGAATCTTTAAATTATATTAACTTTTTGAGAACTTAACTATGAATTTCTCACACTTTTAACCAGTATATTTTCACAGACAAAGGTCGTTTGTCTGTGAAAAAGTACGAGGGCTAACGTTAGTTGGATATTTTAGTTGACCCACTGTACACAGTACAATCTGTTTGCCGCTTCAATGTTAGCAGAAGACAGAAGTAATTTATTGTTTGTCTTATCTGATTCTGGCTGGTTAGCAGAAGCCCGGCGAAGCCATCAAAGACGGGCACTCAGGTATTTCTCCTCCATGAATCCTGAGGTGTTTAATCATGTTGGTCGATCACCCTCCTTTCCATGATATAACTGTGTTGCTAATGTTACACTGAGAAAAGCATTCATTCTTCCTGCTAAAGTTAGCCAAACTTTTGACCACTGCGGCTGTGGGTTGCAATGCAACCCACAGCTCTCTCTCTGTCTCTCTTCTCTCTCTGTGTGGCTTCATCTCATATGCTTGGTCCTAATGGTGTTTGGCGGCTTCTTCTTGTTGGTGTTTAGCAGCATCTTCCTCGTTAGTGTTCAGCGGCTATTTCTTCCGGTCGGCAGACTCCGGCATCGAAACTTGGAATCAAAATTTTAAAATTTGAACGGTTCCCGGAGAATCGCAATATTAGTCTCTGTCCCCATTGATGCTGGAGACTCGATGCCCAACCCTACTAACAGATGCAACAGCATCGATTGCACAAATACAATCCTCCAATCAGGTGGGCCCATGCCCCCTGAGGCCCACCTTCAGCTACACCACTGGTGCTCTTCTGAAAGTCCAAAACATTTGTTGCATCTTTACTTTAAAAGCATTTATAGATAATTTGGGTTAATAATTACTTATTCATGGCTTGACTTATGGGCCTTGAAAGCGTGTTACAGGTTCCTTGACTGCAAAGCTGATGCGGGAGACCCAGGCCGTCACCATCTGAGCTGAAGTTGACAAGTTGTTCATTAGAAGAACATGCAAAAGCTGTCTTTTCATGGAAGTTAGTTCCACATTTATGCTTTATTTGGGAATTAAACAGCCTTTTAGGCTTATTAGACCCTCCTCTGAAGCTTTCCTGTGACATAAATCAATAACCCTTTAATTGCTCTGAATTATTTGAACGACACATGGTCTCCAAATACCTCCACAGTCCATTGATTCACATGTTGCAGCTTCAAGTCTCCCTCTTTAACTTCCTCCTGATTCCCCATGCAAGATGCATATGCAGATTGCACATGAGCTCTCGCGACAATAAAGGCACTTGTGGTGAGGGGGTCTGAAAAGTCTCCTGAAGTGGTAGACTCTGCGGCCTAATTAACATGCCATAGGTGTTAATTGGCAGCTGGCAGCAGTCAAAGCATGCAGCAGGTGAGCACCAGCGCTTGTTGAACCTAAATGCACTGAATAGCATGAGGAGTCAGTGGAGGTTTGTAAGGCAAGCGATTTGCAAATCAATGCGCACGTTCTGGAGGTTAATTTGGATGTTGGAGAAGTCTGACATCATGTTTCCAACCTCATTCACGAGGTTAAAGAAGCATTTTCTCTTCTTATTTTATTGTTTTTGAGCTCAGAGAATTTAACAACAACAATATGTCTTATCATCTCCGGCATATTAGAGATAATTACACTTGACTCAGTATCATAAATCACTGTTTAGAGTGAATCAGCGCAGTTAAACTCTTTAAACTCAGATGTAATCAGTTATGTTGAGGAAAAAAAAGGTGAGAAAAAAAGCATTTACACTCTTCCCAGTGTGTGCAGAGTGCAGTCAGGGGAAATACAGGGGATTACCAGTCTTCCATTAATAATGGTGAGGAAAAAGAAATGCATGTGGATTATTGTAAATGCGATTTAACTTTAGATAAGCACACATCCATCTGCTATTAAATCCCTTAAACACACATTACTGTAATGACACATGCAGAAGCAGCAAGATATAAAATTCAGTTTTACAAAGTGTTTATACTCTTTGCCAACACTTGTTTTGGTTAATTGGTGCATTTATTTAAAAGAACGAGAAGCCTAAAGATGGGAAATTAAAAGCCAATTTCTGAAAGATAAATGTCTACATAAAATGATTTTGAAAATAAAGTCATGTCTCTTTAAAAATCCAAAAAAGTTGCAGTAAAAGGGTGAGTACAGAACTTCCAATAGGCCCAAAAGTTTCTCAAATCCAATTCAAGCCTAAAGGTGACCTTTTAAAGTCCTCTCACGGTGTTTTAACACCTGCCCCGTCTTTCTTTAATTGTTAAGAAGCTTTAAAGTTTCAGCTCCTCTCGGTGGGAAGCCTCCCCTGCCTCCCCTGCCTCTCCGTCTCCTCTCCCACCGCCCCTCGGGGGAGTCTTGGCCCACATTTCACGTCCTCCTCGGCGGACACGGAGCGAGGCGATCTGAACCTGACCAGTCAATTAGGAGGGAAAACAAAAAAAGCAGCTCCAAGCAGACACCAGCATCGCGTGCAGGCCCCACTCAGGCCAATAAACACGTCCAGGCGCGTGACATAGACTATAGATTGAACACGAGGTAGGCCTGCTAAAGTCAAGTGTTTAATGCTCCTTACTTTATAGGCCCATAAAATGCTCCTTTATTATTTCATTGCTTCACATTCATATATTTTGGAGTCATTACGCAGCATTTCATAGGGGATTTTCCTGCGAGGGGCTGCTCTTTAAACGACTTTTCAGGCTATACTCAAAGTTCATAACAGCACCACAAATACTAAATTACGCACAAAACCGCGGGAGATACGCAAATTAAACCAAAATGATGCCTTTTACGCATGAGCTTGGCAAAGTTCTAGTAAATTTAAAATAAAAACACACATCCTAAAGCTGCTTTTCGGTCGTGTTTGAGACCAAATCAAAATAAATTCAGACCTAGTGGAAGAAAAATCTTTTTGATTTAATTGACCTGCGGAAATACCTTGTTAAAGCAGGAAGCCATTCACAAAGCATTTTAGATAAATAAGTAATCAAGTGCGTAAAAGAAAGTAAGCCTGGCAGGATGGCTGATTCCAGCTGGCTGTTTTGCTTATCATTGCATTTATGTGTTCTCACTTTGAGGTTCATTCGTAGTGTAAGAAATGATCTTGTAAATATCCAGAAGAGATCAATTTAACATTTTAACCAACAAGGACACGCCTGAATTAACCCGAAACAGCAATTAAGAGGTAGAAAGACCCTAAAATGAAGGCAGCTGGTTGAAAAATAACAACAATCCTCTTCTAATCGCGGTGAAGTTGGGGTAAAAAGTCACAGAAAAATGGAAATACTCAAGTCAGAGTATTTAGTCTTTATACTACTTGTCTGGTTTTGTTTTTCTTGGAGAAGTCTGCTTCAAAATAATAAGTTAAATTCACTCCTCCTCCACGATTAAGTCTCTTAATATGGAAATAGTTCATATTTAAAAAGTTGTTTCTAATCGAGTTTTGTTCAACTTTAATTTTTTACAACAAACTCTTGAAATCAGCTCTCGGGCGTCTGACTCGACGACTTTTACGCGAGGGAACTTGGACACATTTCTAAAGCTTTTATGAACACACGGTTAGTTTTATTGACTTTTTATTGAATTTTCTCGAACAATCGTTTGTTTAAGAGTCTCTCCTGTCATGTGACGTTTCGATTAGCTCGATGTTTCACTGTCTAGTAAATCAAAACCCACCTTACTCCAATTTAAGGGATCTAAGCTCGTCTCTCGTCTCTTTTCTGTTCTGTAAAATGCTCCTTCTGTCAAGTATTTGGTGATCGGGCTGCTGCATGCTGACAGAGAACAGCTGTGAGCATCGTGAGGCTCCAGATGGATGTACTTGTCTCAACTTTCTCCTGTAAATGAAAATAAAAAATCGATGTTACAAGTCTGCCTGATTAAATCAAGTTTCCTGATATTTTCAGTGTGTCTCAAATACGAAGTGACTCTTTCTGTTGCTTTTGGGTTTATCTGAACTCTATAAGGAGGCAGGATCATTCCAATTTCTACTTTAAAATTCATCAATAAATCAATGTATAGTGGTGGTGCATGGTGGAGCAAGGAAACCTAATTTGTGTGTCTCCTGCAGCTCTGTGTTTGGTTTCCTCTCAGACTCTTTGATGTAAAAATGTGACTTTCACATCGTGTGTTTGGTGGTAAAGGAGCAGCTTCCTTCGCTTTGGGGCGAAACACACACTCCTCTCTTTCATCAATGAGCCTCTATACCTCCCACCAAGACGCGCAGCCCCTTGCGCACAGCTGCCCCCCTCCAAAACATATTTAGTTCACTTCATGGGAAAACAAAACATCCATTTTTAAACAGGTTTTTCATCAACGTGACTGTCGCTCATTAATATTTCACTTATGATGGAAAAAAGGAGGAAAAACAGCCGCAGAGTTTACACTGACTCAGATGTGTTTGCTCGGGCGCAGATGGGAGAGCAAGAATCAATCTGGTCACTCACTCTTGAGTGGCGAGTTTTGGCAATTTATTAAATTGCAACATTTTGCCGATCCCTCTGCACGATAGCATTGTTTCTTTTATTGTTTTTCATCCACGGGGGCTTTATGAATAATAAGAGGGCAATCCTGCTTAAGGGACACTAGGAAAAGAGCTACCGAGGCGCGTGCGCTTAGTGCCAAACTCCAACCAGCAGCTGGCAGCGATCAATTATTAATACACACAGCGAGCGCGTGCACGGGCCACGCTCACTGCGCTTCCTGGGATGGTGCTTCCCCAGATTTAAAAAAAAAAAAAAAAAATGTTTTTTTTTCTGCTCATGGTTGTTTCCATGAGTCATTACATAAGAGTGACGAGGGGAGAGCTCAGGTAACTGTAAATATACTCTATTACAGGCACGAGCCCCACGCTAAAAACAGTTTTAAATTTACAGATCATTAAAATGATTATTTATTTATCTACTTATGTATTTATTTATTTGTTTGTTTGTATGGTTTTTGTTTGTTTGATTGTTTTCAGCCATAAAAAAGCTTTTTTTTTTTTCTTCTCATGGTTGTTTCCATGAGAGTGATGAGGGGAGAGCTCAGGTAACTTAACAGGCTCTAAATATTCTCCATTACAGGCACAAGGCCCACGCTAAAAAACAGCTTTAAATTTATAGATCATCATTAAAATGGTTATTTGTTTATTTACTTATTTGTTTTGACATCACATACAGTTGATTTTCAATAGCTAACATCAATAACACTTGGATTATAACTACAAATCAATTGATCATTACCATCCAGTTTAAATCTCAAGTACTCAGTGTGAGTAGTTCAGGTACCTTAACAGAGTAGAATTACCCTTGTATTGATAACAAGTCACATAAAATCAAACGACAACAGATTTATAAGGATATCGTAACTTTTTTTTTTTTCTTACAACTCTGTTTCTCGTAAACTAGCTCTTATCCATTACAACTCATTGAATCCAGATGGGAAGTTTTTCAAAATAAAACATTAAAGCGAAGGGGGAAAAAAAGGTTCTCCTTTGGGTTAAAGTACGGGAGACCAGGGTGAGTGCTACCTTCTCTACCGTAGTTCATAAATAAATAAAAATACATTTGTCTTCTTACTGTATAAGAAGAAAATTTATGATTTTTGCGCACTTTTAAGAAAAGCTGTTGTTCCATTTGAGGAAAACAAAATCATTCAATTCATTTTTTGAAAGAAGAAAGAGTGTGAAGTGGGATTTGTAAGAGCATTTAGAAATAGACAAGAAAACACAGAAAATTTGAATTACCCCACTGAGCAATAGATGGCTATTAGACATCTAGTTTATCTTTTAGACCTAATATTAGCCGTCTAGATTCTGTATATTTTTAGACGGACTATTGACGTTGCACTTTAACCCATTTTTCGATAAATATTTATTTCACAAAGCAACTGTGAGTTGCAAAACTGATCTCCAAGTACTTAACCTAAATAATTATGATAGCCATTGAGCAATATACAGTGTAGTATAGATATAGCTGGCTAGTCTAATCTTGGTCTAAATTTAGATGTCCAAAAAACTTTCATTTTTAGACCTCTCCACTATTAGACCTCTCTTAGACCAAAAAATGCTCAGTTGGATGGAAAAAAAGAATGATTAATTAAATAAAATCACAGATTTCTTAGCAAGTTTCTAAATGATTGGGTATAAAAGTGGCACTTCAGGGAGGCCCAGTCTCTGAGAAATAAACAGGAAGTGGTTCACCACTCTGTGAGAGACTGTGTGAGCAAATAGTTCAACAATTTCAGAATAAATTCAGGATTTCATCATTTCCAGAAGATTCACAGGATCTGGAGGAACCTGCTAAAAACTATACCAGATGGTCTTGATTTTTGGGCCCTCAGGCAGCAAAACAGACCTGACTCTGTAGTAGAAATCACTGCATGGGCTGTAAATCTCCTCTGAAAAAAAAAAAAAAAAAAAAAAAAAACAGAATCAATGAAAAGTTTGTTGCTGCTTCTGCAAATGGAGGTTAAAACTGTATCATCTAAAGAGCAAATTAAACATGATCCCGAAACTGAGCAACTTCTCTGGGCCTGAGCTTATCTAAGGTGGACTGAGAGTGACCCTGTTTCTGGAAATCATGGATGCAGAAACTGGTACACTTAGTTTAGAAACATTTTCTCAAGATATTGTTAGAGAAGAGGTGATGAAAAACACTTGTACACATGTAACTATTGAAACTTGATTCAGATTGAACAAATCTTAACAGGCTTCTGATTCAAAACAAGCAAATACTTTTTTATTTACAATGTCACAATTTTTTGTTCCATTATTTAATTAGTTATTTGCACTGCTTTCAATCAGATATACAGATGACTGTTTTTAACAACAATTTCAGGGTGTCTAAACTTTTCTTTTAACTGTTTCCTGTTTCCTGAATTTGTGTCAAATCTCAAGTGCTGGAAATACTGAAAATGTTTTTTTTTTTTTTTTAAGTCTACAGATGTAAATAATAATAATAACAATAATAATAATAATGATAATAATAATAATAATAATAATAATAATAATAATAATAATAATAATTATTATTATTATTATTATTATTATTATTATTATTATTATTATTATTATTATTATTATTATTATACGTTTCTTGACTTGTCTAGTTTGTTCTGGAAATCGTAAAAGGTAACTTTTTTTGGAAACAATGAAAAATGTAGAAAGAAAAAAACTAATATACATATATATATAAATATATCTCACTTTTCCTTTTTTACTTAATTTTTACAAATTTATCTTTACTCAGTCAAGCATTTAGAAAAAAGTACCTCAAATGTCATTATTGTTTTTTTCCACTTTACTTTGGAGGTCAAATGGATCTTTAACTTCAGTAAATGGGCCCTGATTCAGAAAAAAAGGACTAAAAATGGAGATAAAGTGATATAAAGTAGTCTATAGAGTAATTAAAAACAACAAAAATAGTCTCCATCCTCCCGTTGGGATTCAGTCCAGGAGAAAAACATCATGATTCGCTTCGCTCCTCTCTCTTAATAAGTGCTAAACTCATAATCAGGCCAGTTTTCAGTGTTTGAACTGGAAATCCTCCAGTCAGCAGGTTTACCTCAGCTGAACCAAAAGAGCTCCTGGGTCCACTGCGTTTGTGTGTGTGTGTCTGCTCTGCCTGCAATGATTGAAGACAGATTTTCTTTATGACAAAAATGAAAACACTAAAAAAAAAGACTAAGGTCGTGAAAAGGATGGAAATGAACCATTAAGGCTTCCGTTATCAAGGAAAAAGTAACAAAATGATAATAAAGACACGAGAAAATACCACTCGTAGATGTCCGAGTGTAGAAGCCTACTTGGAAAATTAATAATAATTTCACATCAGGTTTTCAGGCTGATTTATCTTTGTTTTATGAAAATTCTGCACTTTCTAAAGGTTTCAATTTCAGAAGAAAAGGCCCACAGGCAACTTCCCTCCGTAAATATTCAGCCTGTTGAGTGCGTAAAAACAGAACAGAGTTTTATTCCTTTAATTGCATGCTGCGTAATTTGAAAAACACAGACTATAAGCTGTCCGTGTATGGGCTAAAGGTTTTCTTCATGTGTCACCAGGTGTTTCTTGACACACGGCAGTATAGTGCGCCTGTTTTTCACTCATTTGTCTCACACTTGTTTCTAATTTCTCAAACACTTCCACCGGCACCAGCAGCCTCACTTTCTCCGCTTTCCCCCCGTGCGTAAAGACAAAGTTTTCAAAGTTTGACTAAGAGATTAAAATACCTCGTAAAGTGATTGCAGACTTTTCTCTTTCTTTCTTTCTTTCTTTCTTTCTTTCTTTCTTTCTTTACTCAGTTTTTCTGCACGCTGATGTTGGGTTTTCAGGCTGTGACAAAGCAGAAAGGAAATTCCTCAGTCCCGGTGGGAGCCCGTGGGTGCCCGCTCACATCAGCGCTCTGCTGCAGTCTGCAAGACGAAAACTGTTCCCAAGATGTGTATCGGTGAAATGATCCGGTCCGATCAGACGACCCCAGGCTATCTGATCCCTCTCTGCAGCCAAAGCGCGCCGTTCCCGGCCTCTCTTCTGCGCAGATAAAGGTGCGTTTGGGAAATGTTTGTTTCTGTGTTTAGTCACATTTAATGACAACATAAACTTATCTTGAAAACCATAATGAATGCCCATTAGGACTACAAAGCTTACCAAATGGTGCGCGTTCAAGGGAATATTTGAGTGTCATATCAAAATTACAGCTCGAGTAAACCAATTTTCTCCACACAGGAATAAACACAGACGCAAGTGAACCGCAGAGATCAAGCTCAGGGAATATCACAAAGTGTTTTCCAAACTGCAGCAGACTTCTGGAGCAATTAAGAGCGTTTGGCTTTGAATGGTAAAGGAAATAGCTTTCCTTGCTGTTAAATGTCACCAGAAACGCGCCTGGGGCGTAAAAGTGACCACTTTGTTTTTGTTTAGTGCGCGCAAATCGCTCTCAGTTACAGCGAGGTTGATATCACAAGAGGACACGGCCTGTATGCGCCAAACCAGAGTCTCTGAGCGGAAGAAAGTTTCTATTTTTACCCCCAAAAAATACATAAATTAATCACCACCAGGACTTGGCTTTGGCTGAATTCTTCTGTTCCATTTTTTTCCTCTTTAAATAAACAAAATTTTGACTCCTGATACGTTTTTTCCACTGAGTTGTTCTCATGAAAATGAATATTTTATAAACGTAATTCTTTGAACTTTGACCCAGAAGCATGTAATCATCTATTTTGCCTCAACTGCAACCCAAAAAGTTTGACAATCACAACAAATAACTTCCTAATCCGGACAATAGGATTTTAGACTAAATGCAACAAGTTGAGGAGCTTAATAAGAAAGTTGGCAAATTAAAAGGTTGGACAAGCCAGAAGAATAGAAAATCCTTTGTTTTCCCAAAAGTGTATGAAGTGATTATAACATTCTAGTAATTTCATTTCAATCATATTATTCAACACGAAAAAGCAACAAGTTGAAAAATATTCATAATAGTTAATCCACTTCCCCTGTGAGGATTATAAAAGACAATGATGTCTAGAAAAATCCAGAAACACGTCCATGAATACTCAAAAAAAATTTGCATTAAAGTGATTTTTGATTTGTGACACTTCACTTTTTGTGTATCTTGACTTGCATGCAACTTTTCTCATACTATAATTTAGATTTTAGATTTTACTTATAAAAGCAGGTTTTTCTACATGGGTATTCTCTTACTTTATTCACACACCTTCTCCTGCAACAGCTTCACCAGTAACAAACGTTGTGGTCACGAGAACTGAGAGCGGTGTCTGCACACAGGAATTCCCTCAGGTCAGAGAGAAAGCTGTGTTTTGAGGACCTTCTTAGCAGCCTTTGCCTCACTGGCCTTTGACCCAAACCAGCCCTCTTTAGTGAAGGAGCATAATCCACCTAACATGGATTTAAACAAACAGTGTAATCCATAACACTCAGCCGTTGCACACCATCTCATTCAGGTTATGAGCCCTGCTGCTGTTTCCACTGTGTTGCTTTGAGAGGCTGATTTAGACTTTATTGTCCTTTAGCAGCGGGAGCAAGTTCCCTCTAAAATTTTCTGCAGTAGCATGAATTTCAATGGAGGTAAAGGGCTGTTTGTATCTTTGGAGGTCCTGCTGCTACTGCATCTGTATTGCTTTGACACCTTTGACTGTGTTGGACTGTATTTCTACCTAAAGCCATTGAATTTTAATGGAAGTAAAGGGCTCTCTGTGACTGTAAAGGTGCTGCTGTTGTGTGATTGAGGGATTTGTTTTAGTCTTTTTCCTCTGACACATGAACTAAGTTTTACTGCATGGAATTTTAATGGAAGTAAAGGGCTGTATAAATATGTGAGACTTCACCTGTTGTTTTGCAGACTTAGAGGTCTTTAGAGGTGTTGCTGTTATGAAGAGATCATTCATTTGAGTGGGTAATTTGGATTTTATTGTCCTTTTAGCAACAGGGGCAGGTTGTACTAGTAATTGCTCACTGTAGCTCCCAATTTCAATGGAAGTAAAGGGACCAGTATTGTATATCTGTAGAAGCTCTGCAGTTAGGTCTCTGTTGTAATATTTTTTTAGGATATTTTGCTTTGGTAGGAGAAATGTGTACTTACTATACAAGCTCTGAACTGAAATGGAGGTCAAGGGTAATTTGAATTTGTAAATCTGTTTTGACTACTTTGATTTGAGTCTGGTTTGTTTAAGCTTTAGCAGCATACAGTAGATACATGTTCGTTCGCGTATGCCTTGGGCCGGCTCTGTAGATGTTTGTGGGCTTTCTGAATGTGCAAAGGAGCTCCTGTTGTCTTGACTTTTTCACTTTGAGTATGTGATCTGTTTTGCAAGAGCTGAAGGTAAATGAAAGTAAATCTGTGCTTCTGCTTTGACTCTGACTGCAAGGGAATTTTCATTAAGATGCCTTGCATTATCAGTTACTCTTAAATGGAAGAAAATGGTAATCTTTGACTATGGCGCTGCTGATACGATAGCACAGAAATTTAATGGAAATAAATGGCTATATGTATGCATGAAGGTAGTGCTGTTTGACTGCCAGAGCTTAGACTGCGTTATTGGTTTGGCAGAATTGACTGTCAGCAGGAGCTAGATTTTATATTAGCCCATAAGGAAGCACTGAATGTTGATGTAAAGATTTTTTTCTATCAGTGTAGTTGTGTCTACTGGACATCATTTATTTTGTGGACTTTATTGTCATACGGTAAAATTCTGATTTGACTTTGAGTCCCTTAACCAGACAACTTTGATTGGTAAACTGTTTCTCAAACTTTGGTACTTTTTTTTTTAGCTGGAATGAGTCGCCAATTTAAATTCCTGGAGTAGACCTAAATTTCAATGGAAGTAAAGGGTTATTTTAGATTTTAAAATGCTGCTATTGCTATCACTGGGTTGTAGGACTGTGTCATTTGTAAGGCTGACTTTGATTTCCCTGAATACAAAATAAGCGAAAGCTATTCTGTATACTTTTTTTCCATAACTGTTTGGGCAGGGGGAGCGTACTTTACTTTTGGTTTCTGTTAAAAATTAATGAAAGTCAAGGGAGTCATCTGTATTTGAAAACTGTTACTATTAGTGCTACTTTTTTTGAAAGGGTAGTAAAGATTTTTATCCTGGTTCGGCAAGAAATAACAGCTTCATATTTGATTCCCCAGTAGCATAGAAATTAAATGGAAGTAAATGGTAAATTCTATCTGTAAAGCTGATTCTGATGTTTTCACTGTTACTTTGAGTGTCAGAGTTGTTGTCTTTTGGCACTAAAGAGTTCCAGCAAAAACTTTGTGATGTTTAATTTAAATGGAGGTAAAGGGTTGTCTGTAACTTTAAAGGTGTTACCTCCAAGTAACACACCTGAAGCTCTTTTCCAGTGTGAAACTTGGACTGTGAAACATGTTTTTTCTGTTTTCCCAGCCCGCCCGGCTCTGTGTGCGCTGCAGTACAGCTGTGTTTGTGGCCCTTGCACCTCTGCCCTCGCCTGCCTCCCCGCCGCTTCAAGCCTCACTGCTCCCCCCTCCTTCCTTAAAAAAGTTCATCAATATTTTGGTTGACCTTTGACTTGACCCGCACAATTAAACAATGGGATTTTGGGTACACTAAATGGCCTGGCTTTGCTACAGAGGGCAGACTAATGAGAGGATGTCGTCTTTAGTTTATAGCTCAGTCCAGAACGCAGTGGAGCGGAAAAACAACCCGACGTTCCGTTAAGCTGCCTCACGCAAACTTTCAAAGCAGGGGCACTTGGAATCAGACTGGGCTTTCCAATGTCATTTACCTTCACTCATGTAACCCCGCCTCCCCTCCTCCTCCTCCTTCTCCTCTGCCAAGTTTATCCTGCTCTGCTCTCTCAGAGTTTCATTTTTGAAATTTTTGGTGCCTTCTAGTTGCATTTCCTCCTCCAAACCACTTCTTGTTATGTGGGTAACAAGAGAAACAAACATTTTGCAGGTTTATATGAACAGATGGAGGAGAGTGCTGACAGTGTTGTGCTTGTGCTGTCATACTCAGTCTGTTTGTGTACACATGACTGTTTGTGTGTGTCCGTGTGTTTGTGTATGTGTGAGACAAAGGCTGGTTTTTGTATGTTTAGCTGTGTTGTTCATGTACTTTTCCCTCGGTCTTGCTCGGGTTGCTTTTTCAGTCTCCCAGCTGGAGTAACAACAGACTGCTGAGACGCGTTTTTATTAAAAAGTCTGACAGTGGCTCTTCTTGACCTGCAGTCACACAGGTATAAAACCCTCAACACTTTTACCAGGGTACACTTTAAAATACTTTTACCTACATTTATTACACTTTATAGTTACACTTAATTATATATATCAAAGGCATATAACCTGCTTTTAACATTGAATATCTGTTTGGCAGCTAAAATTATTAGTGTATTAAATAAAAACGTAAAGAATCTTATAAGTTTTACTGTGTATAATAAGATATACTTTGTTATACTCCCATTGCAGGAAATTCACACAGAAGCTCGCAACAAAAGACAAGGCAGATTAAGTGATAATTAAGTTTAAAATATGTCAACAATTAAAAGTTAAAACAGAATTATATTAAAGGTAAAATTCATCCTATGTACACAGAAGCTTCACCTTTGACTTGTTGATCAGTAATTGCACAAAGATATGAAAAGTGAAGCCTGCAGATTAAATATTGCAAATGAAAAACTCAAAAGTTGCAATAACATTGTTGCACAAAATGGATTAATCCATATTTTTATGTATTAATGAAATAAGAAAATAATCAGCAAAAATAATTTTAACAATATAAACACATATAGGAATGTAATAATGTGGATATAATCTGCAGATTCTTAATTTTATCCTATATATATATATATATCATAATACACACATTCATGCTGTAATTAAATATACTACACAATCTGTGATGAGAAAGATGCATTTTGAGTCTGCACTATTATAGAGCAAATTATTTTTTTCTAATGCCACCTTATATTGTATTTATTTATACCTCATATCTCATTTTACATCATCTTGATGTATACTTGCTATTTTTGCTCAAATCATGTCACTTTATCCCCTTATTGTCACTTAAACTTCACACTCCTGCAGCAAATTGTCTTTTATTGCTATTTATAGATCACTTAATTGTTGATTGCATCCTCCATGTTTATATTTGCATTTTTATTTGTATAATTTCTTGCTTATTTTGTTTTGTGTTGCTGCAGTTTTTGAATTTTGCTCATTGGGAAAAGACCGACTGTTCATTTAGTCTTATTTTATCTCAATGCCTCCATTAGTTTGACATTATTTTGGTAATTCCTAACAAAATAATAATGATTGATTGTTAATAATATGCAGAAAAAAGCAGTGGGCTTCAACTTATTTTTATTTTAGTCATTGTGCAAATTTTCTTGTTGGACGTGTACTTGAGTAAACATGCAAAGTTATTTTGTTTTTTGTAAAAAGAATATTGACATTTTCATGACCATTCATCTTAACCTAAAACTGTTGCTCAAAGGCAAGTAAATAAGAAGGAAAAAATATTCATTATCATAAAAATATTCATAATCATAATGTTCATTGTTTATTCAATATTCATTCATTATCAAAATATGTATAATAAAAGTTGGACAAGGGCCATGCTGCACTACTTTAGTCACTTTTTGAGGATGCTATTTAGATTTATTTGGATAAAAACAATCAAGAAAAGAACAACAAAAGTTTTTTTAGAGCCATTTTTAGATTTTTTTAAATATATTTACATCTCCAATACCTACGACACACTTACCATTATTAAAGTTCAAACCTCAAAGGCGAGTGATAGTCTGTAAAATCCATTCATAAGCAGAGATGTGTCTAACAATTCACTCATTTAAGCCATGAATAATAAAGAGCTTAAACTAACAAATGTGTTTCTAAATAAAGAAGAGGGTTTTAAACACTATTAAACTCTCCTGTTAAAGAAAAATATAAAGAGGGTTTATCAAAGTTGATCAAAAGAAGCGAACACCTCATTTAATGACCTGTATTTTGAGTGTTTGTAAAAACCTACATTTAAAGAAAAACATTTTCTTTGACTGTAAAGCTCAATTTTTTAAGCTGCTTCATGTGTATCCTCTTATCCAATCACTTAATACTTTTTCATGAATATTTATTTTGACTAAATTTAATTTTACAGGATGTTTAGAAGTTGAAAACCAAGCGATGAAACTAAATTCAACTCTCATTTGTGGACTGAGGCTGAGCAGGCGCTCTGCACCACAGTGATTTATTAGAGCCTCAGCTGTGTGTTTATGTAGGATAATGGCACAGAATCTATCACTGCCATAATATTGTCACAATGGAAACATGCATGTTGTTACTGTCATACATCTGAATGCCAGTAATACTATTACGAAAGCCCCTCCCCCCTTTCTGTGTAAACACACACGCACGCACACACTCCGACCCTATGGTGCACATACACATACTGCCTCCATCTCCATTCATTGGTTCAATCTTTCGAGGAACCTCCTCCCAGAGCGACAGACTCGATATCTTTCGCTCTAATAATCTCCCACAAACGCTGCGTGTGGCTTTAGTGTCCCCGAGTGCTCTCCGCACGAGATGGCTCGTATAGGACTCCCCCGTATGACCACACGGAAAACAAACACACTACTCACGCACATACACAGCAGCTAGGCCGGGGCACTTCCCCTCCTCAGGTCCAGACTTTACAGAGTGGCAGCTTAGCCAAAGCTTTGCTCAACGTCTTTCATGAAGAATAATTATGTTACATGAGCTAATGGTGCTAATTCCTTTATTTTTGTTGAGATTAACGCTCTAAAATATCACCTGATGTGTTGAATGAAGGGGCAGACAGCATGAAAACAGCGCTGACATTAAAACTTGATATATATGACAGACAGTAGACCTTGTAGTTGGCGCCTGTTTGGCTGAAGCGACAAGATTGCGTGGCTCATAAGCCCCAATATTTTCTTTTTATGAATCAGCTTTACTTTGATTAATCTTTTGTTAATCTCTTCATTTTTATGGTAGCCAAGTTAGCCACCTCCTGGCGCCCCTGTCCTGGTAGCCCAACATTTGACGGGCCAAAAATCTTTATATTGTGTCATATGGATGACAGCTTAGGGGGTTAGTATACCTTCTTTAACTAATCACCATGGTATTGGCCACTTCCATCCGTGTGTCTATTATGACGTTGGCAGAAGTAGCTGTGTTGACATTAGGCTACATTTTAGTTGTTAACTACATTAGGTGTGATGGGAGCCATAAGAGTCACATAATGAAATCAGCCTACTTATTATTACCACAAACGTCAGTATGTTAGATCCAGGCTAACTCTTTACAGAATGCTATGTTGAGTTATTTGCAATTATTTGTTACACAACTAGCTTTGTCCTACTTTTTCATCAGCCTTGCGCAGAGCTATTAAAAGCGGAATGCAATGTTTGTCAATTGTATCTTGTTTTTTACTATTCTTCCCTTGTGCCATGCTAATAAAGTCCAATCAGAAGTTAGCCAACTGTCAGTTTCAGCTAACTCTCCTGCTCCCAGCTTTGCGCCAAGCTAATTAACTACAAGGAAAAGTTAGTTGACTGACTGTAGTGGCTAATTCTTTAGCAAGTAGCAAGCTAATGCTGCGTTCGAGTTACCTCAGGAGTCAGATGTCCAAGCTGGAAATTATGTCACACCTGAGTTGCCAGCGTTTCAGTTACCAAGTCGGAAAAAAGCAAAATCGGAGGCGGAAACAAGATGGCAACATCTTCAAAAGTTATTTTGGCACTTGTTGTTTTAAGTTATTTTAGCATCCCCTTTCGTAGATGTAGCCATCTTGTTTCCACCTCTGATTTTGCTTCCTTCTGACTTGGAAACTGAAACACTGGTAACTCGGGTGTGACGTCATTCCAAGCTCAGACATCTGACTTCTGATGAAACTTGAAAGCAGCATAACTCCACTTGCTTTGAGGTGCTAAGAACAATTAGCTTACTTTCACTCATAGCTAATTCTCTGTTTTCGAAACTGCCTACTTTACAAGCAGTACGTACGGATTTGCCCAAAATGCGGTTGCAAACAAATGCGAGAGTCGCTGTATGCCAAAAATTCAAGGATGACGCACTGATTCAGGAAATTTTTACTGTACACATCAGACCAGTCTCCTTCACTTATTGTTACCCACAATGCAAAGCACCTGGGCAGAGATAACATGCAAATCAAATGCCATGGGATCTACGATGTCGCATATATGGAACACGTTTCAATATTGGGATATGAAAATCCAGAAAATTCAAACAATATACTGAGCTGATTTTTTTCTGTGCATAAATAGATGGACAACACTGTAGCGTTGTTTTCAACCAACCGGGGTACAATCATAGACCGTGTTTAATCTATCTGTATCTATAAATACACTATATACAGTCTATGGATATAACAAACTTACGTATACCGGAAACCAGCGAAACCAGACCAAGCATACTACACAATAACGGCCAACTGACAGTCACACTACTGTTGAACACAGTACACAGTATGCAGTAGGCTATTTACTGCATACTGTGTTTCACAGGAGTATGCAGATGGAGGTTTGAAATACAATGTATTATTCAGTCTGGCGCCAAGTGCCTGCTACGTCCAGCGTCATATTTATTCATCTTATTACCTTTAACAAGAAAGGAAATACACGTCTGTGCTAGCTCTGTAGCCACATTGGAGCGGCTGATTTAACAATGTAGCATTAAACATTAGATTATTGGCTGTTCTTTTAGTCATATCTTTGAAAACTGTTTAAAGTTAGCATATTGCGCTGATGTCTGTTACAATTATTACAGCCATAATTAACACCTTGTACCATCCTAAGTGTTGGATTAGAGGACTGACAGCATGAGAAACAGTAGTGACAAAAGATGGAGATAAATTGAGGTGGGAAGGGAGGGCCCGCTGTCTCAAACACAGAGGGAGACGTGTGTGTGTGTGTGTGTGTGTGTGTGTGTGTGTGTGTGTGTGTGTGTGTGTGTGTGTGTCTTTGAGATGGAAATAGACAGTGAGACACATTACAGGATTATGGGTGTGATTTTGGGCTAAGGCGAGGTCATAGAGGAGGAGAAGGGAGAGTGATGAGTCCTCAATCCGACCCCTGGAGGAGTTTCACACCCGGGCAACAACAACGCTCAGAGGGATGTGCTGGATGTCAAACAAAATAGATCCACGGAGACATGAAATATGTGACGCGGAGTGTGTCTTGAAATAAAGAAACATGGGTGGGTTGTTTTTTTTTTTTTTTGGCCCTTTGTGACAGCAGTTTAGCCGTGGATGACTTGCTGGTGGCTCGCTGGCACGCTGCCTAAGCTGCGGGTTCATTACCAGTGAATCAGTTACAGCAGAGTAACACCCAGACTTCAACGCATACACTTCACAGCCCCAGAAAGACCACCCTCCTCTGACTCCTCCGCCTCCCCCTCATCGTCTTCTGAGCTAACACGGTTTCGACCGTCCTCGATGGGATACAGACCGTGACCCCTGAAGAAAGAAAAACACACCTGAAAGTTTTCTTAGCTTGTTTTTGCTTCATTCACCCCGAGGGAACGCTTTCAACTTCTACTGGGTTGTTCTGTTTTTGTAGGTCAGCGGTCAAATTTTAAAAAATTATTTTAAACCTAAGAAATCAGTCATTTAAAGACATTGATGAGATTTAAGACAAAGCAGAAAATCTCACAAAAATCAAACTGGATTTAGTAAACTTTGTGTAAATATCACCTTGGAAACAGGATTGTGGTTTCATTTGTTTTGTGTTACATTATACTCAAGTTTCAGCTGAATGCACTGATTTATTTGCAAAAGTCGACACATAGAATACTCAAGTGTGAAAGCAACAACACGATGTTTGACACTGAGTTATGTTGCATATTATTTCTTGGCTGGGACACGTAGCTTCCTGGAATATTGACTGCCAGCTGCTCAGAGCCAAGAAATGATGTGGCGTATAGAAGCTTGTAAAAATGTCGTTTTCTGTAAGGGCTGTCATGATATCAGATTTTTACCTTGTCACAATAAAGCAAACAGGAAACAGCATCAGCTAGAAAAATACAGTTGATTTACTCATATGTCATCATTGCGAAATGTCATAAAACATCTGTTATGGATTCATGCTGTTTAAATAAGACTGATTAAAGCCCCTATAGGGAATTTTTTCATGTTTATGATATTGACTGAAATTCACAGCGATACTTTTTAATTAAATCAAAAAGCAAACAAGAGCATAAGCAAAAAGATTGAAGATTTTGTGAACTCATTTCAAGTGCCTGGAATTAGTGCAAGGCAGGGGCAGTCCTGTTTTCACATGATGAGATATTGTCAAAAACTACTCCCTAAATATGTTCAGGACATTAAAGAAAAGCGTGCTTTGTTCATAGGGGGCACAAATTTAAAATTTCTCACAGGAGCTTTAATTGAAGATTAATAAAACGATGAGGTGATCGAGTTCTGTTTTACATTAAATCAGAAACTTCTTACGAAAACTTAAGACCTTTGTCAAAAAACAGGCAACTTCCTATGACGGAGTATTAGGGCCACATTAAGAAAAAAAAATTAAGACTGCAAGATTAAAGTCATTAATTTACGGGATTTTAGTCATGACTAACTAGAATAAAGTCGTAATAAAGTAATAAGTTAACCAAAATAAAGTCATAATAAAGTTATTACTTACGAGAATAAAGTCGTAATAAAGAAATTATTTACGAGAATAAAGTCACAATAAAATCATTATTTACGGGAATAAAGTCACAATAAAATCATTATTTACAAGAATAAAGTCGTAATAAAATCATTATTTACGAAAATAAAGTTGTGGTAAAGTAATCACTTAATAGAGTAAAGTCAGAATTCCTTACATTCTAATCGGTTGTTTACGATGACAGTTGAAATAAGAGCCATGGAGCATTTTGTGGAAATGTACTTCAATAGAGGTTTCTCAAACAAGGAGATACTTAATCTTTTGGCACATCAGCACCACATTATCATAAGTATCATAATGATTTTATCAAGACTTTATTCTCATAAGTAATGATTTTAGCACAACTTAATTCTCGTAAGTAATAACTTGATTACAACTTTATTCTTGTTAGTAATGACTTTATTCTCGTAAGTTAATGACTTTAATCTCAAAGTCTTAAATTTTTTTCTTCTTAATGTGGCCCTAATACTCCATTGTAACTTTCTGTAATAAATTTTATAAGTTTTTCCATTTGTAGCCTTTTAATTGATAATGTGACACACTAAATTAGCCAGCTTCTGTTCGTAGCCTTCTGTTTAAAGCACAGACATCTGTGTGGTAAGCTCTCATTTCTGCAATCTGACATTTTCCAAAAAAGCACATCAGTATGATTTTCAAAAATATTGATCTATTTTTCTAAAGTTGACACACTTGTAAAAAGTGCCAGAATTCACCTTACGGCGTCTGAGCAGCAGCAGCAGAATCTACCTGATATAATTCCTCATAAA
This sequence comes from Xyrichtys novacula, assembly GCA_962446985.1. NCBI lineage: Eukaryota > Metazoa > Chordata > Actinopteri > Labriformes > Labridae > Xyrichtys > Xyrichtys novacula. The sequence goes on along the minus strand of OY660876.1, from coordinate 10,446,868 downwards.
TGAAAACATGTGCACTCGGGTCTTCAGAGAAAAACGATTGAGAGGTGCGATTGAAAAAGGAAGTGAAGCAGGTCAAAAAGTGGTCTTTATTTTCCTAAGCATCTCTACCTCTGCATTAGCTGCTGGTAGTTTCTTAACCTCTCTGGTCCTGAATGGAGGGCCCGCTCAGTTCAGTATCCCCTCAAAATGGAATTAGACTGAAATTACAGTGTGAGGTCATGGCTCTCTGGCAGTGAACTCAACAACTGAGAAAAAAAAAGGGCGAGCATAAAAGATCTAACAGCTTTGAAGAGCCTGGCTTGGTATAGAAATAATCATAAAAAATAAAGGAAATTATATTTACTGAAGTATGTCAGAGCACGTTAGAGCCAGAAACCTCAAAGTGGGAGGACTTTGAGTTTTATGGAAGTGGTCACTTTCTGCATTCTTGTGTTATTCCCAAGGAACTAAAGATAGCACGGCTGTAAAATACACTTAAATGCTTGTGTGCAACAAAGACATACATGCGTAAGGCCTTTTAAATTAGCGTTAGGCACCTAAAATATCAGCTCTGTTATATTGTTGTTACAATTACTCCCACTTGGCTTCTAATTACGTGATCCTGCAAAACGGTTGCGGTATTTCATTTTGTGAGGATGCTAGCAAATAAAAATAAAAAAACTCCGGAAAGGAGGGAAAACAGTCATTACCGTCCTCATGTCGGTGTAAGTTTTCACTTTACAATCGTCCGGTTATGATAGCCGCGTATGATGTTGGGGAGTCGTGTTTTCTCATCGCACTGTGTCTGGTCTTTTTAAAGTCTCGAAATCACAGGCTCCTTTGCTTTACTTGTGGTTCATCTTCGTCCAACAACTTCACTTGTGGGGCTTTTAAAACAAACGTCCTCAGGCATCGGTTTTACTACCTTCAGATGGAGCAGACTGCACAAAGAGGCTGGTCTGGAGGAGCTAACGTTGGCTGGCGAAGTCGGGAGTAACTCTTGATAGTAATGGAAAGCACTGTGTGTTTGGATTTGATCTTCTTTATCTTCTTAATAGTAAAATTACAGGTTTATGTCTTTCTAAAACTCAAGCTGCAAGTACTTGTGGGGCCTCACCTGCAAATACAACTAATGCTATAACTTTTTTAGGGGAAAACATGGACGCTTCTTTATGTTTTTGAAATTAGAAACCTTTATTAAATCAATTATGTTGATAATTTTTAAGTGTAGTGTCGTAGGTTTGAGTGGGTCCCCAGTAAAGCATTTGTTTTTTGGAGAGTTGTAGCGTTGGAATATCAATTACAAACAGATTTACAGTCAGGTTTGTTCAACCGATCTGTCAAGCATCTGTTGTCCTGGTTACTCGGGTAATAAGTTCCACTGGGGTGACTATATTCTGAATCCTCAAAAAGAGGACATGACCACGAGGGGGCGGAGACATGGAGTCGCATGAAGTTAATTTTTAAGGTTTTTCGGGTCAGATCGAGTGTTTTTTTTTACACGCTTTTAACTCAGTAAGTCCACATGACACAAACTCAAAACTTTGATACAAAACCTCTGACATTTGAAGGATTTTATAAACTCCCCCGGACAAAGCCGGACAAGCCAGACAGCCCCCCAAAAAGAGGACATGTCCGGGTAAAAGAGGACGTATGGTCACCCCGAGTTCTGCCCCATCTAGTACATGATTGGTTGGCTGGAGTAGCTACACCAGCACATTACTAAACAGTTCAGCAGCGAAACATGAACTGATAGAAGACTCATCATTCTAGATGCTTCTGCTTGTAACACACTCTCCAAAACTTCTCTTTGAAAAGCTTAGCGAACTCGTGTTGCATGCAAGCAAACTAACTGCACTACCTCACATCGAGTCAAACAAATGATTGATGGGGGCGACTTTGAGGTATATCTTCATCAACAACATAAACAGTAATATTTATTGACTGAAAACACTCATTGAACGTACCGATTAAACACTGAAACACCTCAGGACAGAGCAGATTCTTGCGCTGATTTGAAGCAGACCGTCATAATTGTCTTCACTTTTGGGGAGCTGTCATGCTGTTCATGTTTTTCTTTTAGTCTAAAAGTGAGACAGCAAGCCGCAGACAAATTATACCTCCGGGTGTTCCTAGTAATGGTGATTAAAATAATAAAAAATAGATCTTAATGTGTAGTGGGAGCCAGTGTAATGAGGCCGAGTAATGCGAGCAGGCTGTTTTAGTGTTATTTTGTTGTCTTCTGGTTGTTAGAAACAGATCCCTCCAGAAAAACAACCTCAAGCGGAGATGAAAAACAAATAAGTCACGTACTTTCAACACAATAACGCTGTTAATGTAATAAAACTGTGACCGGCCCTCAGCTCAACTGGAAATGATTGAACAATATGTGATTAATTTGAGTTATTCAGAGCTCCAGGTACTGAAACCAAAGTGGAAAGGCTTTAAATAGTCTTTGTGTTTGAGATCAGGTCAGTGTCATAATGCGAATAGATTTAATCTATTGACCTGCAATCCGCTTACTGCATGTTTATGTAATAATTGTCACGTGTGTTTACTTTGACTAAATCTCATGGCTGGAAATCAATCGATTAAAAGTGGAAGTGCTTATAACAACAGCACGGTCCCTCACAAACTCTACTTGTACACACACCGCATGGATGGCACTACTTCTGGGATGGGGACAATCCGGGTTTAGCCCCCAATTTCCTTAAAGACCCACTCCGATGAAAATCATGTTTTTCTTGTTGTCTACGTGTTCATATGGCATTTTTCTGATACTAAAGGACATATCATGAGGAAAAGAGGTGCGAAATTGTATTTCTGAGTATTTCTGCATTCAAATCGCTGTAAATCTCTGGCAGACCTAACAGCAGGATCAGATACAGTGACATTTCCAATGTAACCAATCAGAGGTCCACCCCCGGAGCCCCAATATGCAAGCCAGGCTCGGAGAATTAGAGAGGACAATCGCAGAACAAGCCTGTGCGTTAGCGGATTGAAATGGTTTTAAGTAAGCTAATTATGATATTAACTTTCATCATGCCCCTAAAGACAATTCAGACTATTCAGTCTGAGAGCTGAATAGCTCCTATGTTACCTGCTTCTTCTACTACACCAATGTTTGGCTGCAAGCTAACTCGAGCGGCGCTGTACTCGCCCACGACTCAGAGGCGAATTGCTAATAAGCTACTGGAGCTCTGCAGAAGAAAAGCCTTTGAAAACGACACAGGTAACATGATTTTAGCTAAAAACTTCATAATCACAATGAAAAGACCACTGAGAACACTTGAAGTAGTAAAAAACAAACAAAAAAAAATCGGGGTGGGACTTTAAGTCCAAGAAACACCCCTGATCAGGCATCTTACTTTCATGACCCTGACGTGAACCAGAGTCAAGCCTCTGTGCAGAATTTACAGCGAAACTGAGACTCATTAGAGTCAAATGTATTGGTGCTGCTCTGGAGGATGTAATGGATGAATGAAGGTGTTTATTTGAAAGAAATCTGGAAGGATGATTTATGATTTGCTTTTTCATATGATCTCAATCACTTCTCCGGTTGCTAATTGGACTGCAGATGGGAAAAGAAGTCTTGGCTAGATTTTGCTTGTTGCTAATTCTTGGCTATCCTGGAAAGTCAGCAACTGTTCCCAGAAGTGTTTCATTGTAAAACAAGTGCAGATGAGGTTGGAGATCATGAGAAAGCGTGAAGCAGGTACGCGATTAGTCTCCTCCAGCATGCAACAGAAAGGACGAATCATGAGTTTGCAAATTCCTTCTTCTTCCTTGTGTGACTTTACGTCCTGGTTCTGCTTTTTCCCCCTTAAATCCTGCATGTACAACTTTAATGACCTCAGCTGTGAAAACAGAAGAGTGTACGCATCTCTCTCTCTCTCCTCTGGCAGGTCCCTGGAGGTCGATGCTGGTGGAGGGGGGGGATCCAAAAGTCCGTTTTTTTGTTGAGATCCAGATGCTTGGTTCGAAGGAAGCTAAATAACTTCAAGGTTCACTTGGTTAAACGCCTTTAGACATGTTTCAACACTTCCTCCGCTCTCTCCCTCTCACTCTCGGCGGCTGCGCCTCAACTGTATGTTTGTCTAAGGCAGTGTGAGAGAGCGAAAGTTTGTGTTATTCTTCAACGTGCATCAATCCTTCTACATTAATGCAGCCAAAAGGTGAGCTGGTGAGGGAACAAAAATGAGGAATCAAGTGGATTATAACGCCATTCTTGAACGGGTGAGGAGAAATGTCGCTGTGAGGTAAGTGTGAGTAAAGCAGTTAAACTAAACGCTTCCATCGGATGCCCCTCAGGCTCCATAAAACGCTAGTGGATAGCAGAACGTCCCTGCGGAGCATCTCTAAGATAAACACACACTCATGAATGGCCCGCATTGAGAAGGGGATGCAGGGGAATACAGGGGTCACCGGCAGACCCCTCCTACCGAGTCAAGGGGGGGAGGTCACCACACTGACCGCCCTCGTAGCAGCTTAAGACAAGGAGGAGAAATTCTTTGGGAAACCCTGTCTCTACTCCTCTGCCGCCTTAAACCCTGAAGAGATCGACCCGTGAATCCCCCCGCCCTGCTACTGAGAGTGTGATTATTTGTTTAGACTGGGAAAGTCATCAAGTATTAACCGGAGAGGATCGATCCTCGGGCTGTTTGGCTGTCAGCCTGAGCTACTCCCAGCAGGAAATCAAGCAATAACAGCTGACAGTATTTATATGTTCATCCTGAGCAAAAGAAAGTCTGTGCTAATAGACTGATAAACTGCTTAAGAGCAAGAACTGAAGAAGATCTGAAATTTTGCTAATGCAGGAGAATTTTACCCCCTCAGCAGCTGCAAACATGGCAAAGCGTGAACATTTTAAACTAACTTAAAGCTTGAATTGTTTCTTCCCAATCTAGCTCAGACTCCAAGAGGTATCGGAGAAGATTTGTGACTCTCTCTTCTTTCTTAGGTGAACAAACTGATCGCGGGTATGCCTTCAGTCAATACGTTAACGTGACTCTCGAGAAAACCAAATCATTGCCTAACTCCGATTAAGTCCGGAAAACTAAAGTAATAATAATAATGATGATGCATCAGATTTATAGTGCTTTTTGTCAGTGACCTCAAAGCGCTTTACATTGGATCCATCATTCATTCGCTCACAAAGCCACACCTTGGTGGTGGTAAACTACCTTAGTGGTCACAGCTGCCCTGGGACAGACCGACGGAAAACGTGGCTGCCAGTTTGCGCCAACTGGCTCTCCGACCACCACCACACAACACTCACATTCATACACCAGTGAAGGACACACACTGGGAGCAAGGTGGGTTAAGTGTCTTGCCCAAGGACACAATGGACAGACTAGGGATAGGGGGGAATCCAACCGCCAACCTTTCAGTTATTGGGCGACCGCTCTACCTCCTGAGCTACTGCCACCCTACTGCCGAAGTGCATGTAAACACCTTAGTCCGACTATACTTGGAGTTGGAGAACTCCTATTAAGACACCCAGATGGTGCGACTGGAATTCGATTTTCTCTGCCCCCATAACCCCGGAACAAAAACACCAGAGAAGAGGAGTAGCGTGCACCTCATCTGCAGGAAAAGTAGGACGTACATCATGTACGACAAAAACAACGCTATGCGATGCTCCATCTTCTTGCTCCAAAATGCCCAGCAGCAGTTGTAGTTACTTCTGATGTCTGGCACAGACCTGCCGTTGTTGTAGACAGTTGTATGGGGTCGGAAACAGCACTGCTTAAAAGACCCATATCGCCCCCTAGTTTTGGGGAGGAGGACACTTTCAAGTCAATAATTTGATTTCCTCAGCTGCATGTATATGTGGACAAGGAAAGGAGTCCAATTCGGCAAAAAAACAAATTATGAGCTTAGTCCGATTAAGCACACACTGGCTGTTGCGCCAACTCCTCCAATGCAAGTCAGTCAAACTCTCTTCTCCACATGTCTGGCTTCAGATGATAAAAATGTGTCTGCAGATAACTTCAATGCAAAAATGATGATATTGTGGAAAATTACAGGAAAGTGTGAGGTACATGAGTGAGGAAAACTTCCACAGCTAACAAATGACCAGAGTTCAGAAGCTCAGGTTAATGTGTCACTCTCTGACATCTTTGCACCGTCCAACCAGCACCACATTAACCTCCCTCTTTCCTCATCTGCGCACAGTAACTCTATCTCCTCCGGTGACGGGCAGAGAAATGGAAACATGCTGATCTGTGTAACATATGTGCTCGGGCTGCGCCGAGACCTCGTCCTAGGTGGACCCCCGACCGCTCCGTTCCACCTGAGTGCAGAGTGACGGGAGAGGATGGAGAGATGAAGAAGAGGAGGCCAATGAATCAATTAAGCTACTGTAAAAACAACGAGGCATGGCAGAGAAGAACCAGCTGTTGAGGTTGATGCTACTGTCTGCATCCTGTCTGCACGACTCTCAGGATTATGGGTTTGTTTTCTGGCATGTTTTCCAAATTTTACTCGTTAAATGCCTCTCTCTGGGTTTCAGGAATACCCATAATTCCTAATGATCCATTAATGAACCTGTTTTGATTACATTCAGGAAGCATACCAGCCTCTTTTTAAAGCCATTTTCCTATAAACTGTCTCAATCCTCCTCCGGCAGCTAATATCTTTACTTTAAAAACAAGAGCTCGCTCTGTAATCCGGTTTTGTTGAAAGTTTCCAAATGTATTATTCTATCATGTTTGAGTTGGCCGCGGCGCTGTGTATGAATCAGTAAAGAATAAACAGCGGCTGAAGATCATCTAGGGCATCGTTGGAGAGACTTCCACGTGGAAAAAAAACACTCAGACTTCAACAAATGAAGATGTTTTCTTAGGCTTCACATACTGTGAACTGAAATCAGAGAGGAACTGCAAACACACCTAAAACTTTAACATTAAGAGGAAGATAAGAACAGAGTTTTTGTTTGGTCCCTTAACAGACCATATTCCCATGGCGGCCATCTTTAGGAAACTTGTATATTGTATGTGTTTGATGTCAAGTACTGTAACCCTCACAAATGGCAACTGTCAGCCTGCTGTTTGACAACCACACTTAAGGCCACAAATACACAGGGTCACCTATTAAACCACAGCACCTGTACCATTATACAGGCAAGCCTCAAACTGGGAGCAGGAATAGAAATTTTACTTGTATACCAGCAACTTCCATCAAATAAATCTACAAATGGTAAATGAATATAGCAACATTTAGAGCAAAAGTTCCTTAAAAATTCAGTAACGTTTCGTTTGATTTTAAAAAATCAGTTTTAACTGAACTATAAAAAGTAATGTGGAGTTTAGTGTTTATTCATATAGAGAGGAGGTTGATAAAAATCTATTTCTATGAAGGCAGCAATGAATTAGGAGACTTTTTTGTGGTGAAAATAATTCAGGATCCTAAACTGTTCCCTATATGTTGAATATCACATGAATATCTGTTTTTGCTTGTTTTAAAATTCTAGTAGTGTAAATAATTTCACTGTTTAAGCTCCTGTAAGAAGTTTTTCGGCATTAACGAAATAGACTGAATTTCATTTTGATGCCATATTATGATTTTAAAAAGCCAATAAAACCAATAAGGGCAAGATTGACAACCTTTGAATTATAATTTTTAATGCCTGAAACTGGTTAAGGGTGGAGGGTGTCAGCTGTGTACCTGAATTTTCACAATAATTGATTCATTTGACTGTCAAAGGTCAGCAAGCCAGTACCGAAGCATGTAAAATCAAGACACGCAAAGACTGCTTCAACCACAGGGGGCGCCAAGGTTGACATAAACCGAAAGTTCCCCATGGGAGCTTTAAACTTGCAATGAAACAGACAGGAATTAACATTGTTGCTTTTTATAGACCCAAAAAAGCAAATAAGGGTCTCAACAACTAGGTTGTACATTTCTGTATTGTAATTTTTAATGCCTAACAAAACATTGCCAGTGGGTAGTTGTCAGACCAGACGATTGACAGCTCCCTGAACATAGAAACAGACTTTTTGAACTTTTTCTTAAGACAATATGTTTAGAAATTTTGCCAGAGATAGTCACGAGATTGGCGAAAAGATATAAAGGTATCGCTTTGTCCAAAGGGGGCGCCAAAGTCAATACAGACAGAAAGTTCCTCACAGGAGCTTTAAATGAATAAAAAGCTGTTTTCAAAACCCATTCTCCACTGCCAAGACTGAAAACTACAACAAAACATGCAAAAATATAATGCAAGTTTTTATATTTTGTACTTTTAGATACTTTGATTCACATGCAAACTGAATCCTTACTTTTTCAATGTATGTTGCCAGAAAAACAAAGTTTTCTTTAATTGATTCTAAACTTTTTAATGTAAAAGGGGTTGCTATGGTGATTTTGACTGAATGTTTTAAATGATTTGATTATTTTCTTAACTTTTGTTTCGGTCTGATGTTATAAACGATACTTTTAAAGCAGCATTTAAGTTTTTACGCCTATAACAGGGTCCTTAAAGTGTATTTACAGTTGATTTATGAACGCCCTTTTAAGTTGTTCAGATTTGAACTGTTAACTTTTTCTTTGAGCCTTTGTTTGTGTGAAATGATGTAGGTTGGTTGCTATGTTATCCAGCGGTCACATCATCAGTATCATATAAAGTACGAGTCAGAGCACTGCTTCCTTTTTAAAACAGATATTTTGCTGTTTGGAGAATTGCGCTTTTATAACGATGGTGCTGAATTACAGCTGTTGGATGGTGCTAATTAGTCTTTGTGTTCACATTTTGTGTGCACTGAGGGTACGTGGGTGTGTAAAAGCCACTTTTCCAGCTTTGCCGTGTATGAGAGGGCAAAATGGAAGCATAAGTGAGGCACTCTCAGCATCGGAGATAAAACGTGAACAAAAAAAAATTTAACCAAATTGATTGTACGTTCAACAGGGATACATTCATGTTATTGAACTCCAGTAAACACACAAGATAGACCTCTTTTACCGCTCGGTGAACTGCTGCAGTTTGTTTGAAATGAGTAGGAGTGCAGCTTTTAGGGTCCTGATTTGATACGTTTCAGCTCCTGTTAGCAGGAGAATTATATTAGAATTTAGCCTGTAACTTTAGCCTGTGCTAACACTGGAGCTGGGCTACATTTCAGCAGGTCTGCAGCCCCCTGCTGTGCCCTGAAAAATGGATCCAGTTACCTGCCGATGGTGGAGCCGCTTCACAAACCCCAAAGAGAGAAGAGATCTGCTCAGAATTGGCGGGCTTGACCACCCTGAAGCGCAGGGGCCCTTCTGGACACCCCCTTTGGCGAAGTTATACTTTGATAGAGGCCCTTGAAAATGTTGTGACAGGGAACAGGAAGTGCCGCCCGCTTTGGGAGGAAGTATCAAATAGAACAGCATCTTTTTTCCCCTCTATAGTGAGATCTCGCCAGTTTAAAGCTACCACTGGCGTTGCAGACAAAAGGAGGCTTTCAACGGGAACTCACCAAGGTGTGTGTTTTCTTTTGTTATTTTGCCAAACCCGTGCAGGAAAAAGAAGGGAATAGAGACTGCTTTGGGAAAAAAAAACTGCCATCAATCTCTAGAAAGGCTCCCCAAGATAAGTCACAAGATTGACTGAAGGCCAGGGGTGGAAAGCAACAAAGTACAAATACTTATTTTTTAAGACGCATGACAAAGTTTTTATGTATGTCTTTTATGCCTTACTTTTTCAAAACAGTCTTAACTTGAAGCACTTAAAGGAAACTTTAATTATTGTTAGAAGTAAATGCCAAAGTGTGGCTGACATTACACCAGCAAAGCCAGCACCACCAACCTTGCAAGTTAATGTCCCGACTTTGCTGGAGACTTCAACAATACTGCCATCTGTGCAGGTTTACATCCGGATTGTGTAGCAGGAGGTGACTTCATGTTAAAAAACACCATTTAAAATAAAGTCTGCAAAGTGATTAGAGGTACTGCTTTGACCACAGGGGGCGCCAAATCAACACAAACTGAAAGTTCTTTGCTCAGAAAGAGTCAAAAACTGTCTTAGGGAGGCTGTGCTTTTCTAAATTTTCTTCAGAAAATGTTAAATCAGTGTCTTGTCTTTTACCTAATGAACTCTCAATTCCTTGAATATACTGTATTTCCTCTCGCTCATTTCCTCTGAAAGTTTTTTCTTTTTCTGGACAGCATCATGACCCAGCAGGCAGTTTGAGGGACAGTTTATGGACATGTCTTTTCTCAGGGATTTTTCCTCACCTCCACGATATCATACATAACCATGCAGCCTGTGATCAGGAAATCAAAGCTCAGGCACTAATAAGTTGCAGAGGGTCATGGTTTCGTCTTTAATGTGGCTCACATTTTGGCAAAGGCCTGAGAGTGCATCCTGCAAATCTCTGGATCTGATTGTGATCTGTCGCTGCGCGTGGAGAGCACGTACGTCAAATATGGAGACAGAGTTGGGCAAACTTCCAGGAGCCTGAGCGACACAGAAGGAGACAGCGTACGTTGATCTGACTGCTTAAATGCGCAGCTCCGCATCTGCTTCCCTGCTCTTTTGCAGAGATCCGAGTCATCCTGCCATAGACACTTTGCGGTCGGGTCAACGAGGCAGAGAGCTGGAGAAAGAGGAGGATGGAGGGAGAGGAATATACAAACAGAAAGGGGCGATGTTGGAGGGGAGGAGAAGGAAAAGTGAGGAGTGAATGGGTCTACATGGGTGGCTTCCAGTGTTGATGTTTTTTCTTCCCGTTTGAGTGACAGGGCCGTCGTCATTGAGGGATCATGACATAATCCAGAGGATGCAGACTGAAAGTCAAACTTTGAAGCTGTTTGAGGAAGTCTGAACCGCAGTTGTTTCAATACTGAGACCGTCTGAAATGCTTCCAATGCAGCCGAACTGCAGTATCATGTTTAGGCAAACACACTTACACACTAATCCGGAACCATAACTCATTAACCTCCTCTAAAAAAAAAATCACTTATTTCTTATTTACCTAAACATTAGCCTACATAGAGTTTAATAGCATATGGCTCACATTAAAAACAACTCTTTTAGGACAGAATAAAGAGCTTCTTTTCTGTAAATGATGATGTGGCATTAGCAATCACAAGCGTGATGTACTAAACAGAAGTGTAAAGTTAGCCAAAGCTAGCAAAAAGTAGGACACCTGCGTTTTTTTTACCAGACTTTAGAGGTGTTATTGATCTAAAACTTTATTTTTAGGTGATTAAAACTGTGAAAACTCATAAAAAAGTTGTAATAAATCTGGATTTATAGTTTGCAGATTTATATGGAACAATAGCCAAAATGAGCAAAATGTCAGCAATCAGTGTTTTCTCATAAAGTGTTTAAACTTATTTTTTTTTACCCCTTTTAGGGTTCAGATGATTGAAAGTGGTAAACACACAGAAATTAAGCAGTTTTCTACTTTTAAAAAATCTAAATAGATAGTAACTAAGTGAGTGCTAATCACACATTTTGAGGCAAACGTACAAACAGACCAGGAAACTGAAGTTAAAGGTACAGTTAACAAAAACAGGAATATTTAGCTGTGTCTTTCTATTATGTTCACTCTGCTGACTATTTCAGAATACTTCACACTGTTCCTTTAATCTAATTTAAGGTTTATAGCATGCAGAAGTTATCTGAAACATCAACACGTTAGCAACATTTTAGGTTCTAGATTGTATTTGAAGCTCCTGTGAGAAACTTTATGTTTGTGTCAATTTTGGCGCCCCCTGTGGACAAAGTGATGCCTCTAATCTTCTTGCTGATTTTGTTTGATATGTTTAAAAGTCTCATTTTCTTGTCTGACAGTTTTTAAAAAATCACTAACGATGAAGATTTGCTATGAAAAAGTTGAGCTCTGACCCTCTCATAGTAGTTTATGGCATTGAAAATACAATTTAGAAAATATGAGTCAAGTCGCTGCTGTTTTATTATTATCTTTATTATTATTATTATTATTATTATTATTATTATTATCATTCATTTTAGTATATTTCCAAACCAATAAAAAACTCCACACAGGAGGTTTAAAGTTAAGATCATCAAAAACAGTGTATATACAAAATAAAGGGCCATGACGCTAAAAACCAGGATAAATAGTTTGCAAAGACTTTGACATTAAATGAAATAAGAAAAACATTAGCAACATGTGCTTTCCAATCACACTTTTCAGGGTTCAGTTTGCTAAAAAGTAAAAGTCCAGATAATGAAACTTAAGTTTTTAAGTTAGCTAAAGATGGCAAATTGTTGGCGATCGAGAAATTCTAATCAAAATTCTTACTGTTTTTTTTTGTTTGTTTGTTTGTTTGTTTGTTTTGTTTAATTTTAAACAAGTTTAAAATATTAATAAAGCAGTTTCATGTTTGCAAACTGAGGATTTCTCTGACACTGTTTGGTTAACACAAAAGGGAATGGATGCTGCTGCTAATGTTAGCTTGACTTGCTAAATTGTTGTTGGGATCTCTTCAGTGTACAGCGCCAGGATACAAAACGACAAAAGCACAAGAGTAGTAGAGTATACAAGTGTTGGATATTAACAAAATTATTAGTATTTTATATCACATGCTAGTCTTACAGTGGGAACTCAAGACCATACTTGATATTATGATTAGTATCAGGACCAATTTGAATATTTAACACCAATACTCTGCATAAGAACAACATGCAGACTTTCTGGTGATCCGGCAAACTCATAACCTAAAATATCTGCCATTTTTGACGAAGTGTAGCACTGGGTGTTTGCTGTGGAGGTTGCAGGCAGCCTGTGTTCAGAGGTGGGCCTCGCTCAGAGGAAATGTTTGGCTCCTGCCTTGTGTCAGCTGCAGCAGTTGGTGTAGATTACCTGCGGGTGTCACCATGATGAACTGGCTGCTGGAGCTCGATGAAGTGTTTATGACCGAGAGGCGTTGTTGCATGTAACTAATCAAGCCTGAAGCTGGTAGTCACAAGCAGAGCTCCCTTTGCAGACCCCTCTGAACGGTAATGTGATGATGCTAAACGATGTGAGGGATGCAAACGGTCAGCAACATCACACAGCTGCTGCACTCAAAATTTGGGGCTTTCCAATTAGCTGATTTGCTGTGTCCAATTTTTGCTCTATTTATTGTTGTAACCCAAGAAGGAGATGTCTAGGTAACCTCTGTGCTTTGTTTCAAGTGGACAGAATAATAAATCCTGCTGTAACAAATGGTTTGTTTCAAGCTGCCTGTTATTTTATCATCACATTCTGCACAAGCGTGATGGATAAGCCAAGGGCCCCCGGTTGTTTGCACGAGCAGATAGCATGCCAAAGCAAACACGTGCACGACTAAAACAGAAAAAAAAAAAAAAGTGGAAAAAAGCTGCAACATAATTCTGCAGCAGAACCCCGGATCTGCTGGGTTCACGCTGAGGTGAGAGACAGGCAAGATGTAGAACAAATAAAAACACCAGAGAAAAGTCTTGAGCTGAATAAATTATGTGCAAGGACGCGTAAGATTGCACTTCATGGAGTGGTGAAAGCTCAGAGTTCCTCCCCGGCTTGTGTGGAAGAGAAGTGGACCAGAGCCAGAGGTTTTAATTCCTCTGTTGAAGTGAACTACACTGTAACTGTAAAGCTCATCATGTGTACTCATCACTGCTCTAAACTGGACTTTCACCATCACTTTGCCTGTGTGCAAAAGGAGGGGGAGGATCAAAAGTGCTGAAAGATGACGAAAGCGCTGCTCCCCTTTTTTTGTTAGCAACTTCTGACGAGAGAAAAGGGACAGAAAGAAGAAAAGAAAGACGAAACGGGTCCAAAAAAGAAAGAGCAAAACGATGCCATTACAAAAGGGGAAAAGCAGAATCCATCCCAAAGCCACTCGTGTGTAGCAGGTCCTTGCAGTTGTGAGCAGCCTCTAATTAGGCCAGTATTCAGGGGTGGCATTAGTTCCCAAACTTTTTAATGGGGTGGAAAGCGGAGCTCCTTTTAGAGAGAGGGGATAAGTGTAGCGACAGTTCCATACACTGAATAGCAGATGGAGAGATTCTGCACCTCCCTGGGAGGTATTCACTCTTTTAACTCTTTCTTTTTTTCTTCATTTCATTCCTTGCACTCGCCCCCTCAATTGCTCTCTTTTTTCTTATTTTCCTCCTCAGTTTTTCTGCACATTTCACATGAACAGATGTTCAAAGGTTTGGATGCATGATTGATGTTTTTCATTCATACAAACTGATCTGAGGGCTTGAAGCTGTTAAAACGGGTCTTTTTGTGCCAGAAGTTGTCATATATGACGTAAACAGTGAGTTTCGTTGACATATTTTTAGTACAAGAATCAAATAAATGATTAAAAAGATGTTTAAGTTTGACTAAAAACTACATTTTGCAGAAGTTATTTGGGCATGGGTTTAGGTTGAATTAAAGGTTCTGACTGGTAAATTTTAAATATTATGAACACCACAAAAAAGTGTTTTAGTCAAAGTTTGTGTGAATACAGATCAAACTTATATGTTATTTCTCATATTATTTTATAGATAATTGATCAGATCTTATTTCTTAGTCTCTTAAAGTTGTAAACTTCATTAAACTTTTCAAACTGTGTGTATTTGCTTTTCATTTTCTAAGCTAAAAACTTAGTTATAACAGATTCCTATGATTTATGGTTAGGAATAACTTTTACAATCATTATATTTCAGTAACTTATAAATTTACTACTTTGAAGACCAACAACAACACAAAGACCAGCTCGGTTCCCTCATTTGGGACTTCTGGATACACTTCCCTCACCTGATATTGTGAATTATTAAACATGTTGCAGAGCAGTTTATTAATTTCACATTTCTACTATTATTTTGTTATATAACTTTTAAGGGGAAAAAATAAGATTTACTGATTGCACATGGGATTTTGAAGTGATTTGCAAGTAACTGGCCATTATCACTGTTATTGTTGTTGTTGTCGTTTTCACAAAAATATTCCTAAAAATTCAATAAATATGCGATTTTAATGTCATTATAGTCGTTTAATCTCTCATGTTGTGTTGATTTGTATGAAACTAAAAAATAGCTAATAAGAGCGACAAATTGCAACAACTTATTGCGACATAAACAGAAGCCTGTGGGTTTTTTTCATTCACATTTTTGCATCATTCCTTCATCCAAAAGCCGCAAACACTGAAAGCCAGACAAATATTTATAATCCTCTTGTTCATACGTGTTTCAGAAATATGAGTACAATGTTTATTCTGAGCAGCTATGGTTAGTTTTATGTCCTTAAAAAACGTATATCTGCTGACGTGGAGCGCTGACAAAAGCCGATGAGGTTGAGCAGGACCATAGGTGACCCAGATGACCCAAACGTTTACTGGCCCTGTAAGTTTATAACTAAAGTAGCCATCGTCTTTATGACTTCCTTTGAAATATAGATTATTCTCACAGCCCTGAATGCTCCAACACATTTACCCAAAGCCCAGTGTCTTTTATGGGCTGAGTGTTGTGCTTTATCCCCTCTCCTCATGACCTCTGACCCCACAGGATAAACTGCTAACTGAGCTTCAGTCATGCTCAAGGAGGCTGATGTCCACATGATCTATGACATGTCATGAAAAGACCCCCTTTTTTTAAAACTGGGCTACTTTTTATACAGCTCATGACTACATGCTTAATGAAGCAGACCCTGAGTTACTCGATCAGACATTATCACATGAGAGTCGCAAAACACTCAGGTTTTTAAAATCGCAGGAACTTCCTGAAGAGTTTCTTTGAATTATTTATCGACTTTGTCTGTTTTAACCTTAGCCATTACTTATCAGGAGAACTAACTTTCTATTATTTAAGAGAATGAAACATTTTAAGGCCATAAAAATAAAAAGAAACAGAATTATTACATGTTTATGATACTTACATAAACATAATAAACTAGGATTACTAGTTTATTATTACAAAAATCGTAAGACTTTTTTTGTTAGTCACATAAAAACAACAACAATTAGCCAAAGAAGTAAAAAATATATATTTATTTTGTTTTATCTGGTGATACTGAGAGTGAAAGGCACAAATAATAATAATAAAGATATCTGTGACCTGCAACTGTGAATGTATTTTAATTAAATACAAATAGATAGATAGATACTTTCATCTTGTAGACTATTAGACTGATCTTGTTATTGATTTTACTCTGTCTATTTATGTATTTATTTATGAGTGTATTAAATATTCAGTTGTGACTTTACATCATATATACTCGTGTGTATAATTACGTGTTAGTCACTGTATTTAGGCTATATTTAATTCTTATCTTTTAATACAGGCCTTCGGGGTGCTTCATACGAGGGATTAATAAAGTTGTATAAATTGAATTTGAATTTAATGATTCTTTAACGGTTTGTCATTCATTGCGCATGTGTATTAAATTCAAACGTCTTTTTGACCCGAAACAGGAAGCCCTCGACAGGATATTTACACATTTAACAACAAAAATAGCTCAAAAAACAGCGGCTCGTACGGCTAAAATCATTATTAAAATCATAGCTAATGAAACATGATTCCTGAAAAGCATAAATGGGAGATGTTTTTATATTTTAAACGGTTAATTCGTAATGAAGCTTTTTATTTATTTATTTTGTATTAGCCTACCTTCAGATAAAATTCGTCAATTATTGAAATCAGCTCTGGGTGCGTCCAGATACATGCACACATGTTAGCATCAACAAAAGCCAGCTACTAGCTTAAAATATCCAGCAAATACGTGATAAATAGACCCATAATAGAAAGAGTTTAGGTTTAAAAGGACTGAAAGAGTACATTTTAACATGAAATACTCCTGAAAACATGATTATATTTAATTTTTCATTGATAATAAGCTAGAAACACGACGTTAATGCAACACATTTACACCATAATGATGCCAGACTGTGTAAGCTGCAAACGAATACAATAGGGCAGCTTTACGCACTGTTGGTGTAGGGCATTACAAATGCATCCACTATATAAATCTTACATTTATTCAATTTATGCCATTAAGATATCATTTATTATGTTATCCTGAGGGTGCACATTGAAGAAACTCTGACTGTGGTTGTAGCCGATTGATCGAAACAAGCCCGAGCCATTGTGAGGTGTCTTAACGCATTGATTATCCTTTCAATCCCCCTGTTTAACCTTCTCCATTTGTAAACAAGTCCATACAACTGACCTCCTTCCACTCTCCTCAGTGTATGTGTGTGTGTGTCTGTGTGCCTGTCTGTCTCTCATTGCGTGTTACATCATCACGCAATAGCTGTCCTCCCGTGGCCTAGTGAACTGGCTCTAAGCGCTGCACCAATTTAGCTATCTACTACACACACACACACTCACTCTCACACACACATACACACACACACACACACACACACACACACACACGTTGCTTTGAATCAGGGGAGGCAGGCACACGCAGTCGACGGGCGAACACATCCAGTCACGGAAGCAGCAGGGGTTGTACAGTAAAGGTCCACACGGGGAGAGAGAGAGAGAGAGAGAGATTAAAAAGAGGAGGTCTGACATGCAGCAGAATTACAGTAGCAGCGATATACGATATACTGCACACCAAAGCGTTTGGACTTTAATTTGTTTTGGAAGCGTGTTGGCTATTCATTGGGATTAAAAATAGCCTATTAAGTAATCTACTCACAGGCCTATGTTTACCATATCGCCTTACACTGATCTGCACATTTGTATGCGCTTTTACGCACGCTATTTTGGCCCTCTGTGTCACCATAAAAACACAAGATAAAAAATGGGTAAGGTGTAAAATAAACAGTTGATATTGGTGCATTTAGTAACCAAGTGGCACGCTAGATTTTAGAGTGTGTTTTATTTTTTAGGGGGTGAAAATGTGCCACACAAGAGCATGAGAAGTGTGTTTTTTTCTCGAGAGCTCGCACATCTGTGGACAGCAGCAGAGGTTTAATCACCGACCTGAAGCAGGAAAAAATACACAGCCTCCTGCCTCACCCCGCTGACACCTTCCATGTCCGAGCACCGTAATTACGAGGATGAGTGTGAGAGAGGTCAGATGGACACGCAGGCCTCCTGTGCGCATGTTCAATAGTGTACAGAAAGGGTGCAACAACACAACCTGACATGCGCTTCCTGTTTTTGAGGCGCTTTTAGAGGCTCTCTGAAATGGAAACACTGTTGAACCCCTATTTCGAAGCCACATAGCTGTAATTTCAATGTCTATTCAGGTTGTTATTAAAGTGCATAAGCTAACAATCGGCGCATTAAATCCTAAACATTTCAAAATAAGAGTTTAGTTTGGTCTAATTTTGCCTACTTTCCACCTAATTTAAACGCACTTTCAAAAATTTATCTCCAAACAAATTACCTTTTTTTGCAAAACGAAATTTATTCTTGTTGAAAAAACAAACTGTGTAAAAATATCACACTTCAATTACACAATAGTTGCCCAAAAAATGTACAATGTTTCAATTACTGAAATAAAACACACACTGCATATTATTATTATTATTTTTTATAAATGTATGACTTTGCTCTCTGTCTTTAATACAAAGTTCAAATCAAAACCATAAAAAGTGGTTTGATTTGCCAAACTAATAAAAAAACAAAACATGGATGTGTTTGACACAAATACATTATTAGCCTATTTTTATAAACACGTGATCATTTATAACCTGTCCATTAAGTCGTTATCCTGAGACGCCCTAAACAGTGACTGAATTTACTTCATGGGAAACACAGGGAAAAGTTTGTGGTTTAAAAGTCTGATTCACACCGAAATAAAAGAACATAAATATGTTTTTTTAACAGCATGAATTTAGGCACAAATAGTGTTGGTTCATGTCCATCATTCAGCTGCGTGCTAGCAAATAAACGTACAAAAATAATCCTACCTTCAAAGAGGGACGGTTTTTGTTTTTGTTGCTGTGTCTGTTTTGAAAAAAGTACTCTTGTTAAGACATTTAACACCCACGAGCAGCAACTCTGCTCGGAAAGTTTTCAACCGGGTGTAAAAAGAAAAACACTCCTGAGGCCCCTGAAGAGGACAGCAAGTCCGGGGCGTGGGCCGGAGAAGTCCTGGAGGGGCTCAGAGTCCCAGTGATGATGCTCTCTCTGGAGGAGGGAAGCTGCTGCGCCGTACGCTGCACCGGCATGTTTTGACATCTAACACCCGCCAGAGCCGCTCCCTACTCTGTTGGGAAAGTTTTCAACCGGGTGCAAGACCGCTCCAGGCTGGTGGTTGGCAGCTGGAGCCCCCAAAGAGGACGGTAAGACCGGGACAACAACGGGAGAAGTCCTTGACGGGCTCAGAGACCCACCGATGATACTCTCTATGGAGAAAGGGGAACGCTGCACCGGGGAGCTGGATTTCTGCGCCTGGGCTGCAGCCTGCACGCTCGCCGAGCCCAGGGTGGGTGTCAGCTGCGGGTAAAATCTAGTCCGGGCTAAGTCCGTGGTGGTGGGCATCAAGGATGGAGCGGGTATAATGGTCCCTGTGTGTGAGTGTGAATGCCTGGAGTGCTGCTGCTGCTGCTGCTGCTGCTGGAAAGCAAAAAGTGCAGAGTGTGTGTGGTAGGACTGGAGCTGGATGCCGTATCCTCCGCAGCCGTACGGTCCATACCCGTACGCGGCAGCAGCTGCCGGGATAAAGCTGTTGTGCTCCCGCAGTAAGTCCTGCGCCTGCTGCCGCTTGAAGCGTTTCCTACGCCTCAGAAAACTCCCGTTGTCAAACATATCAGCGGACTCCGGGTCTAAGGTCCAGTAGTTGCCTTTCCCAGGGTTCCCGGGCTCCCTCGGTATCTTCACGAAGCAGTCATTGAGAGACAAGTTGTGTCTGATGGAGTTCTGCCACGCCGGGAACTTCTCCCGGTAGTAGGGGAAGCGGTTGCTGATGAAGTCGCAGATCTCGCTGAGGGTGAGCCTCTTCTTGGGGCTCTGCAGGATGGCCATGGTGATTAAGGCGATGTAGGAGTAAGGGGGCTTCACCAGGGTGTTCTTGCCCGTCGGCTTGTAGGTATCCCTCGAGGAGGTGGAGCCGTCCAGGCACGGAGGAGGAGAGGACCCGGCGAGGAGGATGCCATCGTGCATCTGTGCCACCTCGTCCACGTAGGAGCGCGTGTGGTTGTCCCCATCCTCTCCTTCGCCGACCACGTCTATGTCGGTCTCCTCGGACAGGATGGAGGCATCCGACATCTCGGAGCTCAGAGTCATGGCTCTCAAACACACCGCGGCTTGTGCCCCTCCGACGCCAGATGAGGAAGACGATGAGCTGCCCTGCCCTCCCTCTTCAACAACTCATATGAGGAGGGGTACGAGCACGTGTCGCCGTCGGTGAGAGATGTCCCCCTTCTTTTAGCGCTATTTCCATATGTTTGCAGGTTTTTTGGTAAATAACGCAAACTAAAGGTACAGTCCCCGTCGTTGTCAGAGTGAGAACTGCGCCGGGGAACCTGCAAAAGGTCCAAACCTGAATCACGGAGGGGGCGGACCTTCTCTCGGTATTTATACCGCCGTCCTGATCACGTGGTTTTGGAAACGTCACCGAGGCAAATGAAAAGAGAGAGAAAATTATAACAAAAAAGGTCTTTGAAAATTAACTGTGAGTGGGTTTAAAAAAAAAAAAGTTTGGTGTGGCCTACATCCTTTTTAGTGGGCATTCCTGGTGGCCTGCTGTCCGCAATAATCTGCAGCTTTTATTCCGGCGCAGTTTTTGGCGCAAAAACAGATTTCGAGAGATTAAAAAAAAGTCTTTAAAAGTTTAATTGGTGGTGTGGTCATCGCTATATTAAAGCGGATATTTTGCCAACCGTTTTATTTATTTAGGCTTAGTTACGAGGGGGGAAATGAACACAACACGTGCGCAGTTTTATACGCAACTTGATTCTTTTACAGGCCCATGAGGGATATTAGGATTGTATAAAACAAACGCTAGAAAATTCCTGGAGGTGAAATAAAGTTGGTGCAAAAATAACATCCAAAAAGACCTGTGATATCTGGTGTGAAAACCGTGAAAAGTAATGCCGGGGTCTGGTGCGCCAAACCCAGGCAGCTCAGTTTGCGTGATCCGGTAGTTATCTAGATTATCCGCGAGCCATTTGTAATGGAAAAGAGTCAGCTGTTAACTCGAATCAGTCACGGGTCACGCAGAGCATGCAAGCCCCAGATATAAGGCCTCTGCCGTGCGTCTGGAGCATGGAGCGGTGAGTGCTGTGTGCGAAGACATCTCTGTTATTTTTTTACTTCATTTCATAGAGTTACTGAGGATGAAAATTCAACTGATTTAAATTAATTTTATCAAAGTAGAACATACACCAGCTTAACAAAGCTTTAAGAGGCAGTTTGTAGAGGAAAAGTTGTGTTAATGCTAAGTTTAAAAATTTTTAAGGGTCCATTCAAAAGTTGGCCTGTGTTTATAATTTTATTTGTTATCAAGATTAGACCCTTAAATACATTTGTCCTGTGTGTAAGCATCTATTATTTACGTTAAGTTTAAAATGAGTAAGAGGATTGAAAGTGGAGCAAAAAAAGATGAATTTTTATTACTTTTTATCGGTTTTGCTCTAAAAGTCTGTCTCGCTTTGCATCAAATTTGACATTTGTATAAGTGTAATTAAGTGTTATTTTAGGGCGGTAGCAAATGCACTTTGTAAGTTTTCATTTCTGTTCGAGAAGACAGTAGACATGCTTCTCAATTTTTTTTAAAACAAAGAGAGCAATTAAAAAAACTATTGCACTCCTAAAAGTTTTATTAAACCGTGCTAGAAACTTTATCCAAACTTTAATACATTAATTCTCACTTCATCCCTCACAAAAAGAGGAGCTTTAAGTCAAGTTAATGCACTCTAACTGCAGTAAAATATATTATTTTGAGTGACATTAAGTTATAACCTAAAACCCGAAACTATAGGCCCTATACAAGGACTTGTTAAGTCTCGATTTCCCACTGGTGAAATGTTTTCAGGGCCCTTATGAGAAACTTTTCAGTGGTTTCTATTTGAGCAGCGCCATCTAGCGGTCATATTGCCTCATAGTTTAAACATTTCTGGCCTATTTGTGATGAAAACTCCTCCAGATGTGTTACGACCACACATTTGTCATGGACTTTATTATAGTCAAATCAAAGATTAACTCAAGTTTTTAAAAAAGAGTTTCAGAAATTTACCAACAACCGGGAAAAAAACATAAACATGGCCTATTAGACAACATTTACCTAATAAGCCTGTATAGCCCACTACCGAACGTCAATACAGTGTTGCAGCATAAAGCATGTTTTATGTCATTTCTGCAATAAACTGCTGTTTTTTTCTGCATTTCTAACAGTCTGAAATGTCACACTTTTGCAACTTCATAACACTAAACTTTACCACAAGGAAGACTGCCTTATAAGGAATATTGATTTTTAGATTATGAAGCCCAATCAAGTTACCAACACTGACAAGACAGATGTTAATACGCACTAGACTAAATAAATAAACAAATAAAAAATATACAGCTATATATTTCTCTTGTTGACATTTTTACAGAATAAGCATACGTTTTTGGGGACTCCCTTTAACTCTTCCAGCACTTTCAGACACCTGTCCCCTTTTGGCAGCCTTAAAACTAAGGCTGCCAAAACTAAAGCTATTGAATTGTTGTCTTTATATGTTGCAAAAATGACTCATTAAGCGGAGCTCAATTTCACTTTGAATTGAAAATGCGATGATATGTCCTAATTCGTCGTCGAAATTCGGCCTAACTTAACCGTCATTGTTTGCGTACAGTTTCATTTTTTTTAGCTAACATTAAGCAATATAACCTATCTGTGAAAAAAATCACCGGCTTATAAATCCTTGTTTTAGACGTAAACGTAAAGATATTTCACTGCAATAGCTTCTCCACTTTTAAGTTAGAGGTCCATGGGTTAGCTCAGTTACCACTGAATTAGCCTGTTGTAAACTGAACTAGTAGCCTATGTCTTCAATAATAAACAGGCCTAGCTAGCCAAAAATACTGTCTGAGCATATAAACAAAAGGTAAACATTTTGAAGCCTTGAAAGTCATTGCTTTTGATCGTACAGGTGTTAACTCAATGGCTCATGGTTGTAAGCCTACATAATTACTGTATGTGGTAAATTAAACTGTGAATGGAAGGTACGAGAATATGTCCTAATTCGTCGTCGAAATTTGGCCTTACTTAATCGTCAATGTTAGCTTACAGTTTCATTGCTGAGCTAATATTGAGCAATGAAACCTATTGGTGAAAAATCACCTGCCTGTAAATCTTTGTTTTATACGTTAACATCAAGAAATTTAACTGCAAAAGCTTCTTCAATTTTAAGTTATAGGCCAACGAGTTAGCACAGTTATCACTGAATAAGCCTGTTGTAAACTGTTGCCTGTCTTCAAAAATGAGTATATCAACAAAAACTGAATATTTGGAAGCCTTGAAAGTCATTGCTTTAGATTGTACAGGTGTTAACATTATGTGTCGTGGTTGTAAGCCTACAGTATCACTGTATGTTATGAATTAAAATCATATGTATTTCATTCAAGTGATACAGCTGGTTAATTAAGGGTTCATTTCAAGCATGAAAGCTCGTTTTTCGAATTTATATGAGAGCACAGACGGACACTGTTAGGAATTAAGAAAATCTGCCTTTAATGAATGAACTAGGATGTTTTTTTCTCTAACCCCACACACAGCAGCAGCTCTCTCTCTCTTACATGTGTAGTTAACCTCCTCTGAAGTGTGTCTAAATTCCCCCTCTGCAATCCCAGGGTGTTTCCGTGCCACCATACAGGAGCACAGAGAGCACTTAGCATGTTTAAAACGCGGTCCTGCACTGAGGGAGAGAGAGAGAGAGAGAGAGAGAGAGAGAGAGAGAGAGAGAGAGATGGCCTGCAGGGCTTCTTATTAATGCAGGATAATCTATCACATGGACAAAAAGGCCAGACAGAGGACCAATTACATATCTTACATGCCTGTCAAACTTCACTGTCATCTCAATTTCTATTTATCAATTACTTGATTAAAAATTAGCATGCTTGTATTAAATATGTGGAATTAAACCTTAATGTCAGATTTATTTCACAAAAGTCTATTTAGTAGGGGAGACCGGGGTCGGTTGTCACGCTTCTAATTACAGCCAAACATTTGGGTGTTGAATCATCATGTTTATATCGAGTTTTGTCTAATTCCAGGCTCAGTCTTTTTAAAAGACAGAAAACATTGAGGTGAGACAACATTTGGTGATTTTTCAAACATTTACAAGAAGTGACAGCCAGTAGTTTTGATTTTTGCCTAGTTTTAGCGAGTCAGTTAAAGCCACAAGGCGTCTAGCACAACATCTCTCTCAAGAGGTTAGGTTGGGACAGTTCGCAAGTTACGCTACTGGGAAAAAAGGTTGGATATGTAATGAAAGGTTCTTTCAAGATTAAATTATTATATTCTAAAATTTCCTGATACTGAATTTCAAATTGCAGCAAATGAACAGATTTAATTTAGATCTGTTGCATGTTGTCTGTCACATTTATTGAATCAATGTCAATTAAATAAATATAAAATAAATTATTGCTCAGAGAGGTGTTCATATAAAGGCTGTAAATATGACATAAAAGTGGATTAAAAGTGTAGAAAAGGCAATAAAAAAATGAAAAAACCTAAAAAGGAAAAACTTGACCCTGGATATTTAGGTTTAATTTGTTAACTGGTCCAAAAATCTTAATGGCTTCCCTTTTTTTTACATGTTGTCTGTTGTATTTGTTGAACCAACATTGTATTAATGATAATAATAAATAATAAGATATACTGTATGTTTTTCTGAAGACTGTGAGGAGTTTTTACCCATCTTTCACAATGAGGAGCAGCTGAGATAATTTTTTTGCTGGTATGTTTATTTTTTATTTCTTCTGCATTGCTGCACCCTATTGGACATCCATTACATTATGGAGAGTCCCCAAAATTTTGAAAAATACTCTGCAAGTACCAAGTAGTGATTGCTGTTCAAATACAAAACACAACACCTGTGACAACTCTTTTGTACAGATTGAGACATTCAGAGACATAAAGCCTCCAAATGGCTCCTACAATGCACAACAAGTCCTGAGGCAGACACTTATATGCACTGATAAATTAATTTGAAAATAGATTTACAACATAAAATACAAAGAAAAAATGAGTTTTATTTTAAGCAGCATGTCCCATGTTGGCTTATGTACTTAGGTTGTAAAGCTGTTCTTTAAGAATATCCAAATAAGACAATGAAACAGGGTACTTAATTTCATGTTTGACAATTATTTATGTGTTTGTATATTGTATGGTGTGGTGTAAATAAGAATGATATCAGGTGCTGCATATACCTGCCTCTAAAAATGATCTTGTATTCACTATTGTTGTTGTGATCAGGCTTGCAATCATTGGTTATGCATGCACAGTTTGTAGTACGTGTGATGCAGTTCTGCTGACTGTGGTTAGGAAAACAATCAAGATGCACATTCCTGGCATATACACGTGCATGTTTAATAAATCAAACAGCTCTGCAACAGCGCATATTTGAGGCTGATGTTGTGATAGAACAATGGTAAAAAGAGTTAAAATGGATAGTTACTTTGTGATTTCAACATCACTCTGAGAAAAATCTCCACACACTGGCTGTAGTTTCTTAACCAACAGCCCCCTCAATAGACCAAAGTGTAACACAGTCACTGCACAAGTTTCAGAGAAAAAGGCTAGAGTCCTACCTTTCTCCAACTCCACATCTGCTGTTTCTTCACCCCGACACCCTGCAAACCTAACTCACCTGAGAGACACTTAAACAAAGCTTGGAAATATGAAATGTTCACACGCACACACTTAACACACAGAGACTTTGTGACTGCTCTTAATCTGCAATAATAAATCTTGAAGTGCGGTGGAATTTTTTAATGAAATTAAGCTGATCTGATGGATTTAAGATGATCAGAGTCAAACTTTCAAAGGGAGTGTATAAAGTGATATCATATACCTCAATTTGATCCAACAGGCACATAAGTCTGAGTCTTTTTTAGCTGAGTTTATTCTCATTGACGAGCTAAGGAGAAATGAAGGGTCAGTGATGCATTTATGTTCTTGTGCAGATTTATAACGGACATCTCCAGTAAATCACAGTCCTGGCTTTTTCTTCTTTTGCAGTGTTTACCTTAATTTATTGCAGTATCAAAAACCTGGCCAATTTACATGAAAAGATGTTAACCAGACCATGCAATGTGTGATGGAGCTTGTATGTCTGATCATATTTGTTAATATGTACATAATGGATCTAAGTGCTTTAACTCTTGGATTTATGCGGTAAAAGAAATTAAAAAATGTTTTATTTGGATGACAGCTGTGCAAGTTTGTAAATTCATCTTAGGGGCATAAAACATGAGTGGTGGAAATCACTGGGTAACTTACACTGAGATGAAACAGGATATGTTTTATCCTGTTTTATCTCAGTGGTTAGCCACTCTATACTATTCCCTGATAACTCTGTACATGACTTATCGCATTGAGATTTGTGGAAACACGTATAAAACAAATACAAACCCAATATTTCTTTTACAAAAGCGAGCCATAAGAGTCTTCTGCATTACTGTGAATCAACTCATCCCCTATTTACTTCCTTAATTTTTTTTAAAATTCAAAGACCTAGTAGATGACATAACAATACAAATCATGTACAAAGCCAAAAACCTAGCCCTACTGCAACATATCCAGAACCTGTTTAAACAATTTTAGAGACTGAAAGCGCAAAAAAATGTCAAAAATTTGCACCCTCGCTGGGTGAAGCCACTTAGAGAACAGCACCCTCTGTTGACGGGCTGCAGTATAGGTCATAAATCCCGCCTCTGCCAGCAAAGCTTATGGAGCTGTGGACAAACTTTAGAAATTTATTACACAGAACATAAATTTTTCTCCCCCCTGGTTCCGATGTTTACATGTAGTTACAGTAAGACTGGTTTGTGCTCAAGTCCTTTTTTTCTATGAAGCTTCATTTTTAAAAGTTAGTAAGGGGTTCATGTTTTCTTTGATTGACACGTGACACAGCTTATTGGCATTCAGGGATTGCATCGCTCACCCGGGGGATACGAGAGCGTTTCGGCTTCAAATCCAGCGGAACCAAGTTGTCCATAGTATATACAGTCTATGGGTAGGCCTTTATAAGCATTGCTTCTGCCTGCACACTTTCATATTATATCGAAATAAAATCATTCATTCATTCATATAATATGATGCAATACAATATGATGAGGTAGAATACAGTGTGATATAGTGCTATAAAAAGCGAGACAATGTGATACAATGCACTGCTATGAGATACAATGCAATGTCAGGCGATGCAATATGATGCAGTTTAAATGGGTGCGATATGGTGGGAAATATACAGTGAAAAACGGAGCGGTATGATGCATTACAGTAAATAATTAGCATTATGCTCCCGAAAAAATTCATGTCAGTGGCTTGTTAAACACAAAGTAAGGCTGTATATCTTTCTTTCTCTTTTAACATGCATAAGGTAATCCATATTAGATAAATTATCAGCTCATATGGCTCAAGAGTAAGTTTAAAACGTGACAGTAAACTTTAATGATGGGTGAGCGTGTTGCCTGTGAAGCCCAAACTCAGGGCAAAATAAAACCCAACACTAAACCTCCGCTTTTTGTCTTTGCGTCACTTCCTCCTTCCTCTCTCTCGCTTCCATCTTGCTCCCCGCATGTGTCTGCTGTTAGTTTACAGGTCAGTGAGGAGCTTTAAATACCTTCTTCCCTGCACTGTTTCCCCTCGATCCGACAAGCAGAGGTAAACGAAACCCTTTTCTGTCTGGGTGGCTGAAATCTGCGGTGGTTTGAAGCTACTAACGGTGGTATTTTGGCTGTGAGTGACTCCGCTGGGTCCCCGGTTAGCCTTGAAGCTAGCCTCGGTTAGTTATTTGCTGTAAAGCTGAACCACACCTTGGTTTGGTGATGATGACAGGGGTTTGATTAATTCACCAGGAAATGCTACCTGACGTTACCTGACGTGCGCTGTCTTACGTTTGAGCCTGTCACAGCCTTATCTTATGTGTCCGCCTCGCCTTGTCATCCACACTAAAAACCCCGAACTATTAACTCTCTGCAGCTTACTAACTCACAGTTACTTATCTGTTGGTGGATATAACAACTAACTATTAATCTAGTTTACTTAATACGGTTAACCACATCAACCACACCCTCATTTAATCCTCCAACTCGTTTTTTCTCGTTATTTCCCTATAAACTTCATAAATTCGGTGTATTTGCACCATGTTTACAGTATTTACACGCTAATACAATAACAACAACATGGTAAACATAATAAAGTGCATTTAAGTCGAGTATTAGTTGAGTTACTCGCGTCCAAACAGTGTGTATACATCTTTAAAACGGTCCTGTGTAAAAGTTCGAGGCTTATTATTGAAGTAGTTTGTCAACAAGGGGTAAAAGTATGCATAAACCTGAAAAAAAGAGATATTTTTTCGGTTTCTTTACCTTTAAATGATCTCCACATTGACAGGGGTTGTTGCTTTCATCCATTGAGTCCACCATATCTCACCGCCATTTTTGTACAGGAGCCCAGAATGGACAAACAAAACGCGCGGGGGCGAATGAGGGGCTTATAAGTTTCCGCGAATGCCGCGGTTTATTTTGAGTCAATAAGAGACCCGGATGTATCGAAAAGTGTTGCTTGTGTTGACTAGTTTGGTTTGTCATTTTGACTTGTTAAGTTTGAGCTCAGTTGGTAAAATACTTTAAAAATACGTTTTGTACACTCACTTAAGTTATCCTAAAGGTTTCTTTAAATTTATGGACATACAAAAGGAAGAGCTTGTTTGATTGTAGAGATGCACCGATCCATTTTTTCTGATGCAATCCAATACCAATACCTAGGCCAAGCGTATCAGCTGATGTCCAAAACCGATCCAATACTTCTGTTGAATGAATGAACTGTATACTTTGCCCTGTGAGTGAAGGCATCAGGCTTGACATTAGCCTTGTTAAAAAAGGTAACAAGTTAACACAGATATAAATTTACTTAATATTATTTATTAACAAATAACAAACTGCACATTAGCACACAGCAAAAAGAATTGAGACTTCCATGTATTAAAAGAAAAAAAAGGACTGGATCGGAACGCTTGATCGGCATCATTCATCAGATATTCAATCCAGTTAATCTGTCAATATTGGAGCCGATATCCAATCCGAATATCAGATCAGTGCATCCCTATTTGATTGAGCACTTTTTGAGATTTCCTATATTGACTTTGTTATCATAGTGACTCCTGAGGTTTGATTTACCAGACAGTTATCAAAGATATAACAGTGTCAAGACAAAATAATGGAGCTTTAAAAGCTATCTTTTGTGTTTCTTCAGAGGAACTGAAGTTGCAGTGTAAGATGTTAAATTTAGTACGCACAGCCAGATGAATCCTGCTTTTTTGTCCTCTGGATAAAATTTTCCAACAGTATAGAGTGTTTTGGAGCTTCTCAATAAGCTCAGAGCCTTAAATCAGCACTTACATGAACAGGACAGAGCGGCTGGCCTCAGTTTACTTCAGACTTAATGAGTGAAAAATCAAGCCAGACAAGGACCTGAAAAAATCATTCCCATGTCAGCTGAACTTAAATTTAAGTCACTCCTGAGACGTTTCACTGCAGCTCTACACGATCATAATCACACTGACTTAAATGCTCACTGTGAAGCACTTTGTTACCTGTATTGAAAAGTGCTATTACTGTAAAGGGTGTGTTTTGTTTTCCATGTGTTATGGTCAGATCTCCTCTCTCTCTGTGTTTGTATGGTTTGCTTTTTTCTGTATTGATGTAACAACATAAAAAAATTTGTTTATTCATTCTTTTATTATTATTGCTGTGTTTTTATTGTGTTTGTCAGATATCTGGTGTGTCTTTGCTATATTACCCAATAATTAATCATCCAGAAAAGTTTGGAGGCTGTCAGTATGACCATCAGCTGTGCTGTTAACTCTGTAAAATGACTGTGATCTACTTCTCTTTTTTCCAGATGAAAGAAACAATAATGAATCAAGAAAAACTTGCTAAACTGCAGGCACAAGTCCGCATCGGCGGAAAGGTAATTGATGCAGTAAAGGGTTATTTCAGGCGACCTGAAAAGCTTGATTTGCAAATGAACTCAGTGTTCTGTTGTCTTTCAAATGCCTTAAGAGCCTCTTGTTCTCTAGGGTTTCTGGTTTTCCTAGCTGTCACACATTTTACAAGTGATATAAGTTATTAGGAATTGCGGCTTTAAACTGCTTTCCACAAGCATAGTTGGTGTTATGATTTAAGGTCAGGATGATGTTGTTTTAAAGATCATTAATAATAAGAGGTTTTTATAAATGTCTCCACAGGGCAGCGCTCGCAGAAAGAAGAAGGTCGTACACAGAACAGCCACCGCAGACGACAAGAAGCTCCAGTTCTCTTTAAAGAAACTTGGTGTCAACAACATCTCTGGAATTGAAGAGGTATGATGAACACCTCCCCTGACTTGAAGTGAATCTGTCCCAGCGCCGCGTCTCACCCGATGGTCGAAAAAACTTTGTTCTGTTGCAGGTCAACATGTTTACAAATCAAGGAACAGTCATCCACTTCAACAACCCCAAAGTGCAGGCCTCCCTCGCCGCCAACACCTTCACCATCACCGGCCACGCTGAGACCAAACAGCTGACCGAGATGCTGCCGGGCATCCTGAACCAGCTGGGAGCCGACAGCCTGACGAGCCTCCGGAGACTGGCTGAGGCTCTGCCCAAACAGGGTCAGTCACACATGATACTAAAACAGAGGAGTTTGTCTCTGTTCTCTTGATCAGAACACTACAAAACAACACCATACCATCCGTAATCTGTGTGTGTTTACATCAGGATAGTAGAGCTTTATGGTTTGTGATGCTGAAGTTTCTGGTGAAGTTTGCAAAAGCAGCAGGAACAGGCTCCTCAATTTGATTTTTAAGATGTAACATTGGAAAAATTGAGGTTTTGCAGCAATACCTCAGGTAATTCAGGTGTTGACCACCCAGGGGGACTACACTACTTGCTCACAGTGTCCTGAAGCCTTTCTCAAGATTCATAGCTGTAATTCTCCTGAGCAGACTCTGTCCTAGGACATGATTTCTGCTCTTCCAGGTTTCTAACTTCTCATGGATCTCTTTGTTCTTGCAGCTGCAGATGGAAAAGCGCCAATCGCAACAGTAGAAGAAGAGGATGATGACGTTCCAGGTGAGAGCTTAAACACGCGCTCGACAGCCCATTCAGGAGTCTGCTCTTCTTTTCATTTACGAACACACAAGCAGAGATTTAGCTCACTCTGTTTCTTTTAAAGCCCGTCCACTATCAGACAGGTTTTTTCCCCTCTTTGTCAGCTAAGTAAGCACAGCAGGTTTGTTTTCTTTCAGCCCGTGTAAGAGGTCATAAGAATGAGATTCATCACCGAGTTCAGCCGATGGTGCAATGCAGCTTTTTTTGTGTGTTTGAATCACGTCCACTGTTTATAAGATCTTCAGATCCAGTTTGCTTTTCTTTGTGAGCACAATGTGCCGAACACATGAGGTTACCATTACAGCCGTCTCAGCCTTTCCCAGGACTTCGCTCTAATGTAACAAACGATCACACATGCAGTCAGCCATGGGAGCAGTTGAAGGCCGATGGCGCGGGGGTTAACAGCCTCTTGCCGTCGTGTTGTTTTTGGAGTTAAGTTTCCTTTTTGTTCTGGAGCGGGAGGAACATGTTTACTCAGACCTCTCCGATTGTTTCCATTTTAACCCCCCGACCCCCTCTCCAGCCAAAACTCGGCGGAGCATATTTCTCACGTTTCACGGAGTAATAGAGGCAATCTTTTTTGATGCTCGGCGCTATCATTTTAACAGCTGCGGTCAGGCGTTGTGATGGGCTCGTATGAGGAGCAGATAACAGGGAGGAAAGATGAGAAAAGAATTGGGAATGTTTCACAGAATCGTTCTTTGAAACTTCTCAAGACAGATTGTCCTTTCGCTCCCTCTGACACCGGCTATAACTATCATTTTTAGTATAATTCAAAACTCCTATCATATCTTAAAAACAGATGTCTTTTTGAGAAGTGGTTCCAAGAAATCCTTTCACTTTTTGACTGATTCGGTCAATTTAAAGCAGAAAATTTATGTATTTCAGAAGCAAGAATCAGGAAACATCAGACTCTTCTGCCTTAATAAAATCATTAATATAGTTGGAAATTAACTATGAAATCTGGTTCTATCTTCTGCACTTTTTCCCTGACTATCAATCTCCTGTTTTGTCGATTCAGATCTGGTGGAGAACTTCGACGAAGCATCCAAGGACGAGGCAAACTAGAGGAAACGAGGGACTTCCTGGAGTGTCAGAACTAGACAGGACCATGAGAGGGAACAAGATGTTTTTTTCTGTCTAATTCAAGAGGTGGAAAATGAAAATACCTGAGAGGAGTCTGTCAACATGTGGTGGTGAGCGTTCTTTAACATGTGCAACACCTGAACAAAGTGCGTTTTTACTCTTAAATGAATTATTCCCTAGAAGGAGTACTTTGAAGTGTTAAAAAGCTGTAGTCGAAGTGTCGGTATTTGACTGTGGATTCCACCTCTTTGTTTCCATCAGACCGTGTAAATGCTTGTTGTGCTCTGTGGTCTCTGTGTGTGTCCAGTTAAAGAGAGAGGTTGTGTTTAAACCGTGCTCCTGTTGTACATCCGTTTCCTCCTTGTTACTGAAGCGTAATTCTCTGTGGCCTCGATCGAACCACCATATCTGGAATAAACCTTTGCTACTGTCCAAGACACAGCTTCATGTTTCCTGGTTTTCACTTTCACCTCAATTTCTGATAATTTTATATGTTTGCATGCAGATGTGTGCAGGTTAATCATCAGCCAGGGTATTCTCATTAATGCACATCCCAAAAATGTGAGGACTCTGTGTAAAATGTAAAAAAATGAACAGAATATGTTTTTTTTAATGTTTAAAGTCTTTTTTTTTTGCCAAAAAAATCAAAAACCTTTTTATTTTATGACAAATACAAGCTCAGTTTACAGGCCATTTTAGCACCTGCACTCTTCTACTACAGAGCCATGTCATTGTAAATATGTGCAGAGTCTGGTTTGGCATTGTCTTGTGTCAGAGTCCTCCTGAAAAAAAGCAGCAGAAGCTTCATATCTCCAAATTGCACAGCGCCAATATCGCATCGTTTAGCATTAGAAGCATTTAGAGCATCCCCATACCGTCACAGGGAGTTGAGGGATGCATTCCTGTACTGTTCACACTTTGATCTAAGCACTAATAACCAGCTTGGTTGTCCCACTTCTCTTTGGAGCTGCGGACATGGTGTCTATGATTTCCAAAAAGAATGTAAGTTTTTGATTCAGACACATGACAGTTTTCAACCCCACATCAGTCAGTCTTAAATGGGCTCAAACCAGAAGTCTCACCCAGTCACATTTACTCTTTGAGTTCAACCTGCATTTGTAGATGCAGCATTAAACTGTGCTCACCGAGGTTCTTGAGCCCGTGCAGAGATTTCCACTATGGAGTCACATCTGTTTTTATGGCAGTACCACCTGAGTGACCAAAAATCACAACCGTTCTGTACTGGTTTTCAGCCTTTTCCCTTTGTTAAAAAAGATTTCTTGAGATTCTTTGAGTCTTTCAGTAAAATAAGGGTGATGCAATGCCCAAATTCTCTTCAGTTTAATGCAAATGAACTTTATCCTCGTAGAAATTCCTGAGCAGTTTCCTGACCTGGTCTCTCAGTCAGCGACAAACCACTATCCATCTTTACAGCTGAGGAACTGGGCCTCTGTAACACACACATTTTATAACCACTAACCTGTTTAGTTAGGAGATGATGATCCTCTTGGTGTTTATTTACTGTTATACCCTTTTTTTAAATCATTGTCACAACTTTTTTAAAACATGCATCTGACTTCAACTTTAAAATTAAGAACCACTGAGATGACTATTTACATTGTATTTGCACTATTTTCAAATATGAAGTTAAAATGAGTTGCTAACTAACCTTTTACACAGCGCCCCACCTTTTTAAAACTGGGGTTCTTCACTAACTTGTATATTCTTAATGATTTAGACTATTGAACGCAGCTTTAAAACATCTTTTAATTAAATAACAGATTCAATTCATTGGCTATAAACAACAGTTTGACCTTTCTGCTGTAAAATCAGATAAATATCTGTACAGAACGATGACTGACACTGAGGTCAACAGGTTATTCTTGATACACCACTTACTGTATGAACTATGGTAGAAAACACAATCAGCCTTAAACAGACATATTTAAAAAGAGGTGTGAGGTCGTTACGAATCCACAACACATTTAAAAACACGATCACAATACAGAGAATGTCACATCACAACATAATGTCTAAATCATTCAAATAAATAAATAAACGCAGCAGAACAAACTTAAACAGCTCGTCAGTATTTTACACACACAGGCTGACTATGAGGCAATTTGTTGAATACAATTAAAAACAGTCTTTTCTCTTCGTTCATGAGTTAGATTTAAAAGCACTTGCCGTGACGGTAAAACACTGAAACAGCTGATGATGGTGTTTAAATGTGAAAAACAAAAGACTTCAAACTTAAATACTTCATGCTTAAATTAAGCACATCTGTATTTGTGCTGCATGGCTCTTTTTGAGCGGTGCAGACTTTCTACTCTGCATTTGGTAAAAGATTAAAACAGTATGAAGAAGGATTAAAACTGAAAACGTCACAAACATCATCCAAACAAACTGACGTTGATGTGATGCGAAGCTTCAGATGTGTTACTCATGGACCTCAATGTTCCTGCTGGCAGACAGCCTGAGCGTGCTACATGATTGTCCCCAGCTCGGCGTCTCTCTGTGTGGCTGTTTTCTTCTTCGGCGTCACGGTTTATTCTCGGATTCCCATCAGCAACTTCAGTAAATGAGCCTCCATCACCTGTTGGACTGAACACGCAGACAGACAGCAGTGTCATCCGAGCTGTGAGTCAATTCAAAGTGAACAAGTGACTCAAATATCTCCTCTCACATAGAGCTCCACAATATAAAGAAATCAACCATATTACAGCTATTTTGACTGGTGTAATTATTACAATGGAGAATCAGGGCCGAATTAAAGACTTACGTTTCTGTTACTATCTCTGAGGGGCGTTTAGAGGTGGAATAACTTCGCCCAATCAATGCACAGCCATGTCTTATACATTACAGATAGGGCATAGCAGGGGCTCAAATATCCAGCTTTAAAAATAGTAGTATGTAAGCAGGGCTTGACACTAACTTTTTTCACAAAGAGCACATGTGCTCCTAAGTTGAAAAAATAAGGAGCACACAAAGAACTTTATGGGCACAATGAAAATTGATCAAATAATGTTTGTCTTATTGGTCGACATAAGTACTATCATTTGAAATCAATTTTAGGTCTTTTGGTCACATGACATGGAAACTATTGAAGAAAATTTTCAAAATTTGTCTTTAAATTTAACAAAAAAAATTTTAGAGCACACATTAGGGAAATATAGAGGTGTGTCTTATTGGTCAACCTGGGTACTATTATTTAAAATCAATTTTAGGCCAATTGGTCACATGACATGGAAGCCATTAAAGGAAAACAGGAGAACATCAACCGGTAATTTATTGATGGTCCCTTATTCAACACCCGACTTTGACAGCGAGGGTGCTGAGTCGATTTAACCGTGCTACTGTTGCTATTCCTGGTAATGGAGAGTGAGAAAACACCGGAATATCCAACCTAAAACTAACTTCACCGCGGTATTTACATGAAAAAACATATTTTGCCTCGGCTGATTTTTTTATGCGCATATGTGCCCCTAAATACATTTTACAATTTGCACACATCTATTTTTCGTCACAAATGTGAGTGAAATGGTTGCACTGTCGAGCCCTGGTAAGCACAGACTGATCATACACATCTGGTGATAGTTCCCCGTCAAACTTAATCTTACCATTCCTGTGACCCATAGCCACAGCCATGTCCATGGCATTGAACCCAGAGTCGGACTCAATGGTGGGATCAGCACCGCTCTCTATAAGACAAACACACCAAGCTTTGTTATTGTTTGAGTTTGTGTGTTATATACCTCATTAGAGTTCCTAAAAACAGGATAAAACAATCAAAAATTACTCTCACCTAACAAGATTTCAACACAGCGCACGTGATTCCCGTGGACAGCGTACAGCAGAGGAGCTCCTCCGTTCTGAAACACATAAAATAAGAAATCATCAGGGACCAAGCAGACAAACAGCTCCCGATTTTTAAGATGTAATCAAAACAAAGCACCCTTACCCAATCATATTCATTGACATCAACTCCACAGTCGATGAGCATCTTCACAATATCTGTGTATCCCTTACTGCAGGCCAACGACAGCGCACTTTCTCTCCCTTTAGCCAGGAGGTTAGGGTCTGCACCCTACAGCACAGAATGAAATAAAAGAGATGATATGACTTCTTACTGAACAGAGAGATTACGCTCTGATGTGAAAATGAGATCTGAATTCTTGTTCGCGTACATTCTGAAGCAGAAACTCAACAACAGCGATCTGTCCATGAGCAGCTGCCCACATCAGAGGAGTGAAGCCTTCTTCATCTTGGAGATTGATCACCGTCTCTACAAAACATTACAAACCCTGATCAGCACAAACAGAAAGCTCTATGAATATCAACATAACAATGATGCTGTTCCTACCTTGTTCAATCCTGCTGGCAAGAAACACCATTTCCCCCTGGGCTGCAAGCTGATGGATGGACAGAGCTGAAAGAAAAACACCCATGTGTGTATTATTTCATTTTGTTGCTTTATTTTTTATTCAGAAACAGTGATGAAAAACTACATTAATACTTACAATGTACCAGCAGAGGTGTGGAGGAAACCTCGTTGCCTCGGTGTTTGTTGGTGAGTGTGGTGGACTGTTTGATGGGGGAGAAGTGCTTGGTGGTGGAGGGGGTGTAAACATGGCGAACTTGAATACCAGGGGAGGGGGAGGTCTGGATATTGCATTCAGCTGCAGAAGAAGTGAGACAACATCAGTCCTTACTTAAAGGGACATTCTGGCGTAAAATTAATTTACAAACACAACGTAACACTGAGTTAGACACCTCCTCGAGAGATGAATGTTGCCGACCGCTTGCTTCTCTAGTTATACCAACTTTTAGAGACTAGACACAACTCACCTACTCTCTTCCAGCAGCCGCTTATTTGGACTGCTGCGGGGGGACGCAGCTCAAGGAAGAACATTTATGATCATTTCTTCACGGAAATGCAATCAGACCGAGACGCTAAGGGCAGAAGAACTACCGCGTCTGCAGTGCAAAATGATTAATATGGTGATTATTACTTCAAGGAAATGATAAAATAATGATCATAAATGTTCTTCCTTGAGCTGTGTCACCCCGCAGCAGTCCGTAATGGACTCGCCTAAGGTCTCCGTACAAATAAGCGGCTGCTGGAAGAGAGAAGGTGAGTTGTGTTTACTCTCTTTGCTGAAGAAATCAGGCAAAGCTAATAAGATGTTTGGTGACTAGTACTATGGCTGGGACCCTATATATATTGTTGACGAAGTTAGGTGCTGTTCTGAGTATTATTTGTTGCTAGAGAGTGGCTTTTTAGTTGAGCGCATGGCTCTCTGTATTGCTATCGTGCGGTCGTTACTAAAGTTTGTATAACTAGAGATGTAAGCGGTCATCAACATTCATCTCTCCAGGAGGTGTCTAACTCGGTGCTACTGTGACTTTGACCCTAAATTAGTTTTACGCCGGAATATCCCTTTAAATGTAAAGCTATTTTTTCTTTTAAAAGGGGTCTGTTTACCTTTGAATAAGACAGAGGCCACCTCCAGGTCCGAGTTGACCTGGTCCTGGATGTTCTTGCTGTCCTCTTCATTCAAAGACTTGACAAATCTCGAGCAAACGTTCATGTCAAAGCGGTTTGGAAGGATGAATTTGATGCCCATGGCCACATTTTGGGTGTTTGTGTCTTCTGGACTTCCACCCACCGACGGCTCGGTTTTGATGGTGCTTAAATCTGGCATCACACAGATCCCCTCCATGTCCTGAGGACAGTCCGGTGTCCCGTCTGAGGCTGACATGGTTCCACTGTCCACCCACTGAACACTCAAGAAGCTGTCACACTGAGGGGAAACCGAAGACACTGCACGCCTGAAACACAGAGGACACCTTTATAAACCACAATCCGGTATTTAACCTGAGTTAATGCCACGAACAGCGTCAAAATTCGACAGATAGGAATATTAAATACCCCACAATCTGTTAGCTGGAAGCTAGTATGCTAGCTATTGTTACC
The DNA here is from genome assembly GCA_962446985.1 of Xyrichtys novacula. Taxonomy (NCBI): domain Eukaryota; kingdom Metazoa; phylum Chordata; class Actinopteri; order Labriformes; family Labridae; genus Xyrichtys; species Xyrichtys novacula. Next base: position 10,408,614 of record OY660876.1, on the reverse strand, counting down.
TTCACATTACATAACTGTGTAACTGTTGGGTATAAATTCAAAGATCTAAAAATAACGTGCAAAAAATATGCTTTTTCAGCTATAAATGAATATATTTCTCACTTGATAAATCATTGTTTCACTGAAATATCCCCATGCGGTAATCTTCATCCGATGTTTTGATAGACACGCGCATGCGCAAATGGTCGAGCGTTTCTGTAACAGGGTGCATCCGCTATTGGCGTCCCTCTCTGTAGTTCCACAATATCATCATCTTCTTCTTCAATGGAATTAAATGCTTCAATTAAATGCTTGAGCATAATCTCTGACTCTGCTCCGAGCAGGTTCCCCATTTTAAGTGCCATCCTGATTTCCTCTGCTGCTGCTAGCAGTGTGCTTCTTTCCTCCTTATATCCTCCACAATCCAACAACACATGCTGGACAGTTTCAGCCTGCCCACATTGGTCACATCTGCCATCAGGGTGTTTTCCTATCTTGTATATGACTTCATGGTTTTGATGCTTGTAAGAGCTGCCCAACTGTCTGAAGCTGTTCGTGTATTGTTATGATTGTTTGCTTCTATCCACGCCAAACCTAAAATGATAGCTACTAGCTCAACTGTATATACTGATAGATGGTCTGTGGTTCTTTTCTTGATATGTATTTTGTAGTGTGGAATGAAAACTGCAGCGCCTGTTCCTCCAGTATCAGGATCTTTTGATCCATCAGTGAAAATCAATGTTTTGTCTGAAAAATATTGTTCCAGATGACTTTTAGCAACCCTTCCCACAGAGACCTGCCTATTCCTTTTCTTCAATTGTTGCTGCATTTCAAAGTTTACTGATGGTTATATGAATAACCAGGGAGGAGTATATGAAAATGGGACTGTCGGACTGAATTGAATATGACCTAAACCTGCTTGTACTGCTTTTATGTTTCCTATCCACCCAAAACTCATAATATTGGATTCATTATGTTCTCAACAGTCCTCCAGGATGGCTTTATCAGGATGTGAAGTATTATGCCCTTGAAGACTGACCCAGTATGCTAACAGAAGTTCATTCCTCTGATCCGTAATGGTTGTTCCCCCACTTCTACCTGTATGGCTGCTACTGGAGAGGATTTCAATACTCCACTACATATCCTCAGTCCCTGTGTCTGCTGCACACCCAACTTTTTCAGATGACTTTCTGCTGCTGCTTGATAGCCTATACAACCATAGTCCAGTTTTGCTCTCATAATGGCATCGTAAGAGATTGTTGACTCTTTTACAATTATCCCCCACATGATCATTATCACACCTTTCAAGGATAAACGCACAAATTTAGTAATCTTGTTGAAAAAAAAAAAACGCTCAGCATAATAACTCATGGGCGTGTCTAGATTTTATTTTGATTTGACTGGTTTAGTGCACCATTTACCTGTTTAATTTTAAAACTTTTTTCATGGTCAGATGGGCAGCTAGGGGTGGTCTGGCAAATGTTCTTTTGTTTTTACCTTCAATCGTATAAAAATACTCCCCTTGTCATTATAAGACGGGTGTGTATTGGAGAAATTATCCAGCTTGTCCTACTTTTTTGAAAAACAGTGTAAAGTGAGACACATTTCTGCATATATTGTTAAGGCTGAACCGCCCTTTATGCTCCCTTACTGGGTTTTCATGAAGTGTTTTACTGAAAAAGATGAACTGCTGAGGCCGGTTTGGTGTGTTCATTTGGCCACCGCAGTGCTGAGCCTTTATTGGATAAAAACTGGCAGTGTGATGGTGCCTCTGTGTGGTTCAGGATGTGCAGCCTGAGTCACTGTTGGGCAGATGTTTCTAATAACAATCAAATAATGACTCCTTATCCTGGAGAAGTGGCTTGGATAAGAAAAGTTCAACAAGGCAGCATGGTTTTGGGCTTGTTTAATATTCTTTTAGATCGGTTTACCACATTAATGACGATGAATTATAAATTAATCCCAGCAGAGGTTATTATCTTTACTCAGAGCTCCACTTTATTAATGCGATTCAGGGGTTTTACAGCAATATATCTTCAAAATATGCCAGATCTCCTCATCCAAAAGCATAAACATGAAATCAGTCTTGTATTTCAGGCTTATGCATTTAGAGATGATGAGGTGTTGTTTCTATTATGCGCTGCAGTGCTTTATGTGTATAATTCATCCTTTTACACCAAACAAAATATCCTCATTTAGGTATTTTGACTTTCCTGCCTTGTTTTGTTATGACCCTCAGGACCTAAAATCTGTTAATTAGGGATTTTCTACCGGTTTGATTTGGCTTTGCAAAATAAACCTCAATTCCCTGAGGATGTTTATCCCAGTCATTAGTCCTTTATAACATCTTGATTTTTATGTAGACCGTCTAAATTCTTGATCCAACTATGTGATGCTTTACTAGATATGTTTATGGTTTTGCTCATTTAGTGTCATAAATCAGGCAATGTTTAGACCCACTCACAACTGTGGGTAAACTACGTATGAAACATATGCACTCATTTGGAATTTAATGCCAGGAACATGTTTTACAACAGTTGGGAAAGGAGCATGTTTACCATAATTTTGCTTCACCTCTTCTTTTATCAACACTGTTCACTGTGGTCAGGTAGAAACCCTATATCTCCAAAATCACAACATTCTGACATTTTACCCTACCAGGGGCACTTAGAGCATCCACATACTACCACAAGGAGCTGATAGTATTTGACTGTACGATTCACATTTTTACCCTTATGCTGATAACAATCTTGGTGGTCCGGTCCTCTTTTGAGCAGATGGCTCTGTTTCCATGATATCCAAAATGAATGTCAAATTTTAAATTAATAACACCAAAGGTCACTTTACCACCATGTTTGGCCATGGATAGATGCATTTAAGATAAAATGTACAGATAACACACCAGATTTAAGTGCTTATTTTGCCTGTTTTGTGGGAATTATACTTTCAATTTTACCAGAAAAGATAATATTGTTAAATGTCTTTTGCAAACTCTCCACATGATGGCAGCATTGTAAAGTCTTTCACCCACATCTGTTTCTTCCAATAGAGGGCTCCACAGTTTCAAGCATGACTAAATAATATGTAGACTGGCTTTAGTCCTCTCCAAAATGGTCTATAATCCTTTAATCTTCCCAATTAAGTCAAACAAGAAAAACTATGAAATCAACTCTAACTTCCAGCTCTCTCAAAAGTAAGCCAGTATTGTTTTAGACTTTCAGCCCTGACCCAATTTCAGACTTTTTATCTGTTCTTCATTATCAGTGGGTGTGATAAATCTGAGAGAAGGAAGGCTGGGAAAGTTTCCTCTTTCTGTCAAACGTCCATGTGAAAGTCTGTGTCTTCTGTGTGTGATTATGGTGACAATCCAGCTGAGACCCGAGAGATTTAGATCTATGCAAGAGAGGAGCTTCAGGAAGTGGAATGCTTCATGCAAATTGAGCACAGATATGAAAAAAGCACTCTCTCTCTTTCACTTGTGGATCAAGTTTAACTCTGGTGCTTTTGTTCCACTGTAGGGATACAAGAGCTGAAACTGATGGAAAACTGTGGCATGCGCAGGACAACCAAGTCTGATACATAGAGGCCCTGTCTTTCAGTTCTAAACTCCTTCAGAGGTCAAGAGTCTCATCAAGTGCGGGCTGCACTGGGCTTAACCTGAAGGGTGTATATTACAGCTACAAATTCATTAATATGTATTGTATGAAAAAGTGAGCGTTCAGGTGAATTAATGCTCAATATTTAACTTAAGTTAAACTGAAGGTGTGAGGCTATAAGCAGTGACATGTTAAAGTGATGGTCTGATAATGAGTGTTGCACTATGGGTAATGTAGGATGTGGATTTTTTTTATCCCATTCTACAGACTTTAATCATGATCAACCATATATTCTATTTTGTTTTGTTCTGTTCTCTCTTAATTAAACAAAAAGGGAAATACAGAAAATAGTGTAGATAAATGAGGTAAAATCAGTTGACTTGAACTCCTTTGTATGCTCAACACTGTAAACTTTGTTGTGGGTGTTATTTGCTTATGCTGATACAGAAACCTGTTTTGTTTTCACCTTTGCGTTCACACAGAAAGGTTGTAGCCTACATAATGTGTACTGTGTGTTCCTCAACTTGACGAAGATGATTCAAATCTCAAACAGGACTGTTAACAAAATGCCTATTTTCATTCTGAATCAGTTTGTGCTCTTACTTGTAACTAAATAACTAAAGGGGAGAGTGGGGTAAGATGAGCCATTTTTCATATTTAAGTGATTCAGAGCATTCACAGCTGTATTTTTGAAAAGAAAAAGTAACACATTTCAACAATCTGAACTGAAACTCTGATCCTCTCATCAGAATCCTTTACTTTCTCAGTTGGCTCAACTTACCCCAGAACTACGATTATGACTTTACAAGTCCTCTGAGCTAAAATGGTGGACTTTCATGCTTGGTTTTTGACCTCATGTTGTAGCTCAAAGATACCACAATTGATGTATAAAACAAATTTAAAATGATCTTTTTTTGGTCTGAACACAATTCTAATAAAACTTTTGACAGACTAAATTCACTTTCAAGTGTGAAAAAGGTTTTTTTGGAAATAAATGTCTAACCCCTTTACCCATGTGCTTCTAACCTTCACAGACTCCATGGATTGATGCCTATCTCCTAAATATTTGGTCACATGCTCAATTTCTTTTTCAATTTCCAAACAACAGGGGGTGGCTCAACTTACCCTTTGCTCAACTTACCCCACTCTCCCCTATTGGAAAAAAAGTTTTCTGAAATGTTTGTATAAACTTCAAATACCCTACATCAAATTCACATAGGAGGAGTATTCAAATTACTGCTTTGTCAACAAGCAGCACAATAATTTAATGAAAGTGACATCATCCTAACTTGTCTTTGATTGGAGGAAATTTAAATGACAATGGGCCTGCAATACAAATGAACTCAAACTCGTGATGGGCACGGCAGTTCATTTCGATGAACTGATTCACTAGAATCAGTTCACTAAAAAGATTCGTTCAAAAGATTCGTTCAGAGAATCACAGAATCATTAAGTGCTTGGCAGGAGCAGCCTGCAACTCCGACCTCTTGAACTGATACACAGCTGAACGGTTTGAGATTCAGTTCAATTCATAACTTCTGGACCGGGAGACTAGAGTGTTTGGCTGTGTTGCTTTGACAAACAGGTTTGTAAAAATGAACTTGTTTATAAGTCATGATCTTTTAAGTGTACTGTCCTATGGTATGCTTTTTATCAGGTCTGCTCGGTAAATTGAGCTCGGTGAATGATTTGTTCACTGAACATTTAGAAGAATTCACACTGAACATCCACCGTTCCCTCGCAAACCACTGCAATGATAGGATGCTGCGGGTTTAATGCACTTCTTGTTACATGCCGTGTTCTGCTGTATGCAAGTTGTTGTGGTGGCAATTTAGCAGTGGAAAAAAAAGTAGTTCTGTCCGACAAAAATGACCCCAGAGAGTGTAGTTCAATGCGTGATTCGTTCACCAAGTGATTCAGGCGGTGGTGCATGTCGTCCTTCGTTTGCTGGCTGCTGGCCTGGCAATGCTGTTTCTCATCCAGCTCAACTCAAGTGAGAAACGAACAAATCGCTCAATGAAGTGATTCGGTTAAGTACGTTCACTTATAAGATTCGGTTCTTTTAAACGAATCGTTCGTGAACGACATAACACTAACTCAAACAGCAGTGACAGTAGATTAAAGTGGATAGAGTCAATGAAAATACAGTTGAAAGTTGTCTCAAACTAGGGATTGTTGATAAGAATGGGGCGTTTACGGTACAGGGGTAGAATAAGTCTTTATATCATCGTGGAAGTTCTCAGCCCGGTGTGAGAGCTGAGAGGGGGCTGGACCAGAGGAGAGAGGAGACACAACTGACGACACCTGCAAACAAACCCACGACCGAAGACACACACGAGGCTGGGACATGCAGTAATGCGGAGTAAGAAGGATGTTAAACCTGTTATTTGTACTCTAAAGGAGGAAAAAAGACGAAAATAACAAAAAGTCGTGGGAGATAAAGTCGTGCACGAATTCTCGGAGCGAGTGCGGAGAGCATTAGGAGACGACAGCAGGTAATGGCAACCTGATTCATCTTCAGTCTAAAAAACTTGAGTTGAAGCTGAAAAATAACACTATAAGTTATCGTGATGCTATATCTTAAAATTTCAGCGTTTGGCTTCAACAATTGAATTATAGCCGTTAACGTCGTGGTGCGTTCACAGGTAGAACGTAAAAACGCGACACGTATCGTTACCAATGCAAACCTGCACACTCTCGTTTACTCTGATGCATTTACTGACTATCTTAAGACTCTAATGTTCAAGACTTTCACTTCCCACCTGAAGCAACACAGATCATTCAAAGTTTGTGTGGTATTGTGTGTATTCTTGCGTGTTTGCACTGTTTTCACTTCTTTGTGAGAAAGTTGATCAACTAGTGCATGCAGTTGTTTCAAAAGGTGGTTATTTTCCATTGCATCTTATTTAAAAAGCTTTAAAAATGATGGATTTTGTGCTCTTTAAACATTCAGCTTCAAATAGAACCACTTAAATTATGACATAGAAAAATTGCATACATTTAAAGTCACATTACAAGGGCTCTACTGAGTGAAAGTGATGTTTATTAGTTTCAGTTTGACGTTAAGGATCTCTTTAAAGAAGTTTGGAGTTGCCAAATGATGATGTGTTGCCTTTTTTAGTGTCAGTGAGCAGAAGCTTTCCCCTTTTCATTCTGATTGCATCTTGTCATGTGAGAGGAATTTGATTATTCAATCATGCATCACTTGAAAAATGTTCAGGACAACAGGATCAACCCGCTGCAGTCTTAAAAATGTTGGCATCACAGATACAGATGCCAAAACGAGCCTCTTAAATGCTTTTAGACGGCATGCGTTCTCTTGTTATGCGTAATCTCTTTTCTCACGCTCTGCTCAGGAGTGTGTGGCCGGCAGCCAGCTCAGGTTTCTTGTTCACATTGAACATGTCAGAGGCTGAAGTCAGGCTGGGCGAGGACAATGACTGACACAAATCCTGCTAGGACTAAAAAAACAAGACGTCAGGATTTTAAGATTTATTCTTTGCCTGCAAATGCCGTGTCTAATTCTGTTCCTTGTCAATATTTTCTAATCAGAGGTGATCCAAAAGTTATTTTTGAACTCCAGAACTCAGATAAAAAAGGATCCTGATTTTTGGGGTTTTCAGATTTTATCTTTAAACCTTGCACAAACTCCAGCATACCAAAATATCCTGGGTTGTTGACGTAAAGGGGCGCAGCCTGCCAGCCTTGGACCGTGTTTATACTGGGTTATGTGAGTAAACTTTCTCTGGTTCCCCTTTACAATAGTGGGATTGAAAACAGGGATGGACGCCCATGCCTTTGGCATCATATCCTCCTATAGATGAGAAGTCCCGTTGAAACAATATTACAGCACGCAAACGTGATAGTGATATTATTGTTACATAAACCCGAAGGACATCTGTTAGCTTAATACTGTATACTGTAAGATATTGGATCCTCTTGTTGATGCAGGTCTTCAGGGTCACATGATAGTTTCGTTTTCATAAAATATAACAAAGTAAACTTGGATTTGACCCAAATTCAGAGAAAGGCTTGGAGCATCCTGGTACTATTGTGGTTTTGAATTCATTGACCTTATATAGCCTTGATATAAAGCAGGGTTACATGATATTATTTGCATAATATGGTTAATGACAGATGAAAGCTGGGAAAGTTTATTACCTGTGTCGGTAGTAATGAGAATTTATGCTGTTAATACACGACTGATAAAGGTACGCATTAAACTTATGCAATGACAGCTGACGCAAGTCAACAACGTGCCTCAACCTGTCAGCTGTAAGGAAATCCTCAGGAGTGTTAGAAACAGGCAGCAGACACATTAAAGACTACATTTATCATTTATCGTAGAATCAAAAATTTTGATTGTTCTATGTCTACTTCTAAAAATAAACGACTGTCACTGCAAAAGCAACAGGTGAATTTTGGTAAAGGAGAGAATTAGTGTTCCTTACAATGAAAACAAGACACCAGACTTTAGCTTTACTGGACCAATAATGGTTATTTTTCCGTTTTTACTGGTTCTGTGCCTCACCAAACTCTACTGCCTGGCTCTCAGTCATGTAAACATCAGTGTAAGGTATGATTGCCATCCATGGCTGCAGCTTAAAAAGCACTATTGGGTGTTTGGGAGCATGCCAGGCAAGGCTGGCAAAATATCAGCTGGCAGAATATCTAACTGTACTGGATTTTTATGTGCAGGGAAGAAATAGTGGTGAGCATCTGTATCTACCTGTATGACTCAGTTTTTACCTTTAAGACTCGTTTTTATCAGGTTTCCATGAACGCAGGCTGTCATCTGGGTATGAGGCATCCATAGAACCTACTTTCTTAGTATCTAAGGTTAGTGGCAGCTCAGCTCGTGGCCCTCTAAGCCCTGCCAAGAGCTTAAGGGAGGCACCGAGTTAACTGTGAAACTGCTTTATTCAGTGTTTTCAATGGGTTTAATTACTGGGTGTGTTTATGTTGGACAAAGGAGACCTTTTTGGACAATGAGCAGTGGGGGAATCACTACCAACAGTAAGCTGAGCACTCGGAAAAAAAGCTGCGCTAATGTTACAGCAGCTCAGCTCACAGCCCCTCTGGACCTGCTGAGAAACATGTGACTTGCAAAAAGGAAATTTGACAACAGAGTCTCTTCCTCCGATCCACAGACCAAAAACAGCTACGGCTGGTCTCCGGAGCACCTGCTCATGTAAATGAGTGTGTTGACCAAGTGCATCCTGCAGAGCTGACACCACTGTGCAGCTTTGAAGTCATGCACTATTCACAGCTCAGAGTGAAGTCACAGTGGATCAGGTGTGCAATGATGACACAGTTTCCCTCTCTTCTACTGCTTCTGAAGAGTCCAACACTCTTATTCTAGATACTGTACCTTCATACGCTGAAGTAGTCACTGGCAGTGTAAGACAATACAGAATATTGCACTTGAGTTGGAAGAGTCAAGTTCTCCAGTTTGTGCATATGCCGCCATGTGTTGTTTATACCTTTACTTGAATAGCGTGCATTGGTTGAGCGCTGTTAACCAGCTATCGAGTATTATAATCATGAAACACCAGATTTTTAATGTCTAAAATTAAAGGTAGTTCCAGATTAAATTGAGCAACAACATGCAGCTTTGGACCAAAAGACTGAAGTTTGAAAAGTTTTGGTTGTTGTGATCTTGATGTTGTTGTAATGCGCCTTTTCCCTCTGCAGGCAGCTGGTGAATGGAGAAAAATGGAGGTGAACAGAAGAGCGGTGCCTCTTTATGTAAGTGCCCATATGTTATGCTCCACTTCCTATATCTCTGATACGTTGGTGGTCCTGCAGAGGGGGTCTGTTTCTATTTCTATCTCTTGGGTGTGGTTGGTTTCCTGTATTTAGCCTCCAATTCTCCATCTTTCCATCAAAACGGCTGCTCTACAGTCTTCCTCTCCAGCCGTCTTCATTCTCTCAGTCCTAACTCTCTCTCTGCTCTGTTATTGACTCGTAAGCCTTGTGTCGCAGGTGAAACCCAAGCCAGGAGGGTTTCAGTCCCTTGGGATGCCAGTCCTTACACACAATACACAGCCAGCTCTCACCAAATAAAAGCACCAAGGTTCCCACAAAGAACGCACAAGGCCAGACTTGGAGAGCGTGCAAATTTGTTTCTTGGCCCTTTTTCTGTGCGGAGTGCACATTTTTAGAAGTCTTTCTAAGAGCAGGGTGTGCAGGTGTGTTTTAAATTATCACTTTTTTTCCCCTGAAATATTTGAACTTTAATTCTTTCAGCTACTTTCTCTCTCCCCCGTGAGTCCTCTATATCCGCCACCTTTCTCTCGCCCTTCTTCTCTCGTGAGTTTTGAAGCCTGGGTGGGCCGGACGCTGAAACGATGCCAGATTTCTGGTAAGCAGAGTGTCTGCTTGTTTTGCTGTGTCACCACTTTCAAATGGGGGAGGGGACGCCTGCTCCGAAAAACCCAGCCTTCACTCGCTTTATAGAGGCTGATTGAGGACCGGTTTGAAACCCAGGCATGTGAATCATTACGGGCTCACACACACCTCTCCATTAAGAGGAAGTGGCGTCTCCACCCTCTCAGGTCACAGCTCAACAGGAGCAACTCTCACCACTGAATGGGATCCAGATTTCAATGCTGGGCTTTGTGTGGGCGAGCCAAGGCGCACCGCTGAGATATAAAGGCTGTTATTGTAACACCTTTAGCAAAGTGTTACGGTGCACCTCCACACATGCAACATTGTGCACGCCAGTGGCAGATACTGCCAGGCCAGATCGATGGATAAATGGCTGCATTGACTTGCAGGAAGAAAGTGTGGGACTCTGTGTTGAAAGAGGTTTTATTGGGCTCCAATGCTGGATTTGAAGTCAAAGTGGTTTTGTTCAGGCAGGGTGAGGAGATTTTAGCCCCTTTGCAAGGAGACTTGCTGCTCTCATGTTGCTAAGCTTAAAAAAGAAATGTGTTTCTAGAGTTATGATCTCCAGAGGATGTACCTTCAGAACTTCGGTTATCTTCTTCAACTTCATTTGACACCCACACTCACAAATACTGTATAAATGAAAGATATCTGTAAAATAAAAGATAAGTTATAAGTCTTCAGGAATTCATGTTCCTCAGAGGATGAAATTAGTCAAAAGGCAAAAGGGCTGGGTGATAAACCGAAAATGTACCGATACAGAGATTTACAATAACCAAAGGTTTTGGATGTGTGTAGGTAGGCTATGGTATCATGTCCCTTTAAGACGCTGTCCTATGTCAGAGACGTGACTCCACCACATCCAGTCCGTAACAAAGAGGAAAAGACATGTGAGGGGATGGAGGACGGTTCAAAAGTTGTAGTAGCTGAAGTAGATGAAGTTAATGTGGGAGGGGGTGAGCAGCTTGTGGAGTAGTTATCATCCATAGGTGAACTGCTCAATATATCGTGATAATGAATTGAGGCCATATCGCCCAGCCCTAAAAGGCACCTTCTTACTTATGCTGTATTGGGCTCTACTTTTTGGCGTCATTTTAAGTCAATAGTGCCAATAACTACAGCAGATACTACATCCAAAAATCAACATCTAATATTTTGAGCATGTTAGCCTTATGCTAACATGTTCCTAAAAGACAGCTTTCTCCTTGAGTGGGGTCTCTCAGACATGCTGTTTGTTGATTCTTGCTCCTTTATTGCAGCTATTAGCTCAGCATACAAAATGTCATGTTCAGCAATGGTTATAGATTAGCTTTTTCCTCACCAAAGCATGTTTGCTTTATGCTAGGAGGCTGAGATAGCGACAGTTATCACAGTGCTCTTTGATTTATGGGTACTGGTGTTTTATGTTGTATGTTTTTTTTTCTCTCTTTAAGTGCAGTGTGGACTGTGTTTGCTGTACTTTTCACTTATATGTCAAACCAACAAAAACTCACCCTACCTGTCATTTATTGACTTCTGATAAGCTTGTAGACCAGTAAAGACGGGAAATCTCCAACAAACGGGCAGGTACCTTTATTTTCAAGTGCTCGGGTTCGATTTTTCGCCCTTGTATTACAAAATCCAAGTTTTTCTTCTCTTTTTTCCCTTCTTATTACATAACAATAAGTCTGTTCTTGGCAGCTATGTTCTGTGAAAATGAAATGTTTATGGCATGGCTCCAGTTTTACTGACAGCCCTTCTTGACATGCAGACTAGTTATTAGTATCTCATTTGCACAGCAGATTAAATCAGAGGTATTTGTCTCAGCTGAGTATGAGAAAAGGCCTACAGCACAGTTTTAGCTACCACTCTCCAGACTTCAATGAGATCCTGGTGCATTGAGATCCTTTAGATCAAATACCAGTTATGCCACTGTCAAAACTGTGTGACTTTGAAATATGAAAAACATTCACATTCAGCTGCTTTGAACTTACCTCTGAGTACAGCTTTTTTAAATACAGCATAATGCTGTTCTTTGGTGTTTTAACTGACTGAATTATGAATATTTAAAACAAAAACATACGCCGTCCCCGCTGACGTCAGCTTCTCTCTCTGAGGGAAACGGCTGTTATTGGAGCTGTTTTTGTTGTTGTTGCAGTGGCAGCGATCATGCTCCCCTGACGTCACCTACGTGTTGCACTCAGGAGATCACTGCGAAGAGCTCTAAAGCTGATGACTTCTGGTTTCCTGGAGACCACGAGCAGCAGATCTGATGTTGTTTTTCCCTTCTGAACGGACAACAACACACTATATGAAACCATGCCACATGTTCATCCTTAAAATTTTTTACTTAAACTCAAACCCAGACAAGTTGGTTTAATTTATTTAGGTTGCTTCTTCTATTACATGGTGTTGAACTTCCTCGTGTTTGTGTTCCATAATTAACACATCATCCCTGACCTTCAAATGGCTTTAAACATATGGAAGGCATGAGCTAAAACCACCCGGTGTTGAATATTTCATTGTCACAGGATCTGGTTGTATCGTGATAAAGCCCTGGAGTAAAGGCCAAAGATCCCATCAGTTTGACGTCTCATCCCTCTTCTTCCTCCAGGTTCAGAAAATACAGTTATGATCAAGAAAACTCTGTCTGTTTAAACTGAACCTGTGTTCGTAATATTTCCAAAGTCTGGACACCTAAACGGAGACAAACCCAAAGTATAGGGCAAAGTTTCAAGACTTAAGTTGTTTTAATCATGATGGTTATCACTCACAGCTCACAAATATATATATCAAACAATCACTATCTGAAAATATTAGTTTTTTTATAAACACCAATAAAAAGAAGGCTTTATAAAACAGAGATATAGACCTTCATGCAAACAGTTGGTTGAAGCTCTTTTTGTATGAATTACTGCATCAGTGTGAGGTGGCATGGAGGCGACCAGTCTATGGCTCTGCTGTACGTCTTTTTCTAGATGATGGGGTTCAGTTCAGATGAGTTCGTTAGCCAGTTAAGCACTGTAACACCATAGTCAGCAAACCAGTTTCTGGTAGTTTTGGCGCTGTGGGCAGGTGTGAAATCCTGCTGGAAAAGGAAATCTGTCTCTGTATAAAGCTCCTCGGCAGATAGAAGCGTGAAGTGCACCAAAATCTGCTGCAGTGACTCTGATCTTGATAAAACCCAGTCGACCAACATCAGCAGATGGTATGGCACCCCAAACCATCACAGACTGTGAAAGCTTCACACTGGACTTCAAGCACCTTAGATTGTGCACCTGTAGATGCTCTTTTCTTGGACTTATTAAGAAGTTGGACTTTTCCACAATGTTTTTTTTTTTTGTGTGTTTCGAGAGCTGCACGATGTAATCATCATTATAGGAACAATAAGAAGACAATAAAAAAAGGTTTATTAGATGGATTAATTGATTTTTCAAAGATATTTTACTTGTTTTCGAGGCACCCGTGTGAAGTCTCCAGTCTAAGTGAGCTCTTGGATCTGAGTCTAGGGGACTCCAAGGAGAACCACTGCTCTTAGTGCTGCAACATTAACTTTCTGGCTCATTCAACAAGCTGAGAAACTGCAGAGTGAGTCAGACTTCTGTTTGCAGTCCCCGGACTGGGCTGTAATGGGAATTCTTAAAACACCAAGAGTGTAAGAGACAGAGAGACTGATGTTAGTTTGAAGTTTTGGTTATTATAGCAGACTGTGAGAAAGCAAAGTATTGATCAGTTAGCCAATGACCAGCTGCTCTTGATCATATGTCTAAAGGTCTAAAGTCATGAAACTTAGTTCTCTTTATAGACCCAAACACACGCTGAACATGCGACTTTCTGACATCAGCATGTTGAGACTATATTTATGTGCAGCTCAGCAGTCAGTAGAACGACAACAGACCATATTTAATCTTATCTTTTTTACGACAGAGATGCAGATTTTGTTCATCCTAACCCAATCTAAATTGAAATTATCAGCTGTTTTCGCCTCACTTATCTATATTTAGCTGTTCTCACACTGAAATGTCCCTGTAAAGATTTCCCAGTAGGTTATTGAGAAACCACAAAAAGGGCTGAGTTGGCGAGAGAGGAAGTGGTTACAGTCTCAAACTCTAAAGTTGAGCAGATTAAGGCCCTTAAAAGTACACCTAAACATGATGGATGCTTTAGGCTTAAGTATCGACAATGAGGATAAATTGAGGACTGTCCCATAAATCAGCAGATAAAAACTCCCCAAGCTGAGGACAAGAACATAGAAGATAAGGATATTGCACAAGTATGCGTTCCCTCTTGAACTCGTAAGATACACTTTGAGCTCAACAGGAATACGATACTGCTTAAATTTAGAGGCTCATTTGTTTATCTCAAAAAAGACTTATACTCTTGTCTGTCCTTGAAGTCGCTGTAAAACATCAGGATGTGAGTTAAGGTGGTAGAGTCTTGTCTTTGTTCAGGTTTTTCTCCCTCATCAGTAGATCGTAGACCCTCCTGAGAGAGGGGTGTCTTTGGGGCGATGCATGAGTGAACAGAGTTTAGATAAGGTCAGAGAAAGAACGGGGTCAACCTAACAGAAATAATGAATCTCGTTATGAGGATGGATCTTGAAGACGATGCACGGCAGGGTGCAGCTCACTCCCATTGAGAGAAAATGACCACTTTCTGTTTTTTCTTTCTTTCTTTTTTTCTGTGCTGCTCAGTTTCGCTTCTCCTAAAACTGACGCAAACTAAGACTTTTTGTTCAATGCTGCTTCTATTTTCACTTTGACTCAGGGTTATTTCATTTCAGTGAGTCAGCACATGATAACATGCTTTTGAAACTTATGAAGAGTTAGAGGCAAACTAGAGGCGAAGAGAAATGGATCAATAATGGAAAGGGATGATGCTAGGGCTGAAACGATTACTCGAGTAACTCGAGTAACTCGATTAATAAAATTCCTCGAGGCAAATTATATGCCTCGAGGAATCGTTTAAATCCGGAACCATGTGCAGCGCACGGTGTTTGACACGGACGGTTATTTCTGTTGCGCAGAAGCGTGCTCTTTCCGCTCCTTCCGCTGCCGCGCGTTTGGTTCAATCATGGAGGGAAACGAGGACAGACAGAAGCTGTGTCCGAAATGGCATACTGCCTGCTATCTACTTACCTACTCAAGCAGTAGCTACTGCCTACTGACTACTCAAAGATGATTTGAGTATGCCGCGGCTGCCCGAGCGTTTACACACATACATACTAAATACCCCAGAATGCATTTCGTGCCGGCCGGACGCAGCGCCGGGAAAATTTAAATAGTCCTACCACAAGCTACATAGAACGACTGCATACCGGACAAATTATATAAATTCATTCAATAATAATATTTTTTCTAGCGAGAAAGTAAGTGTTTACATCACGATTATGAGCCCAGTTGTTTGAAATAGTGGCTGTTTGTAAATTTGTCTCGGCGTTTTCGGAGACCGAAGCGTCCACTTGGTCGGTGTTTGCGTCTATTTACCGTAAACACCGGGCAGCAGCAGCTCCCCCTTCACGTTTCCAAATTATTGCGAAGTGTTTTCATAATCAACATCTACACGACACAAACCGGGCGGCAGTGGATGAAAAAAATCACACAAACATCCGTGTATCCATGGTGATAATGCTATACACCACCTGCTAGGCGTGTGATGAGCAGCAGAGGGCTGCAAAATGACCAACACACAACAACATGTAAATAAAAATGTAACACTTTTATATATTGAATAAATGTACATTTGCTTGTCAAATTATGTTAGTATCCAAGAATTATATTATTTCAGCCTATTAATTAAACAAGTAAAATTAGATCCAAAGCCTGGAAATAGTTGTGACTGGTTTAGTGAAAACTGCAAAGATCATTACCATAGCAATTAAAAGACCATCTGCAGACCTTGCCTTCAGTAGTTTCATGTGAACTACATGGTAAAATGTAAAACTTTTGGTTCCTGATTTATGCAGTAAAAATATTCATTTGAAAGACCTGGCCTATTTCA
This sequence comes from Xyrichtys novacula, assembly GCA_962446985.1. Lineage (NCBI taxonomy): Eukaryota > Metazoa > Chordata > Actinopteri > Labriformes > Labridae > Xyrichtys > Xyrichtys novacula. Next base: position 10,392,670 of record OY660876.1, on the reverse strand, counting down.
GTTTTGTGTGTTACTGATGGTTTTTAATGAGGCAAACGTGATTCAATGCAAAGTATTACAGTGAGAGCAAAACATTTCTTATCCGATCACTCGATTAATCGACAGATTAATCGATAGAGTACTCGATTACTAAAATAATCGATAGCTGCAGCCCTAGATGATGCACAGTAGGGCTGGGCGATATGGCCTCAAATCAATATCACGATACATTGAGCAGTTCACCTCAGTAACGATAAATGGACGATACCTACTCCACAAGGTGCTTACCCCACCCCCCCACCCCCCACATTAACTCCATCTACTTCAGCCACCGCTACAACCGCTACAACTTTTGAACTGTCCTCCATCTCCTCACCTGTCTTTCCCTCTTTGTTACAGACTGGCTGGGGTAGAGTTGCGTCTCTGACGTAGGACAGCGTCTTAAAGGGACATGAGACCATAGCCTACCTACACACATCCAAAAACAACTTTTATGAATTAATTTTTTTGACACCGAATATACCGATATGGGCATATTCGACGTCAGTTAATGACGTTGGTTATTGTCGTAAATTTTGGTATCAGTAAATTTTCGGTTTATCGCCCAGCCCTACTGCAGTGAGCAGGTGGTTATGCAAATTAGAGTCTTGACAGGGTGAGCAGGACCTGGTTACTTCTGAAAAGCATGAACAAGAGTAATATAATATTAATTTTAAAGTGTTTTTATCAGTGTAAAAAGATGGCCCCTGTGGTTAGACTGCTGTTTCCATGGTAATATATTCTTATTAACCAGCCTCTGTTACATTAAACTGAACATCACAACTCACAGCCTTGTCAAACATTAGCCTGCTTTAATGATGTAAACCACATGAAGCTGAACGTTTCCTGGACCTTAAAATTCTGAATCCAAAACAAGAAAATTCCTCACATACCTGCAGATTATTGACACCGTTAGAGAATGTATACACTTTTTAATCTTTGCGGCTCTTTTTTCTGATCAGATTTTGTACATTTTTTCACCTCAGGGACAGCTGGAGGCCCATGTCCTGTTACAAGCCAAGGCTCCTGAAGAGGCTGAGTTTTATGTTGCTGTTCAAGGCTCTGAATTTACACATGTGACCACAGCAAAAAGAGGAGACAATGGTGTGACCCTTTATTTCACAGCTCCAGGTATGACCTTCAGTCAGTCTCTAACAACCTTTAAAACCCTCCTCTGTGTCTTTCTTTCTTCCTTCCTTCCCTCCCTCCCTCCTTTGTTTTTTCTTCTTTCCTACTGTCCTTCCTTCCTTCCTTCATCCCTCCCTCCTTCTTTTTTCTTCTTTCTTTCTGTCCTTCCTTACTTCCTTCCTTCCATCCATCCCTCCCTCCTCCATTCCCATCTTCTTTCTTTCTTTCTTTCTTTCTTATTTCTTTTCCTTCTTCCCTTGCTTTCTTCCTTCTTTCCTTCCCTCCTCCTTCCTTTCCTTCTTCTTTCCTTTCTTCCTTCCTTCTTTCCTTCCTTCCCTCCTTTCTTTCTTTCTTTCTTTCTTTCTTTCTTTCTTTCTTTCTTTCTTTCTTTCTTATTTCTTTTCCTTCTTCCCTTCCTTTCTTCCTTCCTTCCCTCCTCCTTCCTTTCCTTCTTCTTTCCTTCCTCCCCTCCTCCTTTCTTTCTTTCTTTCTTTCCTCCATTGTCTAATCACTTCTTCTGTCTGTTTTAGGCCATGATCGTGTGGAAGACGTCTCTGTCACTCCTTACTTCTACGCAGATGACCTAGTAAAGCGATGTGAGGGTGAAACATCCCTCAAGTACCTCCGAGACGTTGCCCAGGAAGCCGCAGAGTACTTGAGCGTAAACAGGGACCAGCTTGGACCCCGAAGCTACCTGGAAGTCCTAAAGAGATTTTCCACATCTCCTCAGGCAGCTGATGAGAAGTTTCCTGATGGAGGGTCGGACCACAGTGGGAAGGAGGACATGCTTTTAACGCAAAGTGCGGGGGATGACGCTGGTGTCAGGCAGCTGGATGTGAAGATCACGCAGGCTATGAGCAACATGGATTATTTTCAGCAGTGGAAAAACACGGGTGATCAGCTTAGAGAAGGTAAATTCTTTAAGCTTAGCAAACAAGTCAAACAAAAGTGTGATGAACTCTCAGGAAGTCCAAATCTGAGAGGGTTTATTTCAAAAAGAGATGATCTGCTTCTACCTGGGTCATCTTCAGGGGCCCCTTTTCAAGCAGATATATAAGAAATCTGTTAAATGTTGGTGATATTATGTAAGCAAAATCAAATCTTTAGATAGGCTGAAAGAGAGGAAAAGTGTCCAGCAATGTGTGAAAATAGGTTTGGAGTGAATGTAAATGACAGTGGAGCTGTGGCCCACACTAAACACAGTACTGAGCAGCATACTCACAGAAGGAAATACTGTGTTTTTTCAGTCTTCATTAGGTATCATCAGAATTTCTCAATTTGTGTGAAGTGACCCTTACAGGAAAAATAATATTTGCCTCTCAAGTTAATGTGATTGCTGTGCTGTTTTGGCGTTAAGCGGGTTTCAAACCCAACATGAGATCAGACTGTTCAGCCAAACTCTTTCATCACATGACGTGCAGGTCCAGCCAGCCAGCCAGCCAGCCAGGCAGAAGCCTGTGTTCTCCAAAGACGGAGCAATTACTGCCATTATTCCTCTGCAGTCAGATGAGGGTTGTCTTGCAGACCTCTGTGTCTATTAAATCAACTCCAGCAGTCCTCCTCCGCTCGGCCCTCCCACGGTTGTTTCTGGCAGCTGGACTCTGATTTTGTTTTTTCTGATGTCTCATTATTTTAAGCATTGACGTATCTCATTGTTACTAACCTACTGCATGCCAAGCTATTACTTAATATTGAATTTGTGCTGGTTTCTAGTAAAACTTGAAGAAATTTAAAGGATAAATACGGAAAAACATTCCGAGCCAGTACGGATGGTTTATTGCTGCTGCTTTTCACTTCACTCATACCAGGTTGAAAGCTCAAATCCTATTCTGAAAATTTATCGCTGTGTCTCTGCTTAGTTCATGAATCAAATAGCGAAAACAAAAGATGGAAAAAAGATTGACCCAAAGGGACTAGTTTCCTAGTTTTTGATCAGAATTGGCAATTCGGATTGACTCTGGAGAGAAAAAAAACATTCATAAAACAGTCAAACCTCAGAGTCTGCGGGTGAACGATATAAAACTGATTTACTGAATGTGCTTATGTTGGCGCCACCAGCCTTTGTCATACTGCCCTACACCTTTGATGGTACCTCAGTATTTATAGTCAGTAACCGAATAATAAGAGGCTAAATTCTAAAATCAGCTGTTGTGAGTTGGTTGCTAATTAATTTAGCCTAAATAAAACTTTTTGTTGTTGTTTAACACTTTAAAGAAAGCTATGTTTGATTTTAGTCAGCCCCTGGAGTAGTTTTATAACCCACAAGAAGAAATGTCCACAGTTTGATAAATTTCAGGCTATTTTTTTATTCCAAGTTACAAGAAAGATTGTCGTCTGACTGTGGTCTTTGCTGAAATCTGCATTCAGTCTTGGTAGTGGAATGAAAAAGTGAATATCCATGCAAAACATGGGTGAGGTGCAAATGCAAAGTAGCTGTCGGCCTCCATTCCCTCACTGCATCATTTGCTGGTCTATATGACAATGACATTCTTGTTAGTTGAACTTTGCTAGAAGAGCACGCTCAGCATTCACTCCTCTCAGTTGGTTGAAACTGGGTCACAATTAGCAGCACCATTGTGGAGGTGAGGGGGCATTTCGGTTCATGCCAAGCTCCGGGAACGAGCTGGAAAGAGAAGGGGAAATAAGTGTCGAATTTTCCTGCGCATTGTTTCTGGGTTGGAAAGCCATGGCGGTTTTTCAGCTCAGGGAAAGTCCAGAAGATGAAGTATCTCTGGTCCTCTCCAAAAACAGTCATTCACACTGTGCTTACAAAACAACAAGAGGGGATATGGAGGATTTCTGCTGAGCTGTGATCAGCAAAATTCTGCTGCGTCATACTAACTCTTGTATTTAGTGTGAAAACATGAGTCAGAGTCGCAGTGAATGGGGAGTCTTTAGCGCCGTTATATCCATTGTTTATACTCCCTCATGCTCTCGTGCACAAACGGGCAACTGACTGTTTTAAAGCAGATGTTGGCTTCCTCCTGGTAGCAGAACTTTTGATGTACTGCAGACCTCGTATAACCCAGAACCTTTTATTCTTTCATCTCCACTTTTTGCTGTTGTCTTACATTCCATCCTAGGCAGCAGCTGTTCTGTACATCTGCACAAAGCGGAGAGAGAGTGTGTAGGATGGGCTTCAATTTCAATGGAAAGGTTTTCTTAAGGTTAAATCTATGATAGATTATGATTTTAGTGCATTACAATGAGAAGAATGAAACAATACAAACACGAGATGAGATAGCACCAATATGAGACAACAACATATGATACAATTCAGGATGAGATAATACGAGACAGAATGATGCAATACAATTTTATGCAGTACGATACGATACAATATGCTAAACTACCATGCGATAGGATATGCTACGATACAATATGCTATGCTATGGTACAATACGGTACAATATGCTATGCTACGATATAATACAATATGCTAAGCTTCAATGCAATGCAATATGCTACGATACAATATGCAAAGTTATGATACAGTATGCTACGCTATGCTACACTACATATGATACAATATACTAAGTTATGATGTGATACAATATGGTACGATACGCTACGTGATACTATACTAGGATATGATATGCTAAGTCGTGATACAATACGATACGATATGTTATGCTAAGCTGTGCTGTGCTCAGTATATGTTAAGATACAATACAATATGATATGCTATGCTATGCTATGCTACCAAACGATACAATATGCTAAGCTACCATGTGATACTACATACTAAGCTACCATATGATACCATATGCTACCATACAACATGCTAAGCTATGATACGATATGATATGCTACAATACGAGATGCTACGATATGCTATGCTACGATACAATATGCTGAGCTATGATACAATATACTAAGATATTCTATGCTATGCGACATTATGCTATGCTACGATACGATGCGATATGCTATGCTACAATGTGATACTGTATGCTTCCATATTACAGTATATGCTAAGCTATGATACAAAACTATAGGATATGCTACGATAAGATATGCTATGCTATGATACGATATGCTAAGCTATGATACAGTACGATACGATATCCTATGCTATGCAACATTATGCTATACTATGATACATTACAATACGATATGATACGCTGTGCTGTGCTATGCTGCAATACGATACAATATGCTAAGCTACGATGCAATACTATCTGCTACGATACGATATGCTTAGCTATGATACGATACTATATGCTACACTATGCTATGCTATGGTACGATGTACTACAGTGAGCTATGATACAATGCAATATGATATGATACGATTCACTTGCTAATGATGTAACGTTTGTGATCCAAATCAAAATCTGAGAAAAAACGCTAGCTACACGTGACTTTTAAAGCAGCAAGTGGAGAAAGTTCATATAAAACACAAACTTTTGTCCAGTGATTAGTGCATTCACTGGTAAGCTGTATTGTGGCCACTATATGACCACTTGTAGAGCATGTGTCAGGCCCTGCCCTATCATATACAAAGAGCAGAAAAGAATGAGAGATCATACAGTTAATTGATTGTGGATTAAGTTTTTTAAATGGATAATAAAAAGTTAAAGTGGTTGGCTGAAAATGTACTTGGTCGTCAGTTCATCAACTTAACAGTCAGGTTGTAGAATGAATTTGTAACATGGCAGTAGATGTTATTTTATAACCTAAAATTAGCTCAAAGACTGTTATTTGCTTCACATTTACTCATTTTAATATGTTTTAAAGCCTTTCATAACAGCTAATAAATCAGGTGAAAATTCATGTGATCCATCCGTTCATTTCAGGTTAAGTTGCAGTATGCTGTGTGTCCTTGCCCTTTCTTTATTTTCCTTTTTTTTTAAATTTTTCTAGTTTCTGATCTCCAACCCCAAGAAACCCTCCTTCACCTTGCGGTGCGTTTGGGTTTGGTCCATCTCGCCCAGTTCTTGAGCCACCAGCCGAGAGGTCAGAGGTTATTGACCTTACCCAATCAGGATGGAGACACGCCTCTTCAGTTGGCTCAAAGGAACGGACAGCATGGCATGTTCAGGCTGCTGGCAGCGTAAGGCTATGATAAATTTGTTCAATATGTTTTTCATCTACTTTCTCACACTGACGCAGCTTTTACAGACTCAGGGAAACCTTGAAAATGTCTCTAGGAGGAATTTAAAGCTCTCTGAAGTCTGCTTTTAATCCTGTGTGAAGGTCAAGCTATCAGTTTTTAACAATATTAACAAGCTGTTAGAAATAATACACGATCCAGGATCATGTTAGTCACTATTTAAACTTAATTATCAGTTCAGGGAACCCAACCACTTCCTTGATAAAAGGTGAAATGTACACAAGTGTTAATAAAACACCTTAAGGCGAGTTTGATAACAGAGTTGGTCTTGCGCAATATGAAGTCAGTGGATACAAAGCCAACGAATGATGTAACAAAAAGAGTAAATAAAAAACTAATGAGGGTTTCTGATAAGGCCTGATCGTGAAGCAGTTTCTGAAAACCTGCCTCTGATTTAAGCGTTTTGGCTTCCTCTTTTTCCTCGTCAGTCCTCCAGACCCTGATCCAGGTGTGAGGCGTGTCTGGTCCGACAGCTCCTGCATGCTAAGGTTCTGCCCCAGGACGAACTCCCTGACCCTGACTGTCCGACAGATACCCGGCAGCTGCCCACAGGACGCCATCATGATCCTCAGAGAGAGACTCAGAGACCCCGGCATCCTCGAACCTGTGAGAGCAGACTTTTTTAACCCACTTATTATATATATATATATGTACTACCAAACTTAGGGCAGACATGGCTGATAAATATCCTTTTGATAAACTGTGCCTGCTGTCCAGATCAGACAGCTCGCACAGGTTTTGTACAGGCTTGTGTAAACAGTTCGCCCTTGACTCTCACACCCTTTACTCACAATCAGACAGTTTGATAAGAGTTGAGCAAGTAACGGTTGAAAAAACAACATTATGGCTTTTGCTGCCAGTAAATCAGGGAGAGTGTGTTACAGGGAAGGACCATTATTCATTGGTGGTCGTCAAATTTGACCGTATAATTAAATAGTTAAGTTAAGACCTTTATCATGTTATTTTTACCATAAAATACAGAGTGACTGTAGAAGTGAAGGAAAGAGGTGTTTTTGTTTCAGGTCAAGTGTCTGAGGGACGACAGCAAAGAGGAGTTTCTTCTGAATGATGGAGGTAAGCTCTTAAAATTTGTGACTTATAGGAGCTTAATAGATGTGTGAGTGAGGTTACTTGTGTATTTTCAGCCAGTTTAGACAGGATATGGGTCTATTGCAGATAGTTTTGTATCAACATCTTTTTATTTGATATACATTGATTTAAAATGATCCCTGGATGTCCTTACAGTGGATTATACATGAAAACATGCCCTCTGGATGCCCTTTCAGTATATAAAGAGTTGGAAAAGTGCGCTCTGAATGCTGTGCCAGTACATATAAAAACAAATGTGCTCTCCTGGTGCCTTTCCAATATATAAAATATAAAATATGTAAAACATTACTGTGGCTTAGATGTAGAAATGTGCCCTCTGAATGAAAGTTAGAGCTCAGAATTTCCTTCCAATTAATTAAATGTGATTATTTACTTTTCTGAGAAGTTTTACCTCATTATGTATAAGAGTTGTGAGTCAGGTTTGGTTTGATTAAAGCAAGTGAAACATGGCTGATAATATCCTAATAGACTGCTTTTCCATCTTGCAAGAATTTGCATTCATTTTTTATTTTTTTATGCATTAATATTTTGTGTTTTTCTTTTACACAGTAACAAATTTTGGCTTAATTTGTCAGTTATTTTATTTTTATTTTATTCATTTTATATATTTTTTCGAACATGAGCGTGCAACACGAGAAAGTAAACTGAAAAAAAACAAACAAAAACCAACAAGAATATTCAAAACAACAATAACAATAATCAAAGCAAAATTAAATAAATACTAATAATAATAATGTGAACCCAACATATCCGAAAAGGAGTAGGATGAAGTATTATGCTTATTTAAACCAACCCCTTCTCTGCTACTAAATTTACAGTGAGTCTCTCCAACATATTAACATTTTATTCACAAAAATAAATAATAAATACAGCAAATGAACAAGATCATAAATTGGTGACAACTGTGTGTTTGTATCGCTTTTTAAATTGTTTCAGTGCATATTTGATATTTCCCTGGGGAAAGGAGGTCCCCCCTCACTCTTCTTTTAGTATTTGTGCCTTAATATGTTGTAATGAACCTTACACTGTGGGTATCAGGAGTTCAAAAGACTCTTCCAGTCCTTTAAAAAACCCTCAGGCGACCTTCTGTCCAGTGTTGCCAAAATACAATTTCTTACTAGCTCATCATTATTGCTTGACAAGCTAGAAGAGGGTCCGTACAACTACCTGTGGTCATAAAATGTTTCCCGAGACAGACTTAAAATAATCAAAACTTTATGTGTGGTGATACTGACTGACACACAGGGGGTGCCCTTATTGTTTTTGTTTTTTGCCCCTGCTCCTCAAACTAACTGAAAACAGCACTGTACTGAAGTCTCTTTGCAATGCCAAGATCTTCAGCTTATTAGGAACTACTTATTTTTATATGAGAAACACAAGTGCATGAATCAGTGCATAAAACCCTAATAAAATGATGATAAACAGTTGAAATCGATCGTCTGTTTACCCAAGATCCTCACATGTGAGAGGTGAGAGAGCTCCGAGCAGACACGTGCATTTCCTGTGTTTCTGAGCGCCACACGTTGGCTCTCACATGGATTCGCTCGCTGCGTAAGAGAAGCTGCGAAAAACAAAACAAAACGTCATCCGGAGGGGCGGACTGACACAAGCATGTACACACACACACACACACACACACACACACACACACACACACACACACACACACGAACGCGAGCATTGACATTTAAACTCAAAGATGTGGATGAATCAGATGCTGAAGTAACTTATTTACAATCCTGGCAACTAATGAGTCTGTAATTGAATTAAAAAGCATCTTTTTAATGTCTATGATCTTGTTTTATTTGAAGCTAATTGAATATATTTTGTGTTTGAGGCTATTTGAGGCCAGCGTTTATATATATATATATTTTTTTTACTATTGTCTAGAGCTTTAAAATCCCCAGATTACTCAGCCACAAAAGTAATCTGGGGATCTTAACAAAAGCAGTCATTAGTCGCTGGCTTACTTTTGTCATCGCAGTGGTCTCCGCACGCACAAACAGCCCTGGCCTCCTCGCCGCCTTTCTGTCTGTCTGTCTGTACGCGGCGGTATGCGTGTGTATTGAAAATATCTGGAAAACGAACCTCGCTGATCCACTTGAACAAACATTTCTAACCTCAGACATCCATCATTTTACAACTGAAGGAGACTAAGAAAGCACTTCCAACATCCATAAAAGGCACACTCTCCTTTTACTCGTGCGTGTTTGTTCCTCATCAGAAAAATGTCAGGGTTTGAGGGTTTTTTTCCCCCTCCTGGGGTGACGCGCTCAGGCTGGCATTCAGAGGCTTCCCACTGCTTCCTTTATTTTCTCTCCTCATTATGCACAAACATTCGGTGGCTCTCACCTAACCTGTAGCTACTGTAACCATAGTGATGGCAGAGCGCTGTATTGACTCATAAAGGGAAGCAGGAAGTGGACCTCAGTATTGACCTTAACCCTGTCCCGACTTCTGCAGCCGCCCATTAATCCTCTCCAAATAACAACGGCACAGTCGGGAGTATGTGCTCTTCCTCTGGACACGCTGCTTCGCACGAGCACAACATCTCCTTGCCAGTTTTTTTTTTTCCTTTCCTGGATAGTCGAGTCACATCCAGAGGACCTGAATGTCCTCAGGAGGAGGAGGAGGCGAGCTTGAGTGTGTAATGCATCAACTTCTGCTTAAATATTTCTATTTTGCACAGGCATTAACAAGGAGCTCCAAACAGCAGCAGCAGCAGCAGCACCTGCACTGGTGGACAACGTGAGTATACATTCAGATCTCCGGGCGAGCACGTGTCCTCGTCAGTCCTTGAATGCAACCATGTGTGAATCTGTGCGCATTTAAAGTCATCAAACTTCATGTTTTTCTTTTAAGGTTTTTGAAGAACAGCTCGTCCTGTCTCTGGATGATGAGGACGATGAAGAGGAGCACCCGATCTCTTCCTCAGGTTGGTTTTCTATTCCTTACAATTTGTCATCATCAGTCTGTTTGTAAACCTTGAAGGATTACTTACTCAAGAAAAGTTGCAGCGCTGCTTTTATTTTAATACTTTGGCAATACTGCCGAGGCATCTGGCTTTCATTGCTTGATAGTGGAGTCATACCCGGAGGATCTGATGTTGGCCAACAGCTCTTCCTGAGAGGAGGAGGAGGGAGAGAGTTCCATGCCTCAACTTTGTGGGCATCCTTTTTTTATTCAGTTCAGGCACTAATGAATAGGTTAGATAATAAAAGATGAGTATGATATTAAAAAACTGTGGTTATACTGAGCAGCAGCGCGTGGGAACATGGATTTTTGTCATGTTGCTGGAGTCCTGTTTTGGATCACATCATAGGAAATCAATACTCTTGTTTTTCCTCAAACACAGATGAGGATCATTACTGTCTGAGCTGTTTGGTTTGATAGATGTGTTATCCTCTTGAAGTCTGTCTCAAATACTGCATGTTGTTGAGTACAGACTGAATGTTACCTGGTGTCAGGGTTAAGGCCAGACTCTTTTTGACGGGGGCAGCACGGACATAGGCAGAGGTGACAGCAGAAGACCTTCTTAGCTTATATTTCTAGGGATTTAAAGAGATGCTTGTCCAAAGTCAGTTTAAAGCACATTAGTACATTTTATGAAAAGTTATATTTTTGACGGCTTAAAGTGAACTTTCAAGCTTTGACTGCACTATTTAAAAGCCTGTTTTTGTGAGTTTATGGTGTGCAGACTCGCCTTCACTGCAGGAGGTCTGCATGGTGATTGGTTGATAATGCAGCTGTGCCATTATGACAGTGCTGACCGTTCTTAAAAACTCTTAGTTTACTTTTCCTCTGGTTTTGTTGTGTTTGTTTTGTTCTGGTTTAGGGAATTTAAAGCATGTTGCCTCTCATCCTGCTCAGACGGGAATATGGCGGCACAGTTTATATTGTTTTTCTGCACCTTCTGCACATACTTGGGGGAGCTTCTTTGCTTGTTTTTAGAGTCAATTAAGAGACAATTAAGTCTATCGTATTGTATCGTATCGTTACAGTGAAAATAAATGGCGGGGAAAGAGCCTAAACAGTTAACTTTAGCATAGGTGTTGCTTCTAAATATGCTAGTAGCCCTTAAAATTTTGGACCAATCAGATTTCGAGAGAGGACAGTGCCCTTGACCCTGTCAGGTATCAGCATGTGTGCAAACCCTCAGTTTTTTTCCACCAGAGGTGTCACCCCTACAGCAAAAATAATTCCCATCCCAGCCATCAGCTCAAGTTGTTTTAAAATACTTTAAAAACTGATTTTCATGTTACACTGAGTGTTTGGCTATCTCACGTTTTAAGTTTGATAAATGAAACAAGTTCAAAGTTTGTGAGGAGGCCTCGCTCACTCTCAAAGCTGTTGCTAATGTTGGCGGGGCTTGTTCGACAGTCCCAGAGTGTCTCTATCCACGGTGACTCAGTCTGAACGTCCAGGAATCTGCCCTGTCACTGGGACAAAGACAGGAATGGGGTCAGACTGGTCCCACTCAAAAAATCCCAGCTTGAGCTGGTGGATGCCTCCCCTCCTCTGCCGGCCTGTCACCCTGAGCTCTGCCATCCCCTCCCCGCCCCTGACCCCCCCTCTGAACAGGACAGTGGAGCTCTGTGCTTGAATTGAGAGGAGGGGGAATGTTAACAAGCTCAAATGTCAAAGGTTTACAAAAGCTGACATTTTAGGTGAGCCACATGTATTAACCTCGAATTCTCTTTAACCACACGCGTTTCAATTAAGCTTGTACGAGCTCAGCGAGCACAAACACCTCCTGGCTTGTAAAAGACTTTTAAAGGAGGATGCTTAAGTGCTTCAGGTGTTGCTGTGGTTACGGTGGATGCTAATTTCCTGTGTGTTGTTGCAGAATAATGAAGAGTTTGTTGTAAATCCTGGAGAGACTGCTGAATGGAGCCTGTAAACTCATGTTAACTGTTAACCCTGTGGGTGTCTGCATCATTCCAGCCTGTGTGGTGTGGTGGGTTTGCCGCTGAATATCGGAGCGTGCTGCATCCGTCAAAACAAGAAAACTGAATAAGATATTTGAGATCTGCCTTGAATGTTGGAGCGCCGTGCTCGTGTCTTCAGTGTGTGAGAGCAGCCGAGAGGAAATGCCTCTGTGATGCCCAGGATTTCCCTTACATTAGTGCAGGCATGGCTGGGCCAGACATCAAAGTCTGGGTGGAAAACACACAGAGAGCTATGAAAATGGCTTTTCATCAGGAGAGGTGATTTTCCACACTCTTGTAAATGTGCCAGCAGTGGCGCTAAAACTGTATACATCCTGGAAGCATTTACTTCACTCAGACACTTATCTAATCTTTTTTGTTGCACTTGTATTTTTATACTTCAGTTAACTTAATGTAGAAGTTCAGTTTTTTTAACTGGTGAAATAAAATGAGAAAAGCGAGAAAGTCACCTCCGAGCGGGAGTCATTGTTATTTTCCACTCCATGCAGTCCGGATTTTTTACACCCAGTGCCCATATTGTGGAATAGAGTGAACTGGTGCCCATGTTAGCGCCTATGGGTGTATATAAAGTCGGTATGTTGTTATCTTGAGGATGCAGAAGGCGTCGATTCCAGCAGAACCAACAGAACCTCGTCTCAACACTGGAGCCCATGGTGCAGAGCTTTTCTGCTTTAAGGAGGTTCATTAGTAGGGCTGGGCGATAAACCGAAAATTTACAGATCCTGAAGTGGATGTATGATATTAATTTTAAAGTGTTTTTATTAGTTTAAAAATATTGATCCCTCTGGTTCTACTATTGTTTCCATGGCGATAGATTCTTATTAACTAGCCTCTGTGATGAGGCAATATTAAACTAGGGCTGGGCGATCAACCGAAAATTTACAGATACCGAAATTTACGACAATAACCGATGTCGTTTTGCCTATGTCATTATTTATGGTTTCAAATAGATTAATAAATAAAAGTTGGTTTTGGATGTGTGTAGGTAGACTATGGTCTGATGTCCCTTTAAGACACTGTCCTACGTCAGAGACGTGACTCCACCCCATCCAGTCCGTAACAGAGAGGGAAAGACAGGTGAGGAGACAGAGGACGGTTCAAAAGTTGTAGCGGCTGAAGTAGACAAAGTTAATGTGGGAGGGAGTGAGCAGCCTGTGGAGTAGTTATCGTCCATTTATCGTTATTGAGGTGAACTGCTCAATATATCGTGATATTGATTTGAGGACATATCGCCCAGCCCTGTTGATTGGCAAGATAGTAAGATGACTATGAGAGGTCGCAACACATGATTTTTCTATGCACTTGAACGTAACTGCTAATAGTAAATGCTACAGAATTGCTCCCATGGATATTAAGACCAAACTGTTTTATTCCAGAATAAACCCATGTGATCCAGCAGCAGAAATAACAAAGATTTAATACATTTAATTCACTTTGTGGCCACATTCATTCAAAACTGATTAAAGCTCCTGTGAGGAGTTTTTCCACATCCCTAAAACAGACTGAATTTCATGTTGTGCCTTTTATGCCATCCTAAAGCAAACAAAACCAATCAGCAGCATGATTGATGATTCTTGTTTCCTATTTTTAAAGCCTGGAAGCGCTGCAAGGGTGTAGGTTTCAGCAGACTTCTGAAGAGAAGTAACTTTTTTTATATTTTCCACATAAAATATTTACAATGAATGACACGTCTGACTGTCAAAAGTTGGCAGGTTGGGTTTTTTGGTCATCAGACTCTGCAGTTTTGTTATTTTATCAGGTTACGTCATGCTACTCTTGGAGCGTTTTTCTGTCTTTTTACACATCTGTCTGATGCGTTCATGAGTAATCGTTATGAAAAAGTGGCTCCTCTCCATGTTCTGTGACAGTTAATCACTCGGGAGGATGAAAACAAATTCCTAAAGGACATCTGCAGAAGTAGAAGTTAATCTTGCCTTGGAAAGAGGATAGGAAACAAAAGAGGAATCTGTTTGAGGTATTATAAACTATCCTGAAGCTAACCTAAGTTCGCTCTTGGTTTTTATCACAGTAAATGGACATTCAGAGCAGTCAAGTGGAGCCCAGAGCCCCTTCAGTCAGCATGTTTCAGACCTTCTGCTCTCCATGATCAGCAGCAGTAATCAGACCATCACACAACAGACACAGGTAACTCAATAATTTCATCCTTAATCTAAGAATCTTCATTTTAATTTCTATTTTTGACACTTTTTCTTCATATACTGCTTTTCTTTCCACTGTTTTTTCTAACAGGCAGGAGATGAAGACGTCAAGTTCAGTGTCAGTGGAGTGACGAGCGACAGCACAGCGACCGATTTTAGTTTATGGGACACTGTGAGCTCAGAAGATCTGCTTCCTGCGGCTGAAACTCCTTCACCACTTTCAGAGGATTTCCACCCTCCATCTGGACCTTACTCCCTCCAGCCCTCCCCTGCAGACCGGGCCCTTGCGAGGCTTAACCGCCCCATCTTCTTTGAGCCAACCAGTCGGAGAGAAAGTCTTCACATGGACACCTGTGACATTAGGTAATGGAAATAAATGGCAGTATTTTAAAACCTGGGCTCTAGTTTTACATAGTTTGGCCCAAATTATTAACAGTCACAGACAGTTTGAGGTGCTTTGGCTTCATCCATGAAATTGACATTCAAGACTGCAACTCTTTCTATCTCTCTCTGTGGTAAATTTGTACTGCCAGTATTTGCCTAAAAAAGTTTATCTTTCAACAGACAGCCCTAAGTTTTTTTTCTGAATGGGCAAAATCTTAGATACTTTGAACAGAAATAGACATTACATAACCACAAGACTCTAGTAAGGAAAACAGCAATTTCACTCTCTAGAATAAAGAACCACTGGGTTTAGGTTTACTCAAAAATGTAGCTTGTATTATTGTTTGATTTTTGTGAATTAAATTCTTAGTTAATGTTAAAATGAGCCAAAATAACATGAAAAGAAAAGAAATCCCTGTGCCCTTTGATGTAACAAAGCTAGCACAAAGCTAGTAAATCTCACTTTTTATGATAGACGTCGAATTTGAGAAGTCCCTTTTGTATCGGTGTTTTTAGGAATGAGGCATTGTCAAAGTCAATCATCAGCAAATCGAGTATAACTATCATCATCAACTCGTGAATACGTTGCGATACGATACATTGTGATACGACACGATATGTTGCGATACGATATGTTGCGATACAATACTTTATGATACGATACGTTATGATAAAATATGTTACAATACAATATGTTACGATAAATTATGATACATTATGATACATTATGATACATTATGACACGATACGATACGTTGTGATACAATATGTTACGATGCGATGGGATATGTTTTGAGCGCTATATGCTATGTTAACGCATGCTACGATATGATACGTTACAATATGTTACCGTACGTCACAATACATTATGATACAATATGATATGGTCATGATACAACCCAAACAGACAGGCACAACATAATGTGTCATACCATACTTTTAATATGATGCCGAGTGATACGATAAGAAACCATATGATGCAAAGCAGTGCAACATCATACAATCTAATACACAATATGACACAGTCAGCCAAGAATATACACTCCCACAGTGGGCTTCATCCTGATACTATGCTGTACTATACTACAAATATACCTCACCTTACCATCAAACTGTACCATAGCATTAAGACACCAGATGATATATGATATGAACCAATGTGCTATTTGGAAGAATACCATAAAATATGATACCATATCATGCCATCGGACTTGATACAGCACAATATGATTCACTTTGTCCCCTGAAGGAGTGAAACTGGTCTTGGACTCAGGTGCTGCTCATATTTATCCACCTTTACAGTAATCTGAAACAATACAAGCTCAACGTTTTAAATACTCTCTGAAAATATCTCTTCGTTCCTGTTTCCTTTGGTGATAGAGTGAAAAGTTTTCTGATCATTGTCCATGTTTTTAACGCTTCTTTTCTCGCTCCTCATGCAGCCTTGTGGCTCTAGAGCTTGACAGTGAGGAGGACAGCCTTGAGCCAAAGTCTCTGCTTTCGCTGGCATCGTCGTCAGATGTTGGAAAAAGTGAAGACAAAAAAGAAACCTACCGTCCCTCCCCTGACCTCACTTGCACTCGTACTCAGTCAGCCTCCTCAGCATGTGAAACCCCCTCAAAAGTAAGAGTGCAGGATCTGGTTCTCACACTCTTGCCAGATACTTTCACTTCTCCTTATAGCATGAGAAATGTTGTTGGAGCCTTGTACTGTTCTGAAGCACTTCTTTTTTTTTTCTCAGGATCTTGGTGACTTGGGGATTCGACTGCGGTCGTATTCCTACTCTTCCCCAAAAATTAGTTTGCGTCCTGCTCGTTTAGCCCGGGAAAACCACACTGCAGATGTAAGCCCTGGTCAGTATCACTGGAAAAAACTTTTTTACTCTTTTATATAGTTTTGTCTCACAGAAAAACTAACACTATTTGTTTCGTGTGTCACTAACAGGGAAGTTACTTTTCACTTTCTGTTTATGGTAATCGTCAATGTTAGAAATAAAAAGCTGCTTTTCTGTCTGTTTTTTTTAAATCAACGCTAAAAGGCAGTTTGAAATCAGCATTAATACTAGTATGAGAGTGAAAACCGCTTACCTCGCCCTCCTTAAAGTCCATGTGTGAGCCGCCCTCTGTCCACTCCACCCTGTAGATGCTGTCCTCCACAGTGTCAGCCACAGCCGATCTCTCCTTCAGGCGCTCTCTCTGTCTAAATCTCTGTCATTGCTCCACCCTGGTAGTAAGTACTGGACACCTGCAGCCGGCACGCAGCGCTCAGACCCAGCATGGCCCCCCGCACACTGCTCTCAATGTCAGCGCTTATCTGTGTTTGCACGGGGGATGGGATCCGGCGGAGGAATCATGTTTGCATGCATGTGTTTGTGCGGCTTTCTAATCAGGACGCAGCTTTGTTGTAAACCTGAGAAAAAGAAGAAATCCATTTAAATGAAGCACACTTGGAGTTTGAGTTAATATTCGTCTGTGCTGAAGCTTTTGAATGTATTGTTTGTCTCCTTTAAGCACAAAAATTATTGAATCTGCATAACTATTGTCGTTGCACTCAGATCATGTTGAATTTGCTCCTGGCTGCTTGAAAAGCTTTTCCATAAATTATCAAACAAAGAGAAACATTAATTGTCCACTTAAACCATTACTTTTACTGAGCTTGCCAGTTTTTCATGAATGCTGTCCGTGCTTCTGGCTGATTTTTTCCAAATGTGGATCATCTTTCATGTTTTTCCTGCCAGTTTTAAACACATCGACAGGGTCTTTAGTATTTTCTTTTGACATCTACTCTTCTTTATTTTTGTTCACAGAGCAAAAGACAACCATGGTATCAGAGCAGTCGCATGATAAAAGGTATTTATGCTTTATTTATTCAGTTTATTGTGTGTTTTTTCTTGTCTTTTAATGCATAGTTTTCCTTTCTTTAACTCACTTTTGGGCTTTTTATGGTTAATTTAAATGACTAAAACCTTTTTATGACTAAGTTTACAATCTTTCCAGCGTTTGGAGCAACATTTATTAGTAACAGAGTTTGCTTGGCCACAGTGGGAACTATCAAGTGTGCTGCTTTTCTTTAGTTTAGTCCCTTTAGTTTAGGAGCAGATCTAGTTTTATGATGTTTTTGATCCTTTTTTTCCAGCAAATAAAAAGGCAGTGATTTGCAGTTTTTCTTTTTATGATGCACACATGCAAATTTGCAGATTTGGGAGCAGGATAAGAGAAAAACAGTTTGCTTTAAATGCAAGTTTGCTTCAACTTTTTCTTTAAAATCAACATTTTTACCTTATTCTCCTGCTCAGTCTCATCAGCTGACACAGAAGCCAATCAATTTCTTCCTTTAATTCATGCAGAACTGCTTTAATCTACAAGCCATAACCCAGTAGCTCCCCCTAGTGGAGGCAGCGTGCATAGTAAGAGATAAACGCTTTGGTTGAAGCAACAACCCAGTGAGAGGCTTTAGTATTTAATCAAAAACTGTCTCTTTGCCCTCCGTTTTGTGTGTCCATGTGTGCGTGCGTCGATCTCCACAGGGACATTAGGTTTCGTAAGCGAGCCCAGTCAGCCGATGAAGATGAAGGCGGCATGGAGCTGGAGGAGTCGCTCCAGCATCTCACCCTGTCAGAGTTTCTCAAAGAGTATGTGGAGGGTCAGAGCCGTCCAAAACCGTCCCCCTTGAATGAACTAACCCTAACCCGCTCTGTTTGCACATGTGTAAAAATGATAAAGGTCTTGTCTACTGGAGCCACTTTGTTTTGTATCATCACCTTGTTTCCTCTCTCTTTTGTTGCTTTTCCTCCTTTTTAGTTCTCTGGTCCTTTTGTCTCCTTTCCTAACCTCCTTTCTTATCTCTTTTCTTCCTCATGTCCCCTCTCTTTTCATTTCATCTCCTCTCTCCTGAATCCTTCTTCATCCTCTTCTCCTTCTCCTCTCTCCCTTGACTTCATTTCCTTACACTTTCCTGCTTTTCTTTTGTTTTTTCTCCCTCTTATCATCTCTTCTCCTTCCACCTTCCTCTCTTTCCTCTTCCTCGCCTCCTTTCTTCGAGTTGCAGAACAATAGTTATGCTTGTTTTAACATAACGCACAAGTCTGTGGTTGTCGTGCATGTTTCCACCTTTTAAACAGTTTACTAATATCATTTTTTCACAGCGCAGAGCGGCAGAAACTGTGTGCACTTTTTTGTCTAACAATGCTTCCCCTAACAGTTGTTCTCAGATGATGAAACTTGTGCTCTAGAGAAATGACGTGGACTCTTTTCCTGCACCTGTGTGTCATATCTGTTTCCTCGTAGACGCTTGATAAAGTCAGGATGACGCGACGTGAAAAACTAACACACCTCTGCAGCCCGACAGCTTTACAGTCTGAGTCATAAAAGCACAAATAAAAACGAGACAAACGCCTGTAACGTGACTTAAATTATCCTGCAGGATCGAGGAGGAGGAGCTGGATAAGTACACAATCCCGACGAAGGTGGAGTCTGAGAAGTACAAAGTGATTCGCACGTTCAGTTTCCTCAAGAGCAGGATGTCCAGCACTCGCAACAAAACCAAGGTGAGCGCAGAGGGTCCACACCTCTGAAAACACAAAGTGAAATCACCCCCTAAAGTTCCTGAATAAAGTTTTTAAGGAATGTTTTCTAAAGGTTAGTGGACTCAGGAGTCTGAGTTCCTGTCCTCTGGGAGACCCGACCAGGAAACATTTCTGGGGAAAGCTCAAGGCCAGAGCGACAGACCAAACATGGTGTCCAGCCTCTTTCCTTTTAATGATTAATCCCCCCCTAGTTGAGTCAGCACTGGCCCTGGAAGCTCTCCTGCATCTGTTGTTTATGCTACGCTCCATTTCCTCGTCTGTGGACTTTCTTACAGTTTGGACGAAGGCGGGGATCCCTCCCTGCGCTCATATATCTGCTTACAGATTGATGCGTTTTACACTGCAAATAGACGACCCCGACCCTGGTTCATGGGAATATGAATTAAGGCCTTCTGTGCCCACACCTCTCAGCTGTTTTTGTCTCCGTCTGCATGTCCTCGTTGTTTACACCCATGTCTCTGGTGTGGTTTTCTAAGGGGAAGGGGAAGGACAGAGAGGCCAAGGATAAACAACCAAACGGACACCGCTTTAACACAGGAGCCTGTTTGGGCCCCACCGTGTGTGTGGTGTGCGACAAACCAGCTTCTGGAAAAGACCTGCTCCACTGCTCCAGTAAGTCTGATGTGTAATTCAATGTTTGTTTGTTTATTTCCCCTTAAACCCAAACCTCTGAACATTAAAATCTACTTCTTTCCCAGGTTGCACTGCGATCGTCCATAAAGGCTGTAAGGACTCTCTCCCCCCGTGTTTGAAGGTGTGTTTTGAGTTTGAAGAGCTCATCTCCGCTCTGAGCCTGTCCTTTTGTCTATTGTTTATACGCTGAAACCATCCTCTCTCATTTGTATTACTTAGAAACTTCAGGATAAGTATGCGGTTGCCATGGTGAAGAACAGGACAGCATCTCTCCCACAGAGTGAGTTTCAGTCCTGTTGTCCAGCTCTTGTAACTGATTTATTTGTAACCTGGATTCGGGTTAATGAGGGTCTGAACGCTGAAAGAGATGCAAGGAAGTCCCTCCTAACCATTTCAAAGATTTTATGCTTCCCTGTGCTTTCTTCTTCTACAGATTTCACAGTGAGAGACAGTCCTCCTCAGCCTGTGGTCCCCGCCTCCCCCTCTCTACCTGTCATGACCCCAAAGGAGAGAAAAGACGCTGCAACCCAGCCAAGTCCTCTTTCAGGGAGTTTCCCAAACAGCGACAGGTCAGGAAGTCCTTTAACTTTTTAACGTGCGCATAAAAACACAGGAGCGTTTGGGTTAAATTGGGTCTGTTCTTGCTTTTCTCTGTGCACAGTCGGCTGAGCGAGAGCCCAGAGATGGAGCCTGAAATCTCAAAGGCGATAAGTCGATCAGAGGAGCTCCTGCCCACCCCGGCGTCCTCCACGTCTACTGACTCATCCATAGGAGAAGGTATCAAACGAATAAAACTTGATCTTATCAGCTTTGAAAGTTTAACAGTAAAAGAAAGTCTAGAGAGAGAGAGATTATGTTCTGTTTTTAAATTGAATTTATAACCTGGAGAAAAGGTCACTGAGTTTACAAGGTTCCCTTTAAGGTTTAGAAAGTCATTCAGTGAGGAATAAAAAGGGACAAATGCCAGAGAGCTGCTGACTATGCATCACAGTCCGTCTATAAAACAGGAAATGGAAAAGGTAGGAGAGGAGAAAGTGAGATTACTATTTTTAAAAGACTTGAGGAGTGAATAAAAACAGACTCAGTGACCTGTAGAAGAAACAAAAGGAAGAATTTCACAGAAAAACTTTGATATAAGCGATCTTTGAAGTCCCACTAAGGTCAATTTTTTTTACTTCTTAAAGTGTTCTCACTGGTCTGTAAATTGCAATTATTAAGTTTTTCGTTTAGTTTTTTTCACGTTACTGTGTCATTTTCAAGGTCTTTTTTTCTGCAGAGCTCCAGAGGCTCATTAGCAATTTGCCTCTGAGTCGTGGGCGGCGAGAGCGCTAACGCACACGCTTGTTCCGCGATTGTCCTTTCTACTTTTCTGAGTCTGGCCTGCATAGCGGGTCTCGGGGGGCGGAGCTTGGATTTGCTACGTAGAAAATCTCACTGAATCTGAGCCTTCCGTAAGGGTCAGCCAGAGATTCCCAGCAATTTGAATGCAGAAATACTCAGCGATGAGATTTTGCACTTATTTTTCTCATGATGTGTCCTGTAGCATCAGAAAAATGACATATAAACATGTAGGCAACAAGAAAAACATGATTTTCATCAGAGTGCGTCTTTAACATAAGATTTGGCACAGTTATGTCTCTTCCTGGAAAAGGTGGGAGCTATTAAAACAGCGCTTTGCTACCCACCTCCACCCTTTTTTCATGCAGTGACTGATAAGGGTCTTTGCTGCTGCTCCCCCTGCCTCAGCTTTTCATGGGAAAGTGTGCTCTCCCAACCTCAGGGGATCCACCTACACACATGGAAGGGCAGGGAGCTGTCATAACAGCACCAAACTGTCAAATATAACTTATTGTTTGCAAATAAATCACTTTCTCTAACCGAGGTGGTCCTGAGTCAGAGCTGAGACTAATTCCTCTCCATGCAATCACTTCCAGAGTTAAGAAAGATTTACATGGGTGAAAATTACTCATCACTCGTCTCGGGGACTTTGTTCTTTTATCATCTACAGACTGTGTGGACGCGTATATCCATAGCGACATGTCAGCTGATGCTGTGGATTACGAGGCAGAGTCGTGGAGCCTGACGGTGGAGCACAAATTCTGCAAGAAGCATGACAAACGGGCCGTCAAGAGGCAGGATGTAATCTACGGTGAGCAGATGTCAGAGTTGTGAAAGAAAAGCAGTGGAATGTGTCGTTTTCTGCCAGCGACTGTATTTCATGTTTTAAATGACTATCATTGTCGTAAATTTCTGTGACTGAGAAACACGTGGAGCTCTTAATATCAAATATTAAAATCCTGACACAGAGCTGATGCAGACCGAGCTCCACCACCTGCAGACTCTCCACATCATGGCCGAAGTTTTCAGGCGAGGTATGAAGGAGGAGGTGCAGCTGGATACAGAGGCGGTGGAGCGGGTCTTCCCCTGTCTGGACCAGCTGCTTGTTTTTCATCACGCCCTCTTTGCCGCCATGAAGGAGCGGCGACACAGCTCAGCCCAGCCTCAGGGACACAGGAACTACCTCATTCAGAGAATAGGAGATGTCCTGCTTCAACAGGTCGGCTGGTTCCGTCATAAATGTAACACAGGGGGGAGCCGTGAGGATGCACACCCCTGACTGTGTGTCTGTTTGTGCAGTTTTCAGATGAGAACAGTGAGAAAGTGAAGCAGGTGTACGGAGATTTCTGCAGCCGTCATAACGAAGCGGTCAGCTTTTTCAAGGAGCTTCAGCAACACAACAAGAGGTTTCAGATCTTCATAAAGGTACCTCTAAAGGGATTCTGCTAGTCTTAAACTTTTGTGGTTATTTTGGGCTCTCAGGGTACAAAACATTTAAAGATAGTCTTTTGAGTGCAGCCAGGAGCTATAAAACAGTCTGTAACGGCAAAATCTTGATTTGTGAAACTGAAAGGCTTAAATTGTCATCATGTCTGTCTGTCACTGTACTGCTTCACAAACAGGCCTTTGTGGGAGTTTATAAACCTTTTTCAACCAGAAACAGGTGCATATCTCACTTCAGTGTCATCAAACTCTAACAAAACAAAGATTTTACTTCAGATATGGGAGTTGCTGGTCTACCTTTTCCCTTACCGGCTAGTTCTTAGTGTCACTACTTGTGCTTAATCCTGCCTAACGTTGATATAAAAGTTTTGCTTTAATAGGGAAGTTGCTAATCTGCCTTCTCTTCAGCTTTCTCAGGTTACTCTGTGTCTCAGTGAAATAAGGCCCATTCAGTGTTCAAACTCCTTGTCCCAACAGATACCTATAAAACGCTTGTTTGACCCAGTTTTGAATCACCTCTGTCCCAGAACAACATGCACCAAGCTTGCAACACTGATTTGTCTGTACATAAATCATCAGTCAATACTGTTGCCGAGGCGATTGCTGTTTTAACCAATAGAAAAACATCTCTAATCCGAGTCAAAGCTTGATACGATTCCTCCACTTGCAACCACATGTGATCATACACAATCGATTTTTTGGGTTTGGACTCCAATCACAAAAACTGAGACTTGACTTAAAAACCCTCCTGTTGTCCTCTGGTCAAGGAAGGTCAGAGGGGAAGATGGGAGGGAAGGAGGGAGAAGGGAAAAGGATGGAGGGAATGAAGAGGAAGGTATGAAAGAAGTGAAGGAAGGGAGGAAAGAAAAAAATGAAATGAGGGAGGAAGGGAGGAAATAAAGAAGGAAATGAGGGAGGAAAGAGAGGAAGGAAGGGAGGAAATAAAGAGGATGGAGGAAGGGAGGAACCGTCAAAACAGATTGGGTTGATTTAACACCGGGAGGACAACAGGAGGGTTAAATTGCGGGAGTTGCCAAACTTCTTTCACCTTAGTTAGTTAGTCCATTTGTAACTCGAACCTTAAACCCAGAGATTTAACTACAAATATGAGAGTTGCTGGTCTACTTGAACCGTAACTGGTTTGTTAAATTGTGTTATTGTTGTTAGAAGATGATGCTTTCAAACTCCAACTACAAAAACTGTTGTTTAATTCCACCACAGAAGTTGTTAGTCTACCTAATTATGAATCTACTGTTTAATTTGTAGTTGTATTTGTGTTCAGAATGTGTAACATAGAGATTTAACTTTAAATACAAGATTGGTGGTTTACCTTTGCTGCAACCTGTTTGTTCATTGAGTTAAAAATCTCAGTGTCTTTTAAAGAAACAGTCAAACCAGCTTATGAAGGCAGGGATGGATCAGCAACTCCTGTTGTTTGAGGGTAAAATCAAGTTTTTCCGTTGTTAAAGTCTCTTATATAGGGCCTAATTTTTACAAAAGGTCTGTTTCAGTAGTTTTTTTATAATCCTCTCAAACACTTTTTATTCTCTTTCAAGCAACAAGGTAATAACTCTTTGGTCAAACGGAGAGAGATCCCAGAATGCATCCTGCTGGTAACCCAAAGGATCACCAAGTACCCAGTGCTGCTGGAGAGGATCCTTCAGTACACTCAAGGTTGGTCATCTACCGCCCTCTGCTGGTCACATGATCAAACTCAATATTTCAGCTGTTAAAGGGTAAATCAATCCTCTTCTATGATTGTTTCAGAGGACACAGAGGAGCACGCCGATATTTCCAAAGCGCTCGCTCAGATTCGGGAGGTGATAGCAGCCGTGGACCTGAGCGTCAGCGAGTATGAGCGACATCAGAGGTTACAAGAAGTGTGGAACCGCATGGAGAACCGCAGCGCCGCCAAGCTGAAGAACGGGCACACGTACCGCAAACAGGACATGATGAGGCCGGGACAGACGCTGAAACACCAGGGCCTGCTGCTGTGGAAGACGGCCACAGGTCGACTCAAAGGTAACACTCACACATGCTTATATTTTCATTTTTACGGTATGAACACGCAATCAAGATGTGTTTACTTCTTTTCTTTAGACGTTCTGGCGCTGCTTCTCACAGATGCTCTCATCTTCCTGCAAGAAAAAGACCAGAAGTTTACATTTGCTGCTGTGGTACACTCACGTTTCTAACAACTTTGTTATGATGTTACACTACATTACCTGTTCCATTTAATCTAAGGCTGTTATTATTCCTCTTCATATTATGTTTTTTCCCTCTCTTCTTTAATGTGTTTCAGGATCAGAAGCCTCCGGTCATCGCTCTGCAGAAGTTAATCGTGCGAGAAGTCGCAAATGAAGAGAGGGGGATGTTTTTGATCAGCGCGTCAGCTGCGGGGCCCGAAATGTACGAGGTGCACACGTCGTCCAAAGAGGAGAGAAACACCTGGATGAGGCTCATTAGAGAGGCAGTGGAGAGGTGTGTTTACGCCCCTGTTTAATGCATGTTTGTGCAACACCTGGAGAGAACCGAATGTTTAAATCCGAACCAGCTAACTTCAGATTTCCCCGCTCAGCTGTCCAGAGGAGGAAGAGGAATACACAAGCGAGTCTGAGGAGGAGAAGCGAGCAGCTGAAGCCCGGGTTCAGAAAATCCAGAAGCTCCAAGGTATCCCAAACCCTCAGCAATAATTCATTGTTATTCTGTGAATGTTTTATACTCTCATGAGTTTATTTCACACACAATCTGGGACCCCTGTGACCTCCCGTTTTCAGAGAATCTGCTGAGCCAGGACCAGCGGATCTGCTCCAGCCTGGAGGAGAAGCTGCAGATCTACGCTGAACTCTCTGCCCTGAACGGACGGACGGACGCCTCGCTGGTCGAACCGCGTCTGCTCGTCCAGCCGCACTTGGAGGATCCGCCTCAGGCCACCGTGTTACTGGCTGCAGCTCTGCAAGAGGGTGAGGAGGTTTCGAACATAGACTGTCAGGGTTCCTACACTCTTAGAATTTCCATACTTTTCCATACCCTACTTTTGAGAATAATTTTTGGAAATACCTACTTTTCCATTTTAGAAAACAGTATTTTAGAACTGTGGTGATAGTCATGAAACATAAATATTTTTTCATACTTTATTTTTCATTTTCCATCCTTTTTAAGACCTGGAAATTGATCAAATTTATTTTCACATTTTTCACACTTTCCATACTTAAGTAGGAACCCAGTACTGTGCACTGCAAGAACATAAGGACACATCTGGGTTGTTTTTGACTTTACTGAAAAAGTATGTGATGACTGAATCATTAAAAACAAATCACTCATTGTTTGTTAATGCTGTTAAAATTGCCTCTCTTGATTGAAACGTACTTCATGAATTAAGACCTCGACCTGCTTTCATTATAGATGCTAATCAAGGGTGTTAAAGTTAAGTGCAGTAATCCATTAACAGGTAATTTGAAGCAGTTTTTAATTCGCTCTGGAAATTCAGTCGCTGCCTTTTAGCTGCTTTACTCTATGAAATATTTCAGGCAGGTATATTTAATCAACGGAAATCCAGTTATCGAAATGATTTCATTATTCACTCTGCGGACTTTAGTGAAAATGAATAAATGAGAGAGATAAGCCACTGCTTGTTACCGTACTTTCCTCAAGCATTCATTGAATTATTCTCCAATTTAATAACAAACTGATCGAGCTGACGGCTGAACTAACACTTGTGCTGGTTTTGTTTCACAGCTGAGAACCTGAAAGCCGCTCTGACGTCCTCAGCCTGCTCTCCCTCAAGGCCGGACTCAGGCACAGACTTCCTGTCTGATACACCTGCGCAGCCCTGCTCTGACTCTGGCTCCTCACCTGAAGACCCTGAAACCAGTGAGGGAAGTTTAGCCTCTGAGCCGTCGGACCTTCAGTCTGTTGCTCACCTGCAGAAAACAGACGCCAATAACATCCAATCTAAGGTACCGCCATTTAGCTTCTGGGCAATCTGGGTTTATCATCGATATAAATACAGATTGCAGCTTTAATAGGTGTTAAATATTGATGCCGCCATAAGCTTTGATGTTGTCCCATTACTGTGCGGTATTAGTTCTGCAGAGGTCGTTATCGGCTCTTACAGGCGGCATCTGACCGTCGCCGCTTTTCCATTCCTCCGCAGATGTGTGGCTCAAGATTGCCAACAGCTGTTTCAATAATTCAGCACCATCTATTAGAATTACGTCCCAGCCTTAATGCGATGAATCATTGATAAGCTCATAATAAAGGAAGAAGTCCATTTAGGTCCCAAAGGTATTGCAACATTAAAAATGGATACGGAGACTTGTTCCAATCACTGAGCCACGATTGTGCCACCGTCTGCAGCTTTTTCTGACCTGGGAGGTAAATGACTGAGATGAGAGGGGAACGCATTATTATTGGCTCCAGTGTGGCCTCAAGGGGGCGCACTTGCTGCATGAAACCACCTTCAAGTCTTGACTCTTCTTAAGTTTTTCATTAGTGGAAATTTTTTTTTAACTGTCTCAGACTAATGCAGAATAACTGTGAGCCTCCTAACTTGCGTGCTTTGTGTGATTTTGTCCAATCACAGGTCGCTCAGAGCGTCCAGAGTCTGACGCAGCTGCTCTACAGTCTGCAGGTGAGTGAATCACACAGTCTGCTGCAACTTTTAATCACAGCTCCCTCTTCTACTTTAATGTCTGATCAGCAGAATAGGAAAAAGTATCTGCATTATTTCTCAAGTAAAAGTAGAGATACTTGCAGAAAACTTCTCTGGCGGAAGAATTACTGATCTAACATATTTATATAAAGAAGTACATTTATGAGCCAGTGCTTTTTCTAATTCATCTTTGAGAGATCAGAATCATGTTTATAAAGTAGATTTTCATATACAGTGTCATAGGAGGAATAAACAGCAGTATCAGGGAACATAACTGTCAGGTAGAAATCTTGTATCTCCATATTTCACCATTTTATTTATTCTGCTTTATTTAATGCTGGTAAATGAAGTTTGAGGTTGAGTCTCATGCTGTTTGTAGTTTCATGAAAAGCATACAGGTTTTTACTTTCCAGGAAAGAAGTGGATTTGGAGATACGAGGTTTCTCGAGAATGAAATAAAACAAACAATGAACCATAAAAAAATATTCACTATGATGCAAAATAAGTGGGTGTAGTGGAAGAGTAGAGTAGGATTATCGTTCACAGCAAACGTCTCATGAAATTAAAGGCACAGTGAGGAGTTTTTTACTGATTTAGAAAGAGTCTAATCAAGTGTTTTGGTTGAGTCACCAAAGAGACTCTGAGTCGAGTCCAAGTCAAGTGAGTTCTCATTAATCTGAAATAAAACCAGGTCTGCTGTTTCACTCCAAAGTATTGACAGTGTGAACCTGGACTGACTGTGTGTGTGTGTGTGTGTGTGTGTGTGTGTGTGTGTGTGTGTGTGTGTGTGTGTGTGTTTGCGACCTTTTGGATGTGCAGAGAACACGTTTCATTCATCAATATTAGATTCTGATCCTGCCAGCATGTCTGGAAAATGTTTATTATTAATGAAGTTACAGTGCGGTGTGCTGTGTGTAAGTAAAAGTGCTCTCAGTATAGAGGTGCACTGATACATTCTGGTGCAGTGATATCACTGCAGGTGGTTCAAAGACTCAAGAATCCCTGTTATGAAATACCAAACCTCTGTTGATGTAATTTTTAACCTTTTAACTGCATGTTCATTTATACTGAATTTATGTAGAGGCATATGTCAGAGTCAGGAATAGTGTCACACAAGTGATGGGAAGAACAGTTCTTTTGACTGTACTGAATCTTTAGAATCCGTTCATAAAAAGATTTGTTCAAAAGATTCGTTCACTGATCTGGGCAGTGCCCCAGTGCCTCGTCCTGCCAGGTGCAGCACACGAGTGAGTGACACAGCGGTGTTGATCGGGAGTTTGGTCATTGAACGGGCTCGTACCCTCCCCTGCTGCTGAAGTCACAGCGTCCTGATTGGAACATCACAACACTACTCCACACCTAAATGGGCTCTGTTGTTGTTGTTAGCATACCAGGCAATAACAACACTTTACATGATAGTTTGTGCAAAAACCTGACACGAAAACATGCCCACAAATAGAACTTGCATAAACCTATTGGTGTAATTGATTAAACTACACTAAAACTGGACTAAATTACTAATAATCACCATTTAATGTTCAACAGTTTTAGAGGCAGCAACCATCTTGGATTTCTAGCTTGAGGATCCTGAAGTTGCTTTAAGTTTTAGATTAGAAATTCTGACTTATAGAGATGTTCATGGTGATGTCTCCAACAGATATGTTTCATTATCTGACTTTCTTGATCAAGTGCACCATATAGTTGGTGAAGGTGCTCATGGGAAACGCAGTCCTCATCCTGGGTTTGATCCTACGCTTTCATTAAGATCTACACAAACACCAACAGGCTGCAATACAGAAATAATAAAGTCAAGATCAAGTAAACAGAAACAAAGACGTACTAAAAACATGCGATTTTTCTCAGATGTGCAGATAAATTTGAAAAGTTTTTCACTGTTCAGCTTCATTTGTGAGTTTGTCTTTTTTGCTTTAATCCATTAAATGAACTGATGGATGCACCGTATAATGAACATTCCTTTCTGTGATTGCTGCACCGCTCAGGTGAAGTCTTCTGATGTGTTTTAGATGTGGAGATTAGTTGTTGGAGTTTTCAGAAAAAAAGATACTTGAGTCTATCACAGATACCTGAAAATTTTCAACCCGCTCTGTTTTCACTGCGATCATGAAGGATGAAGGATGAATGATGAAGGCTGTAATAACGTGCTGCACAGCTGCACACTCCAGCTCCGGTAAACAACTCTGTTCACAGCTGTTTGAAGTCAAAGGTAGCAACAGTCCTACTGATCTGATTCACCGCTTTTGTTTCACCACCATTCACTCAGGCACACACACACACACACACACACACACACACACACACACACACACACACACACACACACACACACACACACACACACACACACACACGTGCTGCTCTTCTGCTCTTTGGTATAAAATGTAAAGTAGTGTTTTTGCATATAGGAACGTGTGCACACATTCTTGTTTGCTGTGTGTGTGTATTTGATCAGAGTGTCATTTTCATATTCAAAGTTCTGCTTCTCGTCTTTCCTGCAACTGGAGCAGAAACCGCAGTTTCACCAGTAATGATGGGATCATTTCACCTTGTGAGGGCTGCTCTAGTCTTGACCCATAAAAAGAATTGGGTCACCTTGCAGAGTCGGATCAAACTTTCCGTCTCATTTTGCCTTTCAAATCACCTCCCCGACTTTCAGTCGCACAGGTGGGTTTAATGGTTGGAGCACTTTGCATTTAATGAACCCATCTCTGTGCCTCTCTTTGTCTGTGCCAGGCCGCAGTTACCCTTCAGGACAGCTGCTACGAGGTCCAGAGGCTCCTCCTCCAAGAGTCCGGCCGCCCCTCCCCCCGCGCCCATCGACCGCACCTCCCCAGCATCCGCATCAACTCCCTGCAGGAGCAGGAGAAGCAGCGTAACCTGGAGAAGCGCAAGGAGGAGGTGGCGTCGGCCCGGCGACTTCAGGAGCAGCTGCGCCAGGAGAAGGAGCGCTGGGAGAAGGAGTGCCACGCCAGGGAGAGCCAGCAGGGGGAGCAGGAGAGCCGACTGGAGGAGCGGGAGAGGCAGTGCCACCTAGAGGCCGAGAGGCTGAGGCGGGAGAGGGAGGAGTTGGAGGAGCAGCAGGAGGAGTACCAGCAGAGTCTGGAGCGGCTCAGGGAGGGGCAGAGGAGCGTGGAGAGGGAGCGGGAAAGGCTGGAGAACGAGGAGAGGCTGCTGCAGACCTGGAGGCACGGCCGGCAGAGGAGTCTGCCCGCTGTGATCCCCCACATGGTCATCCCTCTAGACGGGACTCAGGTAAAGTTGAATCTGTGTGCTGATCATCAAAACAGCTTCTGGGCCCAAAGTTTCAACCATAGTATTGAATAAGATATAAAAAATGGAAACAAAAGAGGATAACAAAGTCTCAACTTCTCTGGTCCGGTTTTTGTTCTGGATCAAACCCTCAGAAACTTTTAGACAGGATGAGTAAAACTTGAACCTAAAGTGAGAGGAGAGTGGTGTTGATCCCTGTGGAAAAGTGTTATGGTTGGTTTTAGGGTGAGGATGTACTACAAAACAGAAACTTGACATATCATATGACAACAGCCCTTAACAGTCTGGGTTCTGTATCAATGTTTGACTTTTTCACACCAGTTTTGATCGACTTACGCAGAATTGAAGCAGCCAAAAAAGCTGTGAAGGATTGGTTGATTGAAAACCAAATAACGTAAAAAATTATCCACATAACATAACATTCAGTTCAAACACTCAGTGCGTTTACATGCACAGCTTTATCGGACTAAGCTCATAATTCTTTTTTTTTCGCTGAATCGTTCTTTTTCCTTGTCCGCGTATACATGCAGCTGAGAAAATCGAATTATTGACAGGAGCGTGTCCTCCTTCCCAAAACTAGGGGGCAATATGGGTCTTTTCAGCGGCGCTGTTTCCAGCTCTATACAACTGACAACAGCAGGTCCGAGCCAGACATAACAGAAATGTTTACAACTGCTTCTGGGCATTTTCAAGCAGGAAGATGGAGCATCGTACAACGCTGTTTTTGTCGTACATAATGTACGCGCTACTTTTTCTGCAGATTAGATGCACGCTACTCCTCTTCTCTGGCGTTTTTGTTTCGGGGTTACAGGGGCGTGGCGCACGCGCACATGCATTGCCCGATCACGCTGGTGACATGGTAGAGGCAGTTTAATTTCAATCGCATTATCTGGATGTCTTTATCAGAGTTCTAAGGTGTTAACATGCACTTCAGTTGTCCGGTTTAAATCGGAGGAAGGCAATAATTCGGTTTTCTGGAGTGTCATGTAAACGTACTGAGTGTTCCCCACATATAGATGATACCTACACCTGAGTCATTTTTCTTTTTTCACGAGTCAGAGATTAATCAGATGATCTCTCTGGTCTCACTCTGACCCTGATGTGACCTCCAGCACCAGACAGGTCAAGATCAGAGACAGGTCCTTCAATACATCTGTCATGTTAATGCGCTGATTGAAGAGTGTTGACTCAGGTTGACCTTTTTTTATGCAGCAGCTCTTCAAGTCATATGAAGCTGGTTGCTGCTGATGTCGCCCTGCAGTATGATGCAGTTTTGATGCTTTGAATTTGCATGTTTGCCTTTATTAGATTAGACAGCTGAAGAGAGAGAGGAAACATGGGGAGTAGAGAGCGAAGGGTCATGGCCGAACTCCAGGAACTATAGCCTCTGTATTTGGGGTGCCATTGGTGCCTCAGTATGGTATATCTGTTGAGCTAGGGTGACCACACGTCCTCTTTTACCCAGATATGTCCTCTTTTTTTATGGGCTGTCCGGCTTTGTCTAGGGAAGTTTATAAAATCCTTTAAATGTCTGCGGTTTTGTATGGAAATTTCGAGTTTGTGTCACGTGGACTTACTGAGTTAGAAGCACGTAAAGACACTTGATCTGACCTGAAAAACTCTCAAAATTAACTTAATGCGACTCCTCTTTTGAGGAAGTCAGAATATGGTCACCCTTGTTGAGCCAAACATGTGAAGTGGTTGGATAGAAGAAACAATATATGAAACAGAAAAATGAATGAATCTCTCTTTGTAAAATAAAAACATTTAAAAGAAGGCTTTAGAAAAAAAATCATTTTCTGATGTGAAATAAAAGAAGTCACTGATGGAGGTTTTTGTCCCTCTAAATGAAGACCCTCACAGTGCTCCTTTGTCAGCTCGGTCTTCTGTGTTTCCTGACTTGGGCTCTTGACCCTGACATCAGATATGCGGTGTTTATGGAGTATTTCCCAGCTCTAGACATTAACGAGAAGCTTTTTCCCAGGCAGCTATCAGCCTGAGTTACGTTGCTTCACTCATTTACTCGGGGCAGCTCAATCTCCCCTTGATATACGACCTGCGATAATGAGAGCAATTTCAGCATCATTTGTCTTAGTGCTCCAGCAGCCCCGCTCCCCAATAAACATCTTAATGATTGATGATAATTAAACCGTTGCAAATAAAAGCTCCGACAAAATAATTAAAACCAGAGGCACGCGGCCCCAGAAACCAATCAATCGCGTCCGAGTGGACTTAAATTATCGACACTTTGTTTGAAAAGCACTACAGTGAAATGTCTCCCCCCGCAGCTGGGAGGCATGGAGGATAAAGGGTGCACTGTTCTCGGCGCCCTTTAAGGCTCATTGTACCTCTCACATGCGGAGGAAGCTAATGCAGCAGCACATACGTCTCTGCCGGGTCCAGCAGGTGTGACTGTTCAGGAGACGCACACACTCAAACGGACGGACAAATGAGCAGACTCGTGTTACGATATTCCCTCACTCCCTCATTAATTTACACACCACTGGTGGGCTCCTGCAGGCTGCTTGTGATGAGGCTCTGTTTTTTATTTATTTATTTATTTCCATTCATCTATTTCTGTGAGTGTGGAGGCCGCCTGAACGGCAGCAGTCTGACAAAAGCACGCAGAGGCAGCAGCGGAGGTCCTAATGTTCCCCTGCTAATGTTTTAGCCAGAGGCGGCAGTTCAGGGGGTCACAGACAGATCGGATGACGCACGCACACTCACATTCGCATTCACCACAGACACACAAACGCACACACGCTGGCTCTCGGGTTGTTTCTAATTAGCTGTGGTGCCTGCACTCAGCAGAGAAAAGGCCACGCTGGTGTGAGGATGGTACATCAGGGTATTAGGGGAGGACAGGAGGAGGGGCTGAGGCATCAACACATTTCACTGGATATTAAAAGGTCAATTTACCCAAAGGGGCTAACATTTTTTTACACTTAACCTTTAGTTATATGTAAATGCAGTTTAGTTTTATCTGTCCGGGGCTCAACATAGTCTGGTCTGACTCACCTGTGGCTCAAACGTTATATTTTATCATACATTACAAGGCTACCATTAGACATTTAGCATCAAAATATCCTTTCCAGTAAACATTACTGAAAGACTAAAAATAACAAGCTTCTTTCAAGGGTTATTTAAAGAAGTATTTATATGTAGATAATCTCTTATTGTTGCTAACAATAAGATCTGCCAGCTTACATTACCTTAAAATACAGGGAATGGCTGATGCTGGTTGTTGTTGTGAAGCTAGTTATGACTTCATCTCTTGATATAGTATTGATTTAAGTAGGGATGCACCAATACGATATTTGGATCGGATATCGGCTCTGATATTGACAAATTAACTGGATCTGATATCTGATGAATGACGTCGATCCAACGTTCCAATCCACTCTTTTTTTTTAAATCAAATTTTCTTTTAATACACAAAAGTTTTACTTCTTTTTGTTGTGTGCTAATGTGCAATTTGTTATTCATTTAAAATAATATGAAGTAAATTTATATCTGTGTTAATTTGTTACCTTTTTTTAACAAGGCTAATGTCAAGCCTGATGCCTTCACTCACAGGGCAAGGTATACAGTTCATTCATTCAACAGTAGTATTGTACCGGTATTGGATATTGGCCAATACACTCAGCCCAGGTATCAGTATTGCGTTGGATGGGAAAAAAATGGATTGGTGTGTCTCTAGATTGAAGTCTCTACAACAGCAGCATAATCTCTCCAGAGTAGATAATGTTAAAATAACCAATGTTTTCTGCTGAATTTGACCAGAAGTTTCCATATACACACCTTTAACTCTCTATTTTACTTAATCATATCAATGGGAAGTGGTCAAAATGAACCTCCAATGACTGGTAAAGCAAAACTGATTTGAAGGTCAATTAGTCAAGCCGTTTCATAGGTATTAGAAGTAAAACCTCCTACTGTCTCCTACTCTCTCCTCAGGACTCCACCTCAAGTCAGTCCAGAGATCACGCAGGAAACGGCTCCGTGTTCGTGAATGAGGCCGCCTTCGCCAGCACCAGCGTCAACAACCGCCACATCAACCACAAAAGAAATGACCCCAGCGCACACAACTGTCTCAACACCCTGCTGGCAAGAACCAACAGCAGACAGCCTCCCATTACTAAGACCTCCAACAACCAGCACCCGGACCCACAGGGGTGGGTGATGGGGACAGGATACCTGTACAGCTCTGCAGGACGGCTGGGGCTGCAGCACACGCCTACAGGTAAGAGATACGTCAAAGTTCATGAGTTTTCTGGTGTGAAGGAAAGTTTTCTGAAAAATTAAGGAGAGCAGAAGTCATTTTGAGTCTTTGTCTTTACTTGTTGATTCCTGCTACAATTACAAATGATTTGAAGGTTTTATCAGTGTGCAGGTCTGCCTGGTGTTTCTAGATCAGTTTGCAGATTAATCAATTAATCAATCAGAATTTATTTGTAATATATGCACATTTTATACAGTAGTGTAACGTAAAGTGCCAAACATAAGCAAAATTTAATAATGGTAATAAAATAAGGTCATACAACATGAGCGCAATACAATATCAGGATAAAACTTGTAATTAAGTGGCATCATTATAGTATTGGTGTCAGTAATAATGATAATAATAATAATGATGATAACACAAAGCAAGCATGAGTCCACTCCTAGTTTGATTAGAGTATTAAAACCTTACAAATATCCCCTTGTGCTACATTTACAATAGATAAAAAGGTGCGATTAATTTGCGATTAATCGTGATTTAACTGCTCGCTATCATGCGATTAATTAAAAAAATATTGAAATTAATGCTTAATAAATAAGTGAATATATAGTCACACAGGACTCATTAAAAAGACTAAAAAAGCAGATCTAAAGTCTCCTTTTTCAAAATATTGGCGCTCTGAGCATCAGTCAGGTCCTCAGGTCGGCTTTTTTATGGACGTTGGGCT
Organism: Xyrichtys novacula; assembly: GCA_962446985.1. Taxonomy (NCBI): domain Eukaryota; kingdom Metazoa; phylum Chordata; class Actinopteri; order Labriformes; family Labridae; genus Xyrichtys; species Xyrichtys novacula. The sequence goes on along the minus strand of OY660876.1, from coordinate 10,356,916 downwards.
GTAGTGATGAAAAGCTGCTTCACTGTGGGTCTTTGGGCACCATTAAAAGATCACTAACAGGAGACCTGAGGGTCTTCACAGTCTCCTCAGTTAAAGGCAAACCTGATAAATAGGTTGCAACTAGACCACGAAGACATTTGAAAACCATTTTTAAAAATCAATACGTTTAAATCAACAATTTGGAGGCACTTTTTTATGTGTCAGGCATCATCTGTCATTACAATTGACCTGACATAGAAAAGCATACAAGTGGATCAAGAAGGAGCTTAATTATTGATTATTATGATTGGTTATGTGAAATATCCACCAATCAGAGAGGCACTGATATCGGACAGTAGAGCTGTGTTATCAGTCTGTCTCTGCCTCTCAGCGTGAGGGAGAAATGTGCTACCTGTGAGAATGTAAACAAACCTTCAGCCTGCACTGGCTTTACCCACCCACGCTCACACACACATACACGCTCACACACACATACACACACACACACACACATCGGCTCTGCTCTCAAGGCTGTCTCCCTGGTGAGGCCTTGTCTGTCCCTCCACTCTGTTAATCAGTGTCTCCTGACAAAGAACTCCCTCCTCCTCCTCCTCCTCCTCCTCTTCACCACCTCCACCTGCACCACCAGCAGTTGCGCCGTGGGCCCTGTGCTGCCAAAGGGAAAGAAAAATCGATGGTTCCTCTATCTATCGACAGGCAGTGCAGACAACAGCGTGTGAATCACAGTTCACAGGCGATGGCTGACTGATTGGGACATCGATCTAGAAAAATCTTTATAAAACTCATTACAGCGTGACTTGTCATCAGATCAGAAGAGAGGAGGAGGAGGAGGAGGGATGCAGAAGTGTATTAATGTGTGTTTCACTTGCAGGGGTGTCAGATATATTCTCACATTACTAATCCATTCATGCAGGAAGGAGGGGAAATTACAGGTTACATGTGTCAGACGAACAAATAGAGTCATTGTTACCTGCAGTGGAGTTTCTGGTTTTGTTTCCCAGCTGTTCGAGGCGGCATGACGTCTTCCTCATTGATCAGCTTATTAACCTTTTCCCCGTTATTGAGCACACGCGAGCCCCGCCGGAGCCCCAGTCACTTGTTAACAAGCTTGAGGAGCGTACTCTACATGGCAGGGTGCGTTCGGGCTGACAGCTACCCACAATGCACTCCTCTGTGAATCCCAAGTGGGCCCGAGATGATATGAAAAAGATTCTCCTATTTTTAACTCTGGATTTAAAGGGATAATTCAGATAGGTTCTATGTACAAGTGGTCCACAGATTGCAGTTTTCAACTTGTTGAGGCCGATAAATAGGGAGTTGTTGTTTTTGGAGAGGTAGGTTGAAGCTATTTAGCTGATATGTACTTACCCTCATTCCTTCCTATTCCTTTACCCTTTACATGTCTTAAGAAATTTCTGACGTTGCAAAAAAGTAACCAAAGCTCCAAAGTCTAGCATGACTATATAACTAATCATTAATACTAAAACAAAGACCTTGAATACTAGGGCCCGACAGATATGGATTTTTTGGGGCCGATGCCGATACCAATTATTAGGGGGGGGGGAAATCTGATTACCGATTAATCTGCCGATTTTTAAAATTTTTTATGACATTTTAAAAGTGCAAACAGTTAAAATAAAATTAACTTCCAACTCAAAATGAGGAGCACTCGATATACTGTACGCTACTGCTCTTCACGCCGACAGGAAGACCGACCGATCATCTCAGTTCATTAGTATGATGGAAGAATCCTACCTTGTTAACAATCCTTATTGCTCTATTTTGCAAAATATAAATAGGTTGAAAATTCGTTTTGTATGTATTTCCTCAGACTTTAATGCAATAAGTCAGATATGGTAATATGAGCATATTGTATAATATTTATAAAGTTTTATGGTTTAATATGTGTCTTGTCCTACCCAAATTGCCAATACTCCTAGCCAGCTTCAACCTAACATAGTTTATTTGGGGTTTCCAGCTGAGATTATGGTCCATTTTCACCCCTAAAAAAGTACACTCATACACCCTTTCTATCTTAGTATTATCAATACTCACTTCAACCTCTGTATCCAAACACTATGAACTTTGTCTCAGTCATGTTTGGAGAGAGTTTATTCTCATCAAACTGTAATTTCAGTTTACTGAACTCCACTGAGGTATCCTGCAATAGATGGTTAAGATTCTCTCCTGTACAAAAAATATTAATATCACTGGCAAAAATAACAAATTTTAATACACTTGAAACTTTACTTACATTTATATATAATATGAATAACTTGGGTCCCAATATTGAACCCTGTGGCACTCCACAAATAACAAAAATTTGAGAACTAAATTCAGAATAAAACGAATTTGCTGGACTTAAATGAAGGCTTTATTAGAGATGCACAATATTGGACTTTTGCAGCTATCCAATGTGTTGATAGCTAGTAAACTCATATTATTGTATTGTGTTATATGCATAAAAAAGGAGCAACAAATATTGGTTATCGGCTGATCTGCTCTCCCATTATTGGTATTTGCATCAGCCATTGAAAAACTGATATCAGTCAACCACTTCTGCAGAGTCTGCAGACATTGTTTATCTTTCTAATCAGCCGAGGTCGTTTATTATTAATTGGTTAGCTGGTGTTTAGATGTGCCTCTGTCATCAGAACAGTCCCTGTATGGAGGAGCTGTTTGTTCACTGGAGCCTCTTTATGAACCTCTGCAGACCAGACCACGCAAAGTGTTTACTTAAGCTACTTAATACAAGTCTAACAAAGTGCATGCTGAACTTGTAGATATTTTCACTCACAGTGATCCTGCAGTCTGTCCATGCAGGTCCTATGAATACAATCCTAGAGCTGAAAGAAAAGTCACTTAAAACCAAGATAAAGTGGAGACTTAGATTTACTTCTTGTAAGTACCTAAAGCAGATTTAATGGCCTACTGTGCTTCATTGTACAGTTTCACTCTCTGCCTGGTATGTGGAAGAACCTGGTTTGGTTTTCTTCACTTTTCTCGTGTGAACAGAAAAAGGAATCTCTTTCAAATGCTAATTCTCCATTGTGCCGTCAGTCACATGAATCAAAAATTAGATCTCGCTCTCTCTCATTCTCACCTGCTCATGTGAACATTTTCTCTGAAGCATTCTCACACACATTCACACAAATACACACCCTTTTTTTTTTCCAATGAGTGGATCTCCATAATTTGTCCCAGCACAGTGCAATCTCGGGAAACCAGTTGGATGAAATTCTCTGAAAATGACGCTTCATCAGATGAGTCGTATCAGGTTTTTGTTGCTCACTTTCTCTGGCAGAGGATGAGAGTATTGTGAGAAAACTAAAGAAGAAAAGAAAGATGAAACTGGTTCCTATTTTAGGTCTGCAGAATAAATCACACCTTGAATAGGACGAAAGCTGCAAGATGCACAAACCGGATCTGTGGCTTTACAACAAAGCAGCCTCCTGCACAGTAATGGTTTTAATGAAACCTAATTATTATTTAACTTGATCCCGACAGGACAATTAATAGAGCACCTAGAAACTAGAACAACCTTTTTCCCACGGAGCAGAAAATTTTTTCGTAACTACAATGAAGTTGACTAACCCTCACAGCCCGGTCATGAGTTTCACTGTTGACTCATCTGTTTATCTGCTTCGGTTCAACAAAACTGGAAATTATTTCACTTCCAGATTTACTTGAGTGTAATCCTTCGATGTCTCTGGAGACCCTTTGTAGCTTTGTTAATTTTATCGGCTTCTCCAGAAAAAACGTGTCCAGATGAACTTTTTCTTGAATGTACTTACCCACTGAGCAACAGTCAGATATTAGATGTCCAGTTTTGTTTTAGAACTAATTTCAACTGTCTAGATTCTGTATATTTTCAGACAGAATTTAGACGTCGCACTTTAACCCATTATTCGATAACTATTTATTTCAAAAAGCAACAGTGGGTTGCATAACTGATCCCCAAGTACTCAACCAAAATAATTATGATAGCCATTGAGCAATATACAGCGTAGTATATAAAAAGCCCAGATTTAGACTTGGTCTAAACTTGATCTTAATTTAGACATCTAAAAAAAACTTTCATTTTTAGACCTGTGGTAGCCTGATTTTAGACCAGTTGTCTAGGCTACATTAAGACGTCTATTAGACCTCTTTTAGACCAAAAAATGCTCAGTGGGTACCTTGCCATCATCTCTGGGCCCTCACTGCAATAAAAACAAACATGGCTCTGAAGTGAAAATCACTGCATGGGTTCAGATTCACTTGCTAACACAATGGTTTGTGAACGGGTTGCTGCACCCACGAATGCAAGTCAAAACTTTAATAAATATGACTCCAGAATACCGGCGCTTTTCTTCAGATTTGACATCTTTTTCGAGATCATGGACACCACATCCTGCACTCTTAAAAAAAAAAAGGGACCACTCAATTTGTTACATAGAATGAACGCCGTCTGCCTCCTCACTGGGTGAAGCCACTCCGAGAACAGCACCCTCTGGTGACTGGCTGCAGTATAGGTCATATATCCTGCCTAGGTTTATGGCTCTGTAGTAGAAGAGTTCTAGTACTAGACTGGGCTTCCTGAAGTCACCTGGAGTTCCAGACCTATCATAGCCAAATCGTCATCAGTTTTTTTACTCCCATCAATTCAAACCTGGAGACAGAATACTGCTTCATTTATGTTGTGTTACCATCTTTGTGTAGAGTAAAATATGCAGCCTTTGCAGTCTGTGTGTAACATCTTAATGAAGCTAAAATCCAGCTACTTTACGGCAAACGCACAAAGACAGAGATGGAGTGTTTTTATCATTGGCTGCACACTGATGTCTCATCTATCAGAGGACAGGCCTATATGGAGGCTAACAGAGCTACGCTAACAGACTCTTATATAATTAATCAAACAGAGACACTTTCCTACAGGGACACAATGAAGCAATTTATAGTTCACGCCATCTGTTACCATGACAGCACACCTGCCCTAATGCTAGAAAGCACCCAGCATGCACACTAATGTAAAGATACAAGAACACACACACACACACACACACTCGTTCAGCCGCAGAAACAAAACAACAGATTTTTTAATTGAATGGTAATATTGATTGATCCCTCCGTCTGGGGAGGTGGTATGTTATGTCTGTTTGCCAGCTCACGGGTTCGATTCCTTGTTATCTGCCTGAACGCCGCTGTCACCGTGCATGTGCTCATCCTTCCTCGTTTCTGCTCTGTTGTTTCCTCATCTCTTTCCCGTGGAGTGTGAGGAGGCAGGTGTCGTCCGATCCGGGGCAGGGCGTCCGATGGCGCTGATGAAAAAAATAATAAAAGTGACATCTCTGAGTGGAAGAAGCGATGATGGATCGCTGGAAAATGGTTCGGTTTTTCCTTCTTAAGTGCAGGAGGGAGAGGCAGGCTGAGCTGCAGCAGCTGTGGCTGATCTCTCTGCAGTTTGATTAGATGAGAGGGCTGAACAATTAGACTGAGCTCATTAAACAAGTGGCTTCATGGCCCCGCTCTGGTGATTATCTATCAGTGATTAGCAAACGATGAAGTCTCTCGAGTCAGAATTTGGTTAATGTTATGCAGAGACTGAATAGGGTTCCCGATTGGTCTGTCATCTTCCTCGTGGAAGGTCAAAGTTTGGCATTTGGCGGTTGGCATCTTGTTTTTCGTGACAGGAATGACCTTATTTAGAGGAGAGGGCAGTGCGAGGGATTGGCTAACACCAAGCTTTTTTTTAACAGGTAAATGAATAAGGTGACTACATTGTTTTCCACAGAAGAAGACTCTATTTATGGCGACTTAAGTTTTTAAAAAAAGTCAAAATTGAGCACAATGTAACTAACAAGGTCAAATTCTGCCCAAAAATCACTATACCTGAAGCCTTTTTCATTTCTGTTTGAAACTGTTTATCACCTTTTTTAGTAGCAACAGTGACAGCTGTTTGAAATGCCACAAAAATAAACCACTCTATGCAACATGAGAATGATTTATCTGTATATTCTCCCACAAACTATGTCTTTAAAATCACTTAATCAAACTTAAATGATTCATTAACATTTCAAACTTAAAATTGTGGCTAAAATGCGAGGTTTTCTGCCTTGTGTCTAACAAACACCAGACTTTCTCCTGCAAAACATGACAGGAAATAACTAAATATAAGATATAATTGTAATACAAAAGCACAATTTGATGATTGTGACCTAAGACCTTTCGATTAATCTTAATTTTTCCAGGGGGTGTTAGCAACATTCAGATACCAAAATGCTCCAGAAAGTCATGGAACAGACCTAAAACCACTCAGATCCAAGTGTAGATGTTTGCTTTTAATTTTCATTTCAAAAATGTTCATTTTCAGTGATGGGCCTGGCAACTTCAAATCACAAGCTAGGCTTTAGCACCCACCCCAAACAGCATCAATAACACCACAGACCTGTATAACTTTAGTAAATGTCCTCACTTATTGTATTTTTATTAAATTTTTTTATTTTTAAATTTGGCTAAATGGGGATCGACTCACATTAGGATGCAGCCTCTAAAGGCCACTTGAGGAACTGCAGCATTTAGCGCCTGTGCATCGTCTCTATTTTCAGCGCTTGTTTTATTATCAGTGTGAGAGGCTGCAGTTTTTCAACAGCACGCAAACACACAGAGGAATAATTGTGGATTTTTTTTCCTGTGCCCACTCAGATCTCAACAGTCACGGCTACATCAGGGAGAGCTGGTCTTCGACTGCAAGCGGAGCTGACCCATTTCCAGAGCTGCCACATACCAGTGAACCTCAGCTGGACCTCAGCGCCCTGGTTTCCTTGGAGACTGACAGCGCAGGGGAGGAAGGCAGTGAGGAAACTATCGTGTATCTATGAGTGTTTCAGAAAATAAGACTAAAAACCGGCACTTGGGATGAGAAAAATGACTTTCAGGCTGGCCTCAGAAAGCTCTCCTTCATTTTGTCATGCTCTCTTTACTTAAAAAAATATGTTTTTGACCTTTAATTGTCTTTTTTTTTCCGGTAAAGTGTAAAGTTACTGGTGGCACACAGAGAGAAGCAGAGAAAAAGAGCTCGTTTCAGTCTCACATGTGTCCTGCACCTTAGCTTGAGGCACCTCTGGGTGTTGAATGTCTCCTCCTTTTCAGTTTTTTTCTAAGTCTGTGTGTGTGGTCTTTATTGACCCGGTCCCTGCAGCTGCACCTTTTTTCCTTTTTTACTGTCCTTTCTATCTGCCTCCTTTTCTTTCCCCAGGTCCCTCGAGCGCCGTATTTATTAAATTTAGCACAAAGGAGAAAAAGCGTGCCGTCAATATCAGCAAAAACATCAGGCGCTTCTCTCTTGTGGGCGATTGTCGGTCTCAGGATGAAGTAAACTGTCCCTCTTTCATTTATCAGACACGCTCTGTTTATGTACGAGCCGAGTGTAACGTGAAGAACCAAACATTAGGATTGAAAGATGAGGTGTGACAGCGTGTTTTCAGACACGGTATCCATTTATTTCTTTTATCTAAAGCATGTTTTTCTTGTTGGGATGAAATAAGCACAGATATGGTTAAAGAGAACTGTCGCAGCTGTGTTGTTATGAGAATTTTATCAGAGTGGTGGACTGAAGAACCATGTTTCACAACCCCGTTTAAAAGAAAAGAAAGGAAACATGTGCCTCAAACCCCTGAAGCTCTCCGTTTTTATTTTATTACAGCATCTCTAAAAGTTTCTGCATCTGTCAGTGTGTGTTTTCTTTTATTTGAGTTCAGTTCAGCCTCGCTGAGGGGTAAGCAGTGAAGAGACAGCTGAGAAAACACAAAAACTTTGTGCAATTAATTGTTACGACTTTTAACAGTAAACTATCTGCTGCTACATTTATTTGTGGCAAAGACTTAAGGAACATCTAAACCACTTGAACAGAAGTTTTAGATGAACATAAAGCACCTATGAGGGACTTTCTGTCTCCATTGACTTTGGCGCCCCCTGTGGACAAAGTGGTAACTTCTATTGATGATAATTTTGCCTGAAAGTGGTGTGGATTGACAAAAATATTCCTCTATCATCTTTTCACTGAATAATTCATGACTCAGCAGGAATATTTTGGCGTGAGAAAAGTTACAAAGGCTGTTTCTCGAGAGTACCTAGCAGTTAAAAGCATTAAAAATGAGGATATAGACAGAATAAATCTTGTTCTTCGTTATCTCATTAGCTTCTGTACATCATAGAGACACCTACTTAGAGTTAAATGTAATATTGAAGTTGTAGTCCGCCTCTTTATCATCCCCCTCCTGATGCAGTCAAGTCCAAGTCGAGTCCTGAGCCTGGACTTCAGTACTGCAACACTTGTTCGAATTATTTCAGCTTGTTCAACCCTCTTAAATGTTAGCAGAGCTGGTTAAAGTTGGCACTGAAAGTCACAAGTCCTACAGAAAAGCTAAATGTTTTCAGTAGCCACAGTCCTCCTCCAACATGAACATCAAACTTCTTGAAAATCTACATCTTGACATTAGCATTTATCTCAAACTCCGCTGTGTCACTGTTTAGCCTCGCAGAACTGCCAGCTTTATTTCTACTTTCTTGCCAGGCTGTTTTCTTGACTATACTCTTGATAGACTGATGAAACGAAGCTGCCTTATTGATGCTGTCATGTTCACCGCTAATCTATTTCAACTTGAATATTTGTGATGTGTATTCCTCTCGCAGGCATTTGTATGTATAAAGGAGTCCTTGTGCCAATCCTTGTGAAACTAAAAGTTGAATCGGTCTAATTTCTGTTCCTGATGAGACATTAAAGCAGTGGCAGTGTGTTGATGTAATTTTAGTAACATGTATATACTGTATGTTTGTGTTTTATTTATTTATTCCAACACAAGAGTTTCAGTGTTTTGTGAAGAGTCGTATTGTACATTGAAGTGTCTCCCTGTAAACATAAGAACAGGTGGTTTTTGTTCCTTGTATTGATAAAACTGCTTTTATTGAACTTGAATCAGCGCCTTGTGTTTCTTTGAGTGAGTAGTTGTTGTTCAGTGAAGGTGTCCGTGCAATAAAACGCACCAAATGGTAGGAGAGCAAACACATCGTTCAGCCCGGCTGCTGGTATCGCTTCAGTTTTACGGCTCTGGTCTGGCCGTGCAGCAGATGTTTGAGTGAGGCGCACGGTCAGTTTCTAGCAGCGACAGGTGGGAGAACCAGGTGTGTGAATGTCACTGATTTCCCGCCTGACTGCTCCTCCAAACCTCAATCACAAAAATCACACGAGCGTCACATAAAGCAGCACACACTGCAACAAACATTCACACTAGATTTGTGGGTCATTGTGTTCGTTGAATGTCGACTATTAAGACCAATTAAGTGTCCCAGCTATAAAAGCATGTCTGTCCTGTGCAGGCCAAAAATACACACCCCACATTGTCATTATTTATAACATTATAATTTCATATGTTCCACCCATGTCTCTGTCACTGTTTCCTTTTGCCTTGGAGCGTCCCTCTACACCCACTCCATCCTTTTTTCAGCAGCAGTCTCCACTCATTCCAGCTTATTAAATTTAGCTTTATTAAGTGTTATTTGCAGGGAAATGGACTGCTATTCATATTTTGATTACCACATTGTCATTTTAATAATTTAATTTAATTAGGTCTTGTTCTGCATTTATCAGCCTCTCTTCAGTCTGATCATAGAGGATGGTAGCAGAGGTGGATAAGCTGTTTTAATGAACTAGTTTAAGTAGATGTTATCTGGATACAGGTCATTTTTCTTTAATTTAAACCACCCGCCAACCATTTACAGCACGCCAAAATTTCATTTAAACCATTGTTATAATTATTAGCATTTCTCCTGATTATCAGTAGATTTCATCCAAAGTTGAATATTCATATTAAAGCCCCTGTAGGGAACTTTTAAATGAGGCACCTCCGGTGGACAGAGCAATTTTGCATATCTTCCTGTGAATGTGATTTTGAACATTGAACAGAAATATTTTGTGTAGATATGACTAAAAACTGTTGGGGTTTTGTCAGCAGTTTCTTGCATTCTGGTCTTTTTTGTTGTACTTCAAGGAAAGGCATCAATATAGATTTCTGTATACGATGCCCCAGCTTCACCAACCAACCCAAACTGATGCGTTCAAATTGATAAAAACAGTTTCAGTAGTCCTGGAGAAGCTTCTTTAAATGTCTCGAAAAGATTATTTGATTTGGAAAAGAAATTGCTCTTTGAAATATTTGAGCGAACAAAGATGTGGAGCTCCACAAGGCTTAGTTCTGGGTCCCCTGATAATTATTTAAAAGACAATTTTATGAAAGTATAACCCTGCTTTGAAGTTTAACATGGCTATTTGACTTTATTAGATAAAAAATGAGAAATATCTTTGTTTTCTGTCGATTATTCAGGGGTGGATTCAGAGGGTGCCCAGAGGTGGCCCGCTCCAACAACTTAAGACATAGCTGACTATTTTGCTTGATACCTGTGACACCTGTGTGACACTTGACTGTCATGGTAAAAGTAGATGTAAATATTATTCTTTATTTCAATTTATCTTACAATTTACTGCAGTATACCTCTTTCTGCTGTACCACCAAAGCCTTCATTTAAGTGTTGTGTAAAATGTGTTTAATGCATTTTTGCTATGTTAAGGTCCTTACACACCGGGACCGATGCAAATATACGATGCGAAATTAGGAAATATTCAGAGGCAATTTTTGACGCGCCTGACTATACACATCAAGCCTGATGCAATTTTGCGACTCTCCGGGGGGAAAAAGTGAGAAGACTGACACAACACCAGACTGACTGTTTTTCAGTTCTGATTAGACACTAGTGTTAAGATGTCTGTCTGTCATGATAGCATTTACTGAGTCGGGGCCAGTACCAGATAAGCACATTAAGCTATAATCCATAAACGTAAGCTAACGGTGCTGTGACAACAACGTGATTGAGTTTCAGACAGAAAATACATATGGTATGCTGTATCTGAACAGGTTAGCTTACGAGCTAAAGTTACTTAGCACAGATGAAAGTTAAAACAAAGACGTTTAGCAAACTGTTAAAGCACACAAACTATCGTCATATGAGAAATCCGACGCTATGACTGTCCACAAGTTGTCCTTCAGGTCGTTATCTTTGTAATGTTTGTGTCTTCTATCAAAAAGCACTCTGTTCCCTGACACGTAAACAATCAAATGGTTGGCCAAGTTGGATATACCTGTGAATCAGACATCACAACAACACGCAATCTGATTGATCAGAAGTGGACACAGTATGGGAAACTTTAGAAAAATCCGAAATCCAAAAGAAACTGTGATCCGAAAAAATAAATGCCGCAACATCGCAGGATGGGAAAATGTTGTTGATGTGAACACTTGTATTGACAGGATACATGTTCGAAAAAAATATCTGCACGAAAAAAACGGTCCTGGTGTGAAAGGACCTCAACTATGATTGAGTCAATAATGTTAACTGAAGATAAAGTATTTCATAGGTTTTTTAGGAAATTGAAAAATGACAAAAAAGTCTGTCCGTTTCAATGTCATAAAAATGGATAAATTTGAGACTTTTTGTTTGTAAATAAGCGACAATAAAGTTTGTTCAGTGTTGCAGCTCCCACAAAGTATAGTCATGTACTGTAGTATTAAAAAATATAAATTTAAAAGCAATCACAAAATTTAGAAAAACAAGAAAATAAATATATCAAACGGTCAAAAGTCAAATGAAACAAATGAGTTTGATAGAGATAAAGAGGAAATTCTCGTGAAGTCAAAGACAAATGGACTAAGCTGTTACATTCATGGTCAATTTTCTCCTCCAGCTGCACTTGTGGGCAGTCTGGATATATTGAGTCGAACCTGTCACTATATTTTACCCCCAGAGAAATCTAATAACCTGTATATATGCTGTATATTGTTCAGGGTTTCTCATAAAAGCATTCCTCACTGGGATAAGCTTTAATGGCTGTTATTTATATTTGGGCCGGGCAGGTTTATTCTGCACGCCTACAGAAATCATTACACCTCCCCTTGGGAAGGACTCCAGCGATGCATGTTTCACCCTGGCAGATGACTCAGCGATAATGCATTTCTCCTTTACCGCTTTTTTTTTCACTTCGGTGTTATTGGTTACCTTCTACAGAGGTCATTAAAAAACAACTAGTGGAGGCCAACAGAGGCTTAAAACAGGCTTTCTTTCCTGTATAATGAGAAATAGACTACTTTGGATTAGCGAATCCACAGAGGGAGTAAAAACACTAAAGAGCTATTAAGTATTTAACAGTATTTCAATCTGGAGCAACTAAAAGCTAAATTCCCTTTAGGATGTTTACTCTTGTTTGGCTCTGCTGTCAAAGACCTCTCAGTCAATAACTTGTTTTTGTGAAGTTATCGGGAAATGAAAAGCCTTTGTGATGATATCAGGGACTCAAATCGGAGGCAGCCAGCTGGACTGAAAACACACAGATGGCTGATTGGCATTTACATCATAGCGCGTGTGTGTATATATGCGAAAAAACACCTGTCAAACACAAAGCGGACAGGTACACAAACATAAACACGCCTCTGTGACATGCAAAGGGAAAACCCTGTCTGCTTGTTTGCAAAAGCCTTTGTCATCTCTCTTCATCAAACACAAATATTTCATCTTGGTGCAGAGGATTCGACATTCAATACAAAACAATACAAAAAGATGCAAAGACGTCAAAGACTCATTTGGACTTTATGTTGCATTGAAAAACAAAAGCTATACGCACAAATAAAAATGCTACTTTTGTACAAAGAGAATAGGGTTGATGGTGATGTTGTGTGTCGTTTCAGCCTTTGGACAGGAATTCAGTGTTTAGTTTTTGAAGTGACATTTTAAGTGGCACATCCTCTGATCTCCACTTCTGACCCGCTTTTTAATTGGTCTCCCTCATCGCGTCTTTTCAAAGTCACGATCACCTCCTGCAGCCGTGTCAAAGCCAAGTGCAGAGCTGTTTACCCCAAAATAAATGCTAATTACGGCATTCACGCTTTAGACGGCTTCAATGTCACAGCCACAAGCCTAAGCCTCAAAGGAATTATAGCGGTAATGCAGGCCTGATACAGGAAAGGTTACACCGTTTGCAGACATCCCTCTCTATACCTTGGGAAATAAATCTGTCATTTATTTAATGAATCGCATTTCCAGCTGGCCCTTGAATCATATTATGAGCTGGGTCCTGCAACAAATGCCAAGAGCGTTTGGTTTACTCCTCTTTTGTCTGGTCATGATAAATAAATCATCACAAATATATAAACTGATTAAGATCCCAGAATGAGCTGAATCTTGTCATTTTTAACTTTGATTCGACACAATGTTAGTTTTATTAGCTGAAAAACTGGCAAGTATGTTCTTATAGGCTACCATGTATCCACAGGGGTCGCCAAAATTAACAAAAGTCCCTTACAGGAAATTTAAACTTTTAAATAATGCTTCAATTATACTTTTAATTACAGTTGCATGAATTCTAGATTGAAGTGCTATTTGTTTAGTCTAGGAGTTTTTACTGCTGCTCTCCCTGCCTTGGCCTTACATGGTAGGCTCCCCATGTTGCAGACTGTTGCATTACACTTATGCAACTATCCTCTGTACGTGTGCCATTAAAGGGAAATTCTGGTGTAAAATTAAGTTATGATCAAACACACTGTAACACCGAGTTAGACACCCCCTAAAGAGATGAATGTTGCCACCGCTTGCTTCTCCAGTGATACCAACTTTAGTAACGACCACAGGATAGCAATAAACAGTGGTCTGAGGAGCCATAAACAAACCTCAACCAAAACGCCACCCCAAAATACTTTCACGACGGAATATCCCTTTAACATTAAATCATCATGCCCCTTTAAAGTCACTCACCTCAGTCTTTTCTGGGAGTCCCTGTGCTCCTTCATCTTGTAGGTTCTGCTGGATCACTGCTGCTGTGGACCTTCCTGCTTTCCAGCTGTTTCAACTCCATGCATCAATCTCCCCATTTTTAAACAGATATGCAGAAAATATGAATTTATTAGCATCAAACTCACAGTTTTCAGCTGTCACGGTAGACCTGTTGACTTTAATTTGCCATAAATCAAACTAAGATCAGTCTGTTATCATCGCCCTGCTGTTCACATTCTTGTTCCTGTATCTCTGCTGCTGTCAGGACCACTTGTCTGCTCAAACTGTTTGATCAGTCTTGTGTGCTTTTCACATTTTTGGAATAAGAAGTGATACATTTGCTGATATTTTGTAAACACATACAGCATCTGTCACCACCACCTGTCGAGAGGAGTAGATCATTTTTCATGATGTGCTGCCTCTGAAGAAGTGCGCTCACCACCTGCCATCCATTCACTCTGTCATCAGCAGTTCCTTCGGGGTTGTTGTGCTCATGTCCACGTTTGTGTATCAGCTTGCATGTTAAAGGTAAAAAGAAAAAGCATCAATCATGTTCCGATGTGTGTGGTTTGGCCATGAAAGGACTCCAACATCAGAGAATCAGCTGTCTGCTTCTCAAGAAAAGGAAGAAAAGGAGTGTTTTGCTTGCGGTCGGCCATTTTAAAACCCTCCTGTAATTGCTGCTTTGGAGGATTTTGCTCGTGGGGGTGCTGAGTGGTCATCCAGGCATACTGATACACGCCAAAGACTGCTACCTGTCAGCACTTGATGTGTGGGACACTCATGAGTTGCAGTTCGTGCGAGCATAGGGATGAGCTGTTTCACTGTGATCCTGCACCGTGACTGAGTGCTAATCCTCAACAATAGGCTCACTCATTAGCTCAACCCGCCCACCTGCTCCTCAATGAGACCCTCATTTTCCCTCTTTGTCCCCATAAATTACAGAGCACTGTCAGGTATCAATGTGGCATGTGTGAGGGAGAGGCAGTGGAGGTGTTAGGTAATAGATAATGGAGGGTTAGGGTGGTGTGTGGGCTCTGAGCTGTAGGGTGAGTTAATGTTGCTTTACCTGTGGTCATTGAATAGTATCGTGTGATACTATCCCAGCACGCTTCCTACACGTGGCAGAACCCTTCTACCCAACAATGTATGAATTTGAATTGGTAAGATGTTAACTGAGTTGTTTAATGAAGGAATTTACTTTAACTGCATCAGTGATATTCTGATTCTGTTTAACACCGGCATGTAAAACGTAATACTATCCTAGTAACAGTATCATGGAGAGCATCACATGGAACTTCAGCCTTTGCCTTACTTGTATACATCCCTGTCAAGGCAACAGCTGAAGTTCCGTGTGATGTTCTCCATAAAACTGTTGCTAGGATACAGACTTGTAATAATATCAGGAGGCTTCAACCATGTCCCCCTCTCCTCTCACCTGAATGGATTCACACAGTTTGTTAACTAAAACCCTGGATCTGCTGTTCGCTAACGTCAAAGAAACGAACAGCGATAATGCCGTACCACTGCTGGGTCAGATCGTAACTTGGTTTATCTGAGATTCTAAACAAGTGAATTTTCTCTTCGGGTTAAATAAAAAAATTCATATATTGTGTTGTATGATAATACTCTTGATTTGTCACCAAAGAGTTTCATTCAATAGTGCAGTGGCACTATAACAGCGGCAGGAAACAGGAAGACAAAGTAATAGATTAACCAACGGACCAATAAGAACATCATTACGGAACAAAAACGAAAATGCATTAATTTCAAGCCAGTTAACAGTGTAATACTGGTTACTCTGGATTTGCCACAGTGTCAACAGGCAGAGGTGAAATGAGCCTGACTTCTCTATGCATATCGACATGACTCATCAGGTTCACCTTTTGCTATCCAGAACTGATTACCATCACAATGGTTTTAACCGATTAGAATCCAGTAAGGTAAAATGAAGTACCCCCATTCTGCTTTTATTTCTGCTTTCACCTTGTTTAGATTTATGTATGTCATGGGCAAACGTGTCAGTCTCGAATCAGTCCTCCTGCTGCTTCAAATTACTATTCTCATTTCTTGTCTCTTAGCCTTGTAGTACAAAAATTACCAATGTTACAATGATCCAAGCAAATTTTTTAAAGTAAAGTTAAAATGACTGCACCCAGACTTTTGATATTATTGTATTGCATGAAAAACCGCTCATATTTAATGCACAGGCCTTACTTCTAAGCTGGCGCAAGCTTATTATTTCCAAAAGAAATCAAGACAAAACTTCTTAAAACTGCAGTAATCCTTCATGTTGGCTCATCTGAACGCAAATGTGTACTTACAGCATCTCCCCTTTCTATTCTTGAAACTCTGAGCTCTTTAAAGTCGGTCTCTCACTTTGCTTCCCTTTGATAATGTCCTTCCTGACATCAGAGGTTGCTGCAGTTAAAAAAACAGCGTGCTCGCCCTTTTGGATGAACACTTGGTCATTAAAAAAAAGGTGAAAACAAGGTCAGTCTGCACCTCCATCCGCCGGTGCTCAAAGAGGAACAGACAATTAAAGCCTTCGAGGGTCATTTGCTGCGAGACACAAGCGCAGCAGCTTCTGCCTTGTGATCAGACTGCAGTCAGTGACAGTTTGTGCAGCAGTTATTCAGGCCAGAGATGATTAAACAGGTTGGACATCCGTGGCTGAAATGGGTCATCCTGCATTTCCTTTGACCCACCCAGCAGACAAAGAAACTCATCTTAGATTTGCCTCTGCTAAGACGAGAAAAGGGCCTAAAAAACAAAAGGTTTATGCATAAGTGATCCTTTCATTTCTATGAATAAAAGCTTACAACCACAAACTGTATCAGCTACTATTGTAACATCAGCTACGTATAATAAGGTGGTTAAATGGGGAACTAAGTGGACGCTCATCACTAACCTCAGACGTTTTCTGCAAAGGCATAACCTGTTGGTTGTTTCATGACTGCAAAGCTGTGTAAAAAGTAACACCACAAGCTGTGTCTAGCTTTAAAACACTGGAAAAGCAGCCAAAACAAAGTATTTCAGGCAGAGGCTGAATACTGCAGAAAATCTGGGTTTTTATATGCAAGCACAAGAGAAAGTTTTATTTTTTTGTTTTAATTAAACTTTTTTAAACCCAAGAAGCTCAAGACCTCTTTTACAAGGGTGACCGAGCAAAGAAGTCAGCAGCACACTTCTTGAAATATGTTTCCCACTGATTTGTTTTGGACAAAAATGATGGCTCAGTCAAAAACCCCAGTATGGTGGATTTTTAAAGTTTATTTACATCAACTTCCTAAAAAGCAGCAAACGGTGGCAAATATTTACAGAGCAGGATGATAAAAAGTAAGGAAATTAAATTAAGTTTTTACTGCACAGGTTCTCAGTAAAACTTACACTGGCAGCACGGCCACTATGCCACAAAAAGACACAAATTAGGTTATAATACCACAAATTAATTATAATGGTGTAGTCTGGCGGTCACAAGCAGAGCCGGCCCAAGGCATGAGCGAACTAAGCGCCTGTGTAGGGCCCTGCGGCCAGCAGGGGGCCCCCAAGAGCAATCAAAAAATATATATTTTTTAATATTTTTTTAATTTTTTGCAGGTATGAGTGATGCTTTCTGTATGATCAAATATATATTACTGTAGAAATAAAATAAAATAATGTAAAAACATTTTAGTGCTGTACCTTATGTAGGCCTATGATTCTTACTGCTAATATGTCAAAGCTCCGCTGCTTTTATGTGCCCTCTGCTGTGCAATGTGCACTGAGTATCCAAAGCACAGGTAGTTGTGGGGCAAAACAATGTCACAAAAAGGACATATCCCTCAGGAGCAGAGAAAATACAGAGAAGGAAGAGAAAAAACGCCAAGATAAAGGTATGTTTGCATGTCATGAAATGTTAAAGATATTTGTGAAAGTGGGTGAATGATCAACCATAAATATTATTGGCAGAAAAAGAGGGCACCAAAATCAAATTTTGTTTTGGGCCCCATTGAGGTTTGGGCCGGCTCTGCACAATGCCACTAGGCCAAGTGCTCCCTGAAAAGAAAGACCACCCCTGAACACTCTTAAGGCACAATCATTCATTTCAACATGAACCAACAGGCACAAATCAGACAATAATACCACACATGAATTATAATGGGGTATTTCTGTGGTCACATGACTCCCCAAAGCGCGCCAGCTGGCGCTATTTACCGTGGGACCAGGAAGTACCCTGGTTCGGCTTGTGAGGATGACAGCAGGTGAGTGTGTGTTTGTTTGTGTTTGTGTGTGTGTGGCGTGAAGACTCCGAGTGCGCACCCTTGAACGCCTAAAGCGGGCAGAAAAGAGTCCAGATTAGACGTGAAACAGTTTTTCGGAGTGCGGGATCAAAGTGCGGACCTGCAGGGAGACAGTTTAGAAACAGTTAAACGGAGTTTGGCTTCGCAGGGAACGAGAGCACTAAGTACGCGCTCCCGGTGTTGCCGAGAAACGCATGCCTGCCGAGAATGGCATGCATTTCGCGTAAATGCGCACCGCTCATGGTAGAGTGGTCCACTGAAATGTACAGTTTAGAGCTCATAAAATTTTTATTTGCCAGGCTAAACAACAACGTTTTCGCGAGGTGCGTGCAATTCTCGGTGGGCATGCGTTTCTCAGCACGACACCGGGATTGGCACTCTCAGGCCACGAGAGAGTCCCCCGCGCCGGTCAGGGGATGGCGTTTAGAGGAACTCCTCATGATATTGCACAACGTAAAAATGGTACAAAGCGTTTAAAAAGTAGTCACACAGGTTATTGATGAGGATGGAAAATGAAATAGGTCCTAGCAGCGAACCTTGGGGCACACCCTTGAAGACCTTGAGGAAAGAGGAGATAGATTCAGCCATCTCAACACACTATGCTTTGTCAGACTAGTAGTTGGCAAACCAGGATGCTGCTTGTTTTGATGTACCAGTGTGGTGGAGGACTTTATTGAGCTGTAAATCATGCAGATCTGCTTTACAGATGTCCCAGACTGATGGGTCTCCTTTAAAAAAAAATCCTTTTTTCTATGCCGAGTAAACTCGAAGCAGAAAACACATCGTTTCCATTTTGCATGCCTAGAGCATCATGATGTCACTTTGGATTAGGCAGCCAATGCTAAACAAATAGCCTGCATATTGTTTGTATTGCAAAGTAAGTGGAATGATGTGATGCTTTGGTGTTTAAGCAAATGGCTTTCTTTCTGACCTCTTTCTCTCCTGATGTAGGAGACTTTGGAAACTGAATTATGATTGTTTTCTTGGGGTTCTCACTGAGGATATCCCTGAAATGAAGATTAGTCTAAGACCTGATTGCTTATCCTACAATTAGCTTTTTGAAGGTAACATTAACAGCAGATACATTAAACACTGCGGTGATGGCATGAGTTTTCTAGATTCGCCCGCCTGAACTGGGTCAGATGGAAATTTGTCTGGTTCTCAGGCTATTTGTTAATCAAAGTCTTGGACAAACTGAAGTTCTGATCTGATGCTGGCACAAAGTCAAGTACTGAAGTTATGTCCTTTATCCTCTAGGGGGCCTTAGTATACAAAATCGAACTTTTATAACGCCCTCAAAATATTCAATCAAAAAGAAACATATCAGTGTTTTATAAATTGTGCCTGCCTACTTAGTAGGCTAGTTACTTATGTATTTATTTTATACATATTTATTAATAGTGGTGCCTCATCTTTTATTATAGCACTATTTAACAAATTGTCTGCTCTTACTCTTGTATTCTGTGTTATTCCTGTATATTTTTCGTAAGGATCGGGGTTGTGCAATAGTTTTATTATTGCCGTTGGTGCTGCCTGTCCTTCTTGCTTTTCGCCGCTAATGTATGTCACTGTACGGTTGGTGCTCAGTCGTCATGTGCTTGTACTGTGATGTTGAGTTGTGGTTGTCGTGTGTTTCCATGTGTTGTTCTGTGACATGGTCTTGTCTTGTATGGTGATACAGTCTACCTGCACTTCTGACCATGATGAATTTCCCTCTGGGACAATAAAGTATATCTAGGGCTAGGCGATATTGGAAAAAGTTTATTTTGTGTCTCTTTGACGTTTTGTCGTGAATCGTTGGACTAGAGAAAGCAGACTGAATGGTCGGCTGTTTTGGCTGCACAGGCGCCATGGGCTCCTCGCTCCATGCAGGGGTTTCTAACCTTTTGCATTGCACGTGCTCTGCCGCGTGGCACTGCTTCAGGAGTCGAAAAAGATTTGAGGTATTCCCCGACTTTGCGCGAACATGTACTCAACATAAATTGCAGTGCACATTACTCTGCTTCATGTCCGACCTCAAAAAAACAAAATACCACAACACCACCGACGTTTTTGTGCCAGTGTTGTCGACAATGTCATCATCTGTTAGCCTTCATCTGCATTTCTGCGGGGGGTGGCACTCATTTTCTTTTTTCTCACCGACAGTGCTGTCGGCTTCACATGTTAAAGTGCTATGGTTGTGCGAAGCTGCTGCCTGCTACTACGCAGTTGTTTGCTATTTGGTTCTAATTTCAGCACATGATTGGTTCAGCGTGAAGTGGACCCAGAGTAACTCCCCTTTTTATTGGCTATTTGTATAGTTTACCAAAACATGTTAGAATGCCGACTATTGAAAAGCATATTGACCGTGCTTCATATTGATATTGAGGGAAATTAATTTTTGATATATATCGTTATCGGTTTATTGCCCAGCCCTACCTCTGGGAAAAAAGGGTATATCTTATCTTACCACTGTATATGTGCTCATAAATAACAACAAATCAACCTTTGTAGAAAGCATTTTAATGCACATCACATGCTTGATCCACTTACTAATATCCGCAATGCATCCAGGCTGTTTAGTCCAATTTCAGCTTGATGGAGCCGTAAACATGAAAGAGAAAATCAATCTCCAATCATTTTTTTTTAACTCAATTATTTTTTTCTCCTGGTTTAATAAAGTAAAAAATTATTGAAACTTTAAAATGATAGTCTAGTGAGACATTCTGTTATATATTGAGCAATATCAGATACTCCCTCTGAGGATAAGCAGTTTTAATGTCAGCACTCACTTACCATTGCAGTGAAATAAAAGTGCCCGTTAATAATAAAAATCACCGTCCTGGAAACTGTACAGGTTATAAAGCGTAAGTTTAAGACTCATTTCAGGTATTAAACTGGAAGATAAGCTCAGAGTGTGTCGTGTGTAAATGATCTGTCGCTCAGATTTCTTCATTTATGGTTCAGGGTCAGCTCAGCTTCAATAATCTTTAGCGCCATATATTCACGCTCGGCTCAGCGGGGTTCACAGACTCTGGTTGGTCTTGGAGATGATACTCATCCCTCCTGATATTGACGCTCGGTGTTTTCGCTCTTTTGATGTCTTTGATGTGATTTCTCCCCCCAGAGGAAACTTCTGCTCTTCCTCTGGAGCCCGACAGAAGGAGAAAATCGCTCTGAGCCCCTCCGAACACACACACACGCACACACACATACAAATACACACACACACACACACACACACACACACACACACACACACACACACACACACACACACACACACACACACACACACACACACACACACAGTAGTATCCATAACTCCAGCAGTGAGGGCATGAGTTAAAAGGATTTGGTCTCATTAAAAGATTTTTGGGGGATACAGAGGAAGAGGGATCAGACTTTATTTGATGGCCTGGGGGCTGGGGAGTGCTTCACTTCACAGAACAATTGCTTTAAAAATTGCAGCCCCTCTTTGTATTAGCTTTCGCCTCCCCTCAGCTCAGCCACTGAGACTTCATGTTTGTTTATTGTTCATACGGCTGTTTATGATCGATGTTCCTCTGTGAGGCAATAACCAAATGTTATCTCTCTTTAGGCAAAAGCACATTTCAGAGCTTTGCAGTATGGAAACTAGTACTGTAGATGCATCAATCAGATTGTTGCAGCTTTGAATTCACCCAACAAAGTCTGACAACATCAGTCATTCAGTTTTATGATTATGAAACTTCTTCTGGAACAGTTTCATAGATTTATTGATACTTGCATATTCTCAGCACAAATCATTAAAATGCATTTTTAATTTTGATTTAGCCAAGAGATTCAACAGGAAACTCACACCTAGATAATCAAGTCGATTTTGAGCCCCCTGACTCAAATCAACAAAGTATAAATCTTCTGGTGAGTCTAAAATCAATAAGAGGAAACTCCAGCATACTGTTTTTATTTAACTGATATATTTAATCACAGTGTTTTAGACCCAACAGATCTTCATCAGGTTTTTATCCAAACTTTCTTAGAGTGTGCTACCAAAAAGACTGCCTCAGTTAACAACCATCCAATCAGAGAAGCCCAGACTGGCGATCACCTGAAGCTATTCAGCACTTAGCAAGTTAAAATTCAGGAAATTACATGAAACCTCACCAAACAGTTAACATTTATATAACAAACTTAGTTCACAGCAGAACAAAGAATGGATGTTTGATGCAATAGTGGATTCAGTGGATCTCTAAAGAGCAGAGCTGCTATTTTGGTTGTTAACAAACAAGCTAAGGCTGTGCTGCCATCATCATCCAATAGAACCTACCAAATTTCTTAAGTACTAAGTGATTAATGTAGCAAAAGTCAGCATCATCAGAATCATCAGAATTCCAACTTTGATCCCAGAATCCTGACTCCGATCCTAAATTCTATGATCCCAGAATTCTAACTTTGATCCAGAATTCTACAATCCCAGAATTCCAACTTTGATCCAGAATTCTGACTTTGGTCACAGAATTCTAAATTTGATCCAGAATTTTGACTTTGTTCCAGAGTTTTATAATCCCAAAATTCTAACTTTGATCCAGAATTCTAACTTTGATCCAGAATTTCAATTTTTATCCAGAAATCTAACCTTTAATCCCAGAATTTTAGCTTTAGTCACAGAATTCCAACTTTGATCCAAAATTCCAACTTTGATCCCAGAATTCTAGCTTTGGTCAAAGAATTGTAGCTTTGATCCTAGAATTCCTACTTTGATCCAGAATTGTGACTTTAAACCAGGAATACATACTTTTTCTGATCGGTCCCGATTTCCTTCCATAAAAATAGTTTCTAGTTTTGTAGTCTTTGAAACACTTGGATAAAATTACCAGGTCATCTGATATTGTGAATCAGAACTTTCCATATATGCAACCATGTCTGACCATTGTATCATTTTATACATGAAAACATAAATCTATGTGTACAACTGTAGTGCAGTATAACATGTAGAAACACATCTTTGAATGATAGCGTATCTGTTTTAATCTTGGTTTGTTTTGAGAACAGTTGTCCAGCTATATCCTGTACTATTATGGGTCTCTGTACTTATTTGTTGTACATTTATATGTGTACCATCAACCTGCCAAGGACTTTGAATGGAAATTAGACTGTGACCCCAATCTGGCGAGTTCACATTCCAGTCTTCATTCATGTGCTGTGTCTCTTATATTAAATAAATCAATAAATGAAATACGTTTGTTAAAATACCCAGTCTGTTTAAACTGAAGCTGTAAAGGTGAAAGCCTTACAGACAGTGCATGTTAAAGATTAACACACGAGAACACTGTGCCCTATTTCTATTTGATCCTGTGATTCTGAGCACGCCTGAAGCAAATTGACTGAAATCTTCCTCTTCAATCAAAACAAAATGTTGTGTTACAGGACTGTGAATCAGCTCTGGCAAACACTGCCCAGCAACAGTCAGGGAAACAAAGTCAGTTAATGAAAGAGGAAGTGAAATGTACAATGCCTGGCTTTTTCTCAGAGCCAGTAGGAGGCCAAAATAAACAGTCGATCTGAGAGTTTGGCTTCAGAAGTAGATGAGCAGCTAACAGGATATGAGTGATACTGGAATGACAAAATAACTGTGAGAACTCTTCTCAGGGTCCTTTAGACAAACAGCGAGTGTCTCTGTGGGGAACTAAACACTCATCCCTCTCTGCAACACATTCCCAGTTGTTATACTGTTAAAAGCAACACTTCTTAACTCTTTTTGCACTGGCTTGGACAGAGAATTACACATGGAAACTAAATTATAACCAGCTTGACCAACTTGAAAGTTAAAATGATTATCTACAGGACAAGTGGGTGACAGTCCTTGCACAGTTGATTAAAGTATGAATGCCTCCACTACAGTAGGGGGCGATATGCCCTTTTTCAGCTCTTTACTATTAACAGAACATGGGATAGACTTTGGGAGTGGTAAAGGACTAGTAGAGTGGAAAAAGAAAGGTCAGTGGCAAAAACTACAGGGGAAGAGGACCTGCTGCTGTTCTTTTCTGGAACAAAAATATCAAAAAGAACCTTTAAATTTTAATTTTGATTTTAGACTATTAACGGCATCTTAAGGTCTATGTTTCTAGCAGCACAGATGAATCATTTCTAAGTAAAAATGAAAAAAGACTCATCTTTGAATCAGTAGACATCATCACCTTGTTTTTCATCTTTGGTTGGTAGCCAGGTAATTAGGAGGGCTATGTTGTGAGTTGTAATTATGCAAAATAGGAACCCGAAAGGGATTTGCATAATCACCAACTCACTATTTATTTCTCTGCACTTAAACAACCTGATACTTTTTCAGAGTTGAACCAAGGACAAACGCTAGAAAAAGCCAGATTATTTGAGACATAATCCGTCCATAAAAAGGTTTATACCTGTTTTAGTCTGGGATTATTAATATTTTTATGCGACTATCATAGGAGTTCTTGAGCTCGCAAAAGTAATGGGAACGAGACTTTAACTTGTTTGCAGATGATACTCCTGTTTGCATTGAAACATTTCTAAAACATTGTAAAACTGCCTGAGAAAGCAACAGTACAACTTGTTTTTTTTATTTTTGGGGGGCTTTGGGGAAATAGGGAAATTCAATTTCCTTAGTCAATAAGGAACATAAATGAGATTTTTCTTTTATTAAACTTATATATAAGGACTGATGATCCATCTAAGATGATGGTGCCTCTTTCACTTAAAGTTCCCATGAGAAACTTTTTGGTTTCTGTCCATTTTGAAGCCCCCTTTGGACAAAGCAGGGGGTTTCAAAATCACATCCTGCTGACTTTTGATGGAATCATTTATTGTAAATATATTTTATGTGCCAAGTGTAAAAACAGGGCTGCTTCTGCAGCTGCTCAGCTGACACTGACACCCCCACAAAGGCTTAGGGCATCAAAAATAACAATATAAAAACTGTGAATCTATTTGGAGATAGTCTTGCTTAATTTTTTAGATGATAAAAAGGCATTAAAGTAAATTTTGCAAACCTCAAAAAAACTCCTTATGGGAGCTTTAAGAAATATAATAAATCCCTTATATGTTGAGCTCAGTTTTATCATGAGCATTGACACGTCAGCATGCAAGCAATATAAGTTCTGCTTTTTTGTATGATTAGAGTAATGTCTTCTCAGCTACACGACCTACTGAAATATTAACTCACTGAAAAAGCCACCAAAGAGGACTGAATACTATTTACATTGTTTTTCTCCATAATCAATGGCCTCTGTTCCTGTATGCATCGCTGCAGGCCACCCCTCACCCCCTCAGCCCACTCTAACACACCCGCATTTCGCACACACGCCCCCATAGACTCATGACACACAGCTCACCCCTGAGCCCCACATGAATTTTAATCAGAGAAGAGCAAAGCAGTGAAGTGCAAATACAGACACAAAGCCACAATTAGCAGCCCAGCGGCAGATTCAGGGGCCCAATTAGGAGCAGAAAGCGCAGAGACGAGTCTCCTGTTACGCCTCGGTTTTGCTGACAAGAGGCGTACGACAAAAGGTCAAAGAGTTTGCTATAGACTCTCTTTGGGTAATTAATCTGAGTGTTTAATATGTGTGATGCACTTACATGGCTTTCTTCTCTGGGAGCTGTTCTTTACATTTATCTTATAAAAGTACAAGTCAGGAACTTTAATGAGTTTTATTTGCAGTGAGCTAAGACTTTAAAATAAAAGTGTTTACCGCAAGACACACGTGATGGAAACCCTCCTAGCGTGACTCACATATACACTTAAATTAGTGACATTTAATGAGGGGAAAGCATTTAACACTCACTGGATGCCCTTTAAACACCATGAACAAAACTTTAAGGCACAGAGCTGTAGTCGTATAAAGTGCTCTTACATGAAGATTCATGTTTAATGGCAAATGGACACCCACTTAGTATCAGGGGTGACTTGCTTTATAAGACCACTTCACCTCAATTACAAAAAGAAGAAAGAAATCACACGATCAGACAAATTCTAGTAAATGGAGGGGTGTAGTTTTGTTATAAAGAAGAAGTATGAAACACTAAAAATCTTTTTCCAGAGCTATAAAATGCTTTCACAAAAGCTACATTTATCATGATGCAGGTCAAATGCTTATTGGGTGATGTGAACCAAAATAAAGATCGTACTCATCACTCATATTGCACGTAGGTCATAATGTAAGCCGGATAATACTTTGGTTATTAAGTCAATATGATCCAAAGTAATGAAAGTAAATGAAAAAGAGTTATAATGTGGTTCAAGTTCAACTCGTTGTCAGGCTTTCAATAAGTCTTAAAAGGAAATCACTTTGGTTGAAATAGGGATGAGAGAGGAGGAATTACATGCAGCCAAAGGTCACGGATCATAATTGAACCCAGACTCCCTGTTTTGAGGACCGTACCCTCTGTAATATAGGCCAGACTGCTGCCCAAACATTCCCATTTTAAAGACACTGAAGCCAATCTAGGAGACATAAAGTGTATCGTCATAAATCATATAGAGCAGTAGTATAAGTTTAGATCTGTTGTTGTTATTGGTAAAAATGATCGATAACAGAAGGTAGTGGATGGGAATTATTATTATTTTTGCTTTAGTACCCATTAAAAATGAAACTTTACCGTTGCCATTGGCCAAAATAGACCAGTAAAATGAAGGTCTTTAAAAAGTTTGGGGGTTTGATCACACTTTTTAGTGAACTGTCTTTAGGGTCATTTATTGATGCAACTCAAAGTAAAGGAATTGAAGAAAAGACTGAGGTTTTTCTCAGAGGAGAGACATTTTGATTTGAGTCTACTATATGTGATAGAGGGCAAATTATATAAGCATCTCTGCTTAATATGCTCAAAAAGAATGGAAGTATACGGATGGTTTTGAACATATAACTAGTCACTATTAATATGGTCATCAGTCAAAAATGATCCAAAGTAATGGAAGTCAATGGAAATAGAGAAATAAAAAGGAAGGGTTGAAAAAGGTCAAAAAAATCATTAAATGTAATTTCATGATTTCATATTAGTCCTGATTTATATCAACTGTCATTATGGTCTTGAGTCCATTATGTAAGTAAATGGGGAAAAAAATGTTATTGACAATACCCTGTCAACAAAATATGGCGCTCTCTTTAAAATATCATGAGTCACATACTTTCAAGAGAAAAGGTTATTTTTCATTATGGTCAATATTATCCAGAATAATGGAGGTAAATGGGGAAAAGTTTTTGTAAACTGTAAAAAAGACTGTTGTCTGTTTATTTACAACTTATTGATATTGTGGTTATTTGACAGTATAACTCAAAGTAATGGAAGTGAATGGAACAAAAATTTGTAGTTCTGACTAAAGCACTTTTTAACATACAAAGGAGCCATGCAATTACGCCTTTCTTGTTATACAAGTAAAATTTCATGTGATGAATTCGCGCCAAAATAATGGAAGTGGATGGCAAAAAAAAAGCAGGGTCTTGAAATTAGTATCAGGTGTATTGTATTTGTCTTAACATATGTCAGATGTAGTAAATATGGTTCAAAGTACTGGAAGTTAATGGAAGAAACACTCATATAGGGCCTCAAAATCAGTATCAAGATGATATCTGCATAAGTCTTAATACATGTCAAATATGATAAGAGCCATTGGATTAATGAAAGTAAATGGTGAAAAAATGTTTTTCTACTGGAGCATAAAAAAACAGTTGTTTCTCAGAGTCACAAACTATATTACCAATCCAGCTGTCTTTATGCTGCAAGTCATTTATCACTATGATTATAGGTCAAAAGGTTGGGAAATAATGGAAGTAAATGTAATTTATAGCGGTTATTTGCCTAAACCATTGAAAAAGAAAAGAGAAAGCGTTTGTCACAGCCATAAAATCATTATCATGAGTCACACATTAGTCATAATAAAAGTCAAATGTTGTTTCTCGACTGTAACTTCAACTGTAGCTCTGCAGCTGCATCACTATGCAGAACGTGGCGATTCTTGTGATTGGATGGTAGAAAGCAGAGCCGAGCTGTGTTGCCTGGGGCACACGAGGGCATCTGCATTTCATTATACCAAGGTAAGGTATGGAAATCCAATAGCAATAGTGCCTGTTAGGGTATGCGTGTGTTGGCGTGCAAGCACTCACACGCTCACAAACACCTGGAACCCATTACATATTTCTGATGTTTGCGCTTGTTAAGGAAAACAGCAAACAGACAGATGTTTGCCTGCGCCGAGGAGCATATTCTCTGTGTGCCCTGCATTCCTGTGTCCCTATTAAAGTTTCCCTTTTTACCGAGGGACAGAAGTAAGAAGCACAGTGGAGCGGTGAAACCCAAATTTATTCATGAAGAACATAATAATCAGACAGTAGAACGGAGGGTAGGTGGGAAACGGGGGCTGTTCGTGAATGGTGATGGGCTGCTGCGTGTCCTTGGTGCCTCCGAGGTGTGGAGGTGGAGATACAGATGGGTAGACTGGCTGTGAGGAGGCGGACTGACAGCTCCTGTCTATGTCTGCGTTTAATTTACACGCCGGGCC
Organism: Xyrichtys novacula; assembly: GCA_962446985.1. NCBI lineage: Eukaryota > Metazoa > Chordata > Actinopteri > Labriformes > Labridae > Xyrichtys > Xyrichtys novacula. The sequence continues at coordinate 10,328,287 of OY660876.1, read as the reverse complement.
TGTCTTGCGCTGATAACCCCTGTGATATAGCTGCCGAAGCGGCGGCTGCAGATGAGAGAGGAGTTTTAATTGTGATTCATCTGATGGTCACTCATCAGAGAGCAAACAGGCCAACTGGGTGTTGATGATAGATCATGGGTAATGAGAGTGTGAGAAGTTCATGTGCCATACAAGTCATCAGTCCCATGTTGTACCTCCCGTGAGTCAGTGAATCACCTTCTTGCTGTGTCGAGGGAGAGGGAAAATCTGCAGAGGAAAGACACTGCTGTGTAATTTGTGAGGGAGAGAGCTGTCTGCGATCTATCAGCTGTGGAAATGTCTTTGTGAGAGTGGAGTCAGGATGTCAGATTGAGCTGAGGAACAACACAAGAGTGACTCACACCGACGGGGGCGTCATGTCTGGGAATGTCCTCGGATGTGGCCTTTCGCTTTATAAGAAAAGATGTTTACCAGAAACCTTAAAATGAGCTTTTCCTCTGCTTGCTTGTTGTTTACACCTGATACTGACCTGCCTTTTTTTGTGTGTGTACACAGCAGAGATGAGAGAGGTGTCGTTTGGGAGATGGGGGAGGGTTAAATGATAAATCATGCCGGGAGCACACAAGGATGAGAGCAAGCGCCGCCATCGATCACCTCTGCTGTTTCGTAGCAGGACATTTAATGAGAAAATCTGAGCAGAAGAGGGGCGGGGACAGCGGTCTGTCACTGGGGGGGCGGCTGTCAATCAATTTCACATTCAGGCAGTTAGCAGATGATTTCCAGAGCATTAGAGTGTGATACAAGGAGAGGTGAAATAGTCTCAGCGGATATTTTTATTTGTTAAATCACAGCTGATATTCACTGCCAGACCAAAGAAGACCTTGGGACTGAACAGAGTGTTATGACCAAGGAGACCAGGCAACACTCAGACGATGGGGCTGCATCCCTTTAGCTTTATGTTAGGGTGTGCTGTCAGCTGTTTTAATACCTAATACATCAACCAGGAGGCGACCCAGGAGTATTGAGCTGAAAGGGAGCGTGTCGCCGCCTACTGTAGCGGAGGCGGACATGCTTATGTCAATAATTCAATTCTTGCCCAGTGCAGGTAAACTGGGAACAAGACAGCAGTCCAGTAACTATAGCTCCACCTAACTGTGCAGGTAGACATACAGGGTGTAATATGAGTTTCTCTAGACTTCATTTAGATCAACTTATAATGCCGATCAGCATCACACTGTTAAGCCACACACATATTTCACTCTGGCTGACTGTTAATCCTCCTCCTGCCCGAGGTGGAGTCACCTTTTTACTGTTTTTCTTGAACATAGGTTTAAGTTTGTTTGTGTTCTCTCTTTTAGACCTGCTGCTTTTGCTGAATAAACTTGATTGTACGACCAGTGGTGGAGCGAGTTTTTCTTTGACTGGGGTGGTTGAGCTCTGACAAAGACTTCTACAGGGGTGGCCAAGGCGTGGTGAGTACTAGAGGCTTATCCCAAACCAGGACTTTTTTTTTCAACTCAGCATATATACCTCTTTTCATATCTAACCTCTGATAGAAAAGGGTCAAAAAAATGTTTTATAGGATTTTCAACCTCAAATTTCAGAGGTATCAAACCAAGACACTAAGGCTGGAGAACTACTGCGTCTGCAGTGCAAAATAATTATTATGATGATTATTACTTCATGGAAATGATTGCATTTCCATGAAGTAATAATCATATTTTTCTTCCTTGAGCTGATAAGTTGTGTATAGTCTCTTTGCTAAAGAAATTAGGCAAAGTTAAAAAGATGTTTGGTGGCTAGTACTATAGCTGGGACCCTCTATGTACTGTTGATGAAGTTAGGTGCTGTTCTGAGCATTATTTGTGGCTATAGAGTGGCGTTTTGGTTGCGGTATGTGCGTGGAGACATAGACTGCTGTGTAGTGCTATCGTGTGGTTGTTACTAAAGTTGGTATAACTAGAGAAGCAAGCAGTCTGCGACATTCATCTCTCGAGGGGGTGTCTAACTCAGTGTTACAGTGTGTTTGACAATAACTTAAATTTACACCGGAATATTCCTGTAACTTTATTCTTTAAAAGACCCATAAAAGATGTTCCCCAAAGTCATCATTGAAGGAGTAGGGTGGAAGATTTTGGCCCTAGGCCACCTTCCTCCAAGGTGCTTGAGGAGGGAGATTTTTTTAAATATCAAAATTCAGGCGACACTTACACACATACACCAATGCGTTTGATGTTTTTGACTTTTTTTTCTGTTGAAAATTACCTAATTTAAATGTTGTTAGTTATTAGGGGGGAGAATCATTAGTAGCCCCATGATACCATGTTATTGCAATTTTTAACATTTTGCAATACAGTGAGTTATGCGATACAATATATTGCGATTTATACAATTTTTTCAACTGTTTAGCTAATTGAGCATTTGTCTTTCCTTTATGTTTGTCTTATTTACACTGTATTTTATTCTCATGTGGCACATCTTGTGAATCTTATGTGTCAGATCCATCACATTTGCATCCTGTTCACATTCCTAATGTCTTTCCTCAGGTAAAAAAGTCAGTACTTGGTAAATGTAACAATACGGTATCTTACCAGACAACATATTGCAATACTATGCTGTATTGATTTTTTTCTCCCACCCCCTATTTCATAATGATCCAAATCAGCATTTAAAGTACCAACCAATCATTCACTATCTCCAGAGTGAACTACATTCCCATTCCTGTTTATGAGTTTCATCAAAATGTGTTCACATCCAACAAATACACCAGTTTTGCTCTTTTTTTATGCACAGCATTGATTAAACGCTACTTAAAATGCTGAGTTAATTGCTTATTCGCCTCATATTTCCTTTCACTCAAGTCTCAATGTGAAGCATTTTTCCTGTGACGGCGACATAATGTCACTTTCCATTGAAAGGAGTCACTTTTGAAGTTTGACATGCTGCAATTTTCAGTCCTGTCACTTAAATTGGGCTGAATTATTTTAATAAGGGTGTCAGAGGAGTGTGGTTTGGCTTTGTTTGGCCACTTTTAAGCTTAAGAACTATTTGAACAATTACTGTCAAGGAAAAACACACAATAGAAAAAAAGCCCAGAGACCTGCGGACAAGAAGACGTGATGTAATTCAAGCTGTGTGACCTCAGGGGAGTCGGTGTATTGGAGAGCTTTTATTAAACGCAGGGAGAATAAAGAGGAATAGAGTATAATGTAAGGCCATTTTGACGATCTGATGTGCTTCAGGTAATAGGATCCTGCACACCTGTGTCTGTTGTGAGAGTGGAAAATGAGTTTTGAGGCGAGTGGTTATAACAAGAGCCGCTCTGTGTTTTTGCCTTCATACATGACAGGGATGACATACGAAAAGGGGAGCGGTAATTGCATTTTTTCCTCCCTCCTCTCCTCCCCAGTTCATATTACAGAAGAAATATGAGGTCTGCTTGTGTGAAGGGTCGTCCGAGGCGGCTTTGACAGCCAATTTGGTGCAGAAACAGACCTGTCCCTCCAAAAGCTGGGGGGTTAGAGCTGTCACACAGGCACTCAGACAGAAAAGACCACTCTTCTGTTTTAAACCCACCACCCGTCCTTTTTCTGTTTCTCTCTGCTGTGGTATCATCTTGATCAGAGGCTATAGAAAACCTGCTGTAAACTTTCCTTAGTGTTTTGACCACAGAAATTGCCCTTGCCTTTCCGCCGCAGTGTTTTATTGTTCGAAAAAAGTTTCTTTCACAGATTTATGAAGATAAAAAAAATCTCTAGACCGATCACTGCAGACAGAGACGGATGGCACCCTAGTTTGGAATCTATTTTTTGTGGAGGTTATTGGAGCTTTTCTTTTCTTCTGCTGAGGGGCAACAATGTGGGAGAAGTCTCAAAGTTTTCCGAGTTAGAGCACAGTTTGGCTGTTTGCCTTGTTTTGCAGATAGAGGTTATTTTCTGTCAGTCTAGTGCTTTAACTTCTATTCCTCTCACAGTTATACTTTCTGAAGCCCTGGAGCTATCTTCAAGAAATAGATCCACATTTGGTGTAATATTCATATTATATGCTGCATTACAATCAAGTTTGAAGAGACATCTAAAATTTAAAAGATGATGTGCTGCTGAAGTTTTCTGCATGTTGATCTGTCTTGGAAAGATATCAGATATCTATTTCATAGTCTTTCAAGTGTATGTGCTTTAAATAATGTTTCCCAGAGTAATAACACGGCTTCATTACCTTGTTAACTGGACTTAAAGGCCTAGAGCACCTGCTGGGAGCCTGTTTCACATCGAAGAAAGAGAAAGGGATAATATCAGAGACGCTTTAAAAATGCATAAAACCTGATTTTAAAATTTAAACTGAGCCAATGTAGCATTTCCCCTGTGTTTCTGGTTAGTTTGTAATATATCTGTGTAAAATCATGGATAAGTGATTTTAAGTGATTTTTTTATTTTAATGTCATTTAAAATCAGTTGTGGCTTTTATTTTGAAAGCAGATCTTCAACTTCCTGTTCTGCCAAATCAGACATGGAAAAAGTGCAGCTGCAAGAACTTGGTCCTCATTCAATTTTTTACATAACGTGAACATGTAGCCTGAAAGTGTTTGAAGTAGTTTACATGCTTATAGAAATGTTTTGTTTGCAACAGATGCTTTCTGTGAATTTGGATGTGATTGGTGGAAATTTCACTCCTAAAGATATGATGCTGCTTTACAGCTTAAAGGTGGGGTAGGCAGGATCTGAGGAAGTGCGAATTTTGGGGAGAAATCTTGAATGTAAACTCTACCCCTCCCAACCAGTTTTCCCCTCAGCTCCTCCTCTCCCCTCCCTCTCTGCTCCAGCAAGCCCCGCCCACAAACAGATGCTCCTGCTCACTCGTATAATTTCAATTAAATTCAGATATAATGCAGATAAATACTTAAGATGATTACAAATGGAGCCCAGTCAACGTGAAAGTAAAAAGCATTGGTGCTACTGTCAATAGACTACCAGCAAACACAATGGCCCTCATTTATCAAGCTTGCGAACGGCAGAAAACTTGCGTATGAAAATTTTGACGTGAGGATCAGCATTTATCAATCTGCACGTGAGCGTATGCTATGACCAAATCTCACGACAGGTCTGACATCGTATATGCAAGTTTGAGTCAGTGTGGATCTGCGGTGCAGCAAATGTCTGTCTCGATATTAAAAGCTTTTTTGTATACACCACAAAAAAAGATGCTTCTTTAACAGACCCTTCTTACCCCACCTTTAAGCTGAGCTTTAGCTTTTGAGGCCTGTAGTACTTTTTCTAAAGCTACTTTTCCACCAGCTAGTTTAGCCAGTTTTTATGTCCTTTATGCTAATCCCTGTATTGTTTTATCTATTTACCTTTAAAGTACAGCCTTTGTCTCTGTAACCTGTAGTAGCCTAACTCTGGTCATGCAAATCATCATTTGGCTACAAACCAAAGGCTAGGCCCTACTGTTTACTTTTGTGGCTTGTTATACTTCAGCTTTATTTTTCTTGGAAGCTTGCCCAGCCTAGCTTTGCTTAAGCTAGTAACGTTTCAAAACTAGCCTAGCCTGGCTTTTGTAACTGTGGCCTGTAATACCTGTGCTAATGATTAATCTTGTCATATCTGTGCAAGAATTTCTTGAGGCACCTCTGCAGCCCTGGAGTTCTTCCTTTAAAAAGTCTCTCTTTTTTGGATTTTGAGTGTTTTTAGTAGGGAGTAGGGAGTTGAAAATGTTTTTCTGGTCCAAGTTTGATCAGTCGGTCTTCCTGTCGGCTTGGAGAGCAGTAGCCAACAGTATATCTACAGTATATAAATATTTTTTATAACTAAAAAAAAATTTAAAAATCAGCCGATCAATCGGTAATCAGACCCCCCCCCCCCCCCCCCCAATAATCGGTATCAGCATCTGCCCCAAAAAATCTATATCAGTCGGGCCCTACTTTGCATCATGTGAATATTTGCAGCATGTTTACTGCTTATGCAGTTGTTTTGCCTTTCCGCAGCACATTATATCGTGTAGCATGAATTTTTGGATGTGCATAGTTTAAGCATGTGGAGCATGCTTCATCTCGTGCAGATTGTTCAGGCTGTTGCAAATCCTCTTCCCTTATTGGCCTCCATGTTTAAACCTGCCTGTTTATGTATAAGCTACTCAGTTAGCAATGATACACAAAAGACAGCTAGTTAGTAACTTAGAAACTTCTATTTCAATACCTTCTGGGCTTTAGCTGGGATGGTAAGATGCTATGCTAAGATCATCATCCACTGTATTGCGTTTAAGTGTCAGTGATATCAAAGCTCATTTCCCAAAACATTATATCACCCCTTTAAAAGTTTGGGGAAAAAACATTGTCCTTGTCAGAGTTTTATCATCTGCAGCTTTTCCCAGTGCAGTTTCGCCCTTCAGGAGAGGTTGCATTAATGTATGAGGGATGAAATGGGAGATAGTTTGCCCCAGCTGGATACAATGATGCATTACAAATATAAATCAGTGATTTAGAGATAGATCCCTTTCATTTGCTGAGACCTGGCAAAGCAGTGAGGTATGGTCACAAGTTTATCACGGGTGGTGTGTTTGTGCCCACTTCAGCTGCTGTAAATCAACAAGGAGGTTAGAAAAATCACAGCACAGCATCAGATAGCGTCCAGTCCTTGACTATAACCTTCACTCTGGGTGTGTTTGTGCGTGTGTGTGTGTGTGTGTTTCATTTTCTTCTATACATGTGTGACAGGTTCGATGATAACTTACCCATGTCCTTTAAAAGTTGAACAGTGTATTAAATTTATGGTTCACCCTGTTATTGTCGCCTTAATATGGTTAAAAAAATAATTTGCTAATTAGAACTGATTGAAACCCTGTTTATAAGTCCCTGGTTATTTTTAAAAAAGGAGACATCAACTATTGTTTGCACCCTTTGTTTAGACGCAAACAGAGAATTCGCCCCAGTATACTTTTTGAAAACTCGGGCCAGAGTGGTGATTTTGGAAAACTCAGTTTGCATGTTCGCATGTAAACGGAGGTAAATGGAAATTTGGGTAGCCAACAGCAGATTGTGTGCCAGAAACTCGGTTAAATGCGAATTTGTTGACAATCTACAGTCTATGTTTACAATCTATGGTGATCATGGATGCATGCAGAATAGCAGTTGCATTTATGCCGGTGCGATCCCTTTATATGTGTTTGCATTTGCATCTTTTCCAAAAGAAGAAAGCAATGTTGTTGTTGCTGCTATGCGGGATTCTGAGTGGGCGTGAGCTTCTCGCTACACTGTCACCTACAGGTTTGGCGCGCTCTTGATTGCATATCTACACGGGTTAGTGTAAACGCAAACTTTTCTCAAAACGTAGTAGTGTGCACGTATTTTTTTGTAAAAAGAGAGGGTGAAATGTCAATTTATGAAAACATGTAAACGTAGTCTGACATCCAATTTAAAAACTGTTCAAACTGGTACTAGCACCTCCTACTAACACTTTCATAATAACATTTGCATCTTATTTTTAGTGAAAATGCCGTTATCAACACTACAAATAAGTTTTTAAAGGTGGTTTTTGGCTTCACTTTTGTACAGCTTCAGTTGTCATCCATCTTCATTTGAATTGACATGAATGTGCACAGAGGGACACTAAACCAAAGCCTAATTATCTTCATGTCATGTTGGGTTTTAATGCAAACATGCAAGGCCTCGTCCCTGAGAGTCTCCAGGTGTGCGCAATGAAACACATAAATTCAGCACGCACCGCTAATACAGGTCAAAGGTCAATGAAATTGCTTTTTCCTCTGCTTTCTCATTTAGCTTTTTCGGTGCTGCTACATGCGACTGCAGCTGCATACTTATGCACACACCGCTGACACACATGGACTTATCCTCTGCTCTCATCTTCTGAGGGATGCCTTCTTTTCTGCAACACAAATCCTGCTGCTCATGAACAAAAGAGGCAACAAAACCATCTTTAATCTTAAAAGTCACTCTGTATAATACACAGGCTGGCTTTAAATCCACACTATTGCCAGTCTGACGTCTGGGTTCAATACACAGGAAGTCAGGTTTGGTGTGTAAATCACTTCTGCGCTAATCTCACCGGAGCTGTGCTGATCTGTAACCGATCATAAACTCTGCGCTGTGTTCTCCAGCGAGGATGTTTGGGCTTTACTCTATATCAACTTGCACAACAGCTCTCAGAGGTTTCCTGTTGTACATTTTTCTTCTTTAAGTTTGTAACAATACACCTGACTGTTGAATAAAACATGAAAGGTTTCTTATTAAGCCTGCAGGCTGATGGCTCTCAGGAGAAGTTCAACCAGAAACTTGACTGTGTGCTGGGTTTCTTTCCTTTAATGTCAGGAAATGTAGAAAGTGGAGTCAGACCTGTTTGGCTGGCACACAGATGGTGACTGCAGTACAGATCACACTGCCCTGAGTGGGAATGTTTCTGAACTGTCACTGAGCAGCCTCAACATAATCAGCTGCTGCTGCCGGTATGTCTTCATATCCAACAGATGTGCTTAAAGACGCATTTTTGCCCAATTCCTGCAGAACTTTCTCAATCCCTGCATGCACAGAGTCTAACAGGATTGCATTCAAAATCATTCACATCTTTGCAGAGTCGTTCCTTTACATATTACCTAAATATTGTGCTGATTATACTGTGCAACCTGTTGATAAAAATCTGGAATTGGTTGCATTTGCTTAGAAGAGTAGATAGTGCTTGTGCAGACAGAGACATTTGCTAAAACTGATAAAAGGTTTGTAGGACTAGAATAAAGTTAAACACACCCCTCAAATGACATTTTAAAGCTCCTCAACAACATCTATGAACTCACGGTCCAAAAAGAGCAAAGACTCAAAAGCTGTTCGGTAAAACCAGAGAGCAATTTATTGTTCTCAATTAGTTCCTACTGCTTCCTTACTTAAAGGAAATGATACAGAAATGATCATAAATATTTTCCTTGAGCTGCGTCCCCCCGCTGCAGTTGATGGGCTTGGCCGAGGTCTTGCTACAAGCTAGCGGCTGCTGGAAGAGAGTTGGTGAGTTGAGTTTAGTTTCTTTGCTAAAGAAATTAGGCAAAGCTGAAAAGATGTTTGGTGGCTAGTGCTGTGGCTAGGACCCTGTATGTACTGTTGATGAAGTTAGGTGCTGTTCTGAGCATGATTTGTGGCTATAGAGTGGTGTTTTGATTGAGGTTTGTGTGTGCCTTCTCAGACTGGTGTGTATTGCTATCCTGCGGTCATTACTAAAGTTGGTATAACTAGAGAAGCAAGCGGTCGGCAACATTCATCTCTGGAGGGGGTGTCTAACTCTGTGTTATGGTGTGTTTGACCATAACTTAATTTTACGACGGAATATCCCTTTAATAGTGCACTTGAGGCTGGCTCTTTAAAATGCAATTTTTCAAGCTAAATACAAATACTCATGTACAGCCAGGAAAAAAAAATCTGCATTTAGTGTGTCTGTAGCTGTTTGTAAGGAGGCTAAGGACCCGCCTCAACTCCACCTTTGTCTTTTTGTCAATGGACCAAAAAAGTAAGGTTGAGTCAGCGTTTCCAATACGGTGCCTGCTATTGTTTGTCTTCATAATGCCTCTTCAGAAACCAATGGGGGACATCGCTGAGACAATGTCCATGTTTAAGTCAGTCTTAGGTCAAAAGCTGATGCCTCCATTACCCACAATGCAGCCAGATTGCAAATCAACCTACACAGGCTAAAACGAATGAAATGACAACAACCACTGACTTCTCAGGTTTGGTGTTAGCTCTCATTTCTTCTTATGTACAAGTGCAGCTCAAAAAATCAGAATGTCCCCAAAAAAATCTTATTTCCCCCACAATTCAGTTCAAAAAGTTCCATTTACTTTGGATTCATAGCAAACAAAGTGAAATGTTTCGAGACTTTCTTGTTTGAATCTTGATCACAGCTCACAAAAATCCACTCACCCAAAATATTAGAATAATTTAGAAAGGTCCAGTTTCTGATCAGGTATGTCAGTCCTACAAAGGTTTATGAGCCTTTATTCTGACTCTGATCCAATACACACAACCTTGGGGATATCTGTGCTATCGAAGAGAACTATGTAATCAAAGTGGTACGTTCAACATCTTAAGTTTTACCAACACGGCCATTTAACTGTAAAGATGGAAGCTTATAGTAGTACTGGCTGTGGGGATGTGGTTCAGTGGAAGGCCTAGATCATGCACCTAATATCAACGTTTGTTTTGTACAGTTGGCTCAGTCTTTGGTCTCTCCAACATGTCATGATTGTTAAACTCCAAAAACTCCAAATAAAAACGTACATTTGTTCAGGATTGCATCATATTGGATTACATCAGACCAAATCAAATCACAGAAAACAGTCTTACAGTTAATTTAATAAGTCACCCCTGAATCAGACTGTAGCCTTTAAATCTGCATGGCATAATCTTGTAAGGCAGTGACACACACCGCTTACATAACCTTGCACCCTCACAACATAACCAAGTTATGTATCTGAGATCCATTACATCACACGTGATATAAGAGTGCAGTCGTCATTGCTAGGACATAAGTCTGCGTTTGGACTCCAGTTCCGGTCACCTGGGTTTGAATCTTAATACAATTCAATCTGCTGCAAATCATGTTTCAATTTCCTGTTAGATTTCACTTCATAAAAGTACAATAGAGACGGCATGTGGTTCAGGACTGGAGGACGCTCTGCTTTACCTGCTCAGAGAAGGACAGAAAACACAAAATAAATGAATTCTTCCAAAGTGGAGCTGATAATTAATGATTATTAAGCAGGGACAGGTTCTCTTATTCTTCATTATGCTGTGTGAAATAAAATAAAAACCTGTCCACCTGTTAGTACGACAGCTCATAACCACTCTGGCACCCACGAATGGCCTTTTTTTATTGTTTGGGAGAAAATCGATTGAATCCAAAAGCACAAACAGCAGCTGGATATTCAAATAAGAAACAATCGACAAACGACAATAACCTCCCGCATGTCTGCTCCACTCAGTCACTCAGAGGGAGAGGGATAGTACACTGGGTTTATTTTCCCTTTTTCTGTAAAATTCAAATTATTTTGGATATAAAATAGCTGCTGAGAAGGAAAGTGATAATACGCACTAGATAGAACTACTGCATAATTGAAGGAGAGGATGTAGTGTTAAAGTCCCACTCTAATCTTTTTTTTTTTCTTCAGTTCTTAACGTGTTATCGGTGGTTTTTAAATTGTGATTATGAAGTTTTTAGCCAAATCATGTTACCTGTGTCATTTTCAAGGGCTTGTCTTCTGCAGAGCTCCAGTAGCTCATTAGCAATAGACGACTATTGGACGTCTAGTTTTTTTTTTTTTTTTTTAACCTAATTTTGACCGTCTAGATTCTGTATATTTTTAGATGGAATTTAGACGTCGGACTTTAACCCATTCTTTTTGATCCATTCTAACTATTTATTTCAAAAAGCAACTGTGAGTTGCATTACTGATCTCCAAGTACTTAACCAAAATAATTATGATAGCCATTAAGCAATATACAGTGTGGTATCGATATAGCCCAGATTTAGATTTGGTCTAAACTTGGTCTAAATTTAGACGTCTAAAAAACTTTCACTTTTAGACCTGTGGGAGCCTGATTTAGACCAGTCTAGGCTACATTTAGACATCTATTAGACCTCTTTTAGACCAAAAAATGCTCAGTGGGAGCTCATTAGTCATTCACCTCTGCACACTCGTCTTCACGCTAGCTGGTAGCCTAACATTGCTGGTGTAGTAGAAGTTGCAGGTAACATAGAAGCTATTCAGCTCTTAGAAACTAATGTCTTCAGGGGCATGATGAAAGCTTACATCATAATTAGCTTTCTTACTGGCATTGCAATCAGCTAATGCACCCCCTCTTTCCGCGATCGTCCCCTTTATTTCTCCAAGTTTGGCCTGGCAGGTCATAGCAGGGCTCCAGGGGCGGAACTTGGATCTGTGACATAGGAAATCTTACTTTTTTCTGAGCCTGTCGTTCGGGTCTGCCAGAGATTCACAGCAATTGGAAGGCAGAAATACCCAGAAATGTGATTTTACACTTATTTTTTTCATGATTTGTCCTCTAATGCCAGATGAACATGTAGAGGTCAAGAAAAACATGATTTTCATCGGAGTGGGTCTTTAAAGCATTCAAGTTTAGCCTATCGATTTTACATGCTAATAGGAAGTAAGGATTTTGCCACAGTGTCAACAGGCAGAGATAGGAGGTGCTGGCACTGTTTATGAGGTTTATGAGTCTGTCCACAGTCAAAGGTTTGTCCAATCAGACTCAAGTAGGAAAAAAGCAATGATTGTGCTGTGGCAAGGTGGGGAAATGTCAATTAAAACAGGGCTGGCCACGCCCACTCAGCTTTAGCAGTAGATTGGATATGAAGGGTCATTTGTAGCTGAATTTTAGCAAATACATAAGGGTGCGTTTACATTTGATTTTATACATAAAGCCACATTTGAAGAGAGGTGTTTGAAATGACAATACTCACCAACATCACAGCAGCTTTCAGATGACATTTACTGTAACAGCGAGAGATAACAGCGCAGAGATGTCACTGCACTACAGTTCAAGCTATCATCGACCTCCACAGACCAGCTCAGACCATCAGAGTCCATCAGTAAATGGCAGAGACGGGAGATTTATCTTTTAATTCTGCTTTTGTATCGCCGGCTGACATCTCTATTCTGCCGTGTGGCAGAGGTCTCAGAGAGCCAAAGAAATGATCCTGTGTGAAGGTTACTCCTGGTGCAACAGGGCTGCGGCGCGCCTTCTTTTATTTATCATGGTTGTCACTGCGGTTGGCTAATAAAACGGCTCGTGTGCGGTTCACACAAGGAGTGGATTTCAGAAAGAGTGCCATGAAACTGCCTGAATTAAGCTCCCCTGGAATAACATACATAAATCCTCCCAGCTGCTGCTTTTACAGTCTTAAGAGAGGCTTTTTTAAAAGTTTCTCAAAATGAACTTTCTGATTACATAAGGCAGGTTCCAGTGTTGGTTTTTGTGTTTACATGCCAGAAAGTATTTAAACACATTTATATGGAAAATGTGTTTTAATTTGAAACACGAGCCGTTTAATTGGATGGTGTAATGTGTTTCTTTAACAGTCAAACACATCTCGCCATGACTTCATTATCTCCACAAGAGCCTGAATGGTGCAGTGAGGTAATTTGCTGCAATATGGCTTTTATTTGCTGCTGAATTATTAAGCGAACACTGGTTACCATCCCCCCAAAGAGACTGTCACACTAGTTCAAGACGGAGAAGCAAACACTGCGGCGATGAAAGTGACGGGTCAGCTCGTGATGTCACCAGATCTGTCAGCTCTCCCTCTCGGGCTGATTCAGTAAATGAATCATCCGCTGAGCTTATTTCACACTTTAAAATCTCTGAAACTCTCATGAAATATGGATGGAAGGATGGATGGATGGATTTTCCGCTCCAGAGCTCGCCAGCCTTCGGTGTCAGGGGGAGGGCTTGTAAAATCTGGGGTCAGAGGTCGAGCTGGTTAAGGTACCACTGGAGAGAGGGCTGTAATGGATTGTCATTCAGAAAGCAAGAGGATGGAGGGAAGAGAGACCCCCACGGATAAGAAAGTCAAGACAGAGAGACACACAGAGCGGATGATAACCTTTTTCACAGAGGAGTGGAGGAGTGAGACAGTTCTCTGTGACCTTCATGCTGAGCCGGGCTTCCTTCGTCTCTTCTTATCGCTGTTTTTGTCTTTGTGGTTCCTGATTGTAGGCGTTTGGATCAGCCAGAGGAGCAGAGCGGGACTTTGTTTGACAGAGGAGATTAACAGATAAGAGTACAGGAGGAACCTTTACACTAAGACTCTCAGGTTGAAGGAGGGAAAGTTTCAGGGACCTGAAGATGTTTCGATTCTGAATAGACAGCTTACCTTTAGTTCATAAGATTACAATTTCATACAAGTTTGAAAGTTGGATCATCTTCCAGGTGATGTTTTCTTGTGTGTAAGCTAATCTCAAGTACCAACCAACAGCTAGTGATTTAGCCACATTCATCACCCATTTAGAAAGCCAACATTTTTGCCACAGTGTCAACAGGCTTTCTGAGAATTTAATCACCACTCAAATTAGGTTTTGACGAGTCAAAATCAAGTATTTAACAGGGTTAGGTAATAGTTTGTTGTTGCTTGACATCCTCAAGTTGTGCAGCAAAACAGTCCAATCAAATCTATGATTGATTGCTGCTCAGCCAATCACATTCAAGACTTAAAGAATCAAGGGTCTTATGCTGTGTTCCAGTTTCCTCGGAAGTCGGATGTCAGAGCTGGGAATGACGCTACACCCCAGTCGAAGGCGATCCAGTAAACAAGTTGGAAAACCAAGCTGGACGCCTACAGTTGCTAGCTGTTGTTTAAAAATTATCAGCTGTTGTTGGCTGTTGTCAGTCATTGTTAGCGGTTGTCAGTTGTTGTTAGTTAGTGTTAGCGATACCACTTGTAAACAACACACAACACAGTATTTTACTCTTACAAACACCATAGCACCGTGTTCACTGTTAGATGTTGGGCGGCACAACATATACCACTTATTTAATTCCACAAAACCAAAACAGAAGTGCGAATAAATAATACATTACAAAAGTTTTACTGTTACTCTTTACTGTTGATGCACTGCGCTGCCATCTCGAATTATGATGTTGTCGTCAAGTCGGGGTTGGCGAGGATCGTCCGACTTGTTTGACAAATGTTTTGTTTTCATTCATGAGATGATGATGAATAATCATTTAAAATCGATCAAATTTCTCTAAACACCTAAAATATGATACATGCTAATGACAAAGACACGACCAGCTATGGGGTCAAGGTTGTGGTGGAATATCTGATGTTTGTGGTTTTTAGCTGCTATTTGTGCCTTAAGTTAATTTTTTCCTAGTTTGGAGATGTGATAGGGAACAAATTTAGCGAGACATTTCACAGTTCTGTTAAACTTGATAAACTACAGATGAAGATGGCTGAACTATTGCTACTGTGGAAACATGCACGTTAAAAGTGGCAGCCTCCATGAACGAAGAGCTGCTCCCCATGCAGACATGAATTACTCATTGAAAGTCATTTTAAACAACATAATTATTACATTTAGTCAAGTACTCTATTTTAACATGAATACCCATGAATATTAGATTTCATTTCTACTGAATTTATCCCGGCTAAATATGATTAAATGCTCCCTATTGTGCCTTTAATTTTGAGAAGGATAGTGCTTCTACAAAGGCTTTTTAGAGGGAGACTTATTTTAGAATCTGGCAACACATATTTATGAGAGTATCAAGAATAAGCAGAGAACAATGGTATGAAATAGTGTGAATTCTTAAATTGGCTTAATATGAGGTCATTTATTTTGACCAGGTTGCAAAAGAAGAATAAAATGTAGATTTGTATGTTTTTGTGTTTGGAGCAGCTGTTTGCCCGCTCCATCAACTTGAAGGTAAAATGTCTTTGAAAAGTCTTTTTTTTTCCCCCTCTCTTTTTGATCTAAAGAAAAAGCTACTGAAGCTGTTTTAGGATTAAAAAGATCAGAAAGCTCATATTTCCACGTCTTTAGAGAGGAAAATTTAAAGCTAACCCTCACATTTGTGTTCCAACACAAACACCACATTAAAAAGACTGTTTCTGTCTTAAGTATCTAATCTATATTCCAGTTTCAATCAGCCCTGGGTGTTCATTTCCTGAGGAAGGCTAACCATCATGTAACGCTTCCAAATACAGTCAGTGTTAAATGGGGTCTCCACCTCCTGACTTCAGGGGTCACCTGAGGAGTGGTCGTATGTGTGACAGCCATTCATCAGTCTCTCCTCTCGCCCTTGTTGCTATGCACTCACAGGCTGTTTTCATCCTCCAAGCTGGGACCCTTTGTTTGTCAGGAAATGTAATTCATGCAGGAAGCAGACAGTGTGTGTAAGCGTGTGTGTTCATGTGTGTGTGGAGGACAAGCAGGCAGCTCATTGGGCCTGATGGATGGAGGGCTACAGGGACGCTGACAGGGAGGAAGCCTTAATATACAAAGTAAATAAAAGATGAATGTCCATGTTTCCTGATTGACATACTTTGAATAACAAGTACGTCTCTCTTCATTATTGTCTATTTTATGCTGTTTTTATGACTAAGTGTTTGATTTTGGTTGATATTTTCCTTTTTAAATATATAAAGCACCACTAGCGGAGCATCAAATCAATTCAAGTCCACAAAAAATACAAATTACAGCCTCGTAGCCGTTCAGCTCTGCTGCTCAGCCTTCACATCAAGTTAACAAGAAAACACCCACTTAACTTGATTTGGTTCACTTTGTGGAAATGTGTCTTCTGATGAATGAGCACGGCGCACAAAAGCTGAAATAACAGAATTCAACGAGTGATGTGGATTTCTCGAACGGTTTTTCTGTAATGCTACATCCTGTTTGAAAGATCAACTTTAAAGCCCTTTAAATGTGTTTTTCAACTTTCTTTTCTCCATGCTCTGGTAGGTCCTTTAATTCACCAAAGTTGGGACAGTTTTAGTGATTTCACACAAGTCAAAGTGGGGAAGGTGTTTTACATATTCAGTGCATCACTCACGATAAATCAAAAATGATCAGTCTACAACTAAAGAGTGCAAATAAAAGCACATTAAAGGAAATGTATTAATATAGGGTGTAAGACATCAGAGGCAGCGTGACAAAAGGCGAAAAAGACAAGAGTTTAAAAATGAATTAAAGCAAGTGATAAAAAAGTCAAGAGGAGATGAAATAAAAACAGCTAAAACACAAGCGGAAATAAAAGGAGATGTTGATAAAGTACAAAAGGCAAAATTACAGTTCAGAGTTATATATTAAAACAAGTCTTAAAACAGTGCTTTCTGAGCTGTGAAAGTGTAAGATATGGAGCTACACAAGCAGGGCCCAAAGTTTTTATGGTCTTTGTCCCTTAATGTTTATGTGGATTGATACTTCACCATGAAATCTGCCTCCCTATTTCCACTATCTTTATAGCAGCACGAAGCCGACTGGGTTATTTCCTGACACTTTTTTAAAACAAGTAATCTCAGTATATAGGAAAAGCCATGAACTAAATTTATGAACTAATCTTCTCTGCACTTTATTGACCATAAGAACTTTCAGACCAGACTATTCTGGGGGCCCTAAAAGGACCTGCCCACTGGTTCACTGGAGAGTTACATGCTTTCATGGCCTTTTTCTGTATGAATTTAGTGCCAATGGAAATACTGGACTTTCCAAACTTCAGATACAGTATATTAGAAATGAAGTTATTCAGAGTTTTCATGTCCAGCTCTCAAGAAAAGCCCAAAATTCATTCTAATATTGTCAGGATACTTGAACTCTTCCCATAACTCTGAAAAGGCTCCTTGATCCAAAATCACCACTCGGTTAAAGTTCCCTCTCCAAAAATGTCTTTAGTTCTCCTAGTTTGAAAACCCCTGAGTCTCTCAGCAGTTCTTAGGTCAGAAAACACAAACATTTAATTCAGGTTTGAATCCACAAAAGACTTGTCTCCATCATATCCTGCTCCTGCATCACCTTTCTTTTTTATCAGTTCCTGGTCACCGCTAAAGTACCTTAATATCATTCAGTTCCTGGTCCAATATCAGTCTCAGTTAATCGCTCATTCAAAACAGTTGTAGTCTGAATAGTTTCTGTCCATAAACTGAAGTAGCAGACTTTGAGTTTTTCAAGAAGCCACTTAAGTCTTAAACAGTTCCAAAACTAAAAAGTCTCAAACAGTTCTAGGTCCAGAAACAAGTTTTAAATAGTACCCGGTCTACAAAAAACTTAGGTCTAAAACAGTTCCAAAACACTGAAGTCTCAGACAGTACTTGATCTTAAAAAACACTAAAGTCTCAAACAGTTCGTTGCGTAAAAAAACCCACTGAAACCCAATTCAGTTCTAGGTCCAGAAAACTCTTAAGTCTATATTAGTTCCTGGTCCAACAACACTTTCTTTCTCAATCTGTTCCTGGTCCAAACATGTAAGTTCAGTATATTACCCTCAGTTTGTTTGTACTCCAAACATCTGTCCAGGAAACTACAAGAACTCAATCTAGGCCCTGTCCAAAACCCCTTAAATCATAAATGGTTCCTGGTTGGAAATGTTATAAATATTAATCAGTTCCTGGTCCTGCACTGTTTTAATTATTAACAATGCCTTACTGAAAAACATTTGGGTTCAATCCTTTAGTTTGGATCAGTCCCTGGTCCTCAAACTGTTCCTGGTCTTTAATCCCAATTAGGTCTTTAATCCAAAAACAGCTTTAGTCTTAATCAGTTCCTTGTTAAGGAACTAGGCACAAAAAGTTCTTGTCAAAAGAAAAAGACAACTCAAAACTTGATTAGTTCTTCGTCTACAAACATTTTAGTCCTGATGTTTTACCAAACACCCCCCTTGAGTCTCCTACAGTTCTTAGTCCAGAAATCTCTTGGTCGAGATCAGTTCCTGTTCTAGAAATCTCTAGGTCTCAAATAGGTCTTGGCTCTAAATCTGATTTTTTTTTATTTTTTATCATCAATCAGACTCTTAGGGAACCTTTAGTCACACTCAGTTCACGGTTAAAATAACCCTTTTGTGTCATCAGCTCCTGGTCCAAATTCACTCTTGCCCTCATTAGTTTGATGATCTGAAACCACCTTTTATCTCAATCAGTTCCTTGTTCAAAAGAACCTGTTTGGTCTTAATCAGTTCCTGGTCCAAAAAGCCCTCGGTCACAAAAAGTTTTTGATCAAGTCCAGATCAAATCTTGTCTTTTTTCTTCATTTCCGACCAAACAGCCTTGAATCAATCATGTCAACAAACCAAGTTGTCCTCATTGCTTCAACTATATTCTTCCTCTTACATACGTTTTTCTATACGATGTGTTATCTCTTCACTTTAAACGCTAAAAACACAGCAGCTCCTCTCAAAAATATCTAAATCTTTATTCTTCAAACAAAACCCACGCAGCTCCTTGTTGAGACGTCAGATTGATGGTTCCTTTCAAGTTTAGGTAATTACATTTTTTCACAAACACGCCATCCTTTCACTAAGCATAAGCAGCGGAGGGATTCACTGATGTGTGTGTAATTTGGTTCAAATCAAACAGCCTTTCATGATGCCTCTAACAGTGTTTGGGTTCAACGTGTGTGTGTGTGTGTCTGTGCACATTAAAATCCTGTGCCTCATTGACTTGAGTGGAGCTAATAAAGTGACATTCTGCGTGAATGTTACTTTGAAGACTTCACTATCCTCGCTCTCGCTCTATCACGCCCTGTTTGTATGTATATGAGTAAATGAACGTATGTGGTTTTATGTGCCATCTGTGAGTTGCAGCTGTAAAGAATATAAAGATTTTCTGCAAGCTTTTTTCCTCATGTTTAAACAGACATAGTCACTCTATTACACTCTTTATTCACTCTATTCACTCTAAGAGCAAACACAAACCCAGAATCCTAAAGCTGGGTTGATTGTAGGGCTGGGCGATATGGCAAAAAATGTTACCATGATTAACTCCTGTTCTTAGTCAATTTTATTATCACAGTAAATGTCAAATCATGATATTGACTTTATAGCATGCTGTACAACCATGAGTGTATGACTTTACATGCATTAGTAAAAACCACATCAATATTTATTGTATATCTTTAATTAACAGTTAATGAGTTATGTATTAATTTATTCACTATGAACTTCTAGTATGAAATAATGTTAAATTATTTGTTCTTCATCATAAATCAAACATGGGGCTCCATCATGTAAAGTCCCAACATGATTATATTTGAGTTAATTATTAATTCAGTCACATGCTGATTATGATTCCACACAGAAAACAGCCAATAGCAACAACAGTAATGCAAATACAATGTCACAATAAAAGTAAGCCCAATAGCCATCACTTATTTATTAAAACCTTTTTGAACTTAGTGTAGCACATTGCTCAAAATACTACACTCACGGTAAGTATAATAGCTGTATTAATAAAAGCATAACACCAAGTCAGTAAATACAAGTAAACTATAATTACAACCACAGTAAATTTAAAGCTTCCATGAGAAACTTTCAGTTTGTGTTAGTTTTGGCGCCCCCTGTGGACAAATTAATCTTTGCTAATCCTTTTTTTCTACTCACAGAGGAAGTGGCATTTGACAAAAACTTCATCCTGCTTACTTGTATTTAATTAAGTTCTTCTTTTCTCAGTCAAATTTATCATTTATTGTGAATATTTTAAGTAGTATTGAGAAAAAAAACAGGGTTGCTTTATTAGCAGCTATCGGAAACCTGTGCACTGGTTTCTGATAATAAAATTATAATGTAAAAATTGTCAAATTTTCCACTTATGGTCTTGTTTAGTCTTGTCTGCACCAGCACTGGTCCTTGCAACATTATTGGTTGTTGTTGGTCTTCCTACCCTTCTTTTTAGTATAGGGTATAGTTGCCTAGAAGCTGGATTCAAGCCCTTATTTTCTGGTGTTTGGGTGGTGTAGTTACAAGTAAAAATCTGTCCAACTTTTGAGAAAAATATATCCCAATTACTATTGTTATTTATCCCAATTGTGGACAAATTTTGCACTTAAGAATTAACTATTAAAGTTAAAAGTAGGCTTGCATGAAAGCTTTTAATCTAAAAATAATCTCTATGATTTCCTTACCTTTAGTGAATATAGAAAAAACTTGAAAAGTATTGTACGTCTTTTGGCATCCTTGGAAAAAAAACTCCTAAAAACATCCCAAACAGCAAACAGACCAAATTTTCATCCCCATTTTCACTCAGACTTCTTCCACGGGGTCAACTTCCTGTAAAATTCCCTCTCGAAGTTGGCCTGGCACAGAAGCTGGCTGGAGTTCGATTGGCCAAGAACTGCTGTATGTGTTTGCGTGCGCACAAAGCCATGTGTATATTTGTGTTCGCCCTTGAGAGTGGCCGTAAACTGCCTCACCATGACTGTAATAGCTTATCGTGACCTTGCACTCTCTTGGCAGCAGGTTGAGTAAGTGCTTCATTATGAAAACCAGCAGCAGCAGGTCCCTCAGTGTTACGCACACTGTCCACCCAGGAGTCTAAATCACCTGGGCGTATAGGAAAAGCATTTAAGCCGTCTTTAATAATGATTAATACACCTCCACTGTAATACAAAATAGGCCTCCAAACACCACCATCCATCAACAGTATGAAACCCCATCCTCTATAACGCTTAAATTACATTCATTAGTGAGGCCTGCGGCACAGCGGCTGCTGAAGGGAGGTAGCCTGGGCAGGGGGAATCGTTCTTATATCAATCAGTTGTGTGATTGGAAAATAAAACAAAACAAATGAGAAAAAATGAGAGTAGGAGCCGCTGTTGCTGCAAATCTAATCAACTTGAAAAGACAGTCGGCATTGTACCTTTTTCTGTTTGAAAAGCTGAACCGTAAAGATCTGTCCAAACCTTATTCTAAGTGATATCACGAGCTGCTCAGATGTCAGCCTATTAATCTGTCACTGAACCTTTTTAATCTGCCTCTGACCCTCTTAAAACCTAACTCACGTTATATTCTTTACTCACTGAAATTAAGCTCTAAACCTGTTCCCAGCTTGGTGGTAGAGTCTGTCTTATTCATACTTTACAAATGACACAAAACACTCACACACATACATATACCCACACACTAATCCATCATTGATCGCCCACAAATACCCGTGGCTATATTCTCCTTGCAGTGGTATATTTTGTGAATAAAATCAGTGTTTTTGTCAATATATGGTTAGAGGAAAAATGCCACCTACTTATTCGCAATCAATCTCTCACAACTGTGCACCAACACAAGAGCACTGCACATCATTTTTTCAACCATCCACACGTGTTTTATTCATCAGACGATCTGGCTCAGTATGAATACAGGATATGTAACACCTGGTGTAAGATGATGCTTTGTCCCTCAAATCAGAACCCGGCGTGATGTGCTGCCGGCTGTGCTAAATATTCAGTGGAAATGGCCCTGAAAAAGAAATAAACAAATGCCAGAATAATTTCTGTTTTGTGGTTAGGGAGAAGCAGAAACAGAGAAGCAGAGAATATTAAAGTTCAATTAAAAGACAAAGTAGGTATTTATGTTTGTTTTCATCCATGGAGATGGCTGATAGTGCATTATATATGACTTTAGAATCTTAGCCAGGGGGCAATTAGCTTAGCCAAGCAGTGGGATGCTAATAACCTGTTTTTAAAGTTCAACAAGAGCTGTTACTGAACTTATGCACCTCGCTCTGTTGTGAAAAAAAAAGTAGAAGTTTTGCTATATAGATAGGAAACAGATGAACAAAAACTCTAAATTAAGGTTTAGAGACTGTTTTACAGCTGCTGAATGTAGTAACTCAGACAATATTTACATGCTGTTCATCAAAAAGAAGTCAAAGTATATAATCTCTGCCTGAAATGTTCAACTGTTTCGTAAAGGTAAGGATGAAATATGAAAGTCTGAATATGTTTGGTTTACTTATATGCAAAACTTCCGAATTAACCAGACTAGCTGTTTCATGTTTTGTTTTCTCTATGTTTATTCCATGGAAGATAGAAGAAATATTAACTACAATACCTGAAAACTCCTTACGGTTCAGTGTTAAGTGAAAAAATTGCTAGTAGCAAAACATCAAGCTCATGTTGTGTTTATGCCAAACGAAAGTGTGTACCCGCTTAATTCATATCCGTATAATTCGTAATTAAACTCCTAAATGTTTCATGATTACATACTTACTTTGCACACACATATCACGTCTGGTGCCAACACATGTACTCGAAAAGAGGCGTTTTCTTTATGCCATTTCAGCTAGTTTCCAACAAAAAAATCATTCAAGTTGACTACATTGGAAGAATCTGTTGGTTTAACAGACTCCCTCGATTTGCATCGCCTTATTTTTGTTAGACGGGAACTCACATGTAACTGCATCTTTACAAAGACTAAGTCATTCTTTATGGAAACGTAATCTTAAGACGGATAGTTTATTCATTAATATATTGGGTTGTATGAGGTATTTATCAATAGCAAGTTTGTTACCCCTACAAATTCTATGCTTGCTATCAGCCTGGACGCTTCGGAGAACTAAATCTACAAACTGCTTCCAAGAGGGCGAATTCGAGAGTGTTGTTAGACTGTTGTTGGAGCGTCGTTAAATAGTCACGTTGTAGCGTTGACCCTATCTGTGACAGTCGATAGCTTGGCTTCTGTTCTGGTTCTGTGGTTTGTTTCTCAATAAAAGGGGGACAAGCTGACTCACTGTTACTCAAAAAATCCCTCAACAAAGAGTAAAAATTTGTCCCATTAAATGCAAAATAAATAGTGTCAACTCCTCAGTATCTTTGGTGTGAAATTCTCAAACTATTTTTGGTTTATTCCACAAAATGTCCAGACATACCATCGTCCTGTTCAATCAAAGACCCCCCTCTTGTAGCTGCTACAGGATAAACTGATTCAACACCGTCTGGCTAAATATCACACCCTGCTTCTAAATTCTTTCACTTCATCCTGAGGCTCCTGATAATGATCCAGCAGAGACAGAGATACAAACACTTCAGACTTACTGAGCGACTCAAAATGAAGTAACCACAAAGCTGGCACTTTTTTCACAAAACTGCTGCGGGAGCCAAGAATATCTCTCCAGCAGCTTTTTGATGGTGTTGTACTCCTCTTCTTTCATCTTCCCCCGTAATCACCCTCTGAATCCCTGAGAGGCGTCGGGCCAGATTGCCACAGCTGTGTCGTTGTTAGCCCTGGGTGGTTTTGACACCTCTGTCAAACCTACAAACACTAGCTAACGCACACAAACGCAACACATACATTTGCTTTCTACCTCTGCTTTTTCCTCTCTTCACCACAGTTCAGCTCCAGGAGTTTCAATTACACAAACAGTCAAAGACACTTGTAAGTACATGGGTACAAACATGCAAACTCACACTCTCACAGGTTTGGTCCTCAGGAATGTCACAGATATGTGGGGTTTGACACCTTCAGCCTACATTTTTCTGTAAATTTCCAGAAATCGTTCTGCCCTACAGCCGGACAGATAGTTAAATAGGTCTCCTAAAGCAAATGTTATTTCTCTAGAATAATCTTAATGCTGGATATTTTAGAAAAGACAAAAGCTGGCATAAATGAGCTGTTTATTGGAGAGTATTCGAGGACATCTGTTGAATGATTTTATTTTCATTTCCATGTCCTCATGAGGATTGGCTTTCTTTTTAGCCCAAGGCAGCCCACCTGCCTTTTCTGTAAGAAAGTAATGTGCCAGTCTGCGTGTTCGAGTGTGTTTGCCCTGCTGGGAGGGTAAAGAAGTAGTTAGTTGTAATGTTACGGCACAGTTGTGTCTCTGGATAACAAAAAAAAAAAGGGCAACAATTAAAAAGCAACCTGTTCTTTTAGTCTGTTTTAATCCTTTTTGTGCCTTTATTTGGAGGATAGGACAGTGAGAAAATCACTGAGAGACCAATTTGAGTTAGGGCTGTAGCCTGTTCGGTAAATGTTATCGAAGCAGATGTCAGCTAACATCACAGCAAGTTTGCTCTTTTAAATTGTGCTTATATTTGATCATTTCAGCACAAACTTTCATTAACCACAGGCTAACCACACAGCTGTGTTTCAAGCAGGGTTTGAACAACAAACAATATTCTCTATTTCATTATTTTTTCAACCTACTTAACTTTGAAATGGTTGTAATTTTTTGAGGCTTTTCATGCCTTTTTTTCCTGTTCTGGAAATCATGTTATTGGGAGTAGTTAGCTTTGCCCTTGTGTCTTGGTAATTAGGCTTTCTTCCAAGTTTTAAGTAAAAGTACAGCTCTTCAAACTATGTTTTTGTTACCATACTTGCTTAGGGTGACAAAATGTCCTGTTTTTTCCGTCCTGTCCTGGCCTTCCTGGTTGTTTTTTATGAAGTGATGAAAATGTCCTTGTGTTCATTGTTTTTCATTGAGCCACTAAGATGAAGAAAAAAACTAAAGACATAGATAATCAGTCCTGGTAATGAGTCCTGGTTTTTGTCCTGGTTTTCGGTCGTCAAATTATGGTCACCCTATACTTGCTAAGGCTGGGTGAAAAACCAAAAATTAATGATACTGAAGTTTACAACAATAACCAATGTCATTTTGCCCACGTCAATATATTTGGTGTCAAAAAAATAAATAAAAGTTTGTTTTGGATGTGTGTAGGTAGGCTATGGTCTCATGTCACTTTAGGATGCTGTCCTACGTCAGAGACATGACTCCACCCCATTCAGTCTGTATCAAAAAGGGAAAGACAGGTGAGGAGATGGAGGACGGTTCAAAAGTTGGAGCGGCTGAAGTAGACAAAGTTAATGTGGGAGGGGGTGAACAGCTTGTGGAGTAGTTGTCCAGTAATCGCTATCGAGGTGAACTGCTCAATATATCAGGATATTGATTTGAGGACATATCGCCCAGCCCTGATACTTGTTCATACTTAATTTTAATCCCTTATCTAGAGGAAAGTAAGGAAAGAGAGTATGATTGACACTCAACAAAGAGCCTGCTGTAACCTGTTTTGTGTCTTTTTTTTCGAGACACTGCCAGCTATTATTTCACCGAAAGAAGAGTTAGTATAACCAAAAAAATAGTCCAAGATTTATGAGTATATAACTGTCCTCTTTACATAAATTTGATTTTATTAGCTTGTGTCTCAAGCTTTCATTAACCATAAGCTAAAGTTGTAGGGATGTATGATAATGATTTTACACTCTTTAAGAAAATCATGGCTGACATTAAACTCACTGAAGTACAGGCCTAGTTAATTAATTCTATAATATTAAAGAAAAGGCCGATTGTAACTTGAATCCTGTTGAATAAGTAGTGCATCACAACCAACTCTGACCCTTTCTCCTGATCAAAATCAATATTTCTTTTATATCATCTTGACTACATTGGTCCTTCTGCCTTACAGTCAAGATTTTGGAATAATTCAAATGTTGGAGTGATTACATTGACTTCTTGCCAAAAATGTTGCAGCATAAATATAATTAATATTCAACAATATAAGCTTTGGTGAAGAGAAAAAAATGAGAATAATAAACCCACATGCCTGATAAAGGCTTTGAAACTGTGTTTTGGCCCCAGTTCGCTTTATCTTTCATGTAGCGCCAATTCATTATTGAAACAGAAAAATAAACATAATAGACTTTCAGAAATGCTCCCTTGTGTTTGTTCATTTTCTCTATAACTCAATTCAAGCTGCCGTGCGGTCAGCCCAACTACTCAGGCATTTTGTGTTTTACGCCAGGAAACCATAAAAAGTATTTTCATGTACCATTTAACGCAGTTCTGTGTAACGAGGCCTGTTGCTGCGGCCCGTAAAGGGAGCAGGCGGGCTTCCCTGTCATTACCGCAGACGTGTTACGTGACGTTTCCCTGATGTAAACATGGGAGTGTCCGTGTCGGAGTGATGAAACCTCTCGTCTCCTGACCACCAAAGAAGGGCTGATGTTTAAGCTGCTGTTGCCATGAGAACAAACATTTTTTTTTTGGACAGCAGCAGCAGCACGGCTCGGACCTCTCATGTCTCTCCGAATATGAAAAAACAGTATTAGTCCAGGGTGATACCACGGAAGTTAATCATATACAGTATATCGCTTTAAAAGTGTCATTTGATGCAGTGGTCCACTATCTTATTCAGCTCTTCAGACCCTCTGACTTGTCAGCAAAAGTGCGGCTGAAAGGAAACATCGATTAAGACATAAAATAGGGGAAGCATCATTGTGTTTGAATTGCAAATGCCGAGCTGCATTTTATTGCTCAATATGCTCCATAAGAAACGAGGAGAGTCTCAATCTGTCTGCTCTCTGCGGCTGTGCATCTTAAACGAAACTACTCAGGGAGGGAATTAACCAGGAGGTGGATGTTGTTTCTAATGAGAGAGTAAATTACAGGGTGCTGGAAATAGGGGATAAACTTCATGCACGATCGAAATGAGGTAGAGGACCTACATTCAATTACTTTATCAGGAACTGGTCTCCCTGCTTTCACTGAACCGTGGACTGTTTTTCCCTAATACATCCATAGAGACGGTTTTGTGACCGTAAGAGATCATAGGTCTTATCAAGGATCATGTTTTATATCTGTTTTAATTCAATCAGTTACTTGGACGGATCCATTTATTTTCAAAGAAGGTTTTTGAGAGAGCTGAAACGGGGTCCATGAGATTGGGTTTTTCCCATAGCAGCAGCTTTTAAAATCCAATTGCCTATCTTATCTTTATGTTCTTGCTGTTGAATCATAGCACATTTATTGATTGAGGGCCTCTTAGGGGGGTTACTGCTAGCCTTGGTTCGTGGGGATTTATGGCACTGCTCAAATGATGTTTGGAGCTTGTTGAGACGTCTAAAAAAAGAAACGTGTCAGTGAGGGCGTCTTTGTATTTCAGAGCAACCTGGAATCAGATGTGGGA
The DNA here is from genome assembly GCA_962446985.1 of Xyrichtys novacula. NCBI lineage: Eukaryota > Metazoa > Chordata > Actinopteri > Labriformes > Labridae > Xyrichtys > Xyrichtys novacula. The sequence continues at coordinate 10,300,918 of OY660876.1, read as the reverse complement.
GCTAATATTGATGATTTTTCACTATAGTTAAAGAGATAAACATTAACTGTCCTCTTTTTTGGGGGGCTGTCCGGGCTTTCTGGCTTTGTCCAGGGAAGTTTATAAAATCCTTCAAATGTCTGCGATTTTGAATGGAAGTTTCAAGTTTGTGTCATGTGGACTTACTGAGTTAGAAGAACGTAAAAGACACTTGACCCGACCTGAAAAAATCTCTCAAAAATTAATTTTGTGCGACTCCGTGACTCCGTGACTCCGCGACTCCGTGACTCCGCCCCCGCATAGTCGTGTCCTCTTTATGGGAAGTCAGAATATGATCATCCTACATAAACACATCTAGCCAGCTACCTTCTTGTCATTTTAAGTGTTTTCTGTTTTACTGTACCCCCCCCCCCCCCCAAACCATCCAACTCCATTACATATATTTGTTAGTTAGGTTGCTGGATCTGGTTTTAGCCAGGTAGTTCCCTTTAAGAGAGTCAGAGGAAGATTTTCTGAGTCCAGGAATTGAACACAGGTTTTACATGATTCTCAATCAATGAGTCAGATTGCACAAACACTTTAATACTCAAACTGAAACTCCTGCAAAACGTAGTGAACTATATAATAATTTGTCAGTCGTGTGACAAACAAATAAACCAATCTTGATCTTGAGGTTGGAAGCGTGAGTTTGCATGTAGCGCCCTCTAGAAATCCAGACTCAAAAAATCAAATTTGTTGTCAGATTTCATATCTGAAATCTGGTCACCTTACTTTAAGTGTCCATGTGTTCCTCCAATTTTCAAGTTTGAATGACTTACATTTTAAAGTGTGGTACTGAGCAGCTTCAGAGTTCACTGTCTGGTTTTCATGCGGTGAATCACATAGCCTTACAGCTTCGCGACAGGAGTAGAGCAGGACGCCTTTATCAGCAAAACTGTAATGAACACCGATGTGACATCATTGCACATTTGATAATAATCCTTTGAAAGACGCAACCTGAATTGTGACACAGTTTTGTTTACTTCACTTAATTGCTTCTGCATCGTCCTGTGAACATTAAGATGCGGGTACATGGCTTTGCTTTGACCTCGAAGTCGATGGAAAATAGCCGTTGTTTGAACTTTTTGCAGGCGGGCCTTGTACGCCATGTTTTCATCTTTTCCAAAAAACAAAAAAAAAGTGATCAAAGAGAGACCCAGAGACCACAAAGTCAAGCTCTGATTTAGCATAAGGCCTTGTCTGTCATAACAGTCGGATTAAACCCTAATCCTGTGTGCAGTGTTGTTGTTTGCAGAAGAAGACGACGAAGAAGAGATTTGGCTGCTAGTGTGTTGACATATTTGGTGTTGAACTTCAAGAAATCCAGCAGAGTGCCATGAAGTGTGGGCAGGGCCCTGTTTCAGATTTATCCGTATTAATGTGGACCAGGCTTAAAGGTTGCTGGCGTACGGTTTGAAAAACAACATCCACAGAGCGAGATAATCCCTCAAAATAAACACAGAGCTGTAATTGGGTTTTCTATTCCTGTTTCCTCTCACTGTACCTGAACAGTTTTCATGTCAGCGCACGCAAATACGTTACGCTCTGTTTACCGTCAATCACCTGGCGCTCACGAGAAGAGAAATGGAGAATAATCCCACAAAACACCTGACAAACAGACAATTACAACTAATATGGAAACACATCCTAAAATGTTCTCATTAGGAGTTTAGTCACAGAATTATCTGTATTTACTGCTGCAGGAGGCTCGGATAAACACAAGGGGAGCACTCACGAAACATAAAACTCTTCACTCTGGTGGGAACTGAAAGTGGAAAAGACAACAAAAATCAAGCGCCCCCCTCTGACCTCCCAAGCAGCACAGGTCACTTGCTAGCAGCTGTTTATTGACGTGAGATCACTGGCGGAGAAATTTGAGCCAATTTTTCCTGGAGATAATTTAAAAGCATCACGAACATCCCATATGGAACCAGTATGTGCTATGAGAAACAAACATTGGCTTTGTCCTTATCCCACAGTATCCATATACTTTAATTCTGACCAGACATACAAGTGTTTGTACTTTCCCCCCTCAAAGACACGTCCTGAGGAGCGGGAGAAGAAGCCTTCGTGTATTTGTATTAGCCGCTGTTTTACTATTTTGATTGACACTTTTCATATTACTTTTCAGAAAATCTCTTTTCGGCTAAATGTCACGCTGTGCCAGGAGAAGTCTCTGAGAGTGTTTTCAAAGGATCAGTCAGAAAATCTGTCTGTCTCAGTTCATAATCTTCCCCCGAAAGCGCCATGGAAATTAGCTGGGGTCCTGTCATTTCCTACTTTTATGTTTCTGTAAATGTAGCACGGCAAGGACAGATAAATTATCTCACCGCACACATGTCCGACCACTTTTCCTCCGCAGTTTTCCTCTCAGCACGCCGCGCACATCGTGATTCACTGCTGTGAAAGGGATTGGAGCAGCTGAAGTGGTTTATTAAGGGGAAATAGGACTGAGATTGGAAGATAGAAGCAAAAAACACTTACCTCCTATAGTGCTGTGGACTTTTTGGCTTTTCCAAAATGAAACATCCAGCTGCAACTGTGCCAGACATTTAATAATGTTCTGAGGCAAGCAATCCCATCAGTGCAAACTATCTGAGCAGCATTTCTTTATTAAAACAAAGAGCTCCTATTCCCCTCAGGCTGCTCACTTTGAAACTCTTTGACACTTTTGTGTTTAATCACTCCTTTAGCAAAAGCAATTTATTTGTTTTGGACTTATAACACTTATGGGATAATTGTATTTTCTAAATAACACAATTGAGCTAATATCTTTTATGAATTGAGTTTTTTTCTTTACAGTTTTCAATTAAAACAACTATAAACAATCTGTTTAAATCAATGAAAGATTAGATCAGCAGGGACTTGATATTAAACCATGAGTTGGCAGATTTTGATTGTCTCCATGAAAATGTGGAAATACAGTACATGAGAGAGTGAAAAGCATTTGATCAGTATTATCGTGAAGTAGGGCGGTCAAAATTGCTCCAAAATGACGTTTGAATATTCGTTCTAAAAATAACACATAGGTTCGAACATATTTGAATATCTAGCTTACACAGCTTGCACATAACTTTATCTCATCCAGCATTTTTTCTGTGACCACGTCTGCCCAAAATCAGAAGAATTTCCAAACGCAGCATCTAAAGTTCGTTGGAGTCCAGACCCCTCTCTCCGAGTTAGGCTCCGAACATCCCTCCATCTCTCTCTGCATGTGCCACGGACAGTTTTTGTCAAGTCTCACTGCATGTGCAGCTCCTGTGACCTGTCCCTGACCCGTGGTTACTGTGCGCTCACTCGCAAAGCAGCTGCCTTTTTTTTTTTTTCTTGTTTTTTCCCCACTCAGTTTTTCTCGCTGTTTATTTAATTTTCAAAAATTAAATTTGGCATTCGAATCTCTCTCTCTTTTGTAATATTCAAATATATATTTGAATTTAGAATATTCATTGACAACGTTATTGTGAAATAGGGAAAATATTGGGAGAAAGTTGGAGGATATGAGGGAAAAAATGAAGGAAACTCACCCAAATTTGGGGCATTGGCAGATCTGGCCATAGTGGTGCCTAAAACCAATAACAGGACAAGTGCACAGATCAGACATGACAGTTAAAGTGAATATCAGTGACTCTCACTATGCAACGGTGCACATCAGTGAGTAGGGTGTGTTAAGCTGCAAGTTAAATTTTCAGTCTTTGGAGTTAATTTGGTGGAAGCTACAGTTCCCAGGCTGCAGTGGTGAATGTCGACATCAGGTGGTTCAAAGAAGAAAAATTGATGAGCTGGCAGTCGGGTCATGGACTTCAAAGTCCTTGATGAATACGGGAAGTAAGGGCTGACACCTATCCACTTCCAAATACACTACAATTGGCACATGACCATCAGAACTGGACTGACCTCCACTGTCCCAAGATCTTTGGGACATGCTGTTGGACAACTAGGTCCAATCCATGGGGGCTCGACCTCACAACTTCCAGGACTTAAAGGATCTGCTGCCACATACCACAGCACACCTTCATAGAACTAGAGAAGTCCATGTCTCACCAGGTTAAGGCTGTTTTTTCTCAACCTGATGAAAGTGGGACCTACACCATGGCTGATATGATAACACAACAGAAGAACAAGACCCTATCTGTCCTTCTGACCCCCCAAAACCTTCAACACAACCTGAACCTTCTTCCTGCACAAACAAGAGGCCCAAATAAACTGTCCATGCAACATTTTTACAAAAACAAGTTAATGTTCTTCATTTACTTGGCAGCTGCCTCCACTCTGTGTTTATCCATCTGTCTCGTCCGTCTTTTAAAGTCAGAACTGTTTTTGATTACCAACTGTTCATCCAAAATCTGTCTTTCACATTCATGTCTAGAAAACAACTCCTTAACCTTGAATTTCATACTTTTCACTAAACACCGCTTTTATTCAAGGCAGGACTTCAAAGTGGCAACTTTTCGAGACAACTTCATTTCCTGCTGTTCTCTACATGTGCTGTAAAATCCACGTTTTATATTACTCTTTATAATTTTGCTCTTTAGGTGTGTTTTTGAAAAGGTACAGTCAAGATCCAGATGTTACAGTAGAGAAGTAATGAGGATTCAGTGAGGTGCTGCAGTTTTGTTCAATTAGACAATGATTTGGTCCTCTTTCCTTCTCTAAGTTCTTACATTTAAGGCATTTTCTAAATAAAAACATAAATAAGACACATTATTTATCTATATAAAGTATAAAAAAGCAAATAAGACCAAAAGATGCAAGTTCGGTGATGGTTAATTAGTGTTGGGCAGTATGACAGTATATATGTGTGATGGTATAAAAGTGTCTATCGGTAGAAATTTTGCTTTACTGTTTATACCTGAGAGAGAGAGAGCAGATGTCTGCATCTCTCTGAGATAGTGTGTGGTTGTCCGCGCTCGCTAATAAGAAAGCCGGAGTGCATGGCAGACGCAGAGATTAGTGGCAGTACGGAACAAACGGAGGCAGCCCGACCCACCCAACATGAGGAAGAGGAAGTGGAACATTTGACAGTTTGCTTGCATTTGTATACAAATCCAAGTTTAAAGTTTAAATAAAAGAAAAATGCGACAGTATGGTTATTTTTAAGCCATTAACTAAATTTACAGGGGGAAAAAGCATACCATGATATATACCGTTAGTGATATGAAATTACTCATACCGTGATATAAGATTTTGTTCATACCGCCCAACACTTTTATTTATAACTTAGAACTATAATCATAACTTTCAACGGGCATTTTATTTTGAATTTGCATGAATGTACTTTATTCTAAATTGGTCCCAAATAAGAAAGTAAATAAATGTTTGTTTACAGGCTAATGAGAAAAAAAAAGTTAATTAAGTGGAGCAGCTAGTGCAGCTACACTCCTCTTCCTCTCTATGCATCTAGCATGCTTTGGCTGAAAAGTGGTTGTATTCTTCTTCAAGCGCCATCTTCTGGGTAAAATACTGAATTGCAATAGAATATCTCCATATGTTATGCAGGAATATTGGTTGCACTGGTGTATAGGTGATAAATACAGCATTAGAAGTGCATGTTGTACACAGAATTTTATGGTATGTTTTGTATTTCAACAGAAATAGAGGTAGCACTCTTACATGATCAGTCCGTCATATTTCTGCATTTCTGTAATCATGTCTTCTTATAGGCTCTGACCTTTCCAAATATCTGTGGGCAAGGTGACTGTAAATAATTTCCCCTCTGGATCCTGAATAAAGTATATTAGAAAGAGATCAATATCCGAGTAAGTGGCCCCTGGGTTTACTGGGGTCATCTGGCCGGCCCTCACGAGGCCACCTGGACCGAACAGGAAGGTTTGTTGTCTTTTATACCGTATAAACCGGCTGACCTTGGATTAGATGTTGTTGGTCGGTACACCGAGTAAGTCTGCAGGTCAAGCCGCTCCACTGCAGAGAGAGCGTACGGTCAGAGGTCCAATTTCATGCTGGTGAAAATTAAATCTTTGGAGCAGAACGGCTCTGAGCAGCTGACAGACGAGACAGAAGACAGAGAGGAGATTCTGCTCACAACCGTAATAAAGGCTAGTTTTCATTTAGTGTGAGATGAGGAAGCGCCAGTGGGTATGACCGGTTCATTATTCATAATTAACAATACGACAACCATTTATGTGAATTCTGCACTCTACTCATAATTCCTCGAGTCAGTTTAGTGCTTGTAATGCAGATTTTTAACTTCACTTGGCTGAGAAAGCTTTGCTCTTTTGACCATTTCCAGGCTTCATAGTCCCGTATTTACATATATTCAAATTAAGAAGAGGCTCAGCACAATAATGAGCGTCTCAGTGCACACAGGGATCTGCAGTTATTGGTGAGGGAGGAAAGAGGAGAGTGATTCACAAAATAATAACCACAGTGTGTGTAGTCTCCAGGCTCCCACCACCGTTTTATTTACTGCAACCGTTCCTGCTCCCTTGTGAAAGCAGTTTTACTGAGAGTAGCAAAGCACTATTTCATTTTTAATGGTTACCTTTGGGGTCAGGATTGAGTAGGCTTCACATAATCATTCGTGGGCATGTTTGTATTGTTTATGGATTTTTTTTCTCTCTCTCAGCCTGTGCGGGAAGTCTGAGTCAGGAGTCGTACTGTAGCAGCAGGCTCAGTGAGATCATCTCCCTCTATGCAGCATCTAGTTAATTCCGTTTTTTTTTCAGCAGTATTGATTGGTGAGAGCACGATGGTTGCATCACTGGATCAATGCTTTGGACTCTGAAAGGTACAAATGAGATGCTGAGATAGTTTGAGAAAAACTAATAAAACGTGAGACTCGTGAACCATTAAACAGTCAGAAAGTTGATGGAGTACACGATTAGTTTTTGTACATGCTCTAAAGACAGTGAAAATCCAATTTACAGTGTTTGCACAAGGGGAGAAAAATGTCAGTCGCAGATAAAAAGAGGCGCCATGTTTGCGTTGAGTCGCCACAGTGTGGACAGGCTGGACAGCTTTACTCCGCCTGAAGGAACACAGATGACAGTAAAAAGGGTTTGGCTATCAGTACAGTATGTACTTTTCATCAGCTATGTACACATGGACCTCTTATAATCAGAGTAACAGCCTGACCAGAATAACAATGTTTTTTGTCATTGTTAATAACAGCACTGAGCTTCCTCTGTGTAAACTTTGACCAAGAGACAAAAGAGACTTGATCTCTATGAGAGGCTTTTATTTTGGTACTTCCTCTGTGCCACAGTGTGAATTTGCTTTTAATCTTTATACTTAGTTTCTTCAATCACAACATTTAAATTTAGATTTGACATCTTGGACTGATTAAAAAAAATAACATTTGATATTAGAATGTGCTGTGAAGAAAAAACAGAAAACATTTCGATCTAACACTCAAGATTTAACAAAAAAAATTAAACATTAAGCTTTATCGGTAAGATTAAAAAATTGGACATCTAGATTGAACATTAAACAAATAGATTGAACATTATAAATCTAGATTTAACGTTAAACATTCAGATTGGAAAATTTGACATCTAGATTTACAATTTAACATCTATATTTAGCATTAATATTTTACATCTGGAGTGACATTTAGATTTAACATTTAATATTGTATATTTATCATCTGGATTTACATTTGGATTTTAATACTTTTCATTAATTATTAATATTTAACATTCAGACTTAACATTTAAAAGTTGGGCTATAAACATAAAATTTTCTGTAGATTAAATTTAACATTTACATCTAAATTTAACATTTTACATCAAGCTTTAACATGTTGATATTTTACATTTATATTTTAATATTTTACATCTAGATATAATATGTTTAAAAGTCAGGTTTTACAATCACCTCTACATTTAACACTAAAAAATTGGGTTTTATATCATATTTTACATATAGATTGTACTTGATATTTCACATTTAGATGGAGTTTTTGAGAACTTATTGAACATCTCCACTGTCAAAAGTTTTTGGAGAGTTTAATGACAGAGGTGTTGAAAAATGCCACCATTGCCCCTGCTGTTGATTTGCTGTAATCTTGAGACTATTGACTAATACGTTAAGCTAAAAAAAGTGAGTGAAAACAGACTGTAATATAGAAAATATACAATTATTCCAGCTGCAGCCATTAAAGCAAGTTTAATCATGATATGAGTGCCATTAATGAGCAAACCTTGAGCAACAGTGATTGTGTTGGTTTTTGCTTGACCAGGAAAATATAGTCAGTCCAGTCCCACCAGCTGGGGTCTTGAACATTTTCTAAATAAATTACAATGAATTAAAGCTGCAAGCCTGAGCAACCTGAACACACCTTTCCAAAGAAACGACATAACTTCAGAAACATAGCCCCGAGTGCTGGAAAGAAATGGGTGGTCACAATGTTTGTAGTTATGCAACACAGAGGCTATCTTGCTCCTTTGTTTGCATTTTCCCTCTCTGCGTTTGAAGTAGGAAATGTGCTGTTGGTTGAGGCCCAAAGTCTTGATGGTAATTACGTTTTTTTTGCTGTCTCTGACTCTCATAATTTCATGCCTTCGGGGGGGCCATTACAGAAGCCTCTCTACATCTAATTCTGCTGAATTAAAGAAAGGAAAACCGGCTGAGGAATATGCTGGAAGCGCTACAGCTCATATTTAATGTCAAGAAAAAAAGAAATGAAATATTTACTTTTGATTGCCTCAAAGGAAGACAAATTATGTGTGCTCGTTTTAAACTTATTAGCTTGTTTAAATCTATATGCCTCGACTTAAAAGTAACAAAGTTTGTTTTATATATACTGTTTATATGGATGGAATGCTAAAAAGTTTTTCACAGTGACTGCATAAAGTTTGGTATAACTGCATGTGTCACCGTGTAAAAGAGAGACAGACGATAATGGTTTTCCAAAGCAGTCTTGCCCAAAGGCTAACATGAGCTAACATGAGCTAGCATGTTAGTGTTGACATCCACCCACAGATACAATCTTTCCTTTAATTCTTGCCAAAGATCAGATAGCCTACTCGACTACTGAATCTCTTCTTATCCATGTATTACCAGAGACAGTATTTAATATTGTTGCTGTCTTTTGTTGTTTCACTCATTGGTCTTTGAAGTGGTTTTATAAAGCCAAATGATGGCAGTAGCTAAATCAGAAATGTTGACACAACCTTTCGGTCAAGTGGTTGGCTGAAGTTGGCCTTTAGCCTCCTGGATTACAGCATTGAGAAGCTCACTATGTCCTTATTAGGCAAACTTACTCATTACTCTCAGACTTGTTTGGTGGAATTTTAGCAATTTTTTTGCTATGAATGTGTTACTCTGCAGGAGATTTTAACTTTTGGAGCCAGCCTCTAGTGGACACACAAGGAACTACAATCTTTTTACACTTTCACATTTGATACATTTTTGAAACACCAGAGAAAACAGGTCTTGGTTATCCTTGTTTTTATTGAGGTTACAGAGAAGAATAACCAATGTGGTGTTTTTCCTCATGATACTGATGCAGACTTTCATGTAAGTTAAAGTTGTTTTATTGAGTAAATTTTGGCGCCCCCTGTGGACAAAGCAGTATTTTCACCTACCCCCTTGTGCTAGTTTTAGGCATTGAAAAACACTACAGAAAAACTGTCCGCCTTGTCTGTGATGATCTTGTTTGCTCATGTCTGTCATTAAAAAGCGCCAGTGTGAATTTCACTCTATCCAATCATGCACTTTAAAAAAATTCCTTATAGGTGTTTTAACATTTAAAAATGCTTAGATAGCTTAAAACTTATTAAACTCCATTAAACTTCATTTATTCATAGATTAAGCAAGTTTAATAATGGTAAATCACAATTTAAGGGTAGTTACAGTTTGTCTTTGCTGGGACGTCTATCTTTTTGAAGTGTTTGTAGATTGCAACAATGCAAATCAATACAAAACATTTTTATGTGTAACTGTAAGAAACACTAGCTCACTAAAATACCCCTATTTGAATGCGTCTGTACAGAAATTTACTGCAGAATAACTCTTGAAAAAGTCTGACAGTTCAGATAATTACTGAAGTTCATGTTGTTACCCATCATCATTAAACAGGTTTTTAAAGTACATTAGTTACTGCTCAGTAGTTCTCAAATCCAAAATAATAACCATGTACATAGCACATCCCAGCAGTCATACATAATTATTTAGCCCCAAATTGATGTTAATTTCCTCATAAATCCTTCTGTTTCCTCAACACTTGAGACTGGCAGTAACCCGAGGCGTGACAAGAGCTCAGGTACGAACTTGATCAATGGCCTGTTAGGAGTGCTCTCGCACACTGTAGCATACTTCACTCAGTCAAGGCCAATTGCACCTTTAAGTTGTCTTTGAAGTTGTCGTGTCAAACCACCAAGACAGAAACATTTAATCACACACTGCGTTTTCTCTGGAGACGTAGCCTGAGCTGCGTGTTAGCAAAGCAGCAACAGGTTCACTTTGAAAGGAAAGAACACAGATTTATCAGTCTAGGTGATGCATTTATGCAGGTACAGCAAGTTTGTGAGGCAAACAGAAAGCCTGTGCGACTTTCTGACTAAATAAAAGCTAAATAACCCTGTCCCTGTTCGTATACTGGGATTGCTCCCTTTGGGAAGTTATGATGGTTTGGGAAGGTAGATGCTCTTGGTTGGATTTTTGTGAGATTTGCAAATGTCTTATATCTGATATAAATGTTTCATTGCACATGATACAAGCCACAGGGTTCAAAAAAGTCTAGATATAACTTTTTATTTAAGATTTTAAAACCCCAAAACAAGGACTTAATACATTTTTATGGGTATAACTGACTGTCCAATGCAGCAAGACAAATTTTCTCTGAGTTTCTTGAAGGAAGTTGAAGTTTTTTTATTGTGATGTACCAAAAGCAAATATAAGGCTTGATTTCTTATTTGTCTCATTTTTTTCAGATTTGTCATACCCAAAATATTTGAAATATTGCATATAGAACTGTCGGTGGACAGTACAAGAAGGCAGATTTCTCCAGAGGCAGTTAATGTAAACATATGGGGCTAATTTAAAACTTCTCTCTGACTTTTCCCTTCAGATGTGTCTTCTCTGAGGTGCTGCTGGACTAGCAGTTTCAGCCATATGCCATGCACGGCTGCTGTTGGGCTCGCGGCCATGATTCTATGTGGCGTGTACTTCCCACTTTCCTTACATTTCCTGCTTGTGGTCTGCTGTCCTTTCCTGTAAAGACAAAATGACCACATAAATGTAGACAGTGTTGCTGTTTTATGCCACCATTGAGCCAAGTCTCTGGACTTTCACATGTAAAAACAACCTTAAATGTCATTCTCTCCAAACAAATTAAATGCAAAGTTAGAAATCAGATCAGAGTCAGAATCAGAATCAGAGATACTTGAATAATCACCAGGGGGGAATTGCCTTTGTCACAGTACTCCAGTGCAAACACAGTAAAAAGAGGAGATAAACAATAGTTTAAATAAAGAGATAATTTACAAGTATTTACACTATAAACATCACAAATAGTAACATCCTCCACGCTGTTGACCAGTTAAGAAATCTAACACTGTTTGAGTGTTTGATGTTTTTGCCACTGTGTCAACAGGCAGAGGTGAAAAATGGCAGACATCTTTTTCTGCATTTGCAGCATGATTCAAAAGCTCTGTTTCCCCAATATTTAGTGATGTCTAGCAGCCAGATCTGAGGTTGAAGTACCCCCTTGCTCACCTCTCCTGTTAATGGAGTGACAGTGGCCTTCAGGGACAAAAAGCTCCTGTGATGCATGATAAGTACGATCCTCCATTTGCCAAGTTTTTACCTCCAAAATCATCTACACAATTCTTTAAAGAACAATAACCACAGTCTATGTTAATTTGCTCTACCTCTCACGAAGTATAAAATCTTATATGATACTAGTTTGTCTGTTCTGGGCTACTGTAGAAATGTGGCAGCAAAAGATCTGCTCTTATGTAGATATAAAAGTCTTACTCTGAGCTTACAAAATCAAAAATGTTTTCATTTTGGGGTGATTAGACAATAATTTAACCAAATATTATATTACTGCACCTTTAAAGCAGCCGGGTAATGAAAATAGATATAGAGGAAGATGCACACGCCTTTCTCAGGGTACAAAATGTGAAAACAGAAGTTTGTTTTCTAACTTTTACGACACTCATCACCTAGAGCAGAGTTTTTCTCCAGTTTTATAACAGTAAGAGAAGAGGAAATGCAAATACAGGAATTATTTTACAGCTTATTGGAGGTTTCAGACCTCTCAAACATCACCCCCATGACTATATGCAGCATGACTCACAGTGAGTCATTATGAGCACATCTCCCTGGTCAGACGGAGGATATACTGAGTTAGTTAAATAAGGCTCCAGTGATATCAGACTGACTTCAGCTTAGAATAAACCTAGAAAAATCTGTGATATAACCCTGAGGATGATGTCAGTGCACCTCGCTCCGGGAAGTACGAGCTCATGGTTTGAGACGTGTGTTGAGGCGTTTGCAGTGACATTCTTGCTTCATGACATACGCAGAAGTTTTGTCTCTGTTAACATGAAAAATATTTACGAGGCTCCATGTGAGGAAAGATGTTAGCGCTGATGGGCACGTCTTCAAACCAGACACGGCCAGTTACAGAGCAGATAAATACGTGTTTACATGGTGATCTAAACAGCTGTGGGATCAGTGCATTGGTTTGGTGTTTTTTTTTTATGCTTCCCACCTAAAATACTCACATTTGATTGTCAAAAATCAGCTAAATTTAGATTAAAATAAAGATAAAAATAAAAAATCACTTCTGAAGGTTGTAGAAGAAGATAAGCAAAGACTGCTTTGTCCACCAGAAGTTCCTCATAGAAGCTTTAGGTATCAGACCTGTAACGCAGGCACTATTAATATAATACAGTGTGTCTGAGCTCTGGGATTGTCTCAGAACTACCTCATCACAATCTTTCACTCCATCATGTGGTTTCTGCAAATAAGGTGTGAACATGAACTGCCAGCAGCACAAATAACAGTGACGATGCAAAATGTAGAAAGGAGGAAACCTTTCTCACACTCAGTTAACAGCTGCTGCTTTGTACAGTTTTTGCACCAGCTGGTTAAGTTTTGCAACCCAAAAAGGTATTTCCGTTAAAAACTGAAGACGGCTATTAGATGCCTAGTTTTTTTTTCTTTTAGACCTAATTTCAACCATCAAGATTCTACATAATTTTAGACAGAAAAACTTTAAAATTTAAGACCTGTGGAAGCCTGGTTTTAGACCAGTCATCAGGCTACATTTAGACATCTATTCGACCTCTTTTAAACCAAAAAATGCTCAGTAGGAAAAGGCCACTGTCCTCTCTGGGACTTAACCATCTGTGGGTTGAACAAGGGAGCAGTTCAATGTGGAACTTGACCACAAGATATCAGCAAACGCTCTGATTACTATGCACTGTACCTTTACGATTTTGGGATGAAAGATTTCCTTTAACCTTTAGCATGAGAGCAACTTTTTAGCATGCTAACAAGCTAAATCAAAATGGTAACTAAATTTGTATCAAATAATTCTCCTCAAATGACTTTACTTAGACACTTACTGTGCTGATTCAGATACATCATATAAAACAAACATTTATTGTAGAACACAGTGTTGCTCAGCCATGAGGGAGCGAACCAATAATAAATATGAAATGAGGCAGCAGTGATCCCGTCTGTTTACTCTGGGAATAGCTACAGGGCCTCATTTAGTCTACAATGAACAACCCTTGCAGGGGTTGTCTAGTGGACATCAATCGAGGCTTTAATGGTCTCCGCGGCTCTTACATAGTGACAACTCTGACTGGTCCGACACCAGTATTCTCCGAAGACCTAATTAGCCTGACCATTAAGCCCTAAGGATGATTGGCGGAGGCGAAAAGCAGCGATGCAACAAATATCAGATATTTTGTGTTCTGGTGAGGGAGATAAAGATTTCTTTTGAGGAATGAAAATATTTTTCTATAGGGGTCTCAACGCTCTGATTTTACTCTAATGAATTATCCTTTCTGTACAGGCTGTTTTGTGCTTCACTGATATGCATGACTATATTCTAATAACCTCTCGTAATCCTCACCATAGGGCATCATTTTAACCAGTAAATATGTGTGTGTGTTTGCGTGTGTGTGTTTCAGAAGGTGGAGGGGAGTTGTCGCTGAATTCCTCTGAGGCGAAACAAGGAGGGGAATTCAGGAAAGGAAAAAGAAAAGATGTAATCCCTGAAACACGCGAGTGCTTGACATAAACAAACACGCTGGGAGGATTTCAAAGGGACGGCTGCTCGCCGGGAACCCTCTCATGATGTGCAGATGGAAGATGGGAGATAAGAAAGCAAATGCAGAGCAGAGAGGTATGAACACATACTGTCTGCCCACACACACACACACACACGCACACATGCACCATGCCAGTGCCAGGGCTCCTTTCTCTTTCATGTGTTATCAGGCAAAGATTTGGTTGTTTGTTAATTTCCCCTGTCACCATCTCAGCAGAGCATACTGAATAGTCATTTCCACGCCAAGCCAGGAATGTAGCCATGTCACCGGGGAGTTTCCCCATGCTTTACTGATAAGCTCAATGAAGCTTGCCTTGTCTTGCATTTGGAAAACATCTGTTGAATTCTTTGGCCATAATGCAACCTGCGTATGCTTCAGTCAGTATGCAGCAGATACCTGCACACATGTCAGCACAGAAGTACAAAGGCTGGACGTGAACATAAGGGCATCTGATGCAATGCATTATGCAATTTAATAACAGCCCCCAGCTACAATAAACACAGTATGTCTCTGCAGGTATTTCAGTAAGCACGAGAAGGGGAAATTAAAATGATTTCAGGAGCAGGTACGTTATAATACCGGCCTTTAGAGACTATTAGGATAAATCTATTCCTTTCTGTTTGAATAAAACTCTGCTTTCATTACTTTGCACCAGGGTGTGCAGAGACCATTTTTAGGGCCTAAGCACACAAAGCAGTGCAAGAGATCTAAGAGCAAGAGAACCCTCAGGATTATGTTTTCTGTTTTACTTTCATATTTGGAGGAGTTATCATGCCTCAAAACTCATCAAAATTCACACACACACCTCAGTCCTGACTTTTTATGAATTTTGCAAATTTACCGGTTTATAGTGCCTTGTATATCCTCTTATGAGTCCAACCCACACAACTTGGGGGATTGACAGGCTGCACATTTACCGAACTCTGCCTTTTATCTGAGACACAATTAAGGATTTCGAGTTTCTGTTAAAGGTGTGGCTGTTGTCGCTTATCATGAAACAGGAAGTCATTGTTGCTCAGTCATGTGACCTATAATCTCTTCAAAATTTCATATCCGTGTTCCCTGAATACATTGATATAGTTAGTTTTCAACTACGGTTGCAGCGCCATCATATGACAATATAGTACTTTCTTTAACACACATGGCCTGATCTGCTAAGGGTTTGCATGTTCAAAAACAGCACACGCAATGAATTTAGCATGTTTGCCTTCATGAATATGCAGAATGTATGCAGATTACCAGAACGCAGAAAATACTGAAATGCAAATTTCTTATATTTTTTGTATTTCTTATATTTAATTTTATATTACAAATAAAAATATATATTAAAATATAAAATAAATATAAAAATAAAATATTAACATATATATATTTCCCCTCCTTGAGCCACCACCTTACCGCGGTGAAGGGGTTTGTGTGTCCCAGTGACCCCAGGAGCTAAGTTGTCGGAGGCTTTATGTCCCTGGTAGGGTCACCCATGGCAAACAGGTCCTGAGAGAGGGATCAGACCAAGAGTGGCTCAAATAAACTTTTTATGATGTATCCAATATTGTGTACTGATTTTTTACTTGTTCAGATGTGGGTAACAATACAAAAACAATTGTGAAATCAAATATATTTCATGGATCAGAAGCATTTCTGAAAAAATAAAATAAAAATTTTTTTGGGCTACCTTAATTTTACTCTTAAAAATCCTGAGGTACTTTCAGATTCACCAAACCATTAGGGCTTTTGATAGTGCTAAATATTTCATTTATTAATACAAAGTGGTCATACACACTTTAGGATTAGGTTAAAAATACAACAAGGAGGAGAAGACCTGCCTTTACTCTCACTCAATGGCACAAACACTGAGTCCAAATACTGGGATTGCTCAAATTTATGTGACATTAAGTTAAATAATATACAGTCCACTAGGCCTGTCGTGATAATCAATAAATCGCCTTATCGCTCGATAAATAAAAACGAGGTCGATAACTTTGCCAGCCTCGATAATTGACGTGCGTTTGTTTTCCTCCTCTCTCGCTACCAAACACGCTGGATGAGAGAAGAGGTCTCACTCTGCGCATTGTTCTCGGCACCTGGGGGCGTTGGCTCTTTAGCGGAATGAACGGAGTTAGTGAACCCTCCTGTCAGTCATTCAGTGTCTTTGTCACGAGGGGGCTGGCGCGCACAGGCACGCAGACACAGACTTTTTGGATACAGTGCTGCAAGTGAGCGTCGTGAGTGAAAAGCAAGCTAACAGAATGAACACGACAGCTTTGGTGTCTAAACCGAACGCAACAGCCCAAGTGTGGGAATATTTCGGCTTTAAACCAGTTTTGTTTTCGTCAACCACAAAACTCCACGTGTGTGTGTGTGTGTGCACGCGCGCGCGCGCGTGTGTCTGTGTGTTGGAGGAGCACAGCAGGCTGATGAGAGCTGTCAGAGCGGACTGAAGCTGCTCTTATATGTTTAGCGTTTAACTGACTGAGTTTTGCAACTCTGTTCGTCATTTTCGTCTCGTCCCATCAACGTAAACGCACTTTCGTCTCGACACATTTTAGTCATCTCCGACTTATGTTTAGCTCGTCAACGTTACGTCTTCGTCGTGGGAGAAAAGGGAAATATTTTAGTCAACGAAAACAACCAGTGTTGTTCTCGTGTGGAAATTAAAGTTTATCACTTTTGACATGGTGTACTCGCATTATTATGCCATATAATATCATTATCTATAATTTAAAAAATGGTGTCAATAATATCGTTTATCGGCGATAATTTGTAGCACAATTATCGTCCAGCAAAATTTGTTATCGTGACAGGCCTACAGTCCACCTTCAAATAGAAAACGTATTTTGCTTGTTCATAATGTAAAACAGTGTCTTTATATTTAAACGACTGTAATTTTGTTCCAGGCTCATGCTGATTCTTGGAAAACCTTTAACGGCTGCAGGGAGATGACCTCAGCCGGGTGAAGCCTCCTGGGTTTTGTCACAGCTGACTGAAAGGAAAAGTCTATTGTATTTATAAAGTGAAGCATGCAGGCCAGTGATGAGTGATTGAGTGAAGCTGGTGGACAGTTCATGGACGAAAAACTTTGACTGCTCACATCACTGCTGCTGTCAGACCTGTTTTTTTTCTACCTTTACAGGTGCTGCTGGGCCTGCTGGAGGCTTTTTATCACAACCACAAAGGAGAGTGTGCACCACACTGGAGCTGGAGAAAACACTGCTGTCTGATTCAAGCCTCCTGCCAGCCTGAGACCCCCTGATGTTGGGATTCGGCCCGGGGCAGTCAGGCTCTTCTCTTCCAGTTGTCCATTATTTACTTTGCACTGGAGAGAAGAGGAAGCGGAGTCAAACTGATGCTCCAAAGAGCTCAAACACTCAGCTACCCAACAGTTCGACTGGCTTTCATTCTTTCAACACACTGCTGTCAGTATTTTTGAGGGACCTTTCAGGGCAGAACATTGAGCGTGCTGTCAGAGCTACAGCGATTGGTTCAGACTGTCAAAGGCTTTGAGGTTTTACAGATTTGAACCTTTAAGAAAAAAAGTTTTTCTACTTTGGACATCAACCGCTCTCCCGCATTTTTCTTCTTCTACTTACTTTTGACTGTCCTTGACTTGCAGACATAAAATCATTTCCAAAGACTCGCACCTCAGTTATAAAACATTTTCCATCACAGGGTTTGAAAACACACTTTTATATTCTGAGACTTTTACTTGGAGGGCCTTGGTCTTCTCTGGTGAAAGTTTGAGGGTTTAAAAAGCACTCAGTATGTGTTCAGTGAGGTGCTGCGGGTCAATACTGCACCGAAATTCTGCAGATTACAAGGTTAGCATCCAATATCTGTGACAGCTCTGTCTAATTTTCCTTTATTTTTCATATCTTATCCAGCTCACAGTGCGATGGGAAGATGCAAGAAACAGGGGTAGCGGCAGAGGCCTCATAGCTGCATCGGCGCTGAAGCTTTTCCAGAGGATGGGGTACAAGGAAAGTCCAGGATTCACTGCAGATCCCTCTGGAGGTGTTGTGGGCCTTGGAGTAAGACCCTGACAAAGGAGAGTGCCAATTTGACAACTCAGAAGATCCTACTTCTCACTTGACCTCCCTCCAGGTAAGAACAGGCTTTAGGTGAGCACTAGGACCCTTTTTAAAATGAAATTTCCTCCATGCACAGTCCAGATCTTAAGTGCATGGAACAAAGTGTGTCTGATTGCATTTTGCTAGTTAAGCGGCGCACAGACCAATCAGTGCATCTGCTCGAATCCTCTCTAAGATTCATATTTACCTGCAGAACACACATTTAACTGGAAGAGTTTTGTCAATGTATTCAAAGTCAACAGTTGTGAGATTTGGTTGATCCTGATTAGAAACTCAAGGGGAAAAAAACATCAAATTTAGAGATATTCATATTAAATAATCTCTGGATTTGTCAGTGATCCTCTCTAGTGTGACTCCATACGGACCTAAAAAAATAAAACTGATCTAGCAGGCAAGAAAGGAAATGTTAGTTGTCGTCGGTTTTGCATTAATTTAACTCAGATGTGAGCTCCTCTTGGGAAAAAAAGTCATTACTAAACCCATCTGTAAATTTGCAAATTAAGGATTAAATGTGCAGCAGATCTAAAGCCGTCTCTTTTCTACCTTTTTCTCCTTTAAAATGAAGGCTCTCCAAAGTCTTAGGCTTAATCTTCCCTCTTCATGACTCTTTGCTGATGTTTTTTTGTTGTCTGGTAACAGACGGGGGAGGAAAGTTTCCTCATCTGTCTCTGAACTTTTGTACCCTGTAAGCACAGATGATCTGCAGTACTGTGCCTCTCTACTTTTCCTCTTGAAAAGATGAGGACATTTCCATTCTTCTCTCCCAGACCACAGTCATTTATTTCTCTGAGCCTGCCAGCTGATGTCTTCCATCCATGCTTGCCTGAAATCTCTGCATGTGTCACGAACAAAGTCTTCCCCTTCCTCTCGAAGCACAATCTACCACCTGTAACTAGAATTACTGGAATTTGATACAAAATGTGACAAAAACTTGGTATGGGTCTAGCTGAAGATGAGTGGCATCAGTCTGTTTCAATAATAAATATTATGTCACTGTGTTTACATGTAGCTGTCAAGTGTCTTGATGCTTTGATGGGCAGCACTCATATGCTAGGTTCCAGTCACCTCGGAAGTCGAATGTCGGAGCTGGGAATGACGTTACACTCAAGTTGGCGGCGTTCCAGTTAACAAGTCGGAAAACCAAGATGGACGCCTACTGTTAGCCGTTGTTAGCTGTTGTTTACAATTGTCAGCTGTTGTTAGCCGCTGTCAGTTGTTAGTGGTTGTTAGCCGTTGTCAGCTGTTGTTAGTTGTTGTTAGCTATACCAGTTATAAACATAACACAGTATTTTACTCATATAAACACCATAGCACCATGTTCACAGTCAGACGTTGGGCAGTACAACATATACCACTTATTTAATTTCACAAAGACAAAACAGATGCGCTAATAAATAATACATTACAAGAGCTTTCACTGTTACTCTTCACTGTTGATGCACTGCGCTGCCATCTTGGATTATGACTTTGTCATCAAGTCAGGGTTGGCGAGGATCAATCCACTTTCTGAGTCGGAAACTCAACTTCAGGGGGGTGTTCCAGATGAATTTCCGACTGGAGCTCGGAAATTCTGACTTCCGAGTAAAACTGGAACACAGCAATAGACTGTATATAGAATGGATGCCAATGGATATATTAGAATGGATGCCATCTGCCCCCTCGCTGGGTGATGCCAACCCGAGAACAGCACCCTCTGGTGACGGGCTGAAGTATAGGTCATAAATCCCGCCTCCTCCAGCAATCCCTATGGAACTGTGGACATTAGAAATTAATTACACAGACTATAAATTTTTCTTCCCCCTGGTTGTGATGTTGCAGCTCCATTTTTAAAAGTTATTAAGGGGTTCATGCTTTCTATGGTTGACATTGATACAGCCTATGGGCGTACGATGATTGCGTAGCTTACCCGGGGGATACGCCATTCGAGCTGAGTGTTATCATAGCAACTCTCGGTGACTCTCCTGTTGAATTCGTACAATGCTACTGCGCAATGTTGGTTTCAGAAAGTGGAGAAAAAAGCACAGAAATACTGAGAGCAATTCGGGTTCAAATTCGTTTACTGGCGGAAGGCAGAACCAAGTTGTCCATAGTATATACAGACCAAAATCCCTCCACAATCTTCACTCCCTATCGTCTTCTCATTTGCCGATAAAACAAAAAGACACGTAAAGATGGGAATTTGTCTACATTTATACAACATTTTTACAGGAATAAAGCAGTTTTAACAGCTTTGAGCTGCTCCAAGCCCAGACTTTCCCATCAGAGTAAATATAATAAACAGTCGCCTCTGGCTTTCTGTTCAACTGATCTCCAGAGTCCGATAGTTCACAATGAGAACAGCTAATCATGATAGCAGAAAAATCATTACATGATAAGGCTGTTAATCTTTGCATCTGTTATTGCGCGGGTTGAATGATGATGTTATTGATACTATTGTGAGGAGGACACATATAAATGTCCCGGCCATAACCCACAGATAAAAGATGCAATTAACATCTCACTTCAATTTAAATAAAGAAGGCAGATGTAGCGCAAAAGACACAGTGGAAATAAGTCGATCATGTGGCAGGCTGTAATTAACAGAAGAAGGATGGTCAGAATATAACGGTTATAAATGTTGCGGTTTCACATGATTGGATGCATCTGAGGTAATTGAATATATCTTTATATTCAGTTTCGCATGGATTTCTTTCCCTCTGTTTGTACAACTAATGGCTTCTGGCTGCCTGCTTTGGATCCTCAATCAAGTCATCCGACTGTAACTCTCAGTAACTCTCTGACTTATTCACAGACAGCATGTTTGGATGTTTCTGTGTCTACACTATGGGCAAAGCTACATTGCCTCTCCCCAGCTCCTCTTTTTTTCCCAGGGTTTAAAGACTAGGCAAAAGTCCCTACCCAAAATGATATATGGCTTCTGCTATGTATTTGATCATGCTCTAAGTAGGTTTTCATGTGCTGATGTTCTGTGCTTGCAACTGTTGCAAAGCACTTCTGTTTTTAAAAGTGCTATATAAATAGAGTCATTATCATATATTAGATAACAAAATGACTACTTCACAAAAATATCAGTGAAGTAGTGGGCTTATTCCTGTGTAAACAAATCCCCAAAAGCTGACCTTTGACTTCACAGCTTCAAGATCACACCCATTTGTCCATCCACTTCCCCTAACACATAATATGCATAACAACAGTTGACTAGTTGAAGCTTTATTGGAGATTTTTGAATATTTCTGCACCTGACTCCAACTAAATCTGCATATTATCATTTCAAAACACTTGACTTCACTTTCCTGCATTTACACCAAACCTTGTCAACCAGATTCTGGTGTTTCAGAGCCACCACAAACTGATACTGAACCAGTTTTATAGAGAAATCTTGGGAGACAGGTGTCATTGAGTATGAGCAAAAATGCAGGGTTGGACTCAACGGTCTAAACTTGTATGAACTATTTTAGTTTCTGCCTGGAGGATCCCTTTTAGCTCCTGCTTCAGAGTAGGTACTCTACCAGCAAAAGAAGGACTTTAAGTGACATGAGTGCACAGTGATTGGTCCATAAGTGAGTTTAGGTTGACTGGTCGAGGCTAATTCAGTGCCACCAACACTTATTTTGATGTTTAGCATCAACAGTAAAGAATAGTTGGTAAACGCTCCTAAAATCATTGAAAACGGAGGAAAACACATGGACCAACAGTGAGGTCCATTGCAGTGCATTTTTTTTTGGCAAAGGGTGACGTTAGGATCTTTGAAAGTATCTCCTATTTATCAAATAACAAAGCTGTGCCATAAGAAGATGAAGAAATTGATAAAAGACTACAAACACTTCACTTCCATTGCAGCATCCTCCATATTTTCACTCTAGCATCAGTCCAGCTGGCGTACGCCACTGTAAGGGTTCATATCAGCCGAAAAAAAGTGAGTGATTCTAAGGGGAACTCTGGACGGAAAGTTCCTCACATGGTTTGATCTGAAAATAAGTAAACATATTGGGTGCAATCAGATCGAGACACTAAGGCAGAAGAACTACCGTGTCTGCTGTGCAAAATGATTATTATGATGATTAGAACTTCATGGAAATGATTGCATTTCCATGAAGTAATAACCATAAATGTTCTTCCTTGAGCTGTAAAACTCTGCTGTACTCAGTGATCGCCTCATCAGTGCTCCTCCACAAACAAGCTGCTGCTTGAAGAGATAGGGTGAGTTGTGTTAAGTCATTTTGCAAAAGAAATCAGGCAGAGTTAAAAAGATGTCTGATGGCTAGTGCTATGGCTGGGACCCTATATGTACTGTTGAAGAAGTTAGGTGCTGTTCTGAGCAATATTTGTGGCTAAAGAGTGGCTTTTTGTTGAGGTTTGAGTGTGTAGATCTAGACCGCTGTGTATTGCTATCGTGTGGTCATTACTAAAGTTGGTATGACTAGAGAAGCAGGCGGTCAGCAAAATTCATGTCACAAGGGGGTGTATAACTTGGTGCTACAGTGTGATTGACCATGATTTAAGTTTACGCCAGAATATCCTTTTAACATTTTATTTATCACCTTGTGGTGTATTTGGTTCATTGCCCTTCAAAAGTCCAGTTTCAGTCGGACTAATGCAGTAAATCAGTTTTTGAGCATGTAAACAAACCGAGTAAAGGGTAAACACGTGTATTATTAATTCATTCACTCTTCATGCCATCCCTGCATAAAGTAGCGTCTCGAATAACCTCTTTGCAAGATGAAGGAAGCACAGCAAAACCAGGAGTGTTCAACAAGCACCTATATATGTTTATTACAAAACTGAACAGTATTTCTGCTCCTTTGTCTTGAGGTGGAAGGATTGCCACAAACTTCAGCAGTGGTAATGCAGAAGACTTGAATCATGTTGACAAAAAGACTTCACACAGGTTTTCTTTTTAATTTAAATTATCTCTTAAATATTTTATTTTTCATTCTCCACATCCTTTTCTTCAACATCTTAAACTCTGCAGCAACATGTGTCTGCTTTCTGCCAGGATTAAAAGAAGATATCTGCATTCACCTCTGCTCCGTCACTCCACGGGGTTCCTTTTGATTTCCTTCTTGTAATGCTCGTCTCAGCACTATAATCAAATTCAGTATCATCCGCTGATAATTGCAACACTGATGACACTCGACTCTATTCCTTTTATTCCCGTCTTAAAACCCCCGCTGGATGTGCTCATCATGTTTCTCCTCCCGACGTCCCCAGCTGGAAGTCTGTCCTCCACCTCCAGCTCGAACCTGACAATTCAGAGCAGCGAATTCTTCTGGAGACAAAAATTTCGTCTGCTCTCTGTCACCATTCACATCTCCACAATGCCTCCTGTCAGGACCGACAAGTGTACGGCTGGAGGCTTTGACATCTGTCAGGGCGACCGAGAAATGAGGTTTGACGACTTTGTGCTAGGAGAAGAAGACAAGGGTTTTATTTGTCTGGAGGAGTCACGTGGCGGGATTTGATCTGGGATCCAGTGTCAAACTGTCTCACGTTGTTCACCCTGTTCGAATATAAAAAAACTATATGACCGTGACCAAGTGTTCAGGAATATAAATAATCAGCCTCCTCTTATTTCCATGATCCTGCTTTTAGTTTGAGACTGGAGTATCTCTGCAAACAATTCATACAAATTGACCTTATGTTGTTTGATATTTTGCCGTGTCCGTAGTTTTGACTTGAAAAATCGGCTTGGTATTTTTAAGTGAGGCTAATTACTTGACATTTCTTTAATGGACATTAATTCTCTTGCCCTTTTCTTAATACAGATGATTTTTTTAGTCCAAGTCTTAAAGCTATCCCCAGATTGGTGCTTAAACTTTGGAAAATGTCATATTCTCGTTTAAAACATTGGTTCTCAAACTGGAGGTCTGGACCCCTCCAAGGGTTGCGAGACATAAAAAGGGCGGTCATGTGATATTCTCAGGTGGTCCTGATAGAAAGTTTGTTGCGCCAAGAGTTTAAGATTGTAGTTTCTGCAACCTTTTTAGAAAAATTTAACATACTTATTTATTAATACATTTTTTAATCACTTAAGAAAAGAACCAGGGAGAGTTCTTAGATAAACACATTAAATGAAGAAGTTAGAAGTCTTAGCAGGTTTGTGCTTTTTGATCTGAAAATGGTGCTAATATTCTGCTGTTTTCTTTTAAAAGCCGTAAAGAAAGGTTTGTAGTGACTGAATTTGGCTTTTGAGTCTCGAGTTTCCTTAAAATATCACTTCAGGTGCACCCGAGCCTTTAAAAAATGATGAAGAATGGAGAATTCTGGTCTGGAAACAGAGTATTTCTGGTGTTCAGATCAGGCCTGCTGGTATAGCAGCTCCACTAAGACAAACTACACGCAATTGGGAAACTATAATCCTAAACCCTCTCATGTGCACAATGTGAAACTGTGATCATATTGATGCACAGCCAGTCATATTGGCAAGCGCAGGGCCCGGAGTCGGTCTGAGCAGGACACATGTGGTACCCTGAAGTCCAGTCGATACACCCTTAGATGTAAATGAAGCGAGTACCACAACTTCTCTACTGCTTCTCAAGAACTTAGAGATGTACTCAACTCTGCCGTCAGTGCACGGATTGCAGGACAGGTTCTTACTTAGGGTGACCATATGTCCTCTTTTACCCAGACATGTCCTCTTTGGGGCTGTCCAGCCTTGTCTGGCTTTGTCTGGGGGAGTTTATAATATCCTTCAAATGTCCGGGGTTTTGTATGGAAGTTTGTGTAGCGTGGACTATCTTTGTTAGAAGTGTGTAAAAAACACTCAACCCGACCTGAAAAACCCTCAAAATTTACTACGCGTGACTCCGCCCTGTGTAGTAGTGTCCTCTTTTTGCGGATTCAGAATATGGTCACCCTATTCTTACGTCATTCTTGCTACCAGAAATGGACTCTGAGGTTTTTGCCACAAGTAGCCCCGCCTGATAATCAAACTAACTTCAACACTGCTCAACCTAAAATAATTATCATGTTATCATAGAATAAAAATAAAAAGACCGAGGAAATCAGATAAAAAAATACAGATTTCTCCTAAATGTTCTCCTCTGTGTGTGCTGCATGTTGACAAGGACACACCTTCCTGTCTATGCTATGTGAGTGTGGATGTCCCATCAGTCCTTGAACACTGACTCAATGTCCTGCGTGTGAATTGGTTATTTCTCCAGACTCTAACAGCTGGGGGGGCAGGCGTGTCGCTCCCCGCCTGGGCAGACAGCTGCTCCTCTCTCCTCGTCCTGCCCTCCAACAGAGGAGCCTTGTGCTGCATCCACCTCTCCTGAAAGTCAGCACTCATGTGCATTTCTCTACATCTCCTCTCGCCTATACGTACACTCTCTTTTTCCCTCCAGACCAGTATGTTTATCTGCCGCACATTTTCACCTCTCCTTTGTTTATGGCGCCTATCCTCTCTACTTTCTGCAAGGTCATAAACTTTGCTGCAGCAGTGAGAACTTTGCTGTATAGTAAACACGCTGCCACATTCCCATATCAACAGATGAGTCATAATTCATCACCTTATGGTATATACTAAAATATTCCCCCGGAAAAACAACCACCCACCTAAAGCGCAGTAAAAATATACAGAAAAGTACAAAAAAAGGGAGAATCTAAATACAAAAAAACAGTCAAGCCTTTGTGACTCACCAGGACAGCCATCCTATAAAAGTGTACCTCTTTCCACAATGTTTGATCTTTACATAAATTAATAAAATGCTTCTGTTTTTGTACCACATAAGACATTTTGGGCCTCTTAAACAAAAATGCATATCAAACCATGATTATAAAAACATTAACATTTGACTGGAACAAGTTATTTCCGTTATTTAACTAATAATCCTGATGTCTGTTGGGGAACTTAATACCTTTTTAATATGAACCTCTGTTCTTCAAATCAAAATCCTTTATAAAAACAGCAGGTGTGCTACGCTAGCAAGGTGTAACCTGAAGGGATCAGACAAGAAGCTAACAGTGCCAAAAACTGCAGTTCCCAAAGTGGTCACTAGAGGCTGGCTTCAAAAGTAAGCCACTTCTCTATCTTACCCATAATAAAATGTTGCTTTGAGTTGTTGGAGACTAAAACTACGAAGGACAAAAAAGACTTGAACAAAACAAAAAAAATCAAGGAAATCTAAAGTAGCTGCCAAATTTAACATTGCTTTATAATCCCAGGCCAGATTATATACATAATCCCTAGAGTGTGCTCAAAGTTCTCGTTAGTTTAATTTACCTGGAAAAACTTAAAAGGGTTATACTGTATTTATTTAGCATGCTTGTTTAAATTTAATCAAGCCTGATTGTAGCACGGCATCAGGGATGTGGTCGCTACTAATGCCACCCTTTTACATGCTGCTTTCTCTTTAGTCCGAGGCCTCGTTTATACTTACCCGGTTATTTTTAAAAATGGAGACACTAACCATCATTTGCACCCTTCATTCAGATGGAGAATTCGCCCCTGAAAACAATGCTTTTTAAAAATTCCAGCCAGAAAGGAAAACTCTGTTCGCACAATTTCATGTAAACAGAGAAAAACGAAGATTTGGTAGCTGACGGCAGATTGTGCACAGAAAAGAAGGAAGTGGGGTTGTCGTTGCTGCTATGTGGGATTCTGATTGGCTAACCTGGGCTTGAACTTCTTGCTACACTGCCACCTACATGTTTGGCATGCTCTTGACAGCATACATACACGGGTTAATGTTAATGAAAACTTTTCTGAAAATGTAGCAGCAAACAGAGAGGGTGAAATGTCCGTTTATGAACATAGTCTAAGAGTCACCCAACAGGACAAATCTTGGTTTGTTGACTAGTCATTCACCATTTCATGAATCAGCCTTTCACTCCTCTCTAGTGCCAATCTATGTAACTTCTGGCTCTGCAAACTAAAACAAAAAATGTTGAATTTAAGGCTTAAAAAAGACTCCCAGGTTGCACGATGGCTTCACCTATTTCTTAAACAGGCATCTAATTCTGTCAAGTGGCGAATTTTCATAAGAATTTAGGTAAAAGTGGATAAAAGTAAGGTATTCTGGTGGGTAAAGTAGGCTGGAGGAGAGTTGGTGAATGTCTGCTGTGTGTATTGGCATGCATCTTTGAGAATTTGCAATGAAAAAGCTCCCGGCGACTGTCACATACAGCTCTGTGCAGAATCCCACTTCAAAGATCCAGAGAGAGCACTTGTGGCATTGGGCTGGGTGTGATGTTCTAACCTCATATTTAGGAATGCAGCCGACGTGTATTTTCGTTATGAGGGAAAATTATCTTGTGGGCGAAAATAAGCACCTTGGACATGGTCGAACTTGTGCTCGGGAGCATGACGCCATGTCAGGTCCAGCCGAGGAATGCCTGAGGAATGCTAATGCAGGAGGCACTTTCACAGGCCGGGTTAGACTCCTGCATCCAGACGTGAAGGATGGGCCGCTCCTGTCAGCTCGTCTTCACTGAAGAGGGGAGGAGGGGGGAAGCTGCAAGGAGAATCAGTCAGACTCTGCTTACAACATGACTGATCTCAGAGGTCAGAGGTCGACGCTGTAAAGGCTCTGTGTGGAATATAGATGCATCAGTGCGGAGTGTTGTGGAAATGCGGTGATTTATCTCTGAGCATTAATATGGAACAGGATGGGAGAAAATAGAAATATCAATCAGGCATAATAGAAACAAATTAATCTGGTCACACTCAAGGTGTTTTTTCAATTATGGAAAAAGATCAATTAATCTATATTGCAGTCAGTGATGAACACACTCCTTCATATATAATGATCCTCATAGCAAACATTAAAGGAACATCTCTTTGCACAGTGTGTTTGATGTTGCTGTGAAGCGACGTGCAATTAAATCAAATGAGCGAGGAAAGCTGAACATACGTTCTTTCATACGTGAGTGTATTCTGAATGTCACACATCTTATTATGAGATGTTGCATCGCAGAATTTTGCAAACATTATGACAGAGAGGTTTCACAATTTCCCACCATATTTCAGTTTGTTTTGGTTTGGCCAAGAAACCAAAGTCTACTGCAATGCAGACCAACACCCACGGGTTTGCTTTGCAGGTTGATATTAAAAGCTTATGCATCCAGTTTCCCCATGCAGAAACCCAAGTGATTGTTGTTGCCCTGAAACCTGCACACATTGCATCACATGATTGTTGTAACAGTCCCAATTTGCACACCCTCTTGCTCGCTGCTTTAGGTGCATATGAAAAAACATGGTGCTTATGGAAATCCATCTTAGCCTGTGCCAACTGTTGTGGTGTCATTAAAAACTGCATTTTTTGGGAGTCACCAAAGACAAAATATTCACAAAGGAACTATATTTTAATCCAATCCCTGTTCATATCTACTATACATGTTTCTGGGCGTGATTATTCAAATGGTCTAAAACACAAACAGAGAGTTAATACCACTCACATTTTTTGTTCTATTAGTCATTCAATTACTGACCTCTGTTTGAGCCGCACACATCTGTCAGTATTCATTTAAGTATCTCTCTGTTAAAAATCCACAAAGGCTCTTATTTTTTGGACAGATTCTGTGTCCACCATGCATCAGTGAAACAGAGCAGATTGACCTGGTAGTGATGTTGTAGAGCAGTTTCAAAGTAAAACACCATCTGCAGATATTAAATTGGAAATATTGATAAGAAATCCACACCCACCAAACATCGGACGTGGAAGAGACGCGCAGATCAAGTCAGTCTTGGGTCAGTCCGTCAAAGATTACATCTAGATGTCAGTGCGACGTGCAAAATAGGTTAGAAATTGGGACGTCCAAACTGGACCTTTTTTAGACTTCACTCTGACGTTTAGAATTTGGATGTCATCTGAAGACCGAAACTAGACGTCAGCACAACGTGCAAAATAGATCCAAGAGTTAGACAACACTATTGTACCTCTTTCAGACGTTGAACTGATGTTCATGTTAACACATAATTTGGATGTGCTGTCCACCACAATGTCATTTTTGACGTCGCAATGTGCAGTGGGCAGTTATAAATTGGCATTTTCAGTAAAAAGAACAGTTTGGCTCTCTTCATGAGGCGGGGTTCCACAGGGCTCCATTTGAGGTCCCTTGTTATTTTCAATTTACACTGTCCTATTGAGTCAGATTACAGGTATCAAAAGATGTGCAGATTATTGTAATGCTAGGGTGACCATACGTCCTCTTTTACCCGGACATGTCCTCTTTTGGGGGGCTGTCTGGTCTGTCTGGGGAGGGAGATTATGAAATCCTTCAAATGTGCAGGGTGGAAGTCCATTCCTCAAATGGAAGTCCATTTCCGCCAGTGGGAAAAAAAGGATGAAATGTCGTCTTTTGTTTTGTTTTTTGTTTACTTTTTCAAAAAAAAAAAAAAAAGATGAAAAACACGGAACATGTATTTATTCATTATGAAACAGTGCAGCGCGCCAGTGCTCTCCACTGCTCTGCCCCTCCGTTCAGTTATAAGCAAAGCCACTGACACGACGCACGCATGCACCTTCTTTGGGAATTTAGAATATGTGTTTAACAGAGTTAGAAGTAAATTAAAAAAAGCTCGATTTGACCCGTTAAACCCTCAAAATTTTGCGCAACTCCATCCCACATAGTAGCCTCCTCTTTGTGGGGATTCAGAATATTGTCACCCTACTAATGCTCTGTGCTCCAGCATTAGTAAGGGAAACACTCCGAGTTTTCAGTGAGTACAAAATGCTGCTACATGGCCCAAGATAATAAATTTCATGAAAGGCAATAAAAAAATAATAGAAAATCAAAGTCAGTGTAAAAAAAACAACTGCTTTTATATAACAAACCACTTTTCTATGTAGCTTTAGCTTAGCTCACTACAGTTCTCTGATGGGTAGCTATAGACTTCATTCAATTTCACAAGTAGTTTGCCAATTACAGGTTATTTGATACAGCTGATAATAATTTCAAAAACACTGATTTCACAGCTTTCTTAGGTTTCTGGCACTGTCATCTCCTTTAGCGATAGCCTGCTAATCCAAAATCTGTAATCCTCCCTCCAGTGAAAAAAAAACACATGTAGCATCTTTGCACAGCTTCTGCCCACACATCCAGCTGAGTGTGAAGAAAATGAAGAGAGAAGAGGGGGCACTCAGAACCTTGTATGTCAGGCCGCATCTTCAAAACCTGGTTTTCCCTTCGATGCAAATCCTCACTGGAGGTCATGTGCCTTTCACGCATGTGAGAGCACGTTTCCGCACGTACACCTACTCCGAATGCTTTGAAGCTAAAATTCCCAGCGCTTTCTAGGTGTGTGGGTTTGTGCGTGGTTATTGTTTTGTGCTCTGCCCTTGTGTGTGAAAGTTTGGTGATTTGATTGGTGCCAGCACGGACTGGTTGATCCAGCTTTTTCAGGTTGGCGTCTTAATATGAATGCAACTTTTACCATCTTTCATGCTCACATAGACAGCACTTGGCTGCTCTTGTGTTTGTTTAACCTGTTGGCAGTGATTTGAAAAGGTGTACAGGTGTCATAGCTGCGCACATGATTTCTAGGTTGACAGTGATTTATTTGTTTGCACAATTACTACCTGCCCCCCCTCCTTTTTAAATTTTTCTCGCTCTCTCTCGCTCATACTGCGCATAGCTTTTCCTCTCTCACGTGAATTTGGCGTGTAAGCCATTGCCCCGAGGGTCAAAAGGAAAAGGTCGCCCATTTTCATGCAAGGCTCAATATGCAAATTTCAAAGCAAATATCAAGCTCGTGCAGCCAGCAGGCACAAAATTACGCTATTCCCAGATTGAATCAGTGCTGGAAAAGGATGATAATTACTTTCATTTTTCAGAAAAGGTCTTCACACATACCAAAATGAAGAAGTATGCTTCTTACTGTAAAATGTAGCTTGTTTATGACGCCTTGGATGTGATTTCCTGATGCTTAGAAAATGTTTTTTTCCTGGCCGTCAGTCAAGTTTATGTGACAGTGAGATGAATTCCTCTGTTCTCCTGCGCCTGGTGTGAAATCTCAGGTGCAGGGAGGTATGTAGAGCAGTGTTTATGGAGCATCCTGCAGAGTAGATTGGGGTAATTACACATCTAAAGCCCCTGTATAACAACATGCTCTTTGTCCTGCTGACAGGAGGCTTTGCTGGGGATGGGGTCATGGAGTGCGCTCTGAAAACAACAGTCCGAGGATCAGATTTACACGTCAGTGATTGGATTCAAGATGCAAACAGACAGGCACAGAGCATACATTCCTTATTCTTGTTTTTTCTTCCATATAGCAGCAATTTATGTTCAATTCTTGCCCCTTTCCTGTTCAATCGTGTTCATCAGGACAAATTTCTAGCTAGTTGTTCCCTTTCCACAGAGTTTGAAATAATTAACCCCTCCACCTTACTCACGCTGGATTTCAAGGGTAAATCAGATGTTCAGGACTCAATTAAAAGATTTTAAAAAACTTGGCACCCCTCACTGGTCTCTGTTTTAATAATTGTGAATAATAATGATAGTAATACTAGTATAGCCCTCTTTGTGTCTCACCTGATAGTCAGCCCTTGCTAACCAAAAGTACTAAGAACTTTTAGTTCCTGCAACTTATCTCCAAGAAATGAAAAGGTTTCTGTGGTATTCTGTCTGCATTTCCAACAGTCCAGGTGTTTACTGGTAGCTGGGTTGCCACAGCGACAGACATAAACACAAACAATAGCCTCTCACTGCATATTTTGGCACCTTTTATCAATGTTTGGTATGACACATAAAGCTGAATTAAACACTGCAACAACAAACAGCTAACATTTTATATGAGATTTTTTTCTCATTTTTTCACTTGTAACATAACAAACGGGGTGTTTATGACCACTTTAAAAAATGCCAAATCCACCGTGAAACACTTCACTGTTAGTGACTACTAATCGTTTCCTTCGTGAGATCTTTTTGAGGACAACTCGAGCCTGGTTGGTGTAAATAGAATGTACAGCGTCTGCCTTCTCGCTGGTTGAAGCCACCCAGAGAACAGCACCCTCTGTTGACGGGCTGCAGTATAGGTCATAAATCCCGCCTCCTCCAGCAATCCCTATGGGGCTTTTAATTTTAGAAATTAATTACACAGAATGTAAATTTTTCTCTTGCGATGTTGACATGTAGTTACTCTAAGACTGGTTTGTGCTCAAGTCCTCTTTTTTTCTGTGAAGCTCCGTTTTTAAAAGTTATTAGGGGGTTCATGTTTTCTATGATTGACACCTGATACAGCCTATGGGCGTACAAGGATTGTGTAGCTCACCCAGGGGATACGCTGTTTGAGCCGAGCTTCATTCACAGCAACTCTCCGATCTCCCCCGTCGAATACGCACAATGCTACTGGGCAAGTGTTGGCGTGTGTACAACGCGACTGCACAATGTTGGTTTCAGTAAATGGAGAAAAAACACGGAATTACTGAGAGCTTTTCGGCTTCAAATCTGTATACTGACGGAAGGCAGAACCAAGTTGTCCATAGTATATACAGTCTATGGTCCTACCTGGCAGGTCTGCAGATCAGGCAGTTCTGAAAAGCCAAGGGATAGAATATAAGGGAGAGGCGATCATGAGAACTAATCCATGGTTTGTCAGATCTGCGGCTTGTGGTTAAAAAGATCTCAAATCCTTAAACTTTTTATGAGAGTGTTAAATGCTCTTACTTTTAAGAAGTAGATCCTGATGACCGTGTTCCTGCTGTTAAAACCCACAGAGCTCCTCAAGAACTCTTAAGTTCCTGTAGAAAGTTCCTCATGTCAAAAACTAGTCTCATAATCTTGTTGTATGTAACCCTTCTACTAGTCCAGTCCATCTACTGTAAACTTTTCAACCATGCATGAATGAAGTCCTGTTTGTAATCTGCTCTGGAGGCCATCAGTGGGTGGTTTTGGTTCAGCTAATGTCAGAGATGTGGGAGTAACCGATAACAGAAAAGTGAAATCCTTGAGAAATTCACAAAAATTTAAACAACTTTATAGACTAAAAGGTTTTTAAAGGTCATGTTGATACTTTAGAGGGAGAATCTGGTCCATGAAACTCAAAAATAAAGATGTTCCCATTTGAAAAGCTTTTATATTCTAACATTTTGCAAGTAAACTATGAATTTACAAAAATGCAGGAACAATCAAGTTTTTCTAAATGACATTTTTATAATAAAGAAAAGGTTTAAAGAGCCCAAAACATATTTTCTATCTTCATATTTTATTGCACCTCAGACTGTTTCCTAGCAACATGTGAGGCATAAATAAATAATAGTCTGAGAATGGTATGGACCCATTTTCTCAGCATGATGTGACAAATCAAAGGTGTAGATACAGGAGGAAGTGACTCACCTCTATCACAGTCAGGGAGCAGGAAATGCAGCCGGTGCAATCAGCAGGTTGTTCATGTAGCTACACAGTGGACTGATAACACAGAGTCTGCACCCAGGAGAGGCGAGAGGCCTGTTCTCTTCTGTGTGAGGGATTTTAAAGGATATCTGTGTGAACAGGACACAGGTTTTTCCATCTGATGATATGAACCTGCTGAGTGAAACACACTGATTTGCTGCCCTCTGACAGTGAGGGGATGAGGCGTAAACCTGAATTGATCTGACACAACTCCTCCTCAGCTATCAGCGGTGAGCTGATGCAGCTCTAAAGCACCTTCAGCATTCATCACATCTCTCCAAAGTCAAACACAGACTGGAACAGATTTTTTATTTTTGGACCATCAGTCAGCCAAAAAAGTTTTGATTGAAAGTTCTGTTTGCAGAGAAAGTACAAACTCTTCTGGCCAACTCGTCCAGACAGAAACTTCACAAACACAGCAGATCAGTCTTTGCCCCCCCAAGCTTCAAACCCCATTTCAATGTAACTCTAGTTCAGTGCATTTGATATCACTGATAAAGACCTTTTTCAGAATAAAATATCAACTTTGGACATGAGATCTTTGTGATAAGATTTGATCTGGGATGGAAAACTTAAGATGAACGAGATCCACCAAATCCTGTCAGGACTAGGAACCCTTCAGACTATGACCTCTGTACCTGGAGCACCAGATCTACCAACTGAACAAAGCCCATGACTAAAAGCAAGTAAAACCCAGGAAGGTAGAGAGTACTTTCAATCAGCCAATCAGGGGGCTCCTTCCCTCTGGCCAATCAGAACACCCTTATCATCAACCAATCAGACAGGCCCATTCAATTTACCCATCAGAATCCTTGTTTTCTTTGGCCAATCAGAAGAATGAAAGCAATTGTGGATGGGTGGATGGATGGATGGATCGATAGATGGATGGATGTATAGATGATGGATGGATGGATGGATAGATGATGGATGGGTGGATAGATGTTGGATGGATGGATGGATAGATAGATGATAGTTGGATAGATAATAGATGAATGGATGGATTGATGATGGATGGATGTTGGATGGATGGATGGATGATAGATAGATGGATAAATGATAGATGGATGGATGGATTGGTAGATAGATACCTTATTCCAGACTCAAAGATCCATATCATGAAAACATAAAAATATAGATATTGGCAGTAGAATAAAATACATTAGAAGAGAAAGAGACATTTACTTCAATGTTTCCAGTAACAAGACAAAAATCTAGTATCACTTAATGAGAGTCAATGAGTGACATCAAAATTTCACTTTCTGAAGCAGTTCATCGGCACATAAATGGGTACATAATATTTCTAAGCACAGCATGAAAAGTGGGGACATTACAAGTGACAAAAAACTCACTCGCACTTGACCATCTTGGTAATTTGAAAAGTACTCTGAGGGCATCATTGTATGCCACCTGCAACTTTATCACCCTAGTGTATTTTAAAAAAACCTAAAGGAACAAATCAGAGAAACCCTGAAAACATGAAACATCTAGACGGCATTGTGGTGTATTAGTCAATGTTTCTTCCTCACAGGGGAGCTGCAGCTAAAGGCTGAAGTTGTTCCCACTTTAATGGCACTTACTGACACTAAAAGACAGACTTTGAATCACTTAAGGCCACCATACTGCATTTCCCAGCTTTTAATTCACACAAACTGTAACACGTTTCACTGATTCCCTCTGTTTATGAAGTCTATGTCTCGTACAGTACAGTGATCGGGGTCAGAAAACATGTAGACGTCAACAAGCATGACTAAATCCCAATCTTCTCAACAAAAGCAGTAGATTTACAGATGAAGACATGACACACAGCCCTGTGGGAATCTGCCTCCAATTTTGGTGATTTTCATGTTTTCACTTCAATGGAGGAATTACATGCTCCTCCGCAGCTGCAGAAACCTCTTTACCACATTCGGTCGTATGAAGCCTTTTGATGAGCCGCTGGATAAACTGAAAAACATGCTTGGCGGTTGTGTCAAAAACAAGACAGCTTTTCTTATTCTGAAGAGTAAAAATGTGGAGTCTGAAAATGGATACAGGACACGTAGATCTTCACTGTCATTTAATCTTTTTTTGTCTGAGCTGGTAGAATATATAGAAACACAGAGATTTAAAAAAAGAAACTGGGTTTTAGTGTGCAGAGTTTTAATTTTTAAAAATGTTATAAATAAGTCAGCAGAAAGAAGCACTAAGTTGTGTTTGCTTTATGATTACAGGCGTCTGGTTTCGCCGCCTTCTTGGCTGTCCAGGGCACGAGTTGTTATGACAAGAAACACTGTCCAGTTACGTCAGCTGTCCTAACCTGATACCATCATGGTACTTCAAATGGAAACACGATGACGCCACCGTAATCCACTGTGGGTAAATATTTCAGAGGTGTCGGGTTTTGGGGTCAGTGGGTGAAAAGGATCTGGAATAGTGCAACGGGGCCGAAAGAGCACGTCAATCAGAGCAGCTGGGGATAAAAACAACATGAAAATGAAAAAGACGGAGCCTGCTGGTCTTTGAATTCATTACCCCCTTACTTCGGGGCAGGTGGCTCTCACAATAAGACCTGCTGAGTGAAGTACTTGTGTGAGATTAATAGTTGCGATAAGGCCGTAATGAGAGACAAGAGGAGGGAGAAAGACAGGGGACGCACAGAGGCAGGGATGGAAGAAAAGAGGGTCTGACTTTGAGAGGGGAAGCCCACCTGGCCGCCCGCCAGCTGGATGTCAGCGGCCCCTCGATTAGCGGCTATACATTACCCTGGCCCATTAAAATATTCTGCACACTGATTGATGCTGACAGCCTGACCAGAGGGTGGAGACTGTGCGGGCAAATGTGTCTGTCCTTATTTAAGCACCACTGCCCCCAAATTTTACATCTATCGCCAAAAAATCCAGCAAACAGCATAACTGTGGTTTCTTGGACAGATGTTCATGAGAGGAGTCTTCAGTTCAACAAAGAGGAATTAAGTCATTGACGTGCTTCTTTGCCCTTCAAAGCGCTGGACTTTTTCCTTTGTGGAAATGAGCAATTTGCAAACACATCATCCTCAGCTGCCGGGCCAAAGAGTTGTGATTGGTGGAGCTTTGGGGGGCTGAAATTGTTCGCAGCTGGTGCAAATGCATTAAAGGGATATTCCAGCGTAAATTTAAGTTATGGTCAAACACACCATAACATTGAGTTAGACACCACCTCGATAGATGAATGTTGCCAACTGCTTGCTTCTCTAGTTATATTAACTCTAACAACAACCGCACGATAGCAATACACAGTGGTCTATGTCTCCATATGCAAACCACAACCAAAACGCCACTCTATAGCAGCAAATAATGCTCAGAACAGCACCTAACTTCATCAACAGTACATATAGGGTCCCAACCATAGTACTAGCCACCAAACATCCTTTTAACTTTGCCTGATTTCTTTAGCAAAGTGACTAAACACAACTCACCCACTCTCTTCCAGCAGCCATTTGTGGGGGAGCCCTGATGAGTCGATCACCAAGTGCAGCGGAGTTTTGCAGCTCAAGGAAGAACATTTATGATCATTACTTCATGGAAATGCAATCAGACTGAGAAGATAAGGCAGAAGAACTACCGCGTCTGCAGTGCAAAATGATTAATATGATGATCACGGAGGTAATTTGTCCCCCCCCCATTTTTTCAAAAGCCCGTTTTGGTCCCCTGTAGTTTTAACCTTCTGAAAACAATGTTAATTTACACTATAGCAATCCGATTCACATCAGGCAATAGGACCAAATGGACGCTCAAGCCGAAAAATGGTTTCCCTCGGTTTCGACCGCCGAAAAAGTCATTGATCGGCTCTACCGCAGGGCCGCTTTTTCGCCCGCCGGACTAGTGTTTTGCAAGTTGCTCGCAAGAGTCAGTCCGTAAATATCGCTATTTGCCCATTCACTATTCACCAATGTGAGTTTACAGGCGGGCGGCATTCATTTTCCCTCCGTAACATCACATTCATCGGAAGTTTCATTTACATCACTGTATCCGGTTTGTACTTCCATCTACCTGCTGGCCGTATTGCCTCCTCTGTTACTGTGTATGCGAGATGTGCTGTTTGCTAGGCTACATGTGAAGGCAAGAACTGAATTCTGGAATAAATAATGAAATCTGAGCTGAACATTCACATTTAAATCCATGTGTCACATCAGTATTCAAGTCATATGTGAAGTATATGGAAATGATCTGCTGCACTCGGTGATCGATTCATCAGTCTGAAATCGGTACAACTAAAGAAGAAAGCAGTTGACAACTATAATCTCTCAATGGGGTGTCTAACTTGGTGTTGTGGTGTGTTTGACCATGACTTAAATTGACACCGGAATCTCCCTTTAATACTGTAACTGCTAACCTGCTCTGAATATCAGTCTAACATTTGTGCATTTTGAGAGCAAAAAGTTTCGAGGACTTTGCTACAATGAGCACCAATGGCACATGACTGTCCTTTCTCGTAATGAAGTCCTTGAGTTTCCCCCCTCCTTCCTCCAGCCAACACCCCTGCAGTCACAGCCCCTCTTTCTCACATACACCCATTTGAACTTGAAAGCTCCGTCGGCCAGATCAGTAAATAATTACAGGCAGCCAGGCAGGCAGCGGTGTAATTGAATGTAGAGCGAGTTGAGATATGGTGATGGACAGATTCCCATTAACCAAATCCACTTCATTGCAGTTCTCCCTGAGGGTGAGTTATGTTCAAACACACTCTAATCCACCTACAGAGCAGTTCGACGCCCGCACCAACAAAGTAAACCCAGAGACTGACAGTATCATTCAGAAAGTTCACACCTGCGGCGTAGTCAAGTCTTCTTCTAAACCTCATCCAGGCGGGGTCATCTGCATAAGTGTGTGTTTATGTATGTGTGTGTGTGTGTGTGTAGGCTGAAAAAGGAAGTCCCCTCCATTAAACACAGACTCTATCTTCAGCTCCACTTCGATGAGATCTTCTCATTTGAACTTCCGACCTTGTCTGGGCAAAGTCATTCCAGCTGAGTGACCCGCTCAAGGCTCAGTGGTTCAGGAGAAGGAGAGCAGAGAAAGCATAGATAGTCCTGTCACATCAGCTGTGAAGGGCAACTTATTTGCTGCTGGGCTGTAGATTAAACTCTGCAGCCTGTCATGTACAATGACTGTATTATAAGATGGACGAAAAGTTGATTAATGTGAGATGTGACCAGCAGGGAAGAGAGCCGGAGTTCATTAAAGATCAAGAGAGGATAGATAAAAAGGTATGCAGAGTGTATGAAAAAGGGCTTCAACCAAGAGTCAAGATTTTTAGCGAAAATATCTTGTGATAGGGCTCTGACTGAAATTGTTCTGTGTTCAGATCATGAAAGGTAACTTTTAATGAGATAAAAGCAAAAATGCTCTCCTGTGAGAGATGTTTGAACCCTCTGTTCGGGTTGCTGTTATGACTTTGTGGGGAAAAAAAATAACCTATAGCGTGGTGGTTAGA
The DNA here is from genome assembly GCA_962446985.1 of Xyrichtys novacula. Classification (NCBI taxonomy): domain Eukaryota; kingdom Metazoa; phylum Chordata; class Actinopteri; order Labriformes; family Labridae; genus Xyrichtys; species Xyrichtys novacula. Next base: position 10,261,779 of record OY660876.1, on the reverse strand, counting down.
GCTGCAGCTGCACATGAGGGAAATGGGTCTGGGTTTAAATCCCAATCAGAAACTGTCAGTGTTAGATAAAGTTGTTTTGGTTTCCCTATGCTGCAGTCTTAGCTCTGCTTTTAAGCAACCTTGATGACAACTTCAAATAAAATTTGAATAGGAGAGCAGAGCAGGTCTACAGTGTGGTGGTTAGAGCTGCTGTCTTTTGGTGAAATGTGTCTGGGTTCAAATCCCAGTCAGGCCCTCTCCATGTGATGTGCACATGTACTGGTTTCCTCTGTTTTCTTTTCATTAATTATGATAAAACTAGAAAATTATTTGATCAAATCGTGGCAGCTAAAGAAAGGCAGGTGTGTGGCACAGTGGTTGAGACAACTATCTTTGACTGAAGTCATTCTGGGTTGAAATCCAGGCTTTCTATGGATTTGAACCTAACCCTAATGCTGTCCTAACAGTGCAAATCAGCTTTTGAATAACAACAATAGTATGTCATAATGGAAACACTTCTTCAGGTGAGCTGGCTCTGAGATGGAGAGGGCTGCTGCCTTTCAGTGAGTTGACTCTGGGTTCAAATCCTGGCTTTCTATGGATTTGAACTTAACCTTAATGCTGTCCTAACAATGCAAATCAGCTTTTGAATAATAATGACAGTTTGTCATAATAAAAAGACTTCTTCTCTGAGGTGGAGAGGTCTGCTGCCTTTCAGTGGCTAAAATCCTGTGAAGGACAGAATGAGGCTGTGGTGGGGCAAGTGAGAGAATAAGGCAGGAAAGGGTCAAAAAGAGGAGACAGGGGAAAAAGGGAAAAATCCTAAAAACGGTTTCCCTCCTGTTTTTGAAAATGTTTAATTTCTCAGTAAGGGTGTTCATGTGGTTTTCAGAGCCATCCTCAAGTGAACACTTCAGGAAAAGCATCTTTCAGCACTAAAGCATTGGTTTCATTTTTCAACACTGGTGGTTGCTGCTCGGTGTACATGCACAGAAGTGGTCTGCAGGCTGAATTTGAAACCTGCCTGTTGATCCTGCCTGAAACTGTACCCCTGTTTGTGACAATTGTAAAATGATAGCAGTCTCTTGTTTCCCTATGCGACACATTAGAAGTGACAGCATTTAAGTGTTCCGCAGACTCACACACCAAACATCAGAATATTCTTGTCCTGTTGACTTCTGTCTGCTCTCTTTTATCAAACCAGAACTTTAACATTTGTGCAGTTTTATCAGAGAGGAGCCAGAGTGAGAAAATACAGAAACCAGACACAGTTTCAGTCAGAGATTAGCAGGGAGTAGTCCAAGCAGAAAAATATGTTTTTCCACACAAGTGTTAATGTTTCTGCATGTGTGTAATGTGTGTGTTTGTGTGTGTGCCTGCAGAGCAGATGCTGTTGCCTCAGCCTGCTCTGAGTCTCCTCTGGGATTCCTTGATGTTTATTTCATCAGTTCTCGTAGTGCAGACGTATCACCTCACACAGTTCTCAGGACACTGTTGAAGCCTTGTGTATGTTGTGTGTCCTTGTGGGGGAGGAATATTAATGTGTAAAGGTTTTGTTTTGACAAGTCCTCTTTTTTTTTTTTTTTTTTACAGGCAAATGAACCGCATGCCAAAATGTCATAACTTTCCACACTATTTGATGTTATACATCTCCCCCTATGTGTGCTCATAGCGCTGGAATAAGAGAGCTTTAACGACATCTCGTCTTTCCAACAAACATAAAAAAAGTCTGAGGAATCTTGTACTTTGGTGTTTACAAACTACAAAAATTAAACAGTCTTTAAATGGTCTTTAAATGACTTCTTTCATAAAGGTTTCCATGGCAACTGTATTGAAACTGCTGAGTATGTCTACCTACAGTTATATGCAGTGCATCAACAGGGACTGTGGGGATCTACTGGTTGTTTCAATTGTGTCAATAGGCAGATTGAGGTATGAGGTATTCACACAAAGGTGTTTCTATGATCCAAGCTGTAAACATGTTTATTTTTGCTATAAAACTGTCTTTTTTTAATGGGTGTTTATGTGGCTTATAGAGATTTTGGAGTCAGCCTCAAGTGGACGCCTGAGGAACTGCAGTTTTTAGCACATCCACATTGACATTATTACACATTACCATGGGTTGCTGTTTGGTTTTAACACAACCCAATAAACCTCTAACAGATAGCCATCCATAGCTTTGGATATTGGCTTAGTACCATGGTGTGTGTAACTCATAGCCGTCCCTTTACTACAGTTTTTTTGTTACTTTATACTATTGTGACTATTTTTCAGTGTAGAATAATCTTTAAAAAGTTCTTTAAATTTTTAAATGAATTTATTAATACTGGATTGGAAATTTCTGGTTATCTAGTATTGAATAAAGCAGTATAATGGGCCGCACATCAATAAATCACTTATTATATAGAAATAAAATTATGTCCATTAGGGCTATATTAACTTTTTGTCCATTGGCTCATTTTTTGATACTATTTTACTATTTTACTTTCACTTAAAGCTCCTGTGAGCAGCTCTTTGACATTTATTAAATAGACTGAAATTTATAACATTGACTTTTTTTATAATTAAAAGCAAATATGATAATTAGCAACAAGACAAATCCACTTTCACAGTGATTTTATGTATAATATATAGTAAAGTGTAAGTGGAGCTGCTAAAGAAAAAACATCTTTACACTTTACAAATTAAATTTTGACAATAAATGACTAATTTGACAGTTGAAATTCAGCAGGGTAAGATTTTTTTGTAAGCAGATGTTATTTAACGTTGAGGAGGACGAACAGGCAAAGACTGTTTTGTCCACTAGAGGGACCAAAATCGTCATGAACCAGGAGCTTTAAGTTAAAAATTTAAAAACATAAATTTATCCTGTATAAGAGAACTTCTACTTTGTGTTTTTGTCACTACAAGGTTATCTGAGGATCTGAGTACTTATTACTCCACTTCTGTGATAGAGTTTGTGTATTATGTTTGGCAGATGTGATGGAAAAAAGCCAGCAGAGGCTCTTTGATGAGTGTCCTTTGCTGAACGCTGAGCCGCTTTTCTTCAATTGTTCACGCTGTGAATCAGGTGGACGCAGGAAGAATGAAGCTCGAAACAAAAAACACGAATGAAACCTGCATTCCTCACATAGCTCAGCCATGTGAGCGTGAGTCACCGCGGACATTAAAGGCTGCACTTAAATCCCTTCAGAGAGACGGAGGTACTGAAAACGACAATCAGAGGAGAAGGGACGCCACATGAATATCAGGCTTTAAGCTGCTGTGTGGGAAGTCCAAAAAAATCAGAAAAATGTCAGACTGTGGAGCTTAAATATAACAAAGACCAAAATATTATTGACTGGGACATTTTTAGTTTACTTGCACTCACTGTTTTTACACCAATACATTTAAGAAAAGGCAAATACCCAAAAATTGTACTCTGTCATGAGGTTTATTGGTATAGTGTAGTCTAGATATACAAGTAAACATACAGTTTTAAGTGTAAATTACTAAATCAAATACATTGAGTTAATTTCTTGTTCCCAGGAGACATCAGCAACAAAGTTAAAGACTGTCAAATTTGCCCCTTTAATAGGAAAATCACCATTAGAAGCAGCATGCAAAGTTAACTACAGTTTCCTGCAGAACGGTTCGACTCTGCTGCAAAATTTAGCTAATTTTAACAAACTCCGACTTAAGATCTCATCTTCGTTTACAGAGATATTTAACTTTGCCAAATTATCTGACAAATTTTGAGCTGTAGCTAAGTTACGCCTTGTTTCTCCCTGCAGATTCTGATCAACTGAGCATAACTGACCAGCATCCGCCGTGGTGTCTACAACTACAGGAGACATGCACCTCAGAAGACTTCATGTAAGAAATAGTGGAATATCCCTTTAACAGCTGATTTGGACCAGCAGAATCAAGGTAATGATTCTTAGTTTAATCATGTTTTCCCTCAAATACGTTTATCTCTCATCTTGCACGCTCTTTATTTGTCCCCTTTGAAAGAATACACACACAGTTTATTTCCTCCATGTTTGAACTGCTTCTGTAGGGCCAGTCTGCATCTGTGTTTACCATGACGGAGAGGAGGAGTGCAGCCAGAGATCAACAGACATCTGCTCCACTTTCAGCCTTCACTATCAGGTCAGGAGGAGAGCAGATCGCAGATCAACTTCTACTGTACCTGAGGGACAGATAAGAGCAAGTCACAGGAATTCAGACGACTCTAATCATAGGTTTCCTCTCTCTCTGTGGAATGCGGAGGAACTAACCGAGAGTCTGTAGATGTATGTTTACTCTTGGGGACCTAAAAAGAAGCATATGAGAGAGAGAAGGAGAGAGAGGCAGGAAATGAAGGAGGGACTAAACTTGACAGAGATGGATGTGGGAAGCCTCAATTTATCTCTGAGGCTTTCACTTACACGTCCACTTAAATACAAAGATGGAAAGAGAGAAGTGCAGCCTGTGGAGAGGGAACTCAGCATTTCTTGAAAGAATTTCTTTCAGGTGTATAAGAATAAATCAAAACGAGAGAAATCTTTCAGTTCATCCAGTTCTGGATTTGCATAAATATCCAACTCAACAGATGGACTCTGCATCAAAAGACAAATTCTTGGATCTCAAATGTTTGATTTACCATTACAGTCTAACAGGAACTGACAAGAGCAGATGAACTTTAATGACCTGAACAATTTTTTTGAGGAGAGTCACGCTGCAAATCTATAAAGTTCAAAACAAACAGAGCAGATGAAAAAAAAAAAAGTACCGCAAGTGGCAAAACAACCGTATTTACAGTTAACATGATGAGAGCCGGTTCCTACTGGACCACCTGATCTGAAACGAAAACCCTGCTTTTACATAGTAAGATGGATCACAAACAACTTGAGCATGATCATGTGGTCTTTGGTAGGGATGGGAATCGAGAACCGGTTCTTGTTGAGAACCTTTTCCAAATGGTTCAATCCATCGACATCATTTGCATTTTATCTAAACGATTTGTTTCTACCGGGTGCCTTGAAAAATGGTCTCGCGAGAGCCAGTCTATTTGGACGAGAACAGAGACTTTGAGGGAAAAAACATGGCAGACGGTACAAAAGGTTGGCAGAACGATAAAGCGTGGCTTCATTTTACTTAGAAAGACGACAACAGCGCAACATGCAATGTTTGTTGAGTAGTGATAATGTGCAAACACCAGCAACATGCTTAAACATTTGTCAACAGGGCACAGCATCAAATATAAGGAGTCACAAGTATTCGATGCTCTTCGCTGGTTGTCAGCTGCTGCTCCATCTCAGCACAACATGGAAGATATTTATGTCTTGTGTTAACATAAGCACAATGCAGGCCAGACGCAACAACGTATTATGTATTTCACTTACTACCGACCGAGTAAATGCTGTAAAAATAGTGTCGATTGATTATTTTTAGACTCTCACAGAAGGGGGCATACATCTTTTTTTGTTATACATTTTTGATATAACGGTGAAAACTTAGTCTACTTTTTTTTAAATCAAAGAAAGCCATTTTTAAGGGAATCGTTAGAGAATTGAACCAATAAGCAGAATTGATAACAGCATTGATATTGATAAAATCTTAAAAATCCATCTCTAGTCTTTGGAGATTTGAAGTAAGCCGTTGATTTTTATGGATAAAATGTATCATTTAACAGATGAACAGTTAGCAAAAGCTCAAGTGAAAATCCAGCCTTAAAAATTAAATCAAACCTGAGCTGAAATCCAAAACTTCAAAGTAAAACGAAAACTTCAAAACTTTTGTTACTTGAGTTACGATGAATCTATGGGACGATTTCTTCCATTTTTTAAACTCAATGCCCCCACAGATATTTTCTTTATAGACGGGTAGGAGCCAGCTCAGACATAAAGAAATAAAACCTACTGTACTTTCACTCTTTCTATTTCATTATGTATCCCCCCAACACCTACACTGGAACATCCACTCCACTGTACACCTCTGCTCGGCACCTCTGGGAGGATTATGTTGGAGTTACAACAGATTGAATCTCACCTAACAGGTTGTGTTTGAACCCACAGAGCATCCTCAGCACAGATGAAGCAGATTCTACCTTTGAATTGTTCAACAAACACTCATATTTTATCTGCTTTCCAAACTGTTTTGTGTTTTTTGAACTGCTCAGCCTCTGTTCTCTGACCTCTTTTCCACCCACCGCTCTCAGTCGAGCCGATTCCCCATCAATAAGAAAGTATTTTTGTTGAGTTTCCTCCTCTTTCTGCAGCTCCGTGGGTGTATGAATCTCCTGTGGCAGTGCCTTATAGGTCCACTCTGCTCTCCTGAATGATATGAGGCCTGCCTTCTTCAGCAGAAGCAGATAAGAGCTTAATGCATTACCCCGCACAGCAGCCTACAGAAACGGCCACATAAATCACATCCTGCTTGTACCTGAGTGTTGACTGTGTGTTTGTGTGCACTACAAGTGGTGGTGGGTGTGTTTTAGAGGGGTTGGAAGTTTGGTGTAATCACCAAACACACACACTCACACACTTGATGATATATCTCAAACACACGCCATGCAGTTTGTTGATGTTGGATTGATTTTTTTGTCCCAACAGCTTTCTTAAGATATACAGAATCTAACCTCTGCTATTAATGATCACGATGAAAGAAGGATCGTCAATCATGACGGATTTCAACCAAAAGCAAACATTTCAGGGGTCAGCTGGCTCAGAGATCCATAGGAGATAGAGGCAAACACTGTAGACAGCTGAGAGTGTGTCCTGAATGAAAATGAGCCGACGGACGCCAGGAGAGCTGACAAGCATCGTCTCTGTCTGTTCCTAAAGATTCGACAAGCAAAAAGGTCACTTGAGTGCAGTAAACATGATGGAAATTTATAGTTCAGACACGCTCAGACTGACTGTGCTGGGCGTGTAAATGCTTCACTACTTATCAGATCGAACGACGTAAGTGGAGGAACACGATGGGGCTGTCAACGTAAAACACAAGATCATCAGCAAAGAGAGATTCGTCTTTTGCCCAAATTAAGCGTGAACTTCAAAATGCTGCAATTATCAATCAAGACCATGTAACCACAGATTCTCTTTTGCAATATTAACACACTATTGCCATTGTCTGATATGCAAATGACACATTGCAAGATCAGTTAGCAGTGTAATCGTTATCGCAGCATGAAATTTAGTCTGAGACACTCAGTGCGTTTATATGCACAGCTTAATCGGACTAAGCTCATTATTTTTTTTCTTTTCAGACCTCTCTCCTTGTCTGCATACATAGAGCTGAGAAAATCAAATTATTGACGTGAACGTGTCCTCCTCCCCAAAACTAGGGGTCCTCTCAGTGGCGCTGTTTCCGACCCCATACAACTGTCAACAACAACAGCAGGTCCGTGCCAGACGTCAGAAGTGTCTACAACTGCTGCTGGGCATTTTCAAGCAAGAAGGTGGAGCATACTACAGCATTATTTTTGTCGTACATGATGTATGCGCTATTTTTCTGCAGATGAGATGCACACTACTCCTCTTCTCTGGTGTTTTTGTTCCAGAGTTACGGGGGCATACATGCATTGTCCATCATACTCCAACTACACTGGTTACAGGGTAGAGAAGATCGAATTCCAATCGCATTATCTAGGTGTCTTAATCAGAGTTCTCTGACTCCAATCTGAGTTCTCAAACTCCGATTATAGGGACTAAGGTGTTTACATGCACCTCAGTTGTCCGGTCTTAATTGGAGGAAGGCAATAATTCAGTTTTCTGGAGTGTCATGTAAACGAAATGACTGATTACTCATGGTGTCATTTTGGTGTTAAATGCCCCTTTGGTCTAAGGTTCAGGCTGTTGGAGGGCAGATGACTTATTATGTTGATCTGCTTAGCAATACTTACATATGGTATTACAATGTTGGATGTCAATACTCAACCTCAGCAAAGTTTCATAACATGAGCTATGCGATTGGTTCAATCTTGTCGGCTTCTCTGATCAGCTCGTTTTAAGAACAGTGCAGGACTTGACCTAAACCTAAAAAGTCACCATCCTATTTTTAACTGAAACATCAGAGCCAGACAGTCAATTTGTGGTCTTATTGTTAACAATAGAACTGGTTGTGTTTGTGAAAAGTGTTTATGTGCAGTAGTTGAAATGTTAACTTCAGCTCATTATCCACATAACTAATCGATTAAGCATTACTGAAGTTATTCTGTGATTACAAAACTGTGTAAAAAGTAACACCCACTAACTACGGCTGACTTTAAATGTCTAGAAAAAAGCAAAAGTAACGCAAAGAAAGTTCTTAAAGGTGATCAAAGCTACTCTTCAGGTGTCCCAGTTCGACATAATGAAAGGTGAGAATGCGTTCAGTAGGTCTCTTTTAATTCTGCATATTAGTTTGTCTGTAACAAGGAGCTGTCAGGAGAGTTTAGTCCCTCCAGCTTTGTAGATGTTCACCTCCTGTTGTCGTGTTTGATAAAAGTAAGTGTAAAATATGGTAATTATAATTTTGTCCTTCTGTGTTTACTCCCCCAGAGTGTTTTGCTCCTGTTTAACGCAACAGTCTTAAGATGTTTTGTGAAATCTCGTCTGAGTTGCCGTAATTAACCTTAATAACCCTGAGTCCGTTGTTGATTTCTGCATGCACGCACTGGAGCTGCTCAAGAATGTGTTTTCTATAAGGAACCGTATAAGTTAGACCACATTGTTTTGACGGATGAGAGAGGGTGACTCAATCTACTTTCTCAATCTTTTCTCTGTTTTCTCTGGCGCTCGCTCTGCGGCTCGAGCCCTCCTGCCCCCGTCTCGTCCAATAAGAGTCAGTGACCCCGGTGATCTTCTGCGGCAGACATCACTGCTCATGATTGTTTTAGTTCCGCCGTCTCTGTCAAAAACCGCCCAGCGCTGGAGTCCAGTGTGACTGGGCAGCCTCAGCACTTCATCATGTTGGATTAAGTCAAGTGTCTCCACCCTGGCTGCACGCCAACGGAGGTCAAGCTTTGGCGGCCGGCCTGTGAAAACACAACGGTCTCCCTCCCTCCTCTCCGGGTGAGTCTAACAAGGACGAGCACTGCGGGGAGACGAGGGTGTGTTTAACTAGCGTGTGGAGTTTTCACAGATAAGTATCTCTGCAAGAGGCCGCACTCAAGTCGAGTATTTGCCTAACCACTTCCATAATGTGTGCGTCAGTGTGAGTGTGTGTTTGTGTGTGTGTGAATTATGATTTAACAGAGTCTGTCATAACCATGTCAGTCTGGGTTAAATCCATCTGCAATCCCCTATCTCCAGCTCCACCCTGTCCTGACTTTAAGCAGTGATCTCACCTCCAGATGGCTCATTGTTCTCTCTCCGCTGCCTGCCTCACTTTTGACTTACAAGTCTGTAAAGAGTGGAGAAAAGTAGCTGGAAAAGTTGTAGTGCACAGACCTTTATCGGAGAACTTTTGTGTCAAGAAAAAAGTTCTTAACCCAAGAAAAACTTTCAAAAATCAAAATATTATGAGTCTGTGATGGAGGACCACATTGAGAATCGATAAAAAGTTAACATCTCAAGAGTAAAGACAAAAATCTAGTTCTAAGATTACAAGATTAAAGCTGTAATTTTACAAGGATAACACTGTAAGAGAAGCAGAAGCAAAAAGCTGTAAATTTGCAAGATTAAAGTTGTAAATATAAAGGATTAAGGTTGTAAATTTACAGGATTAAAGTCTTTAATTAAAGGAATAAAGCTCTGAGACAACAGGTAGCTAATTTGAGGAGAACCATGGACTTTGACCCATCAGTGCTGCCATTCCAATCACGTCCCTTAGACGACGACTTCAATAAACAATGCTTGACCCCCAATTTCCACCGCATCCCAAAAAGGCCGTATCCGCCAATCACAGCTTATTGCAACCATTCAAGTTAATGTGTCAATTTTCACCGACCTCTTTCCATTCCGCTGCAGTTCAGCAGACTCTGCAGCCAGTTGCAATGATTTTATAAAAAATCATCCGGCATCTTTTCAAAATAAAAAACTCAGTGTTTCAGGTGGATCATATTTCACACCATGCGCATGGGCGGGTATGAACAGATGAATGGTTTTTAGACAGCATTTCACCCCAATGGCACCATGGATGAGGAGATGTTAATTCTAGAAGTCCAGAAGTGGATTTCTCCTTCTGGAAGGACACAATCTGCTGCTTATATGGTTATGTGGCTGTAGAGACAACTTGTTATTGCACGGTTGCATGTGAATCTGCGGGTTCTTGTGAGTTCTCGCGATTCCTGCTGTCTCTAATCCGCCACGAAATTTGTCTCACAAATGGATCCGGTAGGAATTGGCGGACGGCAAAGGTCGCACCTGGGGTTAGTTTTGATATGGTGTCTTTATTTGAACCATTGGGCCAACCCCTGCTCAGGTATAAGCAATACAAGCGGATGTCCTTTGAAATCTTTACTGTGAAGTTACATCCTTGTATATTGCGTGGAAATCAGATTGCACTACTTCGCCTTCAGTGTCACTTTAATCTGTGAATTTGATCCGCCTCTGTTGTTTCTGATACTGCTTCTTGCACACTGTTATTTCCAAGCATCGTGACATTGTTTGAGCTTTTTATAGCAAAAATTAGCTATCTGATTTTTTCCTCCTCTGCTTGACTTCACGTAGTTCCTCATGAGGAGAAACATAACAAAGCCTCAGAGACGATTGCTATTTACCTCCAAAAAAGCATTCAGTCATGACATTTTTCTCACGGCCCCGTTTCCTGGTGTTATCATGTTTTTATGCCTTTGCCCCTTTAATGCCAATCATGGCATGAGGAAAACAATTCCTCCATTCAAAACCGGAGGTATAAAGTCAACACAGCTTGCAATCTGTTCCCTGGAATCAGTGTTTCCACGGCAGCAAACATTACAGCAAGGAGGGCGTCATGCGATTGGTGTGACAGGTAAACATGCACAGTTGCCTGGCGGGCACATGATAAGATGGAGAAAAAGTTCTTATCTGTAGACAATTCCATTACAGGTGTGTCAGAGCACCGGTGCATAAACAAGAGGCGGCATGTTCATGCAAAATCAAGGACAAACAAAACAATCGTTCCATTTAGTGTATTTAGCACAGCAGTTGTTTTAGTCCACAGACAAGTGGGAAGCTCAAATATTACGACTGGATTCCTTAGAAGAAATCCAGCGCACCTGATAATTATGAGTAGGGTGACCATACGTCCTCTTTTACCTGGACATGTCCTCTTGTAGTGGGCTGTCCGGCCATGGAAGCCCGTTTCCACCAGTAAAAAAGAAAAAAAAAAAAAATTAAAATTTTTGGGAATTAAGAATATGCATTGAACTGAGTTAGAAGCACATAAAAAAACTCTCGACCTGACCCAAAAACTCCTCAAAATTTTGCCTATGTGCACACAACTCCGCCTTGCAAAGTAGTGTCCTCTTTTTGGAGATTCAGAATATGGTTACCCTATATAAAACACACGTGCTCCATCTCACGTTCACAAAGCACCATTTTCAAGTGATTCACAGCTGGGTTTTTTTTGCTGATTTTATTCTGCACGATCTCAGATAGGTCGATGGCGATTGTAAGGAATCCTCAAAAGCCTCCAAAACAGCACAATCATATTATAGCTGCAGTTTTCTCAACAGGACATCAGAGGAAACTGACCACTGTGTGAACACGGTCAGTGCAGGAGAGTCTTGTGCAAACATTCCCAACTGTCCCTCACACACTCAAGGAGGGATGTCTATTATCTCCTGCATTCATTAAGCGGTTTAAGCTCTGCACACTTGTCATGCGGTCAATTCCTAATGAATCCTCCGAGTGAAAAATGGAGGCAATAAAGAGGAAGTAGATGAGAAGCGGACACTGTGCTGAGGCGTAATGAAAGAAGGGACATGTATAATGTATATCCCCTCGGCTGAGGCCAAAGTCTCCACTCTGTATCATTTTTACGGCATGATCTTTCTTGGATGCCACCACATGGTCAAAGGAGTATTCACCCCGGTGAAGGGATCACATGGGTTCACTTTCGCGCCCTCTCACCTCAGATTTGTATCTCTGCTCGCAGCAGCAGCTCTCGCCTCATCATCTCCCTTGCTATTCTTTGACTCAGCTCAGGTGATCCATTAAGGTTCCCTCCATTCATGCATGTACTCTCACATGGCTTCAACAGAGGGAGTAAACAGAGTGCCGAGAATACATAATCATGAGTCTTGCTAGCGAGCAGACCTCATGTCTGGAGATTTGAGGAGAGAAAATAGAAAGTAGGTCACTTCCTTTTCTTTCCAACAAATAATGCTAAACACCAAATAGACTACTTAATGATGTATTCTCATTTTCACCCACAGGAGGAGAGACTTGTATCATCTGCATAGAAAAATTCCACATGTGCTAGAAAGGCAAGAGAGCCAGCCAGATCATGAAATATCTAACATTTCTGTCGATATACAGCATTTTTGATTGGTAAAAATTAGCTTGTCTAGCTTGTCAAGTTCCCTTTGCATTAAAATACTGCATGTGTTTCATGTGGTGCTTTTGTGTTGTTCAAGGTAATGGTTAAAATTGAGTCTATTTTTCAGTTTTGTGTTTGTCAAAGTTACCAAACGTTCAATCCTGTCCTGAGAGGAAAGTTTGGTAACCAAAAAATCAGTCAAACTGAATCCAAAAAAGATGTTAATGTGTAAAAATCTATAAATGCTGGTTTATTAATTCTTATACTGAAGGACCAACAAAGCTGTTTTGTCCTTCTCTATTTTGGAGTTTGAACTTGTCAATAGTAACTGTCTCACTCAGAGGAGATACGGGTCAGCTCAGGCTTGTAATCGATACTTCAAAAAGAGAATCAGCACCAAAGCTAGAACATCAATTCTGCAGGCAGGGTCAGTTTTCTACACTTGGGGTAAAAATGTACTTTTCTCAGAAAGCCCAACCAGAAGTAAATGTCGATGTGAAGCCTCACTTCAAGATAGGAAGGGTGAGAAAGTGGGTGAGATGGAAAACTGTCCTTTAATCACATAAAAGATTGGCAGTCTAGCTGAACAGATATTAAAAGAAGACTACATGTGCCAGCGCTGTAACAGCCCGCAAAGTGACGCGCCTACGTGGCAGCCATCTTGGTGGGGGCAACTTTCCCATTAAATGCAATAGATGTATATAAATCATATCTTGCTCATTTCTCAACCAATTTTCATGTGGTTTACTTTATTTTCAACATTTTTTTTTTTTTATCAAATGCTCTGTATTAATAGCACATGCTTTGGCGTTGACAATAAAGTAAACCGGATGAAGATTGGTTGAGATATGAAGATATGGTTTATTTCCCATGTACATCCAATGCCTTTAATGGAAAAGTTGCCCCCACCAAGATGGCTGCCATGTAGGCACGGGGCTTAAAGGGGCATGTCGTATCTACTTTTCATATCTATGTTAATTAACAGGTTTTGGAGCATTAACTACTCCCATCAAGATGATGTCTGTACTGAGGTAGACCTTATTTACTTGAGCCAAACCATTTTCTGCACATGTGGCTCAGAAGTAGGAGAGTCCGGGTGCTAAACTAGCCTGCTCACAGCCACCCCTGAAACACACATTTGGCACATAATGAAGTGAACGAGACCCCAAACCATTGAGCCACTTAGATTCTGTTTTATTGACATTAGATCAATGATTTTCCTCTGTAAGATAAACAGTAAACACTCTGTAAAGTCACTGATTTCTGATAAGACAGTCGTTATTGTAAAGGTTGAAACAATTAATGAAATGTAGATGCTAACTGCTATATTTCCATAGATCTGTTGCTTGAAACAAAGACAGCATTCACAGACACAACTAATTTCCACAGGGATTTTCCTGTTTGAGGATAAAATAATATATTTCTGTTATCATGCTAATTCATTACTTCCCCTTTGTCTTGTTGCCTCCTCTATGTTTCTCTCACTTCTCTCACCGCTCAGTCCTGAGTGTTTTATTCATGTGTGCAGTGACAGAAGCAGTAATGTATTCCCGTGTGGTTTGAAAAAATCACATGCTCTTCCTGTGTCCTTTCCTCATTCTCAATCTCGCAGACGTGTTAATACAGTGACATTACACCTCCTATATGAGCTCTTAACTCCCCTGAGTAACCAATAAACAGGTTGTGACTGACTAGTCTTCATGAGACCTGTCCGTAGAGACCTTTTCTGATTTACCGTGGAAATCTCATTTCTGATTTTATGATCATTTCATAGTCGGTGTTACATTTGCAGCATTATATTAACACCCTTTTACTAGTACTCAAAATTCATAGAGGACATTTGATCTAAAAGGATGATATACAGTCAACTATGATTTTAAAAACCACATCTCTCACTTAGGAGAGAATTGCGGAAGGTAATAAAATACTGAGCGTCCTTTAAGCCTTGTCTAGAGAGGAGTCTAAGTCTAAACCTCTGTAAATAGCTCTCAGGAAGATGTGGTTGATTTATTAAGTGTCACTACAAGTCCCCAGTCCCTCCAATCAGGCCCCAAGCACTGCAGAGGGACACTAAATCACTCGACTGCCTCGTCCTCTGACAAAAGAGAGGAGGTGTTTGGTCATTCAGCTGCTGTTTCTTACTGTATGTGCAGGGAAATAACCAGGTGAGGCCAACCAGGAAAAATACAGGCATAGGCATGTGTTGATGAGCTTATTGGGTTATCAGAACCACTGGTTTACTGTTGGGTGGAGATCAGGAGAGCTGCTCTTATTCTGTCAAGGTATACAGGCGCTACTGTATCCACATAGTCCCAGAAGCCAAATACATTAAACCAAAAGTAACACCCGGACTGTAAAAGGCATGTTTCCACTGCAGGAACTATGTCCACAAACAAGGAACCTTAAGTGGAACCAAGTATTTTTCTATGACATGACCAGGGTTTAGTTTATGCTTTAAAGACATTATCATACCCCATATATACAAAGTCTTCTGTAGGAGTACCACTTTACAAAAGTAGGGGAACTTTAAGGTTTGAACATGTAGGACCAAACATATTTTATTGATCTGGTACTCTGTTATTTTCCACCACAGTATTATAATGTAGGAAAAATAACCACAACGATCAGCAGTAGCTTTTCATATATAACCCAGTACCTTCATGTTATGCGGTCCCTGCTTTTCCCACACAGGGACGAAGGTTTGAATTCCCATTAGGTTCCAGGAACCTTATTTGTTCCCTTCTGGTTGGAAGCTTGAAGGGAAAGCTTTTCAAAGCGATAGGAATCCTTATTAAACCTTTTAATGAAAGCTTTTAAAGAGAGCGTTTAAATTTTTTTACTTGTATGAGCGTTTTCTTTACAACTGTACTGACAGTGATGTTGGGAAGATCCAGTTGAGTTCTTGGCAACTGTAACAAACTGAATTTTTAACTTTTCAGTTTTACTAAAGCTAAATGTAACTATTAAGTGATTAGCTAAGCCAGCATCACAGAATACAACATCCAAAATATATGGCGAATGGTCCGCCTTTCTCTGTTACATCTGTCTGATGTCTTTTATCAGATATTATACGATGCTAGCACAGTTAGCAGGCTGTAGAAAATGCTGAGTCACCACTGCAGTAATTGCAGCTGCGCAAGACGGCACCACACATGAACTGCTCAATGGATTTGTCTATAGTTATGAGGAAAAATTGGATGCAAGCTGTAGATCCAAACTTGGCAGGTCATAGTTCCTTGACTCCTTTTGGTGGAAATGCAGCCTTTACACCTAAGAGCAGCTTCCCTCTGGGTTTTAGGATTCTCTGATAATATACAAACATATAAACTTGTGAAAAGTTGAAAACAGAGACAAACTGTCTCCTAAAAAAGCCAGATTACATTTTTGCACACTTTAACATCTGTGTTATTGTGAGCTTAGAAATGTTTCCGTTCCTGTGAGATATGTTTCCACTCTGAATACCTGCTTGAATTCAGATTAACATGTCCTGCAGTCTCATTTTCCAACGTTTACGCTTCAGCAACTAAAATCTCCAGGATACAGAAGTGATGAAGTATTCAGAAAATAAATCAGAGAACAAAACTTTGATACACTTATTTGTTTATCCACATATACACCGCAATAACTCAGAAACTCCAGAACCAATTTGCATATTTAATGATCACTGAGTCCTCTTCTTAATCCGATTATTCTTCAGGGACAAAAGTTTGACACAATGTGAACATCTGACAGCAGCAACTTGGACCAAATATTTTAAAGTAATAAATCTTCCAAGTCCATAATGGCTCCCACTGTTAATTGTGGGGGATTTTTGGCCTAAATGATGAATTACTAAAGCTTAATTAGACTAGTGTTATCTCAGATGGGCTTCACAGAATGAGCACAAAATGGGACTCAATGGCGTGCCAAGACACAATAGTTTCCTCTCACTTTCTCACACTTAAAAATGCCCCTTATAACTGTGAAGAATATGAGTTTAATCCAGTTATTTCTTTTATTTTAATAGTTTGGCTGCTAGTTTTTGCTGTTCGCAGTAAACCTTGCCTTGGTTTGGTGCGCCCATTTGTTCAGAACAGATGGATGGGTTTCAAAATGAAGGACTTTATCTGTAAAAAAGTGCTGCTCGTATTTCAACGAACAAAAAATAGTACCCATAATGAGCTTGTTAAGTTTTACAGATATCACAGGAATGTATTTTTGCCCCTCAACATGCGCACACACACACATAAAGGAAACTCATACTCTCTCTAATCCAGAGGAGAGTCCAAGAACACAAAGTTAACACAGCCCAGAGCTCAAACAGGGCTTTGTTAAAGAAGAATGAAACTGTAATTTTACTTTCTCCCAAAACTTTAAACCCACTGATGTGTTTATTGTGGATAGAGTCTCCTGCTGTGTGCTGAGCTGTGGATTTTCTCCACCTGCAGAGAGAGCGAGAGAGAGGCTCGAATAAACACTAGGAGGAAAAAATAAAAAAGAGGAACTTACTAACTGCAGTAATCGAGGCATTTCAGGCAGCTCCACAGAGACAATATTTGTTTTTCCATCACCATGCATTATTAATAGCTAACCAGGGGAGCTGATGTTGATGAGGACGGCATCTGCTGAGACTGTGGCGTGATAAGGAATGGTTTAAAGAACAGCAATGGCTTCATAAGCATCAGTGGACTGACTTTGATTAAAAATTAAATCACACAGTCGCAAACACGACTTGTGGTTATTATTCCTGCTAGGTAGTGAAACTGTTGGTTTGTGTCCAGGAGCTGGAGGAAGGTTGTTTCATGCTTTACAAGTACATAACTTAGAGATATCTGACTTTTACTGTTTGTGTATGTGTGCTGGTTTTACTTTTTGTTTTGGAAATAATGAGTTTGGTTGGAGTGAAGGAGACACTTGGATGCAACTGTCAAGATAAAGAGGGAGAGACTGCTCTAAGAGGGCCGTGTCTTTGTTTACTTCAGTGCAAACATACACGGTTTTACTGCATATCCACAATTCAAATGTAATAGTATTAAATATAATATTCTGCAGCTAATTCAAGCAGTATTTCACGATGCACTAGGGGTCACAACTGGAGAGCCTGACTGGATTCATCAGATGTAAATGTGGGACAATGCAGAACTGTCGACAGGTTACTTTCATGTTAATTTAAAGTCTCAGTGGTAGGGCTGGACGATATACCGAATATTTACGACAAAAACTAAAATTTACGTCAATAGCCATGTCATTTTGCCCATGTCAATATATTCTGTGTCAAAAAAACAAAAGTTGATTAGTAGGTAAGCTATGGTCTCATGTTCCTTTAAGACGCTGTCCTACGTCAGAGACGTGACTCCACCCCATCCAGTCTATAACAAAGAGGGAAAGACAGGTGAGGAGATGGAGGATGGTTCAAAAGTTGTTGCGGCTTAAGCGGCGGCTATAGTTAGTGTGGGAGGTGAAGATAAAAGTGGACTTGGTCCATTATCTTGTCTTTAGTTTCTCCTCTTTGTTTCTGCTGCTGCTGTGTTGGCATATCCCCTCAGACTCTATACTGCTCCCACCGCTAATTTGCATACTGCAGGTTCTGTCCATGTTGAGTTTTCGGGGGATCAAACATGTAGTATGTTGCAGTCACAATGCAAATGTCTAGGTATATGCAGAATTAAGGTTATGTAGTGGCAATGCAGCGTAACCTTGCTGGGTTTACACAGGAGCTCATCATAAGGGACTGCAAGTAAAAGCCCATGTCCAGGTACCGTATTTTCCAGAGTATAAGTCGCATAAGTCGTTTGCAACTTATACTCAGGTGCGACTTATATATGTTAAAATATATAATTTCATGTTTGTTATTTTTACACTGACAGCAGTAAGAGGGCACTCTAGGCTGGTGTACCAGTATCTGCTACTTCTGTACCACAGAAAATTTTAAAATTGACGCTAACTAATATTGACTCAGATTGAGAGTTTGGTAAACTTGTTTTTTTATGATCTTTACAGTTATATAGTTATGTGAATAACTGTTAATATGTTATGTTAACATACCAGACACCTGTTGAGTTTGTTGTTTATGCTTCGTGTAGCTGAATAACCATCAGTGTGTTACGTTAGCATACCGTACACCTAATCAGCCTGTTGTTCTTTATTATTATAACTTGCCTTTCGAGATGAAATGTCTGTTCTTGGTCTTGGATTTTGCAAAATAAATTTCCCCCCTGAAAATGCAACTTATACCAGTATATGTTTTTTCAACTTCATTATGCATTTTTTGGCTGGTGTGACTTATACTCCGGAGCGACTCATAGTCCGGAAAATAAGGTAGTTGAAAATTTGTCTCTTCACATGCAGCACATCAAGGTAATGGTCTTAAATTTTAAGCGTAGTTTAAGTGTGAAAGAGGCTTTGTTTTATCACTTTTTGTAACTTTGTTTTGTTGCTTGAGTGAAAGAGTAAACTAGAAATCACAGCTGGCTTTAAATTGGTTCAACCCCAGGGCCGGTGCCTGGAAGATGATCAGATTTAGCTGAAATTGGCAGCAAAAGTAGACATGATTTATGCCACACATCTAACTCACACTGATGAAGAACAACGTCAAAAAACTGGCGAATTTCCCTTCGGGCCTAAAGAGTAACGGTGTGTTTAATCTAAATGCTTTCACAGACTCTCTCATAAGCTGCTCAGTATCTGGCAGAATCACAGGGATCTGCCTGATAAGGTTTTTCCAGTCACGTATTCGCCGGGCAGGCAGACAGTTGGAGAGCGGACGAGCAGGATGGACGGTTCTGAGCTCCAACTGGGAAGATTTTCTCTTCTGCAAGAAACATCACAGCCAGCTCAGAGCGGGAAGCCAGACAAAAAAGTACTCCAATTCTCACATTAATCTCAGGTCACGGCTGCAGCCTACATTAAGGTATAAGAACGAGCAGTTTCTCATGTCTCCTCTCTGTCTCACTCTGATGCGTCTTGTCTTCTCTTCCTTTAGGCTGCGAGTTGAAACTCATGGTTCACTCATATGGAGAAGTATGTGACCTCATTCCTGAGCTGCCCTGCTTCGTCGAGGCCGCTTCACTTCACTTGCCTTCACGCTTCAATCATGGTCACACCTGAGTCAAGATGATCAGCATCATCCCCCCTGACATGGAGGGTGATAAGATCAAGAAAAAAATCCATGAATGAACATATTTCATCTTTCTCTTTCTCCCTCTGGTTCAAAAACAGGTGTGTGCTCTACATATAAGCAATCTTTGTGTAATGATGGTGTGTGCTGGCCTGTAAGACGACTCAGCCCTGGAAGGTACTGACATGTGACAGTAAAACACCAGCAAATGTGTGAAAGTTTATGTATAGAGGTGAAGACAGGGTTGAGAGTTTCACCTTATTAGACTGCGGATCTTTATAGCGCCATGAAAATCTGATGATTTCAAGTGTTAAGTCATGACGCAATAAGTTAAAGAGTTTCTTCACCTTTAATTATAGATCTAGCCGAGTTTTCTTGAAGCCATTCACAACCCACATGCAGAAAAGCCCCATACTATGTAATATAAGCATTAATTTACATTGAGTTACAGAGATATTCCGGCGTAAAATTAACTTATAGTCAAATACACTGTAACATCAAGTTAGACCCCCCTCGATCATTCCTTTATTATTTCCTTCAAGTAATAATCAACATCATCATCATTTTGCACTGCAACAAAATCAAAGAATATAAGATGTTTTACAGAGTATTAGCTATTGTCAGACAACAGCTAACATTATTTTCTAACTAAAAAAAAACTATTAACTGGTGTTGCAAAAAAAGGAATGGCATTAACTCAAAGATGACAGCAGTAGGTGCCTTACTTATTCCAGTGTTGTTGTTTTACAGATAGAAGTAAAAGAAGATGTAAAATTAACTCAGTTTGATGGAATAACTTTGTGGATATGACTCAGAGACATTGGTTATAGCTCCTGAACATTGTAAGCTATTTAAGCTTCCTACCTTGAGCATGATGAATGTGATGAATTAACCATGATCCAAAGCCACTGACTGTGCAGGAAGATGTACAGCACACCTGTCTCTGTCTCCTCCTGTTGTGAGGAATAGGGCCAGAATCTGTGTTGCCAGATATGGTTGACAGTTTTCAGCCCGTAAGCTGTCCAGAAGAAACAAAAAAACACCCAAAATATGTAAATGATAATAAGTTTGATGTTTTTTAAGCACAATGACAGCCGACACAGCAAAATAACTCTTCAAAGTGACAATTAGCCAACCATCATGGCATGCTGATTTAAGGAGCTGATTTCTGAGCCGGCCCAAACACATCAACTACAGATGGCTATCTTTTTTTTTTTTTATGTGAGTGTAACCAGTTTATGTTCGGTATCTTACCACATGCGGGTCATATTTTAGGTCTCACCCCTTCTCCTCTTCTCTGCTAACACGGTAATGATAAAAACTTACTCTTAAATGTCAAATAACTGTTTAGAAACAAACTTTTCCAAACTTTTCTATTTACTGCAAGGCTCTTTTACTATGTTTGTGTTCTCACAATCACATTCAAGTTTCATCCCATGCATTATTTGTTGTTTGTACTCATTGTTTCCATTTGCAAGCTGACAGCTCGACCTAAGTGACAGGTGAAAAGTAAGGTTAGCAATAAATAATTCATGGGAACGAGGTCTGTCCACATCAACCTGTTTTGACGCGCCACTGAAGTGCAAAGAAATGCAAGAAAACCTCATGTGACCCCCTGAGTGGGTCCCTGTCTCTTTCATTTCCGCTCCCACATTAGTTTGATCAATAACACTGACACGCACAAACATCGGGGGTCATCTATCAGCTTTGTAGCAGCTCACAGATAGAAAAGAGGACATCAAATATTAACGCCCACGACTCCGTGCACACAACAGAACTTTGACACAACGAGTGCGATGAATTATTGACAGTCTTCAGCACCTATAGGTTCAAAACCACCAACATAAAGCTGAAGCTGTAGATAGCCTCACTGTATACAATATTCTGGGCTCTTTATCTTCTGTATAAATGACCGATACAATGACAGCTTTGGCGCTTCAACAATGAGCTTCAACATGTTGGCTGTGTGGGCGTATTTGAAAGTGTCAAAGACAGACAACAAATATATATCTTTTTGCAATACATGTGAAGCACAGGTGATGCAAAGAGAAGCAAACCAACATCTCTCTTTCACAACTAGAGATTCATTATCCTGAACAGCACCAAAAGGAAGGACTAAAAACTGCAAAAACGGATTACTTAACGTCTTGAATCCCTTTCAGGACCACATCAATCTTTGCTGCAAAGTCATTTCTGATCTCATTGAGTATCTGAATGACATCCATGTTTTGGGCCGATCCATTGTCCACGTCGTCCATGTGAAGCACGGGGCTAGCACAATCTAAGTTAGCTAGGCTAAACAGGTTATCACTGTTTATGTAGTTAAAGGAAAGGTTACAGGGTTTTACTAGAATATCGCCAGGAGCTCACAAAAAGACGTGTGCTCTGTTCAGTGCCATCACCACGCCTTAAAAACTAATTACTACTGTATGTCACCTCACCCTAAAACCGGGAAAATTTAGGCTTTCAGTCAAATGAAAAGGCAACAACTGGTTAGTTTGGCTGAGGCATTGTGTAAAATCTGCACCTGCAAAAGATCCCTCTAAAAGATCTTTCACACAGTTTGTGGTTAAGGAGATACTGTGTCAAAAATTTGACATGCAAATTGAGTTTCACAGGAAACCTATTCTGAGATTAATGGAAGTTGATGTTAACCCGTTGAAAACCTGATCATCCACTCCAGTACTGCTGCAACAAAGAGGGTTCTTACAAGCCAGGACCAGTAGAGTAAATATTTGACCCAAACACATTTTATTTCTATTTTACAAAACGTGTATGGTCATGCTCAAGTTGTCTGAGATCCATCTTTCCATGTATAAAGTGGAGTTTGAATTCTCCTCAGCATAAATGGTCTTTGTGATATAAACACAGGCTCTATTTAGTGATCCTGAAATTTCAGTATGGCCTCCAGTGGGGTCTCCTTGGTTTTTGGAGCCAGCCTCGAGTCAATGCTGGAAGAACTGCCATGTTAAGTACACTTGCATTGGCTTCATTTATCATTACTGGAAATTTACACTTGACCCTCAAGAAAGAAGGTTCTTTTCTGGAGTATTTAGCAACAACTGGGGGTCAGATTCTAGACTGCTCCCTTGCTCACCCCTGCTATTAGTAAAGTGATGGTGACCTTTGAGGACAAGAAGCTCCTGTGGTGCATGTGTAACCGGTGGTGTCTATACCAAGGGTAACCGGTTGTGTCTGACTCTGCATTGTGTGTGTGTTTGAAGTAAAGACTCAGACCTGGATTTCTCTGGAGGCGGTCTCCATTTATTTTTGCGGCTCCTGACGAAACAGTGTAAAACCCCAAAATCCTCCCGTCAGTGACCTTAACAAACATGCCCCTCTCCCACAGAGATCGGTAACAAAAAGGACTAACACATCAGGTTGTTAAACAAAACAAAACATACCTGACGAAACAGTGTAAAACACAAAATCCTCAGTGACCTCAACAAAACATGCCCCTACACAAATCAAATGACACAGACACATGTTTCAGTGTAAGGTAAATGTGTCATAATGAATTGAAGCTAGCCAGTGAACTAAAAAATGCTTTTAGCAGAGGCTAGAACAGAAATTTTCCCGCAATGCAAAGCCGCTTACCTCTCCAACAGAGATCAGTAACAAAAAGGGAAGAAAATTGGCACAAAAATGCCGGTTTTGGAGAGCAGTGTTACACCACAATGTGCCCGTAGGGGTACAACCTCAAACCAAGGTTCCATGTACCGACCTGGAGGCTCAACCAGTCAGGTATCAACCAAAACAAAAACAAATAAAACAAACTTTCAGTTACACAGGTTTTTTTGTAATTATAACAATGACTAATAATACATTTTTATATTTTTTATTTTATATACACATTATACCTGTACACTTGACCCTGTTACACATGATACATGTGATCAATACATTTTCTTTTGACGGACAGGTTGTTGGATTTTACCTGAAGCCGCTCATTTATATGCATGACGATAATCAACAAGGACCACAATGAACAAAGGGTCTTCATAAGAAAAGCAGGAAAACAAACAAGGGTAAGATTGTATTTTTCACACCTTAAATGATTCCCATCTGACCCTCTCTCTTTCTTTTAAAACTGCGAACTGCTGTGTTTTCCCCCGCCTCTCTCCAGTCCACCAAATGGGCGCCCAGCAGGGAGCTAACAAGTAGATGACAGTCCATCCCAGCGGGTGCCACCGGCAGCAACAAAGCCAAAGGGGTGAAGAGGTTAGGTGGAGGGGGGGGTATCATTGAGAGAGGAGGTGAGGGAACTCAAAACACCCAAGCTCCTGTAATTAAGAGGCAGCAGGTGCCAGAGGCTGCTGCAGAGGAGGTCAGTAGTCTCATCACAATAAGGACTTAGAGGACTGGGTACTGCTTGGCGGTACAAACTATAAGGTTGCTACAGGTGAAGAGGGGAGAGCACACTCTGAAAACTTGTTCACAGTGTTTTTAACTTTAAATCTGAGAAGTTCACAGGTATTGTTTGGATTAGTGTTAATTGAACGAGATTTTCTTCAGGGGCTGATTAGTGAGTTATAAAAGAAGCTTTAGTTGGCGAACCTCCATTCAAACACCTAGTGAAAAATCTGCACCTTTGTGTCGAAGGTTTGCACCACGCTCTCTCACCTGATCATTTTTATGAATGAGCCATATGGTTGGGGGATGTCGGTGGATGTTTTTCTCAGCCTAAGCCAATCAAAAGTGTCGCGGCGGAGCGTGTGTTAAGCATCATGCGGCGGCGTGTCTGTTCTGTGTGTGATTAATCAGGGGAGGGAGGGCATGTTTGGGTGCCTTTAGAGGACGGCCCCCGCAGGCCCGTTCCCAAAACATATGTGAGTGATTATGACAGATGGGGCCCTGGCCAGGGGCTGGGGGAGGGTGCTGCAGGGCTGTAATGTCAGGTTGTATAGCGGCTGCCTCAAATGTGACTCTTAATGTTTTTAACTGATATATCGGTGTGACTAATTCTGCTCTGGGAGGCTGTTTTTTCTGACAATACATCAGCTCTAGCAGTCTATTTCTCTCCAGACGCCCCCGCCTTTTCTGACTCAGTGCTTTATGGTCTTATACATCTGGGCATGTTAGAGACTGGGGGCTATGTTTTTCCAATGATATCATTGCGTGCAACTATAATCCTACTTAATACTGACTTTGTTTTTAACCATCAACCATCTGCCGGATATCTAGATATAACTTCTTTTTGGATAGCCTGCAGCAACAGTTGAACAAACGCTGACAACAAATTGAATTCTTGCCTCTTTTTACAGTAAATAGCCGTAATTTATCAATCATAGTTGTTGTTTTCTTTCAAAATCAAACCTCTCAGAATCTTGAATGAAACCATGGCCTCATAAATCAAAAAGAATAATATATACAAGAAATGAGCTAAAAAACAAAACAAAAAAAAAAATATATGTTTTTGACAAAACCGCTAAAACCAGAACATAGAGTCTTTTCTGTACAGTGTCATTTCTTTTTGCTAGCAAAGTCATATAAGAGATTGTGTATAGTGAGCAGGTGTTTATGTGATTTAGGCGAACAACACGGCGACTCATGCTGGGGTGTTGTCTCACCGTAAAGGGACCTAGCTGCCTCTCATAACCATAAACAGGTTGTCACTCATATTAAGACATTTTTATTGATTTAGAAAAATTAAAGTAACTCTTCTAATTCCACTGTCAGTAAGACTTCCCTGGCAACAGATTCTTAGCTGCCTCCTTGCAGGATGAATCAACATTCACACTTATTAGCAGTCAAGAGAAGTACAAATGTGATTACACTGCTAATGCAATGTATCATATCAGTGTGATTTGATGAACAGGAATTCTGCAGGACTACTTATGATGACATTTCTGTTCTCACTCTGCCATCCTTCCTCTCAGGGCTTTACAGTAATTGACACACCTCTACACCAAGAGATAGACTTAACAGCTTTGCTGCTGTTGCCTTGATTACAGGACGTCATCAGCAATTTCCCGTATGTTGTTTATACATAGATAGATAGATAGATAGATAGATAGATAGATAGATAGATAGATAGATAGATAGATAGATAGATAGATAGATAGATAGATAGATAGATAGATAGATAGATAGATAGATGCTTTGTATAGCAGTTTTTGTCGTAAATTATCACTGTATCAATTAATCAAGGTTAAGAGTGCCATGTAATGGTCAGGTGACGACGATCAGCAAACAACCGCAGACAGCCTTCTCCTCTGATAAACTATATAATTTAAATTCCAGCCGCTCATTACGGATTAAATACAAATATTTACCTCCAAGTTTGAAAAAAAACTTCACCTCTGGATAAAAAGTGTCAGTGTGTCTCTTTTGCACAGATTGATTTGATTCAATGTGCTGGCTTGGCTATTAAGGTTTAACTATACAACTACCTGTTGTATGGTTTTGACCAATCAGAATTAAGCACTTAACACAGTCTACTGATTAGTAAGAGTGCTAATTTTAAAATAAAGCTCTTTCTTAATGACTGCATGGGAATTAATGATCCTCTACAAGTCTATTCCCCAATAATCAGACCAAACTGTTTTAAAACTCATGTCCATCAAGCTTTTTTAATTGTCTCCCAGAGGATTCACTTCAGCTGTCATGTAGATATGCACATCAACAAGCTAAGAGGTTTTCACTGTCTTCTTTATTTCTCATAATGTCTCTAATTTTCTACTCTTAAATTTCATTCTTCTACAATTTGCATTGAGATTGTTCCCCAGAGCCATTTTTTAAATATTCAATACAAAACCATAATGTACCGCAGAAGAAAAACAGACAAGGACAACAACAACAAAGTATTAAGTTTGAGCCCTTAAGTAGTAATCAGCTTATAAGACTTAACCCACAGAAAACAAGATCTGGAGTCCATAGCCATGAGCCATTTAGCTGTTATACATGTGCGCATCCTCACGCTTTAACATAATAATGTTCTGAGCTTTTGAGTATAAGATAACATAAGTGATATACTATGACAGTAGATATTATAGTCCTACGGGTTTTAGACATGCATGAAGGAGGGCAGAGGTAGTCACTTCCAATCTACCAGTTTTCTCAACAAAACTTAGTTTAGCTAAAAGGAAAATTTAAGTTGCAAAACTCAATAATGATTTACAGCCTCTGATTGTTTATTAAAGGGTTTGGTTGTGGGGCTCAGACAGCTCATAAAACCTTGGTTAAAATGAAAAATAATGAGCAAGAGAGAGAAACAGATTAAATAAACTATGAGAGGGTGGAAATATGCTTCATAATTACTTTTATGCCAACAGAAATTCAACCTACAACCTGAAACAGTCTCATATATTTATATATAAGTTAAATGTCTTGTGTAGTCTTGTTCATATTGATGTTATATGTCATTTTTAATGTTGGAATATAGAGAGCAAGGTCAATCCTTGTATGTGTGCTCATAAATCTGATCCTGATTCTGGTTCTGAATTTGACGCATTAGGGTTACATGACTCCTTGTATTCTTCATTTGTGATACTAATGGGTTAAGCCACACCCACTCCCAGATTTAGCCAATGACGTCTCTGCACATCCAAGATTTAGTGTAAACCAGGATTCTGATCTTTGTGTCACAGGGTCTAAAACTGGAAAATATAGCTATACCTTCAGCTTATATAAGCTGTACAGACTCAATAATGTTTATGAATCCATTGATTTCATCCTGCTGCTCTATTGATTATATGTTTCTCTTATCAGACTGAGCTTTAAACCACCAGCAGCATCTTTCCTTTTGCTGTCACTTTGATGAATTGGAGGGCGCTGCTCGGCCGTGTTATCCGAAGATACGATTTCAAATTTTCTTTAATATGTTATTCAACAGATTTGCTCCTGTGTGCGTGTGCTGCCGGAGCTTTTTTACCGAGTCTACTTTGTCTTTCGTGACTGATGATTGATTTGTTTCATTTATTTTACATCCCCTTGTAACTGCAGCAGAAATTAGTCATCGTTTCTAGACCAAACAAGGCCGATAAACAACAAATGACAATAAGCTGCCCTGCCCACAGTGCTGCTGCAGAGTGACTCATTTCTTTCTCCTCAGTAGACTTACCGGTAATGAGCAAACGAGGCATTACGTTACTGGATCTTTTTCCTCAAAGGCTTCACAGCAGAGTAATGCAAAACCAACAGACATACCAACAGTACTTATTGTTATTCACCATAAAGTTTTATTCCTGGGGAATTGCAGCACTTTTTTTTTCTGTATGCAAATGTGGTGAGAATGGTTTCACAGCTTGGGGAAATGCAGTGGAAATCTCATTACGGAGTACACATGCTGGAAAAAATGTTGGCTGCGGGGCAAATTAAACGCCTTCTCCTGAATCGCAATAGGCTTGTTAGGATTTTAGTGTGGAAATGTAGCACAGGAGGGGGTGGTGGTGGTGGTGGTGGGGAGGCTGGAGGGGAGAAGGGGGGATATACCAGGTAACGGTTCTGCAGCTACCTGACTGCTCTAACAAGCCGGGTTAAACTGCGCCCTGTGGTCTGCTGTGACCCTCTCAGCAGCGGCTTACTCGGGTTGATTTGCATGAGATGTGACTGCTGGAATTTCCATCTTTGAACGAGGCAGTCGCCCGAAGCACAGTGGCAGGTGTGTGCGCATGTTTAAGTACCGCTCAGCGCATAAACACACATCGATATTTGGGTCAATTCACATTCCAGTGTCGGATATCGCATTCCTGTGATACCCCAACCGTGTTCTGACAAATAATACGAATGTAATGCATTTTCAGGTCCTTCACCAGATGCATCAGGATGTTCTAGGGGGGCCTAACAAGGACTGGAGAAGTGGGGAGTAGTAGCACTCAATACTAAGCCGCTAAATACAGCCTGAGAGCCCCACGAGTGACAGTTAACCCACAATCAGTCAATACAGGAGCAGACTGCAGCAGCAGTAATGGCTCTATATTTGAATCAATATGACTTTGATACACTTGAAATAGGTTCACAAATACTGAACAACAGTATCTGAGCAGGCATAAGACATAAGACAAAGTTCATTTTTCTACCAAGCTTGTTTGTAGCGCATTTTTACTGCTCAATTTCAGAGCCAAAGCCCGATATATGAACCATGGAGCATGTGCAAAAGGCCTGGTCCAGTTTTAGTCTGACAGGGATGTCATCTGAATATGAGAAGTTTGATGATGAAACAAGTTTACATGTTTTAAAAACTCCAGTTTCAGCCTGAATTAGACAAGAATTTGTTATTTTGGTCACCATGTAAACGTTCAGAGTAACAGAAGACTGAGAGAGTAGTGATTCATAGATTATTAAAAACACACTCAAACATGCTTTTTGTTAGGAAGATATAACTGCTATGTGGTCTTATGTTGCACTCAGCTACCAGTTTTACCATTAAAGCATGTTTCAGCGCAAACACACTGGCTAAACATGATGCTTAGTCAAAGGCTGCAACTACAGACACAAAGTTTGGGAGCTTTTTACCAGGGTATGACCCCATTTTAGGATACAAACCTGACAAATAGGTGAAAGGTCATGGAGAGTAATTTGGACTGGCAAAGATTAAAAGCATATTTGCATATCTTCAGTTTTCTGCCACCAGACCAATCATGACCCAGTCACTCCCAGTTGACACCATCTTGCCATATTCCCTGAGGCTGTTCCCAAAACTTTTGTTTAGAGGATTTAAAACCACATGAGGCACACCTTTGCACAGTGTGGCACATTATTAAACTATGATGAACATTTGCCCGAGGGCTGTCATGACATTACATTTTCAACTCACAATTACGCTCATTTCTGTGATTGAAACTTTGTGTCCCAGGAACAACTGTAATGCTTTTATTTTGAAATTTTGACTGTCTCAGGTTTGGATTACTTAGGGTGACCATAGGTCCTTTTTTACCTGGACATGTCCTCTTTTTTGGGGCTGTCCGGATTTGTCCGGGGGAGTTTATAAAATCCTTCAAATGTCCAGGGTTTTGTATGGAAGTTTTGAGATTGTGTCGCATGGACTTACTGAGTTAGAAGCGTGTAAAAAACACTAGATCTGACCCTCAAAATTAACTATGCACGACCTTGTGATTCCGCTCCGCGTACTCGTGTCTCTTCTTCGGGATTCAGAATATGGTCACCCCAGATTACTTCATTTCCTGTATTGCCAAACTTCTATTTCAAATCAAGGCTACTTCTTGTAGATCAAAATTCAATATAACTCAGAGAGAGAGGATATAAAATGCCCAAAAAAGTTCTTCTTGTTTTCTGCTACAGCTAGCGAGCTGTTTCTCCTGCTTCTTCTTCATCCTCTCTCCAGTGTAAAGAACAACTACCACACCCACTACAAACCAGTCACCTACACAAACAGCCCTAGTTTTCACTGTATCCTTAATCAAACCCACAAAAACCTTTTCTGGTGTTTTTAGATACTCACTACAGCAACAACAAACGTGTATTAATCTACATATGAAAGTGTAAAAACAACAGTTATTCTTGTTTGAATACATTTGCTGTTAGAGGAAACTGCTGAGCCTTTATGTGTCCTAATTTTAAAGCTTTTCTTCTCAGTTTTTTTGGAATAAAAGTGAGCTGTAGGCTGAGTGCCAAAGATAAGCTGAGGAAGAGGAAAATTATGAAGAGGCAGGCAAACACGCTGCTGGATTTGGTGTTTCTGTGGGATGTGTTTACAACAACAAAGGTGCAGAGTATCACTAGACTTATTTGTAACTGGCACTGAACAATACAACTCATACTATTATTAGTTATACGAGGGTTTTGCATTTAATTAAACTCTTAAGAGAAGGTGCATGAATGTATGTACAGTTCCAAGTTTTTAATATGTGAGTTAACTGTATTGTTACTCTACGGTATATAGTCTGTGTTTACATCTGTATGTCACTATAGATCCCCACAGCTGCACTAAAACACACCTAGTGATTTCCAGGTCAATTAACATTCCAGTGTCACAACACGCCGCTCTGCTGTATTACACCAGCATCACAACCTGCAGATAAAACCCACAGGAATGTCAGCCTGCAGGCTGCGACTCCGGGACGTTTAATGACGCTGGAAAATGGTTCAATTCTCTTTGGAAAGAAAAGAGTAAAAAAAGGGCACAGTACACGAACGGCCTCGGGGATGAAGAAGTAAGTATTGAACGGTGACCTTGAGTGATCACAGAGGTAGTGAAGCGGCTTCATCACAAATGGAGTCGCGCCAGGCCAGAGCCATCCAGGCTTGAACCAGGGCCAAAGTGTTGACTCTGTCAGCAGGTCAGCATTACTTAGAGCGGGCTAATGGACGCGAGAGGAGGGGAGGAGAGGGGAGAATGAAAATATACAATGTTACTGAGGTTGTTGGAAAGGGAATCATTGGTTACCATTAAATATACGAGGGAAAAGGAAAATAATGTAGGCATGGAAAAGAACCGAAACTAGTGATTTATTCAGATATAAACACTCCGCAGTGAAGGTAACATGATAATATAAAGACTGCTAAAGTTTTCAGGGGAAGCAGCTTATGAAGGACCAAAGATCATTTCTAATGTCATTGCAGTGGACTTGAATGACATTCTTACAGCGCTCTTTAGAGGTAAAACCCTGTCCAGCATATGGATATGTTTCTCTGTGAAGATTGCACCCGATGCAACCTTTTTTGGTTAATGGTCCAAGTCTCTATTTTTATGTCTTCTTCAGCGCAGTATAGTGTTAACTCAAACAAAGTGAGGTATGCTTTGGATCCAGGTACTAGGGCTGGGCGATAAACAGAAAATTTACCGATACCGAAATTTACAACAATAACCAACGTCATTTTGCCCAGATTGGTATATTCATTGTCAAAAAAATAAATATATAAAAGTTGGTTTTGGATGTGTGTAGGTAGGCTATGGTGACTCCACCCCATCCAGTCCTTAACGAAGAGGGAAAGACAGATGAGGAGATGGAGGACAGTTCAAAAGTTGTAGCAGCTGAAGTAGACGATGTTAATGTGGGAGGGGGTGAGCAGCTTGTGCAGTAGTTATCGTCCATTTATCGTTAGCGAGGTAAACTGCTCAATATATCGTGATACTGATTTGAGGCCATATCGCCCAGCCCTACCAGGTACCTTGTGACAAATCTTTATTTGTAGATTCTGCCTAAAAATCCAAAGTCTTTGGGAATGGGACCTGACAAAAAAGAGTGAAATTTGGTGTCTGACAGTCAGACAAATAGAGGCAGAATATGTTAACTTCAGAAACACCATGTATCTGTCTTTATTTCGTTAAAAAAGTGCCATTCTGATTCTGATGTTGCAGTCAGAGTAACACACTAAATTGCTGGAGTACTTTTCCCAAAGTTGAGCAATGCGGTTGTGAAGTTTTATTTTTGCCCGACATGGTGGAGATATTTCATCTTAGGTCAAATCCAGATGGTGGGCATGAAGTGAGATAAAGTCAATAGCTCTCAGTCTGTGGGAGTGGGTGGTGAGCTGTGTTTTGGGAGGAAAACCTGTTCCAGCCGATTAGTCATGAGGGAGGAGTGGGCTTGTGTATGAGCTCTCTGCATGTGATCTGATAGATGGAGGATTTCTGCTGCTGTTGCTGCCGCTGATCTCACCCGTGAGTCACGGAGAGTTGAAAGTTGAAGGGAGGGTCAGTGTCTGTTGGGATGTAAATGTAGATAGAGCCGGAGAGGAACGGGGTGAGGAGGTTATGGAGTAAAGATGGGGAGAGGAATAAAATGCTCATGAGCTTTGGTCAGTCTATTTCTTGCAGAATTACAGAATTACCACTCAGGAATTGGAAGCAGTTGTTGCATTGAAGGTTTATCTCTGCTTCTGGAAACACTTTACAATAACCATAACATATAAATGGTAAATAGACCATTTATGAATGGTAAGCAGATAGTTTATTAATGTTTAATCATCATTTATAAATAGTGTATAAACCATTAATAAATTATAAATTTTAAAAACCCTAACCCTAAATTTACAATAACCATCTGAGTAATGTTAATAGGTGGTTTAAAAACCAAATATTAATCATTTACAAAGTATTACAAACATCAGTTGCAACTTTACAGCAACCATCTAAGTAATGTTTATAGATGGTTTATAAACCATTTTAATTTTACAAAGTGCTACTGACAGATATTTTGATATAGATGTTTTACAACCAATATTTAAACCCTTTATAAACCTTTAATAAATAGTCCATTAATAAATATTGAAAATTATGAATCATAATTTCATTGCTTGTTAATGGTAAAGTCACTGTTAAGTTACATTAATAAACTATATTTGCCATTTATAATTGGTGTATATGCTGTTTTTAAATGATGATGAAACATTAATAAACTATCTATTTACCATTCATAAATTATGGTTATTGTGAAGTGTTACCCAAAGTTGAATCATCTGGTCGAGTTCTGGTCTTAGCTTGATGTAACTGTGCATGTAAACACATTAAGTGTTATTTGTATTCATCCAGTTCTCTCCTTGATTTGTTGTTTGTTATTTCTGAATGAGAAAATATGGACAACAATGATCTTGTCTGAAGATTCATGGCGCCATATGTCTGCACATTTTTATGTGCATTTTGCATGTTCTACAGTTCAGAATCACACGCATTAGGAATATTGGTGGTCTTCTCAAATGTGGTCTTCCTGAAATAAACCTGGAAGCTATCAGGTTAATCCTGCAGCTCCTTCTCCAGTGGGTGAAACTCTCCTTCCTCTTGTATTGTTTTCAGGAGCGGATGGATTCAATGTTTACTTTCCACTGTTTTCAATGAGTTTAAAAAATAAAAAACTACAAACTTATTGTGCAAAGACTATAACAGTGAAACTTGCAGAAAGCTCAGATTTGTGTTTATCAGCGATCTCCTGAGACAGTGTTGGGCTTGGAAAGAGGGATAAAGAGAAATACAGGAAGAGAGATAAAGAGGCAGATAATAAAAAGATTAGGGGTTTGCTCAGCAGTTGAATCGTGTGCCTGTACAGAGGCTACAGTCTTCGTCACAAGTAGCCTTGGACTGGATTCTTGCCTTGGCCCATTGCTGCGTGTCATTCTCAGCTCTTCTATCCCTGTTTTTCCTGATTTCCTCAGCTGTTCTGTCAAAAAATAGGCAAGAAAGACAGAAAGGACTTACATTGGAAAAAAATCCTCAAAGCTTAATGATAAATTTTTACAATTCACTCAAAACGTTTACGAAATTACCCGACTGCCTCCTGATCCATAATCCCCCCCTAATGATACGACCACTACAGACATGCTCGTACTCTCCGAGACCCTGACACGGTAACCTCTGTTTCACATTTCAGAGTAAGACCTGTCTCCAGAAGAAGCTATCATTCCCCGACCTCCCTATCATTCCTCAAACAGGCTTAAACATTTCAACAAAGTGGGGAGGACAAGGAGAAATGAGACACAGGGAGGTGCAACGATGAGCTCACAGTTGTGGGAAAAAAGAGCAAAATAAGCGCGATACAAAGACATTCCTTCAAGCACATTAACCCTGTTAAGCTACAGTATATCATGCTGAATCCCCCTCAGCTCTCTTCCCTATTAGCCGTTAGCACTCAGCTCTTGGTGCGTTATCACACTCCAACACACTCTCGCCAAGGTTATATTCCTACATGTTTATGGCGCTCGGCTTTCACGGCAATTTGAGCACGCGAGATTAAACAGAGTCCACTTTTCACCTTGGGGCCATATGACAGTAGTCAGAAGGTATCACCTTAAGGTGCTGTGTGTATGAGATAACAGGTGAAAAACACTCTTATCAATTAGCACCCGCACTATGGCCGCTGATTCAGGCTGTGTGCTCAGATATGCAGCTCTTTGGATGGTTCAGGGTTGTTTTTATTCTTATCAGTTGTGTTTTGGTGCATTTTTTTAAAAATCATTTTAAACTTTTACGAGCAGAATTTATGAGAGAGGCGTCTTTATCAAATAATAATACTTGTTAGTGCAGGCAGTGTTTCTTTGCAAAACCATTGAAGTTCAGTGATATCAGCTCTCAGGTAGTGCATCTACATGCACAGTCAAGTCAAGCTATGGTTATAGCATTTTGCTTTCTATTAGTTGGTTTTGCACCAAAGCAAACAACACTTTCATGTCAGACTTGAGTCTTGGGATGCACTTCCGCGTCCTTCCCCTGACCAAGACACACATTATACATACAGATCAATGGTCAGCATCGGTGTCACAGCACCCGGTCCCAGTTTGCAATAGACAAACAGCTGATGACAACAATTAACGAAATCTTAAAGGGATAAAAATTAAGTTAGGGTCAAACACACTGAGTCAGACACCCTGTTGGGAGATGAATGTTGCTGACCACTTGCTTCCCTAGTTATACCAACCTTAGTAACGACCGCAGAATAGCAATACAGAGAGCCATGCATTCAACCAAAACACCACTCTAAAGCCACAAATAATGCTCAGAACAGCACCTAACTTCGTCAACAGTACATATAGGGTCCTAGCCACAGCACTAGCCACCAAACATCTTTTTAACTTGGCCTTATTTCTTTAGCAAAGAGACCAAACACAACTCACCTACTCTCTTCCAGTAGCCACTTGTTTGTATGGAGACCTCCAGGTGAGTCCACCGACAGCAGCGGGGGGACGCAGCTCAAGGAATAACATTTATGAATATACCAACATAAGTTGGTATAACTAAAGAAGCAAGCAGTTGGCATCTCGACGGGGTTGTCTAACTTGGTGTTACAGTGTGTTTGACCCTAACCTAATTTTACGCCGGAATATCACTTTAGCTTCTCCTAAATAAAAACACTGAGATACTTATCAATATGGTGGGAACCTGAAATGACAAAAAAACACGTTTAGAAAAAAGTTATTTGACGTGCAGTGTGATTTTAAAGTTTGCCCCATGTTTTGACATTTTTGTCGTGTTATTATTGCGACAGCAGGTGTCACCATCCTTTCAAATCTCACAATTTTACTTATCAAGGATTTTGATGTATAGCAAGATATTGTGCAAACTGCAGCTCAGCTCACAGACCCTAAATCAAACCAGGCTTTGTTCAGTGTTTTGATTAGTTTTAATTACAAGGGCTGATCATTTTTGAGAGAAGTAGACCTGTCTGGATAGTTTGGCACGAAGTAGAAGTCGAGCGGTTGGCAAATACCAAAAGACATCCAACTCAAAAACAAGCTGGCTGCTCAGGCCCAAGCCCCTTCTGACATCTCTTCTTTTATGTTGTTGTTGTTGTATCACTCAGCTTTTACCGTTCTCAATCACAGGAACTTTAACGATGAAATGTCATTCTAAAACCTGCGTACGGTTAAAGGGCAGTTTTGTTTCGTTTAACGGAGGATTAATGTGGGAGTGTTTCTCATGACAGTGTTAATCCTTTGACCCATCACTGAGCAAGTTTACAGGCCTTCTGACGGCATCACAGTCCTGCCAGTTCTAGCACCTTTCTGCCCAGTACTGTCATAAACGCCTCTTGTCATTTTTCAGTCAGTGTTATTTTCTACCTCATGATCTGACCCTTTTGTAATAGAGGGAATGACTACCAACCACTTTGTCAAAGGGCAACCTCATTTTTCTCTGTGATTGAAGCTGTCAGCTATTTTTCTCTATCTTGTGTAAATTTTAAGATTGAATAAGAAGTCATCTCAGCACCCCCACAAATAGACCGTCACCTTTTTTTCCCTCTGCATGGAGTGTGAACAGATTTGCAGGCTTATAGGGTACACACAGCCTTACCCACAGAGAGCAGTGCCAGCACCCACTGCTGTCTGCCTCCCTGTAGACTCTGAAGCTAAATCCTGCCTCTAATCTCCAATTAAAATGGTGATAATAGGTGTTTGCCCAACTCAGTGCCCACCACTGCACCCCTGCTCTGTCCTCCCTCCCAACAAACTCCCGTCGAATCTGTCATTGGGGGACTCAAAGACACACACACACGCACACTTGCATGAACCCCCATCAGACTCCTTCCAAAGTGCCCGAAAGGATTGACCTAGATTGAGCCCACTTCACAAACTAATTTCTGCAAACACAAAGGAGGATTAGCGGAGATTAAGATGACAAGGTCTGAGGATTGAGAAGTAGCAGGCATAGGCCAATTATAATTACGGCCCTGATAATAAGTGGACTGTGGCTGAAGCAGTCACTGGAGGGATTGTGTTTAGATCTGCTCTGCTAAGACCTCTGCCACTGGCTGTACCTTTAAGTGTATATACGATACAGTGTTTTGCAGAATTTCCAACACCTTTGCTGTATGATTGATTCAAATATGACAGCAAAGTACTGCTGCAGTTTATGCAGAATATACTACATTTGAAGACGAGTGATGGTATTCTGTTAATACAGGTACTGTGTTCGCAAATTGTTGAATCTCAATTTTTAAAAAAACAATATTCTGTTTGCACCAAATCAGACTAAATCAGAATATTCATGCAACTGAAAGTCAATGTAAAGATGCCAATGTTGACTTTGTCGACTTTGTCTAGGGTGACCGTATTCTGACTTCCCTAAAAGAGGACACGACTACACATGGGCAGAGTCACAGAGTCACAGAGTCGCACGGAGTTATTGATTCTGAAAAGCAAATGTGACGCTAGAGAAGGCGTGATCACATACGTCATGCTTATCAAATTAATTTGTGGAGAGTAGTTAGGGCACA
Organism: Xyrichtys novacula; assembly: GCA_962446985.1. Lineage (NCBI taxonomy): Eukaryota > Metazoa > Chordata > Actinopteri > Labriformes > Labridae > Xyrichtys > Xyrichtys novacula. Next base: position 10,224,690 of record OY660876.1, on the reverse strand, counting down.
TTTTGTAAACTTTTTCATCTCACTGGTTTCACCCGTTGACAATGTGAGTGGGGAGAATACGTGAAAAGCTAAGGTGGAACAGCAGCTTAATTTTTAATGCATCTGTAGTTGGTAGCCATAATGGGGTTGACAAATAGTTAGCAAGTGGTTCTGCAATATAGAATCACTTCAGTGCCATGTCTTGCCATACATTTGTGCACCAGAATTTACATTTCAGAAACAAAGTATACATTGGTGACCTGCATATTGCTGGACTTCCATCAAACGATTTTTACAGTCCCAGACTAAAAACCGAAAGTCTTCAGTAAATCTTGGAGTTTTACTGGAGTTACAGTCAATCACATCATCTCGATGTGTTAAGTTTGAGAGTTTTTGGGGTCGGATCGAGTGTCTTTTACGCGCTTCTAGCTCAGTAAGTCCATGTGACACAAACATAACTTCTGTACAAAACTGTGAACATTTGAAGGATTTTATAAACTTCCCAGACAAAGCAGGACAAACGTAGACAGCCCCCCAAAAGGAGGACATGTCTGGGTAAAAGAGGGCGTATGGTCACCCTAACTTTGTCACTAGATTTAGCAACTTTTCAGACCCCCCTAACGACTATTTTCAAAAAAGCACCTTGCAACTTTTTTGAAGCGCTAGATTTGGACTTTAGAGTCTGACATGAAAGCAGGTATCGATATTACTCTTCTAAACAGGTAGCACATGTGCATCAAACACACACACACGGGGGGGTTGACTGAAAATGTATGCATTATGACGTCATCTAGCGACTTTAGCAACTTCTCCGACACCCATTAGCGACTTCCTTTACAGAGGAGTTGGCAACACTGAAAGATGCAGTTAGACACAGGTTGGCAAATGGTGTGATTGTGCAGCACAAATTGTGCAAACTGAGTGAGGTATTAATTTGTAGGAGTTGCAAAATCCTATCACCATGGAGATCCCCTAGTGACGTAGACAACATTGATACCTTAAAACATGTTTAAGTGGCTCATCCTCTTTAACCCTTTAATGCCTTTTGTATCATATTTGGTAAATACTTTTATATACTTCTATCAAATCAATATGAACAAGAAATTACTGAAAAAAAAAACACCTGAATACAGTCTGATAAATGATAAAAATGTCCTAAAAAAACTGATGAAAATCAGTTTCCAAAAACATCTAATGTACCAAACAAGATAAATAAATATACTTTTTAATGACATTTTGATTTTGGGTTTTTTTTTTAGTAGTAAATGAAATAAACATTTCAGCTCCAAAAAATTGGAATTTTCTGGCCATAATTTGTGGTTTCAGACATTAAAGGGTCAAGAGATTCCTAATAGACAAAAAACGCACTTTGTAAAAAAGTTTATTTTAACCAACAAAGATTGTGAGTCCTTTTGTTACTCTCTCACTCTATTGTGGTTTTCCTTCCCAGACTACACATAGGTTTCTCCCAGAGGACAGCTAACAGTACTTAACCAGCTTTATCCCCAAAACTTTTCCATGTGTGGATGTACTTTGTTAGAAAACACATCTGCTCCACCAGAGAAAAGAAAAAGAAATCACAAATGCATTTTAGAAATATTTTTCAGGATTGTGCTGAAAAGTGAGCTTTGGAAATCTAATTATTTTGGTAATGGAAAACTCCATCCTCTGAGGATCGCTTTGATGGTTCAATTTTCTGCAATGTGTCGTGCGTTTAAGGGTGGCTTCATGGTGCTGCTTTTTCACGTAAATCCTATTTCTCTGCTGGGATGATAGCACAAATATAAACCCCGGCTCTGTCTCCTTTGCTCAGTCTTCATGCAGAAAAATAGACAGGAAAAACAGCTGCACACAGAGCCAAAGTTTGATGTGGTCACTGAAGCCATCACTAAATCAGCATGATGAGGCCGCTCTGAAATGTCAGTTTTTTCGCCACTTGTGACGCAGATTTTTTCGGGTTGTTCTGAAAAGTTTCACAGCACTTTGGGGGGCCACGTGTTGGAGTAACTGTGGCTAACTGAGTGTGTCTGTGGGTGTTTGGATGTGTGTTTAAGCGCATGTGCGGTTTTCTGTGCGTGTGTGTGTGTGGTCCAGAACAAAAGCGGACACTCATCAGCGGAGTTGGCGTGTGCAGAACACATTGGGAGCAGGAAGGAGAGGCAGGCTTTCATCTTCACTCAGGCTTGCTGGGACTCCAATGGGGACCACATGCCGGGGTTAACGGAGGAATCCTTTTGTGTGATTAATACTAAAAGTTTAGGAGTACCCTGCAGTCAGAGCCTGAGATGCAGCTTCACAGCACCCATCAGGGGGTCATAGAAGCCGATGAAATCTCTCTGAGGCACAGATAACCTGCTACGGGGGAAGGCAAGCAGAGGATAAAAACAGTCAGAATCCGAAGCAGCTGTCTAATGTCTGGCTAATTACCAACTCCCCTCTCTTCTCCCACCTACGTCTGTCCTGGTATCACCTCCACTTCATCTTTACGCCCGGCGTTTAGCGAAGGAGGCTCTCCTAATTGATGAAAGAGAACTTCAAGCCCCAGTCTGTCTTCAAGTGCTTATAAAAATGCCTGAGAAATTGGAGTTCTTCACAACCCCTCGTGCTCATTCATTAGTCGCAGCTAGGCTACTTCACAGGCCCTCAGTAAACACAGGATTTCCATCCCTTCAGCGACTTTTTTTATTGTTTTCTTGAGTTTTTCCCCCCTCTCCCGATAAGCCCAGTGTTTTGGTTTGCAGATTAAGGTCTTAGCCTCGAGGTGTTTGTGCAGACATGCCTGTCACAGTGAGAGCCGAGCTGACCTTTATCTGACAGGTAGTTTCAGGGGATCGGGGAGGGTCACCTCACAAAGCATGATGGGTAATGGCAAATTTGGATCATCTTTTGCCCCTGGAAGATTCCTGTTTTTTTTGCTTGTGTGAAAGGTTAAATCAGTCCCGTCTTTCAGACATGTGGGATGCTTTTTAATTGAAGCCACGTCCACAAATATGCACATCATTTTTTAAAAAGGGGATTTTTTTTCCTCTCTGAGTAGCAGATGAAAGATATAAATCAGAGATGAACTCAAATTTATGCAGCAGAACATTGTTTTTCTCTCTCTTTCCTCCTCCATTAATCATCCCGCGACCCTCAGGATTATTCTCATGACCTCTTGGAGGGGTTTGACCTGGAGGTCAGGACTCAACAGACTAAACTACCACACTCTAGGTTAAGTATCTAAACCTAGCAACAAATTGTTAAGCTTTTTAACTTATGGACCTACTTATACCCATTTACACCATAGTTATAGCAGTCTACTTTTATATGATTAGTAAAGTTGGTAGATTTTTGTTGGTTTTAGTTTTAATGCATTTATGCAATTCCTGGTTCAGTTTGTCTGATCAAAACTCAGTATAAGTTTTTGGTAAGTCTTGGGAACATGAGGAAGCTCATTGTCAAGTGGCTAAGTAAAGGAAGGAAGTCTGTGAATCAGACTGTATCATCTGCATAAAGAATGATATTGTAGTAAAATGTTTCATAAACAACACAACATGAAAAGCTAAGAAGGGACTCAACAGAGCATTAAAAAGTAGACAAACTACAACACTGAAGCAAATGTTCATGTACTGTCAAGTCCAGAATAAAAGGTTTGAAATGTGTTAAGACTTCCATTACACTCAGCAATGTGCAGTTTTTACGCAGATGTGTAGCGCTCTTTAGCATTCTCTGTTAACACCACTATCCCTGCTAGCCCTATGGTAGTTGAGCATGGCCGACAGTGACGCTGGTAATTAAATGATATTGATGGACTCACCTTCCCCAACCGATTCAACAAGACTCGAACCATCCCCCCTTTGCTAGTCACTCAAGGTTTATATACTCACTGACATACACCTGTTTTCTTTAAATGGGTGTTTGTAATCCTGGAGAAAAGCATCAAAAAGTGGTACTACTTTTTGTCTTACTATGTATTTAGAGGCTTTGCAAGTGCCATCTTCTGGGTAAAATAGGGTAACACAATAAAAACCATCAATGCGTTTTAAATGAGTATATTGGTTGCACTGGTATAGGATGTATATGACTTTTTAGATGACCAGAAACATATCAAAACTCTCATATGTTCAATTTTCTTTTAGGTTGACATGATGATCACAATGCCGAGACAAAACCAAGACAAAGCAAGGTGAAAGAGTCCCGAATATGGCCAAAAATCAAGGTAGTCCAAACACAACACGGTTCATTACAGTACATCACAAAGCGCTTTATCCCAGTGTAGACAGGCCTTTTTGACTTGCATCTGATTTAATGTTCAAACTCTTTCTTCTTAAACTAAATAATCTGAGGGATTGTTAAAGCACACACCTTGTCAGAGTGTTATAGGTCAACACTGACGTATACTATCATACCAGTCCCCCTCTGTTGTCTGTTTGAAAAGGGCAGCTGACGAGAGAGCGAGGGAAGATAACAGCACTCGCTTGTATCCGCCACCTCTCTCGTGAATTCCCTTCATAATTAGAAGCCTTAACTTAATTGATTGTTTTGGCTTCGCATACACGTCAGGAGAGAATAATGTTTACTGTTACACAGATTCTCCTGGAGGTATGTGGCTGTGAAGCAAAATGAGTTTACCCCGTCATCCTACCTAAACCGCAGAGCCCTCCTCATCCTCCCTCTTCCCTTAGCCAACCTCAAACCACACCCGAGTGAAAATCCTTATAACAGCAGAAATTGCAGGGCAAATGCCTTTGAGCTGCGCTGATTAAAAGACCCAACAGCCCAATTTCAAAGAGAACGTAAATAATGTTATGAGCACACAGCCTGCAGTGACTCAACCCAAACTGCTATTAGATCTACCTTATGAAGCCGTGCGGCGTTTCATCTCCCTGTGGTTTTTAAGCAATGAGATAAGCCTGGGATCGCTGAGGGAAGCTAAGTGGCCTTAAAAGCACCACTGAGCGGTTAATAAGCATGTACTAATGACCCCCAAACACAACTTATCAACATGAAAACGCCTGATAAAGCTGAAGGATATCCAAAGGGCGAGGTGTTTTGATCCACAGGCTCATAAATCTGCAGATGTCAGAAGAATATGAGCGCAGGTTTTCAGGACAGACTCAACAGGATCATGTTGAGCCAGCTGTTAAATGCACAAACCTTTGAGCTAATTAGCAAATAGTAGCATGCTTACACTCTAAACAAAGATGGTTTTCAGAAGGAAATGTTGTACCTTTGAAACATGGTGCTAATATGTCAAATATTTATAATTTCTAGACAGTTTTTGACTGTTTTCATTCAGCTCCATAACTCAAGATCACCATGAAGTAGCATTGAGGCCATTTCAAAATAAAACATCAATCTCTTCTCTAGAGGTTGACGTAAACAGGATTACTCAAATTAGCCTTTATTGCAGTTTGTGATTATCACAGCTGAATTCATGTCAGAGGAGATGAAAACAAGATCCTTGTCAGTTTGGGAGATTATTTGGTTTTGCGGAAAAAATACACATTAGTAGATATCATAATCATAAACAGTAGAAGACAGTAATTTTTTTGTTTGGTTTGAAATTTCTGCAGGTGATGTGGATAAAAACCAACTTTAAACATTGATAGTTTGAATGATTTCTAAACTATAAACAATAGTTTTTATCTTATTTTTATCTTTTTAACCTGTTGCTTCACTCTTCACTTCACCATTTTGGAAATTACAGTTAAAAAGTTAATTCACATTAACTTTTTTGATGAGATGCTCAGGGTGGTGGTCGAAATGGTGTCATAATTTGATAGTAAGTTGTTCAGAAGAGTGAAAATTGGGTGAAAAATCTGTTGACTTTAAGCTGAAAGAATCAGGGTAGTAAGCTGACTGAAGAGGGAAGCACAAGAAATGCTGGCATGACAACGGCAAGCAAAACATATAATTGACATCAGAAATGATGGGCCAACTTGTCCAACTGGCAACAACACAAGTGTTTATACATTTTTTTGTAAAACATAGTTATTTAAAATGACATTTAAAGGAGCTGGATGGAAATTGCTGGGGGTAAGAAGACAGCACTTGGCACTTAAAGGCACAATGAGTAGTTTTTGACTAGTTGGGAAACACTTTAAAACTCAAACCGAAGCCTTTTGTGGCCGAAAAATAGGATTTTTTTTTTTTTTTTTAGCAAATACTCAAAGTTAGTGATAATTTTCACTGTTAAAAGACAACAGGATTAAGTTTTTACTTTCACATGCACAGGGCGCGCCAAAATCAACATAAGCCAAAAACTTCCAACAGTAGCTTTAACATAACTCATCAAGTTTTATGCTCTGTACTTTTTATAATTACATAAGAAAATACCTATTAAGTTCAAACCCCAACTATTCCACTTAGTTGAAGTGTATTGCCTTAAAAAGTCAGAGTCTGGAGCAGTACACTGTGAAGGTCAGGCACGTATTTGTTGCTCCCAAGCGTTCCATTAATTAAAGCGCTTTCCTAATGTCCTGATCTGATGGGAAATCTCTTCAGGTAATGTTGGGGCTGTAAATTGGCTTTTGGCGGCAAAGAAACCCAATCAGCTCCGTATCTTTCCCGGGATAGTTACAAACTTTAAGGATGGGGGTCAGTGGGATTATCCAGGGAGGAGGCAGAAGTAATGACACAAGGGAGAAACAAAGGCTGGGGCAGAAATAATGAAAGAAGGAGAAGAAGAAGAAGAGAGAAGCCATTGTGCCCCTGAGCAAACCTCCTCCGAGTTAATTACCTTCCATCTATTTTCACCCAGCATTCTCATGATAACTTATGTTTGAAGGAGGAATAGAGGACTAATGACATCATGCATAACAAATAAAGATCTTAAAACTCATCAGGGGGTTATAAAAAAATACAGTCCATGTTCGACCTTTACAAACTAAACATATATAAAAGTGTTATCATGGCCTAGATTGAGTTTACAATTTTAATTTTTAACCTTTATTGAAAGTTTTGTTAGGCATATTGAAATTTTAATGTCATTCTTTTGCATTTCGCCTATTATCTACTGTATTTTTTATTTTTATTACCTATTAAAGTCCCTGTTTAAGTGATAATAAAACAATGATTCGGTGTTGTTTTTGTGCATATGTGCTCCAGAAGGCTAGTTGCTACCTTGGAAGTTGCTAATGGGGATCCAAATAGATAAATAAATAAGACCGGCAGATGCTTTTGTTTTCCTCATATGTTCCCTCCTGAGTCCGCCATGTGGAACAGATAAGCGGAGTCAGCTGTAAGGCCTTAGCGAGCACAGATACACCTCGTGAAATTAAAACGAACTCAAAAGTGCCGGTTAAATGCAGAATCTAAAACATTTAACTGCTTAAAAGAGTTAGGTTTTCGACTTTATTACAAATACCCTTTTTTGCAGCAGAATAGTACAATATGAAATCAGGAAAAATTAGCATCAGGAGAAATATGCTCAAGTAGAAATAGAAGACTTCTGCTCTTTGGATAAAAACTTTTCTATAGGTGGATTACTGTGTTAAATTTCAGCTGAGTGGATCTGACAGCGACACCCTGGCCCCTGACACAGTCCCCTTGCCTGAGGCCTATTCGGTCCTCAGCTGCCTGCTTGAATGCTGATGCAACTCAGGGGTCAGAGTGAGCACAGCCCAGTGGACAGCTCTCTCATTTGGAAAACATCCCTGACATGATCACAGTATCTGCTGGTGTGTGTGTATGTGTGTGTGTGTGTATGTGTGTGCGTGTGTGTGTGTGTTTGGAATAGCTTGAACCAGCTCCACCCGGCAGTATGATTTTTTTTAATTCATGGGTGGACACCTCCAGCACACTGATGAAATCTGAAGAAATCTAGAGGGAAATTATCTGTTTGGGATCTTCTTTTTATGCAATTATAGCAAAAAAAAAATATATGAAAGGAATGAGGAATATTTTAACTCACTGTGCACCTTATTTTCAGCAGCTTGAGCACATAAAACACAAATTTATGTTTTTCAAAGTAAACCTCATGAAAAGATCAAATCCACATAAAGCTTTCCTTCAGAGCAAATAGCAGCTCGGTGCATATATTTTCTAGTCAAGGAGAAAGGTAATCCAAGAATCCCAATTAGGTCTAAATGTAGAATTTATTAATAACTAAATACTTCCAGCTTAAGGCACCACTTCCTTAATTTGACTGATGTTTGTTAAAATCTGAAAAGTCTGGCTGTTTTTGTTTAAAAAAAATAAAGCCTTGACAAAATTGTAACTATTTATTTATTTTTTATTGATAGACTGACATCCTCAGTAGAAACCAGTGACCTGAGGCTTATTGGTGCCCGAGGCGAAGAGGCAGGAATCAGTCAGTCTAACACTTTGTCGGAGTTGGTCTATAAATGGTAATTGTTGACAGTAAGAAAAACACACCACCACAAGAACATCCCATTAATCATAATGGCTTAATCCCCTAAGAGTTGCATTATGAGTGTTCTGGTTTTTATATTAATGTGGGGACTTTCACTGACAAATAGTCTCATTTTAATTGCTTCATGGGGACTGTGACTAAGGCGTTCTGACACTCCTGTGTTTTAAAAAGAAATTTAATTAAAAAGACTTTTATTGACACACACAGTCTCGTTTTTATATTTGTGGAGACTTTCTCTGACAACGTCTGGTTTTTGTATCATTGTCAGGACTTTCTTCTGGGAGGCTTTACACCTTTATTGAGAGTGATAGGAGAGTGGATAGAGAAGGAAACTGCAGAGAGAGGTTGTAGGCTGGAATCAAATCCAGACTGCCTGTTTAGAGCAGTAGTTCTTAACCTTTGCAAGTTACAACCCTGAGAGTAATGTTGTAGGTTTTTATAGCACCAAAAGAGCACTAAAAACACTAAAAAAGCACTAAAACAACTTGCGCCTCTGGTACCCACACAATATAAAAACCATTATACAGTCAAAAATATCTTATTTCATTTTTAATTTTTTTTACAACCCCTGAAAATTATCTTGAAACTTTTATTGGAGTCTGACCCCAAAGTTTGAGAATCGCTTTCTCAGTGGAAAATAGTGTCTGTATCTGGGATGAGCAATTTAACTGTTAAAGGTGGGGTAGGCAGGATCCGAGGAAGTGCCAGTTTTTGGGAGAAATCAATAAACAGACGCTTCTGCTCGCTCGTATTGTTCCAATTAAATTCAGATATAATGCAGATAAATACTTCAGATAATTATGAATGGGTAAACAGCATTGGTGCTACTGTAGATGCCAACAGACTTCAGGTCCTTACACACCAGGGCTGACGCAAATATAGAACGCGAAATTACAAAATATTCGGAGGCGAATTTTGACACGCCTGACTATATGCGTCAAGCCATCACACGCTCAAGCAAGACGGTCAGCACTTATAGCCAATCAGAGGCAATAAGATAAGCAATTCAAACTATGGTAACAATCGTTAGCTTACGTTAGCACAGATGAAAGTTAAAACAAAGACGTTTAGCAAACTGTTAAAGCACGCAAACTATCGTCATATGAGAGATCCAACGCTATGACTCTCCACAAGTTGTCCTTCAGGTCGTTATCTTTGTAATATTTGTGTCTTTTATCATAAAGGACTCTGTTCTCAGACACGTAAACAATAAGCCGGTTGGCCATGTTGGATATACCGGTGAATCAGACGTCACAACAACACGCAAACTGATTGGTCAGAAGTGGACACACAGTATGTGAAACTTTAGAAAAATCGACCATGATCCTAAAAAATAAATGCCGCAATATTGCAGGACGGGTAAACATCACTGATGTGAACGCCTGTATTGACAGGATACGGGTTCGAAAAAATATATTGACATCCGAAATAATCACACGACTGGGACCATTTTTGAACGGTCCCAGTGTGAAAGGACCTTACCAGCAAACACAAAGTTTGCAGGACTTCTACAACTAGGATAAAGTGACATAGTCCAGGACCCGAGGTAAACAGTTTAGTGGCGCTACAACATGCAGCAGGTCCCATTTGATACGAAACACTTATGTTACAGACACTTAGCTTACTTTGTTTAGGGTCCGTAAGATCCCGAAACATCCCCCATCGTTTATGCTGATGTTGACTTGGCTTCTTCGCTCTTGTCCGGTCTACCTCCTTTTTAAGCGCTCGTTATTTCACCAGAGTCTCCGGTATTTACTTTGTTTTAATTGCTTGTGTTTTCTGTACTTTATGGTTGGTTTCTACTGTCCAATATTGTAGCACGCTAACTTTGTTTGGGCTTGTGAATGTCATTGGAGGATGTAGAGTGTACCTCACAACATGAGGGAGCAGAGTCTGCCTCACAACCAATCAGGTTGGGGAAGGCGGAGAATGGCTTTGATTACAGTCACTAAGAGCGGGCCGTTTAAAAAATTTTAAATGTTGACTACACAGACATAACAAAACACAGCAATATTGTGATATTCTCAAATGTCATTAATAACTAATAGCTATTGGCTAATATTAAAAGCTTTTTTGAATATACACCACAAAAAAAGATGCTTCTTTAACAGAATCCTGCCTACCCCACCTTTAACCCAAACACACTTTATCTAGATTTTATATCCGCAAGTGGACTATGGCTGTTAGTATCTGTGTTTTAAACCCCTGTAAGGATTTTTAATGATATTTCTGTTTTTTGTGTTTGTGTTTTTGTTTTTCTCATTAAAAGGGTATTTTGTCTCACACACACAACACCTGTTTGTAGATCAATGTAGGACTTCTAATTTGTGTCTGACTGTGGGGACCTTTCCGCATACAAATTGTCCAGTTTAATTATAACTCTGGAGACTTTCTAACCAATACATACTGCTTTTAATAATACCAGGACTTCAAATGATACTTCCTGTTTTTTATATGAGTAAGGGGACTGTTTGCTGACACATACTTTCTTCTTTCAGTGTTTTTGTGGAGACGACAGTTGATGCTTTTATTTTTATTTTTATTATTGAGCAGACTTCAAATGACACTTCCTTGTTTGTATATCATTGTGAGGTGTTAGCCTTACACACACTGTTTAATTTCAGTTTTCATGATTTAAGGAAACTTGAATTCACACACACCATCTTGTTGATGTATTATTGTGAGGGCTTAAATTCCTTTAGTATGATTAGAGGCCTTTACTAACACACACTATCTAGTGTGCAATTATATATTGGAGAATATCTCTGCTGTAATGTGTGGATGTGTTCATTTGTGTGTGTGTGTGTGTGTGTCTGTGTGTGTTTGTGCACTCACATGACTGAGACGGGGCTAATGCCTGCGTTGCCTAGCAACGGTGACATGTAGGTACATTGTTTTTATCACACTCGACCACACATGCAGACTGCCCACACAAAATTCTAGACTTCAGTCTCTTCAGCCAAGCTCTGCATAAGCTAACAGGACCCAAAGGATTCACAGTGTTGAAGGGGTGAGCCATCGGCGGTATGCTCGTGTAAGGGGGGAGGGGTGGCGATGGCAGGGGATAAGACCTACTTCCTGGCGGACAGGAAATTCAACTTCCTGTCGTGATTAATGGGGGGACTGTTGGGTCGCATGAAGGCACTGTGGGGGCCTCTGTGCACACAGGGTTCCCACATTTCACCTCAAATGTGGATTCTTTTCTCAAACAAGTGCTCACGGAGGACCAGTTTGTGGCTTAGCTGTTTTGGAAAATGCAGATAAGGTCTTAACAGCTCATGAAAATGCTGCAGCACTTATTGTGACCATAAAAATGTTGATTTCTCAACCTTCTCCCTTAACGATCAACCCTTGTGTATGGGTGTATTTTGTTTGTGCATGCATAAGGGTCAAGATCCAGTAAAACTGGTGTTTCTCAACCCCAGGAGTCACGTCAGGGTGAAGAATGTAAACAGAGCTGGACTCCTTGGAGCTGGAGGAATGCAGCGAGTGACGGTGTGCTCTGCAGTCACTCACTAATGGGATGTCAGACTTGTTACAAACCAGGGAACGTCCAACTCCACTGACCAGCCAGTCGCTTCACAATGCATTTCTCTGATGAAAAGTGTGAGAGGGGGGCGTAGGAAGTGAAAGGGGAGGAAGGCCACGAGGGGAAGGAGGGAGGGAGGGAGGTGTGGAATGGAGAGAGGTGCTTTTTAAGATTTCATGTTCTCCTCCAGCCCCCACAGTTTGCAGATAAAGGTTGCCGTTGCCAAGGTGACTTGACAGAGAAAGGGAAAGTATCTGGCTGTGTTTTCGCCTGTTCTTGAGCAGGAAGCTCGGAGAGCCAGAGGCATAGATAAGATGATTTTAGTCCCTCCTCCACAGAACAAAGGCTGTACGCATGATATACTACTTTAAATACCTCTGGACACTTGGGCTGCTGTTTCCACTCTAAAGCAGCCTAAATATGTGAAACATATGATAATCAGCTGCTTTTAAATCTTCACTATTATACCCAGAGAAACACAGAGACGGTGTGTTACAGTCAAGAGGAAAAAACTCTTATGTTTATTAGCCATGAATTTCACATTGTGAAAAAAATCACATGTACAAAATAATGCCATAAAAATAGAAATTAAACTCTTACATGACAAAAAAATGAAACTGATGCACACTGACAGTATTTTTTTCTGTCTAATTTACATCATCACACGAGGCGAGATACTGCGCTCCAGTGAGAGCCAGCTGGATTATCCAGATAAAATACGGGATAAAGAGGAGGGCAGGGGCAGAAATGGGGAAATGCCACTCAGCAATTAGGTGCAAATTGAAGGGGGCATTCATTACTCGCTGTTGCTGGGGAAACTTGGGACCTATGGGAAGGAGAGGCTCGTATCTGATTGGTCGAGCCAGCGGCTGTTTTCAGCGGTCGGAGGAGGTCAACATTATGGAGCCACAAGGGTCCCTATAGAAGCTTTGGAAATGGCCAATAAAAGGATGAACTCTTGGGTGGCTCAAGGAGCCGAGCAGGAATTTACTGAGTGTTTTTCTTTTTTTTTTTCCTTTTTACAAACTGATCCGACAGATT